>CM033322.1:42041708-43312404 GCA_019359835.1 Pharus latifolius | reverse complement strand
TTTGGGACTTGTTGAGCACCATGTGGACAATGTGCTCACCCTTGCTTTTACAAACAAATTTAGAAGAAGGATTCGTCGACCCTGAATCTTACGGTCTTGAACTCAATGTGGAACAAGAAGAAGAAACTGAAGACCAAGCTTGATAGAGGGTTATGTACCAAGGTGGAGTCAGATGTGGAGAAGGCCCGTACACCGCTGCTGCAGAAGAAGAAGACTGATGAAGTCCTTTGCTTATTATTGTTGTTTCATTTTGTGCCGACCTTTGTGTCGAAAACTCCTTAATTTGTATCAACATTTAAATGCGTCATTTTGGCGCTAAGTTATTGTAATGTTGGTCCTTGTGATCAGCACTTGTTTTTAATTACTCGCATTTTTATATAATGCATCTTGTTGTTGTGAGCTGCAATGTACCTTTTCTGAGTGCAACCCACCTGAGCGGTTGCCACCGGATTCCTCAAATGAGGGTCCCACAGTTGCCTACTCTTCGATTAACTTTGCCAACAGCTTCGCCTTGACCTCGCCTACCCATTTGACAAAGTTAGCAAGGCAGTGCACGGGAGAATCGATTAATTTATCAAGCCCTAGAATCTGGCCATGCACTGACATTCAATTTACTGTGTCCAAGGACCTCTTTGCAAATTCCCTAAATTCTGGACCTTTTCTGTGAAAACCACCTTGTCAAATAGCTACCATACTACATTTGCATCTAATTCTTTGATCAAATCCCATTTTTCCCACTGGAAATCTCCTAAAACATGTCAATGCCATTCCTTGACAATGCCAGCCCTTCTCAGTTCATGTCAGTCAATGGCATTGGGCCAGTTTAACCACTTCTAGTTATGCAACCTAAAAACCACCTTGTCCACTGAACTTGTAGAGCTATGTTCTACATTTTATTCAACTACCACACCTTGAGATAGGCTCTCTAGCATTCTCTGAAGCTATGTCAGAGCCCTGAACCGAATGTCGACCTATTGACGTTCGTCGTTTTTGAGCAAAACAGCCGTGGACTTGATGTCCATATTGCAGCCTTGAAACCCTGAGAGTCTCTAGCATTCATCCTCAACCCTAATTCCATGAATCTCCAAGATTAACTCAAATCCAGCTTTCAAGCTTACCTGTTCCAGTATCGCCAAGAGTATTTCTCCTTTGCATGTGGCATATAGGTTATTAATGTATTTGAATGGATTGTGATTCCTGTTTGCTTGTTTGATCTTTGATTACAGCAAGAGCCTGAGTACGAAGATATCGTCACAAACCCAACATTGACTGCTGTACCATACGACGCGGAAGGCAAGTTATATTCTTGAACATCTTGAACCTATATTTTATGAATTGTTAATATATTGCCTTGACTATAAGTAATATTGCATTTGATGAAATGAGAAAAGTATGATATGGCAGTAGGAGGTTGTATGCCGATGAAATATGAGCAGATTCTTTATAAAATGATCAAACTGTGAGCCATAACCAATATATATGTATAAAAGTATATTTATGAAATAAAACCCTTGTCGTGGCCAGAGTTTGGTATGGAATGGTGGTGGCACTGACGAGTGCAGGGTTTGTGGAATGCACTGAGCACAGGCATATAAGGACTATAACCTTGTGTTATACTTCCATGCGGCAAGGAAAACGTAATGAGTGATGTGAGCTAAGAAAAATAATGAGAGGATAAGGTGTAAGAAGGAAAGCGCCCTACGCCTGGATTTTGAGTCGTGCGCGACTGAATCCACAGGCTATGTGTCTCGCGGGACCATAGACCAAGGCTAGGTAGAATTGGCTGTGGGGAGTACCCACAACGGTAATGAGGACTGAAATGTCTATTTACCGGGCAGGGAATTGTTAATGCTAGGATTGCAAACTGTTGTGTGATCTCAGCCTTGTCACATGGGTAAAAGTCCCATGGAGAGGTCCCGACTTGAAAGCTGAGTGATCGGTGGATTAAAGTGGTGCACCTTTGCAAAGTTAAAAAGTGTATTCGAATACTCTGAGCTCCCGGGTCTATAGGAGCCTGTGCGCGGTGGATCCTATCCACGTCGATGTGACACAAGTATGTTTTCTAAATAAAATTGGCTAGACTTAGCTCATGTGTG
Source organism: Pharus latifolius (assembly GCA_019359835.1). NCBI lineage: Eukaryota > Viridiplantae > Streptophyta > Magnoliopsida > Poales > Poaceae > Pharus > Pharus latifolius. The sequence continues at coordinate 43,310,308 of CM033322.1, read as the reverse complement.
CTTGACATGTGTTGTCATGAAATGAGGTGCTAACATGGGCAGACATGTGTTATCGTGCTATGGTAGTACTTCTAAGAGTTTAAAAAAATATTAATGGTATGTCATGATGAGCACTGCCATAAGTTTAGAAAGAAAAAAAAGTATTTTGCAACATTCCCTCCTTCCCTAATAGCATAGGTTCATATCATTTCTACTATATGTACATACTCTTATCTATGACTTGCTGAGTACGTAAGTGCTCACACTTGCAATTCACTATCCAATAGATGGAATGTCCCTTGATCAAGACGAAGGCCTAGAGAACTTCTCGGATCGCAGGAAGGAAGAGAGTTAGTTCCACCCAAGTCCTGAAGAGTGTTGCTCTGCTTTCAACTTCTTGCTGTGGGTGGTTCACTTAGCTTCTAACGAGTAGTAGTTGCTCCGCTGCAACTAGACCTATTTATGCCATGATGGCTTGTAATTTATTATGTTGTAATAGGCCAGCAGGCCATGCTGCTCGACATAATGAAGGTTAAACTGATGCAATATGCTCTTGTGTTTGACTCATCCTCGGAAGTCAAATGGTTGGGATCAGCTGCAGTGAGCTGGGTCCTCACGGGAGTAGTCATGTTCCCTATGAAGGAGGGGCGCGACAACCTCCCCCAAAGGGAGAGATGGCGGGACCATGATCGGGTGTCCCAAGAAGTAGTGGCGGAGCTTCTGGGACGCCATGAGGAGGGCGTAGCAGATCTTTTCCATTTCTGTGTACCGAGTTATAGCCCCTTGAACGGCTTCACTCACGTAGTACATGGGGCGCTGCTGCCCGTCCTGCTCCTTTACCAATACCGCGCTCACAGCAACTGGGGTCGCGGCGAGATAAAGGAGCAGGGGTTCTCCCGGAGACGGGCTCACGAGCATTGGAGGGCTCGTGAGATACCTCTTCAAGTCGTCGAAGGCCTCCTAGGCCTCGGGAGTCCATTGAAACCCCTCGAGGCCCCAGAGGATTTTGAAAAACTGAAGGCCACGTTCTCCCGACCGCGAGACGAAGCGGCCCAGCGCGACCAGCCGGCCGGTGAGTCGCTGCACATCTTTGACGGAACACGGGGGGGGCACGTCTAGGAAGGCCCGAATTTTTTCGGGGTTGCCTCTATGCCTCGCTGGGACACAAGGAAGCCGAGCAGCTTCCCCACTCGTACGCTGAAGGCACTTCTTCAGGTTTAGCTTCAATCCATATTTGCGGAGGTTGTGGAAGGTTTTCGCTAGGTCGTTGAGGTGAGCAGCCGCACGGAGACTTTTAACGACCGCATCGTCGACGTAGACCTTGACGTTGCGGCCGATTTGGTCCTTGAAGACCAGTGACATGAGTCGCTGGAAAGTCGCTCCAGCGTTCTTTAGCCCAAAGGGCATATGGACGTAGTAGAAGATCCCGAGGGAAGTTATAAAACTCATCTTTTCTTCGTCGCCTTCTGCCATCCGGACTTGGTGATAGCCCGAATACACGTCCAAGAAGCTCATCAGCTCGCACCCCTCGGTCGAGTCTACTAGTTGGTCAATCCGCGGGAGTGGGAAGTTGTCTTTTGGGCAACCGCGGTTAAGGTCGGTGAAGTCTACACACATCCGCCACTTGCCATTTGACTTCCTCATGAGGACAGGGTTTTCCAACCACTCGGGATGCAAGACCTCCCGAATGAACCCTGCCTCTCAGAGCTTGGTAATCTCAACCTTGATAGCCTCTTGGCATTCAAGGGAGAGCTTTCTCAACTTCTGTTTGACTGGGGGGTGACCGGGGGTCACAGCGAGCTTATGCTCGATGACCTCCCGGTCGACGCCCTGCATGTCAGCGGGCTTCCACGTGAAGACATCGGAGTAATTGCATAGGAAGGCCGCGAGTTGCTCCGCATGCTCTTCGGAGAGGTCCTCCCCGATCTTGACGGTCCTGCCTCCGTCGTCCGGGGATAGCGGGACCTTCCAAAGGTCTCCTTCTAGAGGTGGCTTGGGGGGAGACCTCCCGGAGGGGACGGCCGTGGTGTCCAACACCGGGGAAGAGGTCTCTCCCCCTGGGGCCTTGATCATGTTGATGCTCCCGATCATCATGGTGGCGCGCTCGTACAAAGCGCGGGCCACGTCCTGGTCGCCTTGGGTGGTGATCACGACGTGAGGCCCAGGGATCTTCACGCAGAGATAGCTCTGGTGGATCGCCGCCCCCAAGCGGTTGATTGTGGTCCTCCCCATGATTGCGTTGTATGAAGAGGGGAGGTCCACTATGTCGAACCGGACCATCTCTGTCCGGTAGTTGTTAGGGGTACTGAAGGTCATGGGGAGATTGACCTTGCCCACCGGGTGGATGGTTTTCCCCGGGACAAAGCCCTGCAAGGGCCCAGCTGTGAGCTGCAGCAACTTCTCGTCGACCTGCATCTCCCTAAACGCCTTCAGGTACAGGACGTCGGCGGACCTTCCGCCATCGACGAGGATACGCGCCAGGTGGTAGTTGTAGACGGTGGCGAAGACGATGAGCGCATCGTCATGGGGGAAGCGAACCCCGTGCGCGTCTTTCCCTGTGAAGGTGAGGGTGACGTCCGACCATTTTGGCGACCGGGACGTATGTAGCACCCCCACAACCTTTACCTCCCGCGCGTACTCCTTGCGCTGGCGCTTGGAGTCCAGCCCCAAGGCGGATCCCCCCATAATGAAGTTGACGCGCCTTTGGGAGGTTTGAAAGGGGAGCTCTTCTGTTGAGCCCCCTTCTGGTGCTTGTCCTTGCTGCTCCCCCGAGGGGGCAGGAAGAGCCGGCAAAGCTGGCTGGGGGGGAACAAAGAGGAAAGACTCCCTCTCCCTGCCCACGCTGGTCGAGGAATGCGGCAAAGTGTCAGAAAAGTTGGTGGCATTCCCGGGTAGCGTGGGTATTGGACTTGTGGAAAGTGCACCACATGCCCTCCTTGCCTCCCACCGCGGGGCCTTCACGGCCGCGGGACAGCTGTCCCCCACCATGGCCTTTCGGCTTAGGGAAGGGATGGTTGCCCTTGGGGGGATCGCGCGAGCTGCCTCCGCCCTCGAGGACAAAGGTGTCCCGAGGCCGTGGCTTGCTGCGGTTGCCCCTTGTGGGGAGCTTGAGGGGGTCCCTAGCCTCCCGATCAAAATGGGTGGGAGCCCCATGGTTCTTTTTCCAAAGGTCAACGGGGACGGGGGACGTGCGTTCGTTGTCGAAGTCGGGGAGGAGTCCAAGAGGTCCACCGGTGCAGCGGTAGCGTCTCTTCTCCTCCGAGTTAGTCGAACTAACCTCCTGGACATCTGGGAACCCCCCGGAAGTGGCGGTTGCTTCCTTGGTGGGTCTCTTCCCTCGGCTGGGACGGGAGTGTGACTCACTGCGTCTGCGAGCCAGGGGGACCTCCGTCTGGTAGCGTGAGGGAGCCTCTCCAGACTTCGTGGTACGCTGTTGCTCAACCTCCTCCCGGGTAAAGCGGACCTGATCCGCTGGGGGAGCCCTCGAGAGCGGCCTCGGGGGAGGAGGGAGCTCATGCGCGGCGATTACCGGCACGGAGGATGCTACCGGGACGTGGGCAGAATCCGCCGCCAAGCAGGTCCCCAGAGCGACGTTCGGAACTGGAGAGGGGGGGCCCTCACGGGGGAGGTCCCGTGGCGGCATGGTAGCCGTCCGGCGGGCCGCCTTCGGCTCGGCAGACACGACTGGCTGGGCAGAACCGGCTCCCGGCCTCGGGAAGACCCCCGGTGTGGGGTAAGTCCCCGGCATGGGGAAAGCTCCAGCTATAAGGTAAGCCCCCGGCATCGGGAAGGCACTCGTGTAGCTTCTAGGCCCCTAAAGAGTGTTTTAGTATTTAATGACAACTACAAATGCTATACTAACGTTACCTGCCTAGTTGTGTTAAGAAGAAACTTAAAAGATAGGTTAATGGAAGGCGAAGAAAGAGCCTCATGATGAAGAAAGGGCATTGATCAAAAGGGCAAAGGTACGAAATAAGGCCTTTTCCATTTTTACCGGTCTAAGGTGTTTAGAGAAGAATTTTGACCGGATTTTAGGATAATTGCCGGACTATTAAGAGGAGCATGCGGTGTATCACAAAATACTTCATCTATGTGCCACAAATCATAAAATCAACTTGCATTGCATACTAGAAGATCACATATCTTGAGAAATGCTTGTTTCAGCTCAATACTGCTCAGCACTGTCTCAGTCTGTCTGACCGTATGTTGACCCGGTCTGACCGAATTCACGGACTGACCGAATAGGATCTCGGACAGACCGACATTATGTATTAGCATAGTATGTACCTTTATAAGGTCGGTCTGTCCGTAGTTAAAACCTAGGTCAGTCTCCTGGAACTTCATGACCTATCCTTCTGTTGTTTTTGAGCTTTGACGGTCTGACCGTTTTATTAGACTGGTCTGACCGCGAAATCGGTCTGACCGTGTTTTTGTACTACGGTCTGACCGTATGGCCGATATGTCCGTATTTTTCGGCCTAACCGTATAAGGTGTCCAGAAACTATGTCGTCTCTGGACAGTTTCACGGTCTGACCGAAATAGGCTCCGGTCTGACCGTGTATGTGCCTGACAAGGGCAGTTGAGCATTTATTGCGCCTGTTTAAAGCCGTTGCAATTGCGGCGGTCTGACCGAGCTTATACCTGCGGTCTGACCGCCAAGTGATCTTTTTCTCCCAACGGCCTGTAATGGCTATATTTATTGTGAGGGGTATATATACTCCCATGCACGGCCCTGTTCACATATACTTGGCATAATTTGAGCATTGTCATCATCCTTGAGAGCTTTAGCACATTTCATACACTCTAGGGTTCAAATTCTCGAATTTGTGAGAGTGTGCATTTGAGATCTTCTAGTGCATTGCATCTAGATAATTAAATCAACCTCATGGCACTAGAAGAAGGCTAAGTGATCATCACCGGCTTGTTACTCTTGGAGTTTGCCGGCTCCTAGACGGCTAGGGGAAAGGTTTTGGAGAGCTCTTCAAAGAAGATTGTGAAGAAGCCTCAAAACGTCTTGTGAAAGGGTTGAGCACGCCTTGCCGGAGCGGTAAAGTGCATCCTTAGTGAAATCGAGGTTTGGACAACTCATCACACTAATCCGGCTCAAGATCTAGGTCACTTCTCGAGAGAAGGTTGACTAGATAGAGGAGCGGTTAGAGATTTGAGTTTGCCTCAACGTGGATTAGGGGTGATCAACAAATCACCGAGACCACGGGATATATCCTTGTGTTGAAATTGTGCTTTGTTCATATTGGGTTATTTATTTGCTCTCATTATCTCTAAACTGTTTGTTTAATTGCTATTTTGTTAAAATCGCCTATTCACCCCCCTCTAGTCGATATCTTAGATCCCTTTCAACTCGGCGCCGGGAAGGCCCCAGACGATGGGCCCGCCGGGGGGACGTAGCCCCCGGTGTAATCGTAGGTCCCGGGAGCTGCCGGGCCTCTGAGGATCGGAGTGGCCACCGGCTGTCCCATAAACGGGGGCATTGCCCCCATGAACGGGAACTGCGGCAGATAGATGGCGGCCGGCGGCTGCGCCAAAACACGGAGTAGCTCATCCATGGAGCGCTGGGCACAGAGTTGGCCCTCTACAAGAGCTTCGAGCAGGGTGTCTCGGGATGATGGGGGAGCCGCTGGGGGGAGGCTAGTCCCCACCGGGGCGCCCGCGGTCACCGGGTTAGGCCTGGAGGCCTGTCCATCGGAAACAACTGAAAGGGTTAGAGGTGGTACCTTGGCTTGGCCGTGGCCGTCCGGAAGTGCCGGGGCGGCCCTGTCTCAAGGGGGTGGCGTCGGGTCACTGGGACCGGTGTCACCGGGTAGGGCATGAGCCCTCGTTCTTGGGGGAGCCATGGCAATTCGTCACGACGTCCCCACGGACGGCGCCAACTGTCCTGGTATTGCGAATACCCCGGCAGGTTTTGTGGAGGTTCCTACCTAAGCAAAGACGATGTGAGCTGACTGAGCGATCGGTCCTCTCCCATCGGGCAAACACAGCAAGTGACACGAGGATTTATACCAGTTCAGGTTTCAGTGGAGACCCTAGTCCTGTCGACGTGCTCCCAACAAGGGTTGGCTAGGGGAGCTGTCTCGTGGGGAGAGTGCTCCTAAGCACGCCTATTCTTTTTTGTGTATTCATGCAAATGAATTGTCTCTTTCTTACAACAGAGGGATACAAGGGTTTATATAGGCCCATAAGATGCAAAAAGACTAGACTACCCCGGCAGCGGCCGTCGGATCGAGGGGCACTAACGTCCATCTCCCAGCCGAGGGGGCTGGATGCTTGACAAGTGTCCTCACCAATTCCCGAGACGCTCCTCGCGTGACACCCACCTAACCCCGTTCGGGACGGTGGTACCGGGGCCTTTGTTCCCAGGAAAAAGGTGGCACCCGGGACGGTGGCACCAGGGCCTTTCTCCCCAGGCAAAAAGCCGCGCCCGGGACGGTGGCGCCGGGGCCTTTGTCCCCGAGCAAAAGGCGGGGCCCGGGACAGGGGTCACCGGGGCCCTTGTCCCTGGGCCAAAGGCGGCGCCCGGGACGGTGGCACCGGGGGCTTTGTTCCCGGGTAGAAGGTGGCGCACGAGATAGGGACAGTGGCACTAGGGGCTTTGTCCCAGGGCAAAAGGCCGCACCCGGGACGGGGGTCACTGGGGCCCTTGTCCCCGGGCCAAAAGCGCCGCCCGGGACGGTGGCACCGTGGGCTTTGTCCCCGGGCAGAAGGCGGCGCACGGGACGGGGACAGTGGCACCGGGGGCTTTGTCCCAGGGCAAAAGGCAGCGCCCGGGACGGGGTTCACTGGGGCCCTTGTCCCTGGGCCAAAGGCGACGCCCGGGACGGTGGCACCGGGGGCTTTGTCCCCGGGCAGTAGGCACCGCACGGGACGGGGACAGTGGCACCGGGGGCTTTGTCCCAGGGCAAAAGACGGCACCCAGGACGGGGGTCACTGGGGCCCTTGTCCCCGGGCCAAAAGCGGCGCCCGGGACGGGACCACGGGGGCATTTGTCCCCGGGCCAAAAGCGGCGCCCGGGATGGTGGCACCGCGGCCCTTGTCCCCAGGCAAAAGGCGGCACCCAGGACGGGGGTCACTGGGGCCCTTGTCCCCGGGCCAAAGGGCGGTGCCCGGAATGGAGGGTCACCGTGGTTAATGACTGGGTTCGATCGTGCAGAGATTTCCCCCAACAACATTGAATTTCACTTTTAAATGAATTACAAAGAAAAGCGGTCATTACTTGTAGAAAGTCCACCGGATACTGTCGAGGGGACTCTGGATGTGAAGCCCCCGGCGTGGACGCACAGTTGCTACGGTGGCCATGATGTTGCTATACCTCTTCAAGTCGATAAATTTTATCTTCTTGATTTTGTCGTTCTTGATATGGATGAAGATGTTGATATACCTATTATATTGGGATGACCAATGCTCCAGACAGCAGGTATCCTAATTGATGTTCGTGAGAGATGAATTATTTTTCACATAGGGGAGGAGAAATTTTGTTTAAAATGTGTAATCTTGTTAACTGCCCTATGTATGAGGAAAAACTTTGTAGCGTGGACGATCTAGAAGTAGTCCTAGAAGAGGAGTCTGATAGAGATATGCCCTAGAGGCAATCATGGAGATGGTTGTATCATAATATCTCTATGAATTGTTACAAATAAAATGTTATTGCATTCCTTGAATAAAGTATCACTTTTATTGATCAACAAGTATGTGACTTGTTCGTGGAACTTTTAATCATGATATATGAATTGTCTCAATTTACTTACGGCTTTATTAGTGATACTTATTGTAAACATCCCTGACTTTTGGTATTACAAAGTATAATAATGCAAGATAATTGATTGATAGTCAAGGTTCATGGACCATGGATATGAGATATAGAGTCAATGTCGTGGACACATGTTGGAGAACATGTTGGTCGAATTGACCCAATTTGATGCATTGTTGAGATTTTATGTGTCATCAGTTTGTTTCTAACAGTTATTTTGGTTTATCTTTAAACTTGAGATCGTCACGGTTTCATACATGCGTAGTAACAAACCTTGGTGTCATCAACCATTGCTTTTAACCGAGTAGTCATAAAGGTGATATACATATATGTTATGAACCATGTGGTTGAAAGTGAATGGTCGAGATGGAATTTTCCCCTCTCATATCTTGAGAGAGATATCTATGGGCCCCTTGATGTAATTGGACTAAACAGTGCATGGCCATGCCGAATATAGTTGAGAGTCAACTATGGATTAAGGTTAGTCCATTACAAGATCAAGCACTAGTACAGAAATGCAGTCTACTAACCCCTATCTTCTATCGGTTATTAGCGATATGGTAGAAAACCGTTAGAAAAAGTGCCTCGCGGTCATAAAAGGCATATGGGATGTATTTTTCCTATCGGTTTGTAAGAAACTTACCGTTAGAAGAAGCAGAATGATTTACTCTGGCAGTGATGAACATATTTACCATTAGAAGAGATGCATAAGTACTGACGGGAGAATGTTGTGTGCCGATAGGACTGGTCGACTTCTACAACTAGTCTTATTATATCGGTAATGTATGTATATACCGACAGAATATGTACAAAAATTCCTATCGGTAGTATGTAGTGTGCCGATAGAACTGTTCTCCTTGTACAAATAGTTTTATTCTATCGGTACAGTATGTTTATACCGACAAAATATCTCAAAAATTACTATCGGCAGGATGTAGTGTGCCGATAGAACCGTTCGCCTTCTACAAATATTTTTAATCTACTGGTAATGGATGTTTGTACCGTTAGAAGATATCAAAAATTGCTTAGAACTGTTCGTCTTCAAATAGTTCTATTCTATTGGTAATGTATTTTTATACCGTTAGAATATAGCACAAATATCTTAGAACTGTTCGCCTTCTACAACTAGTCTTATTCTATCGGTAATGTATTTCTATACCGACAGAATATGTACATAAATTCCTATCGGTAGGATGTAGTGTGCCGATAGAACCGTTCGCCTTCTAAAAAAGTCTTATTCTATCGGTAATGTATGTTTATACTGTTAGAAGAGATCAAAAATCACTAACGGTAGGCGGTTGTTTACTAATAGAACTTATCTAGTACTATAAATACCCGGGTATGTCTCTTTCCTTCTCACAGTTCATTGGGCGCTCGTAGCCCTAACCCGTAAGCTCCATGGACGGCCGGCGCACCTCTACCGGCAGGTCCTTGGATGATGCTCATGAGGGGCAACGTGTTTCATGGTTCTTCATTGTAGTACGCTACCTACATTGGCTTGTTGGCGAAAGAAACGGTGAAGATCACATCGAGAGCTGGAAAGAAACATTGAAGATCACCGTCGAGAGCTGGAAGGACGTGAAGGGCGCGATCTTGGTTGGCTCAGTCGAGAAGATCCTTAAGCCCGGCGTGTTTATCAAATTAGGACCTATAGAAAGCATCTTACATTTTTTTGCATGCACCAGCTTGTGGCCAGATGCTTACCTGCTTGGAGAAGAAGAATTGTTGTCATTTGCACAGCCATTCTACACCATCACTACACAGAACAACATCTTGGAAGGTAGGTTCTTTTTGTTAATGGAGTTGAGTTGATCGAGTTTGAGTCCGAGGAAATCACCAATACAAATGTAACTCGACGGCAGTTCTAGCTCCTCGGGCGTCTTCGAACTGAACTCCTATGGTTAAGTCCAATGTGGTTCAGACAATTGCTGTTTTGGATGAATGGATTTGTGATGTATCAGGTCTAACTTGTAGTCGGTAGTTGCATTGTCGCAACTTGCAAAGGTTCTCTTTTATGTAAAATGTATGGGCCACTGGGTCCTCGTCGTGATCTGTTGTTAATTTCAGACGTGGCTTTTCTAATATACATCGAATGTGTGAATTGTTGTATTTGTATATTGTTGTATATTTGTGTATCATGTATTGCTATTTGGGACATGAACTTGAATGTGTAGGGAGTATTTGTGTATTCAATTGTATTGGTAGGTAGGTGTGTATTTGTACTGCTGTTTCAGACATGCACTTGAATTTGTGAACTGGCATGTGTATGTTTGTACCTGAATTTGTATTGGTGAACTGGCATGTGTATGTTTGTACCTGAATTTGTATTGGTGAACTAGCATGTGTATGTTTGTACCTAAATCTGTGAACTGGCATGTGTATGTTTGTACCTGAATTTGTGAACTGGCATATGTAATTTCTTTGGCAAGATGAAGTACCAAGTACCTAAGAAAAGTATTTTTGTGTCTCCTAGTTAATCTACAAATTAGTATTTCTTGAAATATTGCTTTATCTTCTAGTTAAGATCTGTTTGATGTAAGATCTGTTTGATGTTACATTGTGTTTAGATATGATTCTTTGGATGTGAGAACTGGTGTCATGTGTGTCATGCATTACCAGTTTGGTAGGGGTACGACATCAATGGGTATTCATTTTACACAAGAGCTCAAGACACCAAGAGTAGCACGCAATGTAGCGGAGTGACACTGTTTGCTATTTCCGAGGATGCCAGGTCAGTAAGGGCACTAAACTCATATTACGGTGCCATTGACGAAATATGGGAGCTCAATTACGGATTACTTAAGATTCCCCTGTTTCGATGCCAATGGGTTGAAATCCCTCGAGGTGTTCAAGTTGACAGTTACAGGTTTACTCTCGTCGATCTTGATAGAGTCGGACACCAAGACGATCCATTCATACTTGCAAAGCAAGCCATACAAGTATTCTACATCGTTGACCCGGCCAATCCAAACTTGCAGGTTGTCCTCCACAGCAAGAGACGTATTGTTGGGGTCGAAGACGTTGTCGACGAAGAGGAGTATAACCAATTTGACGAAATACCTCCATTTTTAGAGGACATTCAATCTATCCCTACTGAAGATATATATCGACAAAACAACGTATCTGCGAGATGATCACGAAGAAGGATTATGGGTTGAGAACCATTGATGATTATTTTCTATTTTAGGAAAAAATGCCAAGCAAACAGCCCACAAGTTCTGCATCAAAGTGAGGAACTTATCATTAATACATCAGGCAGTACATTTTTCTTTATAACTTAATGATAAGCTAGTTCACAGCATTAATATATCTCAATTTTACTCCACAGCATGAGTTCTAACATGTACAGTACCTTTATCCTGTAAGTACTTAATTCTTCCCTTCAAATTTTCTTGCCAAAATCTCATTGCAGCCTCTTGCTTCTTCAAATTAAGCTCTCCAAAAATTCATTTGTCCGACGGTATTTTGTTGTTTGTACCGATAGAAAAGGGCATCCACATGTCTCAGGTACTTCAAAAATTTCTCTGCAAAAAATTTACTTATTCTATCGGTATTATTATGTTCTACAGTTAGAATAAATTCATTAATCTCACGGTATTTTGTTGTTTGTACCGATAGAACAATACTCTGGCGCTTTGAATTCTCAACTGTGTCGCCATGTGTCGCCTTGGAAATTCTATAAGTACCTCGCCATGCGTCACGGTATTTTGTTGTTTTTCTAATTCTCAAACTCTTCGACTCCTTATCTTCTCTTTGACAATGGCATCCTCAATGGGATCGTCAGCCTCGCCCTCCCCGGTAAGAACTCTAAATCTCCTGGGTTTACCCCTGTATTGTTAATCCATGTTCAGTACATTCTTGACCTGTTGATTTTCACAGGGAAGGGGAGCCGTGGAAGACACTGGCAAAGTCAAGGCCTAGCTGAGGGCCCTCCAGGAGGAGCACAAGCTCCTTACGGACAAGCACAGTGAGCTACGGCTTGAACTGGACGATCTCCTCCGGCGCATTCAGTGCATGAAGACGGATGGTGACTATTCCAGGGTGAGGATGAGGTGTCTTCACGAGGAGAAGCAAGCCGCAGATATTACCATCGCTGGCTGTGGTTTGACTATGAAGGATACCATAGCGAAGCTGAGGGAGGTCCCAGGCCTTCTCGACGCGGTAGTAGTTGATACTAAGGACAACTTGTCACCAGAGGAGTCCTGCGTCCTGGTTGCAAGTCAAACTGACTTTATTCTACATGCAGCCAGGGCTAAGACCACCCCTTGACCTAGCATTTTGGATTTTTATTTTTTTTTATAAGTGATAAAACAACAATGAATGAACAATTTGTTTTTATGTCAATTTTCCAATTTTTCGGCTATCTTCCCTCTTTCTTTATCATTCTGCAGCTTTCAAGCACGGTCTGTTTGATGCTACATTGTGTGTACATATGATTCTTTGAAGGTGAGAACTGGTGTCATGTGTGTCATGCATTACCCAGTTTGCTTTGTTTCAGCCACGTAACATCACATGTTCTAACGGTAAATACAGATGTGTCATGTGTGTCCACTACTTTAATGTGTCTTAGGCACTTCAAAAATTTCTCTGTGAAAAATTTACTTATTCTATCGGTATCAGTATGTTCTACCGTTAGAATAAATTCATTAGTCTGACGGTATTTTGTTGTTTGTACTGATAGAAAAAGGGCATCCAATACTTTAACCTCAGGCACTTCAAAAATTACTCTGGGAAAAATTGGTCTCACGGTATTTTATTGTTTGTACCGATAGAAAAGGGCATCCACTACTTCAAATATTATTCTGGGAAAAATTTACTTGTTCTATCAGTATTATTTTGTTGTACCGATAGAAATGGCATCCACTACTTTATTACACGTACATGGCCCTTGAGTTTCCCTCCAGTCGAACAATTCCAACTTATAGCACTGCGTCTCTTCGAGAGCGAAGAAAACCACAACCTCCGCAGTGACCACTCACTTCCTCTCTCCCACACGACAATCGCCGGCTGGATACTGGTTTGCCACTGTCACCGGTTCATATTTTCGTCCTTCGCCAGCCGCCGCTGAGTTCTACACGGCCTCTCCATCACCACAACTGATCGCCGTAAATACCCTAATTCGTCGTTCTTTTTCCAGCATCTTCCTTATTTGATCTTTGTGTTTTGTACGTATTAATTCTTCGAGTTTTGCAATTACCCTAGGGTTCCCTATTGTTTTGGATTATGAACATTCCGCAAGCAATGTTGATTTAAATTAGGGTTGACATAATATGTTCCAGTGCTGTAATGAACCTATTTTGAGATTTGAACTTATATATACTGCTATATGTGTGATCAATTGTATCCAACTGCCATGTAATGCACATTATACGTTGGAGGTGTTCTTGCACATATTCTATCGGTATCTCCTATATGTGCCGATAGAAAAATTGTTCTGTTCTATCGGCAGCTCATGTGTTTACCGATAGAAAATATTGTTATGTGTGAAATAATAATGCTGGCCCATGAATATTAGTATAGAAAATCATGGAGAATGTTGACTTAAATCAAGACTATGTGATGCCAGTGAATTGCGGCTTATCAATAATATTCCAGAACAATATGTTATATCGGTATCTCGTATCTTTGCCGATGGAAAACATTGTTATGGTCTATCAGCAGCTCATGTGCTTACCGATAGAAAAGATTTCTGAACAGTTCAGGAATTAATTTTTGCATGTCTTTTAGTATTATTTTCTTCGGACATCCCTTTTGCAGCCCTAATTTGTCTCCAGTCCTGGGCTAAGTTATTGAACTCCAAGAAGAATTAATTGCCATATGTTGCCTACTTCCTATATGAAAATGTGTAGACGAAAATGCTCAGAAATAGAATCTTATCTTCTATTAGTAGTTTCTGTGTTTACCGATAGAAAAAATATTTAAAATAGGTCCTTTTTCTTTGTAAAATGATTTGGTTTGTGTTTCCATTAAATTTTTGATGGTTTGTTGATGGTTTTGTAGGGAAAGACATGTCGTCGTCTTCATCGGATGGTACTAGTGGTTCGACTAGGGCCAACCCCAATGTAGCTGAAGATGCAGCTGGTTCATCCCAGCGCAAGAGGGTGGGGCAAGGCGCGACGACGTTGGGCCATTTGGCCAAATGCACGGATCTTTCTTGTGAGTTCAACCAATTTGGGAGGCCGATCGGAAAGAATGCTAGGAAGTACGCGGCCTACGTTGGGCTGTTGGCGAAAGAAAGGGTGAAGATCACCATCCAGAGCTGGAAGGATGTGATGGCGGATGAGAGGGATAGGTTGTGGGTGGAAGTGAAGGTTAAATTAAATGAAATCGTTGAACTCTTTCGTAATCACGTTCTCTTGGCTTATACTAAAGTTTCACTAACTCGTGATTAATTGTATGCATTGTTTGAAAACAGGCTAAGTGGAACATCCCCGACGATACACCTAGTACGGCCTGCTTGAAGGACATGAACAGAACATGGAAAACCTTTAAGAGATGGCTCATCAGTACCTTCCTCGCTGCGGGGAAATCTCCCTGCGAGAAGTACCTTCATATCGGAGAAGGTATGGGAGGAATTCACCAAGCAGAAGGGGACCGAGGAGTTCAAGGCCCTTAGCGAGAAGAATAAGGCGATCCAGAAGAGGAACGACCACCCGCATCGGCTCAGATCCTGGGGCAATGCGGGGAAGGAGGAGCAGTGGAAGAAGGAAGATGAGCAAAATCCTGTCATCGACTCCCCTGAGTTGCCGCTCTCCGAGATCTGGGATGAGACATGCAAGCGATGGTGGAGGGGGAGGGGGTCCGTGTCGTCCACGGGGTCTGTGTAGTTCGCAAACCTTGGGGACGCCGACGTTGTGAGGTGAATGGTAAGTTGGCTAACCTCGTAAACTGTGTGCGCACAAGTGTATATAAGGCAATTTGTCTCACAAGGTACCTTTAAATGTAACAGATCTCTTTTGAGAAGGAGGCAGTGGAGGGATTGTTTACCCCGCAGAGGGAGAACGACATCCTCACCCGGGCTCTAGGAAATAAGGAGCATCCCGTGCAGACATGGGCCGTGGGAGCCATTGTGTCGTGGAAGGCCGGTTTCGCAGATCCGGCTCCACCGAGGAAAAAGGCCCGCTCCTAGAAGGAAAAGGAAGCGGAGCTCTCCGATAAGATACAGGCTGAGGTATGGGCGGAGATACAGGCTGAGGTGCAGTCTGAGGTCGCACAAATGAGCGAAGAGTTTGCACAGTTGAGAGAAGCATTGCTGGCCAAGAGTGTAGATGCGGGCGGATCCCCAGGGCGACGGTACCCCGCGGGGTCGGATAAGCAGTTGCGCTTCGAAGGTCCTCGCAGATCCAGTGGATCTACTTGAGGTACTACAAACCTTCATCTGTGCACTTAAGTTGATGCCACTCGATCCTATTCTGTTAGAGTTGTTTCGCTAACCTGTTTTAATTGCTACAAATTTGCAGAACCCGGAGGGCTACATCCTACTGACTCACCTAGGCGACGGGCAGGAAATGGTTGGACACGGCTTCGTATATCCGTCTGGACCGGATGTCCGGATCCACTGCGTACCTCTGCGGTTGGTGTTCGCAAAGGTACAGGTGGACATGGCCATGCCGGCCTACAATGATTCTCCATTGCCAATCCCAACAGAGGAAATGCAGACACTTGCTGAGGCAGTGGGCTCCTACGTACAGTGGCCCAAGAAGTGTGTTCGAGTACAACAGGTAAATCCTACACATTTTAGATTACATCCTACTCAGTACACTCAACTTGCAAAATCTAACATACGTACTCATTAATTGAAGTGGCCTACCGGCGGGCTACTAGGGGACTGCGCCCCCAGCTCGGGGCATGAGGCCGGATCTTGTGCGAACCTGAACACATCAAAGACGGCCTCGACCCCAGCCAGCGCATCCACGCCTTCACCTCGGAAGAAATCCGCCATCACCTCGCCCTTGCCTTCGAAGGTACGCGCTCAATCCCCGACAAAAGGCCAGGGCAAAGGCAAGGGCAAAGGGCGAAAGGGACAGCCGGAGAGGTTCAGGAATGGGTTCCCACTCGTGTCGGAGGCAGCTTTGTGCAAATTGGATCGATCAACCAGAGACCTCCATGAGTGGTACCTACACCGAGCTCGGCGCAATCTGGACTTCTTAGTTCCCAACAGGCCTGGGCAGTTTGATGAGGAACGCGGTCCCGATCTTCCGACAGATAGGGGATAGTTCGATTGGTGGACTCGACGTTGACAATCCGACTTTCGACTAGAACCGATCTAGGCCTGCAATCGCTACACCACTGCTCCGTTCATTATCAACCGTACCGAGGCGCGGTTGACCTAGCCACGAAAGCCTGTTCCTGCAAGCGAATCAAAGAACATGTGCAAGAACACAGAAGAAGCAATCTCAAATTGCAAGTATGTATTAAGATCACGAAGTGTTGGGGTTCCACAAACCGAAAGACAGTGAACTACGACAACAGAAAATTCTAAGCAAAACCTGAGTCTAACAATGACGGCTGCGAGGTTTTAATATGCGAGAGGGGTGGCGTCTAGGGTTTAGGGCGCACCCCCCCACGCGGGATACACGGGCCGAGGCCCAATAGACAGGTGACGCAGCACCGCACGGCCCAACAGAATCTTGTCTCCACTTGTTTCGATGATTGTGATTGACTCAGAAGGATTTTGGATGTGGGACCAGATCCGTTGGAAAGGTCTCGTCGAGCGCTTCTCTATAATGAACTTGAACGCCCCAAACGGAGTTCGTATCCATCTGCTATGCCCGTTTGAAGACAGGCTGCTCCGCCGTGTCCGACCCGGACTCCAGCTCGCGGTAGACTTGATTCCCGACCCGTCTTGGCGCAAAGTGACACCCTCGCTGATCAACACCATGATTCCTGAGCACAAGCACAATATTATTAGGTAGTAACTCGCTCTTGTCAATATTCTCTCATGTACTAAGAAACGAGCTCACCTGGTGATTTAGTTGACGTGCACGTGCCCTTGTTATTGGTCCTTGCACAACGGGTGTTGAAAGAATGGATGCATCGTTAGGGGTGATGTCCTCATCATCCTCCCCCTCTTGAATTGGAGTCGTCCTCGACTCAAGCTCATCTTCTTCAAAACAGCTCGCAACATTGTGGATAAGGTTAGCATCACATTCAAGTTCGAAAGTCTTACCAAAATCTGGAAGTTGGAGTAATGGTGCATTTGTTAGCTTTTCTTTCAAAAAGTTGAAGGCATCCTCTTGTGGTTGTCCCCAATGGAATGCAACGCCCTTCTTTGTCAATTCATTCAATGGTGCGGCAATGGTGCTGAAGTCCTTCATGAAACGGCGGTAGAAACCAGCAAGTCCATGAAAGCTTCTCACCTGTGTGACCGTTTTAGGAGTCGGCCAACTCTTGATAGCTTCGATCTTGGCTTTATCAACCTCAATTCCCTGCGGAGTCACAACATAGCCAAGAAACGAGACTCGATCGGTGCAAAAAGTGCACTTCTCGAGGTTACCAAACAAACGTGCCTCTCTCAAAGCATTAAAAACAGCACGTAAATGTTCGAGATGTTCAGAAAGTGACTTGCTATAGATCAAGATATCATCAAAATAAACCACCACAAATTTACCAATGAAAGGACGTAAGACCTCGTTCATCAAGCGCATGAAAGTACTAGGTGCATTAGTCAATCCAAAAGGCATAACTAACCACTCATATAAACCGAACCTGATCTTAAAAGCAGTTTTCCATTCGTCTTCCAATTTCATTCCAATTTGGTGGTACCCACTACACAAGTCAACTTTTGAGAAGATAATAGAACCACTTAACTCATCAAGCATGTCGTCTAACCTAGGAATAGGATGACGATACCTTATTGTGATATTGTTAATGGCTCTACAATCCACACACATGCGCCAACTACCGTCTTTCTTAGGAACCAAAAGAACAGGAACAGCACAAGGACTAAGGCTTTGTCACACGTACCGACGATCCAAAAGCTCTTGGACTTGTCGTTGAATTTCCTTAGTCTCCTCTGGATTGGTCCTATATGCATTACGGTTTGGCAACGTCTCTCCCGGGATCAAGTCAATTTGATGCTCATGCCTCGAATAGGTGGTAGTCCCGGGGGCACCTCAGCTGAGAACACATCGTCATACTCCTGCAAAAGGTTAGTAACAGCAGGTGGAAAAGAGACAGGCATATCATCAAATGAAAACAAGGTCTCTTTACATATCAAAGCAAAGCATGACGGTTCAGCAAGATCATATTTTGTAGCAAGCAAAACACCACCCTTCAATTTAATTCCCTCAATCTTAGAAGCAGGTACATTCTTATCTTTCTTATGCGGAAAAACAGTTTTAGCTACTTGCTGATTTTCAGATTCTGTGGTGTTCTCTTTCTTCTCAATTTCAAGTCTTTCCCTATCAAAATGCACAATTTCAGATGGAGTAATGGGAAGCAAGGTTATTTTCTTTCCTTTGTGCATGAAAGTGTACTAATTATTTCTACCATGATGAGTTGCATTAGTGTCATGTTCCCAAGGTCGGCCTAATAAAAGTGAACATGTTTGCATAGGCACTACATCAAAATCAGCAACATCATGGTATAAACCAATGAAAAATGGTACTCTTGCGGTTTGCGTTACCTTAACCTTACCGCTGTTGTTGAACCATTGAACATGATATGGTTGGGGATGTGGTTGTGTGGTCAAGCCAAGCTTCTTGACCAAAACAGAACTCACCAAGTTGTTGCAGCTCCCACCATCAATGATTGTTCGGACGCGCCGGTCGTTGACGACGAGGAACATTTGAAACAAGTTGTGGCGTTGGGCTCGCTCGGCTTGCTTCATTTTAGTACTAAGGACCCGCTGGACAATGATGGTCCGGTATTCTTGTGTGACTACCATACCCAAAGCTTCCCCATCATCATCATGTTCGGATTCGTCATCAACATTACCTGCAAGGTTAGCTGCAAGAGCATATTCATCTTCAACATCAGAAGCACTAACGTACCACCCATCGTCTGTCGCAATGTAAGCTCGCTGACTTGGGCAGTCCTTCATGACATGGCCCATCCCCTTGCAACGGTGGCATATGATACCTATTGTACGTCCCGTGGAGGCAACAGATGAAGACGACTTCACTGGTGCTTGCACATTAGAAGTTTTGCTTACCTCGGGTGTACGTGGCAGTGGTAACGATACTACTGAACGCGCCCTACTGGTCGAGGGGGCAGTAGACCGAATAGCAGGAGGTGGCTCTGATTTGGTTGATGCCTGTCCTGGGGTGAAGGTACTACCAAAGTTGCTCCGTGGCCGCTGTTGTCGTCCCTGCAATTCTTTTTCTGCCAAAACAGCAAGCTGGAACAATCTATTGACATCATTATAGTCCTTGTAATCAATAATATTTTGTATATCATGCCTTAACCCTCCATAGAAACGAGCCATTTTATCCTTCTCGGTCTCCTCTACCTCACAACGCAACATGCCTATTTGAAGCTCTTGGTAGTACTCCTCTACCGATTTGTTACCTTGATCTGAGCGTTGCAATTTTTTTACGCAAATCACGTTTAAAGGAAGGAGGCACAAATCTAGCGCGCATTTGTCTCTTCAGATCATGCCAAGTACCAGGATGTACGTTAGACTTTACTAGTTCATTCCACCAAATTATAGCAAAATCCTTGAACTCACTAGTGGCTTGTCTAACTCTATGAATTTCAGGAACAAGATGGGAGTTAAATTTTTGTTCAATCTCCATTTCCCAATCTAAATACACCTTAGCATCATATGTACCAGAAAAAGAAGGTACGGTAAACTTAACTTTAGCAAATGGATCATTGTTACCTCTCATACCTTGACGATTTCAGTTGAAGCGCTCTAAGTCATGTGCCGCACGTCGCATAGCGGGTTCACTGCGAGGTGCCACATGTCCCTCTACATCATCATTGTGCTCCTGGGCTGCATCATTTTTCTGTTGTTGGACAGCAGGTGGGCGGTTCTCGATCACCTGAACCCTGTCATCAAGCTAGGCAACACGTCGTTCCAATCTTTCAATACCTTTGGTTATCTCTTCCATCATGGTTTTCAGCTCAGCATGAAGGACACACTCGTTGTCCTCTTTATCAAATCCTGCCATGATTAGTAGAAAGTAGAAGAAACACAAGAAGTATTATCCTTACAAACTACCAGGTTCAGACAAGTGGATTCACACCCTCTCAAGCATTTTACCACGCTCTTGCAAGGTTCTTACCAATGCTGCAGAAGGTACAACCGGTGGCTGGTTCGTGATATCGTGACGAGCTTAAGTGTAACGATTGCAAGGTTGAATCCTGTTCTGATAGAAAGTATGTGGAGCTTGGAAGGTAGTTATGGTAGCAAAGGTTAGCAATAATTGAAATCAGAATGCTAAGTTGAATAAGTGTCCAAAGTACGTGTCACAGTTGCTAGCCTAAATGCGTTCCTAAAACTAGTTCAAGTAAGCAAAGTGATCCGCACAGGCGATGGACATGAAAGGATGCAAGCACTTCTGATCTCTTTTTTTTTTTTTGGCTAATCTTTCTTTTTGTGCGGCTCTTTTTTTATGCACTTGCCTTTTTTTTTTTTTTACAAGAGTGCTGCAAACGATGGATTACAACTCAAAATTTAAGAATTACGCACAAATCCTATCACAATACTCTCGGCAGTTTAGCAAAGATGCTCTCCAGAAACTTTCAATAATAATTTGGGGCTCTTAGAGACCTCAAACGCAAATACTTATAACTAGGAAGTTGTAGCTCTTTTCTTTCTCATCAATTTGAATATATGGAACACCCAATTTGGGGTTTGGAACTAGGATATATCGCCCCCGAAATACAGGCTGTACAGATTACTCCAAGATGGAACAGATTAACTTCCAACGCGATTTTGGCCACGAATATGGCGTTTCTGGAATTTGGTACAATGAACAAAGTTGTAGATCTCTTCGAGATATACAACTTAGACTATTTAATCGCCCAAATTGGTGTTCAGAAGACAAATATATTGTCTTTACAAAAACAGCAACGCAAAAGAGAAATCCGAACCGATTGCGACTCGAATTTGGTTTCGGTTTAGAATTGGGATTTGATACTCGACCTAGACCAAGAACACGAATTGACCAGCAATACGACGATGACCACGGACACAAATTCAACAATGCAAAACTGAAAACGAAAATTGCAAAAGGCTCAAAGTGGTTTGGACAGCGGAAGACTATGATCACAATTTTTTTTTTGGGCTTTTTCTGGACTCTAGGTAGAAGATGAATGACGAACAGAGAGGATACCTGACAGGCAAACTTGGCTCTGATACCACTTGATAAGGAACAGGGTCCCGATCTTCCAACAGGTAGGGGATAGTTCGATTGGTGGAGACTCGACGTTGACGATCCAACTTTCGACCAGAACCGATCTGGGCCCGCAATCGCTACACCACTGCTCCGTTCGTTATCAATCATACCGAGGCGCGGTTGACCTAGCCACGAAGGCCTGTTCCTGCAAGCGAATCGAAGAACACGTGCAAGAACACAAAAGAAGCAATCTCGAATTGCATGTATGTATTAAGATCACGAAGTGTTGGGGTTCCACAAACCGAAAGATGGTGAACTGCGACAGCAGAAAATTCTAAGCAAAACCCGAGTCTAAAAATGATGGCTACGAGGTTTTAATATGCGAGAGGGGTGGCATCTAGGGTTTAGGGTGCACCCCCCCACGCAGGATACACGGGCCGAGGCCCAATAGACAGGTGACGCAGCACCGCACGGCGCAACAGAATCTTGTCTCCATGTTTCGACGATTGTGATTGACTCAGAAGGATTTTGGACGTGGAACCAGATCCATTGGAAAGGTCTCGTCGAGGGCTTCTCCGTAATGTACTTGAACACCCCAAACGGAGTTCGTATGCATCTGCTACACCCATTTGAAAACAGGCTGCTCCGCCGTGTCCGACCCGGACTCCAGCTCGCGGTAGACTTGATTCCTGACCCGTCTTGGCGCAAAGTGACACCGTCGCTGATCAACACCATGATTCTTGAGCACAAGCACAATATTATTAGGTAGTAACTCGCTCTTGTCAATATTCTCTCATGTACTAAGAAACGAGCTCACCTGGTGATTTAGTTGACGTGCACATGCCCTTGTTATTGGTCCTTGCACAACGGGTGTTGGAAGAATGGACGCATCGTTAGGGGTGATGTCCTCATCACAGTTCCACCGTGAGCACGAGAGTATATCCGTGGCACACGAGGATCTGTTCGACCTCTACAACTGGCAGGAGCTCGATATGTCCATCATACGGACTGGAGTCCTGTGAGTTTGCTGATGCTATGTATTGCTGTTTTCTAACTCTGTTTGCTAACTCTGCATTGTTGTAGTTCATTTGAAATGTAGTAACTTTCTGTGCAATACTAATGTCGTCCTTTGCATGCAGGTGCATGTACAGGCTAGCATCGGAGGCTGCGTGTGACAAGATGGGTTTCCTTGACCCAGAGAAAATAAGCCTCACGATGCTAGAGCACGACGCCGCGCACGCTGAGCAGTACATATCCAAGGCGCTGATGGCGCAGCAGGACAGGGAGTTCATTCTGATGCCGTACCACCAAAGGTTAGTGCATTTCATACTAATTTAACGCAATCTTGTATGTTACACCTGAGATATACTTTGAGCTAGCAGTCCTCTTTTACGTACAATGTAGGGGCCACTGGATCCTCATCATGATCTGTCCGCCGAGGAACGAGGTGTACTACCTCAATTCGATGCGTGATAGATTATCAAACGAATATGTGGTCAAGGGGAATATGGAGGTGTAAGTAACTTATATGTTTGATTTAAATTTTGACCTCACTAGCTAATGATAATACATTAACCGGCAATGCTAACTGAAATGCAGGGCTTTTGATAAAAATGTGTCCGCTGGAGGGAGGCATGCCGCACCGCAGGGCTCCCTACTAGCTTGGAAAGAATATGAAGTACTCATGAGACTTTTTGTTTATGCTTAATTAGTTTATGGAAACAATAGCTAACATGTCTTCGCATATGCAATTATCTCAGTGCCATCAGCAGCCGCAATCGTGGGAATGCGGGTTTTATGTGCTACGCTACATGTACGACCTAGTGCAGACAAACTTTGTCCAATTCCCCCAGGTAAGCATCGATAGCTAACTCAAATTTGAAAATTGGGTGTCACGTTCAAAATTAGGAAGTTAGTTACTCAGTATTCACACATGCTTGCAGATTGCCATGTCGAAAGACCAATACGAAAATGCAAAGATTAGAGATCTTCGACAAATCTGGGCTCAACATGTCATGGAGGAAGTTGCGCCCAACCAACCGCCATGACAATTTTCTCTTTTTTGGGTACTCTATGCATAGACTGTTTATATACATGTGAATAAATATATATGTGAATAAATGTCCACATTGGATTACAATTTGTATTTGTCCATATATATGTGAATAAATGTGAATAACTGTCTAATGTGTCAATCTGTTTAATGTATATGTGAATTTATCCTTCTTTGCATCTGTACTGTATTGTGTATCCAATCTATACTGTATTGCATCTGTACTGTATATGTGAATGTACTGTATTGTGAATGTAAAGAATGTACTGTATTGCATCTGTATTGTATTTCTATCGGTAAATTCATTCACAACCGAGAGACTACTACATTTTTTCTATCAGTAAACTCATCCACAACCGAGAGACTACTATCGTTTTTTCTATCGGTACACTCGTAATTACCCGTTAGAAGAGTATGACTTTTCCTGCCGGTGAACTCATACACAACCAAGAGAGTACTATGATTTTTTCTATCGATAATCTCTTTCACAACCGAGAGAGTACTATACTTTATTCTATCGGTACACACGTAATTCACCATTAGAAGAGTTTAACTTTTACTGCCGGTAAACTCATACACAACCGAGAGAGTACGATCGTTTTTTTCTATCGGTAAACTCTAAATTAACCATTAGAAGAGTGTTACTTTTCCTGCCGTTAAACTCATTCACAATCGAGAAAGTACTATATTTTTTCTATCGGTAAAATCTTTCACAAACGTCAGACTACAACGGGTTTTCTACCAGTTGTCTCCTAAGATGCCATTAGAATAGTGAAGTTCTTCTATCGGTTATTTACCGATAGAAAATGATCTATCTTGTTCTATCATGTCTATCTCTAACAGTACAAAAACTGATAGTAGAAGGGTGTTTTTTACCGATAGAAGAAAACTTTTATGTACTAGTGAAGAAAGGACTGAGCTATTCAAGGATGACACGTTTCTCACCTTGAGTTAGATCTAATATCGTGAGGCAAAGGGATAATCCATAATAAGTTAATCTTCGTGTATATGCGGGTAATCATATTGTCTTGCTAGGGACCACTTATGACTTGTGATTCCGGAAGTTGGTTCCAGTCACGGTCAATTATACACGAACATACAGGGTCACACATTTAACGGGTTGGAGTATTAATTCGGATAAGATCCAAAACGGATCTCCTATTGGTAACGGGTTTACCATTAGGATTAGGGTTCGCATTTGAGTAGGACCTATCTGCAAGGCCTTAAAAAAGGATGCGAGGTGGGCATGCAAAATATATCTAATCTGATCTACTCTGGCCGCCACCAGCATCCACGAGTTAGATCTTGTAAAACCTTAGCCGCGTGTGTTGGTGCTAGCACACGAACACGCGGTGCTCCTTCCCCGGACATGTGGACTTCCGTAGAAGTGCGGCTGCTATTGCTACACTACTGGTCATCTCTGGTTGCGACATCGACTCTTCTTCCACTGCTGCGTTATCGCATCTACGCGTCTAGTGGTAAACCTCTTGATCTATGATCTACAGCTTGCAAGCTTCTTGGGATTTCGGGTAAAAATTTTTGAAATTTCTCTAGGGTAGCAAGCACGTTCCCCAACAGAGTCACCACTTCGACTCACTTTGGAAGAAGGAATGGATGAAATGCTTGCAAACAAAAAATGGACAGCAATGAAGAAGACGAACAAAATGAAGACAAACCAACAAAAGAACCATCAAAAAAGGACATCTCTGACTCCGACACCACAGGTAAGGAAAGGGTAAGTAAACTTACACTTAAAACTCTTCCTTCCTTGTTGAAATATGTGTTTTTGGATGATGATGAGATGCAACATGTTATTGTTAATGCAAGCTTGACGATTCACAACTAGAAAAATTGATTTCTTTACTTTTTGTGCATCGCAATGCCCTAGGTTATTCAATTGATCAATATCAAAGGAATTAGCCCTGAAATTTGCATGTATAGGATCTCTCTAGTTGATAGAACTAATACCTCTGTTGAGGATCAATGTGGATTAAACCCTACCTTGATGGAAACTGTTAAAGATGAAATTTCTAAATACTTGATGCGGGTATCATAAATCCTATTTTTGATAGTAATCGGGTCAGTCATATTCATGTGGTTCCAAAGAAAGGAGGTATGACTGTAGTTAAGAATGTTAACAATGAATTGATATCTACTAGACTTGTCACTGGATGGTGCAGGTGCATTGACTATCGCAAACTGAATAGCGCCACTAGGAAGGATCACTTTCCATTATCTTTCATTGATCAAATGTTAGAAAGATTGGCCAAACATTCATATTTTTGTTTTCTTGATGGGTATTCGGGGTTGTTTCAAATCCCAATTCATGCCAATGATCAAGATAAAATGACGATTAGATGTCCTTTCAGTACTTTTTCTTACCGCCAAATGCCGTTTGGGTTGTGTAACACGCTTGCAACCTTTCAATGGTGTATGATGGCCATCTTTTTGGATTTAATTGAAGAAATAATAAAAGTTTAAATGAATGATTTAGCATTTATGGTTCCTATTTCGACGCCTATCTACATAATCTTTCTCGCGTCTTATGCAGGTGTGAAGAAGTAAACCTTGTGCTTAATTGGAAAAAGTGTCAATTCATGGTTCAAGAAGGCATGGTGCTTGGCCACATAATTTCTCAATGAGGGATTGAAGGCGACAAGACAAAGATTTTCTGAATGAGGGATCGACATCATACCAAGTCTTCCACTACCAACCAACGTGAAGGGCATACGCAGTTTCTTGGGACACGCAAATTTTTACTATCATTTCATTAAAGATTTTTCAAAAGCTGCTAAACCTTTCACTCAATTGCTTGGTAAAGATGCGCTATTTGATTTTGCTGAAAAATGTCTTCATGCCATTAATCAATTAAAATATGGATTAACTATTGCTACCATCATACAACCTACAAATTGGAATGAACCTTTTGAAGTGATGTGTAATGCTAGTGATTATGCAATTGGCGCTATTCTAGGGCAAAGAACAAATAAAGTTTTACATGCTATATACTATGTAGGCAATACCTTGGATGATGCTCATATCAATTACACCACAACTAAAAAAGAATTGCTTGCTATAGTCTATGCCCTAGATAAATTTCGTCCATATTTGATTGGCTCAAAAATTATTGTACATACTGATCATGCTGCTCTTAAACATCTTTTGACTAAGACATAAACCAAACCACGACTAGCACGATGGATCCTACTGCTGCAGGAATTTGATCTGGAAATCAAAGATAAGAAATGTGCTGAGAACATCATATTCGATCATCTTTCACTTCTCTTCACCGACACCGTCGACATTCACATCAATGATGCCTTACCCAACGAGCACCTTTACTTGATTCAAAAAGACCCATGGTATGCTAATTACGCAAATTATTTAGTTAACCATGAACTTCCTCCAGGGTTGGTGTATAGACAACGCAAACATTTCCTCCACCACATCTGACGCTAGTACTGGGACGATCCAAACCTTTTTAGAAAGGGAGTTGACAAGATCTTTCAAAGATGTGTGCCTGATCATGAGATCCAAAGCGTTCTTAAACATTGTCATTCATCTCCATGTGGTGGACACGCCGAAACTTCAAAAAAAATGGCAAAGGTATTGCAATTAGGTTTGTTTTGGCCTCATTTATTTAAAGATGCTTATAACTTCGTGCAAAAATGCGATCCTTGGCAACGTTCCAGAAATTTGAGTAAAAGACATGAAATGTCCTTAACAAACATTCTTGAAATTGAACTTCTTGATGTATTGGGACATTTTCCATCTTCTATGGGCAATTCCTACTTCTTCGTTGCGGTTGATTATGTTTCAAAGTGCGTAGAGGTTGTTGCAACACCAACAAATGAATCAAAACATGTTATTAAACCTTTAAAAATAGTCATTTTTTCCCGATTTGATGTACCACGAGTAGTGATTAATGATGGCAGTGCACATTTCACTAATTACTAATTTCAGAAAGTATTGATGAAATATGGGGTTATCCATAAAGTTGTTCTTGCATATCACCGTGAAACAAGTGGACAGGTTGAAGTCTCGAACAAAGAAACCAAAATGATCTTCCATAAGGTGGTGGCACTATCAAGTACGATTGAGCGTCAGACTCCCCAACGTTCTTTTGGAATATCGCATTGCATTCAAAACTCTACTAGGTATGACACCTTACAAAATTGTATTTATTAAGAATTGCCATTTGCCTATTGAATTCTCAAATAGGCATTATGGGTATTAAAGAACCCAATTGGAACTTCAACAAAGTGGGGCAAAAAGACAAATCCTTGCATTGCATGAATTAGAAGAGCTTTGGAACAACTCTTATGAAAGTGCCTTAATTTACAAAAAAGCACGAAGAAGTAGCACGACAAAAGGATCCTCAACTGTGAGTTTAAACCAGGTGATTTGATTTTATTATTCAATACGTGGTTGAAATTTTTTCCAAGGAAATTGAAATCGCGATAGACTGGGCCATACACGATAGAAAAAGTCTTTTCGTATGGTGCTGATAGAGCTTCGAGTGCACGACGGCACCACTTTTAACATAAACATTCATCATATCAAGTTATACATTATGGGAGACCAGGTAAGTATGTTAAACTCAGATGATTCTTTCAATTCTATATATTTTTGAATGCCCAAGGACGTTCTATCGAGTGAGATATTAAACCAGTGCTAGTTGGGAGGCAATCCGGTGTACTAATACGTAGTTTTCTCTTTTATGAACACAATGGCGCAAGAAACACTCAATTTCGACGTCGTTTGACCATCCAAAACCTATTTTTCAAAAACCTTCTCAAACTAGGGCTGAAACTTTTCAGAAAACAATTGAAAAAATAAAATTTTCCAAAAGCAACTGAATTGAGCACAACTTGTGCTCGAATCATGCTGCGTTCGATTCGATTGATTTCAAAAAAATAAAAAATTCTTTTTTAAACTGAGCCGATCACGAGCAGGGGTCGTGCCAGGCTCAATTCAGTTAGCTAGTCAAAATTGATTTTTTAAACAGAGCCGAGCACGACCTGTGCCCGTGGTCGTGCCAGGTGATCACACTTAAAACGGTGTGATTGTGTAATAACCGCAAATAGATGATTAAACGTTCAGTACTTGAGGGTTGAATTCCATGAGGAACAAGCATATTTCTCTTTCTAGCTTAATACATCACTGATTAAGTCTAAACGAGTTGGGGTTTGTTTATCTATAACTAAATCTACTACTAAATATATCAATCTAGGGTTTAAAGCAGTAAAGAATAAATATGAAATCTAGAATTTGTAAAGCAGGAATGAAAACCTAGGGTTTCGGGTTCCATAACAATTCGACGCAATTCTATCCAATGTCCGAGGATTGCAAGTTAATTTCAATCGTTTTCTAAGACAGAGTAAGTTGCCAGTACAGTCGCTAATACAACAGTCAGAGAATCGCTTCCACTATTACGCTTGGCGAGAGTCTCTCCCCTATTCAGGATCCCGTGTCAAAGCGTTAAGGATTCAAAAACTCCCCTAAATTCTTGCTAAGGCTCAACTTTTACATCTATCGTCAAAACAAGAATTTAGGAAATAACTCCAAAACTAGAGATTAAGACAGAGGAAGAATCACGCCTTCCGGATTAGGTCATCCCTCAATCTAGAAAGGATCTACTTGTGAAAAGCCATAATAATGCAGAAATAATAATAAGAAATAAATGAAAACTTACTTGATTGCTTAAAAATTGAGTTTACAATCCTTGTCGACTTACAAAAACAGAAAAATAAAGGGAGCTCTTCTAAGAAAACTCTACTAAAAAGACCTAAGAAAGCATGTTTAATTGAGCCAAACGTTTCTCTATTTATAGTACATGGAATAATGTGGGGGACCACCCGCCCCGTACCGAATACCACGATACAGAATAGGGCCCCCTTGTTGCAACTTCCCAGGATTCAATTATGAACCAAAAATTAAGATACTACAACCAGCAAGGTACATAATTGATTTACGAAACATTACAAGTTCATAGTTGATAATAGCATTAGTGTCTTACATAAGTTAGCAGCAAACAAGTCCAAAATATCCTTTCAACATTTTTAGCAAAATGCGGAAGAAGCGAAACTCTACTTTTCTCCCACAGTCGCTCGACTGGGGTACGCGACGCCTAGAAACTTGGATCATAGTCGAAGTGTTCGAAGGGCTCAGACTCATACTCATGTGAGCCAAGTCACTTGGCTCTTCAACCTCTGATGGAGTAGTTTGGTCATGAGTGAGTACAAGGTACTCAGCAAATCACCACTTAACAAATGCAAGTATATATAACATGACAAGGAATTTAAAGAAGGTATTTGAGATTCTTTTCCAAACCTTATTCACAACCTAACAGTTAATTGATACCGGCCTAGACCGTCTCGTAATAGAACGAAGACGATGCAGTAAGACGAGTATTCTATATCGTTCTTTCCACAGGAACTAGAAAAAACAAATCGTGTAAAACTAGACTAAATCGATGACAAGTGAAACTAAAATAGACGAGAAAGAGAGAGAAAGTCAGAAGAATATGAAAGAAAGAAAGAGGTGAATATCTCGTGACTCGCCATTAATGTTTAAAATTGTAAAATTATCATAAACATGTGCAAAGTTTAATACAATCGAGAACAGGCCTAATGAAAGAAAGCATATATGCCTATCGATTACTAATCACTGCACAAATCGACGAAACAATAGTACAAAAATAAAACACTATCACTTCAACAAGCCTCAACACAAATCAACCACACAACACTTAGGATAAGCAAGCTCTTCAACCTGAAGTACACAGCAGATGAATAAGAGTTGAAGATAAATTGGAATCAGTCTTCAATTACCCCAATCCTCTCTCTTTATCAATTGAATTTTACATAATACAATTTAGTGCAAAGAGAACTTCAACTCAAGAATAATTGGAATTTAGCTTTAGCACTCGAGGTTCCAAATTCAGGTCATGACCACCTCAGTTCTTCCTCACAAGCACACTTCTCAGCAACTAAGGCATTAAGAAACAAATACTGGATAGAACGAGATATACAAGGAACTCCTAGAACTGATCAAATTAAATCACCAAAACAACCTGCAGCTAGTGAAGGCAATCAACTGACAAACAAATCAACATGAAGGTCAACTGGAATGAACAACAAGCGACAAGCATTTCAAATCATCACAGGGGACAAAAGAGATATCAAGTTCACTGGGGTTGAATTCAGTGGGGTCTCAACATCAGCATCAAATTGTGGTTTCACACACAAAAACTAGACCTAAGAAAATTCATAAGAAAGCCCTTGAAGCATTCACACTCTGAACTGAATCCTCATGAACTTAATCCCAAGAGTGACAATCAACAAACAAGAAATTGCGATCACTGAAGAGAAGTGTATCAATTGATTAAGCAACTAAAATGACTAATTTAGTGTCTCATCACAAGCAATCAACAAAAAGAAATAATCAGATGAAGAGCAGCTGATTTAAACATCTCCAGAAAACTAACAGCTCAATTCCAGGAGCTCAAGCCACACAGAGAAGATTTTAATTAGACTGCTCAGGACTAAACGGGAGAAATTCACTTAAGAATCAATCACAGCATCAGGTCTAGAAGCAATCATTCCTCCAATTCATCCAAACAGAAGAATTCAGTTCTTTACAAGCATTGCAGGAAACAGAGGAGAGGAAAAAGAGAAGGGTTTGAGAGCAGGTATTCACTGAAGTGGTCGATGATGCAGTGTGGATGTGGTCGTCAATGCAATCGAAACCGTAGAGGAGGTCGTGGAAGAGGAGCGTGGCCATCGGCGCTGAGGAAGAAGTCGCCGAGGTCGACGAAGAGGTCGATGAAGAAGAACGAGCAGATGCTCGCTGTCGAAGGTGGTGGAGTGGTTGTTGTCGGCATCGGCCCGTGGGGCTCGGATCCACCACTGGAGGGGTGGCTGGGGCGCGAATCCGGCGGGAGCTTCGCGGCGGCTGCGGTGAGCTCGCCGAAGAAGATGGCGGCGCGGTGGTTCTATAGTGGTGAGCGCCGGCACTGGAGAGGAGCGGACCGGCGGCTGCGGAAGACGGCGGGGAGTAGATCCGGCGGCGCAGCGCGGGAGGAGCAGATCTAGCGGCGGCGAAGTGAGGGCGGAGCTGCGCGGCTGCGCAAGATCGGCTGTGGGATCCGTGGAGGTGCTGCGTAGCGCGGGCCCGGCGATCTGGGCGGCGGTGTCTTCGGGATTGGAGGTGGCGTGGTGCGAGGACAGCAGGCTCGCCAAGGGAGGCGTGGCGGCGGCGTTGTGGTGGTGTCGGCGCGGTGGCGGGAGCTGTAGAGGCGCGGATCTGGCGGCGAGATGGCCAGATCCGGCGGTGAGACGTGGAGGCGCGGCGGATCTGGCGCACAGAGGCACAGATCCGGTGGTGCGGCCCGGGAGGTGTTGGGGTCGCGGGATCGGAATGCGTGGAGATCGGGCGCGGCAGCGGTAGGTGGCGCAAAGGAGCGGCGAGATGGCGCGGTGACGATGGCCAGATCCGGCGCACGCGGGAGCTGTGGAGTTTGTGGGCGTCGGCGCTGCACGAGATGGCGGCTGTGGCGCAAGAGAGGTGGCGGCTTGGTGCGTAGCGGAGCCTCTGACGATTTGGGGGAAGAAGAGGAGTGGACCCGGCGGTGGAGCAGTGGCAGATCTGAGAGAGGAGTGAGGATGGAACAATTGAAGAGGAGGCAAGAAAAAGAGAGAAGGAAGGGGAAACTGGCTTTGGGTTAGAGATGGACGGAGGTGAGGAAAAACCGGGGGTGGGGGTAGAAAAGAAGCACCGCTGGCGGCGTATGGTGTTGTTGTCGGCGTGGTGGTAGGAGATGTGGACCGTAAAGATAGAGGTAGAAGAAGAAGGTAACAAAAAAAAATCAGGCTCATCTTAGATCTGGCTGGTGGTAGTGTTTATGTCAAGTTTTGACATCTTTGCAATCAAGCCCTTGGTGTTTTGGATAATTACAAATTGGACCTGGTGGTTAGAGTGTCGGGATTCTGAGCCCCGAAGACTCCGATTTCAGTGTGGTTGGTTCCTACGCATCCGTAGAAACATGCACTTTTATCTGGAATCGACCAAGGGTCGGGTTTAGTCGATGAGGCGCGTCTGTTAGCAAAAAATCCATCCGATTCGCGCCACCTGCGATAAAAATTACAAAACAAGTAATCTGATCGATTTGGCAACAAATATAGAATAATCTAGATATATGATGAGGCATATGACTAATATATGCATAACCATGGGGAAAAATAGATAGAAAAATCAAGAAAATCAGGTAAATATCATTAATCGACAAGAAAAGTATTTAAAACAATCTTTGAAAACTTACGTTACCTAATAGTTCAAGAGTGAAGAAACTTAAGCCAATTGATAAAACAACTCATTCAAAAGTATTTGTGTTTGCAACATGGATTAAATCCATTGACCATAACATACTCCTAAAACTAGGAGTACGAATTATTCAAATACATTTTAAACTCCGTAAAGGGGGTATCACTTTACCCACAAGATTTCTCAACTTATTACTATTGACCATGACTATAGGCTTTAGCTCAATCACGCTGTTTTCAGCATATGAGTCTCTTATGCCATGCTCGATTACGCTACTTTAAGCGTACAACTGAGTTGAGAATAACATACTTTTCACCCTACCTTGCTATTACACTAGCTCTGCCTTGCAAGAGGTTCACCATCGGTTGATGCCTCAGGAATTTCACCTCCGGTTGGGGTTCATAATACAGTTGTGAAGCATTGTAGGGATCTTCCCTCTCATACCTTCATGCTCACTCAATATTGGCCCGCAGTGGGAGGGATCTTCCCTCTCCTCCAATAGTGAGAGAACACAAGGGCTGTGTGCACGGGAAGGATTTTCCTCCTCTAGCACGAATCTCAAACGAATTGGATGGGATCTTCCCAAGCCATGAGTGTAAAGTGCTGCCGAGAGGGATCTCCCCTCACCGACCTTGTGCATGATTAGTGCTTCTTTGTCAAATTATCATTAATACTATACAGAGTTGGGATAATAGTTTGGCAAGGATACTTGGTCATGCCCGTCCCATACCAGGCTTGTGGAGGTATGTTAACATGCTACTGGATATTCAGCACAAATTGGTTAGTCCTTAACTATTCAAGAGAGGAGTCCACTTTACTTCTCTTTATACACAATGATCAACACCATTATCATGTTACCAAAATTACTGACTCACATGATTATCTCTCCTCTCTATAATAGATATTTTTAAAAGACATCAATAGTTTTTGAAAACCATTTAACTTGTTCATGTGGATAATTTATACTACTATTATAGCCTAACCTTGGGCATCAACGATGTTATACATGGCTTGAGAATCAAGGATGGCTTTTCAATTTGGGATAATAACTAAGCAAGTATATTCGAACATACACAAATTTACTCAAATAGCATGCATAATATTGACAAAACAAAATACTAAACTGATTTGAAAGCATAGGATCAACATGTTCAAGGAGATGGTGACTTGCCTTGAATTCCCGCAACAGAATCTTCTGCAACGTCTTCGATCGGCTGCTCCTTGAGCTCAGAACGAGTGATTTCTAAACGCGATAAGCACACCGAATCAATCAATCAATCAAAACATGCACAAGTATGAGACTATAAGATGCAAGTACTAAATCCTAATAAGTCTAGATACTATAGCCCAAGAATTGGAGGTGATTAAGGTTGAAATGTTGAACTTTCGAAAACAAAGTATTTAGGGTAAAATAAGGTAAGAACTCGATTCGAAAATGATGGAAATGAGATCCAAGATTTGGATCTGAAAAGAAATCACATATTTGAAAGGTTTGGGCAGAGATGAACCTAATGGCACAGACGAATCTTCGATGAGAAGTCCCTACGCTGGATTTGACAAGATCAAGCCGATTGCATGATACTACCTAATACAACACAACTGAGATTTGGAGATCGGATGGAAAAACAAATCACAGATCCTTGAAGGAAAAGATGAGATGAACAAAATGACATGGTCGGATTTTCAATCAGAGTATCCTAAGGCTGAGAATGACATTGCATGTTAGTGGAACAGACACACAGATACACACTGTAGCAGTGTAGAGGCTGGCCTTGGACGTGGCCGTTAGCACAGGTGGCACATAAGCTCGCGGCAGCTAGCCAGACCATGGCCGGGGCTGCGCTTAAGTGGCTACGGGGCTTGGAAAATAGTGAAGACGATGGACAAGGTCGACAAAGGCGGCGCTCAGCTGACGAACACTAGATCGGAGACAAAGTCCACACAGGCAACGATCGGCGACGCAAACGACGACGAGGTGACTAAAAACGGCAGAGAGGATGTCTAAGACTATGCTGGAGAGATGGGGAAGGCAATGGCGGTGACGTTTTGGAAGGTGAAGTTGTCGACTATTCGGACTCGGGGTTCTCAGCCGAACTTATGCAAAATTTATAATGATGAGACCTTTCAAGATGACCTTCTGGGAAGGTATGTAGAAATATGGAGAATAGGAGCACAGAGAGGTTTATACAGGTTCGGGCCCTCGATGGTGGGAGTAATAGCCCTACGTCCTGTTGGGATTTCACTATGCGTAATAAGGATTTACAAGATGGCAGGAAAAGACCTTCACAGGCGAAGGGTTTTTCCTATGTATGTGTATAGAAAGAAACCAATGATGCTTATAAAAGCTATTTAATCTAAGTCGTAGACTTGACTGTTTGAGCGATTGAGATGTATTATATCTCACTTGTATCTGAGACTTTTATCTCTTCACTTTGTCCTTGTTTGATACATCATGCCGCCCTTTTATACTGTTTGAAAGGGCGTCAAGTCATAACTGCACCAAACAGTTGCTTGAATGCGGTTTAGAAAACCGCTCTTAACCCCATGCAGGTTTAACACGTGCTATTCATGGATAACTGCACGTATTAACCTCCTGACGGTTGGTCTTCCACGTGGAAGAATCTTTGGGATATTTGGGATATTCCCACTATATGGACAGCCGGACAAGTGAACCCCAAGTATCCTGGTCGAAAGTGCTCTGACCGCGGGATGTTGGCTGATCACGCAACATCTCCAACATTCTGTTCGCGTATAGCATTCGAACTCCTGACCGCGCGAAGCCTGCGGTCTGATCGCGCAAAGCCTGCGACCTCGGGCTGATGCTTCTCAGAATGATTTGAGTTCGCACCACCAGGCACGTGTCTGGCTCGAATCTGTCTTGAACCAATAGTGCATTTATTTGAACTGACTCGGGTGTCAATCCTCGTCAGCTAGCCCCCAAATTCGAAGAAAACAAAGAGACGTGTTATTTTCGAATTTTTAAAGACATGCATCGGATTTTTAACCCGACTCTTCAAATCCCTTGCTTAGTGGCGCACTAAGTGGGACGGTTGGTTCCCCGAGATGGGCTCTGGGCATTACGTGACAGGTAATGATGGCGCCGTTGAAATGTTTTTTAACCCGAGGTGAAATTGTAAATGCTTTTAAAAACCCGAGACGCTCGGAATTTAAACCGTCACCTTGGCGGCTATAAATACCGGGTCCTTTGAATTGCAAAGCTCCACAATTTCTTCTTACGGTTAAGTTCTTTCTAAAGTCACCTTCATTCTTCTCTTCATACACCTCCCGATGGCAGATCACAACATCATCGAGATTGAAAGTGATGAAGAGGAAGTTCTCAAGCAGGAGCCTCAAATGCCTGAAGATCCATCTCCTTCAAGGAAGAAACCCAAGGTTGACGAAGGATCTTCCAGCAGAGCAAAGGTAGAAGATGAGCCTTCATTCTTTCTTCCTTCAGTTCTTTACTCCAACATTCCCTGCTTTTGTTTGGGTGATCAATTTTCTGGTCGGCAAGCGGTGACTATTCGACCAGAAGATCCTCAACTTGTGTTGTGGAAGCAATCTCCTGGTGGGAAGGTTGCACTTTCACCATCTGGTGATCATCTACTTTTATCGGATGATCTACTTTCCAGGATGGCTATATCAACCTGTCATGAGCATGGACAGGTAATGATCCTCACCTCCTTTTGCTGATAATCTATGGTTAATACTACTAACTTTTGCAAATGCAGGAGATTGGAGGCCCTAGTGATCAGCCTGCTACTACTCCGTCTCTTCCCCTCGGACAAATTCTTCCAGAGGAGAAGAATGCCCTGGAGAAGAAGACCGAAGAGATGTCTTCGGCGATTCTGCATCTGGCAGAATGTTTTGAATGATCCCGTGAAGAAGCGCACCAGTTCCATCGAGAGAGGGACCACGCTCAGCAGCAGCGGGAACTCTCTGATTTGATTAGGAGCAGTAGTATACCCCTTGTTAGGGATGATGTAGATAGGCTTAGATTAGTTGCCAGTTCTCTGGGGGTTGTCAGCGTAGATCCTACTGACAGCAATATGTCCCTAGGAGAACTCTGCAAACTTCTTTCGGATCAGGTCGACGCTCTGGTCGCCGGTATCCCTTTTGTATGTAAAGAATGTAAGAAATAAAATATCTTTCTACATATTCTTTACATCTTCTGTGCGAATATATGGCCATAAAGAATGTCTTCGTGACCACTCATACACAGAAAAACTTCAGTTCTGCGATTAGAATCACGCTTTTATAAGAGTACCGCGACTAGCTATAATACCGCGATCAGACTTAAAGCCGCGGTTAGAACTAAAGCTTACTGCGATCAGAATTGACGATCGGTTAGACCGTCGCTTCGATTAGAACCGGAGTTTAATCGAAAGCATGGTCTCGATCATACCACAACCCGATCAGAATATATCCATACGTCCAAAAATTGGGCCATAGGATTTTTTCATGAAAATATTCAAAGCACATAAAGGAAAACACCCTTTGAAGAGCTCTGAAAAACTTTTCAGGCTTTTGTACTTTCAGACTCTGAAACAAAGAAGTCTTTTTGTTTCAGATCCGATGCCTGGAACACTTTAACGGGTCCGCCAGAGATAGTATCCATTATGGGAAATGAATAAAATACTGAGCGGAACGTTTGAATGGAACGTTACTGATATTTACTTGATTTGCCTCATTTTTGTGTACATTTTCCCCATGCTTTTGCGCATATCAGTCATTAACCTCGGCATATGTCTAGATTATTCCAGATTTGTCGCCAAATCGAGCGGATTACTCGTTTTGCAATTTTTATCGCAGGTCGGCGACGATTGGATGGATTTCTGGCTAGCGGTCGCGCCTCATCGACTTATTCTGACCTTCGGTCGATTCTGGATGGAAGTGCGCGTTCCCGCGGTCGCGTAGGAACTGACCGCACCGAAATCGGAGTCTCCGGAGGCCCGGAATCCCAAACCCTAGCCACGAGGTCACATTTCTAATTCTCCAAAACCTCGAGGGCTTTTATGCAAAAGTGCAAAATTCACCATTTTACCCAGCCACCGGCCACTGAGGCATTTTGAGCCCGGTTTTTATTTTTTTTACCTTCTTTTCTTTCTCCCCCAAATCCTTCTCCACACCTCCGTCCACCTCACCGCCGGTGGCCGGGCCGTACGCCGGCGGCACTCCACCCTCTTTACCTCCCTCAACTTCCCTTCTCCTCCCCCCTTCTTTTTCTTTTTCCTCCTTTCTTCTTCCTGCCTCTTCTTTTCCCCAAATCCTCTGCTTCTCTACTCCCTAAAAACCTCCACAAACTCTCCAGATCCATAGCCCGATCTCCATCGCGCAGCAGCCCAGATCCACTCCCGCGCCGGAGCCGTGCTCACCGCGCCTTCGCACCGCCGCAGCATCTCCTCTCCACGCTGTGCCAACCTCGCCGCCTCGGTCCGCCATCTCCACGTCGGAGCAGATCTAGCTGATCCGCGTTGCACCTCGGTGAGCATCGCCACCGGATCTGCTGCCACAGCTCCTCGCCGGTCCCCTCCAAGCCGCCAACGCCGCCCCAAAGCCGCGCCACCTCCACGGATCCGAGCCGCCTCCATCATCCCGCCGCGCCGTGTGCCTCCTGCCGCACCGTGCCCCTCCACGACACCGGGACCGGTCTCCGGCACCAGATCTCCAGGTATGCCGCCGCCATAGCCGCCCCTGACCACTGATCCACATCCTCCAGCCGTGGCAATCTACACCAAGCAGGTGCCGCGCCATCCTCCATCCTCGCCGAGGTCCTGTGGCCATCTCCCTCCTCATCTTCTTCTCCGACCTCGGCCACTTCGACGGTAACTCCCTCTGTTTGGCACTGTCTTCGTCGCCGGCGTTCTTCACCAAGTCCACATCCAAATGGGCAACAATTCCTCTCTCTCTGACTCTTTTTCTCTCCTTCACCCCCAAATTGTCTTCCTGTGATGCATGTACAGAAAAGGGAACTAGACCTGAATTGTGATGAATCAAATGAGGTGTGAACTGTTTGCATTGATTTCAGGAGTTTACTGAATCTGCTAGAGTTCTTGTGTTTGGATTTGTATGAGTTCTGTTTCGAATTTGTCTTGCTACTTAAGTTGAACTATACCTCTGATTTGGGAGCTGGATTGACTTGATTAAACTAAATTGGATCATTTCAATTGTATAGACGGTTTTTGTTTCCTCTGGTCACATGATGTACAGAAAACTGAACCCAATTTGCTGCTTGACAACTTGGTTCGGTTAGGTTTGGATTGCTGTATGTAGTCTCTTGGGAATCTGTTTCTGTTAATCTTCTCTGCCTGAATTGCTTTCACACGGTAGTGTTCACTTGGCATACGAATTTTATTCACCGCTGGCCTAGAGTACGAGTTCAGAATTTGATTTCTGATAGTTGCATTCTAGTCGGTGAGACGAGTCGAGGTGAACCAACCCACATCTCTCTTGGCGGTTTGGTTTGATTTTTTTCTGATTTGGATTTAGTTAGACATATTTTGCTTTCATCTAGTCCTTTGGGAGAGAATGACATACTCGCCTTCTACTGTGACCTCGTCCTCTTGCGAGGCCCCGTTTTAGGTGGTATCAGTTACCCACATTAGTGCGTCTCCTCGGGTCTATAAAAGGAGCAGGTAGCTTCTTGAGGAAGCCACACAACCAAAACCCTCACGATTTCCGCCGCACAAAACCCTTGCTCTTCTCAATCTCCATCTTCCCAAAGCCGCCAACTTTCCCCCCAATTTCTCACCAAAAAATGGCGTCTTGAAGCCGATCAATCCACCACTCTGAGGAGAACTTGTTGGCGTTGGAGAAGGAGGAGATCCTTCCTCCGCGGTTTCTAATCCACTGGCGGCCCGCGGAGAAGGACCAAGAAACCCCAGTCGTCGGAGAGGGTGAACTGGTAGTTTTCGAGGAGTACCTGCGGTGCGGGTTCCGATTCCCCGAGAGTCGGTTCCTGAAAAACGTCCTCGAGCATTACGGGTTGGACCTGATCAACCTCCACCCAAATGCAGTGCTGATCCTGGCGGTGTTCCAGCACCTATGCGAGGCGTTCGTCGGAGTGTATCCCAGCGTGGATTTTTTCCGGCGATTTTATTACTCGGCGTGGTCGAAGAGTGCCAACGCCGCCGGATGCATCTACTTCCGGCTAAGGGAGAAAAAGGAGTATCCCTTCCCACCCCTGCGAGACTCAGTGCACGGGTGGCACCAGAAATGGTTCTACTGCACCCCGCCAACCGAGAGCGGGCTATGGTTCGAGAACTCGCGGCCGGAGAAGCCGAGCGAGTTGGATTCTCTCCCGGCGATGAACGCGGAGTTCATGAAGCACGCCGAGGTCATTCTTCACCTAGTCCAAGAGGGACTAACAGCTCGCGACGTCATTCGCGACTTTGTGAAGAATCGGGTGAGCTCTCTACGTGAAAGGGCTCATCCGGCTTGGGAGATCAAGTCTATGGCGGACAGTACCTTGGACTACAATGAAGATACCCATCTCTGGCACTAAAATCTTTTCATCTTTGAAATGCACCGGTTAACTCGCATTTTGGAACAGTCCTGCCCTCATCCGAGATCGAGAGGCGGACCAACTACCTCCTCCGGGCTTACAACGCCGAGGTAGAGGGTCCCAAGGGATCGCCTCGTCCCCAGAGCTTCATTCACGCCGGCGAAGACCTCAAACAGGAGCGCCGAAAGGTACGCTCTCACTTGGCCTCTATTTTGCAAGGCTTATGTATGTCCAGCACTAATGATTTCATTGGAATGAGAACAGCTCTTAGGGAGGTTCGCCGAGTCGACGTTCCCAAGCGAGAACGTTGGTTCCCTGGGGAAGCCGACGGTGAAACACGTGAAGAAGGTTTTCTCGAAACCCAGGACGAGGAATCCCGTCCCCAAAAAAGCCAGGCTAAATCTTGGGGAAGGGTCTTCACGAAGCGTCCCTCCTACCGCCAGGAAAACTGCGGTAAGATATCATGTCCCTCCTATGTTTCCAGGTGCGGACTGGAATCACTTCTTCGTCGTACAGGGAGAGGGGAGCGAGGAGGAGGAAGATGATGATGTCCCCTTAATTCACCGGAGGAGGAAGATTGCGGGCTCTCCATCTGGTGGCGCTCCAACTCGTTCCGCAAGAAACAACTGCTACCGCAGGGGTGGTAGTAGAAGACTCTGCGGCCACTGAAAGCCCCGTGGTCGCGGATAACACCCCAGCTCCTGAAGCCCCCGAGGCTCCAGGGCCAGTTGCCTCTACTTCCCTGGTTGAAGGGGCGACCATGGTAAGATTCCTTCACAGTCTTGTTTTCTTCAATTCCCCCTGTATATTCATTAAGTTAACGCTTATGCAGGGAGAAGAACTTCCCCCTGCAACTCCTATGAGTTCCAGGGAGGAAAATCCTCCACCCCCGCGGACAGGAGTGGAGGTGGTCGGACAAGATCCTGTTGCGGTTGCGAACGAGATGTCGGCTCCAGAGGTCCAGGAGCCATCCAGGCCTTCGGGTGCAACCCCGCCAACCGGATCGGTTGCCCAGGTAAAAACTCTTATCATTTGTCTTTATCTTCCCTTAGAAATGTGCTCACAGAAGAACACACCTAGGGGGGAAATGCCTTGTTCACCAAGAGGAAGACTAGGATGGACGACAGTTGTCCTCTTTCTCGAGGAGAGCCTTCCCAGAAATCTCAAAAGCTGATGGGATTTCAAATAAGGTAAAAACCTTGATCTTGGTTGTATTAAAACAAATCGTGATGATCACGAATTGTGATTGCTTGGTTCATCTTTCCTTTGTCAGGCGAAAAGAAACAGCATCCGGCCCTTCAATCGCTCCAGGGAGGGTTGAAGTTGCTGCTAGTGCAGGAGCCTCCAGTGAGGAGCGCTCCACCCCCTTGGTCCAGGAAGTCGTCCGGGCCGTGAGGGGAGAAACAGGCACGGAGTCCCAGTCGTAAGCAACGACGACTGGGATTAGTGCTCAGCAGGCACTGCCACGGGATGCCTCTATTGTGGCCGCAACGGGGCCTTCAACGAGTCTTCCTGTTTCTCCGGAAGACGCTTCCTTCCGGGAATTTACAAAGGTATGTTGAACTTCTCCTTTGGTGCCTGGGTTGTACATAGGACACCTTTAATTTCTTTTTGCATTATAGGAGCTATCCCAGATGGCGGCCAAGTCGCGTGCAATGATAGCGAGCGTTGAGGCCATACAAAAAGAACGAGACAGCTTGCGCAGGTAAGGTTCATCACTCTTCAACTGGTATAGATACAAATTGGTTATGACCACTCCTTCTGTTCTACTACAGAGAGGTGGCATTACTGAAAAAAGAAGTGGCCATGGTGAAGCTTCATTCGATCTCAGTGACTACAAACCAAGAGATCGAAAACAATAAGCTGCGGTCACAACTCTCTGGTAAGTCGATTCCTGAGTAGGAAGACTTAACTTCATAACAAGTAAGTAATCCTTCCTCTTACTGCAGCGCAAAAGGGTCAGATAAGACAACTCAGTCAGGACAAGATGCTCCTCCAGGGCTCTATTCAAACTTCCAAAAGGGCGTTCAGCGAGCTGAGCCGTTCGATCTTCGAAAAACTGAAGGCGGTGGCTCGTCTCCTGAGGGCTGATGTGGTCGAAACCACAAGAGATAATTTCAGCCTAAATGACTGGTCTACGCTAGTCATGGCCCAGGCGGAGTCACTTCTCGAGTATCTTCCTGAGGATACACGGCGACGAGAAGAGGTGATCAGAACAAGGGTTCGGTCAGCTGCTTCCGCCATTCTCAGCCGGGTTCGACTTCACCATGGCTCAGATGCAGATCTGAATCCATTGGTGGGACCGGTTGAGGTCGAGAGTGAGGAACAACTAGAGGCCGTCATGGAGGAGATTAGGCCCCTTGTAGATAAGCTCCTGACTGAGCTTGGGATCGGGTGATCCCTACTTTTGTACAGAAACAGTTGTATGCGATGCAATGTGTGTTGAAACCCATTTTCGAAAAATGAATATATATATTCTTGTTTTGTGATGTTTCATATTATAAACATATCCCCCTAGCCCCCGCTTGTGATTGTAGATACTGAAGACTTAGTATTACAAACGCAGGAAAGAAGTGAATATAACGACCAGGGATGTGTGATCGAAACAACAATTATATGATCAGTATGACGCCTAGCCTTGTTTGCAAACCAGCAGCCACTCAGATAACCGAGGACTTGCCAGAAAGCCCCGTGTGCGTTGAGAAACAGCTTATTTAGGAGTGACTTGTCTGGAAGCGGTCATGAGATCGGTGTAGCTTCTAGGCCCCTATAGAATGTTTTAATAATTAATGACAACTTCAAATGCTATACTAACGTTACCTGCCTAGTTGTGTCAAGAAGATACTTAAAAGACAGGTTAATGAAAGGCGAAGAAAGAGCCTCATGATGAAGAAAGAGCATTGATCAAAAGGGCAAAGGTATGAAATAGGGTCTTTTCCATTTTTACCGGTCTAAGGTGATTAGAGAAGAATTTTGATCGGATTTTAGGATAGTTGCCGTACTGTTAAGAGGAGCATGTGGTGTATCACAAAATACTTCATCTATGTGCCACAAATCATAAAATCAACTTGCATTGCATACTAGAAGGTCATATACTTTGAATATGCTTGTTTCAGCTCATTTCTGCTCAGCAATGTCTCAGTCGGTCTGACCGTATGTTGGACCGGTCTGACCGAATTCACGGACTGACCGACGTTATGTCTTAGTATAGTATATACCTTTATAAGGTCGGTCTGTCTGTAGTTAAAACCTAGGTCAGTCTCCTGGAACCTCATGGACTATCTTTCTGTTGTTTTGAGCTATTACGGTCTGACCATTTTATTAGACCGGTCTGACCGCGAAATCGGTCTGACCGTGTTTTTGTACTACGGTCTGACCGTATGGCCGGTCTGTCCGTTTTTATCGGCCTGACCGTATAAGGTGTCCAGAAACTAGGTCGTCTCTGGACAGCTTCACGGTCTGACCGAAATAGGCTCCGATCTGACCGTGTGTGTGCCGGACAAGGGCAGTTGAGCATTTATTGCGCCTGTTTAATGCCGTTGCAATTGCGGTGGTCTGACCGAGCTTATACCTGCGGTCTGACCGCCAAGTGAGCTTTTTCTCCCAACGGCCTGTAACGGCTATATTTATTGTGGGGGGTATATATACTCCCATGGACGGCCCTGTTAAAGTCTCTTGGTATAATTTGAGCATTGTCATCATCCTTGAGAGCTTTAGCACATTTCATACACTCTAGGGTTCAAATTCTCGAATTTGTGAGAGTGTGCCTTTGAGATCTTCTAGTGCATTGCATCTAGATCATTAAATCATCCTCATGGCACTAGAAGAAGGCTAAGTGATCATCACCGGCTTGTTATTCTTGGAGTTTGCCGGCTCCTAGACGGCTAGGAGAAGAGTTTTGGAGAGCTCTTCAAGGAAGATTGTGAAGAAGCCTCAAAACGT
This sequence comes from Pharus latifolius, assembly GCA_019359835.1. NCBI lineage: Eukaryota > Viridiplantae > Streptophyta > Magnoliopsida > Poales > Poaceae > Pharus > Pharus latifolius. The sequence continues at coordinate 43,266,458 of CM033322.1, read as the reverse complement.
CTTGTGAAAGGGTTGAGCACACCTTGCCGGAGCGGTAAAGTGCATCCTTAGTGAAATCGAGGTTTGGATAACTCATTACACTAATCCGGCTCAAGATCTAGGTCACTTCTTGAGAGAAGGTTGACTAGATAGAGGAGCGGTTAGAGATCTGAGTTTGCCTCAACGTGGATTAGGGGTGATCGGCAAATCACCGAGACCACGGGATATATCCTTGTGTTGGAATTGTGCTTTGTTCATATTGTGTTATTTATTTGCTCTCATTATCTCTAAATTGTTTGATTAATTGCTAAATTGTTAAAATCGCCTATTCACCCCCCTCTAGTCGATATCCTAGATCCCTTTCAATCGGCCAGCGAATCTGACTAGGATGTTGTAATGATCTAATCGCCGGCGACCAGCCCCCGAGCCGAATTCACAGTATATGGGCATAAAGGGAAATATTCATCATATGAAACCAAAACGTTTTTTATTTTATGGAAAAATGCTAATTGAACGGGAAAAGGGATTGAATACTTATACGTAGAACTTGCGAAGTTGATCGATGTTCCAAGTATTGGACAAAATTCCACCATCCTCCATGGCTAACCGGGCAGATCCTGGTCGCGGCACTGAGATAACAGTGTAAGGGCCTTCCTACTTCGGGGAGAATTTATTGCGATTAGACTGGTCTTGGATTTTTTGTAACACCAAGTCGCCCACGTCAAGACTACGTGGTCACACCCTTTTACTGTGATACTTGCGCAAGGCTTGCAAGTATGCCGTGGATTTGATCAAAGCGCGATCACGCCTTTCTTCTAAAAGGATGAGATCTTGTGATCGTTGTTCGGACTGATCAACTTGTTCGAATTGTTCTGTCCGAACAGACCCAATACTAACTTCCATAGGCAACACAGCCTCGGCCCCATAGACCAGATGGAAGGGCGTCTCACCGGTGGCTCGACTACAGGTAGTTCGTAGTGCCCATATAACGGTATAAAGTTCGTCTGCCCAAGCCCCCGAGCGAGTCTTAAGGCGATCAAAAACACGTTTTTTGATGCCTTGCAATATCTGCCCATTGGCCCGTTCTATAGCTCCATTGCTTTGTGGATGTGCCACAGAAGCAAAGCACACCTTGGTTCCGATCAGATCACAGTAGTCTAGGAAAAGGCCACTGGCGAACTGAGAACCATTGTCGGTGATAAGACGGTTTGGAACACCAAATCGAGCAACAATGTTCTTATGAAAGAACTTTTGTGCTGCTAACGCGGTAATTTTTCGTACCGGTTCGGCCTCAATCCACTTTGTAAACGTGTCAATGGCTACGAACAGAAACTTGTACCCATTGACCGCTTGTGGCATAGGGCCAACAATATCCATTCCCCAGACCGCAAAAGGCCATGCGAGGGGAATGGTTTGTAACGCATAGGCCGGTTGATGAACCTGTCTTGCGTGGAACTGACACTGAGGACACATCTTGACCATATGCCTGGCATCATCGAGTGCCGAAGGCCAGTAGAATCCTTGTCGAAAAGCTTTCCCGACCAGTGTCCGATATGACGCGTGCGCACCGCATACACCGTCATGTATTTCCTTCAAGAGGGATGTTCCTTCCTCCTGAGATATACAGCGCATGAATACTCCTTGAATACCCTTCCTGTACAGAATCCCATCTATGAGCTTGTACAGACGCGCTTTTCGAATTAACCGATCGCTTTCGGTTTCGTCCTCGGGTAGGGTCCCATGTTCAAGATAAACTCTCAATGGATGAGTCCAATCCTGTTCCTGACCGAGGTTGGTAACACAGGCTATTACCGGATCATCCTCGACCGAAGTCATGATCGAAGGATGGTCCAAGTGTTCAATGAACACTCCTGCTGGAGCAGATGTGCGTGAGGACCCAATTTTGGATAATTGGTCTGCGAGGATGTTGTCCTTTCGCAGGATGTATTGGACTTCAAAATGACTGAAGTGTTTTTCCAATCTCCTCACTTCCCCCAGGTAATGAGCCATTGTCTCATCGGAGGTGCTGTACTCCTTGTTTACCTGGTTTACGACCAGCTGTGAGTCTCCCCTCACCACTAATCGACGGACTCCAAGGAATTTTGCTGCCCGGAGCCCTGCAAGAAGACCTTCATACTCTGCAGCGTTGTTAGTTGCAACAAAGTGTAGTTAGATGACATACTTAACCTGTTCGCCCTAGGGCGGAACTAAGACCACTCCAGCCCCCGAGTGTTGAAAACTACGGGAGCTGTCAAAGTACATTGTCCAGTGATCGGAGCATTCCAATTCCTCCGACACCTGCACGGGTAGCTCAGGGTTGGTCCATTCGACCACAAAGTCGGCCAAAACCTGAGACTTAATCGCCGTGCGGGGCGTGAAATGGATATCAAAAGCACCGAGTTCGACCGCCCATTTAGCGATTCGACCAGATTTTTCTGGATTTCGGACAATATCCCCCAAAGGAAAGGAGGAGGGTACCGTGATCTTGTGAGCTTGGAAGTAGTGTCGTAGCTTACGGGAAGCCATCAGTAGCGCGTAAAGTATCTTGTGGACCTCAGGGTAACGCTCCTTAGGACCATGAAGTACCTCGCTTACAGAGTAGATGGGTCTGTGTATTCCTTCCCTATCCGCGATCAGGACGGTGCTGACCGCATGCGGTGTGGCCGCTAGATAAAGAAGCAATGGTTCTCCTTTGTCGGGAGACACCAACACTGGCGGACTGGATAGATATGTTTTTACCTCCTGAAACGCTTTCTCGGCCTCATTTGACCATGCGAAATTGTGATGCTTCCGCAAGGCTTTGAAGAAAGGTAATCCCCTTTCGCCTAGTCGCGATATGAAGCGACTTAAGGCTGCCATGCGACCAGCCAGGCGTTGAACATCTTTCATGGTCGAGGGCGACCTCATTTGCACGATGGCCCTGATTTTCTCAGGATTAACTTCAATGCCCTTGGAACAAACAAGGGAACCAAGGAGTTTTCCTGAAGACACCCCGAAAGAACATTTCTCTGGGTTTAATTTTATTCCAAAGCGATTCAAATTACAGAGGGTTTCAGCGAGATCGTCCAAATGAGACAATCTCTTGGTACTTTTTACAACTAAGTCGTCTACATATGCTTCGAGATTATGCCCTATCTGGGAAAGAAAGGTCTTTTGCATCAAGCGCTGGTACATGGAACCTGCGTTCTTGAGACCGAACGGCATTCTGACGTAGCAGTAGGTGCCGAACGGGGTGATGAAGGCAGTTTTCTCTTCATCTTCTTCTGCCATGCTAATTTGATGATATCCTGAGTAAGCGTCCAGGAAGCTCATCAGTTCGCAACCCGCAGTTGAGTCAACCAACTGGTCGATGCGGGGAAGGGGAAAGTCGTCCTTCGGGCAGGCACTGTTGAGGCTAGTGTAGTCGACGCACATGCGCCACTTGCCATTTGACTTGCGGACCATGACTGGATTGGCGAGCCATTTCGGGTGATCGACCTCGCGAATGAACCCGGCTTTTAGGAGTTTGTCCAACTCTTCTCGGATGGCTTCCTGTCGGTTAACAGCAAAACACCTGAGCTTTTGCTTTATTGGTCGTTGTCCAGGTCGAATTGCTAACCTGTGCTCGATTACTTCCCTTGGGACGCCGGGCATGTCGGACGGTTTCCACGCAAACACATCTGCGTTAGCCCGGAGGAAAGTAATGAGCCCGAGTTCCTATTTGTTATCCAGACCTGATCCAACCCGAATTGTCTTGGATGGACCATCTGAGTACAACGGAGCCAGTTTGAGTTTCTCATCTGGTCGAGGAGCAGCCTTGATCGCGTCGGTGGCGACCTGGGTGTCCCGGAGGGGAAGTTGATCGACCATCTCCGAAGATAGCCGGTCGCATGTGAGTGCCACGTTGCGACTGCCTTGGACCGAGATGACACCTTTAGGGCCAGGCAATTTGCCGCACTGGTAAGCATAGTGCGTTGCCATCATGAACTTAGCAAGAGTTGGCCTGCCAAAGATTGCATTATAAGCCGAATCACAATCGATTACGTCAAAAGTAACCAATTCTGTTCGGAAGTTATCCGGCTCCCACAGTGTAACCGGGAGGACCACTTGTCCCAACGGCATCATGGAGGGGCCTGGGATTATCCCATAAAACGGATGGATTATGGGCTTAATCTTCGAACGAGGAATCTGCATCTCGTCGAGTGCTTTGACCAATAAAATGTCAAGGGAGCTCCCTCCGTCGATCAGGACCCTTTCGACTCTCGCGTTACTGATGATCGGGGTAATGATCAAAGGGAGCCTCAATGGTCGGGTAAGCCCCGCGGGACAATCAGAACGATCGAATGTTAAAGGTGTATCCGACCAACGGGGGTATTGAGGTTCACCAAGGGATGTCTCCGTTTGGTTAACCTCTCAGAAAAAGGCTTTAAACTGCCTTTTGGAAACAAAAGAGGAAGAACCCCTGAAAATAACATTAATGTGATTTTGAGGTACCTGGTAGGACATCTCCTCGTCTCCGTCGGCGTCTCTAAGTCCGCATGCCTGTTCTTTAGTCGGTAGGGTCGGCATTGGCCCAACTCCCTGGTAGAAGTCATCCAATTGCTTCAACCAACTCCTGCAGTTTTTGAGGTCATGGCCTGCGGAGTTGTGGAGGGGGCACCACTTCTTGCCTTCCTGCGGATTAGTCGACTTTTCTGGCTGGTCGGCACTGCGACCACCAGAAGCAGTTTTATTCTTAAACGAAGGCTTGTTACCTTTGGTTGAAGGCGGCTTCTCTGCGACTGCAACCTCGCGGTACTGTCCAGAGCGGTTCCTCTTCGACTTTTTCGACTTCCCACCCGACGAAGATTCCGGCTTTGTAACACCCTGAGTTTAGGGGTGAAAACTTTCTTCATGAACAGCATGCATGTATCTGTAGTAGTAGCTATATCAGTATCTATCTCAAACCCTAAATCTCCAAAATCTATCCTGCGACCCCAAGTCAAGATCTGACTTGCCAGATTTGATCTATCAGTTATCCTAAAGCTAAAAGCCTTCAGAACCCAGATCCAATTCTATTTCTAACTTCCAGATTTATCAACTCCTTTCTGTTTTCGAAAACAGAAATATCTTATACCCAAATACCCTAAGTTTCAGAAATTCAGATATAATCAAAATCTTAGCCAAGATCAGACCAGATTATTCTTGGATTATGATCAAGGGTACACCAATACCTTAATCCAAAAAGTTGGCAGCCAGATTTCATCATCTAGACTCTTTTCGCAAATCAGTCCAAGAGTAACGCAGATCAGTCCTTTTCCAGATTTTCTAGAAGCCTGAAAAGGCAAAATGTTGCAAATCATCTCCAAATTCAAATATGATTCAGGGAACACCTCCCAAATGCTTTTCAACACAAATTCTTCTTTTATGAGTATCTCAAAATCAAACCCTAAATCCAGAATTCGAGATCAATAAGATTCAGACTTATTTTACCCTAATCTACTCTGTTTTCAGTTCATATCAAAAATCATCCGAACATCTCAAATTTTATCTTCAATCTGTGCCAAATCTTCTGTTGGATTAAGTTTGCCAAATCAGCAGAATCAAATTCAACTCTAACCTTCCAAATCTCCAGAATTACAGATTGGTCCAAATTCGAAAATCAAATATTGCAATCAGGCCCCTAATTCGACCAGGGAAGCAGCCAGTTCACGACCAGAGCTCGCTCGCCACCGACCACGCCTCGCCTGCGCCTGAGCTCGTGCTCACTTGAGTTTGCATGTGCACACACGTCTGTGTACTAGCCATCGTCGTGGCAGCGCCGTTGAACAGCCTTGCTCCAGTGCGCGATCGTTGTCAGCAACTCCTCGCCACGTTGCTTGCTTTGCCAGCCGTTGTCGCCACTATTTTGCACCGCCCGACACCATTGCGTCCCGATGAAGCAACAGTTTCATCAACCGTTCCATCGCCTGTGCGCCATCGCTTCACTGTCACTGTTGACGCGCCTGCGCCCGGCCAGTCAAGTCCCCGGCGCCAATTTCCTTGCTGCTACCTCCTTGCAAGCTCCGCCTCTGGCCTATATAAGCAACCCCATACCTTGTAACAGCTTCACTTCACCAGAACTTAGCCAATTCGAAAATCCTCTCGCTGTCGTCTTCTTCTCCGGCGAGACCAGCTCGAGGCCTCACGGTGCCAGCTCACTTCACTGCATCTCCTGCCAAATTGAAGCTAGCAGTGAGTACCTCTCATCCTCCTGATTGTACTGTTGCATTGAATTGCTCTCCGGTGGACCCTAACGCCGGTGATCGCCGAAATTGCTAAATGCCCTGTTCCGGCAATGCAGCCCGATTTACCCCGAATTAGTCTTCGAATCTGTGAAGCAAATTGATCAGTGAGTTCTAATTAGCAAGCCTATGCATCGAGATCTCCAGATTGAGCTCGAATCGAAGGTTTCCCCAAATTTGAGCTCCACCAGTCGCCGGCGATCGTCGCCAGGCCACACCGGCCATCCTCTGGCCAAATTGATTGTCCAGATAGCTTACTCATACCTCTCTTTCACTCCCCAAGCTTGGAATTGAGTTCAAATCTCCTGTACCAAAAACCCCCAATATCAGTGTCTTCTTCTCCGGCGCCGATCATCGGAAAGCTTTTTCCCGGCCGATTCAGCTTCAGCAACCTTGTCCAAAAGATGTGCTTCAACCTCCTGAGCATATTTGTCTTCTAGCCCGATCTCTGAAACTGTCCAGATTTCAAGTTATAGCCATGCCAAAAACCTTGTCCAGTGGCTTCACTGTGCCGTGTCGCCACCACTTTTCTTCACCAATTTTCATCATCTTCCAGCCATTTTCAGCTTTGGATCCTGTTGAATGATTTGTTCCTGTTATCAATGCCTACCTCACAGACAAAGTGGTGCATCATTTGGAGCTCTAGATCAAAAGATATGGCAAGCACTAGTTTCTGGCCATGTCAAGATCAATGCCAGGCTATGTCAGTCAGTGGCATTAGCCCTTTTCACTTCCTTCCAGATGTGCATTTTGAGCATAACTTTGTCCCTTAGATTCTTGAGGTTGTGATCAGCAATTTCTTCTTCTATCACAACTTGATTTGAGCCCTTGAACTACAGTTTATGCTAAAACCCTAGATTTTGGCATTGTCAGCCCTATACCAGAGCATGTCAGCCAGTGGCATTAGCTCTTTTCACCTCTTTTCAGTTGTGCAAACTGAAAATAACCTTGTCCCTTCGACTTGTGGAATTGTGCTCTACATTTTATTCTTCTGCCACAAGTTGAGATAACCCCTCTATCATCCATCGACCCTATGTCGATGCCTTGAACCGAATGTCGACCTAAAGACGTTCGCTGTTTTTGAGCGAACCAGTCGCAACCTTGATATCATTCTGATATTTTGAGACATTTGGAATCTTGTAAACCTTCAGCAACTAACCTTAACCTTTATTCCCTTAACCTAATCCTAATCAGTTTCTAAACCTAATCATCTCAGAATCATCAAGACTTCATCTTTGCATTATTGCATATAGTATAATAGTGTATTGAAAAGATTGTGATTATTAGTTGTTTGTTTGATTGGAGAGCAGATCAAGAGCCCCAGTTCGAGGGCTTCACTGTTGACCCGACATCAACTGCTGTATTTTACGACGCGGAAGGCAAGTCATATTCTTGGTCATCTCGAACCTATATTTTAAGAGTTGCTATAACATAATCTTGAATATAGATAATATTGCATGAGAAAGTTTGAGAATGGTTGAATTATGAATTGGCAGTACTAAACTGGTTATTTGTGAAATGTGAAATAAACAAGTTTTGAGCCATGAACTATTATATATTTATATGTGTATATTCATGAAATAAAACCCTAGCCGTGACCAGGAAATGGTATGGAATGGTGGTAGCACTGGAGGTGCTAGACTGCAAAGGATGTGCAGGCACTGAAGGTGCAGGGTTGTGGATGGTCTGGTCACTGGCATATAAGGACTAGAACCTTGTGTTGTGCGTCTAGTGGCATGAACGAACGAACTAACCGCAAGCCTGGAATGGGACAGGCCTGAACAAGTACTTATGTGAATCGCACATGAAACCCTTGCATGAGATGGAAAGTAATGCACTAAACTCACGGGGTTCAGCTCCTCCACGTATCACTGAATGTGATTTGATCAAGCACGTTGACCCAGTAATGGGAAGAGGCTTAGGGGTGGGGGTATAGCCCGCCACAACTGCGGTTTGTGTGAAGAAAACTGCAGGGTCAGGGGTGAATTGTAAGTGAAACATAACAAAAGTTCCTGTTATCTCCACCTTGCCGCTCACAGTATGAAGTGAGTCAGGGGTCCAATCATTCTGATAGGATGGGCTTGAAAGTGGAATATCTTGCGGGTAAATTGGTACCTCTCTGCAGAGTTAAAAATGTATTCGAATACTTCGTGCTCCCGAGTTTTAGGAGTCTGCTGCGGTGGATTAAATCCACGGGGTGTGACACAAGTATTATTTTCTAAATAAAATATATTAAATCAAGATTACCTAAATGACATGTGTTGTCATGATAAGGAGTGCTGCCGTGGGCTGTCGTGTGTCGACGTGTCGTGGTAGTGCTATAATTTAGTGAACATGAATGATGATGTTATATTATAGAAAGGTGCTGCCATGAGTTGAGCCAGGAAAGAAAAAGATTATTTTACAAACATCATAATTCTTGACTAGTCTAGGTTCATATCATCTCTACTATATGTATCTACTCTTACCTATGACTTGCTGAGTACGTAAGTACTCACTCTTGCAACCTACAATTCAGTAGATGGAGCGTTCTACAACCAAGACGAAGGCATGGAGGACTTCTTGGATCCAGAAGGAGGAGCGTCAGTCCCGCCAGAGCCCTGATGTGTGTTGTTCTGCCGTCCACTTCTCTTTGTGGGTGGGTCACCTACCTTCTGCTGTGTAGATGTTATTTTGCTAAACCATGTATGCCGCGAAGGCATTGTAATCTCCTTATGTAATATTAAGGCCAGCAGGCCACACTGCTTAAATATTTTGTAAGTGACTCTGTTGCAATGTGATATACTCCTGTGCTTGACTTATCCTGGGAAGTCAAGGGTATGTGTATGCTATGCATATAAGGGACTAGCTGCAGCGAGCTAGGTCTCTACAGGAGTAGTCGTAGTCCCAGTTTCGGGGCGCGACAGGCTTCTTGCTTGAATCTTCTTCCCTGGCGTCTTTGAAACCTGGTTGAGGTGGTAGGTTACCTTTGTCGACCATCCGGTTCCATTCGACCGCTTCGGCTGCGTCGGAGTATCGATCGGCCATGTCGAACAGATCGGCCACTGATCGAGGAGGGTGGATAAGCAAGTCTTCGGTAAATCTCCGGTATCGAACGGCATGTTTAAATGCCTTGATAACGGAGCCATCAGATATGTTCGGGATGATATTCCTCACCCCGACAAACCTCTTGACAAACTGCCGAAGAGTTTCGGTCGAAGTTTGTCGTAGCCGATGAAGATCGTCCTCTTTCCCCGGCTTTTGATAACAGTTTTGGAAATTGCTGAGGATGGCGTCGTACAGCATTTCCCAATTGTAGATGGAACCCTCGGGCTGATTAAACAGCCAGGTTCTAGCCGGTCCTTCGAGGACTGTAGGCAGGTAGTTGGCCATGACCCGGTCATCGCCTCCTGCCGCTTGGATGGCAGTGATATAGATTTGAAGGAACTCGGACGGGTTCTGAGTTCCGTTGAACCTTTCGATGGCTCCTGGTCGAAACTTATCAGGCCAAGCGATCGCACGTAGGCCGGGCGAGAAAGCTTTACAACCGACGTAGGGACCGTGAACGGCCCTGTGACTCTCGACCGGGTCACGGGCGACTTCACGTAACGGTGAAGATATTTGCGGTCCCAAACGAGAGTGGACAGGGACCCGATCCCTACCACGAGAATCCTGCGTTCGCCGGTACTTGTCCTGTTGGGATGGTACGGGTGGCGGGTAACTTCGCCGGCCAGAACCAGAGTGAGAACACTCTCGTTCGCGGGAACGTGTTACCGACCGGGAAGAGGCCATTGGGGTTGCTTCAAACGTGACCTCATCCAGTCTTTCCGCCAGGATCCTGGTGAAGGCCGGTTTCTGCTCATCCGTGACCGTAGGAGGGAAGTTACGCATGACTTCCTCGATAGATCGCAGTCGACCATGGGTACTTCTCCTAGGAGTGCCAGGTGTTACTGTTTCTTCGTCCACCGGGAAACGCTCCGGAGGCAAAGAAGGGGTCTGGTCGCGTCTGCGACCACGTGACCGTCGAGAAGAACTCGGAGCGGCATCGTAACGAGCCTGCGCATCTTGAAGAGCCTCTAGGGCAGTTCTGCGCAGTTCGTTGTTTTGTTGCTTGAGATCTTGATCCTCCTTCTGTTTGCGATCCCGTTCTTCCCTAGCAGCCTGTTGATCAGGAGTCTCTTCCCGACAAGGCAGCGAACTGTCTAGGGAGAGAGGTTGCCGATGGGGAAAACATCTCAGTTTGTTCTGAGTCAGACTCGAAATCAAAGAGACGGTGAAGGTTATCAGGGTCGAATCTCCCCGGGCTGATTTCCAGGTCGATATCATCCTTCCCCTCAGCAGGGTCGTATGACGGACCGAATACACCCTCTAGCGCATTAAGAACCTCGGTGGGTTCTGACCTTGCGCTAATCGCTCCTTGGTCGATGGACATGACCTGGAGAGACGATTCAACCTCTGGAAGATTTTGGCCCTCAACCTCCTCCATCGGAACAGGATTGCCTGGAGAAGGCATTGGAATGTAAGCATAATCCTCGAGATCAAAATCGTTCTCGGAATCATATACTCCAGCCATATTTCAGCGAAGCTCCGGATGAAAATTAGGAAGCCTTGAGAAAGGCCCCACGGTGGGCGCCAGCTGTCGACGATTCGGACTCGGGGTCCTCAGCCGAACTTATGCAAAATTTATAATGATGAGACCTTTCAAGATGACCCTCCGGGAAGGTATATAGAAATATGGAGAATAGGAGCACAGAGAGGTTTATACAGGTTCGGGCCCCCGATGGTGGGAGTAATAGCCCTACGTCCTGTTGGGATTTCATTATGCGTAATAAGGATTTACAAGATGGCAGGAAAAGACCTTCACAGGCGAAGGGTTTTTCCTATGTATGTGTACAGAAAGAAACCAAGGAGACTTATAAAAGCTATCTAATCTAAGTTGTAGACTTGATTGTTTGAGCGATTGAGATGTATTATATCTCACTTGTATCTGAGACTTTTATCTCTTCGCTCTGTCCCTGTTTGATACATCAGGCCACCCTTTTATACTGTTTGAAAGGGCGTCAAGTCGTAACTGCACCAAACAGTTGCTTGAATGCGGTTTAGAAAACCGCTCTTAACCCCCATGCAGGTTTAACACGTGCTATTCACGGATAACTGCACGTATTAACCTCCTGACGGTTGGTCTTCCACGTGGAAGAATCTTTGGGATATTTGGGATATTCCCGCTATATGGACAGCCGGACAGGTGAAGCCCAAGTATCCTGGTCGAAAGTGCTCTGACCGCGGGATGTTGGCTGACCGCGCAACATCTCCAACATTCTATTCGCGTATAGCATACGAACTCCTGACTGCGCGAAGCTTGCGGTCTGATCGCGCAAAGCCTGCGACCTCGGGCTGATGCTTCTCAGAATGATTTGAGTTCGCGCCACCGGGCAGGTGTCTGGCTCGAATCTGTCTTGAACCAACAGTGCATTTATTTGAACTGACTCGGGTGTCAATCCTCGTCAGAAGTGGTCAAGATGGCTCTTCACAGCGAGGCGGCACGACACAATGCATGTCGCAACCAGGACAACGGCGGCGGCGCTCTAGGACGATGAGATGTTCGGGATGGCTTGGAATGGCAATGAGGACACACTGGACATGGTGAAATAGAAGGAAATCGAGAAATGGTGGCCGGAATCGATGAGACTTCCACGGCGGCCAGAAACAGGGGAGAAAAGAAGGTTGACGGTGAAACTCCGGCGAACAACAATGGGACAAGCTGAAACTTAACAGGAATGGGATTGGAAGTAAGATGCATCTGGTGATGTGAATGGATATGGGAACGCACAGCCGGATCGACCAGACAACAACGGCGACCAGCGGCGACAAAACTTGCATGCATCAAAAATGGTGCTCCGACGACCAAATGGCTGGACTCCAGTTGTGAAAGATACTCAGAGAGGTGAGGCGAACACAGGTGACATACCAGGACAAGTAGACGATGGCTGGAGCTAGGAGAATGACGATGAACGCCGTGGCTTCTGGCGCTGGAACGCGCTCTGGCCTGCTGACCTGAGAGGCATAGAGCTTCAAGTCGTCAGTGAAAAATGCATGAAATGCAAAAATTCCAAAGGCTAAAGTTTTCTAAGTGTATGAAGTACAATCAGGATGAGAAGTGGGATTTGGGGAGGCGGAGGAGGAGGCGGCGGGCTGTGGTGAGGGATCTAGGGTTTGGACATTAGGAGGAGTAGAGAAGAAAGAAGACGAGGACGAGAAGTGGGATTTGGAGAGGTGGAGGAGGCGGCGGCGGGAGATGGCGGCCGATCTAGGGTTTGGACTTGAGGAAAAGTAGAGAAGAAAGAAGAGGAGGCGGGCTTCTTGGTTGGTGGGGATGGGAAGGCGAGGAAGAGAGACAGGAGACGTGAGCGAGGTATTTATTAAATCATGTCATTTTTTAATACTTTTAAAAAATATAATTTGTTAGAATAAGTATGTTTTTTTTAACGGGTAATGTATTAAGAACCGTTAGAAGAAAATCAAATCTATTCTAAGGATTCTGAAAATATAATCATAAGTATAAGTATATTTCTTCTAACGGTTATTATTACAAAACAGTCAGAATAAAATAAAATATATTCTAACGGTTTCCAGAATAAAATCTTTAGTATAAATATGTTTCTTCTAACTGTTAATATATTCAAAACCATTAGAAAAAATCATATGGCTTTTACTAACAGTTTCTCACAACCCAACCGTTAGTACAAATGTCTTCTCCACTGCGCACTATGTACACTAACGATTTTGACCAGTTTGATGTAGTCGAATAGTTAGAGAACCATGACAATTCCCGCCTTCTACTGAACGTGCATCTTCCAGATTTCCTTCTTGTTGTGTAGCATGTACGTTTTACCCCTAAGGTGGAGCTTCCGGGTTTATGACTGCAACTTGAAGTTGCTGCAGTTCTTCAACGACGGTATCAAAGCGTCCCTCGACAAATGTTCAGAGTGCAGCATGTTCAGGTCGAGTGACATAAGCTTCTAGATTGATTGATGAAGTAGATGATCCGTTTCCTGCCATCGGTTAAAGAAAACAAAATATGTAGAATAGGAAATATATGTGGAATCACACAATCTCACCTACACTTACCAATCCAAAGTTCTTATGCTTTCCTGGGGAATGCTCAGCGCATTCCAATAATAACTAGTGGGGCTTATCAGAGACTAATGTGGTGAATTCACGATGAGGTCTTTACATTAACAAGTGGATTTATCTGTGGAGTTAGGTTAGGTAACAGATGACATAATATGTAACTTAGTAATGCAAAATCGAATAACAATGGTATGACAATCCTAAGTTGTTGACCACAAAAGAGACGATATGCAAAAGGATAAATCAACAATTGTACTGCTTAGAGCAATTTTTTTAATAGATGATATTTGACCCAAACGATGGTCAATGATGATCAGGATATCTTGTTTTTTTACTCTCCAAGCACAAATGAAAGAAAAAAAGGTTCATCCTTGAGGCACTAAGATTGACTCGACCAGCAACAAGAACTAGACCACGGATTAGAACTCGATAAAGCAAACTAAATTAACAGATTAAAATATGAGGCTTGACAATATATTTTTGTTGGCAATTTTCTGGACTCTAGGACTGAAAAACCCTAAACTACTAATCAACAGAATAAAAGAAAAGATTCTACAGTGGAAACTGAAACTTTGATACCAACTGATATAAACACGCCGGTGAAGGACGCATTCACGGAGTGTGGCCCGATCTTCACGCGTAGAACCTGGATAACTAATATCTGAAAATACCTGGATAACTAATATCTGAAAATAGTTGGATAACTAGTATGACCTAACGAAATGAGATAGCCAACCACTTGTAGAACAAGGACTTGTGTATCAATGAATTCGCACAACCACACTCTGAATTACCTATCGACATAGCCACGCACGGAGTTGGCGCACAGATAGGGTAATCACGAAGATCGTTTGAGCAATTCCAGAGAAAATCACAAGAACAAAGGATGAAGAGATTCAACTCTCAACTAAAACTAAGATTTCAATCTGTAAATATCAATATCAATGTCTTATGTCTTGTATCTTAAAAACTATGACCATGCCTCTCTTTTATAGGGGTGGTATTTACAAAAGATAGAAGACTTAAACTAGAATTCTAATCTGAATCTAATTGAAAATGGAATAAAAATGATAACAAACTATAAAAGATAGAAGAAGTCTGGAATCAATCTTCTCGGAGTCGGGTTGGACTTTTTCCTTCCGTGCAGTCGTTACTCTTTTCGGTCTCCTGGTTGCATACGATGTCAGAATTTAATGATTCTTGATTTGTTCGAAAGCTCTTTTCAATACCTTTCCAATAAAAAGTACTCACGCAATCAAATTGAACATCTATCCTGAAAATGGTGCTTGGTCTAAGTTGCTGGTCAAACGTTGGTCGGCAGATTGCAGGCGGAGAAGAATTCTTTTGGTTGTAGCGGTTGCAATCCTTGACGGAATCAAGTGATCTTGGGCTCGTTCGAAAGCTTAGGAAATCCTCTTTTCACTTAGTAGGTGTATGAATAGATTCGATGAAGTTATTTGACCCATATGTGGCTATGTCCTTCCTGTTATGCTCTTCCCCTTTATATCTAATCAATGTTAAACAAGAGCTATTAGGTAGCAGCATATTCTCATCATAATTTAATTTTTTAAGGAACAAAGTCACATGTTGATGTAGTTGTATGGCCTTCACTCGAGTGATTGGTCATTTATATTCCTCGGGTCGAGTTCTAGTGCTACTTGTGCTAGGGATGTCCTCATCAAGGCTTGCCCTATTTGCCTAGATAAAACTAAGAGTATGTGGTTATAGAATTGCAGAAAAACAGTATACATTGGTCATCGCAGGTTTCTTTTGATGCATCACGCCTACCGTAAAAAGAGGAAATCATTTAACGGAAAGTCTGAGAAAGGATCAGCTCCAGTGTTTCTGACCGGTAAGGAGCTTTACTTGTGCGTGAAAGACATGAAAGTTGAGTTCGGTAAATGTTCTAAACCTCAATGAAAATTTTTTGAAAGAAGAGATCAATTCTTTGAGATCTACCATACTGGGAGCACTGACAAGTTCGATATTGCATTGATGTCATGCATGTAGAGCATTTTTTTGATAGTTTGATTGGTTTGTTGTTGAACATTCCGAGAAAGACAAAAGATGTTATCAAAGTTCGTTGTGACATGGTGGAAATGGGGATAAGGACTGAGCTTGCACCGTTGGAGAAGGGAAAGCATACATACCTCCCTCTGGCCTGTTATACTTTGTCAGAAAGCGAAAAAATAGAACTCTGTCAGTGCCTACATGGTGTTAAAGTTCTATGTGGGTATTCTGCGATCTTGAAAAACCTTGTGTCCATGAAGGAGTTGAAACTAGTTGGTATGAAGTCCCATAATTGTCATGTGCTAATGTCACAAATGCTTTCCATTGCTATCAGAGGTATTCTTCCAGTTAAAGTCAGAGAGACAATTACAAAGCTATGTTATTTTTTCGACGGAATATCTTGCAAGGTAAGTGTATTCCTAGTAAGTTAATTAGCTCCATTCATGGAACTTAATTCCCAGATTTTTTTGATCCGAATATTTGCCGCAACTGTGTCCTTGCAGGTAATTGATCTGGATGGACTGGACGATTTACAACGTGATGTGACTACAACTCTTTGTCAGCTCAAGATGTATTTCCCTCTATCTATTTTTGATGTTATGGTCCATCTAATTGTTCACCTTGTCAAAGAAATTATGTTTTGTGAACCCGTGTTCCTACGCTATATATCAATTTGAGAGATTTATGGGTATCTTAAAGGGATATGTAAGGAATCGTTATCGGCTCAAGGCAGTATCATCGAAGGTTATGCCGCAGAGGAGGTGATTGAATTTTGCACCAATTATATGGCCGGGGTTGACCCAATTGGCGTTCCTAAGTCTGACACGAGAGTAAGCTTCATGGCATCGAAATCATTGGATTCAAAGCACTCGTCTCCGCGAATGATCTGTTTGCAAAAGCACATTTTTGAGTCTTACAACGTATGACAGAGGCGGACCCATACATACACGAGCACAAGGAAATGTTACGGAACAGAATCCTTCGAACCTAGAGATTTGGATTACCAAAGAACATAATAGGAAATTTGACGGGTGGATCCAAAATAGAGTCCTGCTAGCTACCGAGGGTTCCGTAAGTGAAACTGTTACGTGGTTGGCTAGAGGCCCAAGATTTACTGTAGGGACTTGGCAGGGGTACGACATCAACGTGTATTCATTTTACACAAGTCAGGACGAGAAGAGTACTATGCAATGTAGTGGAGTGACACTATTTTCTATTTCAGAGAATGCCAGGGCACTAAACTCATATTATGGTGTTATTGAAGAAATATGGGAGCTTGATTACGTATTATTTAAGATTCCTTTGTTTCGATGCCAATGGGTCAAAATCTCTCGATGTGTTAAAGTCGACAATTACGGGTTTACTCTTGTCGATCTCAATAAAGCTGCATACCAAGACGATCCATTTATACTTGCTGAGCAAGCCACACTGGTATTCTACATCATTGACCTGGCCAATCCAAAGTTGCACATTGTCCTTCACAACAAGAGACATATTGTTGGGGTCGAAGACGTTGTCGATGAAGAAGAGTATAATCAGTTCGATGAAATACCTCCATTTTTAGATGCCATTTAATCTATCCTCAGTGAAGATATTAACGAAACAACTTACCTGTGAGACAATCATGAAGAAGTATTATGGGTTGACAACTATTCTTGACTATTTTGTAATTGAAGAAAAAATCTTAGGCTAACCACAAGTTCCAGCATGAAGGGTTTTTGGGCATGGCATTGGAAAGAATGATGGCTCCCTGTCATCACCGAGGTGAGAAACTTATCATTAAGTCAGACTTTTATAAATTTTTTGTGAATTTTTATGAAGGATTAGTGGATTTACAAAGATTAAATTCCTCGTGGATTATTCTTGTCGTTGTATAAAATATACCACCGGTAGGTTTCATGAGAAGGCTTGAAACGGGAATGATGGTGCGAACTGACCGAGCGACCGGTCACTTCCCACCGGGCAACACAGCACTTGACATGGTGATTTTTATACACGTTCGGGTCCCGATGGGGGCCCTAGTCCTGTTGGCACCCTCCGGACGTAAGTCCGTGGGGGAGGTTTTCTCTCAGGGAAAGAAGCCTCCAAGGGAGCTTATTGTTTGTGTAAGAAAATGAATTGAGAATCTCCTTTATAAATGAGATACAAGGGGGTATATATAGGCCCCAAAACATGCAAAAAGACTAAAAAGCCCTAGCTACGGTCATCGGATCGAGGGGCGTTGACGCCATTTCACCAGCCGAAGGGTTTGGATGCTTGACAAGTGTCCTCGCTAGTTCCCGAGGCACTCTTGATGTCACCCGCACGTGACCTCGCATGAGAGACCTCCGTGGCTTTTCCCGGGGGACCTTCGGGATTTTCCCCAGTAGACCTCCGGGACTTTCCCCAGTAGGTGCCCGGGATTTGATACGGTCTTCTACAGGAGACCTCCATGGCTTTTCCCGGGAGGCCTCCGTGATATCTCATGAGAGGCGTTCGGAGTTTGCCACAGGAGGTGTCTGAGGCTCGGAGAGATGCCCGTGGTCTTCTACAAGGGACCACGGCTCCTCGGGGGAGGCGTTCAGGGCTTTGCCCGGTAGCCCTCCGGTGTTTTCCACGAAAAGCCTCTAGGACTTTGCCCGGTAGCCCTCCGGAGTTTTACCCGGTAGCCCCCCAGGGCTTTCCACAGAAGGTCTCTGGGACTTTGTCCGGTAGCCCTCCGGGGTTTTGCTCAGTAGCCCTCCAGGGTTTTCCACAGAAGGCCTCCGGTACTTTTCCCGTGAAGCATCCAGGATTTTCCCCCAACAATTCTTTTACTAAAAAAGGAATAAGCTTTGAAAGTCAATGATTTTCAGACGATTTCACTTGTTAATAGTATTATCAAATTAATTACAAAGAGTCTTGCCTCTAGACATCACAAAGTCATTAAAAGTATTTTGAATTTTGCTAAAAGAAAAGGTCTTCTGGAACTTCCAATTCCTAACTTCTTTTGTCAAAATTTCCCATCATTCAATATGCAGATGGCACTCTTATAATCCTAAGAGCTTCATCTAAAGAAATTTCCTTGTTAAAAGCCCTTTTGTAGACTTTTGCTTCTTCAACAGGCCTGAAAGTTAATTTTGGAAAATCATTTTCCAGTGTACTGCACTACTACATAAATGCAGGACTAAAAGAAATTGTGCTTTACTAACGATAAATTTCATCAAACTTTTAGAAGAAATAATTGTTCGAACGGTTCATTTTGTCGAACCATTAGTATAAAGTAATTGTACTAATGGTTCATTATGTCCAATCGTTAGAAGAAAGTTAATTGTACTAACGGTTCATTTTGATGAACCGTTAGAATAAGAACTCAATAAATAAACTCCACTCGGGAAGTTTCCCTCCAGTCGAACCATTCCAAATCTCTCTCCTCAAGCGTGAAAAGCCCTATCCTGGCCAGTGACCGCTTCCTCTCTACCAGACCACCATCGCCGCATGGTTCATACTTTTAGTGTTCGTCACTGCTGGCGACCACTTACTCGCTGCCGGACCACGATTGCCATCGCCGATTGCCACACTGTTCACCACCGCCGCCGGCCACTAAATTGCGCCATAAAGTATTCCTTACTTTGCTCTTTTCAGTATGTAAACTAGGATTTGGTTGCTCTTATTTAGGATTTAAACTAGGGTTGAAGTATAATCTTAGTGATCTCCGTGATCTTTAATTTTCTCTTGGTTGTGCTTAAAGATGGTGTAATGTTGAAGTATAATCTCAGTGATCTTTACTTAATTATATCTGTTATGCAATCTCCATGATTTAGAACATTGAATTGTGGTTTAATGATGGCTGTTTGCTTCTGGGTGTGTTTGATTCAATTTGGATAATTGTGTCCATGCTTACAGACTAGCACTATCCAGGCAATTAGCACTTAGTGGAATCAAAATAGAGGACCTGTAGTGCTAGAGTATTATGAGTCAAAATAGAGGACTAGTAAAATTTAACTTATCCCTGCAATAAAATATGCCAAACTATCTTAACAACCCTGACAAATTTTACTCTTCCATTCTGCAATTTGTTCTAACAGTTCTAAATGTATTAACTGTTAGTAGAAAATACATGATCTAACGGTTGTTCATATATTAACCATTAGAAGAAATAGGTTTCAGGGTTCCATCACATGAGATGTACATTAACCAATTTTTGTAAAACCTCCTATCAAAGACTTGCTTTTTTGTATTTGACTCATCTAATTGGAAATAATAGGTGAGATGAAGTGGGGTAAATTTGAGTCATGAAGTTTCAGTTTTTTACAATCAAGAATTTAGAATCAGATCTGCATTTGATAATTATTATATGGTTCTAACTTCTCTATTTTAAAGCTGTTTAATCTTGTATATACTGTAGCATTCACTAGTAATGACATTGCCATTCCATCTCAGTTATGAATTTTTTATGTAAACATTTTCATGTATATGTACTCAACCTTTTCGATGGTTTGTTCATGGAATTTTAAGCAAAGCCATGTCGGCATCTTCCTCGATTGATAGTAGTGGTTCGACGAGGGGCAACGCAGCTAATGCTGCTTCATCCCAGTGCAAGAGGATAGTGCGAGGCGTGACAATGTTGTGCCATTTGGTGAAATACACTGATCTTTCCTATGAGTTCAACCAGTTTGGGAGTGATCCAGGAGGATCTTCGGGTCTTTCAGGACGAGTTCGCAAAGGCTTGCGACCTCGACCTAATCGAGTTCGGCAAAGTTTCACGACCTCGAAATGGTTCATGACCTTGGAAATGGTTCGTGACCTTAGAAAGGGTTCGCGACATGGATTTGATCTCTGGTCGGATTGTATTCCGATCAATATATATAACTGAGTCTTATCTGTTAGGTTTAGTTAGTGTCCGAGTCTAATACGTTTAGGTTATTGAGTTTGATACGTACTCATACGATTGGGCTATAAATACTTTGCAATAGTCTTAGTTTAGAACATCAAATATTATCCGAGTCTAGATTCAAGTCTTAGACCTCATAGTTCATCGACGTAGGCGAGTACATCCTAACGTTCGACGTGTACAAGATCCCTTTTGAAATAAAGAGTTGTGCTATCTTTTGAACTGTGTTTTCGATCAACTTGGGTTTTAGTAATTTCGAGTAAGATCCCGTTATTCCGCATATTCGCATCTGATTGAGTATAGTCGAAATCGGTCTATACTTCAATCAGGGCAAAGCAGCATCTGGTCGAGGCTAGATTGAAACCCGGTCTAGCCCATAATCAGATCAAGTTGGTATTAGAGCAAATTTCCTATCTTGTGGATGGTGAAGACTTGCCAGGGTTATAAAACTTTCGGTGAACTCCAAATGATCATTCAACGGTTCCTATAGTCGCGTCTCCGAAGATGTCTGACGATACCTCTGTTAACCTAGCCGAACAATTGGCTAAGCTCTCCACTGACATGGGTACCGTGCATGCTTGGATTATGCAGCAGGCCATGGCTATACCTTCTGAAGTTGATGCTTCAAAAGAAAAGGTTAAGGGTGTGAAGATTGGTGAAGACTTGCGCAGGACAAATGAAAATGAAGACGAAGGCGACCATAAGGCCGACGACCTCGTTAACACCTCCTTAGTTGTCGAATCTTTCAAGGTCTGAGCTAAAGTTGATATACCCATATATGATGGGTGATCAATGCTGAGAAGCTGGATTCTTGGATCGATCAGCTTGAGACCTACTTTGACCTATGAGGGTTCAATAGAACTCAAAAGGTGAAATTCGCATCTTTGAAGATGAAGGACCATGCCAAGACATAGTGGAAGGCCCTTGTCACTAGTAAGGAAGCTAACGACCTTGCGTAGGGTCAGTTCGAACGACTTCTA
Source organism: Pharus latifolius (assembly GCA_019359835.1). Classification (NCBI taxonomy): domain Eukaryota; kingdom Viridiplantae; phylum Streptophyta; class Magnoliopsida; order Poales; family Poaceae; genus Pharus; species Pharus latifolius. Next base: position 43,245,285 of record CM033322.1, on the reverse strand, counting down.
CGAAAACAATTTTACCCGATGGGTTATCTAGAGGAGAGATGGGATCGTTGGCACAGATTGTATCAGTGTCGCAACCAGTCTGTCCAAGATTATACGACGGAATTTCGGAGAGAAGCAATGATCATGGGCATCTCGCTCTCTAATCCTCAAGTGTTCTGAAAATACACATCTGGACTTCAAAAACCAATCAGCGCTGAGTTAAGCCTGTTCAGAGTCCAGGATATCATGACCGCGAGCACGACTGCTATGGTGATTGAGAACAAAAATAAATCCGCAATGATAAGAAAGAGAATTCGATCTCGTCAAGAGGAAAGTTGAGTCTGAAGAAGAGCGCTTTGAAGGCCAGTACGAGTATCTCTTGTGATCATTGTCATGTTGCCGAGCATACAAAGGATAAGTGATATAAGCTCCATCCTGATCTTCGACCAAAGGGAAACGGACCAGGGAAAAGAACAGCTACAGCTACTACGGCTTCACCCGAAGAAGGAGTTGTCCGAGTGAATTCGGTTGATGAGGCGGATACGACCCTGTCTCTGATGGAAATGCCGAAGGAGAAAGGATCAGATTCATCTGACGACCGTCACTCAATGGAGGACTTGGTCATTATCAATATCCAGGTGAAGCACGAAGTGGTCGCAGCAATATTCGATCCCGAAAGTCAGAAGAATTTGGTTTCTATTGGACTGGTTCGATGACTTGGTTTGAAGACAACCACACACCTACGACCATATCCGCTGGGTTGGTTTACATCTGATGTAAACCAACAGATTACGAGTTAGTGTGTGTTGAAATTAGCAATCTCTGTTTGATATATCGATGAAGTTCAATGCGACGTTGTTTCTATCGATATATGCCAGGTGATCCTTGGGAGTCCGTATCTATATGATCGTGACGCCCACTTCCATCGACGAGCGCAAGAATACGAGCTACTAAAGACAGAGTAAAGTCCACGATCGGTAGAGACGTCTACATCAACACCTCGAACTTGATTACAGCAATTGGGCGAAAAGAATCAGCAATGCATGTCATAAATATGTGCTTGTTATGATTTGACCAGTTGGTCAAAGTGATAGTACTCGAGCAGCATTGTTGTTGATGTGCCAAGAAGATTCTGGTCGTTTGTTGGGACTGCTGGAGAAATACAGTTATCTATTCGAAAGTACCCAGGGTCGTCCACTGAAACGCCCAGTCGAGCACGAAATTCAGCTTGTGTCCGATGCGACACTTTCCAATCTGAGTATGTATCGCAACTCGGTATTGGAGAATGAAGAGATGAAAAGACAACTTGGTGAGTTGCTGAATAATGTTGTTATCCAACCAAGTAGTTCACCTTGTGGATCACCTGTGGTGTTAGTGCTAAAGAAAGATGAGACTTGGCGTATGTGCATCGACTACCGAGCACTAAACAAGATCACCATCAAGAATCGGTATCCCCTTCCTCGCATTGACGATCTGCTAGAACAATTGAAGCATACTACTGTCTTCTCAAAATTGGATCTAAAATCAGGGTATCATCAAGTCAGCATCCGAGAGGAGGATACCTGGAAAACCTTGTTCAAAATGCGATAAGGTCTGTTCGAATGGCTGGTCATGCCATTTGGCCTCTACAATGCCCCGGCTACTTTCATGTGTCTTATGAATGATGTATTGCAATAGTTCATTGACGACTTTGTGATCGTTTACCTCGGTGACATACTGCTTTATAGTCGTACATGGAGTGAGCACCTCATTCATGTCGAAAAGGTGTTCGAACAGCTTCAGCAACATCGACTTTGCCTCAACCATAAGAAGTGCGAGCTCAGCCAGCAAATTCTACTATACTTGGGATTTATGGTCGGCAACAGTACGTTGCAAATCGACCCGGATGAGGTAAAAGTGATTTGCAAGTGGCCGCGACAGCAAACATGTTGGGGAAATCTCCACGCGGTCAAGTCCAGGTAAGTTCATGATTGCCCGGGGACAGTGGCCTCCGGTGCCTGCCCCGGGTGCCGCCTTTTAGGCGCCCGGGACCGTGCCTCCGGGGCATGTCCCGGGCGCCGCCATTTGGTCCCCGGGACCGTGCCCTCCGGTGCCTGCCCCGGGCGCCGCCATTTGGCCCCCGGGACCGTGTCCCCCGGGCGCGTCCCGGGCGCCGCCATTCGCCCGGGGATAGTGGCCTCTGGTGCCTGCCCCGGGCGCCGCCATTTGGTCCCCGGGACCGTGCCCCCCGGGCCTGTCCCGACTGCCGCCATTTGGCCCCCGGGACCGTGCCCCCCGGGCCTGTCCCGGGCGCCGCCATTTGGCCCCCGAGGCCGTGCCCCCCGGGCATGTCCCGGGCGCCGCCATTTGGCCCCCGGGACCGTGCCCCCCGGGCGTGACCCGGGCGCCGCCATTCGCCCGGGGATAGTGGCCTCCGGTGCCTGCCCCGGGCGCCGCCATTTGGTCCCCGGGACCGTGCCCCCCGGGCTTGTCCCGGCCGCCGCCATTTGGCCCCCGGGACCGTGCCCCCCGGGCTTGTCCCGGCCGCCACCATTTGGCCCCCGGGGCCGTGCCCCCCGGGCATGTCCCGGGCGCCGCCATTTGGCCCCCGGGACCGTGCCCCCCGGGCATGTCCCGGGCGCCGCCATTTGGCCCCCGGGACCGTGCCCCCCGGGCATGTCCCGGGCGCCGCCATTTGGAATAGCTAATCTCACAGACGTGCTCCGGAAGCCTCTCCTCCGGAGAGAGCCTCCCCAGCCGACTCCGGTCGGGAGCGCGTCGACAGGACTAGGGCCCCCACCGGGACCCGAACCTGTATAAATCCACGTGTCAATTCTTGTGTTTGTCCGGCAGGGGAGGACCGGTCACTTGGTCAACCCGCGCTGCGTGATCTCCGCTAGGATCGTCTTCAAAACCTGCCGAGGTATTCTTAATACCACGACAGTTGGCGCCGACTGTGGGGACCCGTGACGAATCGCCATGGCTCCTCCGAGAACAAGGGCCCGCGCCCTTCCCGGTGACGCCGGTCCCGGTGACCTGGCGCCACCCGTCCGGGACGCTGCTGTTCCGGCGCTTCCGTCCGGAGGCGACCATTCCCAGGTACCGCCTCCCACCTTTCCTCTCAATTTAGGCGCCTCCACCTCTGGGTCGCTCCCGGCGGCCGCGGGGACCTCGGCCGGGACGAGTTTCCCCCCGACGGCTCCCCCGGCTCCCCGGGATGCCCTGCTGGAGGCTCTCGTGGAAGGCCAGCTCCGCGCCCAGCGCTCTATGGACGAGCTCCTTAGTGTGTTGGCGCGGCCCTCGGCCCCCACATTTTCGTCGCACCCGTATCCGGGGATCATGCCCCCGTTTATGGGATACCCAGCGGCCCCTCCGGCGTCAGGGGGGCTGTCTACCCCGTATAATCCCGCTGGGGGGTTCCCTCCCCCCGCGGGATATACTTCCGGACACTTCTCGGCACCCGGGCCTGTCCCGGTGCCGGGAGGCTATTTCATGCCCGGGCCCTTCGTGGCACCAGGGGGGTACCCCGTCCCCGGCTCGCTTCCGGGGCTGGGGGGTCATTTCATGCCGGGGGCTATTCCTACGCCGGGAGCCAGTCCCGCCCCCCGCGTTGCGTTTACCGCACCGGGGCCGGTCGACAGAGCAGCTCCCGCGCCTCAGCGAATTTTCCCCCGCATTGGCTCCCCAACCCAGGACGTCGCCGAGGGGGCTCACCCCCCACTGGTTGCGGATGTGACAGGGGCTCCCCCCTTTCCGGTCCCGGTCGTTGCCACGGGGGCCCCCTCTTCGGATCCGAACGCCGCCCCGGGCGCCCCCTCCCCGGTTCCGGATGGTGCAGGGGCTCCCCCCTTTCCGGTCCCGGGGGCCGTCGCAGGGGGCTCCCCCCAGCAGGCCCCGGTAGCTTCCGGGCCGGCTGCTACAGTGCAGGAGCTCCCTCCCCCGGCGAAGCAGGTCCGCTTCCCCCGGGGGGAGGTCGAGCGAATGCATTCTCCCAGCCGCGGGGAAGAGCTTCCCCCCGGTCGTTGTCGCAGGGAGCCTCGCTCTCGCACCGGGCGGGGGAAGAGACCCGCCGAAGAACCATCCTCCCCGAAGGGAAGCCCGGACGTCCGGGAAATCAGTCCCGGCCCGGAGGAGAAGCGTCGTCACCACCACTCCGGCGGCCCTCTTGGGCCGCTACCTGACTCGGATAACGAGGGGGCGTCCCCCGTTAAAGAAGACAGTGACTGGGGCTCCCCCCGGGAAGTGCAGGGGGCGAACCAGCCCCTGTGTCGAAGACTCCGCAGCATCCGATGGCCGCGGCCCTACCGTCCCCCGCACATCCAGCATTATAATGGCGAGGCGGACCCTTACGAATTTGTGCAGATCTACTCCACCGCCATCTCCGCGGCGGGGGGGGGGGGGGGACGAGAGTGTCCAATGCAACGTCTTCCCCCTCTACCTCACCGGCATTGCCCGCTCCTGGTTTTACAATCTGAAGGCGGGCTCCATCAAGTCTTTCTCGCAGCTCAAGCGGGAGTTCTGTGCCAACTTCCAGGGGAACTACGTGCGTCCCCTGGACTCCTCGCAGCTGTATACTGTCCGGCAGAGAACTGGGGAGACCATCCGAAGCTTCTTCAAGCGCTTTGCCCAGGTGAAGAGCAAAGTGGCCCACGTCCCCGACTCTACGGTCATCGAAGCCTGCAAAAGCGGCATCCTCCCGGGGGAGCTCCACCGAAGGCTCTCCCGGAGCTGCCCCTCTTCCGCCGACGAGCTCTTCAACGTGCTCGAAAAGTACGCTCGGGCGGAGGAAGACGACATCTGGAAAAAGACCCAGGGGGCTCCTGCCCCCGCCGAGCGGGGGGCCCGGGATCCCCCCAGGCGCCCCAGGCAGGGGGGCCGTAGCGAAGCACGGCCTCGGGACACTTTTGTCCTCGAGGGCGGAGGCGGCTTGCGCGACCCCCCGAAGGGCAACCGCCCCTTTCCCAAGCCGAGAGGCCATGGGGGAGGACAGTCTTCGCGCGGCCGCGAAGGCCCCGCGGGGAGAAGCCGGGAAGGACCGTGGTGCAGCTTCCACGGGTCCAGTACCCACGCCACCCGAGATTGCCACTAGCTGCTGCAACACTTCGCGGCATTCCTCGACCAGCGCGGGCAGGGGGGGGACTCCGGCCTCCTTGCCCCCTCGGCCAGCTGTTCCGGCCCTTCCCGCTCCCGCGGGGGGGCAGCAGGTGCAGGAGGGGGAGCCTTCAGACGCTCTCCCCTTTCAAACTTCTCAGCGCCGCATCAACGTCATTGTAGGGGGGTCCGCCTCCGGGCGGGATTCTAAGCGCCAGCGCAAGGAGTACGCGCGAGAAGTTAAGGTAGTGGGGGTGCTACACGCGTCTGCGCCACCCAAGTGGTCGGACGTCCCCCTCACCTTTACGGCGGAAGACGCGCGAGGGGTTCGCTTCCCTCACGATGACGCGCTCATTGTCTCCGCGACAATCTACAACTGCCACTTGGCCCGCATCCTCGTGGACGGCGGAAGCTCCGCCGACGTCCTGTTCCTCAAAACCTTTAAGGAAATGCAGGTGGATGAGAAGCTCCTGCAACCAGCGGCAGGGCCTCTGCAAGGGTTTGTCCCGGGGAAGGCGATCCACCCCGTGGGCAAGGTAGATCTCCCGATCACCTTCGGCACCCCGGAGAACTACCGGACCGAGCTAGTCCGCTTCGACGTAGTGGACCTCCCCTCCTCCTACAATGTGATTATGGGGAGGACTACGATCAATCGGCTGGGGGCTGCCACCCACCAAAACTACTTGTGCATGAAGATCCCCGGGCCGCATGGCGTGATCAACGTCCTGGGGGATCAAGACATGGCCCGTGCTCTATACGAGCGAGCTGCTGCCACAATAGGAAGTGTCAACCTGATCAAGGCACCCGGGGGGGAGGCTCCCCCCCCGGACGTAGACGTCGCTGCGCCATCCCCTGGGAGGCCCCTCCTCAAGCCGCGTCCGGAAGGGGGCCTCCGGAAGGTCCCGCTCTCCCTGGGCAGCAGGGACCGAACTGTCCAAATCGGGGCAGAGCTCCCCCAAGACCATGCAGCGCAACTTGCAGCCTTTCTGCGCGAAAACTCCGATGTTTTTGCGTGGAAGCCTTCGGACATGCGGGGCGTCGCCCGGGAGGTTATTGAACACAAGCTCGCGGTAACCCCCGGTCACCCCCCTATCAAGCAGAAGTTGCGGAAGCTCTCCCTCGAACGTCAAGAAGCCATCAAGACGGAGATAGCCCGGCTCCGAGAGGCGGGGTTCATCCGGGAAGTGTTGCACCCCGAGTGGCTCGCAAACCCCGTCCTCGTCAAGAAGTCAAGTGGCAAGTGGCGCATGTGCGTGGACTTCACCGACCTTAACCGCGCTTGCCCCAAAGACAACTTCCCGCTCCCGCGGATCGACCAGCTCGTTGACTCCACCGCGGGGTGCGAGCTGATGAGCTTCCTAGACGCCTATTCGGGATACCATCAAGTCCGGATGGCGGAGGGGGATGAGGAAAAGACGAGTTTTATAACTCCCCTCGGAACCTTCTGCTACCGCCATATGCCCTTCGGGCTCAAGAATGCGGGAGCCACCTTCCAGCGCCTTATGACGCTGGTCTTCGAAGATCAAGTCGGCCGCAACGTCGAAGTCTACGTAGACGACGCGGTCGTCAAGAGCCCCTGTGCAGCCTCCCACATCGACGACCTCGCAGAGACCTTCCGCAACCTCCGCGCGTTCGGGCTCAAGCTCAACCCGGAGAAGTGCGCCTTCGGGGTGCGCGGGGGGAAGCTCCTGGGTTTCCTCGTGTCCCAGCGGGGCATTGAGGCAAACCCCGAGAAGATCCGGGCTTTCCTAGAGATGCCCCCGCCGCGCTCCGTCAAAGATGTCCAGTGGCTCTCCGGCCGCCTGGCCGCGCTTAGCCGCTTCGTCTCCCGTTCGGGGGAGCGGGGCCTCCAGTTCTTCAAGATCCTCCGAGGGCTTGAGGGGTTCCGCTGGACCCCCGAGGCCCAGGAAGCCTTCAACGACCTCAAGAAGTACCTGTCGAGCCCTCCAATGCTCGTGAGTCCGTCTCCGGAAGAGCCCCTGCTCCTCTACCTCGCCGCGACCCCCGTCGCCGTCAGCGCGGTTTTGGTGAAGGAGCAAGGGGGGCAGCAACGTCCCGTGTACTACGTCAGTGAAGCCCTCCAAGGGGCCAAGACTCGGTACACGGAGATGGAGAAGATTTGCTACGCTCTCCTCATGGCGTCCCGGAAGCTCCGGCATTACTTCCTGGGGCACCCCATCACCGTTCCGTCGTCCCTCCCCTTGGGGGAGGTACTGCGGAATAAAGAAGCCACCGGCCGGATTGGGAAGTGGGGGGCCGAGCTTGCCCCCTTCTCCCTGTCCCTTACCGGCCGCTCCGCAATCAAGTCGCAGGTCCTCGCCGACTTCATCGCAGAATGGACTCCCGCCTCTGGGTCCGGGGACGAAGATCTCCCTGTGCCGCCCCGACGCAGTGACCATTGGACCCTGCTGTTTGATGGGTCACTGTGTCTCGCTGGGGCTGGCGCGGGGGTAGTCCTCCGGAGCCCCGAGGGGAAGGAGCTCGAGTACGCCGCACGTCTTGAGTTCCCCGCAACCAACAACGTCGCCGAATACGAGGCTCTGCTCCTCGGGATGCGCCTTGCGCGCTCCCTGGGGATCCGGCGCCTACTAGTGAAGGGAGACTCTCAGCTCGTTGTCTGCCAAATGGACAAATCTTACCTGTGCCATGACGCAAATTTAAGTCTTTACTTGCAGGAAGTACGAAAAATAGAGAAACACTTCGACGGCCTTGAGGCCCGGCATATCCCGCGAAGGGAGAATGACCGGGCTGATGCTTTGGCCCGGGCGGCAAGCGCCCGGGAAACGCTCCCCAAGGGGGCCTTCTTGGAAACAATCACGAAGCCCTCGGTGGCCTCCCCGGACGTAGGCCCCGAGCCTCCGGTCCCGGAGGTCGCCGAGATCGTCCGGCCGTCGTCATGGATGGATCCCCTCATCTCCTTCATCAAGGGGGAGGGGGACCCTCCCAGTGAGACCGAGGTTAAGCGCCTCCGGGCCAAAGCCCGGGCATATCTCCTGCTCGAGGGAAGGCTCTACAAGCGGGGGGCTTCAGCCCTCCTGCGCTGCCTCCCCCGGTCGGAGGGACTTCAACTCCTGGAAGACATTCACGCGGGGAGCTGTGGTTCTCACCTAGCCCCGCGTGCCATCGCCGCCAAGGCCCTTCGGCAGGGCTTTTACTGGCCTACAGTCATGCGCGACGCGCGAGACCTTGTCTCCGCGTGCGAAGCATGCCAGAAGATGGCCAAGGGCTCGAATCTCCCCCCTGTAGCGCTGCGGACTATCCCCATCACTTGGCCCTTCGTGCGCTGGGGGATGGACCTCTTAGGGCCTTTCCCCCCAGCGCCCGGAGGATACAAGTATGCGGTGGTCGCGGTCGACTACTTTACAAAGTGGGTTGAGGCGGAGCCCTTGGCTAGCATCACCTCCCGGGCCGTTCAGCGGTTTTTCTGGAAAAACGTCGTTTGTCGTTTTGGTGTCCCCCGGGAAATTACCGTGGACAACGGGACCCAATTCGACTCGGCTTATTTCCGGGAATTCTGCGAAGGCCTGGGGGTCGTCATCCACTTCGCCTCAGTGGCCCATCCCCAAAGCAACGGGGCCGTCGAGAGGGTCAATGGCGTAATCCTACAGGGGTTACGCCGGAGGCTCGAACAAACCGCTTCCAAGCGGGGCGCGTGGGCAGAGGAGCTCCCTAGCATCCTCTGCTCGATGCGCACGACCCCGTCCCGGGCCACAGGGCGTGCTCCCTTCTCCCTAGTCTACGGGGCGGAGGCAGTCCTCCCCCCGGAGATCGGCTTCCGGTCGCTGCGGGTCGAGCTCCTGAACGGAGCCACGACCGCAGCCTACCGGGCCAACGAAGACAACCGGCGGCTGGAAATCGACCTCGTGGAGGGGGAACGCGACCGAGCGCTCCTCCGCCACGCCATCTACGAGCGCAAGATGTCGCGCGCATACAACCAGCACGTGCGCGAGAGAGGTTTCCGCCTTGGGGACCTTGTCCTCAAGCGCGTCACAGACCCCCAAGCCCAGGGTAAGCTCTCCCCCAAGTGGGAGGGCCCCTACAGGATCTCCGCTGTCCTAGGCTCGGGGGCCTACAAGCTCTCCAACCTTGAAGAGCAGGAGCTGAAGCACACCTGGAACTTGCGTTTACTTCGCAAGTTCTACGTTTAGCCTTACGGGCCTGTCCCCTCCCCCGGGGCGGTCACGCCGGAGGGGGAGGGGGGACACTGTAGCTTCCCTTTTTCCCCCTTCGCGGCTTCGCAGGGGGGCTTTGTATATTTCGTTAATAAATGCATAGCCTTTGTTCTTCAACTGTCTCACTGCAGGTTGTTCTTGTTTACCGCCCCTAGTGGTGATGCCCTCCCCGCGAGGACGCCCTCCCCGCGAGGATGCCTTCCCCGTGAAGATGCCCTCCCCGTGAGGATGCCCTCTCCGTGAGGAAGTGGGCCCTGCCCCAGCAAGTCCCTCCTGAAGGGCGGCTTATGAACAGCCCTCGTGGACTGAGGGTGTAAGCGGCAACCCGGTCCCCAGCGGCCGCGGTAACGAGTCACTTTGGGAGATTAGTCCCCTACCCAAACACTCAAGACCCGTCTCCGAGCACTTCCTCCTCCGGGAGTAGACGCTCTCCTCAGCGGGACGTCTAATGGCTTTCTGGATCTATCTTCCTCCTCCGGGAGTCGACGATATTCCCGGCTCCCCGTTCTCACGGCGACCGGAAGATCAGCCCCTTGCGGCTTGATTGGATCTATCTTCCTCCTCCGGGAGTCGACGATATTCCCGGCTCCCCGTTCTCACGGCGACCGGAAGATCGGCCCCTTGCGGCTTGATTGGCTCTATCTTCCTCCTCTGGGAGTCGACGTTATTCCCGGCTCCCCGTTCTCACGGCGACCGGATGATTATCTCTCGAAGACCTTATTCCCGGCTCCCCGTTCTCACGGCGACCGGACAACCGCTTTACGAAATGGGTTTCATATATTTTCCCCGAAAACATTATTCCCGGTTCCCCGTTCTCACGGCGACCGGACGAACCCTCCCGGGAAGCTCCCCTCCGGAGGTCATTGGCTTTTCATGAGCCCCTTCCGCGCCTTGTTCCCGGTTCCCCGCTCTCCCGGCGGCCGGATGAACCTCTCCCAGTGCCCCCGGCCACCCCGGAAGGTCCCTCCCTCGGAAATCCTGTTTTTACAATTTTCTAACTTAGAAAATATTTCTACAGGTTATGCTCCCCCCGGGGACCCTGTTTCCCCCACAGCACGCGGAGGCTTCCTCCCGCCCGCTGTGGGCAGGGGGGGACAGGGGGTCCCCGGGTCACCCACGAAGGAACTTAGCTCATCCTTGTTAAGATGAGTCGTCCAGACCATCCAAGAAGAAAAGAAAGAGGCAATAAAAAGAAACAACGCGCTTTATTGATCAACAAACCCGGAGGACATCTTCCCCCTCCGGTGGGTTTCGGAAATGATACAACCCGGGTCCTAACTCGGGGGATTTTCTACGAGCCTAAGGCCCCTACGCCTAAAGCTCCCGGAGGCGCTCCCTTAGCTCCCGGGCCAGGTCCCGGTACAGCGCCCAGACGCGACGCTGAGAATCCCGAAGTACGTCTTCGGGCCAAAACTCGTACCCAGCCGGCGGAAGTATCCGGAGAGGAGGTATCATCTGGGCCCTCGGGCGCGGGGGAGTTAATTCAGCACGGCTGTTGTCAAAATTATCCAAGTGCCATTCCGGGCGCCACCTCAACCGGACGGGCTCCCGGGCAGTACCGCCGTCGCGCCTCCCGGAGACAAGGCTCAGCAAAATCAAAGCCGCTTGGGCGTCCCCCGGAGAGTCTCTCCCGGACCGTTGCTCGGGAGCAACCCCCCGGGAACCCTGGTAACATTTCATTGCAAAGACTTAGAAAAATTTCTAATATATTTCATTGCAAAATGTTTTTGTACAAGTGCCCGGGGCTTCTCCTAAGAAGCTACCGGAATCAAAATGCCTAACAAAATAAAAAGGGGTCCTAGCTAAAGACCCGGGGGAGGCTCATACTTTGGCATTGGGGTCCTCCCCCCGGGGAGCTTCCTCCGTGGCCGGGGCAGGGACATCCGCGGCCGGAGGCGCCGGTGCCGGGAACCACGTCCGGATGATCCGGTCGTAGAACCCCTCCGCCAGCAGCTCCACCTCCCGGCGCGTTGGCTCGAAGGCCTCCGGGAAGCCCCGGGGGATGCGCCCCCCGATCGCCCGGGCGCCGACCCCACGGTAGTCAACGAGCCCCGCGGCGGCCGCGATGACGGGGATCGCTCGGCCCCGTGCCCGGACGTCCGCAGCCTCCGGGATGGCGGAGACTTGTGCGTTAAGAAAACGCACAGCCTCCGCGAGGGTCACCGGGGGCACCTCCGGGCCGCTCCCGGAGCCCAGGCTAACGCCAAGGCTTTCCAAGGCCGAGCGAACGGAGCGGCCCGCGTCCGACAGCGCCCGGACGCTGGAGCTCTCGAGGTCCCGGAGCGCCTTCTCCCGCACCTTGGCCTCCTCTCGGAGGCGGATGTAGGCGCCCTCCGAAAGGTGCACCTGCGCCCGGGCCCGGGACAGCTCATCAAGAGCTTCGTCCCGCTCCCGGATGGCCGCCTCCCGCTGCTCGACGCAGGCCGAGGCCCGGCTCTCCGCCTCCTTGAGCAGCCGGGTGACCCGCTGCTCAAGGCCCCAGGTAACAGTCGCTACCTACAAAATGCATAAAGAGTTAGAAAAATCTTAAGTGCAGGAAAAAAGCCGAAGTGTGGAGAGCTCGAGTTACCTGGGCTCCGAGGGACTCGAGCCCCTCAAAACGCTCGTGGAGCGTCCCTCTGCTACGAAGGCCTGCACCTTCCGGTTGTGCAGGCCCTCCGCGTAGCGGGCCACCTCCCCCGCAGGAAATAGGGAGGTGTCTTGCCCGGCCCTCCTGTCGCGGCCGGGAGAGGGCCCCCGGACCTCCGAATCCGGGAGCATGGCCGGCGTCGCCGGCGTCTTCGTCGATGAAGTTTCCTCCGAAGACGAAGACGAAGGTTGGGCGGGGATCTCCGCCCGGGGGGGGATCATTGGGCCTTTCCCCGCCCCAGGCCGGAGGGCCCTCGGAGCCTCCTGCTCCGGGGGGACCTCGAAGACTGAGGGGCTCCCCCCCTCATCCACCGGCCAGAGGCGCGGGGGCGCCGCCCCCGAAAACCTCACTTCTAGCCTCTCCGGCGCCAATGCCGCCGGGAGAGGCGAGAGGAGCGTCACGCGAACTGGCGACGGGGCGTAGTCCGCCGAATCGGACCCCGCCCCATCGACAACAATCTCCTTCCCCCGGGCCTCGACGGGGGCCTCCGGGGGCGGAGGCGTCGCCTCTGCCCGGGGCGCCGCCCGGGCATGTTCGGCTCCGGGAGCTGCGTCCCGGGCCCTCACCGGCGTCGTCACCGGCGCCGTTGCCGGAGCTGGGGTCTTCTGGACCCGGGGCTTTTTGCGCTCCGAGCCCCCGGCCGCGTCCTTCCCCCGTTTATGAGACCCGGGGGTGGGAAGGGGCTTCCTCTCCGGAAGCCTGAGCCCGTAGGCCTCGGCCACCAAGTTCCGGGGAGGCCCCTCCCCCACGAGGCGCACGATGCGCTCGTGTTCGTCGGCGAAGTACCTCCCCAGGAGGTGCTCCGCCTTGTCCCTCGCCGCCGGGTACGGGCGCACTGTAAGAGGTAAAAAGTTAGTCAATTTCCCGTAAAAAACTGCGAGTTCAAAAATGCAGGGGACTTACGCCGCGTCACCGGCTTGACCGGAGGCCGCTGCTCTGGGCCCATGCCGATCCCCCTTCCCCCGCGTGAGAAGGGGGAAAGCCGCAGGAGCGCCAGCTCCTCCGCGGCGTCCCGCATCGAGCGGGCCTTCTTAGCCAGCACCACCTTCCCGAGGAGCTCGAACTCCTCGTCCGTCCACACCGGCGGCTTCGGTGCGGACGACCGGCTGTAGGTGGGAGGCTCCGGGGCGTAGACCACCGCCTCGTCCCGGACCCGGAGGTAGAACCACCTCCGGAGCCAGTCCCCCCAGTGGTCCCGGGAGGCCGCCGCCGGGTAGTCCGCCACCCGGGAGGGCAGCATCTGGACCATCACCGAGACGAAGGGGGACTTCGGTCCTCCCTTCACCAGGTGGGAACTCCGCGCTGCCAGCTCGTAAAAATACCGGAAGACGCGGAGGGTGGGCTCCCGCCCGGTCGCCGTCTCGTACAGCCAGATGAAGAGACCCATCCGGACGAGGGCGTTGGGGGTGAGGTGGTTGAGCGCCACCCCGTACTCCATTAGGAACTCCCGGAGCATCGGGTGCACCGGGAGCCGGAGCCCTGCCTCGAGGAAGGCCTCGAAGTCCACAACCTCTCCGGGCCTGGGGCGGGGGGCTCCGTCCTTCTTTAGGGGGACCCGGATGTCCCCCTCTTCGACGACGCCCTTCTTGACCAGGGACTCCGCGTCCGAGGCCGAGAACTCGGAGGCCCAGAGGAAATCCGCGGGGATTTCCTCCGGGGGCACCTCCGCGGTCTTCGCTCGACCTTTGGGTGCCATTAGGTGAGTTCTTTGTTTTTCGGTGGCTAAGTTTTCAGGTGGCTACGGCTACAGCTCCCGAACGCTCGCTACCGGAGAAGGCGACCGGAAATGCTACCGGGAGAGCGCTACCGGGAGAGCTGAAGCTGGAGTTGGAAAATTTGGAATGAGCTACCGGGGCCCCCTAAGGCCCTATTTATAGAGGCTGGCCGTGATCTAGATGCGCGCCACGTGGCCCCCTCGGAGCAATCTGGACCACTGATTCAAACCGTGCGCGGGAAACGAAGGGACAGGCGCGTGAATCGAGACGCCGTTTCGAACCCCGCGTGCATTTATTGCGAAAACGGCGCGGCCATAAAGCGCCCGGCACAGAAACCGAAGCGTCGCCGGGGCTCCGGTGATTTTCGTCCGGAGTTTGCGTCCGCAGATTTTCCCGGTACCGTAACCATTCCCTCCGGGGGCTCAGGCTTCGTCCCCAGAGGGCATGGGGGGCTGCTGTTGGGGGAAATCTCCACGCGGTCAAGTCCAGGTAAGTTCATGATTGCCCGGGGACAGTGGCCTCCGGTGCCTGCCCCGGGCGCCGCCTTTTAGGCGCCCGGGACCGTGCCTCCGGGGCATGTCCCGGGCGCCGCCATTTGGTCCCCGGGACCGTGCCCTCCGGTGCCTGCCCCGGGCGCCGCCATTTGGCCCCCGGGACCGTGGCCCCCGGGACCGTGTCCCCCGGGCGCGTCCCGGGCGCCGCCATTCGCCCGGGGATAGTGCCTCCGGTGCCTGCCCCGGGCGCCGCCATTTGGTCCCCGGGACCGTGCCCCCCGGGCTTGTCCCGGCCGCCGCCATTTGGCCCCCGGGACCGTGCCCCCCGGGCCTGTCCCGGCCGCCGCCATTTGGCCCCCGAGGCCGTGCCCCCCGGGCATGTCCCGGGCGCCGCCATTTGGCCCCCGGGACCGTGCCCCCCGGGCGTGTCCCGGGCGCCGCCATTCGCCCGGGGATAGTGGCCTCCGGTGCCTGCCCCGGGCGCCGCCATTTGGTCCCCGGGACCGTGCCCCCCGGGCCTGTCCCGGGCGCCGCCATTTGGCCCCCGGGACCGTGCCCCCCGGGCCTGTCCCGGGCGCCGCCATTTGGCCCCCGAGGCCGTGCCCCCCGGGCATGTCCCGGGCGCCGCCATTTGGCCCCCGGGACCGTGCCCCCCGGGCATGTCCCGGGCGCCGCCATTTGGCCCCCGGGACTGTGCCCCTCGGGCATGTCCCGGGCGCCGCCTTTTGGGTCCCCGGGACCCTGCTCTCCGGAAGGGGTCCCGGACGTCATCGCCCTCCTAAAAGGTAAGGCCTCCGTCTGTTTATCACGTGCAGGTCACGCGAGGGACGCCTCGGGAATCAGCGACCACCTGTCAAGCATCCAAGGCGTTTGACCGGGAGAAGGACGGTCCTACCCTTCAATCCGACGGTGGCTCCCGGGGTAGTTTAGGTTTTTTGCTTCTTTTTGGGGCTATAAATAGCCCTTGTACCCCTCTGTTGTAAAGGATCAGTTCATTATTATTTGGAATAGCTAATCTCACAGACGTGCTCCGGAAGCCTCTCCTCCGGAGAGAGCCTCCCCAGCCGACTCCGGTCGGGAGCGCGTCGACAGGACTAGGGCCCCCACCGGGACCCGAACCTGTATAAATCCACGTGTCAATTCTTGTGTTTGTCCGGCGGGGGAGGACCGGTCACTTGGTCAACCCGCGCTGCGTGATCTCCGCTAGGATCGTCTTCAAAACCTGCCGGGGTATTCTTAATACCACGACAAAACAGTTACGGAAGTACGTAGTTTTGTGGGAGCGTGCCAATTCCTTCAAAAGTTCATATGACACTTCTTGATTGTGGCTTCTCCGTTGCATGCATTAACCAGGATTGATCAGAAGTTCGAGTGGACAGGGAAACATGAGGACACGTTTCTCTTGCTGAAGAAGAAGATCAGTGAAGCTCCTGTTCTAGCTTTGCCGAATCTACAGAAGCCATTCGAACTAGAAATCGATGCCTCAGGTTATGCAATGGGTGCTGTGCTCATGCAAGACGTTTGACTAGTAGCATATCACTCTGAGTTATTTCAGGGAGCTCAGAAGAACTATCCAACTTACAACAAGGAGTTGTGTGCACTGCATCAGGCCGTAAAACATTGGCGGTGTTACCTTTTGGGTAAAGAGACTGTTGTCCACACCGACCACCAACCTTTGCAATATTTGCAAACACAATTGAAGCTATAGCAAGCTCGACATATGAAGTGGATGTCGTATCTACAATAGTTCAATTTGGTGATTAAGAACAAGAAGGGCGTACAAAATAAACTGGCTAGTATGTTGTCACGACCACGAATTATGACCCTCTGCTTATCAGCGTTTATGCAGATTGAGCCCTCATGTCATGATGACTATGCCACAATGTACATTGAAGATCCTGATTTTCGATCAGCACTAGCTGAGCTCGAAACAGGAAAAACTACAGAATTTGTTCGGTGAGAAGGACTCTTGTATAAGGGCAATTTACTTTGTACACCTCGTGGAGCACCTCAAATTCAATGGCTGTGACAAGCGCACACATCGAAGGTTGCTGGTCACTTTGGGGTTACGAATACTTTGCAAAATCATTATCGACATGTGTTTTGGCTGCGTATGCAGCAAGATGTGGCTAGTTTTATTCGAGGTTGTGGTCTTTGCAGCATTTCAAAACAGGAAAACTGAAAATTAGGTTTGTACACTCCTTTGCCAGTTTCGTCATGACCGTGGGAAAAGCATATCCATGGATTTCTTGGGAGGATTGCCTAAGACCCAATGTGGCAATGACTATCTCTTTGTGGTCGTTGATCGGTTCTCAAAGTCATCATTCTCATACCTTGTCGAAAGACTATCACGAGAGAAGAGGTAGCTCAAGTATTCTTTCATCACGTTTGGACGCATTTTGGATTGCCGACTTCTATTGTGTCTGATCGTGATACCCGGTTCCTTAGTCACTTTTGGCGATCGCTCTGGACGATGATGGACACAAAGCTAAAGAGGAGTACTGCTTTTCATCCTCAAACTGACGGTCAAACCAATGTGGTAAATCGAACAGTCGTTCATCTTTTGCGGGGATTAACTCTAAGCATCCGAAGACCTAGGATGAAAGCATACCATACTTGTATTTCGCTTTTAATCGAGTAGTGCATGCTTCGATTGGAAAGTCGCCGTTTGAGGTTTGTTTGGGATTTCTACTGCAGAGTCCATTTGACATGGAATTTGTGATCCCTACCTCAGTGTTGAGCAGCAAGGAAGCATCTAATTTGGATCGAGCACAAAAGTTCCTAGAAGGTATTCAACGGCTCCATAGTGAGGTTGAACATAACTTGCTGAAAGCTCAACTTAAGTACAAGGCACGACATGATCAGCACCGAGTTGGTGCTCAATTTCAAGAAGGTGATATGGTTTGGTTACATCTGAGTAAGGAGAGACTTAAAGGTGAAGGTAAAAAGCTTAAGCCCATACGTTATGGTCCTTTTCGGATTTTGCGGAAAGTTGGTACTAATGCTTGTTAGCTCAAGTTACCTCCATACATGGATATTTATTCGGTTGTCAATGTTGAGCACCTCAAACTCTTCGAGCCTGCAATGCTGGTTGATGAGCCGGATACCATTGTACCATCTGTTGAAGACTTGGTCTATCAACGTGAAGGGCCTCTACCTAACGACGTGATCTTGGAGAAGAAGGTGACAACCACCCATAGCAGTACCCGAGAGTCTTTTCGAATCGGATGAAAAGATCAACGATCATGTGTGACAAAGTGGTACACCTGAGAAGATGGTCGAGCTCAATTTCCACATCTCTGATTTTGATCACACAGTCGCCAACGGGGGTTGCTCCTTCTCAATAGGGGAGTCATGATCCAGGAGGATCTTCAGGTCTTTTAGGATGAGTTCGCAAAGGCTTCGTGACCGCAACCTAATCGTGTTCGGCAAAGTTTCGCGATCTCGGAAGGGTTCACGACCTTAGAAAGGGTTCGCAACATGAATCCGATCTCCGGTTGGATTGTATTCTGATCAATATATATAACTGAGTCCTATCTGTTAGGTTTAGTTAGTGCCGAGCCTAATACATTTAGGTTATTTAGTCCGATACATACTCATACGATTGGACAATAAATACTTCACAATAGTCTTAGTTTAGAACATGGAATATTATCTGAGTCTAGATTCAAGTCTTAGACCTCATAGTTCATCGACATAGGCGAGTGCGTCCTAACATTCGACGTGTACAAGATCCCTCTTTGAAATAAAGAGTTGTGTTATCTTTTGAACTGTGTTTTCGATCAACTTGGGTTTCGGTAATTTCGAGTAAGATCCCGTTATTCCGCATATTCGCACCTGATTGAATATAGTCGAAACCTGTATATACTTCAATCAAGGCAAAGCAGCATCTGGTCGAGGCAAGATCGAAACCGGTCCTTCCATAATTAGATCAGGGAGACCGATTGAAAAGAACGCTGAGCAGTACGCTACCTACGTTGGCTTGTTGGCCAAAGAAAGGGTGAAGATCACCGTGGAGAGTTGGAAGGATGTGAAGGCTGATGAGTGCGATAGGTTGTGGGCGGAAGTGAAAGTAAAATTAATCGAAATCCCTGAACTCTTTCGTAATCACATTCCCTTGTCTTATCTTGAACTCTTTTGAAATCCCTGAACTAACTCCTGCTTATATGCACTGTTTGAAAACAGGCTAAGTGGAACATCCCCGACAATGGACCTAAGATGGCCTGCTTGAAGGACATGAACAATACATAGAAAACCTTCAAAAGCTTCCTCATCAGTACCTTCCTCAATGTGGGGAATTCTCCTTGAGAGAAGTACCCCTTCATAACAGAGGAGGTATGGGAGCAATTCACCCAGCAGAAGAGGACCCCAGAGTTCAAGGTATATATGCTTCATTTGCTTGGTTACACTGTATGGTCGATCGTATGGACTAACCAACGGTGCATTTGCTTGTTTATGCTTTGAAGGCCCTTAGCGAAAAGAATAAGGGAATCCAGAAGAGGAACGCTACCCGCACCGGCTCGAATCTCGGGGCTATGCGGGGAAGGAGGAGCAGTGTAGGAAGGAAGATAAGGAAAATGCTCTCGTCGACTCCCCTGACTTGCCGATCTCTGAGATCCACGATTTGAGGTGCAAGCGATGGTGGTGGGGAAGAGCGTCCGTGTCATCCATGGGGTCTGTGAAGTTTGCAAACCCTAAGGATGCCGAGGTCATGCAGTGGATGGTAAGTTGGCTAACTTTGTAAATTGTGTAGGCACAAGTTTATATATATATATTTGTGTCACAATGTAGAATTGAATGAAACAGATCTCTGCCGAGGAGGCAACGCAGGGATTGTTTACTCCTCAGAGAGAACGACATCCTCACCTGGGCTCTAGGAAATAAGGAGCATCTCGGGCGGACGCGGACTGTGGGAGTTGTCGTGCCATGGAAGGATGGCTTCGAAGAGTGTGGGCCATCGAGGAAGAAGGCCCGCTCTTGGAAGGATAAGGAATTAGAGTTGGCCGACAAGATACGGGCAAACGTTACTGCACAATTCGAGGCCAGGTTCGCTGACATGAGTGAACAGTTAGGACAGTTCAACAGAATTGTGCAGTCCAAGGGTGTAGATCCAGCTCTCAAGGGTGACGGTACCTCGTGGGGTCGGCCGAGCAGTTGCTCTTTGAGGGTCCACATGGATCTGGTGGATCTGCTTGAGGTATTGCAAGCCTTGAACTATATACTTAAGTTGATGCCACTCCTGTTCCGTTAGAATTGTTTCGCTAACCTGTTTTAATTGTTGCAAATTTGCAAAAGCCGGAGAGCTGCAGCCTAGTGGTTCACCTAGGCGATGACCCCGTAGTGGTTGTACATGGGTTCGTATATCCGTCTAGGGAGGATGTTCGGACCCACTGCGTACCTCTGAAGATGGGGTATGCAAAGGTACAGGTGGACATGCCCCTCCCGGGCTACACTGTTTTTCCATTGCCCGTCCCAACGGACGAAATCCAGACAATTGCTGAGGCATTGTGCTCGTATGTACAGTAGCCCAAGAAGGATGTTATAATATAGGAGGTAAATCCTATCCATTTTAGTTTACAACTTACTTAATATACTCAATTTGCAAAAATCTAACATACGTGTTCATAAATTGAAGTGGACGATAGATGCTAGTGTACTACCTCAGGAGCCTACCCCCAGCACAGGACTTGTGGGATCTCCTCCGGCCCTCAAGCCTCGAAAGACGACCTCAGCCCTAGCCAAAGGATGCATGCCTCCTCGGAAAGCCCCTTCGCCATCAAAGAAAGTCGTCAGCACCCCACCTTGAGCTTCGAAGGTACATACTCGCTCCCCGGCAAAAGGCAAGGGCAAAGACAAAGAGAGAAAGGGACTGCCGGATACGTTCAAGAATGGGTTCCCACTAATGTTAGAGGCCCTTTTGCGTAAATTGGATCACACAACTAGAGACCTCCATGAGTGGTATCTTACTTGGTCCCGGCGCAACTTGAACTTCCTAGCTCCCTTCAGGCTTGGACAGTTCCACTGTGAGGCCGGGAGCATATCTATGGCGTATGAGGATTTGTTCAACCTCTTCAACTAGCGAGAACTTGATATGTCCATCATACAGACTAGAATCCTGTGAGTTCGCTGATCCTATATATTGTTATAATTCCTTTAATAAATTTAATCACTTTCTATGCAATACAATTGTCATCCTTTGCATGAAGGTGCATGTACAGACTAGCGTCGACGAGGGCGTGTGACATGGTGGGTTCCTCGACCCAGAGAAAATAAGTCTCACGATGCTAGAGCAGGACCTAGCACAAGCGGAGGGGTACATATCAAGGGAACTGATGGCGCAGAAGGACATGGAGTTCATTCTAGTGTTGTACCACCAAAGGTTAGTGCATTTCCTTCTAATTTAACTCATTCTTGTATGTTACGCCTGACATATACTTAAGTGGTTCTCTTTTATGTACAATGTAGGGGCCATTGGATCCTCCTCATGATCTTTCCATGGAGGAATGAGGTGTACTACCTTGATTCGATGCACGACAGGGTATCAAGTAAATACGTGATCTCGTGGAATATGGACGCGTAAGTAACATGTTTGATTTAAATTTTGATCTCACTAGTTAATGATAACATATTAAGCGGTAATGCTAAATTAAATGCAGGGCTTTCAAAAATTATGTCTCCACTAGAGGGAGGCATGATGCACCGGGAGGCACAAGAATTTCTTGGAAAGAATGAGGTAATTAATAAGGATCAAACTACTCATATGTCTTTTAGTTTATGCTTAATTAGTTTATGGAAAGAATAGCTAACATGTCTTCGCATATGCAATTACAGTGCCATCAGCAGCCAAAATCGTGGGAATGTGGGTTTTATGTGATGACATTACCATAGAAATAGACATTCAGGACGACACATCATAGACGGTTATGAACTTTTCAATGAAAAAGCATCTATGAAGGCCTGTCGGGTGAAAATATTAAGTTATCACAGACGGTTCTGAGGTCAGAACCTACTGTGATAGTCCGACAGACGGTTTTGACCTCAGAACCGTCTGTGCTCGTATGGTATTACAGATGGTTCTGAGCTTCCAACAGTTAGTGTTGGTAGCTTCCATGGTAGCATAATTACAGACGATTTTGGCATAAAAACCATTAGTGATAGTTTGTTATTACACACAGTTATGATGCTAGAACCGTCTGTATTGAGCCCGCAGGATACAAAAATATCTTTTAATCATTGTTTTAAACTAGCTGTACAATCTTGCTGCACATACTGTTCAGTTGGAAGAGATTTGGGGCAAGGAAGAGCAATATCTCAAAAGGGGAGCATTAGGGGACAAAAATTTGAAGATCCAAGGTTGGTATTTGCTCCTAATGCATATATTACTTAATTTCATCATCATCTCCATTAATTGATCAAAGTGGGAGGGGGGGGGAAGCTAGAGTAGGAAATCTTAGTTGTAACTCTCATTTGTCCCACCTCTAGCTATTCACTTCATGATGTGTATTATCCATGCGTCCAATTAAATACTAATTAATTGCTTGCAGTTAAAGTAATATCCGCAAACCCAAAGATTAATTACCTCCACAAACACTAGCTAGCTAGATTAGTAGTTTAATTGCATGTCGACCATAGATTATTACTTAGCATGTGTATGAATTTAATTGCAGATGGTCCATCGAGACTGGATGTATAATGACAACCGTGTGAGTGAAGAATACATGAAAGGTGTTTTAGATTTTCAAAAAGTTACTGAGCAAGACATGGTGAAGTACACGCAACTAGGGTTTACGATATATGTAATGTCCTTGCATAGACTGTGAGAATCTTAAGATGTTCACCAACTCATCTCAAATTGTCGCCCACTTGATTCTGTTGAGTCTTGAGCCCTAATTAGGGTTTTGGTGATTAATGACATCCGAAGTACACGCAACTAACCTTTGCAATTGACATTTAGGTTAAGGCATGGTGGAAACGACACAAACGTGAAAAATGAAGATCGTCAAGACCTCTTGAAGCATGATCGACGACGCAACTAAGCATAAGGGCAAAATACTGAGTAACATGCGTGTTTGCCTTTGAAAATTTCTAGTTTAGATGGTCGTCCTATTAAGAGGGGTCTCAGCACAAGTCAATTGATCAAACTCAGTGTTTTTGAAACAAAATTGCATTTGCATTTAGTCACAAATCAATTTTGAGAAAAATTGCGAAGTCCTGTTTTCGTTTTGCACAAGCCAGACATTGTCTGTGATGGCCGTACAATGTCTGGCCAGTACAAAATTCTCTCAGCACTTACAAAACGAAACTAGAGATAGATAAATATGTCCGGTGCATTTGTCTGGTATAGGCCGGACATTGTCTGTTGTGGTCAGACATATCTCATGAGTTTTGATTTAAAATGAACCAGAGACATTTGAAACTGTCCAGGCGCTTTTGTCCAGGACGGACTGGACATTGTCCAGGAATGGCCGGACGTTGTCCAGCCTGTGTAAATCTTGTGAGCTTTAAATTGAACATGTAAACAGAGACATATTCATATGTCCGGTGTTTTTGTCTAGACAAATGGCTTTTGTCCGGCCTTCACAAAATTTGTTGAAACGGTAACTGACAAGGTTTCCGTTGTGAGTAACGATCACTATTAAATTGTACTAACCGTACAATGTCTGGCCTGTACAAATTTTTCCCTGTTTCTTGCAAATGGCTAGATTCTTTGAGAGCTATATATATACTTCGACCTTGGCAGCATTTTGCAAGTTTATCATCTAAAAAACTCTGTGCAAAAGATTGCTTAACCTCTCACACTTACTCTCTTGCATTTGGAGCAAAATCTTTGAGCAAATTGTTGAGAGCAAATTGAGTAGAGTTGCATTTGAGCCATTTGCACTTGCATCCTTGTTTTTCAAGCTTTGTGTTTGATCAAGTGAAGTGCTAGGCTTATTACTCTTGGTTATTGCCGTCACCTAGACGACCCAGAAGGTCTGGCAATCTCTCCATCGACGGTGTGTGTTGGAGAGTCCCAGTGGTTGGGTGCAAAGGCTCGGAGCTCGCCTATCCGGAGAGGAGAAGAGCTACCCCTAGTGGAATCGAAGCAAAAGCTCTTGTGTGGAGTGCTTCAATGAGGATTAGTGGAAATCAGAAAATTTTTGATACCTCGGGAAAAATTGGATCTCGTTCGGTTATTTCTATTACTTGCTTCATATTTCTAGAAATTGTGATATTGTGTTTTGTCACCCTAGGAATGCAAAACTTAATTTGTGTCATCTTCTAGATTATTTGTGAGTTGATATTGCAATCTAGGATTCAAGTTATTCAAACAAAATTAAAATTAGAAAAACTGCCTATTCATCCCCCTCTAGTCGGCATCCTTCGATCAACAGATTCGACGTGGTTTCAAAAAGGGGTATATGTGTTGAATCCACCATGGCGAAGAGAAAACTGCAGAAAGAAGTGCCACTCAGGTCGAGGAACAGGATATGTTGGATCCCAACATAGATTTCGATGAGGATATGCCAGAGGATGACAATTTAGATGACATGTTGCGTGATGTGGAAGGAAATTATAGTGAAAGGGAGTTTGGTAAATTCAAGAGCTTGATTGAGGACTCAGAAAAGCCGTTGTTCCCTGGTTGCAAGCCAAAATACACAAAGTTGGCCTCCTTGCTTGAAATGTTAAAATTGAACGCAAGTAACAGCTGGATCGACAAGAGTTTCATGGCACTATTAGATCTTTTAGCGTACATGCTTACAAAAGGAAACAAGTTGCCAAAAAACACCTACTAAGCGAAAAAGCTGTTGTGTCCCATGGGAATGGAAGTAGAAAGGATACACGCATGCCCTAATGATTTCATCCTTTACCGTAACGACTATAAGGATATGTATGTTTGTCCGGTGTGTAGCGCATCCCGCTATAAGAGTATGTCGGGGGAAATCTCCGCGGGACTAAGTCCAGGTAAGATGTGTCACGATTGCTCGGGGACGTGGCCTGACTCATCGCCCTCCTAAAGGTAAAGTCTTGAATTGTTTATCACGTGCAGGTCACGCGAGGAGCGCCTCGGGAACTAGCGACCACCTGTCAAGCACCCAAGGCGTTTGACCGGGAGAAGGACGGTCCTACCCTTCAATCCGACGGTGGCTCCCGGGGTAGTTTAGGTTTTTTGCTTCTTTTTGGGGCTATAAATAGCCCTTGTACCCCTCTGTTGGGGAGGATCGGTTCTTTGATTGGAATAGCTAAACTCATAGACGTGCTCCGGAAGCCTCTCCCCCGGAGAGAGCCTCCCCAGCCGACTCCGGTCGGGAGCGCGTCGACAGGACTAGGGCCCCCACCGGGACCCGAACCTGTATAAACCCGTGTGTCATTCTCTATGCTTGTCCGGCGGGGGAGGACCGGTCATTCGGTCAACCCGCGCCGCGTAATCTTCACTAGGAACATTCTCAAAACCTGCCAGGGTATTCGCAATACCACGACAGTTGGCGCCGTCCGTGGGGAGCCCGTGACAAGACGCCATGGCTCCCCCAAGAACAAGGGCTCGCACCCTTCCCGGTGATCCGGGTCTCAAAGACCCGGCGCCGTCCGCCCGGGACACTGTTGTCCCGGCGGTCCCTTCCGGAGGCGACCTGGCCCAGGTACCGCCTCCCTCCTTTCCTCTTAACTTAGGTACTTCCACCTCCAGGTCGTTCCCGGTGACCGCGGGGACCTCGGCCGGGACAAGCGTCCCCCCGACGGCTCCCCCGACTCCCCGGGACGCCCTGCTTGAAGCTCTCGTGGAAGGCCAGCTCCGCGCCCAGCGCTCTATGGACGAGCTCCTTAGTGTGTTGGCGCGGCCTCCGGCCCCCACATTTGCGTCGCACCCATATCCGGGGAACATGCCCCCGTTTATGGGTTACCCAGCGGCCCCTCCGGCCTCGGGGGGGTTGTCCGCCCCGTATGATCCTGCCGGGGGGTTCCCTCCCCCTGCGGGATACACGCCCGGACCCTTCCCGGCACCCGGGCCTGTCCCGGTACCGGGAGGTTACTTCATGCCGGGGCCCTTCGTGGCACCAGGGGGGTACCTCGTCCCCGGCCTATTCCCGGGGCCGGGAGCCCATCTCTTGCCGGGGGTCTACCCTGCGCCGGGAGCCAGTCCCGCCCCCCGCGTCGCGTTTACCGCGCCGGGGGCGGTTGACAGAGCAGCCCCCGTGCTGCAGCGGACTTCCCCCCGCATGGGCTCCTCGGTTCCGGACGCCGCCACGGGGGCTCCCCCCTCACCGGTTCCGGGTGTTACAGGGCCTGCCCCCTTCCCGGTTCCAGTCGTGGCCACTGGGGCCCCCACCACTTCGATTCCAGGCGCCGCCGCGGGCGCCCCCTCCCCGGTTCCAGATGATACAGGGGTTTCCCCCTTTCTGGTCCCTGGGGTCGTCGCGGGGGGCTCGCCCCAACCGGCTCTGGAAGCTACAGCGCACGAGCTCCCTTCCTCAGCGGGACATGCCTGTTCCCCCCCGGGGGAGGTCGAGCGAATGCGTTCATCAGAGCACGGGGAAGAACTTCCCCCCGGCCGCAGGCGCGGGGAGCCTCGCTCTCGCACCGGCCGGGGGAAGAGACCCGCTGAAGAGCCAACCTCTCCGGCGGAGAGCCCGGACGTCCGGGAATTCAGCCCCGGTTCGGAGGAAAAGCGTCGCCACCACCATTCTGGCGGACCTCTCGGACCGCTTCCAGACTCAGACAACGAAGGTCCCGTGAAAGAAGATAGCGACCGGGGCTCTCCCCGGGGAGTACAGCGGGCTAACCAGCCCCTGTGCCGAAGGCTTCGCAGCATCCAGTGGCCGCGGCCCTACCGCCCGCCACACATCGAACACTATAACGGCGAGGCAGACCCTTACGAGTTTGTGCAGGTCTACTCCACTGCTATCTCCGCGGCCGGGGGGGACAAGTCAGTACAGTGCAACGTCTTCCCCCTTTACCTCTCCGGCACCGCCCGCTCCTGGTTCTACAACCTGAAGGCCGGCTCCATCAAGTCTTTCTCGCAGCTCAAGCGGGAGTTCTGTGCCAACTTCCAGGGGAACTACGTGCGTCCCCTGGACTCTTCACAGCTATACACTGTCCGGCAGAGGACTGGGGAAACCATCAGAAGCTTCTTCAAGCGCTTTGCTCAGGTGAAGAGCAAAGTGGCCCACGTCCCCGACTCTACGGTCATCGAAGCCTACAAAAGCGGTATCCTCCCAGGGGAGCTCCACCGAAGGCTCTCCCGGAGCTGCCCCTCTTCCGCCGACGAGCTCTTCAACGTGCTCGAAAAGTAGCTCGGGCGGAGGAAGACGATATCTGGAAGAAGACCCAGGGGGCTCCCGCCCCTGTCGACCGGGGGGCCAGGGATCACCCCAAACGATCCAGGCAAGGGGGGCGTAGCGAGCCACGGCCTCGGGACACCTTTGTCCTCGAGGGCGGAGGCGGCTCGTGCGACCCCCTGAGGACCAACCGCCCCTTCCCCAAACCGAAGGGCCATGGGGGAGGACAGTCTTCGTGCGGCCGGGAAGGCCCTGCGGGGAGAAGGCGGGAAGGACCGTGGTGCAGCCTCCACAGGTCCAATACCCACGCTACCCGAGATTGTAGCCAGCTGCTGCAGTACTTTGCGGACTTCCTCGACCAGCGTGAGCAGGGGGGGGACTCCGGCCTCCTTGCTCCCTCGGCCAGCTGTTCCGGCCCTTCCCGCTCCCACGGGGGGTCAGCAGACGCAGGAGGGGGAGCCTTCAGAAGCCCTCCCCTTTCAAACTTCGCAGCGGCACATCAACGTCATCGTGGGAGGATCTGCCTCCGGGCGGGACTCTAAGCGCCAGCGTAAGGAGTACGCGCGCGAGGTCAAGGTTGTAGGGGTGCTACACGCGTCCCCGCCACAGAAGTGGTTGGACGTCCCCCTCACCTTCACGGCAGAAGACGTGCGGGGGGTTCACTTCCCCCACGACGACGCGCTCATTGTCTCCGCGACCATCTACAACTGCCATCTGGCCCGGATCCTGGTGGACGGCGGGAGCTCCGCCGATGTCTTATTCCTGAAGGCCTTCAAAGAAATGCAGGTGGATGAGAAGCTCCTGCAGCCCGCTGCCGGGCCCCTGCAAGGCTTTGTCCCGGGGAAGGCGATCCACCCCGTGGGCAAGGTAGATCTTCCAATGACCTTCGGCACCCCAGAGAACTACCGGACCGAGCTGGTCCACTTCGACGTGGTAGACCTCCCCTCCTCCTACAACGCGATTATCGGGAGAACGACAATCAACCGGCTGGGGGCTGCCACCCATCAAAATTATCTCTGCATGAAGATCCCCGGGCCGCATGGTGTGATCAACGTCCGGGGAGACCAAGACATGGCCCGTGCTCTATACGAGCGCGCTGCGGCCACGATCGGAAGCGTCAACCTCATAAAGACGCCCGGGGGGGAAGCTCCTCCCCCGGAACTAGATGCTGCTGCGCCACCGCCCGGGAGGCCCCTCCTCAAGCCGCGTCCGGAAGGGGGCCTCCGGAAGGTCCTGCTGTCCCCGGGCAACGAAGACAAAACCGTCCGGATCGGGGCGGAGCTCCCCAAGGAGCGCGCAGCGCAACTTGCGGCTTTTCTGCGCGAAAACTCCGATGTTTTTGCGTGGATGCCGTCAGACATGCGGGGCGTCGCCCGGGGGGTCATTGAACACAAGCTTGCAGTAGCCCCCGGTCACCCCCCGGTCAAACAGAAGCTGCGGAAACTCTCCCTCGAGCGCCAAGAGGCAATCAAGGCGGAGATCACCCGGCTCCGAGAGGCGGGGTTCATTCGGGAGGTCCTGCACCCCGAGTGGCTCGCGAACCCCGTCCTCGTCAAGAAATCAACCGGCAGGTGGCGGATGTGCGTGGACTTCACCGACCTTAACCGCGCCTGCCCCAAAGACAACTTCCCGCTCCAGCGGATTGATCAGCTCGTCGACTCCACTGCGGGGTGCGAGCTCATGAGCTTCCTAGACGCCTACTCGGGCTACCATCAAGTCCGGATGGCGGAAGGGGACGAGGAAAAGACGAGTTTTATTACTCCCCTCGGAACCTTCTGGTACGTCCATATGCCCTTCGGGCTCAAGAACGCGGGGGCAACCTTCCAACGCCTTATGACACAGGTTTTCAAAGAGCAAGTCAGCCGCAACGTTGAAGTCTACGTAGACGACGCAGTCGTCAAGAGTCCCCGCCAGCCTCCCACATCGATGACCTGGCTGAAACCTTCCGGAACCTCCGCGCATTCGGGCTCAAGCTGAACCCGGAGAAGTGCGCCTTCGGGGTGCGCGGGGGGAAGCTCCTAGGTTTCCTTGTGTCCTAGCGGGGCATTGAGGCAAACCCCGAGAAGATCCGGGCATTCCTAGACATGCCCCCGCCGTGCTCCGTTGATGTCCAACGGCTCTCCGGCCGCCTAGCCGCACTCAGCCGCTTTGTCTCTCGGTCGGGGGAGCGGGGCCTCCAGTTCTTCAAGATCCTCCGGGGGCTCGAGGGGTTCCGCTGGACCCCCGAGGCCCAGGAGGCGTTCGACGACCTTAAGAAGTACCTCACGAGCCCCCCAATGCTTGTGAGTCTGTCCCCGGAAGAGCCCTTGCTCCTCTACCTCGCCACGACCCCTGTCGCCGTCAGCGCGGTCTTGGTGAAGGAGCAAGGGGGGCAGCAGCGCCCGGTGTACTACGTGAGTGAGGCCCTCCAAGGGGCCAAAACTCGGTACACGGAAATGGAGAAAATCTGCTACGCCCTCCTCATGGCGTCCCGGAAGCTTCGGCATTACTTCCTGGGGCACCCCATCACCGTCCCGTCATCCCTCCCCCTTGGGGAGGTACTGCGGAACAAAGAAGCCACTGGCCGGATCGGGAAGTGGGGGGCTGAGCTCGCCCCCTTCTCCCTGTCCCTTACCGGCCGCTCCACCATCAAGTCGCAGGTTCTCGCCGACTTCGTCGCAGAGTGGACTCCCACCTCTGGGTCCGGGGACGAAGATCTCCCTGTGCCGCCCCGACGCAGTGATCATTGGACCCTTAAGTTCGATGGGTCGCTGTGTCTCACCGGGGATGGCGCGGGAGTAGTCCTCCGGAGCCCCGAGGGGAAGGAACTCGAGTACGCCGCGCGGCTCGAGTTCCCCGCAACCAACAACGTCGCCGAATACGAGGCTTTGCTCCTCGGGATGCGCCTCGCGCGCTCCCTGGGGATCCGGCGCCTCCTAGTCAAGGGAGATTCTCAGCTCGTAGTTTGCCAAATGGACAAGTCTTACCTGTGCCATGACGCAAACTTAAGTCTTTATTTGCAGGAAGTGCGAAAGATGGAGAGGCATTTCGACGGCCTCGAGGCCCGGCATATCCCACGTAGGGACAATGACCGGGCCGATGCCTTGGCCCGGGCGGCCAGCGCCCGGGAATCGCTCCCCAAGGGGGCTTTCCTGGAGATCATCACGAAGCCCTCAGTGGCCTCCCCGGACACGGGCGACGAGCCTCATGTCCCGGAGGTCGCCGAGATCACCCGGACTCCGTCTTGGATGGACCCCCTCATCTCCTTCATCAGGGGGGAGGGGGACCCTCCTAGTGAGACCGAGGCTAAACGTCTCCGGGCTAAAGCCCGGGCATATCTCCTCCTGGAGGGGAGGCTCTACAAGCGGGGGGCTTCCGCCCTCCTGCGCTGCCTCCCTCGGCCGGAGGGACTTCAACTTCTCGAAGACATCCACGCGGGGAGCTGCGGTTCTCACCTAGCCCCGCGTGCCATCGCAGCCAAGGCCCTCCGGCAGGGCTTCTACTGGCCCACGGTCATGCGCGACGCGCGAGACCTCGTCTCCGCGTGCGAGGCATGCCAGAAGATGGCCAAGGGCTCGAACCTCCCCCCTATAGCGCTGCAGACGATCCCCATCACTTGGCCCTTTGTGCGCTGGGGGTTGGACCTCTTAGGGCCCTTCCCCCCAGCGCTCGGGGGATACAAGTATGTGGTAGTTGCAGTCGACTATTTTACAAAGTCGGTTGAGGCGGAGCCTTTGGCCAGCATCACGTCCCGGGCCGTTCAGCGGTTTTTCTGGAAAAACGTCGTATGTCGTTTTGGTGTCCCCCGGGAAATCACCGTGGACAATGGGACCCAATTCGACTCGGCTTATTTTCGGGAATTCTGTGAAGGCCTGGGGCTCATCATCCACTTCGTCTCTGTAGCCCATCCCCGGAGCAATGGGGCTGTCGAGAGGGTCAACGGCGTGATCCTACAGGGATTGCGCCGGAGACTCGAGCAAACCGCTTCTAAGCGGGGTGCATGGGCGGAGGAGCTCCCTAGCATCCTCTGCTCCATGCGCACGACCCCGTCGCGGGCGACGGGGCGTACTCCCTTCTCCCTGGTCTACAGGGCGGAGGCAGTCCTCCCCCCGGAGATTGGCTTCCGGTCACTGCGGGTGGAGCTCCTGGAGGGAGCCACTCCCTCAGCATACCAGGCCAACGAGGCCAACCAGCGTCTGGAGATCGACCTCGTGGAGGAGGAACGCGACCGAGCGCTCCTCCGCCACGCCATCTACGAGCAAGAAATGGCGCGCGCGTACAATCAGCGCGTGCGCGAGAGAGCTTTCCGCCTTGGGGACCTTGTCCTCAAGCGCGTGACGGACCCCCAGGCCCAGGGTAAGCTCTCCCCCAAGTGGGAGGGCCCCTACAGGATCTCCGCGATCCTAGGCTCAGGGGCCTACAAGCTCTCCAACCTCCAAAAGCAGGAGCTGAAGCACACGTGGAACTTGCGTTTACTTCGCAAGTTCTATGTTTAGCCTTACGGGCCTGTCCCCTCCCCCGGAGCGTTCACGCCGGAGGGGGAGGAGGGACGCTGTATTTTCCTCCCCTTTCGCGGCTTTGCAGGGGGAGGTCCTGTACTTCATTTTATTAGCAATACATAGGTCTTGCTTTGCAAACTGTCTCATTGCAGGTCTTTCTCATTACCGCCCCTAGCGGCGATGCCCTCCCCGCGAGGAAGCCCTCCCCGCGAGGAAGCCCTCCCCGCCAGGATGCCCTCCTTGTGAGGATGCCCTCCCCGCGAGGAAGTGGGCCAGCCCCAACAAGTCCCTACAACGGAGCCTGCACTCCCGTAGGGCGGCTTACGATCAGCCCTCGTGGACTGAGGGTGTAAGCGGCAACCCGGTCACAGTGGTCGTGGTAACGAGTCACTTTGGGAGACTAGTCCCCTGCCCAAACACTGAAGCCCCGTCTTCGGGCATTTCCTCCTCCGGGAGTCGACGTTATTCCCGGCTCCCCGTTTTCACGGCGACCGGAAGATCGGCCCCTTGCGGCTTGATTGGATCTATCTTCCTCCTCCGGGAGTCGACGTTATTCCTGGCTCCCCGTTTTCACGGCGACCGGACGATTGGTCCCCAGCGATCTTATTCCCGGCTCCCCGTTCTCATGGCGACCGGACGATTGTCTCTCGGAGAAGTCAGATTTCTCGGGCATTTTCTTCCTCGAAGGCCTTATTCCCGGCTCCCCGTTCTCACGGCGACCGTACGATTGTCTCCCGGAAGGTCTTCTCCTTGAAAACCTCGTTTTAAAGTTTTCCAACTTAGAAAATTTCCTATCCTACAGGTGACCTCTACCCCGGGGGCCTTGTTACCCCCACAGCGCGCGGAGCCATTCTCCAGCCCGCTGTGGGCGGGGGGGATAAGGAACCCCCGGGTGTTGACCGCACTGCCCACGAGGAAACTTAGCTCATCCTTGTTAAGATGAGTCGTCCAGACCATCCAAGAAGAAGAAAATAAAGAGGCAATGAAAGGAAACAACATATCGCTTTATTGATTAGCAAACCCGGAGGACATCTTCCCCCTCCGGTGGGCTTCGGAAACGATACAACCCGGGTTCTAACCCGGGGGATTCTCTACGCCCTAAGGCTCCTACGCCTAATACTCCCGAAGGCTCTCCGCTAGCTCCCGGGTCAAGTCCCGGTACAGCGCCCGTACGCGGCGCCGAGCGTCCCGGAGCACATCTTCAGGCCAAAACTCGTATCCCGCCGGTGGAAGTATACGGAGGGGAGGGATCAACCGGAGCCTGGGTCGTGGAGGAGACAATTCGGCACGATGATTATCGAAGTTGTCCAAGTGCCACTCCGGACGCCACCTCAACCGGATCGGCTCCCGGGCGCTATCCTCGCCGCGATTCCCGGAGAAAAGGCTTAGCAAAATCAAAGCCGCTTGGGCGTCCCCCGGGGAGCCCGTCCCGGACCTTCGCCCGGGAGTAACTTCCCGGGAACCCTGGTAACAATTTCAATTCAAAGACTTAGAAAAAATTCTAACTTCATTGCATTCAAAAAATTTTTGTACAAGTGCCCGGGGCTTCTTCTAAGAAACTACCGGAATCAAAAAGTCCTAAAACAAAAAAGGGCCCTAGCCAAGACCCGGGGGGGAGGCTCATACATGTTCATTGGCGTCCTCCCCCCGGGGGGCTTCCTCCAAGGCCGGGGCTGGGGCGTCTCCCGCCGGAGGCGCCGGAGCCGGGAACCACGCCCGGATGATCTGGTCGTACAACCCTCCGGCGAGCTGCTCGACCTCCCGGCGCGAAGGCTCGAAGGAGTCCGGGAAGCTTCGGGGGATGCGGCCCCCGATCGCCCGGGCGCCGACCCCCGGGAACTCGACGAGCCCCGCAGCGGCCGCGACGACGGGGATCGCCCGACCCCGCGCTCGAACATCGGCAGCCTCCGGGATGGCGGATACCTGTGCGTTAAGGAAACGCACAGCCTCCGCGAGGGTCGCCGGCGGCACCTCCCTGCTCCCGGAGCCGAGGCTTACGCCAAGGCCCTCAAGGGCCGTCCGGACGGAGCGGCCCGCGTCCGCCACTGCCCGAACGCTTGAGCTCTCAAGCTCACGAAGCACCTCCTCCCTTGCCTTGGCCTCCTCCCGGAGGCGGGCGTTGATGGCCTCGGAAATATGAACCTGGGCCCGGACCCGGGTCAATTCCGCGAGCACCTCGTCGCATTCCCGGAGGGCCTCCTCGCGCTGCCCAACGGAGGCTGCGGCCCGGCCCTCCGCCTCCTTAAGCAGCCGGGCGACCCGCTGCTCAAGGCCCCAGGTAACAGCTGCCACCTACAAAATATATAAGTTAGAAAAATTTCAAAGTGCAGGGGATGAGCGAAGGCGTTATCGTCTCGGGTTACCTGGGCCCCGAGGGACTGAAGCCCCTCGAAACGCTCATGGAGCGTCCCTCCCGCAACGAAGGCCTGCACCTTCCGGGTATGCAGGCCCTCCGAGTAGCGGGCGACTTCCCCTACGGGGAGCAAAGGGGTCTCCCGCCCGGAGCCGCCGGCGTCTTCACCGACGAGGTAGTGTCCCCCGAAGACGTGGCCGAGGAGCTCTCGGCAGGAGCCTCCGCCCGGGGGGGAACCATCAGGCCTTTCCCTGCCCCGGGCCGGAAGGTCCTCGGGGCCCCCTCCTCCGGAGGAACCTCGTAGACCGAGGGGCTCCCCCCCTCGTCCACCGGCCAGACCCGCGGGGGCGAGGCCCCCGCGAATCTCACCTCCAGCCTCTCCGGCTCCAAAGAGGCCGGAATGGGCGGGAGGAGCTCCACCGTGAGCGGTGACGGGGCGTAGTTCGCCGAGTCGGACGCCGCCCCGCCCGCGGTCGCCTCCTTCCCCCGCGCCTCGACGGGGCCCTTCGGGGGAGGAGGCGTTGCTTCCTTCCGGGACGGTGCCCGGGCACGCTCGCTCCCGGGGGTCTCAACCCGGGGCTTCGCCGGTGTCGCCGCCGGCGTCGTCGATGGGCCGGGGGTCTTTTGAACCCGGGCCTTCTTGGGCTCTGAGCCCCCGGCCGCCTCCTTCCCCCGTTTGTGTGAACCGGGGGTGGGGAGAGGCTTCCTCTCCGGCAGCTTTAGCCCGAAGGCCGCCGCTACCAAGTTCTTGGGGGGGCCCTCGCCCACGGCGTGCACGACGCGCTCGTGCTCATCGGCGAAGTACCTCCCCAAGAGGTTCTTCGCCTTCTCCCGCGCCGCCGGGTACGGCCAGACTGCAAGAGGTAAAGAGTTAGTCAATTTCTTAAAAATTTGTAAGTACAATGCAGCGGGTTCCCGGAGCTTACGTCGCGTCACCGGCTTCGCCGGGGGCCGCTGCTCGGGGCCCATGCCGATCCCCCTCTTCCCGCCGGTGGAGGGGGAGATCCGGAGGAGAGCCATCTCCTCAGCCGCGTCCCGCATCGAGCGGGTCTTCTTGGAGAGGATCACCTTGCCGAGGAGCTCGTACTCCTCGTCCGTCCACACCGGCGGCTTTGGTGCGGACGACCGGCTGTAGGTGGGGGCCTCCGGGGCGTACACCACCGCGTCATCTCGGACCCGGAGGTAGAACCACCTCCGGACCCAATCCCCCCAGTGGTCCCGGGAGGCCGCCGCCGGGTAGTCGATTACCCGGGCCGGCAGCATCTGGACCATCACCGAACCAAAGGGGGACTTGGGGCCCCCCTTCACCAGGTGGGAGGTCCGCGCCGCCGGTTCGTAGCAGTACCGGAAGGCACGAAGGTCGGGCTCCCGCCCGGTCGCTGTCTCGAAGAGCCAAATGAAGAGGCCCATCCGGACAAGCGCGTTCGGGGTGAGGTGGTTGAGAGCCACCCCAAACTCCTTGAGAAACTCCCGGAGCATGGGATGCACCGGGAGCCGGAGCCCCGCCTCGAGGAAGGCCTCAAAGGCCACGATCTCTCTGGGCCTGGGGCGGGGGGCTCCGTCCTTCTTCACGGGGACTCGGATGTCCCCGGCCGCAACGATGCCCCTTTCGGCCAAGGACTCGGCGTCCTCGGCCGTGAACTCAGACGCCCAGAGGAAATCCGAGGGGATTTCCTCCGGGGGCACCTCCGTGGTCTTCGCACGACCCTTGGGTGCCATGAGGTTAGTTTTCTTTTTGGTGGCTAACTTTGCATGAGGCTACTACTAGAAGCTCCCGGACGCCTGCTACCGAAAAAAGCTACCGGAGAAAAGCTACCGGGAAAAGCTACCGGGAGAGGGCTACCGGGAGAGCAAAAATCGTGGGGCTGAGAATTTGGAATGAGCTTCCGGGCCCCCCAAGGTCCTATTTATAGGGGCGGGCCGTGGTCTAGATGCACGCCACATGGCACCAGCGGATCAATCTGGACCATAGAAGTTCAAACCGTGCGCGGGAAACGAAGGGACGGGCGCGTGAATCGAGGCACCGGTTCGAACCACGCGCGCATTTATGGCGAAACGGCGCGGCTTTAAGCGTGGGGCACGGAAACCGAAGCGTCGTGGCTCCGGTGGCTTGGCCCGGAGATCTTCCCGGTGACCTGAACCATACCCACCGGGGACTTGAGCATCGTCCCCGGCGGGCATGGGTGGCTGCTGTCGGGGGAAATCTCCGCGGGACTAAGTCCCGGTAAGATGTGTCACGATTGCCCGGGGACGTGGCCTCCGGGGCCTCCCCGGGCGCCGCCTTTTGGCTCCCGGGACGCGGCCTCCAGTGCCCTCCCGGGCGCCGCCATTTGCCCGGGGACATGGCCTCCGGGGCCTCCCCGGGCGCCGCCTTTTGGCTCCCGGGACGCGGCCTCCGGTGCCCTCTCGGGCGCCGCCATTTGCCCGGGGACGTGGCCTCCGGGGCCTCCCCGGGCGCCGCCTTTTGGCTCCCGGGACACAGCCTCCGGTGCCCTCTCGGGCGCCGTCATTTGCCCGGGGACGTGGCCTCCGGGGCCTCCCCGGGCGCCG
Source organism: Pharus latifolius (assembly GCA_019359835.1). Classification (NCBI taxonomy): domain Eukaryota; kingdom Viridiplantae; phylum Streptophyta; class Magnoliopsida; order Poales; family Poaceae; genus Pharus; species Pharus latifolius. The sequence goes on along the minus strand of CM033322.1, from coordinate 43,209,591 downwards.
CCTTTTGGCTCCCGGGACACGGCCTCCGGTGCCCTCCCGGGCGCCGCCATTTGCCCGGGGACGTGGCCTCCGGGGCCTCCCCGGGCGCCGCCTTTTGGCTCCCGGGACACGGCCTCCGGTGCCCTCCCGGGCGCCGCCATTTGCCCGGGGACGTGGCCTCCGGGGCCTCCCCGGGCGCCGCCTTTTGGCTCCCGGGACACGGCCTCCGGTGCCCTCCCAGGCGCCGCCATTTGCCCGGGGACGTGGCCTCCGGGGCCTCCCCGGGCGCCGCCTTTTGGCTCCCGGGACGCGACCTCCGGTGCCCTCTCGGGCGCCGCCATTTGCCCGGGGACGTGGCCTCCGGGGCCTCCCCGGGCGCCGCCTTTTGGCTCCCGGGACACGGCCTCCGGTGCCCTCCCGGGCGCCGCCTCCCAGGCGCCGCCATTTGCCCGGGGACGTGGCCTCCGGGGTCTCCCCGGGCGCCGCCTTTTGGCTCCCGGGACACGGCCTCCGGTGCCCTCCCGGGCGCCGCCATTTGCTCGGGGATGTGGCCTCCGGGGCCTCCTCGGGCGCCGCCTTTTGGCTCCCGGGACACGGCCTCCGGTGCCCTCCCGGGCGCCGCCATTTGCCCGGGGACGTGGCCTCCGGGGCCTCCCCGGGCGCCGCCTTTTGGCTCCCGGGAAGCGGCCTCCAGTGCCCTCCCGGGCCTCATCGCCCTCCTAAAGGTAAAGTCTTGAACTGTTTATCACGTGCAGGTCTCGCGAGGAGCGTCTCGGGAACTAGCGACCACCTGTCAAGCATCCAACGCGTTTGACCGGGAGAAGGACGGTCCTACCCTTCAATCCGACGGTGGCTCCCGGGGTAGTTTTGGTTTTTTGCTTCTTTTTGGGGCTATAAATAGCCCTTGTACCCCTCTGTTGGGGAGGATCGGTTCTTTGATTGGAATAGCTAAACTCATAGACGTGCTCCGGAAGCCTCTCCCCCGGAGAGAGCCTCCCCAGCCGACTCCGGTCGGGAGCGCGTCGACAGGACTAGGGCCCCCACCGGGACCCGAACCTGTATAAACCCGTGTGTCATTCTCTGTGCTTGTCCGGCGGGGGAGGACCGGTCATTCGGTCAACCCGCGCCGCGTAATCTTCGCTAGGAACATTCTCAAAACCTGCCGGGGTATTCGCAATACCACGACAGAGTAAGGACCGAACCGACGACAGTGACTGCACTGAGATAAAGAAAGAACCTCCTGCTAAGGTGTTGTGGTATTTTCCCTTCATTCCCCGCTTGAAGCATTTGTTTGCAAACCGTAAAGAGGCAAAATTATTGCGTTGGCTTTCGAAAGATCGGAAGAAGGATGGAAAGTTGAGACACCCCGCTGATTCTACGTAGTGGAGAAACATCGACAGGGAATTTGTTAACTTTAGTGCGGAATTGAGGAATATAAGGTTCGGGTTGAGTACCGATGGAATGAATCATTTTGGTAACATGAGCAGTTAGCATAGCACTTGACCAGTTCTTTTGTGTATCTACAACCTTCCTTCTTGGTTGTGTATGAAGTGCAAGTACATCATGATGTCGCTACATATCTTAGGACCAAAACAACCCGGAAACGATATTCATGTGTACCTTGCACCATTGATAGAGGATTTGCTAACAATGTGGAATGAAGGGGTGCAGGCATGGGATGCATACAAACGAGAGAACTTCATCCTACGTGATATGATATTCTGCACCATCAATGATTTCCCTGCCCTTGGAAATTTGTCGGGCCTTAGTATTAAAGGAGCCAAAACTTGTACCCACTGCGAAGATGAGACTGAGAGCATGTGGCTGAAGAATTGCAGGAAAATAGTGTACATGCGTCACTGTAGGTTTCTTCCGCAGAATGACGCGTATCATAAGAGGAAGAGGGAATTTGACGGCCACAAGGAAGATGGTTCAGCCCCGAAGCCTATGAGCGGGAAAGAAGTTTATTCACGGGTAAAGGACATAGACGTTGTGTTTGGAAATGGTCGTAAATTGAAACCCGGCACGAAGAACATTTGGAAGAAGAGATCGATATTTTGGGACTTACCGTATTGGACTCACCAAGGGTAGAATTATCCTTCTTAGGATCAATTATGTCCGCCTTAAGTGAGTCTGTGACCTCCCACAGCTTTGTGAGGGTATTCATCTCTGTGGGACTACAGCTCTTGATGATCTCTTCCAGGGCTCCCTTTTCACTAAGGGCGAGCTTGGCAGTCTCTTTGGCCTTTTCTGTAGCCACCTGATAGCGGTTGACTATATTTTGAAGCTTATTGTGGTTGTTTCCTCATTCGATAAACTTCTACTCGAAGTGATCTTTTTCCTCAGTTAGCTAGCTATTCTCCTCTCTTTGCTCTGATAAGAGGAAGAAATGAATTCAATTGAGTTTGTAAAATTCATAAGTTCACAAAAGCAATGGAAATTTCTGCTAAAGTGAACTTACCATCAACTCTGGTACAGGATCTTCTTCAGCATCCTATGAGAGTGTAGCTTCAGTAGTCGCAGTGACTTCTTCCATAGCCACTAGATCTATTGCAAACTCACTAATGGCAAGCAATTCCGCCAAGGTAGTTTCTTCTTCTTCGACCACAGGTGGTTTAGTTTCAATCACTGGAACTTGTATAGTAGTGGTCGAAGAAGTCCTGTACATCCAATTTATAATTGGATAAGACTGTTATTCCTAACTAAACAATAAGACTTAGTTGGAGATGAAACAAGTGTTTACCTGATACTGAGTCCCAGGAGATTTCGGGAGCTCGGTGATCCAGCTTTGGGAGATAAAAGCGAGGATAGCACCATCGTGAAGGATCATCATTAAGTATTGCGGACCTCTTCCTCAAGATAAATAGAGAAGAGTCTGTTTCCTCCTCCACATCGCTCCCTTCTCCCAGTACGACCAAGAGATAATTCCTGGTCATATTTGGTAAAGTTTGAGGGGTAGGAGTCCTTACCGCAACAACCTTTGTGACCGAAGGACCAGTTGTCGAATTGACCATTGCAAGGTCCGGCCTACTCGCTGTTGCCTTCGCCCTTGTGGTCACAGGGATGCTTGAGGTCACAACTGGAGGAATAGAAGCTTGTGTGCATGAATGCCGTGCAATTGTTGCAGTGTCTTTTGAGAGAGTAGTGCGTGGCCGGATTTGCAAGGATGTAGGCCTGACTGAGCCTTTGGTCGCGAATCGGCCCTTCTTCAGTTTTTTCGATGAAGGACCACTGGAAGCCCCTACATCGTCACTGGTTTGCTTCTTTTGGGCCGCTTGACACTCGAACAGCTGTGCAAACCAAAATGAGCTACTTTGGTAATTCCTGTTCAAAATAAGACATGTGCAGATTTTTTGAAAGAGAAATACCTTTTGACATGCCTACGCAAAGTCATCAGTGTTGCTGACCATGCTTTCCGGCCTCGGCGCACTGCTATCGCCTTCTACGGCCACATTGTAGGCCTCTAGAAGGGAGTTTGTCCTCCTGTTGACCTCAAAAGTGAGCAGCACTGTCAAGAAAAGAACAATCAACGATTTTCAAAAATGCTTTAGCTCAAATGAGTCAAAAATGAACTAAAAGAATATACGAATTTGAGTGATTGAGCAATTACCAGGGTGATGATCCCTGGAGCTGTCCTCTACAGTCCTAACCTCGCAGGCAAGATGTACCCTCTTCCTCAAAGAGCTGATCTGGTTCTTCACAAAGTCTCGGATCACATCGCGAGCAGTGAGGCCCTTGCTAACCAGGTGAAGGATCACCTGGGTCAGCCTCTTCTGCTCGCCGTTGAGTGGAGGGCCAGAATCCCTCTCTCTACTCTTCTCTGGTCGATGATTTTCGAACCAAAGATGGCTCTCTTCAAGAGCAAAGCAGTAGAACCACCACTGGCTCCATCCAGAGATAGAGTCAAAGAGTGGGAGGTACGGGTAGTCTTTTTTCTCCCGCAAGCAGAAGTAGACACACCCAGAAGCATTGGAGCTTTTCGACCACGCCAAGAAATAGAACTGGCTGAAAGAGGGATGCTGGACAAAGCCTCAACATACGCCTCAAACAGATGCTGAAAGACAATAAGGATAAGAATAGAATTGGGATGGATGTTTACCAATTCTAAGTCATAATGGGCAAGGATTGATAGAGATATGCCCCAGAGACAATCATGGAGATGGTTGTATCATGATATGTTTATGAATTGTTGCGAATAAAATGTTATTAATAAAGTATCAGTTTTATTGATCAACAAGTATGTGACTTGTTCGTGGAACTCTTTATTATGATATATGAATTGTTTCAATTTATTTACAGCATAATCAATGATATTTATTCTAAACATCTTTGACTTTTGGCATTACATGGAATAATAATGCAATATAAGTCAGCACGAGCATTGATTGATAGTCAAGTTTCACAGACCATAGATATGAGATATCAAGTCAATGTCATGGACACATGTTGGAGAACATGTTGGTCAGATTGACCCAACTTGGGACACTGTTGAGATTATATGTGTCATTAGTTTGTTTTCTAACAGTTATTTTGGTTTACCTTTAGACCTGAGATCATCACGGTTTCATACATGCTTAGTAGCATACCTTGGTGTCATCAACCGCTGCTCTTAACCGAGTAGTCATAAAGGTGACATACAGATATGTTATGAACCATGTGGTTGAAAGTGAATGGTTGAGATGAGATATGCCCCTCTCATATCTTGACAGAGATATCTCTGGGCCCCTCGTGTAATTGGACTTAGAAAGTGCATGGCCGTGACGAATATAGTTCAAATTCAACTATGGAAAAGGTTAGTCCATTACAAGATCAAGAAAGGACTGAGCTATTCAAGGATGACACGTTTCTCACCTTGAGTTCGATCTAGTATCGTGAGGCAAAGAGATAATCTATGATAACTTGTATAGGTTCGCCAGATATGATCTTCGTATACATGCGGGTAGTCATAATGTCTTTCTAGGGACCGCTAGACTTGTGATTCGGGAAGTTGTTTCCGGTCGCAGCCAAATATATACGAACCTACAGGGTCACACACTTAATGGGTTGGAGCATTAATTCAGATGGGATCCAAAACAGGGCTCCCATTGGTAACGGGTTTACCATTAGGATTAGGATTAGGATTTGTAATGGAGTAGGACTTATCTTGTAAGACCTTATAAAAGGAGATGAGGTGGGCATGCAGAAGAGATCAGATCTATTCTGGCTTCCACCACCATCCACGAGATAACCTCCGCTAAACCCTAGCCGCGTGTGTTGGTGCTAGCATACGAACACACAATGCTCTTTCCCCAGACGTGTGAACTTTTGTAGAGGTGCGGCTGCTACTTCTACATTGCTATTCATGATCCGGTCGTGACATCAACACTTCTTCCGCTGCTACGTTGTCGCATCAGCGTGTCTAGTAATAAATCTCTAATCTATGATTGTCGTGGTATTGCGAATACCCCGGCAGGTTTTGAGAACGATCCTAGCGAAGATTACGCGGCGCGGGTTGACCGGATGACCGGTCCTCCCCCGCCGGACAAGCACAAAAAAAGACACGAGGATTTATACAGGTTCGGGTCCCGGTGGGGGCCCTAGTCCTGTCGACGAGCTCCCGACCGGAGTCGGCTGGGGAGGCTCTCTCCGGGGGAGAGGCTTCTGGAGCACGCCTGTGAGTTTAGCTATTCCAATAAAAGTGATTCGATCCTTACAACAGAGGGGTACAAGGGCTATTTATAGCCCCAAAAAGAAGCAAAAAGTCTAAACTACCCAGGACGCTACCGTCGGATTGAGGGGTAGGAACGTCCTTCTCCCGGTCAAACGTCTTGGATGCTTGACAGGTGGTCGCTGATTCCCGAGGCGCTCCTCGCATGACCTGCACGTGACAAATCAACTCGAGACTTTACCTTTAGAAGGGCGATGAGGCCCGGGACATGCACCGGAGGCTAGGTCTCCGGACGAAAGGCGGCTCCCGGGACCGGCGCCAGACGCCGGGTCCCAGGAGGCAAATGGCGGCGCCCGGGACGGCACCGGAGGCCAGGTCCCGGGGGCCAAAAGACGGCGCCCGGGACGGCACCGGAGGCTCGGTCCCGGGAGCCAAATGGCGGCACCCGGGAAGGCACCGGAGGCCAGGTCCCAGGGGCCAAAAAGGCGGCGCCCGGGGAGGCACAGGAGGCGAGGTCCCCGGGCGAGTGGCGGCGCCCAGGACGGCACCGGAGGCCTGGTCCCGAGGGCCAAAAAGGCGGCGCCCGGGGAGGCACCAGAGGCCAGGTCCCGGGAGCCAAATGGCGGCGCCCCGGACGGCACCGGAGGCCTGGTCCCGGGGGCCAAAAGGCGGCGCCCAGGACGGCACCGGAGGCCAGGTCCCGGGAGCCAAATGGCGGTGCCCGGGACGGCACCGGAGGCCAGGTCCCCTGGCGAGTGGCGGCGCCCGGGACGGCACCGCAGGCCAGGTCCCGGGGGCCAAAAAGGCGATGCCCGTGGAGGCACCGGAGGCCAGGTCCCCGGGCGAGTGTGACGCAACTTACCTGGACTTAGTCCCGAGGAGATTTCCCCCAACAGCAGCCCCCCATGCCCCCCGGGGACGATGCTCGAATCCGCGGTGGGCATGGTACATGTCATCGGGAAAATCTCCGGACCAAGCCACCGGAGCCGTGACGCTTCGATTTCTGTGCCGGACGCTTATGGCCGCGCCGCTTCGCCATAAATGCGCTCGCGGTTCGAACCGGCGCCTCGATTCGCGCGCTAGTCCCATCGTTTCCCGAATGCCGTTTGAATTTCAACGGCCCAGATCGATCCGCGGGATGCCACACGGCGCCCATCTAGATCATGGCTCGACCCTATAAATAGGGCCTTGGGGGGCCCGGTAGCTTCATTCCAAACTTCTCAGCCTTAGCGGATTTTGCTCTCCCAGTAGCCCTCTCCCGGTAGCTCTCCCTGGTAGCTAGCGCCCGGTAGCGAGCGTCCGGTTCCTTTAGCCGTAGCCTCCTGAAAAGTTAACCACCGAAAAAACAAACCTGATGGCACCGAAAGGTCGAGCGAAGGCCACCGAGGTGGCCCCGGAGGAAGTCGCTCCGGACTTCCTTTGGGCCTCCGAGTTTACGGCCGAGGACGCCGAGTCCATGGTCGAGCACGGCGTCGTCGCGGACGGGGACATCCGAGTCCCCGTGAAGAAAGACAGAGCTCCCCGCCCCAGGCCCGGAGAGGTCGTGGCCTTCCTGGAGGCGGGGCTCCGGCTCCCGGTGCATCCCATGCTCCAGGAGTTTTTGAAGGAGTACGGGCTGGCGCTCAACCACCTCACGCCGAACGGTCTCGTCCGGATGGGCATCTTCATCTGGATTTTCGAGACGGCCACCGGGAGGGAGCCCACACTACGCGTCTTCCGGTACTTTTACGAGCCGGCGGCGCGGAGCTCCCACCTGGTGAAGGGGGGACCCAAGTCCCCCTTTGGCTCGGTGATGGTGCAGATGCTGCCGTCCCGGGTGGCCGACTACCCGGCGGCAGCCTCCCGGGACCATTGGGGCGATTGGGTCCGGAGGTGGTTCTACCTCCTGGTTTGGGACGACGGGGTGACGTATGCCCCGGAGCCGGCCTCTTGCAGCCGGTCGTCCGCACCGAAGCCTCCGGTGTGGACGGACGGGGAGCTCGAGCTCCTCGGTAAGGTGATCATCTCCCAGAAGGCCCGCTATATGTGGGACGCCGCTGAGGAGATGATGCTCCTCCGGATCTCCCCCTTCTCACGCGGGAAGAGGGGAGTCGGCATGGGCCCGGAGTAGCGGCCCCCGGTCAAGCCGGTGACGCGACGTAAGTACCGGTAACCTGCTGCATTGCATTTACAATTTTTTGAAAATTTGACTAACTCTTTACCTCTTGTAGTCCGGCCGTATCCGGCGGCGCGGGAGAAGGCGGAGAACCTCCTCGGGAGGTACTTCGCCGACGAGCACGAGCGCGTCGTGCGCCTCGTGGGGGAGGGTCCTCCCCGGAACCTGATGGCTGAGGCGTACGGGCTGAAGCTTCCGGAGAGGAAGCCCCTCGCCACCCCCGGTTCGCACAAGCAGGGGAAGGATGCTGCCGGGGGCTCTGAGCCTAAGAAGGCCAGAGTCCAAAAAACCCCCGGCACATCGACGACGCCGGCAGCGACATCGGCGAAGCCCAGGGACGAGGCCCCCGGGACCGAGCGTGCCCGGGCGCTGGCCCGGAAGGAGACAACTCCACCTCCCTCGAAGAGCCCCGTTGAGGCTCGGGGGAAGGAGCCGACCGCAGATGGGGCGGCCTCCGACTCGGCGAACTACGCCCCGTCGCCGCCATCGGTAGCGGCCCTGCCACCACCCCCGGCCCCCTTGGAGCCGGAGAAACTGGAGGTGAGGTTCGCAAAGGCCTCGCTTCCGCGGATGGAATGGCCCGTGGACGAGGGGGGGAGCCCCTCGGTCTACGAGGTCCCGCCGGAAGTGGGGGCCAGGGGGCCCTCCCGCCCGGAAAGGGGAAGGGTCTGATGGTCCCCCCCGCCGAGGGACCCCTTCCGGGACTTCCTCGGAACTTCCTCGGGGGGTACCTCCGCAACGAGGACGACGATGACCGCCACCCCGACCGAGGTCGCGCCGGGCGCCGAAGTCCGGGAGCGCGTTACCGGCCATACCGGGACAAGCGCCGGGCGGGAGACCCCCCTGCTTTCCGCAGGGGAGGTCGATCGTTACGCGGAAGGCCTGCAGACCCCGAAGGTCCAGGCCTTCGTCGCGGGGGGGACGCTCCACGATCGCTTCGCGGAGCTTCGGTCCCTCCAAGCCCAGGTATTCACCCGAGGCGGTTGTCTCTTTCCTTTGGCTCCTACATTCAAAGTTTTTCTAACTCTGGAGTTTATAGGGGAGGATGATTACCTGGGGCGTCGAGCAGCTCGTCATCCAGCTACCCAAGGACGCAGAGGACAGGGCCGCCTCCTTCCTGGGCCAGCGGGACGAAGCTCTCAAGGAGCTGGCCCTGGTCCGGGCCCAAGTTCACATCTCGGAGGCGGTGAATGGCCGACTTCGAGAGGAGGCGAAGGCGAGGAGGGAGGCCTTCCGGGAGCTCGAAGAATCGAGCGTCCGGGCGGTGGCGGATGCGGGCCGCTCCATCCGTTCGGCCCTCGAGAGCCTTGGAGTAAGCCTAGGCTCTGGGAGCAACTCGGAGGTGCCCCCGGCGCGGAGGCCGTGCGTTTTCTCAATACGCAGGTCTCCGTCATCCCAGAGGCGGCTGACGCCCGGGCTCGGGGCCGGGCGATTCCCGTCGTTGCGGCCGCGGCCGGGCTCGTTGAGCACCGGGGGTGGGCACCCGGGCGATCGGGGGCCGCATCCCGCGGAGTTTCCCCGAGTTCTTTGAGCCTTCACGCCGGGAGGTGGAGCAGCTCGCCGGGGGCTTCTACGATCGGATCATCTGGGCGAGATTCCCGGCACCGGCGCCTCCGGCAATGGATGCCCCGACCCCGGCCTCGGAGGAGACCCCCCTGGGGGAGGACGCCAATGAACATGTATGAGCCTCCCCCCGGGTCTTAGTTGGCGCAATTTTTTGTTTTCATAGGATTTGATCCCGGTAGCTTCTTAGAAGAAGCCCCGGACACTTGTACAAAAACATTTTGAATGCAATGGAGTTAGAATTTTTTCTAAGTCTTTGAATTGAATGCATTGTTACCAGGGTTCCCGGGAGGTTGCTCCCGGGCGAAGGTCCAGGAGGGGCTCCCCGGGGGACGCCCAAGCGGCTTTAATCTTGCTAAGCCTTGTCTCCGGGAAGCGCGGCGGGGACAGCGTCCGGGAGCCGATCCGGCTGAGGTGGCATCCGGAGTGGCACTTGGACAATTTTGACAATCATCGTGCCGAATTAACCCCCCCGCGTCCGGGGATCCAGATGGTACCTCCCCTCCAGATACTTCCACCCGTGGGGTACGAATATTGGCCCGAAGATGTGCTCCGGGACGCTCAGCGCCGCGTGCGCGCATTGTACCGGGACTTGGTCGGTGAACTAGCGGAGCGCCTCCGAGAGTATTCGGCGTAGGAGCCTTAGGACGTAGAGAATCCCCCGGGTTAGAATCCGGGTTGTACCGTTTCCGAAGCCCACCGGAGGGGGAAGATGTCCTCCGGGTTTCATGATGAATAAAGCTCTTTGTTTACTTCTCTTGTTGTCTGTTCAGTTTTTCTTCTTGGATGGTCTGGACGACTCCTTTTCACAAGAATGAGCTAAGTTTGCTTGTGGGCGGTGCGGTCGACATCCGGGGGTTCCTTATCCCCCCCGCCCACAGCGGGCCGGAGCGTAGCTCCGCGCGCTGTGGGGTAACAAGGGCCCCGGGGTGGGCGTGACCTGCAGCATAGGAATTTTTCTTAGAAAAAATTTAGAAGAGGTTTCTTGGGAAAAGACCTTCCGGGAGACAATCGTCCGATAGCCGTGAGGACGGGGAGCCGGGAATAAGGCCTCTTGTGGGAGAAACATCCAAGAAAGACCCGATGAGATTTCCCGAGTCGAGCTTCCTGGGAGACAATCGTCTGTTCGACGTGAGAAGGGGAGCCGGGAATAGGGTCTCCGGGAGGCATTCATCCGGTCGCCGGGTTCCAATCGTCCGATCGCCGTGAGAAATGGGAGCCGGGAATAAGGTCGCCGGGGACCAAATATCCAAGAATGCCATTAGACATCCCACTGGGGAGAGCGTCTACTCCCGGAGGAGGAAGTGCCCGAAGACGGGTCTTGAGTGTTTGGGCAGGGGACTAGTCTCCCAAAGTGACTCGTTAGCGCGGCCACTGTGACCGGGTTGCCGCTTACACCCTCAGTCCACGAGGGCTGATCGTAAGCCGCCCTACAGGAGGGACTTGCTGGGCCTGGCCCACTTCCTCGCGGGGAGGGCATCCTCACGGGGAGGGCTTCCTCGCGGGGAGGGCATCCTCACTGGGAGGGCGTCCTCGCTGGGAGGGGTGTCCTCGGGGGGAGGGCATCGCCGCTAGGGGCGGTAATAAGTAGAACCTGCAATGAGACAGTTGAAAAGCAATACCTATGTATTGCTAGTAAAATGAAGTACAGGGCCTCCTCCTGCGAAGTCGCGAAAGGGGAGGAAAAGGTAAGTACAGCGTCCCTCCTCCCCCTCCGGCATGACCGCTCCAGGGGAGGGGACAGGCCCGTAAGGCTAAACGTAGAACTTGCGAAGTAAACGCAAGTTCCACTTGTGCTTCAGCTCCTGCTCTTGAAGGTTGGAGAGCTTATAAGCCCCCGAGCCCAGGACCGCGGAGATCCTGTAGGGGCCCTCCCACTTGGGGGAGAGCTTCCCCTGGGCTTGGGGGTCTGTGACGCGCTTGAGGACAAGGTCCCCAAGGCGAAAAGCTCTCTCGCGCACGCGCCGGTTGTATGCGCGCGCCATCTCTTGCTCGTAGATGGCGTGGCGGAGGAGCGCTCGGTCGCGTTCCTCCTCCACGAGGTCGATTTCCAGGCGCTGGTTGGCCTCGTTGGCCTGGTATGCTGCGGGCGTGGCTCCCTCCAGGAGCTCGACCAGCAGTGACCGGAGGCCGATCTCCGGGGGGAGGACTGCCTCCGCCCCGTAGACCAGGGAGAAGGGAGTACGCCCCGTCGCCAGGGACGGGGTCGTGCGCATGGAGCAGAGGATGCTAGGGAGCTCCTCTGCCCATGCACCCCGCTTAGAAGCGGTTTGCTCGAGTCTCCGGCGCAACCCCTGCAGGATCACGCCGTTGACCCTCTCGACAGCCCCATTGCTCCGGGGATGGGCCACTGAGGCGAAGTGGATGACGAGCCCCAGGCCTTCGCAGAACTCCCGGAAATAAGCCGAGTCGAATTGGGTCCCGTTGTCCACGGTGATTTCCCGGGGGACACCAAAACGACATACGACATTTTTCCAGAAAAACCGCTGAACGGCCCGGGACGTGATGCTGGCCAAAGGCTCCGCCTCAACCGACTTTGTAAAATAGTCGACCGCGACTACCGCATACTTGTATCCTCCGGGCGCTGGGGGGAAGGGCCCTAAGAGGTCCATCCCCCAGCGCGCGAAGGGCCAAGTGATGGGGATTGTCTGCAGCGCTATAGGGGGAGGTTCGAGCCCTTGGCCATCTTCTGGAATGCCTCGCACGCGGAGACGAGGTCTCGCGCGTCGCGCATGACCGTGGGCCAGTAGAAGCCCTGCCGGAGGGCCTTGGCCGCGATGGCACGTGGGGCTAGGTGAGAACCACAGCGTCCCGCGTGGATGTCTTCAAGAAGTTGAAGTCCCTCCGGCCGGGGGAGGCAGCGCAGGAGGTGTGAGACCCCCATTTGAGGATCACCTTGGTAACCGCCCAGGTAGGTTACACACAGCATGATGCCACATGAGCTCAAACCACGCAAGCATAGTAATATCATTAAACAAGTATCAGGCCAACATGGCCAATATTACATAGCCAAAGCACCGAAAATGGCGCTAAGTAAAGTTGCTAAGAAAATAACCAGTTTATCAGAACCAGAATCGGTATCCAAGTACCGAACACACAACATAAAGCATAAGGCGACGACAAACAGCTTGACTTCAATCAGCAGCGGGGTTGGAGGGACTTCTCCCACATCTGACTTGACTTGGTGCATAATCCTTCTAGAACGTGGGCTCGTCCGGGGCACTTCCATCTTCTGCTGAGTACTCATAACTGAAGGAATCGGGATCCTCGAATCCCTCTTCTACAGTTGGATATAAATGCAAGGGTGAGCACTTGGTGCTCAGCAACACTCATTCCGGGGATTATTGCAATTGTACTTACATGAGGGTGAAACATATGATTCCGGGGTTTTAGTTTCATATGGATAGAGATATATAGATTCCCAAGTCATTTGTTCAGTAAAACAGTACTTTTGTCATGAAAATGATACTTTAAACATTAAACAGGTTTTCAATAAAACATTAGATGTAGTGGTCTCCCATGAGTCACTACTTTGTTAACCGCATTATGAAAACATTCCAAAACATTACTTGTGCTATAACCCATGGATAACTTCCACTACGAAAAGACTCCTGAACCTAGGAGTACAGAGTATCTGATACTTCTTTTACACTTTGCAAAGGTGTACCTCTTTTTAAATCCACTGGTTCACTCAGCTTTCAAGTCGGATCAGCTCCATGTGACTTATACACATGTGACAAGGCCGAGATCACACAACGCTTTTGCAGTTCAGTATTAACAGTATCCCCGCCCGGTAAATAGACAGTTAAGTCTCAAGTACCGTTGTGGGTCTTCCCCACTGCCTTACTTCCTAGCCTCTGGTCTATGTTCCCGCAGGACACATAGCCTTGGTCTGTGTCCACGCAAGACATATGACCGTTTAAGATTACAACCGCTCACGGCTTAATCAGGTCTAGGGCGCCTTCCTTCTTTCCACCTTTTTCCTCTCATCATTTTTCTGAACTCACATCACTCATGGCCGAACTGTGGCCCACCAGTTTCCACGTGAGAAACCAGATCGACAAACCATGCAGGGAACTGCTAATACCAAAAAGCTACTAAGTCGTGCCTGTCCCATACCAGGCAAGTGGTTGGTACGTTTACAGTTCGCATAGAGACACAGCACAAGGTTCTCGTCCTTATGAATCAATAGTGAGGAGCATTCACATACCCTGGTGCGCACCGCACCCTCTCCATACAATCCAATCCTCACTACTGATCCCTTTTATCGGTTTTCTTGACAAAACGGTTTTCATTATAACTTCTCATGTATTTGACCATTTCAGGTTTAATGTGGATATTCAGTATATGAGTCCTAGGGTGACAAAAGCATATATAAGAAGGTTCAATAACAAAAGGGGTTTCATGATTCATTAGGTGATATCTATTCATGTCATTCAAACATAACTTGTATCTCAAATAAGCATGCATAGTAAGAAACAGTGAATATACTTCATATGAAAATATTGGGTGAGACATGATCAAAGGAATGAGGCTTGCCTTGCAATGCTGGGTCTAAGTACTCAGACGATTCTTCGAAGACTTCCTCTGCTCCTTCAGCTTCTGACTCTGCGGCAATCAACCAACACACAAACACATACCATAAGTATACAGAAAATAGTTTCCATAGAAATTATTAAGTAAATAAGTCATGCATGCAGGGGAAAAGGTTAGGGCAAGGTCACAAGGGCTCTGGTCGAAGAAACGGCTAAAAAGGATTGAACGTCGGAGGGTCGACATTCGGTTCATGGCTTTGGCATAGCTTCAAACTGATCTTAGGATGGTTTTCTGGAGAAGTGATAATAGAGAAAGTTGTAGATCTCAACTCCAGGAATCTAAAGGACAAGGTGGCATTTCAATTGCTCAACCAAAAGGGGCTGAACAAGGTCAATGTCAGTGGCTGACATGCACTGACATAGTGCTGGACATGGCCAGAAACTAGGGCATGGCTTAACTTTTGATCCAGGGCACCAATTGATGCAACACTTTGTCTGGGAGGTAGGCATTACTAACAGGAACAAAATACTCAACAGGAATAAGGGCTGAAAGTGGCCGGAGGGCGGCCAAATCCGGCGATGAACTGCGGTGGCGACACGGCACAGACATTGATCTGGACAAACGTTTGGCAAAGGCATAACTCACAATCTAGGCAGATCCAGGTGTCGAGCTAGTGGAAAGAATTGCTCAGGGAGCTGAGGCAAAGCTAAGGGACAAGGTTTCAGGGGCTAGATCGGCCGGGAAATAATTCCGGCGACCGGCGCTGGAGAAGACGACACTGGGGATTGGGGATTTTTGCCACAAGGCGTTTGAACTCGATTCTTTGCTCAGGGAGTGAAAGGGTGGAGTGTAGAAGCTACTGTTGCAGTCAATTTGGTCGGAGAATGACCGGAGAAGCTTAGCGCCGAGGTCCGGCGAACTGATGGACTTCCAGATCGGGATTTCTTTGATTTGGGCTCAATTGAAGATTTTGATTCTACAGGCTTGCTCTACTAAGCTTACTGATCAACTTCTTCTACAGAATCGAGAGCTAATTTGGAGGGAATCGAACGGCATTGGGGGAACAGGGCAAATCGGGAATCCGGCGATCACCGGCGATGGGGATCGATCTGGTGCAATTGGCTGCTATGACACAGAGAGGGAGAAGGGAGGAACTCACTGATGAACTTGGATCGAAGAGAGGGGCTGTGAAATGGGCTGGCACCGTGAGCTCACTCACTGGCTCGCCGGAGAAGAAGGCGAAAACGGTGGAGTTTGGGACTTAGCCGATTTTCTGGAGGCTTGAGGCTCTCAAAGCACAGGGAGGGTTTAAATAGGCACGAGGACGGAGCTTGCGAGGGATAAAGCGACAGCGGTTGCTTGCGCCGGGGAGCAGCTTGTCGGGCGCAGGCGCAACGACGGCGACGGTGACGTGATTTGCTTCAGGCGGTGCTGCAGCTTTGCTGACCTTGTCGGGTGCATTGGAACTTCACCTGGAACGGCGCAGATGCGGAGGCAACAGCAAAGCTCCGGCGGTGACACGTACACGCATGCAATGCCACGGCAATGGGCATGCGCGCGCGAAAACGCTGCTGGAGCGCGGCCGTCTAACCGCTGGACATGGCGAAGCAACGGCGCTGGCACGTGCGCACGGGGTGGCACAGCAGCTCACGGGCACAAGCGACAAGAAGTGGTGACCGGCGGCGAGCAAACACGGCGAGAACACGGCGCGGCAACGGCGACTCGTGCGCTGGTCGTGGGCAACGACCAGGGGCTGGTCGAATGGACCTGAAAAGAATACTTGGGCTGTTCTGCAATTTTGAAACTTGCTCCAGGGACTGTTCTGTGAGGAAAATTTGAATAGAAGTTGGGCCTGATTGCAAATTTGGAGATCTGAGGGTCCGATCTGAAATCTGATTTCGCAGATAAGTTGCAAAATATTATTAGAACTTATCCGGCCAAAGTTTGGTATGATCGGGTAAGATCTGAAGGGTTTCGACAAAATTGGGGAAAAGCAGTTTAGGGTAAAATTAGGGTAATTAGGTTTCTGGGACGGCAAGGGTCGAAACTCAGTTTTAGGATGGGATTTTGGAGGTGATCCCGAAGGGGAAAATGCTCTGAACAACACTTAGAAGGGAATGGCTGAAGCAGATTAGGGTTTGGGGTCAAGATGTGGATTTTGGCTATTTTAGGGTTTGGCAAAAACAGGGGTGTTACAGGAGGGCGGAAGCCCCCTGCTTGTAGAGCCTCCCTTCCAGCATGAGGTATGCCCGGGCTTTAGCCCGGAGGCGTTTAGCCTCGGTCTCACTAGGAGGGTCCCCCTCCCCCTTGATGAAGGAGATGAGGGGGTCCATCCAAGACGGAGTCCGGGTGATCTCCGCGACCTCCGGGACATGAGGCTCGTCGCCCGTGTCCGGGGAGGCCACCGAGGCTTCGTGATGATTTCCAGAAAAGCCCCCTTGGGGAGCGATTCCCGGGCGCTTGCCGCTCGGGCCAAGGCGTCGGCCCGGTCATTGTCCCTCTGCGGGATATGCCGGGCCTCGAGGCCGTCGAAATGCCTCTCCATCTTTCGCACTTCCTGCAAATAAAGACTTAAGTTTGTGTCATGGCACAGGTAAGACTTGTTCATTTGGCAAACTACGAGCTGAGAATCTCCCTTAACTAGGAGGTGCCGGATCCCCAGGGAGCGAGCGAGGCGCATCCCGAGGAGCAAAGCCTCGTATTCGGCGACGTTGTTGGTTGCGGGGAACTCGAGCCGCGCGGCGTACTCGAGTTCCTTCCCCTCGGGGCACCGGAGGACTACTCCCGCACCAGCCCCGGCGAGACACAGCGACCCATCGAACATGAGGGTCCAATGATCACTGCGTCGGGGCGGCACAGGGAGATCTTCGTCCCCGGACCTAGAGGCGGGAGTCCACTCTGCGACGAAGTCGGCGAGGACCTGCGACTTGATGGCGGAGCGGCCGGTAAGGGACAGGGAGAAGGGGGCGAGCTCGGCCCCCCACTTCCCGATCCGGCCGGTGGCTTCTGTGTTCCGCAGTACCTCCCCGAGGGGGAGGGACGACGCGATGGTGATGGGGTGCCCCAGGAAGTAATGCCGAAGCTTCCGGGACGCCATGAGGAGGGCGTAGTAGATTTTCTCCATCTCCATGTACCGAGTTTTGGCCCCTTGGAGGGCCTCACTCACGTAGTACAGGGGACGCTGCTGCCCCCTTGCTCCTTCACCAAGACCGCGCTGACGGCGACGGGGGTTGCGGCGAGGTAGAGGAGCAAGGGCTCTTCTGGAGACGGGCTCACGAGCATTAGAGGGCTCGTGAGGTACTTCTTGAGGTCGTTGAAGGCTTCCTGGGCCTCGGGGGTCCAGCGGAACCCCTCGAGCCCTCGGAGGATCTTGAAGAACTGGAGGCCCCGCTCCCCCGACCGGGAGACGAAGCGGCTTAGCCTGGCTAGGCGGCCGGAGAGCCGCTGGACATCCTTGACGGAGCGCGGCGGGGGCATCTCTAGGAGTGCCTGGATCTTCTCGGGGTTTGCCTCAATGCCCTGCTGGGACACGAGGAAACCTAGGAGCTTCCCCCGCGCACCCCGAAGGCGCACTTCTCCGGGTTGAGTTTGAGCCCAAACGCGTGGAGGTTGCGGAAGGTTTCAGCCAGGTCGTCGGTGTGGGAGGCTGCGCGGGGACTCTTGACGACCGCGTCGTCTACGTAGACTTCGACATTGCGGCCGACTTGATCTTTGAAGAGCAGTGTCATGAGGCGCTGGAAGGTCGCCCCCGCGTTCTTGAGCCCGAAGGGCATATGGACATAGCAGAAGGTTCCGAGGGGAGTTATGAAACTCGCCTTTTCCTCGTCCACTTCCGCCATCCGGACTTGATGGTAGCCCGAGTAGGCGTCTAGGAAGCTCATGAGCTCGCACCCCACAGTGGAGTCGACGAGCTGATCAATCCCCGGGAGCGGGAAGTTGTCTTTGGGGCAGGCGCGGTTAAGGTCGGTGAAGTCCACACACATCCGCCACCTGTCGGTTGACTTCTTGACGAGGACGGGGTTCGCGAGCCACTCGCGGTGCAGGACCTCCCGAATGAACCCCGCCTCTCGGAGCCGGGTGATCTCCACCTTGATTGCTTCTTGGCACTCGAGGGAGCGTTTCCGCAGCTTCTGTTTGACCGGGGGGTGACCGGGGGCCACTGCGAGCTTGTGCTCAATGACCTCCCGGGCGACGCCCCGCATGTCCGAAGGCTTCCACGCAAAAACGTCGGAGTTTTCGCGCAGAAAGGCTGCAAGTTGCGTTGCATGCTCCTCAGGGAGCTCCGCCCCGATCCGGACGGTTTTGTCTTCGTCTCCCGGGGACAGCAGGACCTTCCGGAGGCCCCCTTCCGGACGCGACTTGAGGAGGGGCCTCCCGGGCGGTGGCGCAGCGACATCTAGTTCCGGGGGAGAAGCCTCCCCCCCGGGCGCCTTTATGAGGTTGACGCTTCCGATTGTGGCCGCAGCGCGCTCATATAGAGCACGAGCCATGTCTTGGTCTCCCCGGACGTTGATCACGCCATGCGGTCCGGGGATCTTCATGCAGAGGTAGTTTTGATGGGTGGCAACCCCCAGCCGGTTGATTGTGGTCCTCCCCATTATCGCATTGTAGGAGGAGGGGAGGTCCACTACGTCGAAGCGGACCAGCTCGGTCCGGTAGTTCTCATGGGTGCCGAATGTCATAGTGAGATCTACCTTGCCCACGGGGTGGATTGCCTTCCCCGGGACGAAACGTTGTAGGGGCCCTGCCGCGGGCTGCAGGAGCTTCTCATCGACCTGCATTTCTTTGAAGGCTTTAAGGAATAGGACGTCAACGGAGCTCCCGCCGTCCACAAGGATGCGGGCCAAGTGGCAGTTGTAGATGGTCGCGGAGACAATGAGCGCGTCGTCGTGGGGGAAGCGAACCCCTCGCGCGTCTTCCGCCGTGAAG
Source organism: Pharus latifolius (assembly GCA_019359835.1). Classification (NCBI taxonomy): domain Eukaryota; kingdom Viridiplantae; phylum Streptophyta; class Magnoliopsida; order Poales; family Poaceae; genus Pharus; species Pharus latifolius. The sequence continues at coordinate 43,190,782 of CM033322.1, read as the reverse complement.
GTGAGGGGGACGTTCGACCATCTAGGTGGCGGGGACGCGTGTAGCACCCCCACAACCTTGACCTCACGGGCGTACTCCTTACGCTGGCGCTTAGAGTCCCGCCCGGAGACGGACCCTCCCACGATGACGTTGATGCGACGCTGACAATCAAAAAAAGCTTTTTTTGTTTCGAAGGGGACGACGACGCGCATCTGAAAATTCCACAAGTCTTTAGACCTGTGCATTTTTTTTGACCCTCAAAAAAAGCTTCTAAGACCGAGTTTCGACGCCCAGAAGTTTGCTGTCCTGTTTTGTCAATTCTTTCAGGCATCGGTTTCCTGTCGTTTGTTGCTTCAAATTGTGAGATTTTTGTTTCTCCTCTGAGTTAAGAGGTATATATTTGTGTTAGAAAAAAAAAAAAGAAGTGCAAAAAAAAATAAGAGGAGAGAAAGAGCCAAACCGGCAAAAAAAAAAAAAAAAAAAAAAAAAAAAAAAAAAAACAGAGAGAAGAGAAAGAGAAGTAGAAAATCAGAATTGCTTGCATCCTTTGAGTCCTTTGTGCTGTGATATATCCCTTGCTAGGTTGAACTAGTTATAGGAGTACGCTTAGGCCAGCAACTGTGACAAGAACTTTGAATCTTTATTCAGCTTTGCTAACTGTTTTCGAAATTTGCTAATCCTTGCTACTATACTTTGCCTTCCAAGCTCCACCTTTCTTCTGATCAGTTCAGGTTCAATTCGGCAATCGCTACACTCAAGCTTCTCACGGTATCACGAACCAGCCGCCGGTTGTACCACCTGTTGCATTGGTAAGAACACTTGTAAGAGCGTGGTAAGATGCTTGAGAGTGAGTGAAACCACCTTCTGCCGCCAAAGTAGTTGATAGGGATTATACCACCGGTTGTTTTTGTTTCTTTTGTCTTTCTTTCAACTAACAATGGCAGGTAATGAGGAAGATGAGTGTGTTACACGGAACGAGCTTAACAACGCGCTCAATGACATCAATGCAAACATCGCAAGGATCGGCCAAGATAACGACCAAAGATTGGAGAGGATAGAGCGAAGCATCGCCAATCTTCTTACCAGGTTGGAAAATTTTGAGAGACAGCCGCCTCCCAATGGAGCTCGCAGAGTGGAAGATCAAGAAGAGTCTGTCGCGGGAGATGAAGTGGATGGAGAGGGCCATGATGCCTTTGCCGCTCGCGCCGCTGCACAGGATGTGCGACAACAACAACGCCTGAATAACAACCGTCAAGGTATGGGAGGTAACAATTTTAATCCTCGTAATGGTCGTGGACATGATGATTCTTTTGCTAGGGTTAAATTTACCATACCATCTTTTTCTGGTACTTATGATGCTAAAGTTTACTTAGATTGGGAAATGACAGTTGAACAAAAATTTAACTCCCATCTTGTTCCTGAGATACATAGAGTTAGACAAGCTACTAGTGAGTTTAAAGATTTTGCTATCATTTGGTGGAATGAGATAGTAAATGCTGGATTAGCACCTGATACATGGGATAGATTAAAACAAGTTATGCGTAGAAGATTTGTTCCTCCTTCTTATAAACGTGATATGCGCAAGAATTTGCAACGCTTAAATCAAAATAATAAATCTGTTGAGGAGTACTACCAAGAGCTACAAATAGGCATGTTGCGTTGTGAGGTAGTTGAGGATGAGGAGGATAAGATGGCTCGTTTTTATGGGGGATTACGGCGCGAGATTCAGGACATAATTGATTACAAAGAATATAATTCTATCAATAGATTGTTCCAGCTTGCTATGTTGGCAGAAAAAGAATTACAGGGAAAACAGCAAAGGCCAAGGAGTAATTTCGGCAACATACCCACACCAAAGACGACGCCGGGGACAACCAAATAAGCTCCACCCCTTTCTGTTCGGTCTGCTGCCCCCTCCATGAGTAGGGCGCGTTCAGCAGCACCATCACCGCCATCACGAGTTCCCGAGGTGAGTAAATCTAACCATGTGCAGGCACCAACAAAGAGTTCTTCATCGGTGGCTTCCACGGGTCGAACAACGGAAATTGTGTGCCACCGATGCAAGGGGATGGGCCATGTCATGAAGGATTGCCCAAGTCGTCGAGCGTACATTGCAACAGAAGAAGGTGGGTACATTAGTGCTAGTGATGTTGAGGATGAATATGCTCTTGTAGCTAACCTTGCAGATAATGAGGATGACCATGAGACGGACGACGATGATGAGGAGATTTTAGGGACCGCTGCCACCAAGAATTATAGGACAATCATTGTGCAACGAGTGTTGAGCGCTCAAATGGAGCAAGCGGACAAGCTACAAAGCCATAATTTGTTTCAGATGTACCTCATCGTCAAGGACCGTCGTGTTCGTGTCATAATTGATGGTGGGAGCTGCAATAACTTGGTGAGTTCAGATCTGGTGGAGAAGCTTTGCTTGCCCACACGTGCACACCCTCATCCCTACCATATTCAATGGTTCAATAACAGCGGTAAGGTGAAGGTAACACAAACTGCGAGAGTGCAATTTTTCATTGGAACATACCATGATTTTGCTGATTTTGATGTAGTGCCTATGCAAGCATGTTCCCTTTTGTTAGGCCGTCCATGGGAATTTGATACTGATGCAATTCATCACGGTAGAAGTAACAAATACACTCTTATGCACAAGGGGAAGAAAATCACTTTGCTCCCTATGACTCCTACTGAAATTGTGCAATGTGACAAAGAGAGAGCTGAAAATGAGAGAAAAGAGAGTGCGCTTGAATCTGAAAATCAGCAAGTGGCTAAAAATATTTTCCCACCTAAGAAAGACAAGAAAGAACCTAGTTCTAGGTCCAAGGGAATTAAATTGAAGGGTGGTGTTATGCTTGCTACAAAATGTGACCTTGCTGAAATTAATGAGAATGATGCACCGTGCTATGCTTTGATATGCAAAGATGCTTTGTTTTCATTGGATGATATGCCCAGTACTTTGCCTCCTGCTGTCACTAACCTTTTGCAGGAGTATGCAGATGTTTTTCCTGCCGAGATACCTCCAGGACTCCCACCCATACGAGGGATTGAGCACCAAATTGATTTGATACCTGGAGCGAGTTTGCCAAACCGAGCTGCTTATAGGACCAACCCCGAGGAGACTAAGGAGATTCAGCGCCAAGTCCAAGATCTTTTGGACCGCGGGTATGTACGTGAGAGCCTTAGTCCTTGTGCTGTTCCTGTTATTTTGGTTCCTAAGAAAGATGGCAGTTGGCGCATGTGTGTAGATTGTAGAGCCATTAACAATATCACAATAAGGTACCGTCATCCTATTCCTAGGTTAGACGACATGCTTGATGAGTTAAGTGGTTCTATAATTTTTTCTAAGGTTGACTTGCGCAGTGGATACCACCAAATAAGAATGAAATTGGGAGATGAATGGAAAACAGCCTTTAAAACCAAGTTTGGATTGTATGAGTGGTTAGTCATGCCTTTTGGTTTAACTAATGCACCTAGCACTTTCATGCGCTTAATGAACGAGGTTTTACGGGCTTTCATTGGGAAATTTGTGGTGGTTTATTTTGATGATATATTGATTTACAGCAAGTCGTTACATGAACATCTTGATCATCTACGTGCTGTTTTTGATGCTTTGCGTGCTGCACGTTTATTTGGTAACCTCGAGAAGTGCACTTTTTGCACCGAACGAGTATCGTTTCTTGGCTATGTTGTGACTACACAGGGAATTGAGGTGGATGAAGCCAAGGTGCACGCGATTAAGAGTTGGCCAACGCCCACGACGATTTCACAAGTGCGGAGCTTCCATGGACTTGCCGGATTTTACCGCCGCTTTGTGAAGGATTTCAGCACCATTGCAGCCCCATTGAACGAGTTGACGAAGAAGGGAGTTGTGTTCCATTGGGGGCAAGCACAGGAGAATGCCTTCAACCTTTTGAAAGATAAGCTTACTAATGCACCTTTACTCCAACTTCCTGATTTTAATAAGACCTTTGAGCTTGAATGTGATGCTAGTGGGGTTGGACTTGGCGGTGTTTTGATGCAAGATAGTAAACCTGTTGCTTACTTTAGCGAAAAATTGAGTGGTCCTGTTTTGAATTATTCCACGTATGATAAAGAATTGTATGCTCTTGTGCGATCTTTAGAAACGTGGCAACATTATCTTTGGCCCAAAGAATTTGTTATTCATTCCGATCATGAGTCGCTAAAACATATTCGCAGTCAAGTGAAACTGAATCGTAGACATGCTAAATGGGTTGAATTTGTTGAATCTTTTCCTTATGTTATCAAACACAAGAAAGGGAAGGATAATGTGATTGCTGATGCCTTGTCTAGGAGATATACCATGTTGTCCCAACTTGATTGTCGTATATTTGGATTGGAATCAATTAAAGAACAATATGCTAATGATGATGATTTTAAGGATGTCTTGCTGCATTGCAAAGAGGGAAGAACATGGGACAAATATGTGATAAATGATGGATTTGTGTTTAGAGCTAACCGCCTATGCGTTCCAGTTGGATCCGTTCGTTTTCTTTTGATACAGGAAGCTCATGGAGGAGGTTTGATGGGTCATTTTGGTGCCAAGAAGACGGAGGCCGTTCTGTCCGCTCACTTCTTTTGGCCGAAGATGAGGCGAGACATTGAGAGGTTTGTATCCCGCTGCACTACATGTCAAAAGGCTAAGTCACGATTGAATCCACATGGTTTATATATGCCTCTTCCTGTTCCTAGCACTCCATGGGAGGACATATCTATGGACTTTGTTTTAGGACTGCCTAGGACCAAGAGGGGGAGGGATAGTATTTTTGTGGTGGTTGATAGATTTTCTAAGATGGCTCACTTTATTCCTTGTCATAAGAGCGACGATGCTGTTAATATTGCTAACCTTTTCTTTCAAGAAATTGTTCGCTTGCATGGTATGCCTTCTACTATTGTGTCAGATCGTGATGCCAAGTTTTTGAGCCACTTTTGGAGAACTCTATGGAATAAATTGGGGACCAAGCTGCTGTTTTCAACAACATGTCATCCCCAAACCGACGGCCAAACCGAGGTACTAAATCGTACATTATCTACTATGTTGAGGGCTGTTTTGAAGAAGAATTTGAAGATGTGGGAAGAGTGTTTGCCGCATGTTGAGTTCGCTTATAATAGGGCGGTACACTCCACCACCAAGGTAAGTCCTTTTCAGGTAGTGTATGGCTTCAATCCCCGTGCTCCTATTGATCTATTACCTTTACCTACTAGTGAACGAGTTAATCATGATGCTAAGGAACGTGCTGAATTTATTCTGAAATTGCATGAAAAGACTAAAGAAAATATTGAAATGATGAATGAAAGGTATAGGACTGCGGGAAGTAAAGGTAGAAAGGAAGTAAAACTTGAACCGGGTGATTTAGTATGGTTACACTTGAGAAAGGATCGTTTTCCAGAATTGCGAAAGTCGAAATTAATTCCTAGAGCTGATGGTCCTTTCAAGATACTTGAGAAAATAAATGATAATGCATATAAACTTGAGTTGCCGCCCGAATTTGGGGTTAGTCCCACATTTAACATTGCAGATTTGAAACCGTTCATGGGAGAAGAAGATGAGCTTGAGTCGAGGACGACTCCACTTCAAGAGGGGGAGGATGATGAGGACATCACTCCTATGCATACGCCCGAGACTCCTCCAGTTGTGATGCAAGAACCCATCACAAGAGCACGAGCACGGCAATTGAATCAACAGGTGAGCTCGTTCCTAAGTGCCCGTGTATATACTTGTGAGGATAGTATGCTACCTAATGATATTATTGATTATATTGTACTTAGGAACTTTGGAGAGGATCATGAAGGCCTTGGGAACCAGCAAGGGCCAGGAGGGAGGCCAGGAGGGCGTCCAAGTCAAGTTGGAGTCCCAATTCATCTCGGAGTCGGAGTCCCAATTCATCTCGGAGTCGACTACCTCGGCCACCAGGAGCAGTGTTCACTAAAATCGTCGCCCAGGCCACTAACGGACTTCGATTTCAATGATCCACATATGTATCGAAAGCTAAGGAGATAACCTTTCCAATGGCACCGGTTTCAGGTCAATTGGACTTCTGAGTCGACGGGAATTCGCGTTGCAAGTTGGCGGACAGAATCTGTCCCAGGGTGCTGCGTCACCAATTTGGGCCGTTGGCCCATGTATCGTGTTGGAGTCCATCACGGACACGTCTAGGGTTTCTAGGACGTCCCTTAGCCCTTATATTCAGTAGCCGCCGCTAGGGTTTGGTTTGGGTTTTGCTTAGATTAATCTGTCAAAGAACAGTTTCGCCGTGTATCGGTTTGTGGAACCCCAACTCGTGAGATTCAATTTATATTTGCAATATTTCAGATTGCTTCTTTCTCGTTCTTGCTTGTGTTCTCGATTCGCATGCAGGGATAAGCCTTCTTGGTGAGGTCAATCGTGTTTGTGCATGGTTGATAACCAACGGAGCCGTGGTGTAGCGATTGCTGGGTTCGGATCGGTTCTGATCGGAAGCCGGATCGTCAACGTCGAGTCTCCACCAATCGACTTACCTCTACCTGTCGGAAGATCGGGCCACCGTGCGCATCACGCTTGAAGAAGCTTCTGATGGTTTCCCCAGTCCTCTGCCGGACAGTATACAGCTGCGAGGAGTCCAGGGGGCGCACATAGTTCCCCTGGAAGTTCGTGCAGAACTCCCGCTTGAGCTGCGTGAAAGACTTGATGGAGCCGGCCTTCAGGTTGTAGAACCAGGAGCGGGCAATGCCGGAGAGGTAGAGGGGGAAGACGTTGCACTGTACCGTCTCGTCCCCCTCGGCCGCGGAGATAGCTGTGGAGTTGACCTGCACAAATTCGTAAGGATCTGCCTCTCCAAGGCTAGCAAGTTCTCAACTGAGTAGAGAAGAGAACGGGTCCAGGAAGCCATTAGGATGAAGAGTGTGAGAAGGAAGAAAAGCTTCAGTATGGAATGTTTGGGACTTAGGTGATTTTGAGGAAAAATTCGGAGGCTAAGTATATAAAGCCTCAAGAAGTGACACTTCGTGTTCCCAGTCGTGGATCATGAAAAGCAGCTTAGAATTTTCCATTTAATGCCTATTATGATGGCCTGACACACGCACCAAGAGGTCTTTTTGAACTTTGATTGGAATTTGAAACGACAGGGCGTCTCTTTGGAATCGGAAACATCGTTTTTAAAGAGCTTTGTCATTTAAAATTCAGGGGATAGCAGACAAAGATTTTACCAAGTCCTCTGTCTATGCCTTTCCGTGATCGCAGGAGACCGTGGAGAGAAGTGTGAGTCCTTTGTCTATGCCTTTATGTGATCGCAGGAGACCACGGAAAGAGATCCGAGTTATTTGTTTATGCGTTTCTGAGGTCGCATGAGACTATGGAACGAAAACCAAGCTATTTGTTTATACCTTTCTATGGTCGCAGGAGGCCATGAAGAGAGAGAGATCGAGGGATAGTCCAAGACATTTTGGACATAGCCCAGCCCATTTGGTCGGATTAGACATAAAGGCCCATCATGGGTTATTATTACTTGTGGCTTCAATAGATTGTGGCTGTAGACTTTGTTGGATCTAGGTAGATCTTAGTATCTAGGTTTTGATGATTAATGATATTTTGGATAAATCCATGATGATTAAAGTTAATCTGAAGATATCAAATTTGATGATTAAATGACAATTTAGATAAATCCTGATTTAGCACAAGTAAATTGAATTGATTATCGGTAAACCCTGAATTGGATGTTTTTCTCGATTGCGGGTTTGATATTGATGCATATGTAGAGGATGAGCTCGGTGGTTACATCAAGCTTGTGCTGATTGATTGATCAAAATGTAATACGTTAAATCTGAGACTGATGACTCCAGTTGTGGATTTTATATCGATGCACATGTTGAGGGGGAGCTCATCATTTTGGTCATCTAGGTTGATTGGTATCATGATATGAGTAGTATAGATCGTGTGCGTATGTGTTTATCATCTACGATCTATATGATTGTATTTTATCTTATACTCATTTGCTACTCGTTGAATATAGTTTGTCATGTCATTTGAAAGAGAAACTGTTGAGCTAACTCCTGTGTGGAGTAGCTTCTTTGGAGGTGATTAATGACGACTTATATATGAGACTAATGTTGTGCATTGAGTGTACGTATTGTAGTCTCAGTTTGATTGCAGGATAAAAGCGAGCAAGGGTGTGAAGAGGATGAAGTCGATATGAGACATCTCGAGCGAGGTCGAGCTTAGCAAGGTCGAGCTTTGCGAGGACGAGTGTCAAGTAGTCGAGCTACGCGTGGTCAAGCTTAACGAGATCGAGCTTTGCGATGACCAGTGTCGAGCGGTCGAACTTCACGAGGTCGAACTTCACCTAAGGTAAAATCCAAGATTAAGGATTGTTTTCTTAGGGTTTTACCGGTCTCGGTGTTTGGAGACAGACTGGGTTGATAGGTTTCTTTTTACTAGTTTGACCGTACTATTAAGAGGGGTCGGAAACTTGTAGCTTGAATCTATCTAGTGCGGAAGCTCAGATGCATTCATATCATCTTGCACTAGTGTCTTGCATTGCTAGTGAGTCTAAGTGTAGTTCATGTGCATTAGATTAAATGTTTTGAAAACTGCACTTAGTCGTGATCGCCAGCTGTTTAAATTGGTTTATTTATCTAGAGCTGGTCGTGGTCGTATTTGCATATTCTGATCGTATCAGTGTTGATACGTGGTCGTGGTCGTGTCGCTTGTTTGGCGGCTTTCTGTTTAGGGTTTGGGCGTGGTCGTAGGAGTTCGAACTGGTCGTACCAGTCTTCGACTCGCTTGCGTACGCTCAACCAAACCTTATCGACCACCTGTTTTCGATCGGATGTCAAGACCTGTGTGGTCGTGGTCGTTGCTAAGTGACACAAATCACATCCGCGAGAAAACGGCAAATCCGTATGTGCAAATACTCTAAAATTGCATTTGAGATGATTTTTGGATTGAACATTTTGACAGCAGGAAAGTTTCTGAGTTTTCTAGACGTTTCTAGACCTTTCTAGGTCTTGCTCCTGTAGACAAAATTGTAGAGCTCTGAGTTATCTTTCTAACAAGCCGAAAATCACCTCAATCGGATCTCTGGATCAAACGTTATGCATGTTTTACTGTCAGTGTGCAGTGGCCGGACAAATGCATCCGTCCGGAGCTATTTGTCCGAAGTGGCCGGACTTTGTCCGAAATGGCCGGACATTGTCCGGCCTGTACAAATTTTTTGAGCCGAAAAATGAAACAGAGACAAATGCATCTGTCCGGGGCATTTGTCCGTTATGGGCGGACTTTGTCCGAAATGGCCGGACATTGTCCGGCCTGTACAAGTTTTTTGAGCCGAGAGTTAACAGAGACATATCCATTTGTCCGGACGTTTTGTCCGGACAAATGGTATCCGTCCGGCCTTCACAAATTTCGCCCAACGGTCACTGACACATTTGCAACGGCTGAAATTTTTGTACTGGCCGGACAGTGTCTGAAGTGGCCGGACAATGTCCGGCCTGTACAACTTTTGGCCCGGTTTCTTGCAAACGGCTAGTTTTTCATTGAGGCTATAAATACTTCGTGTTTGGCTTCATTTTTGGGGGCTCAAAGACTTCATTCTTCAGTTGAAAACCTAGCCAATTGAGTTGCATATGTGTTATAGCATTTAGAGGCTAGAATTGAGCCCAAATCTTGAGTAGATTTGAGAGAGAGCTTCAGGGAGATTGTGTGAGTGTTTAGTGCACTTCATCTCCATTAGATTGCTAGTGCTAGAGTGTTGAGCATATCATTTGCATCATTGAGCTTCTAGCACGTGGTTGATTCAAGTGAAAGCGCATCCGGCTTGTTACTCTTGGCGATCGCCTTCGCCTAGACGGTGCCGGAGGAGAGCCGAGATCTCTCCAATTGAAGTTTGTCGGAGAGGCCGGCAAAAGATTGTGAAAGGTGTGGTGCTCGCCTATCCGATGTGGGGAAGGAGCAACCCTAGTGAGATATCCTTCGTGGATATAGAAGCGAGGCTCCGAGCGAGCGCTTCAACGAGGAGTAGGGGAGACCGGGCGAGTCTCCGAGACCTCGGTAAAAATATTGTGTCAATTGCATAATTCTTATTTGCTTTATATTCATCTTGACACAATTGCTTATATCACTATTGTTGCATGTATTGTTAAATATTTCATATGGTTGAATGCAACTAGTTGATTGAATTGTTTTAAGCCTCATTGTATAATTTAGGTCTCTCAATTATTCTTTAAAATTGCTTAATTGAAAAGAAATTTTAAAAGCCTCCTAATCACCCCCCCTCTAGTCGGCATTCTTGATCCTACAATTGGTATCAGGGCAAGGTCTCTCATTTATCGGCTTAACCGCTAGAGAGAAAGGATGAATTCGCTAGAGAAATTTGGATTGATTACTCCTCAATTTGATGGCTCAAATTATACACGTTGGAAAATTATGATGAGTACTCATCTTGAGGCATTAAACTTGAAATTATGGAGATTAGTGCAAAAGGGTATGGATAGCTCATTATCTTCGGATAAGCATACTCTTATTTTATATACAAAGGCAAAAGATATACTTCTCGAATCACTTAGCCAAGATGTGCTCAAATTAGTAAGTGATTGTTCGACCGCTCACGATGTTTGGATCACCCTTGAGTCCTTATTTGTGGGCACATCTAGCTATGAGCATGCTAAGATGCGTATATTATTGCGGGACTATGAGGCATTTGTGATGTTGGAGCATGACACAATCTCCACCACATATGGTCGATTAATCAACGTCACAAATGAGCTCAAAGCCCTTGGTGCTAATATTTCCGATCTAGAGATTTGCAGAAAATTGCTCCAAGTGTTGCCGGAGGGTTGCTATGGAGACTTCATCACCGATCTTGAAAATGGTGACCTTTCCAACACTACACCGAGCGAGCTCATTGACATGCTTATGTCAAATGAGGCAATGTCCAAAGAAAAGGACATGTGTTCCATCTCCGAGCATATTGAGGACAATGATTTAAATGCGGAGGATCAAGAATCTTCGAGCGAGCTCAAGGACGTAAACGATGAGGTTTGCCCTAGCAAGACTAAGGCGAAACCAAGCAAGAAGAGCTCAAGAAAAGGTAGAAAGAAAGGGTCAAAGTCGGAATCTTCATCTCAAGACAATTCTATATGCCATTCGGCATCCGACTCGATGGTATCAAATTCTAACCTCTCTAATAATGAGCTCGTGGATATAATTATAGAGTTAAAAGGCTTGCTTGGCAATATGACTAAAAATCTTAGCACTTTCAGGAATGATTACTCATCTTTGAAAGTGAAGCATCAAGAATTGAAAATTTCTTATGACTCCTTGCTTGCCAAGAATTCTATTAGCTCAACATGTGTATTAGATGTTAGAGTTTCTTGTGACTCCCCTATTGATCCATCTCTAGAGTCACACACTTCTACTTCACATGCTAGCAATAATTCATTGGTTAATTCATGGTTAAATTCAAATGCTAGTTTTGTGAACACTAGTACTTCATGTGATAAGTTGTCAAATGATTCATTTATAGATTCACATGCTTGTACGGACGATACTAGTAACTCATACCATGATTCATCTAGTGATACATCTTTATGCCATGGTGATAGTACTAGTGGTTCTACTTTTGATATGCCTAGCTCATCTAGTGATTTTTGTGCTATACCTTCTAGTTCATCAACTAGTGATGAGATGCCGTCATGTTCCTATCATAAGTCATGTATTAACATAGAATCATCTCAAGAACGTAAAATTGAAAATGATGAACTAAAGATTATAGTAAATAGACTGGGCAATAACCTTACTAGATGTCATATGAGGAGTGACATGCTTACTAAACCCCCTTTAGATCATAAAAAATCATTTAGAAAGTGAAAAATTAAATCATGCATACTCAACTAGTAAGAGGCATTATATACTTTATCACACTCATACAAATTCATTCAAAAATCCCTCTCATACTTCATGTTTATCATATCACTTAAAAGGGAAACATTCGCATAAGTGTGCATCTAATGTTTTTGAAATTGGTTCTTTTGGGTCTTATTTGATTTCTTGCTCTAAAAAGGGTTTAATTGCAAAACCTATTCATTGTCATTTTCAAAAACCTAAAGATAAAGCAATTTGGGTACCAAAAGACCTATGCGACAAGGCTAGAGGGCCTCGTATGGTTTGGGTACCAAAAAGAGCTTAAATCTTTTTGATGTTTTTAATAAAAACATTTGCATTGCATATTCTCCTTTTATTCTTTGTTGTTTTAATCCATATGGCAAATTTTGTAAAAGAATGAAAATTTAAATCTTACATTGTTGCATCTCTAAGCGTTGTAATTTAAAATGCTTCCGTTGCTCATCACAACCCTTTATGTGAAATAACTCAAAATTACAATTATAAGTTTTAAAATGAGCTCATTTGGTCAAAATGGCAAATTTCCATTCAAAAGGCCCAAAATCATCATTTTCTATCTAAATGGTCTTCAAAACATATTTAAAAGGTTTTTAGAGGATTTGGATGAAGAAATGATGTTAAAAAGTATTTCTATTGAAAATTAGCCCCAAAAGGATCTTCGAGTATCTTGTTTTTCAACAAAATCGTTTTCAAACGCAAATCACAATCTATTTAGAATTTGCAAAAACTTGCTTTACAAAACTCCTAGATACTCTTAATCCAAATAAATATGATATTGAAAACTTTCTCAAAAGAGTTCTCATTTGAAAGTTATGGGTATTTGAATCTCACCGAAAAACTTGTTTTGACCAGAAATACCCTAAACATGCAAAACATGGGTTTGACCATTTCTATGGTCTTTATTTGTGAATTTCGGCTCAAAATGACTTGAACAACTTATGTAAGCCCTTTCATGTCAAAAATCCAATGAAAATCAAATTTGAACTCAATTTGCAAAAGTTTATCGATTTTCAACCTTTTTGCTTAACACAAGGTTCATTTGACCATAACTCTCAATTGAAAAATCCTTTTTGGAAATTTCTTTTTGGAAAATGTATTTGACGCATTGAAATTCATTCCTGCAAATTTTCATCTCATTTGGACTTGATTTGAGCAAAATTGACTCTTTTCACAAATTGAAAATGAAATCTGCAAAATTCAGTTTTCTCGTGGTTTTGGGCTGATTGTCATTTTCATATCTCTTTATTGGTTGACTATTTGAAGAAAGTTTCTATATGAAATTTTATCCTCTATGATTGATATTTCTTGATTATTTATTTCAAAATTATTATAATTCATATGCATAGATTTCCAGGTGCGTTTAAAAGTGTAAAATGAATCTCTGAAAACCTGAAATCTGAAACTTTAAACCTGACCAACATTTGTCTTTTTCATATCTCTTTATTGGTTGACTATTTGAAGAATGTTTCTATATGACATTTTATCTTCTATGATTGTTCTATCTTGACAATTTATTTCAAAATTATTGGAAGTCATTTTCATAGATTTTCAGGTGTGTTTAAAAGTGTAAAATAAATTTCTGAAACCTGAAATCTGTATCTTTAATCTGATCAAAATTTGTCGTTTTCATATCTCTTTGTTGGATCATAATTTGGCTTTACTATAAAAGGCAATATTGTTCCTCATTGCATTATCTATCTCCAAAATTTATTTCGGTATTTTTGGAACTTGTTTGCATATGTTTTGATGATTATAAAGAAGCCAACATGTTTAAGAAAATTTCAGTCTATTTGGATGTCAATCTTTCATTTCTTTCAAATGACTAAAATATTTGAATCTTGAATCTTCTTGAAAAGTTCTTGTGTTGATGTGTTCTACTTCTATGAAACTTTCCATGAGTTTTGATGTTTATTTGGATGTTTTCTCAATTTGAGTTCATTCGGATTTTGTTAAGCTTTCGATTTCAAATGGATCATTTTCATATCTTGCATATTTTTTATGACAAAATTTGGATGACACATTTAGGGGGAGCAACTTCAAAGTCATTGAAGTCCTGTATACCCTAATTGTGGACATATATCACATTTTGCATACATTTCGGTAATAAGGGTCATTTTCTAGCAAAAAGGTAAAAAGAGCTCAAACCTTTCAAAATGTTTAAAACTACCACAAAACCTTCATAAATATGTTTCAAATATGTTTTCAAAGGTTTTGAAAGTGAAACAAAAGAGTTTTGAGCTAAAATGCAAAATTTCGACAAAATTGAAGTCTTCGGGATCTTGTTTTGGCCCAAAATGATTTATTTTCATAAAACAAGATGGGTTGAGATTTGATCAAAACTTTCTACATGAAACATTTAGAACTCACTCACCCGAAGATAGTTCATATTGAACATGTTCTCAAAAGGCCTATGATTTTCAAATTATTACATATCCTAAGTCGCCCGAAAACGGCTATCGACCCGAAAATACCCAAAAGTGCATTTTTGTGATTTTGGCTATTTGGACTAAACTTTCTTCCATGTCTTGGTTTGAAATGGTATTTCAAACTCATCTAAGTTCAATATTTCAGAAAAATTCGAGTTTCTTCAAGAATTGAAGCTTTTCATGAAAATCATTTTTGTTTTACTCTTTTACCCAAAACTCACTTTTCGAAAATCGATTTCATGATCTCCTTCAAATAAAATTCATTCAATTGGTATTCAACTAAGTTCATGTCATGTTATTCAAATCTATTATGGAACTTAAATCAATGTTTGAAGCGAAATTGTAAAAATCACAAAATTAATATGCTTTTTGGTCATAAAACATATATATATCTTCATGATTTTGGAGCATGATTCGTATAAATTTGAAACTTGAGTTTCTTTTGAAAATTTGAATATTTCAAGAGGTCATATGCATTTCTCTCACCTTGTGACCTAAAAATGTTTCGACAAACCTTAGTTTGGCATATCCTTCATTTGTATGTTCTTTTTGAGTTAAATGCTAAAGAAGTGAACTTTTGAGGATTAAATCCATTGTTTCCAATTAGGATTGGTTTAAAAGCTCAAAATCTTTTCTTATATCAAATGATTTTCAAAATGAGAAGTTTGACACAGTCATCATCAATCATTCAATCGAGACATTATATTCTTGTGTGTCAAATACATATTAATGACATGACTTTTGATTATACTAATGAATCCCTCTATCATGAATTTTTGTGAGATGATGTTTAGGGAAAGCGAAATGATTCAAGAGCTACGTCACTTCCATGCACGACAAAACAAGCAACTCAAGAATGTGATGTTCAAGAGTGAATGCAAGCATGTGAAGGAATCGCTCAAGAGCCTCGAGGTGCACAATTGTGATGATATTACAAATCTCATGGCTACAAACGAACATCTCGACATGGACAAACACGACAAAGCGGTCAATTCTAAACCCTATAATCCTTGATTGGTAGCTTCGCCTTATTTTTCCGCATTTTAACCCGTCATCATATTTAGTGATTGCAAATGTACTAGAAATTGATCATTTCCGAAGGTATGTCATATGATTGCCATGAAATGCATTCTTAGGTAATTGAAATGCAATCCTAGATAGATCCTTGATATTCAAAGAGTATGAATAGTGCATTTAGTGGATCCGGATTATTTGATTATTTGGATTTACTTGATTATTTGGATTCGGATCTTATGATTTGCAAGAAAATTCAAAAGAGTACATCCGGTGGTTGTTATGCTTAAATTCTTATGGATGAAACAAAACATTGGATTGTAGAATTGCCTTCGAATTGATGCCACTTATGAAATATTGAAAGTGCCGTAAAAATGGTGAACAATTTGATTCAAAACTCTTGATTAGAGTATATTGATATACGACATAATTGTCTAAGAGACTTTGTGGCTTAAAGAGATTTAGAGATCAATCATGATATGAAAAATATGCATCTAGCGGATATGTTCACATCAAACTATTAAATGCATCAAGACTTTGAATGATTGAAAATGGATCAAATGCCATAGAGATAAATGACATCGATATATTCATTGTATGTTAATTGTTTTGATATCTTCTCCATATTTTGAATGTGATTTTCGAAATCCCTTGAAACAAACCTTCTTGAAATCATGCTTTTGCATAAAAACCATTTCATATAAAATCTCATGCCCTAGAAAATATCGTTTCTCCAAATTTAAGTTCTCAATACTTCCTTTTTGTGCTTGATGACAAAGGGGGAGAGATAGTATTTGAGAGAGAATGATAGTATTTGAGAGAGTGTTTTAGAGATAAGCTTTAGAGAAAGCCTTAGGGGAAGAGATTTAGAGAGAATTTGGGAGACATTAGAGTCAGTTGAGTTAATTGACAAAGGGGGAGAGATAGATATCAAATTGGTACAGATTGGTATTTGATAGAATTGATATTGATATCTGAGAAAGATGATAGAAGTAAATTAAGATTGATAAATGATATTTGAGGATGATAAATGATATTTGGGGAGAGATATTATTTGATGTCATTAACATCAATCTTTGGAAGAGATATTTGAGTTAGAGAAAATTGAGATAGTTGATATTTTGGAAAATGACTTGATTGAACTTGTGCTCAATTGTCATTTATATCTCTAAACTCATATAATTATATATTGTGTTCAGTTCCGATATACTGTTGCATATATTGAGGGGGAGCTAAATAATCTGTTTTGGATTTATTAAAATTATAAAAGGTGTTGTCATCAATCATCAAAAAGGGGGAGATTGTTGGATCTAGGTAGATCTTAGTATCTAGGTTTTGATGATTAATTGTGAGACCCCCATTTGAGGATCACCTTGGTAACCGCCCAGGTAAGTTACACACAGCAGGATGACACATGAGCTCCAAACCACACAAGCATAGTAATAACATTAAACAAGTAGCAGGCCAGCATGGCCAATATTACATAGCCAAAGCACCAAAAATGGCGCTAAGTAGAGTTGCTAAGAAAATAACTAGTTTATCAGAACTAGAATCGGCATCCAAGTACCGAACACACAACATAAAACACAAAGCGACGACAAACAGCTTGACTTCCATCTGCAGCGGGGTTGGAGTGGCTCCTCCCACATCTGACTTGACTTGGTGCGCAATCCTTCTAGAAAGTGGGCTCGTCCGGGGCACTTCCATCTTCCGTTGGGAACTCATAACTGCAGGAATCGGGATCCTCGAATCCCTCTTCTACAGTTGGATATAAATGCAAGGGTGAGCACTTGGTGCTCAGCAACACTCATTCCAGGGATTATTGTAATTGTACTTATATGAGGGTGAAACATATGATTCAGGGGTTTTAGTTTCATAGATAGAGATATATAAATTTCCAAGTCATTCGTTTAGTAAAACAGTACTTTATCATGAAAATGATACTTTAAACATTAAACAGGTTTTCAATAAACGTTAGATGTAGTGGTCTCCCATGAGTCACTACTTTTGTTAACCGCATTATGAAAACATTCCAAAACATTACTTGTGCTATAACCCATGGATAACATCCACTACGAAAAGACTCCTGAACCTGGGAGTACAGAGTATCTGATACTTCTTTTACGCTTTGCAAAGGTGTACCTCTTTTTAAATCCACTGGTTCACTCGGCTTTCAAGTCGGATCAGTTTCATGTGACTTATACACATGTGACAAGGCCGAGATCACACAACGCTTTACAATCCAGTATTAACAGTATCCCCGCCCGGTAAATAGACAATTAAGTCTCAAGTACCGTTGTGGGTCTTCCCCACTGCCTTACTTCCTAGCCTCTCTGGTCTATGTTCCCGCAGGACACATAGCCTTGGTCTATGTCCACGCGAGACATACGACTATTTAAGATTACAGCCACTCACGGCTTAATCAGGTCTAGGGCGCCTTCCTTCTTTTACGCCTTTTCCTCTCATCATTTTTCTGAACTCACATCACTCGTGGCCGAACCTTGGCCTTCCAGTTTCCACGCGAGAAACCAGATCGTCAAACCATGCAGGGAACTGCTAATACCAAAAAGCTACTGAGTTGTGCCTGTCCCATACCAGGCAAGTGGTTGGTACGTTTACAATTCGTATAGAGACACAGCACAAGGTACTTGTCCTTATGAACCAATAGTGAGAAACATTCACATTCCCTGGTGCGCACCGCACCCTCTCCATACAAACCAATCCTCACTACTGATCCCTTTTATCAGTTTTCTTGACAACACGGTTTTCATTATAACTTCTCATGTATTTGACCATTTCAAGTTTAATGTGAATATTCAGTATATGAGTCCTAGGGTGACAAAAGCATATATACGAAGGTTCAATAACAAAAAGGGTTTCATGATCCATTAGGTAATATCTACTCATGTCATTCAAACATAAATTGTATTTCAATTAAGTATGCATGGTAAGAAACAGTGAATATACTTCATAAGAAAATATTGGGTGAGACATGATCAAAGGAATGAGGCTTGCCTTGCGATGTTGGGTCTAAAAACTCAGACGGATCTTCAAAGACTTCTTCCGCTCCTTCGGCTTCTGACTCTGCGGCAAACAATTAACACACAAACACATACCATAAGCATACAGAAAATAGTTTCTATAGAAAGTATTAAGTAAATAAGTCATGCATGCAGGGGAAAAGGTTAGGGCAAGGTCACAAGGGCTCTGGTCAAAGAAACGGCTAAAAAGGATTGAACGTCGAAGGGTCGACATTCAGTTCATGGCTTTGGCATAACTTTAAACTAGTCTTAGGATGGTTTTCTGGAGAAGTGACAGAAGGGAAAGATGTAGAACACAACTCCAGGAACCTAGGGGACAAAGTGGCATTTCAATTGCTCAACCAGAAGGGGTCAAACAAGGCTAATGCCAGTGGCTGACATGCACTGACATAGTGCTGGACATGGCCAGAAACTAGGGCATGGCTTAACTTTTGATCCAGGGCTCCAATTGATGTAACACTTTGTCTGGGAGGTAGGCATTACTAACAGGAATAAAATACTCAACAGGGACAAGAGCTGAAAGTGGCCGGAGGGCGGCCAAATCCGGCGAGAAAGCACGGTGGCCTGGACATGAACTGAGCTACTGGACAGTGATCTTGGCATAGGCATAACTCACAATCTAGGCAGATCCAGGTGTTGAGCTAGTGGAAGAAATTACTCAGGGAGGTGAGGTGAAGCTAAGGGACAAGGTTTCAGGGGCTAGATCGGCCGGGAAAGAATTCCGGCGACCGGCGCTGGAGAAGATGACACTGGAGCTCGGGAATTTTTGATACAGGGCGAATGAGCTTAATTCCAAGCTTGAGAATGATCTCTAGGGCACAGCAAGGCTACTGGAGGGGTTAATTTCATTGGAGATTGGCCGGAGGGGCTTGGCGACGAGGTCCGGCGAACGGCTGAGGTTCCAGTTTGGGATTTCTTCGATTTGAGCTTAATTGGGGATCCTGGTTCAACAGGCTTGCTAGGAAATGGCTAAGGATCAATTTCTACTACTGGGACGAGAGCTAATTTGGGATGAAATGGTTAGCATTGAGGGAACAGGGGTTTTCTGGTTTTCCGGCGATCACCGGCGATGAGGATCGATCTGGTGCAATTGGTTGCTATGACACAGAGAGGGGAACGAGGGGAACTCACTGGTGAACCTGGATTGAAGAGAGGGGCTGTGGAATGGGCTAGCACCGTGAGCTCACTCACTGGCTCGCCGGAGAAGAAAGCGAAAACGGCGAGAAACTGGAAATTTGGCTAAGTCCTGAGGTTGTGCTTCTTCACAGCACTGAGGGGGTTTAAATAGGCACGGGGACGGAGCTTGCGAGGGAAAATACGACAACGGTTGCTTGCGCCGGGGAGAAGTTTGTCGGGCGCAGGCGCAACGACGGCGACGGCGACGTGATCGCGCTCAGGCGGTGCTGCAGCTTTGCCAGTTGCATTGGAACTTCACCTGGAATGGCGCAGATGCGGAGGCGACAGCGTAGCTCCGGCAATGACACGTAACGCCATGCAAATGCCACGGCAACGGGCACGCGCGCGCGAAAACGCTGCTGGAGCGCGGCCGTTTAACCGTTGGGCAAGGCGATGCCACGGTGGCTAGCACGTGCGCGCGGGGTGGTTCAGCTGTTCACAACACAGGCGACAAGAGGCGGTGGCCGGCGGCGAGCAAACGCGGCGAAAACCACGGCGCGGCAACGGCGACACGCGCTGGTCATGGGCAACGACCAGGGGCTGGTCGAATGGACCTGAAAAGAAGTTTGGGCCGTTCTGCAATTTCTGAAACTTGTTCCAGGGACTGTTTTGTGAGGAAAACTTGAATAGAACTTGGGCCTGATTGCAAATCTGGAGATCTAAGGGTCCGATCTGAAATCTGATTTCGCAGCTAAGTTGCAAAAGATTATTAGAACTCATCTGGCCAAAGTTTGGTAAGATCAGGCAAGATCTGAAGGGTTTCGACAAAATTGGGGAAAACAGTTTAGGGTAAAATTAGGGTAATTAGGGTTCTGAGACGGCAAGGGTCGAAACTCAGTTTTAGGATGAGATTTTGGAGATGATCCCGAAGGGAAAAATATTCTGAACAACATTTAGAAGGGAATGGCTGAAGCAGATTAGGGTTTGGGGTCAAGATGTGGATTTGGCTATTTTAGGGTTTGGCAAAAACAGGGGTGTTACATTAATGACATTTTGGATAAATCCATGATGATTAAAGTTAATCTAAAGATATCAAATTTGATGATTAAATGACAATTTAGATAAATCCTGATTTAGCACAAGTAAATTGAATTGATTATCGGTAAACCCTGAATTGGATGTTTTTCTCGATTGCGGGTTTGATATTGATGCATATGTAGAGGATGAGCTCGGTGGTTACATCAAGCTTGTGCTGATTGATTGATCGAAATGTAATACGTTAAATCTGAGACTGATGACTCCAGTTGTGGATTTTATATCGATGCACATGTTGAGGGGGAGCTCATCACTTTGGTCATCTAGGTTGATTGATATCATGATATGAGTAGTATAGATCGTGTGCGTATGTGTTTATCATCTACGATCTATATGATTGTATTTTATCTTATACTCATTTGCTACTTGTTGAATATAGTTTGTCATGTCATTTGAAAGAGAAACCGTTGAGCTAACTCCTGTGTGGAGTAGCTTCTCTGGAGGTGATTAATGACGACTTATATATGAGACTAATGTTGTGCATTGAGTGTACGTATTGTAGTCTCAGTTTGATTGCAGGATAAAAGCGAGCAAGGGTGTGAAGAGGATGAAGTCGATATGAGACATCTCGAGCGAGGTCGAGCTTAGCAAGGTCGAGCTTTGCGAGGACGAGTGTCAAGTAGTCGAGCTTCGCGTGGTCAAGCTTAACGAGATCGAGCTTTGCGATGACGAGTGTCGAGCGGTCGAACTTCACGAGGTCGAACTTCACCTAAGGTAAAATCCAAGATTAATGATTGTTTTCTTAGGGTTTTACCGGTATCGGTGTTTGGAGACAGACCGGGTTGATAGGTTTCTTTTTACTAGTTTGACTGTACTATTTAGAGGGGTCGGAAACTAGTAGCTTGAATCTATCTAGTGCGGAAGCTCAGATGCATTCATATCATCTTGCACTAGTGTCTTGCATTGCTAGTGAGTCTAAGTGTAGTTCATGTGCATTAGATTAAATGTTTTGAAAACTGCACTTAATCGTGATCGCCAGCTGTTTAAATTGGTTTATTTATCTAGAGCTGGTCGTGGTCGTATTTGCATATTCTGATCGTATCAGTGTTGATACGTGGTCGTGGTCGTGTCGCTTGTTTGGCGGCTTTCTGTTTAGGGTTTGGGCGTGGTCGTAGGAGTTCGAACTGGTCGTACCAGTCTTCGACTCGCTTGCGTACGCTCGACCAAACCCTATCGACCACCTGTTTTCGATCGGATGTCAAGACCTGTGTGGTCGTGGTCGTTGCTAAGTGACACAAATCACATCCGCGAGAAAACGGCAAATCCGTATGTGCAAATACTCTAAAATTGCATTTGAGATGATTTTTGGATTGAATATTGTAACACCCTGAGTTAGGGGTGAAAACTTCCTTTCTCATCAAATGGCACGCATGCATGTATCTGTAGTATTAGCCAGATCAGTATCTATCCTAAGCCCTAAAATCTCCAAAATCTATCCTATGACCTCAAATTAAGATCAGATTGTTCAGATGTGATCTATCAGTTACTCTGAACTTAAAAGTCTTCATAACCTAGATCCAATTCTATCTCTAACTCCCAGAATTATCAACTCCTTCTGTTTTCGAAAACAGAAATACCTTATATTACTTAAATACCCTAAGTTTCAGAAATACAGATTTAATCCGAATCTTGACCAAGTTCAGACCAGATTATTCCCGGAATATGATCATGGATATGTCAATACCTTAATATAAAAAGTTGACAGCCAGATTCTGCCATCTAGACTCTTTTTACAAATTAGTCCAAGAATTATCGCAAAATAGTCCTTATCTGATATCTGAAAACCTAAAAAGACTAAAATCTCCAGATTAACTCCAAATTCAGAATTTCTCCAGCAAATCTTCTCAAAATGCTATTTGCCACAAGTTTCTCTTCTGTGCAGATATCAAAATCGAACCCTAAATGCCAGAATTCAAAATCGACAAAACTCAAATCCTAATATACCCTAAATTACCCTATTTTCAGTTTGTATCAAAAGCTATCCAAATGTGCCAAATTTTATTTTCAATCCTTGCCAAATCATCTGTGGAATAAAGATTGCCAAAATAGCAGAATCAAAGTCAGTTCAAACCTCCCAGAATTCCAGATTTGCATTTTAGTCCAAAACAAGAAATCGAATATTGCAATCCGGTCCCTAATTCGACCAGGACAGCAGCAAGCATTCGACCAGGTCAACTGCTATACACGACCAGGGTTCGCCGTGTTTCTTTGCGCCGTGGTTGCTCATCGCCGGCCAAGCTTCGCCGCACTTGTGACCGTGCATGCCAGTACGCACGTGTCCTTGCCTCAGCCGTCACCGTGGCAGCGTCGTTGCTACGTCGACGACCAGCGTTTGCTCCCGCGCGCGATCAGCAGCAACTTTGTCAGCAATCCATCGCCACGTAGCCTCGCCGCGCCAGTACTTGTCGCCACCGCTTGCTACAAGCTTCGCCAGGTCCCGATGAAGCGACATTGTGATCAGCTGAAGGCTTGTCGCCGTCGCATCACCGTTCTTCGCTGTGTCTTCGCCGCTGTTGCTCCAGCACGCAACCCGTCAAGTCACCAGCAGCCAATCTCTTCATTGTTTTCTCTTCGCATGCTTCGCTTGCCTATTTAAGCATCCCTGTGCTCAGCAGCTCCCTCAAACCTCACTGGTAATCAGCTAAGTTTCGAAATTCTCCTGTCTTGGTCTTCTTCTCCGGCGAGCCGTCGAGGAGCCTCACGGTGCCAGCTCAATCCGCAACATCTCCTGTCAAATTAACCGCATCAGTAAGTTCCCTTCATCTCCCTCATCGTGCTGTACCATTTAATTGGTTTACATTGCATCTAGTCGCCGGCGATCACCGGAAATGGCTGAAAATCGAAGATTGCCCTGTTCCGGCAATGCAGCCCGATTCAATTCGAATTAGCTTTCGTTTCTGTAAACAAAATTGATCAGTGAGCTAAATCAAGCAAGCCTGTGAAGTTGGATTTCGAAATTTAGCAAGAATCGAACCTTTTCCCTAAACCGAGCTTCACCAGAAAACCGGCGATCGTCGCCAGGCTTCTCCAGAGATCCTCCGGTCAATTTGATGTTACCAGAAGCTTCCCTATACCTCCTAGATACTCTCCAAGCAAGGAATTTAGTTCTCTCGGCCTGTAGCAGAAACCCCCAACTGGCAGTGTCTCTTCTCCGGCGCCGATGATCGGAAAAGTGATCCCGGCCATTTCAGCCCTCGAAACCTTGTCATTTAGATGTGCCCTAGTCTCCTGAGTATTTTTGTCTTCTAGCCCGACACCTAGATCGGCCTAGATTGGAAGATATAGCCATGCCAAGATCTTGTCCAGAACTGCTCCAGTGCAACCAGTTCATCTCTGTTCATCATCAAATTTCTTATTTTCCAGCCATTTTCAGCCTTAGATCCTATTGAATGATTTATTCCTGTTATCAATGCCTACCTCCCAGACAAAGTGGTGCATCAATTGGAGCTCGAGATCAAAAGTTATGCTAAGCCCTAGTTTTTGGCATTGTCAGCTCTATGCCAGAGCTTGTCAGCCAGTGGCATTGACCTTGTTTACCCACTTCTGGTTGTGTAAATTGAAAACCACTTTGTCCACTAAATTTGTAGAGTTGTGATCTACATTTTATTCTACTACCACAAGTTGAGATAACCCCTCTATCATTCATCAACCCTATGTCGATGCTTTGAACCGAATGTCGACCTAAAGACGTTCGCTATTTTTGAGCGAACCAGTCGCAACCTTGATATCATTCTGATATTTTGAGACATTTGGAACCTTGTAAACCTTTGACAGCTAATCTTAACATTGGTTTCCTTAACTTAACCCTAATCAGCCTCTAAACCCAATCATTTCAGAATCATCAAGACTTCATCTTTGCATCTTTGCATATAGTATAATAATGTATTGAAAAGATTATGATTATTGGTTGTTTGTTTGATTGGAGAGCAGATCAAGAGCCCGAGTTCGAGGACTTCACTGCGGATCCGACGTCAACTGCTGTATTTTACGACGCGGAAGGCAAGTCATATCCTTGTTCATCTTGAACCTATATTTTAAATGTTGCTATAATATAACCTTGAATATAGGCAATATTGCATGTGAATGATCGAGAATAGTTGATTTATCAATTGGCAGTACTAGACTGATTATCTATAAAATGTGAAATAAACAAGTTTTGAGCCATGAACTATTATATGTATTTATATACTTATATTCATGAAATAAAACCCCTAGCCGTGATCAGAAAAATGGTATGGATGGCTGTAGCACTGGAGGTGCTAAACTGCAAAGGAATGCAGGCACTGAAGGTGCAGGGTTGTGGATGGTCTGGTCATTGGCATATAAGGACTAGAACCTTGTGTTGTGCGTCTAGTGGCATGAACAACGTGCTAACCGCAAGCCTGGTATGGGACAGGCCTGAACAAGTAATTATGTGGATCGCACATGAAACCCCTGCATGAGATGTGTAGTGATGCACGATAAACACGGAGCGCGGCTCCCACACATATCAGTGAAGGTGATCAAGCACGCTGACCCAGTAATGGGAATAAGCAAAGGGGTGGAGGTTTGGATACAACCTGCCACAACTGTGCCTCGCTGAGAGCCACAGGGTCGGGGGTGAATTGTGAGTAAAACATAACAAAAGTTCTTGTTATTTCCACCTTGCCGCTCACAGTATGAAGTGAGTCAGGGGTCCAATCATTTTGTTATGATAGGAAAGGTTTGAAAGTGGAATATCTTGCGGGTAAATTGGTACCTCTCTGCAGAGTTAAAAACGTATTCGAATACTCCGAGCTCCCGGGTTTATAGGAGTCTGCTACGGTGGATTAAATCCACGGGGTGTGACACAAGTACTATTTTCTAAATAAAATATGTTAAGTCAAGATTACCCAAATGACATGTGTTGTCATGATAAGGAGTGCTGCCGTGGGCTGTCGTGTGTCGACGTGTCGCGGTAGTGCTATAATCTAGTGAACATGATTGATGATGTTATATTATGAAAAGTGCTGCCATAAGATGAGATGAGAAAGGAAAAGACTATTTTACAAATATCCATAATTCTTGACTAGTCTAGGTTCATATCATCACTACTATATGTACTTACTCTTACCTATGACTTGCTGAGTACGTAAGTGCTCACCCTTGCAACATTCAACTCAATAGATGGAGCCTACTTTGATCAAGATGATGGCACGGAGTATTACGTGGATCCAGAAGGAGGAGAATCAGTTCCGCCAGAGCCCTGAAGTGTGTTGTTCTGCCGTCAACTTCTTTTGTGGGAGGGTCACCTATCTTCTGCTGCGTAGTTAAATATTTTGTTAAACCCTGAATGCCTTGTAGGCATTGTAATCCTCTTTATGTAATATTAAGGCCAGCAGGCCACACTGCTTAATATTTTGTGAGTACTCTGTTGCAATGTAATATACTCCTGTGTTTGACTCATCCTGGGAAGTCAAAGGTTTGTGGTATGGGACTAGCTGCAGCGAGCTAGGTCTCTACAGGAGTAGTCGTTGTCCCAGTCTCGGGTCGCGACAAATATTTTGACAGCAGGAAAGTTTCTGAGTTTTCTAGACGTTTCTAGACCTTGCTAGGTCTTGCTCCTGTTGACAAAATTGTAGAGCTCTGAGTTATCTTTCTAACAAGCCAAAAATTACCTCAATCGGATCTCTGGATCAAAAGTTATACATGTTTTACTGTCAGTGTGCAGTGGCCGGACAAATGCATCCGCCCGGAGCTATTTGTCCGAAGTGGCCGGACTTTGTCCGAAATGGCCGGACATTGTCCGGCCTGTACAAATTTTTTGAGCCGAAAAATGAAACAGAGACAAATGCATCCGTCCGGGGCATTTGTCCGTTATGGACGGACTTTGTCCGAAATGGCCGGACATTGTCCGGCCTGTACAAGTTTTTTGAGCCGAGAGTTAACAGAGACATATCCATTTGTCCGGACGTTTTGTCCGGACAAATGGTATCCGTCCGGCCTTCACAAATTTCGCCCAACGGTCACTGACACATTTGCAACGGCTGAAATTTTTGTACTGGCCGGACAGTGTCTGAAGTGGCCGGACAATGTCCGGCCTGTACAACTTTTGGCCCGGTTTCTTGCAAACGGCTAGTTTTTCATTGAGGCTATAAATACTTCGTGTTTGGCTTCATTTTTGGGGGCTCAAAGACTTCATTCTTCAGCTGAAAACCTAGCCAATTGAGTTGCATATGTGTGATAGCATGTAGAGGCTAGAATTGAGCCCAAATCTTGAGTAGATGAGAGAGAGAGCTTGAGGGAGATTGTGTGAGTGTTTAGTGCACTTCATCTCCATTAGATTGCTAGTGCTAGAGTGTTGAGCATATCATTTGCATCATTGAGATTCTAGCACGTGGTTGATTCAAGTGAAAGCGCATCCGGCTTGTTACTCTTGGCGATCGCCTTCGCCTAGACGGTGCCGGAGGAGAGCCGAGATCTCTCCAATTGAAGTTTGTCGGAGAGGCCGGCAAAAGATTGTGAAAGGTGTGGTGCTCGCCTATCCGGTGTGGAGAAGGAGCGACCCTAGTGAGATATCCTTCGTGGATATAGAAGCGAGGCTCCGAGCGAGCGCTTCAACAAGGAGTAGGGGAGACCGGGCGAGTCTCCGAGACCTCAGTAAAAATATTGTGTCAATTGCATAATTCTTATTTGCTTTATATTCATCTTGACACAATTGCTTATATCACTATTGTTGCATGTATTGTTAAATATTTCATATGGTTGAATGCAACTAGTTGATTGAATTGTTTTAAGCCTCATTGTATAATTTAGGTCTCTCAATTATTCTTTAAAATTGCTTAATTGAAAAGAAATTTTAAAAGCCTCCTAATCACCCCCCCTCTAGTCGGCATCCTTGATCCTACAGACTTCTGTGGCCACAGACTTCTATGGTCGCAATCATCCATAATTATACTACTCGTAACCATTATGGCCGTGGAGATATTTGTCCGCAGTATATATGGTAGCGGAGATAAGATAATATCCAGTCCATAGTCGTAGTTTGTGCATGACCTCGGAACAAAAGAGTTATTGGAAATGGAAGTATCTCTGAATCAAGAGGGTCAGGTCGAGAATTGTCGACCATGGTCTAAGAGTTGTATGGTAGCATTATAACTACACTCTGGCCAATATTGCTAGGATAATACTCTCTTCGTTGACAGAATAAGGATGACTATGATGTGCAGTTATCCATAAACCGTCAATAAGATACGAATGGGTGTGCAGTTAACCATAACCGGACACTCTAACCAGGCGAATGACAATTGCATCTCCAAACTGGAGAGTGGCAACTGCTTGTAACTGTAGTGTAGTTGTCGCCGAAGCGTCCTTTCACTCAAGCAATTGGCGTCTTCTTCAACAACTATAAAAGGAGGATAGGGCTTGAGAGAGGGGGAGAGACCAAAAAGGATAAAAAAAGACTGGGAGAACCGAAGAATGATCCATGGAGTCTAGTACAATACTAAGAGATTAGACTCGTTCATACACAATTTGTAACTCCATTACTCTTATAGTGAGAACATAACAGGAGTAGGGCTATTACTCAAACTTTGAGGTCCTGAACCTGTATGAACACAGCCTATTAATGCATCCATATTTACAATGATTTCCCTTTGATGATTGCTAGATAGTACCTCTCTACAAAACAAACTAAATTCGTGTAAGTTCAGCTTGGGATCTTGTCCTGATCCTCGACAAATTGAAACTTGCATTAACTACTTCTCCCATCATAATACCTCCAAATTGGAATGAACCCTTTGAATTGGTGTGTGATGCTAGTGATTATGCAATTGGCGCTGTTCTAGGGCAAAGAACACATAAGGTTTTATATGCTATATACTACGTAAGCAAAACTTTGGATGATGTTCAAAGTAATTACACCACAATTGAAAAAGAATTGCTTGCTGTAGTGTATGCCCTGAATAAATTTTGTCCATATTTGATTGGTTCAAAAGTGATTGTGCATACTGGTCATGTTGCTCTTAAGTATCTTTTAACCAAGACAAAAACCTAGCCATGACTTGCATGATGGATCCTACTATTGTAGGAATTTGATTTGGAGATCAAAGATAAGAAAGGTGCTGAAAACGCCGTTCCCGATCATCTTTCGCGACTCTTCACCGACACCGTTGATGTTCACACAATGATGCTTTACCCGACGAGCACCTTTACTTGATTCAAGCAGAACCATGGTATGCTGATTATGCAAATTATTTATTTAACCATGAACTTCCTCCAGGGTTGATTATTAGACAACGCAAGCGCTACCTCCACGACATCCGACGCTACTACTAGGACGATTTGAACCTTTTCAAAAAGGGAGTTGACAACATCTTTCGACGATGCATGCCTGACCATGAGATCCAAAGTGTTCTTGAACATTGTCATTCATCTCCATGTGGTGGATATGCTGGAGCTTCAAAAACAGTAGCAAAGGTATTGTAATCAGGTTTGTTTTGGCCTTCTTTATTTAAAGATGCTTATGACTTTGTGCAAAAATGCGATCCTTGCCAATGTTCTAGAAATTTGAGTAAATGACATGAAAAGCCGTTAACAAACATTCTTGAAATTTAACTCTTTGATGTATGGGGAGTAGATTATATGAGACCTTTTCCATCTTATATGGGCAACTCCTACATTTTAGTTGCAGTTGATTATGTTTCAAAGTGGGTAGAGGCTGTTGCAACACCAACAAATGAATCAAAACATGTGATTAAACTTTTCAAAATAGTCATCTTTCCCCGATTTGGTATACCGCGAGTAGTAATTAGTGACGGCGGTGCGCACTTCACTAATTACCAATTTCAGAAATTATTGATGAAATATGGGGTTATTCATAAAGTTGTTCTTGCATATCACTCTCAAACAAGTGGACAGGTTGAAGTCTCAAATAGGGAGATCAAGACGATCTTGTAGAAGGTGGTAGCAATGTCACGTACGGATTGGGCGCTCAAACTTCCCGATGTTCTTTGGGCATATCGCACTGCATTCAAAACTTCGCTATGTATGAAACCTTACAAAATTGTATTTGGTAAGAATTGCCATTTTCCTGTTGAAATTTCACACAGGGCGTTATGGGCGTTAAAAAAACTCAATTGGGACTTCGACAAAGTAGGGCGAAGGCTAATCTTGGAATTGCATGAACTAGAAGTGACGAGGATTGACACCCGAGTCAGTTCAAATAAATGCACTATTGGTTCAAGGCAGATTCGAGCCAAATACGTGCCTGGCGGTGCGAACTCAAGTTATTCTGAGAAGCATCAGCCCGAGGTCGCAGGCTTTGCGCGATCAGACCGCAGGCTTTGCGCGATCAGGTCACAGGCTTTGCGAGATCAGACCGCAGGCTTCGCGCGGTCAGGAATTCATGTGCTATACGCCAGCAGAATGTTGGAGATGTTGCGCGGTTAGCCAACATCTCGCGGTCAGAGCACTTTCGACAAGGGTACTTGGGGTTTACCTGTCCGGCTGTCCCTATAGCGAGAATATCCCAAGTATCCCGAAGATTCTTCCGCGTGGAAGATCAACCGTCAGGTGGTTAATACGTGCAGTTATCCATGAATAACACGTGTTAAACTTGCGTGGAGGTTAAGAGCGGTTCTCTAAAACCGCATCCGAACAACTGTCTGATGCAGTTACGACATGGCACCCTTTCGACCAGTATAAAAGGGTGGCAAGATGCATCAAACAGTGGGGGATCAACGTCTCTGATACAAGCGAGATACAACACATCTCAACCACTCAAACAGCCAAGTCTATGGCCTAGAGTAGATAGTTTTTTAGAAGCCTCTTTGGCTTCTTTCTGTATCCTTACATAGGAAAAAACCTTCGCCTGTGAAGGTCTTTTCCCGCCCTTTTGTAAATCTTTCTCACATATAGTGAAATCTCAACAGGACGTAGGGCTATTACTCCCACCATCGAGGGCCCGAACCTGTATAAACCTCTATGTGCTCCTGTTTTCCATATTTCTATATACCTTACCGGAGGGTCATCTTGAAAGGTTTCACTATTACAAATTTTGCATAAGTTCGGCTGAGGACTCCGAGTCTGAATCGTCGACAGCTAGTGCCCACCGTGGGGCCTTTCTCAAGGCATCCTAATTTTAATCCGGAGGTTCGCTGAAACATGGCTGTAGTATATGATTCCAAGAACGATTTTGATCTCGAGGATTATGCTCACATTCCAATGTCTTCTCCAAGAGATCCTGTTCCGATGGAGGAGGTTGAAGGCCAGAATCTTCTAGAGGTGGAATCATCTCTCCAGGTCATGTCCATCGACCAGGGGGCGACTAGCGCAAGGTCAAAACCCACAGAGGTTCTCAATGCGCTAGAGGATGAATCCGGTCCGTCATACGACCCCATTGAGGGGAAGAATGATATCGACTTGGAAATCAGCCCGGGGAGATTCGACCCTGATAACCTTCACCGTCTCTTTGATTTCGAGTCCGACTCGGAACAAACCGAGATGTTTTCCCCATCGACAACCTCTCTCCCTAGACAGTTCGTTGCCTTGTCGGAGGAGACTCCCGACCAACAGGCTGCTAGGGAAGAACGGGATCGCAAACAAAAGGAGGATGAAGATCTCGAGCAACAAAACAATGAACTATGCAGAACTGCCCTAGAGGCTCTTCAAGATGCGCAGGCTCGTTACGATGCTGCTCCGAGTTCTTCTCGATGGTCACGTGGTCGCAAACGTGACCAGACCCCTTTTTTGCCACCGGAGCGTTTCCCGGTGGACGAAGAAACAGTAACACCTGGTGCCCCTAGGAGAAGCACCCATGGTCGACTGCGATCTATCGCGGAAGTCATGCGTAACTTTCCTCCTACGGTCACGAATGCGCAGAAACTGGCCTTTACCAGGATCTTGGCGGAAAGGCTGGATGAGGTCGCGTCTGAGGCGACCCCAACGGCTTCTTCCCGCTCGGTAACACGTTCCCGCGAACCAGAGTGTCCTCACTCTGGTTCTGGCCGGTGAAGTTAACCACCGCCCGTACCGTCCCGACAGGACAAGTACCGGCGAACGCAGAATTCTCGTAGTAGGGATCGGGTTCCTGTTCACTCTCGTTTGGGACTGCGAGTAACTTCACCGTTGCGTGAGGTCGCCCGTAACCCGGTCGAGAGTCACAGGGCAGTTCACGGCCCCTACGTCGGTTTTAAAGCTTTTTCGCTTGGCCTACGAGCGGTCGTTTCGCCCGATAAGTTTCGACCAGGGGCCATTGAGAGGTTTGACGGAACTCAGAACCCATCCGAGTTCCTTCAAATCTATATCACTGCCATCCAAGCGGCAGGAGGCGATGACCGGGTCATGGCCAACTACCTGCCTACAGTCCTCGAAGGACCGGCTAGAACCTGGCTGTTTAACCAGCCCGAAGGTTCCATCTATAATTGGGAAATGCTGTGCAACGCCATCCTCAGCAATTTCCAAAACTGTTACCAAAAGCCGGGTAAAGAGGACGATCTTCATCGGCTACGACAAACTTCAACCGAAACTCTTCGGCAGTTTGTCAAGAGGTTTGTCGGGGTGAGGAATACCATCCCGAACATATCTGATGGCTCCGTTATCAGGGCATTTAAACATGCCGTTCGATACCGGAGATTCACTGAAGACTTGCTTATCCACCCTCCTCGATCAGTGGCCGATCTGTTCGACATGGCCGATCGATACTCTGACGCAGCCGAAGCAGTCGAATGGAACCGGATGGTCGACAAGGGTGACCTACCACCTCAACCAGGTTTCAAAGACGCCAGGAAAGAAGATTCAAGTAAGAAGCCGGAATCTTTGTCAGGTGGGAGGTCAAAGAAGTCGAAGAGGAACCTCTCTGGACAGTACCGCGAGGTCGCAGTCGCAGAGAAGCCGCCTTCGACCAAAGGTAACAAGCCTTCATTTAAGAATAAAACTGCTTCTGGTGGTCGTAGTGCCGACCAGCCAGAAAAGTCAACTAATCCGCAGGAAGGCAAGAAGTGGTGTCCACTCCACAACTCCGCAGGCCACGACCTCAAGAACTGCAGGAGTTGGTTGAAGCAATTGGATGATTTCTACCAGGGAGTTGGGCCAATGCCAACCTTACTGCCTAAAGAGCAGGCGTGCGGACTTAGAAACGCCGATGGAGACGAGGAAATGTCCTACCAGGTACCTCAAAATCATATTAATGTTATTTTCGGGGGTTCTTCTTCTTTCGTTTCCAAAAGGCAGTTTAAAGCCTTTTACCGAGAGGTTAACCAAACGGAGACATCTCTTGGTGAACCTCAATACCCCCGTTGGTCAGATACACCCTTGACATTCGATCATTCTGATTGTCCCGCGGGGCTTACTCGACCATTGAGGCTCCCTCTGGTTATTACCCCGATCATCAGTAACGTGAGAGTCGAAAGGGTCCTGATCGATGGAGGGAGTTCCCTTGACATTTTGTTGGTCAAGGTGCTCGACGAGATGCAAATTCCTCTTTCGAAGATCAAGCCCATAATCCATCCGTTTTATGGGATAATCCCAGGCCCCTCCATGATGCCGTTGGGACAAGTGGTCCTCCTGGTCACACTGGGAGAACCGGATAACTTCCGAACAGAATTGGTTACTTTTGACGTAATCGATTGTGATTCAGCTTATAATGCAATCTTTGCCAGGCCAACTCTCGCTAAATTCATGATGGCAACGCACTATGCTTACCAGTGCAGAAAATTGCCTGGCCCCAAAGGTGTCATCTCGGTCCGAGGCAGTCGCAACGTGGCACTCATGTGCGACCGGCTATCTTTGGAGATGGTCAATCAACTTCCCCTCCGGGACGCCCAGGTCGCCACCGTCGCCACCGACGCGATCAAGGCTGCTCCTCGACCAGATGAGAAACTCAAACTGGTTCCTTTGTACCCAGATGATCCATCCAAGACAATTCGGGTCGGATCAGGTCTGGATGACAAATAGGAACTCGAGCTCATTGCTTTCCTCCGGGCTAATGCATATGTGTTTGCGTGAAAACCGTCCGACATGCCCGGTGTCCCAAGGGAAGTAACCGAGCACAGGTTAGCAATTCGACCTGGACAACGACCAATAAAGCAAAAGCTCAGGCGTTTTGCTGTTGACCGACAGGAAGCCATTCGAGAGGAGTTGGACAAACTCCTAAAGGCCGGGTTCATTCGTGAAGTCGATCACCCGGAATGGCTCGCCAATCCGGTCATGGTCCGCAAGTCAAATGGCAAGTGGCGCATGTGCGTCGACTACACTAGCCTCAACGCTGCCTGTCCGAAGGATGACTTTCCCATTCCCCGCATCGACCAGTTGGTAGACTCAACTGCGGGTTGCGAACTGATGAGCTTCCTGGACGCCTACTCAGGATATCATCAAATTAGCATGGCAGAAGAAGACGAAGAGAAAACTGCCTTCATCACCCCGTTCGGCACCTACTGCTACGTCAGAATGCCGTTCGGTCTCAAGAACGCAGGTTCCACGTACCAGCGCTTGATGCAAAAGACCTTTCTTTCCCAGATAGGGCGTAATCTCGAAGCACATGTAGATGACTTGGTTGTAAAAAGTACCAAGAGATTGTCTCATTTGGACTATCTCGCTGAAACTTTCTGTAATTTAAATCGCTTTGGAATAAAATTAAACCCGGAGAAATGTTCTTTCGGGGTTTCTTCAGGAAAACTTCTTGGTTTCCTTGTGTGTTCCAGGGGCATTGAAGTTAATCCTGAGAAAATCAGGGCCATTGAACAAATGAGATCGCCCTCGACCATGAAGGATGTTCAACGCCTGGCTGGTTGCATGGTGGCCTTAAGTCGCTTCATATCGCGACTAGGCGAAAGGGGATTGCCTTTCTTCAAAGCCTTGCGGAAGCATCACAATTTCACATGGTCGGATGAGGCCGAAAAAGCGTTTCAAGAGGTGAAGACATATCTGTCCAGTCCGCCAGTGTTGGTGTCTCCCGACAAAGGAGAACCATTGCTTCTTTATCTGGCGGCCACACCGCATGCGGTCAGCGCTGTCCTGATCGCGGATAGGGAAGGAATACACAGACCCGTCTACTATGTGAGCGAAGTACTTCATGGTCCTAAGGAGCGTTACCCTGAGGTCCAGAAGATACTTTACGCGCTACTGATGGCTTCCCGTAAGCTACGACACTACTTCCAAGCTCATAAGATCACAGTACCCTCCTCTTTTCCTTTGGGGGATATTGTCCGAAATCTAGAAAAATCTGGTCGAATCGCTAAATGGGCGGTCGAACTCAGTGCCTTCGATATCCATTTCACGCCACACACGGCGGTTAAGTCTCAGGTTTTGGCCGACTTTGTAGTCGAATGGACCAACCCTGAGCCACCCATGCAGGTGTCGGAGGAATTGGAATGCCCTGATCACTGGACAATGTACTTTGACGGCTCCCGTAGTTTTCAACACTCGGGGGCTGGAGTGGTCTTAGTTACGCCCCAGGGCGAATAGCTTAATTATGTCATCCAACTACACTTTGTTGCAACTAACAACACGGCAGAGTATGAAGGTCTTCTTGCAGGGCTCCGGGCAGCAAAATTCCTCGGAGTCCGTCGATTAGTGGTGAGGGGAGACTCACAGCTGGTCGTAAACCAGGTAAACAAGGAGTACAGCACCTCCGATGAGACAATGGCTCATTACCTGGGGGAAGTGAGGAGATTGGAAAAACACTTCAGTCATTTCGAAGTCCAATACATCCCGCGAAAGGACAACATTCTCACAGACTAATTATCCAAAATTGGGTCCTCACGCACATCCGCTCCGGCAGGAGTGTTCATTGAACACTTGGACCATCCTTCGATCATGACTTCGGTCGAGGATGATCCGGTAATAGCCTGCGCTACCAACCTCGGTCAGGAACAGGATTGGACTCATCCATTGAGAGTCTATCTTGAACATGGGACCCTACCCGAGGACGAAACCGAAAGCGATCGGTTAATTCGAAAAGCGCGTCTGTACAAGCTCATAGATAGGATCTTGTACAGAAAGGGTACTCAAGGAGTATTCATGCGTTGCATATCTCGGGAGGAAGGAAAATCCCTCTTGAAAGAAATACATGACGGTGTATGCGGTGCGCACGCGTCATATCGGACACTGGTCGGAAAAGCTTCTCGACAGGGATTCTACTGGCCTTCGGCACTTGATGATGCCAAGCATATGGTCAAGATGTGTCCTCAGTGTCAGTTCCACGCGAGACAGGTTCATCAACCTGCCTACGCGTTACAAACCATTCCCCTCGCATGGCCTTTCGCGGTCTGGGGAATGGATATTCTTGGTCCTATGCCACAAGCGGTTAACGGGTACAAGTTTCTGTTCGTAGCCATTGACACGTTTACAAAGTGGATTGAGGCCGAACCGGTACGAAATATTACCGCCTCAGCAGCACAAAAGTTCTTTCATAAGAACATTGTTGCCCTATTTGGTGTTCCAAACCGTCTTATCACCGATAATGGTTCTCAGTTCGCCAGTGGTCTTTTCCTAGATTACTGCGATCAGATCGGAACTAAGGTGTGCTTTGCTTCTGTGGCACATCCGCAAAGCAACGGCGCTGTAGAACGGGCTAATGGGCAAATACTGCAAGGCATCAAAAAATGTGTTTTTGATCGCCTTAAGACTCGCTCGAGGGCTTGGGCAGACGAGCTCTATACCGTTCTTTGGGCGCTACGAACTACCTCTAGTCGAGCCACCGGTGAGACGCCCTTCCATCTGGTCTATGGGGCCGAGGCTGTGTTGCCTATGGAAGTCAGTATTGGGTCTGTTCGGACAGAACAATTCGAATAGGTTAATTAGTCCGAACAGCGATCACAAGATCTCATCCTCTTAGAAGAAAGGCGTGATCGCGCAAGTATCATAGCAAAAGGGTGCGACCACGTAGTCTTAACGTGGGCGACTTGGTGTTACGAAAAATCCAAGACCAGTCTAATCGCAACAAATTCTCCCCGAAGTGGGAAGGCCCTTACACTGTTGTCTCAGTGCCGCGACCAGGATCCGCGCGGTTAGCCATGGAGGATGGTCGAATTTTGTCCAATACTTGGAACATCGATCAACTTCGCAAGTTCTACGTGTAAGTACTCAATCCCTTTTCTTGTTCAATTAGCATCTTTTCATAAAACAAAAAATGTTTTGGTTTCATACGATGAATATTTCCCTTTATGCCCATGTGCTGCGAATTCGGCTTGGGGGCTGGTCGCCGGCGGTTAGATCATTACCACGTCCTAGTCGGATTCGCTGGCCGATCTCATGACCGCTTCCAGATAAGTCACTCCTAAATAAGCCATTTCTCAACGCACACGGGGCTTTCTGGCAAGTCCTCGGTTATCTGAGTGGCTGTCGGTTTGCAAACAAGGCTAGGCGTTACTTTGATCATAATTGTTGGTTCGATCACACATCCCTGGTCGTTATTATTCACTTTTCTCCTGCGTTTGTAATACTAAGTCTTCAGTATTTACAATCACAGGCGGGGCCTAGGGGGATATGTTTATAGTATGAAACAACACAAAACAAGAATACATATATTCATTTTTCAAAAATGGATTTCAACATACATTGCATCGTATACAACTGTTTCTGTACAGAAGTAGGGATCACTAGATCCCAAGCTCAGTCAGGAGCTTATCGACAAGGGGCCTGATCTCCTCCATGACGGCCTCTAGTTCTTCCTCACTCTCGACCTCAACCGGTCCCACCAATGGATTCAGATCTGCATCTGGTCCCTGGTGAAGTCAAACCCGGCTGAGAATGGCGGAAGCGGCTGACCGAACCCTGGTTCTGATCACCTCTTCTCGTCGTCGTGTATCCTCAAGAAGATACTTGAGAAGTGACTCCGCCTGGGCCATGACTAGTGTAGACCAGTCATTTAGGCTGAGATTATCTCTTGTGGTCTCGACCACATCAGCCTTCAGAAGACGAGCCACTGCCTTCAGTTTTTCGAAGATTGAACGGCTCAGCTCTCTGATCGCCCTTTCGGAGGTTAGAATAGAGCCCTGGAGGAGTCCATTGTCTTGACTGAGTTGTTTTATTTGACCCGCTTGCGCTACTGCAAGAGAAAAGATTACTCGCGCGTTATGAAGTTAAGTCCTCCTAATCAGGAATCGACTTACCAGCAAGTTGTGGCCGCAGCTTGTTGTTTTCGATCTCTTGGTTTCTAGTCACTGAGATCGAATGGAGCTTGACTATGGCCACTTCTTTCTTCAGCAATGCCACTTCTCTGTAGTAGAACAAAAGGAGTGGTCATAACCAATTTGTATCTGTACAAGTTGAAGAGTAATGATCCTTACCTGCACAAGTTGTCTCGTTCTTTTTGTACGGCCTCAACGCTCGCCATCATAGCATGCGACTTGGCCGTCATCCGGGATAACTCCTATGATGCAAAAAAAAAGGAGTTAAAGATGTCCTATGTACAATTCAGGCACCGAAAGTGAAGTTCATCATACCTTCATGAATTCCCGTAAGGAAATGTCTTCCGGAGTAACCGGAAGACCCGTTGAAGGCCCCGATGCGGCCACAACAAGGGCAGCCGGTGGGAGTGCCTGCTGGGCACTACCCCCAGTCGCTGTTGGTTGCGACTGGGTCTCCGCACTTGCCTCTCCCCTCACGGCCCGAACTGCTTCCTGGACCGAGGGGGTGGAGCGCTCCCCACTGGAGGCTCTTGCACCAGCAGCAGCTTCAACCCTCCCTGGAGCGGTTGAAGGACTGGATGCTGTTTCTTTTCGCCTGACAAAGGAAAGAGGAACCAAGCAGTTACAATTCGTGATCGTCACGACTTGTTTTAATACAACCAAAATAAAGGTTCTTACCTTATTTGAAATCCCATCAGTTTTTGAGATTTCTGGGAAGGCTCTCCGCGAGAAAGAGGACAACTGTCGTCTGTCCTGGTCTTCCTCTTGGTGAATAAGGCATTCCCTCCCTAGATGTGTTCCTGTGTAAGCACATTTCTAAGGGAAGATGAAGACAAACGATAAGAGTCTTTACCTGGGCAACTGGACCAGTTGGCAGGGCTGCATCCGAGGGCCTGGATGGCTCCTAGACTTCTGGGGCCGGCGCCTCGTTTGCCACCGCAGTAGGGTCTTGTCTGACCACCTCCACTCCTGTCTGCGGGGGTGGAGGATTTTCCTCCCTGGGACTCGCAGGAGTCGTAGGGGGAAGCCCTTCTCCCTGCATAAGCATTAACTTAATGAACACACAGGGGAAATTGAAGAAAACAAGACTGTGAAGGAATCTTACCATGGTCGTCCCTTCGACCAGGGAAGTAGAAATAACTGGTCCTGAAACCTCGGGGGCTTCAGGAGCTGGGGGGTTATCCGCGACCACAGGGCTTTCGGTGGCCGCGGGGTCTGCTACAGCCACCTCGGCGGTAGCAGTTGTTTTTGCTGAGCAAGTTGGAACGTCGCCGGATGGAGAACCTGCAATCTTCCTCCTCCGGCGAATCAAGGGGACATCATCATCTTCCTCCTCCTCGCTCCCCTCTCCCTGTACGACGAAGAAGTAATTCCAGTTCGCACCTGGAAAGATCGGAGGAATGTGATATCTTACCGCAGTTTTCCTGGCGGTACGAGGAACGCTTCGTGAAGACCCTTTCCCAAGATTTAGCCTGGCTTTCTTGGGGACAGGATTTCTCATCCTGGGTCTCGAGGAAACCTTCTTCACGAGTTTCGTCGTCGGCTTCCCCAGGGAACTGACGTTCTCGCTGGGGAACGTCGCCTCGGCGAACCTCCCTAAGAGCTATTCTCATTCCAATGGGATTGTTAGTGCTGGATATACGTAACACCTGCAAAACAGAGGCCGAGTGAAAAATATACCTTTCGGCTCTCCTGTTTGAGGTCATCGCCGGCGTGAATCAAGCTCTGGGGGCGGGCCGATCCTTTGGGGCCCTCTACTCGGCGTTGTAAGCCCGGAGTAGGTAGTTAGTCCTCCTCTCGATCTCGGATGAGGGCAGGACTGTTCCCAAATGCGAGTTAACTGGTGTATTTCAAAGATAAAAAGATTTTAGTGTTAGAAATGGGTACCTTTATTATAGTCCAGGGTACTGTCCGCCATGGACTTGATCTCCCAAGCTGGATGAGCCCTTTCATGCAGGGGGCTCACCCGATTCTTCACAAAGTCGCGAATGACGTCGTGAGCCGTTAGTCCCTCTTGGATTAAGTGAAGAATGACCTCGGCGTGCTTCATGAACTCCACGTTCATCGCCAGGAGAGCATCCAACTCGCTCGGCTTCTCCGGCCGCGAGTTCTCAAACCACAGCCCGCTCTCGGTTGGCGGGGTGCAGTAAAACCATTTCTGGTGCCACCCGTGCACCGAGTCTCGCAGGGGTGGGAACGGATACTCCTTTTTCTTCCTTAGCCGGAAGTAGATGCATCCGGCGGCGTTGGTGCTCTTCGACCACGCCGAATAATAAAAGCGCCGGAAGAGATCCACGCTGGGATATACTCCGACGAACACCTCGCGCAAGTGCTGAAACACCGCCAGGATCAGCACTGCATTTGGGTGGAGGTTAATCAGCTCCAACCCATAGTGCTCGAGGACGTCCTTCAAGAACCAACTCTCAGGGAATCGGAACCCGCAGCGCAGATATTTTTCAAAAACCACCAAGTCGCCCTCTTGGACGATTGGGGTTTCTTGGTCCTTTTCCGCGGGCCGCCAATTGATTAGCAGCTGCGGAGGAAGGATTTCCTCCTTCTCCAATGCCAATAAGCTCTCCTCGGAGTGGTGGATTGATCAGCTCCAAGACGCCATTTTTTGGTGGACAATCGGAAGAAAAGTTCGCAACTTTTGGGGAAGATGAAGGCTGAGAAGAACGAGGGTTTTGTGGGGCGGAAATGTTGAGAGTTTTTGGCTGTGTGGCTTCCTCAAGAAGATACCTGCTCCTTTTATAGACCCAAAGAGACGCACTAACGAGAGTAACGTTCCATTCAAACGTTCCACTGAGTATTTTATTCATTTCCCATAATGGATACTATCTCTGGCGGACCCGTTAAACTATTCCAGGCATCGGATCTCAAACAAAAAGGCGTCTTTGTTTCAGAGTCTGAAAGTACAAAAGCCTGAAAACTTTTTCAGAGTTTTTCAGAGGACGTTTTTCCTTTATGTGCCTTGTGTATTTTCATGAAAAATCCTATGGCCCAATTTTTGGACGTATGGATATACTCTGACCGGGTTGTGGTATGATCGAGACCATGCTTTCGATTAAGCTCCGATTCTAATCGAAGTGATGGTCTGACCGAGCCTCGATTCTGGTCGCAGTAAGCTTCAGTTTTAACCGCGGCTTTAAGTCTGATCGTGGTATCAGAGTTGGTCGCGGTAATTTTATGAAAGGATGATTCTAATCGCGGAACTGAGGTTTCCCTGTGTATGAATGGTCGCGAAGACATTACTCACGGTTATATATTCGTACAGAAGATGCAAAGAATATTTGTATAAAGAAAGAAATTTTATTTCTTGCATTCTTTACATACAAAAGGGATACCGGCGACCAGAGCGTCGACCTGATCCGAAAGAAGTTTGCAGAGTTCTCCTAGGGACATATTGCTGTCAGTAGGATCTACACTGACAACCCCCAGAGAACTAGCAACTAACCTAAGCCTATCTACATCATCCCTAACAAGAGATACACTATTGTTCCTAATTAAATCGGAGAGTTCCCGCTGTTGCAAAGCGTGATCCCTCTCTCGACGGAACTGGTGCGCCTCTTTCTATTTTGTGGAGTTCATGTTCCACAAGATGCAGGAAGTTCAGATGGACCCGAAGAGGCTTTTGCCCTTCGCACCTTTCATCGCTCACACCCTGACCTACTTCGGACTGCATCGAGCTTCCCGTCCTTCCTCTATGGAGTACTATCGGTTGAAGAGCCTGGGGATCCTTGTTCGTTATGAAAATCAAGTTGGATCACCAGTTCATGGAGACGCGCCTATGTCTCCAGTCGCGGGAGCTCCCTCTCCACTTCAGTCCTACTCCATCTCCCAGAGCCCTGATGTCTCAGCTCCATACATGATGATCATGGAGTGGCTGGATCAGATGTCCATGCGATTCGAGACTCGCTTCGATGAGGTCGACACCAGATTGAGCTCCATCGACCATCGCCTCAACGTCATCGAGCCTCGCATCGATTCTATGAGTCAGGATATCTCTGAGCTGCGGGGACGTTTCGACGCAGGCCAGTATTAGCGTCGTCGTCGCGGCGATTCTTCTTCCGATCATCCTCCGCAGTCCTAGATTATCCGTCTCCTGTCTCTATGATCGTTTGTATCTATGTCTTCTCTCCTTTTATGGATGTTTGATGACAAAGGGGGAGAGTTATGTATGGATATATGTTGATATATGTGTTGTCGTTATGTTTATGTTATGTTTATGTCATCTTATCGTTATGAACATGAACATGGAAATAGATGTGCTATAAAAATGCTGCTTTGATATCTCTCTTGTGTATGTATGTATGTGTTGATACGTATGGTTATCTTGTTATACCTTGTCATGAATGTGTTTATGAACTTGAATGCAAGATTAAGGGGGAGCATCTCTTGCTTATACTCATATTTGTTATATCCATATGTTTTATGCATAACGGTTGTCATCAATCACCAAAAAGGGGGAGATTGTTGAATCTTGAGCCCCGATTAGGATTTTGGTGATTAATGACATCCGTTAGATTTGCGACTAATCTCTGTATGTGAGACACAGGTAAATCAAAGGAGAAAGCATCAAGAAAAGACAAAGCAAGGTTATCAAGACTCCGTAAAGCAAAAACGACGAAAATCTCGACAAAAGTACAAATACCTAAACCTAGCATCTTCTCGTTTTGAAATTTTCTAGGTTAGATGGTCGTACTATTAAGAGGGGTCTTAGCACAAGTATCTTGATCAACCTTGAAGTTTTTAGAAGCATATTTGCATTTGCTTTTGCCCCAAATCAAAAGCTGAGTAAAAATTCAGAAGTCAGTTTTCGGTTTGTACTGGCCGGACAGTGTCTGAAGTGACCGGACAATGTCCGGCCAATACAAACAATCTCAGTACTTTGCAAACACGCGCAACAGAGACAAATTCATTTGTCCGGGACATCTGTCCGGTGAAGGCCGGACATTGTCCGAAGTGACCGGACAATGTCCGGCCAGTACAAATGTTCGCAGCTTAGTGATTTGAGACAAATACACTTGTCCGGAGGATTTGTCCGAAGTGACCGGACATTGTCCGAAGTGACCGGACAATGTCCGGCCAATACAAAATCCTGGCTAGTGTTAGGGCCGTGTTAACACAGACAAATCTATTTGTCCGGACATTTTGTCCGGATAAATCCTATATGTCCGGCCTATACAAAAAATCTGGTGTATATTATGTTAAGTGTTAACAGAGACAAATACATCTGTCCGGACATTTTGTCCGGACAAATGTATCTGTCCGGCGTGTACACTTCATTTTTAACAAGGGTGTTAACAGAGACAAATGCATCTGTCCGGACAAATACATCTGTCCGGCCTTCACATTTTGATCCAAACGGCTACTGACACTCGCAATTCACGTGAATAACGGTCAAAATTTTTGTACTGACCGGACATTGTCCGAAGTGGCCGGACAATGTCCGGCCAGTACAATTTTCGCCCAATCTTCTTGATTTCGACCGTTTTTGTTGAGAGTATAAATAGATCACTGTTGTAGATGTCTTGTACACACGAAATACATTTCATAAACCCTGAGCAACAGTGTGCAAGCTCTCACACATCCATTCTCTAGCAATTAGAGTCAAAACTTGAGAATTCTTGAGTGCTAGTTGAGTGAATTTGGTTCCAAGCCTTTTTGCATTTGCATTGTGTTCATCAAGCCTTGAGGTTGATCAAGCAAGGTGCTAGGCTTATTACTCTTGGTGATTGCCGTCACCTAGACGACCCGGGAGGTCCGGCGATCTCTCCATCGACGGTGTGTCGGAGAGGCCCGGCGAGTGGTTGTAAAGGCTTGGAGCTCGCCTATCCGGAGTGGAGAAGGGCTACCTCTAGTGGAATCGAAGCTTAAGCTCAAGCGAAGAGTGCTTCAACGAGGATTAGTGGAAATCGGCAAATTTCCGAGACCTCGGGAAAAACTTGATTTCTTCGGTTACCTCTATTACTTGCTTAATTTTCATTGTGATTGAATTGTTGCTAGTAGTATCATATAAATTGCTAAATCTGAATTGAATTAATTTTCCACATCCTTAGAATATTTGTTATTGCAATCCTAGGTTATTAAACCCTAATTTAGAAGAAAATTTTAAAACCGCCTATTCACCCCCCTCTAGTTGGCATCCTTCGGTCAACACGAACCTGTATAAACCTCTCTGTGCTCCTGTTCTCCATATTTCTACATACCTTCCCGGAGGGTCATCTTGAAAGGTCTCACTATTACAAATTTTGCATAAGTTCGGCTGAGGAGTCCGAGTCCGAATCGTCGACAAGAAGAGCTTCAGAACAACTCCCACGAAAGTGCCTTGATTTACAAAGACAACATGAAGAAGTGGCATGTCAAACGGATCCTCAACCGTAAGTTCAAACTAGGTGATTTGATTTTATTATTCAACACACGATATAAATTGTTTCGAGGAAAATTGAAATTGCGATGGACTAGGCCATACGTGATAGAAAAAGTCTTCCCGTATGGTGCCATAGAGCTTTGAGCACAAGGCGGCAGCACTTTTAAGGTACACATGCATCGTATCAGGCTATACAATGCGGGAGATCATGTAAGTACGCTGAACTCAGTCAATTCTTTTAATTCTATATATTTCTGAATGACTGAGAACATTCCATCGAGTGGGATGTTAAACCAGCGCTAGTCGGGAGGCAACCTAGTGTATTGACATGTAGTTCTCTCTCTTATGAACAAAGCGGTGCAAGAATCACTCAATTCTGATGTCATTTGACCACCCAAAACCCATTTTTCATAAACTAGGGCTGACTCTTTTGAAAAAACTAAAAAAAA
Organism: Pharus latifolius; assembly: GCA_019359835.1. Lineage (NCBI taxonomy): Eukaryota > Viridiplantae > Streptophyta > Magnoliopsida > Poales > Poaceae > Pharus > Pharus latifolius. Next base: position 43,146,300 of record CM033322.1, on the reverse strand, counting down.
TTCCAACACCAGCCGATTCGAGCACGACCAGTCACACAACCAGTGCTAGGCTCGGTTGGGTCGATTTTGAAAAACACAAAATTTTTCTTTTTAACCGAATCGAGCACGACCAATGCTGGTTTCAATTTGATTGATATTGACAAAAAATAAAATTTTTCTTTTTAACCGAACAGAGCACGACTAGTGGGACAACCAGTGCTGGTTTCAGTTGATCATTTTCACAAAACAAAATTTTTATTTTTAACTGAACCGAGCACGACTCGTGGCACAATCAGTGTTGGGCTTGGTTTGATCATTCTTAAACAAATAGAAAATTTCTTTTTCAGCAAAGACGAGCACAACCAGTGGCACGTTCGGTGCCGTGGTCGAGCACGACCTGTGCTTGTTGTCGTGCCTTTGTCAATATGACCAATTGCTCGAAATCGGATTTCAGCTGAACCAAGCACAACCCGGAGCACGACCCATGCCCGTGGTCGTGCCAGGCTCTGTTTTCTCCCTATTTTCGGCCAAAAGTGCTGAAATTTTGTTTTATTTGTGTTTTTCTTCTCCCTTACCACCTTAAGTCGTACCTATCGCCTTATATAAAGCCCTCTTCTTCTTGAAACAACCACACCACCATTGTTAAGCCCAAAACTCCTAAAAGACTCCAAAAACATAGCCCTAGATCTCCTCATCTAACCGTTAAAACTTCGATCCGACTGTGGATTCCAGCTGCTCACGCCTCAACACCCCCGGATCTGAAGTTTCTATGGCAATGACGACACCCCAATGCAACATCAAGAAGATCACGAGGCGCAAACGAGGTCTGTCTCCACAAACCTTCTCTGATCCCGATTTTTTGAGCATATATTTCACAAATCGTGATCATCTTGCTTGTTTTATGCACTTGAAGAAGAGACCCTTATGGCCTACTATATTTTTGGATGTTCATGCCATTAGGTCTCTAGGAATAGAAGGTGATGTTTTATGCCTATTGTATAATGTGGGTTGGGACACGCTTATAGGGGTACCAATTCCAACTTTTTGCGAAGTCGTTTGGGAGATTCTAGCCTCCTTTGAACAAAATATTATACATGTTCCTCTCAGTCAAACTGAAGGTGTAAGATTTAGGTTTGCAAATGTGGATGATGATTTTTCAATAGATGAATTTGCAAATCTATTAGGGTTAAAACCCAGGGTTTGCAAGAGGGAAGAGAATTCATTCTGTTGCATTATTAATGGAATTCCCTCCATCCTTTTGCCCGATGTTTCTCGGACTTGCCTATCTAATGAGCGAAATTGGAGATTGCAAGCATCTAGCTCATTTGATCCAAGCTCCTCACGTGCCGCCGAGTCTAACCAACTGGTAGCGCATGATTTTGCCACTATGAATGCTTCCATAGAGTCCTTGTGCACTAGTCTCTCCGATGGATTCCAAGATGGATGACCTCACTAGCCACGTAGATCGCCTCTATGACTATCTTGTACACGCAGGCCACATCCTCCTGAACGGCACATATCCAGGTGCACGTGCACACCACGGGGACCATCTTCACACCCACGTCCCTCCTCAACAAACCTATCCTCCACCGCCATTTTTCCACCAATCATCTCCACCAGCCTTCGATGAGTGATCTCCAAGGTACGCATATGTTTCTTTTTATTTTTCTTTTCTTTTTGTTTCTTTTTGTTTTCTTTTCAGGTTTTCACTTGTGACGCTGAAATGGATCTAGGATATCGACTGGAGGGGGGTGAATAGGCGATTTTGACAATTTAACAACTAATCAAGCAATTAACAATAATTGAGAGCAAATAGCGAAAACAAGATGAATACAAGCAATTTAATACAAGGATATATCCTATGGTCTCGGTGATTTGCCGATCACCCCTAATCCACGTTGAGGCAAACTCAAATCTCTAACCGCTCCTCTATCTAGTCGACTTCCTCTCAAGAAGTGACTTAGATCTCGAGCCAGATTAGTATGATGAGTTATCCAAACCTCGATTCCAGTATTGATGCACTTTACTACTCTGGCAAGGCGTGCTCGACCCCTTCACAAGATGTTTTGAGGCTTCTTCACAATCTTCCTGGAAGAGCTCTCCAAAACCTTCCTCCTAGCCGTTTAGGAGCCGACAAGCTCCAAGAGTAACATGCCGATGATGACCACTTAATGCTTTTCTAGTGCCACAAGGTTGATTTAGTGATCTAAATGCAATGCACTAGAAGATCTCAAATGCACACTCTCTCAAATTCAAGAAATTGAACACTAGAGTGTATGAAACTTGTTTTAGCTCTTAAGAATGATGGCAATGTTCACAAATAAGCCAAGAGTCCTCAACAGGACAATGCATGGGAGTATATATACCCCCCACAATAAATATAGCCATTACAAGCCGTTGGAAGAAAAAGATCACTTGGCGGTCAAACCGCCGCAATTCCAACGGCATTAAACAGGTGCAATAAATGCTCACCTACCCTTGTGGGGCACTCTCACGGTCAGATCGGAGACAATGGCAGTCAGACCGTGAAACCATCCAGAGACGACATTGTTTCTGGACACGATTTACGGTCAGGCCGAAAACTTTGGACAGACCGGCCACACGGTCAGACTGTAGTACAAAATCTTGGTCAGACCGTTTTAGCGGTCAGATCGGACCAACAATCAGTCAGACCGACTTAACACACTAAGTTCCATAAAATGTGATCATGAAGCTCCAGGAGTCTGACTTAAGGTTTAACCACGGATAGACCGACCTTTTTAAGAAAATAAACACACTTCAACACAACTGTCGGTCAGTCTGAAACAACATTCGGTCAGACCGTTTCCGCGGTCAGACCGGCTAACAATCGGTCAGACCGACAGAGACTGAACTTGGTTGTTTTGAATGGATACAAGCATTTTTTTCAAAGGATATGACCTTCTAGTATGCAATGCAAGTTCTTTTTATGACTTGTGGCACATAGATGAACTATTTAGTGATACACCACATGCTCCTCTTAATAGTACGGCAACTATCCTATAATCCGGTCAAAATTCTTCTCTAATCACCTTAGACCGGTAAAAGGAAAAAGCCCTATTCCGTACCTTTGCCTCTTTGCTCAATGTCCTTTCGTCATCATGTAGCTCTTTCTTTGCCTTTCATTGTCCTGTCTTTTGATTTTGTTTTTGACACAACTTAACAGGTATCGTTAGTTCAACATTTGTAATTGTCATTAATTTCCAAAACACTCTTTAGGGGCCTAGAAGCTAAAATCTCCCCCTTTTTGGTAATTGATGACAACATTAAGAGTAGATGATTGAATTTTGAGCATTAAAAGGATTTTTCAATAGGCATCGTAGAGAAAGATACACTCCCCCTAAATAGATGAATATGAAAATTTTGGCCTTTTGGTGGAGTTCAAGCATGCATATATAAGAGGATATGTCAATTCATTCCACAAACGATATCAGAGTAAAACAACATCACAAAGGTCATATGAAAATAACATAAAGCACATTTCATATATCATGAAGTATCACAAGAGTAATAAGACATTGAAAACATCACATCACATAAGTCAAAACATCCACATAAAATAAGACATTCAAAACATCACATCACATAAGTGAAAACATCCACATAAGTTATCCATTCATACAAAGTCTAAAGTTCTCAACAAAAGTCTTTCAAAAGTCATTCATCTAAAGTTCTTCTCCCCCTTTGGCATCAATTGTCAGAAAAGCTAAGAATCGGCGGGAGCATCATCATCTTGAGACGGAGGGTTGAAAGGAGGAGTCTGAGGGAATCGCGAGTAAAAGTGAGAGGAGAAGGCGTTGAAGCACTGTTCGACCTGATCTTGGCGCGACGAAAAAGTCTGGAATTGATCGTTGAGAGCTGCCAAGTCAGATCATTTGAGCTCAAGCCCCTGGAGAAGAGTAGCAACCTGATCCATCATCGGCTGATGGAACTATTGCTGGAACTGAGTAAACCAGGCGGGGGCTTGGCTCTGCTGTGCTGGCTACTGAGCCTGCGGCTGAGGTGGAGGAGGCATATCCTGAGCCTGCTGCTAATGCTGCTGATGGGGCTGTGCTCCATGGCCTCGAGCCAAGATGCACGGATTGACACTGAACGGCTTATATCCGAGATGCCTGATATCGCAAGATCCGCGAGGAAACTTTGTCTTCTGGAGAAACAAGGTCATAATGTATGGAGCAAAGTACAGATTTGGAAGAGTGGTTACCAAGACATCCTCAATCATCTTCAAGATGAAAGTGACAATGTTGATCCGATGTCGCTTGAGGATGTGGTCGATGAAGTTCCAGTAATAATCGCAGATAGCTTCTCGATTTCCACTCTTTGGATGGATCGTGGCTCGGATAATCTTGTTGACCACAGCTGGGAGGACTTTAAGGCCTGTAATAGTGCCAGGTAGGATCCTCTATGCACCTCCCGGCTGTTCATGGAACTGGAGCCAGTCATCCTCATGCAGATAATCTTCATCTTCCATATTGATGCCTTCTTTCATTTCTTCATAATTTATCTTATTAGCCACAACAAATTCCTCGAATGTAGCCTCATATCTCCTAGTGCCTGTCATCCACATTATCCTCTGTTCCGCCCAAATGATCTCGATGGCAGCATAGAACTGACGGATGGTAGTGGCGTTCCATGGGCACTTATGCTCCACAAAGTCGTAGAGCCCAATCTCCTTGAAGATCTGAACAAGAGGAGCCATGGTGGGCTGATTCACAACATAAGCCCATTCAATCCATTTGTGTTCAAATATATTCTTGTGAACCAAATGACCATAGAACGCATCCTGCTGGGTCATCGTGTGGAAGTGAGGAGTAGTGGTGTCATTCTCATGGTTATAGGCGTAGGTGGTCCTAGCCTTTGTATAATCATTGGACGTCCAATTCTTCTTAGGTCCTTGATATGCATGGACGTTTATCTCATCGTCCTTACTCTCAATATCCATAGCCATGTGCTCAGAGCCGCCACGGTGAGAGGATTGTTCCGTTTCTGAGTCTCCGGGCGAGGGCACCCAATCAGCATCTTGAGTGTCGCTACTACTCGAAGGTTGAGCTCTTTTTGGCCGCTTCACCAATTTCTTCTTATTAGTCCGGACGAAGACATTCCCTTGAGAGCCTCGACCGCTAGAAGATTGGAAAGATATCAAATAGATAAGATACTAAGAGATATGAACATGCGAATTGAATCAAGATGTCAACAGATCAACAAGCCCTAGCTCTGCTGTTGCTGTCGGTTAGACTGGAACTGAGGTCAGTCAGACCGGCGCAACCGTAGAGTTAGGGTTGAGGAGATTTCTGGGATTCAGTTGATTCTAGAGCACAAAGTGAGTTGATACTCAAGAATAAACATTTAGTGTATCAAGAGAAAGTATCAATTCGAGGGTTTGAACAACTTCATACTAGATTCATCAAAGTTTCTCGGAATCCCGAAATAAAGAGGAAATTTTTGATAAAATGGAGATGAATCCGAGAAGGATACCTACAAGACATGATTTGGAGGAGATCTTGACCGATGGTTTGTCCGTGCTTCGCTTTGGTTTGACCAGAGAAGAAAATTCCAAGGAATTTGGGGCGCACGTGAAAGAGACAAAAGTGAGGGAGAGAGTAAAAAGGACAGGGATTCGGGATAAAAGGTCTCTGGTCGAGTAAATTCGGTCAGACCGTAGGCAAGAGATCGGTCAGACCGCTGGAAGGACTAAAAACTTGGGGGATCTGTTTGATTGATGCTCATATCAGATTCAGATATAAGGTAAGAGATATATATAGGATAACTATAAGTAAGAAATAGACAATATCGCCAAAGGGGAAGTCTCCATATTACAAATCAACATGTTTTTGGCTAATTTTACTCAATTGCCGATAAAAAGAGCCTAATATACTCTAAAAAGAGAAGTTCATGCAATCAAGTGACAATTTAGGCACAACCAATATGAGTTCAACATTTCAAGACACATTTGTTATATCAATGACGTTAAGCTCATTGCGAAGTTTGCAAAATCGGTTTTCATCTAAGGGCTTAGTGAATATATCCGCTAATTGATCTTTGGTCCTTACATTATCCACCAACACATCACCTTTACTAACATGATCTCTAAGGAAGTGGTGTCAGATATCTATATGTTTGGTCCGAGAGTGTTGAACTGGATTTGTGGCTATTTTCACCGCACTCTCATTATCACACAAAAGAGTCACTTTTTCAAATTTGATTCCATAATCCAACAAAGTTTACCTCATCCAAAGCAATTGTGCACAACAACTACCCGTGGAAACATATTCCGCTTCGGCGGTTGATAGAGCTACTGAGTTTTGTTTCTTGAAGGACCAAGAGACTAATGATCTTCCTAATAGTTGACAACTGCCTGAGGTGCTTTTTGTATCCACTTTACATCCCGCATAGTCAGAATCAGAATATCCAATTAATTCAAATTTAGCACCTTTTGGATACCACAACCCTATACTAGATGAATATTTTAGATACCTCAAAATGTACTTAACAGCCATTAAATGACTTTCTTTAGGAGAGGCTTGAAATCTTGCACACATACAAACACTAAACATGAAATCGGGCCTAGAAGCAGTAAGATACAGTAGACTACCAATCATAGATCTATAAAGCTTTGAGTCTACCGGTTTACCTCCTTCGTCAGAAACGAGGTGACCGTTTGTGGCCATTGGTGTCTTGATTGGCTTTGCTTCTTCAAGTCCGAACTTCTAGAGCATGTCCTTCACATATTTGCTTTGACTGATGAAAGTTCCTTACTTGAGTTGTTTAACTTGTAGTCCGAGGAAGAAACTTAGTTCACCTATCAAGGACATCTCAAATTCCCTGGACATCATGTTACCAAATTCCTCGCAAAAGTCTTGGTTAGTAGATCCAAATATGATGTCATCAACATAAATTTGACATACAAAGAAATCATTTCCAATTTTCTTAGTGAATAAAGTAGTATCAACTTTCCCAATTTTAAAGACTTTTGAAATTAAGAAGTCTCTAAGTCTTTCATACCAAGCACGAGGTGCTTGTTTAAGACCATAAAGAGCCTTGGAGAGTTTATAAACATGATTTGGTTTTGTAGGATCTTCAAAACCTGGTGGTTGTTTGACAAACACTAATTCATTAATTTTACCATTTAAAAATGCACTTTTGACATCTATTTGATAAAGTCTAATATTATGGGATGAAGCAAAGGCAAGCAAGATTCTAATAGTTTCAAGTCTAGCTACGGGAGCAAAGGTTTCACTGAAGTCTAAACCTTCAACTTGAGTATATCCTTGAGCCACCAATCTTGCTTTGTTCCTTACTACCACTCCGTTTTCATCTTGTTTGTTCTTAAAAATCCATTTGGTTCCGATGACGTTGTGTTCATCCGGATTTGGTTCTTCGACCAATTCCCAAACATTGTTGCGGGTGAAGTTGTTTATTTCTTCATGCATGGCATTCACCCAATCCGGATCTTTCAAAGTTTCATCTACATGTGTGGCCTCAAAAGAGGAAACAAAAGAGAAATTTTCACAAAATGAAGCAAGACGAGAGCGAGTTTGAACACCCTTATGCAAGTCACCAACAATTTGATCGATGGGGTGATCCTTAGAAATTGAGTGATGAATTCTTGGATGATCAACCGGGTCTTGTGAAGTAGAGGTAGACGTTACTTCTGGGTGTTGTTGAGGCGAATCTTCTACATTAACCACTTCAACTATTTGATCTTCATGTTGAGGTGTTGACGAAGAGGGGATAGCTTGAGTGGATGGATCTTCATCTTGATCACTATCTTCTTTCGGCTTGATATCCCCAATGGTCATGTTCTTCATCGCCACCCTCAACCCTTCATTACCTACATCATCCAAGTTGTCTTGCTCCTCTTGAGAGCCGTTAGTCTCATCAAATTCTACGTCATGCGTCTCTTCAACCAAACTGGAGTTTTGGTTGTAGACACGATATGCTTTGCTATTTTATGAGTATCCTAATAAAAATCCCACATCACATTTACTTTGAAATTTAGATAAGCGTGTACCTTTTCGTAAAATGTAGCACTTATATCCAAACACTTGGAAGTCGGAAATGTTTGGTTTCCTTCCGATGAGAAGCTCGTATGGAGTTTTCTTCAATAGCCGATGACAATAAAGTCGATTCGATGCATGGCATGCGGTGTTGATTGCTTCGGCCCAAAAGGTGTCTGAAACATTGTACTCCGAAAGCATGGATCTTGCCATATCTATCAATATCCGGTTCTTTCGTTCGACTACTCCATTTTGCTCCCGTGTATACTTGGCCGAAAACTCGTGTTTGATGCTCTTGTCATCACACCAGTTTTCAACCTTGGTATTCTTGAATTTGGAGCCATTGTCACTTCTCACTTTCTTGATCTTGAACCCAAATTCATTTTCAGCCTTTTGTGCAAAACTTTTGAAAGTGTTAAATACAATTGACTTGTCATGTAAAAAGAATATCCATGTGTATCTAGAAAAATCATCTGCAATGACAAGACAATAACTATTGCCACCAATGCTAACATAGGTAGTTAGACCAATTAAATCCATGTGCAATAACTCAAGTGGACTAGAAGTTGACATTGTGATTTTGGTTGGATGTGAATTTGCAACTTGTTTACCGGCTTGACAAGCACTACATAATTTATCTTTTTCAAACTTTACATCTTTTAGGCCAACAACTAAATTATGTTTAACTAATCTATTTAGTTGTTTCATTCCAACATGTCCAAGCCTTCTATGCCATAGCCAACCTTTAGATGATTTAGAGAACAAGCATGTACCAAGATTTGCATCATTAGAATTGAAATCAACTAAATAGAGGTTGCCATGTCTAAAACCTTTGAAGATCAACCTATTATCATCAATACTAGTGATAATCACATCTTTTGGATAAAAGGCACATATAAATCCAAGATCACAAAGTTGAGCTACGGATAAGAGATTGAAGTTAAGAGATTCGACAAGCAATACGTTAGAGATGGAGAGGTCATTTGAGATGGCAATTTTACCTAAACCTTTTACCTTTCCTTTGCTATTATCTCCAAATGTGATCTTGTCATATTCCGCACCTTCGTTATTGAGAGAGGAGAACATATTGTGATTACCGGTCATATGTTGAGTGCATCCACTATCGAGCACCCAATGTTGTCCTCCGGCCTTGTTATTTATCTACAAAACAAAGTTAGGTCCTTTTAGGTACTCAAATCTTTTTGGGTCCTTGGAGGTTAGTTACCAAGGATTTTGGGACCCAAATGGCTTTCTTTTTGGCACCAATTATAGGGGTTCCAATAAATTTGGATTTAACATCGCCATGGTTCATTTTCTTCAAAACATAGCAAGAGTTGAATATAAGAGATGATTTAGTTTTGCTAGCATGACAATTTTTCTCAATATGACCTAAACTTTTACATTTGTTGCAATACCCCTTTTCTTTTACAAATACGGTTTTAGTTGGAAGAAATGCATGTTTTCCCTTTTTAGGAATATAACCTAGTCCTTCTTTTCTTAAAGAGAACCTTTGACTATCTAGTAGATATCTTAATCTTGATTCCCCTACATAGCATTTAGCTAGACCATTTGTTAGTTTTTCAATTTTTTCCTTAAGTTCATTGTTTTCAAGACTAAGCACATGATCATCAACTTTTGGACTAGATGGTAATTCAATTAAATCTTCACAAGATGTAGACATGCTAGAAGTAGATATCATAGGCAAGTCATTTGAAATATTGCAAGTAATGCCTATGTCATTACCCGTTTTATTGGCATTATGAGCAATTAGTGAGTCATGAGCTTCCTTAAGCATCTCATGAGTTTCTTTGAGACTCTCATGAGATGTTTTTAGCTCCTCATAGAAATTTTGAAGAGTTTTTTTTTATCTCTTCTTCAATTCCTTGAATTTCTCCTTTTCTTTGCTCATATAGTCATCAAAGCCGGTGATCATCTCAACTAGTTCATCATAAGAGTATTCATCTTTGTCACATGATACCTTAGATTCTCCTTTAGCCATGAGGCAATGAGGAGTGGAGAATAGAGATGGAGCTTCCTTGATAGCTACTCCGGCGAGTCCTTTAGGAGATGCTTCATCTTCATCTTCGGAATCGGAACTTGAAGCATCCGAATCCCATTCAATGAAGCAAGCTTGTCCGTCCTTCTTCTTCTTGTAATACTTCTTGAAAACCTTCTTCTTGCTTTCTCCTTCCTTTTCGTACTTCTTCTTTTTCACCGATTTTTCTTCTTCCTTGTTTTTGCATTGTGCGGAGATATGACCCTTTTCACCGCAATCAAAACATCTTCTTTCTTCAAATGGGTTCCTTTTTGATGATTTTCCTTTCTTGAAGGACTTTCCTTGATATCTCTTTTTCATGAACCGCTTGAATCTTCTCACGAAGAGAGCCATTTCCTCATCGGTGTCTCTCTCATCGCTTTCTTGTTCATTATCTTCCCTCTTGGAGGCTTGAGGTTTGAGTGCTATATTCTTGTTCTTGGAGTCGGAAGCCTCATCTTGCACCTCTTCTTGTGATTTCTTAAATATGTCATGAGTGAGAATTTCACTCAAGACCTCCAAAGGAGTCACACTCTTCAAATTAGATCGCACAAGTAAGGTCACAATAGTGTCATATTTTGAAGGTAAAGCTCTAAGAAATTTATGACAAAACTCCACATTTGTGACATCCATACCAAGTCCTTTTAGCTCATTTACTATGTTATTTAATTAGTTAAACATCTCTGAGACATCCTCATTGGGCAACATAACAAACTTTTCAAATTATCCCTTATGGATAAATAATTTAGCATCCTTGACCATTGAGGTTCCTTCATGAATATCCATAAGATTTCTCCAAATGTCATGAGCCGTTTCAAGTTTACAAATTCTATTAAATTCACCTAGATTTAGAGCACTATAAAGAACATTCATGGCTTGAGCATTTGCTAAGGCATTTTCTCTATCTAGGTTAGTCATGTCTTCATCACCTAGAATTGTGAAGCCCTCATCCACCACTTTCCAAATTTTTCCACCCATGGCTTTAAGATAGACCATCATTCTAGTTTTCCAATAGGTATAGTTTGATCCACCAAAGAGTGGTGGTTTGCCAATATTAATCCAACCCTCACTAGCCATCTTTATCCTACTCCAGGATGGTTAAATCCTCTAAATAAGGAGTCCTTGCTCTGATACCAATTGAAATGGATCTAGGATATCGACTAGAGGGGGGTGAATAGGCGATTTTGATAATTTAATAACTAATCAAGAAATTAACAATAATTGAGAGCAAATAGCTAAAACAAGATGAATATCAAGCAATTTAACACAAGGATATATCCCGTGGTCTTGGTGAGTTGCCGATCACCCCTAATCCACGTTGAGGCAAACTCAAATCTCTAACCGCTCCTCTATCTAGTCGACTTCCTCTCAAGAAGTGACTTAGATCTCGAGCCGGATTAGTATGATTAGTTATCCAAACCTCGATTCCACTATTGATGCACTTTACCGCTCCGGCAAGGTGTGCTCGACCCCTTCACAAGATGTTTTGAGGCTTCTTCACAATCTTCCTTGAAGAGCTCTCCAAAACCTTCCTCCTAGCCGTCTAGGAGCTGGCAAGCTCCAAGAGTAACAAGCCGATGATGGCCACTTAATGCTCTTCTAGTGCTACAAGGTTGATTTAGTGATCTAAATGCAATGCACTAGAAGATCTCAAATGCAGGTATAAGCGCAGTCAGACCGCCGCAATTCCAACGGCATTAAACAGGGGCAATAAATGCTCACCTACCCTTGTTGGGCACTCTCACGGTCAGACCGGAGCCAATGGCGGTCAGACCGTGAAACCATCCAGAGACGACATTGTTTCTGGACACGATTTACGGTCAGGCCGAAAGCTTCGGACAGACCAGCCACACGGTCAGACCATTTTAGCGGTCAAACCGGACCAACAATCGGTCAGACCGACTTAACACACTAAGTTCCATAAAATGTGATCATGAAGCTCCAAGAGTCTGACTTAAGGTTTAACCACGGACAGACCGACCTTTTTAAGAAAATAAACACACTTCAACACAACTGTCGGTCAGTCTGAAACAACATTCGGTCAGATCATTTTTGCGGTCAGACCGACTAACAATCGGTTAGACCGACAGAGACTGAACTTGGCTGTTTTGAATGGATAAAAGCATTTTTTTCAAAGGATATGACCTTCTAGTATGCAATACAAGTTCTTTTTATGACTTGTGGCACATAGATGAACTATTTAGTGATACACCACATGCTCCTCTTAATAGTACGGCAACTATCCAATAATCCGGTCAAAATTCTTCTCTAATCACCTTAGACCGGTAAAAGGAAAAAGCCCTATTCCGTACCTTTGCCTCTTTGCTTAATGTCCTTTCTTCATCATGTAGCACTTTCTTTGCCTTTCATTGTCCTTTCTTTTGATTTTGTTCTTGACACAACTTAACAGGTATCGTTAGTTCAACATTTGTAATTGTCATTAATTTCCAAAACACTCTTTAGGGGCCTAGAAGCTATAGACGCCTTGGACTGCACCATTGTACACTAGTACAGAAAAGCTTTCTTCTATCGGTAAAAAAAACCCTTCTACTATCGGTTTTCGTACCGATAGAGATAGACACGATAGAACAAGATAGAACATTTTCTATCGGTAAATAACCGACAGAAGAAATTAACAATTCTATCGGCATCTTAGGAGTGTACCGATAGCAAACCCGTCGTAGTCTGACGATTAACGGTGGGAAAAGTACCACTATTCTAACAGTTAATTACATGATTACCGATAGGAAAATATTACTATTCTATCGGCACCTTATGATTGTACCGATAGAAAACCCGTCGTCGTCTGACGTTTAGCGTTGGGAAAAATACCCATATTCTAACGGTTAATTACAAGTTTACCGACAGAAAAAAGTGTAGCACTCTCTCGGTTGGAAATGACATTATCGATAGAAAAAATCTTAGTACTCTCTCGGTTGTGTATGAGTTCACCGGCAGGAAAAATCACACTCTTCTAACGGTTAATTATACGTTTACCGATAGAAAAAACCACAGTAGGCAGGAAAAGTCACTCTATTCTGACGGTTAATTTCAATTTTACCGATAGAAAAATGGATAGTAGTCTCTCGGTTGTGGATGAGTTTACCGATAGAAAAAACCACAGTAGTCTTTCGGTTGTGGATGAGTTCACCGGCAGGAAAAGTCACACTATTCTGACGGTTAATTTCAAGTTTACCGATAGAAAAAACTACAGTAGTCTCTCGGTTGTGGATGAGTTTACCGATAGAAAATTTGTAGTGGTCTGTCGGCTGTGAATGAGTTTACCGATAGAACATTCACATATACAGTACATTATTTGCATTCACAATACAGTACATTCACATATACAGTACATATGCAATACATTATAGATTGGATACACAATACAGTACAGATGCAAAGAAGGGTAAATTCACAGAACAGATTGACACATTACACAGTTATTCACATTTATTCACATATATATGGACAAATACAAATTGCAATCCAATGTGGACATTTATTGACATATATATTTATTCACATGTATATAAACAGTCTATGCACAGAGTACACGAAAAAGAGAAAATTATCATGGCGAATAGTTGGGCACAACTTCCTCCATGACATATTGAGCCCAGATTTGTCGAAGATCTCTAATCTTTGCATTTTCGTATGAGTCTTTCGACATGGTGATCTGCAAGCATGTGTGAATACTTAGTAACTAACTTCCTAATTTAGAACGTGACACCCAATTTTCAAATTTGAGTTAGCTATCGATGCTTACCTGGGGGAATTGGGCAAAGTTTGTCTGCACTAGGTCGTACATGTAGCGCAGCACATAAAACCCGCATTCCCACGATTGCGGCTGCTGATGGCACTGAGATAATTGCATATGCGAAGACATGTTAGCTATTGTTTCCATAAACTAATTAAGCATAAACAAAAAGTCTCGTGAGTACCTCATATTCTTTCCAAGCTAGTAGGGAGCCCTGCGGTGCGGCATGCCTCCCTCGAGCGGACGCATATTTATCAAAAGCCCTGCATTTCAGTTAGTATTGCCCGTTAATGTATTATCATTAGCTAGTGAGGTGAAAATTTAAATCAAACATATAAGTTACTTACGCCTCCATATTCCCCTTGACCACATATTCCATCGATAATTTGTCATGCATCGAATCGAGGTAGTACACCTCGTTCCTCGGCGGACAGATCACGATGAGGATCCAGTGGCCCTTGCATTGTACGTAAAAGAGGACCGCGTGCTCAAAGTATATCTCAGGTGTAACATACAAGATCGAGTTAAATTAGTACGAAATGCACTAACCTTTGGTGGTACGGCACCAGAATGAACTCCCTGTTCTGCTGCGCCATCAGCGCCTTGGATATGTACTGCTCAGCGTGCGCGGCATCGTGCTCTAGCATCGTGAGGCTTATTTTCTCTGGGTTGAGGAAACCCACCTTGTCACACGCAGCCTCCGATGCTAGCCTGTACATGCACCTGCATGCAAAGGACGACATTAGTATTGCATAGGAAGTTACTACATTTCAAATGAACTACAACAATGCAGAGTTAGCAAACAGAGTTAGAAAACAGCAATACATAGCATCAGCAAACTCACAGGACTCCAGTCTGTATGATGGACATATCGAGCTCCCGCCAGTTGTAGAGGTCGAACAGATCCTCGTGTGCCACGGATATACTCCCGGGCTCACGGTGGAACTGCCCAGGCCTGTAGGGAACTAAGAAGTTCGGATTGCACCGAGCTCGGTGTAGGTACCACGCGTGGAGGTCTCTGGTTGCGATCCAATTTGCGCAAAGCTGCCTCCGACATGAATAGGAACCCGTTCGTGAACCTCTCCGGCTGTCCCTGTCGCCCTTTTCCCTTGCCTTTGCCCTTGCCTTTTGCCGGGGACTGAGCGCGTACCTTTGAAGGCAAGGGCGAGGTGATGGCAGCTTTCTTCCGAGGTGAAGGCGTGGATGCACTGGGTGGGGTGGAGGCCGTCTTTGATGTGTCCAGGGTCGCATGAGATCGGGCCTCATGCCCCGAGCTGGGGGCGCAGTCCCCTGGTAGCCCAGCGGCAGGCCACTTCAATTAATGAGCACGTATGTTAGATTATGCAAGTTGAGTGTATTGAGTAGGATGTAATCTAAAATGTGTAGGATTTACCGGTTGTATTACAAGACACTTCTTGGGCCACTGTACGTAGGAGCCCACTGCCTCAGCAAGTGTCTGCAGTTCCTCTGTTGGGACTGGCAACGGAGAACCGTTGTAGCCCGGCATGGCCATGTCCACCTGTACCTTTGCGAAACCCAACCGCAAAGGTACACAGTGGACCCGGACATCCGGCCCAGACGGATATACGAAGCCGTGTCCAACCACTTCCTGCCCGGCGCCTACGTGATTCTGTAGGATGCAGCCCTCCGGCCCCTGCAAATTTGTAACAATTAAAATAGGTTAGCGAAACAACTCTAACAGAATGGGAGTGGCATCAACTTAAGTGCACAGATGAAGGCTTGCAGTACCTCAAGTAGATCCACTGGATCCGCGAGTACCTTCGAAGCGCAACTGCTTATCCGACCCCGCGGGGTACCGTCGTCCTGGGGATCCGCATTTGCACTCTTGGCCAGCAATGCTTCTCTCAACCGTGCAAACTCTTCCCTCATTTGTGCGACCTCGGACTGCACCTCAGACTGTACCTCAGCCCGTATCTCAGCCCGCATCTCCGCCCGTATCTCCCCCCGTACCTCAGCCCGTATCTTATCGGAGAGGTCAGCTTCCTTTTCCTTCCAGGAGCGGGCCTTCTTCCTCGGTGGAGCCGGATCTACGAAACCGGCCTTCCACGACACAATGGCTCCCACGGCCCCTGTCCGCCCGGGATGCTCCTTATTTCCTAGAGCCTGGGTGAGGATGTCGTTCTCCCTCTGCGGGGTAAACAATCCCTCCGCTACCTCCTTCTCAAAAGAGATCTGTTACATTTAAAAGTACCTTGTGAGACAAATTGCCTTATATACACTTGTGCGCACACAGTTTACGAGGTTAGCCAACTTACCATTCGCCTCACAACGTCGGCGTCCCCAGGGGTTGCAAACTGCACAGACCCCGTGGACGACACGGACCCCCTCCCCCTCCACCATCGCTTGCACCTCTCATCCTGGATCTCGGAGAGCGGCAACTCAGGGGTGTCGATGACAGGATTTTGCTCGTCTTCCTTCTTCCACTGCTCCTCCTTCCCCGCATAGCCCCAGGATCCGAGCCGATGCGGGTGGTCGTTCCTCTTCTGGATCGCCCTATTCTTCTCGCTAAGGGCCTTGAACTCCTCAGTCCCCTTCTGCTTGGTGAATTCCTCCCATACCTCCTCCGATATGAAGGGGTACTTCTCGCAAGGAGATTTCCCCGCAGCGAGGAAGTTACTGACGAGCCAACTCTTAAAGGTTTTCCATGTTCCGTTCATGTCCTTCAAGCAGGCAGTCCTAGGTGTATCGTCGGGGATGTTCCACTTAGCCTGTTTCCGAAAAATGCATACAATTAATCACGAGTTAGTTAAACTTTAGTATAAGCCAAGAGAACGTGATTACGAAAGAGTTCAGCGATTTCAGTTCATTTAACCGTCACTTCCGCCCACAACCTATCCCTCTCGTCCGCCGTCACGTCCTTCCAGCTCTGGACGGTGATCTTCACCCTTTCTTTCGCCAACAGCCCAACGTAGGCCGCGTACCTCCCAGCATTCTTTCCAATCGGCCTCCCAAATTGGTTGAACTCACAAGAAAGATCCGTGCGTTTGGCCAAACGCCCCAACGTCGTCACGCCTCGCCCCACCCTCTTGCGCTGGGATGTAACAGCTGCATCTTCAGTAGTTACGATGGGGTTGGCCATAGTCGAACCACTAGTACCATCCGATGAAGACGACGACATGTCTTCCCCTACAAAACCTTCAACAAACCATATATATGGCAATTAATTCGCCTTGGAGTTCCATAACTCAGCCCAGGACTGGAGACTAACTAGGGCGGCAAAAGGGAAAATAATACAAAAAGAAAGACATGCATAAATTACTTCCTGAACTCTTCAGAAATAATTTCTATCGGTAAACACATGAGCTGCCGATAGACCATAACCTCCACATAAGACAATTTTTCTATCGGCAAACCCGTGAGATACCGATAGAACATAATAATGTTCTCTACATACGGAATTTTGTTGACAAGCCACCATTCACTGTCATCACATAACATTCTCGATGATTTGCTATACTAATATTCATGGGCCAGCATTATTATTTCACACGTAAATATGCACACAAGCATCTAAGTGCCACTGTGCATAATCTCTAGCCTAGCCTATATGTGAGTCATCAGGACTTCACATCTATTAGGTTGGGAAAAGTCATGTATAGGCATTTGAAACATATACATCGAAGACCCATCCACATTGCCATATATTCATACGAAGTGAGTAAAAATTCCCAACCAAACTAGTACATTGCATGGCTCATGTCCTTCCAGATCCAAATTAAGTTTTACTACTTGTGCAGAAATATTTTCTATCAGTAAACCCATGAGCTGCCGATAGAATATGTGTAAGAACACCTCCAACATATAATCTGCATTACATGGCAGTTGGATACAATTGATCACACATACAGCAGTATAGATAAGTTAAAATCTCAAAACAGGTTCATTACAGCACTGGAACATATTATGTAAACCCTAATTTAAATCAATATTGCCTGCGGAATGTACATAAGCCAACACAATAGGGAACCCTAGTGTAATTGCAAAACTCGAAGAATTAGTACGTGCAAAACACTAGGATCAAATAAAGAAGATGCTGGAAATAGAACGACGAATTAGGGTATTTACGGCGGCGATCAGTTCTGGTGATGGAGAGGCGGTGTAGAACGCAGCGGCGGCCGGCGAAGGACGAAAATAAGAACTGGTGGCAGTGGCGAACCAGTGTCCAGCCGGCGATCGTCGTGTGGGAGATAGGAAGTGAGTGGTCACGGCGGAGGTTGTGGTTTTCTTTGCTCTCGAAGAGACGCAGTGCTCTCAGGTAGAACTGTTTGAGTGGAGGGAAACTAAAGGGCCGTGTACGAGTAATAAAGTAGTGGAGGAACTTTTCTATCGGTACAAAAAAATGATACCGATAGAATAATGTCAGTTTCTATCGGTACAACAAAATAGTACCGATAGAAAAACTAAATTTCCCAGAAAAATATTTGAAGTAGTGGATGCCTTTTTCTATCGGTATAAACAATAAAATCCCGTGAGACCAATTTTCCCCAGAAAAATTTTTTAAAGTGCTTGACATTATAGTATTGTGTGCCCTTTTTCTATCGATAAAAACAACAAAATACCGTCAGAGTAATGAAAAACTGCCTTTTTCTATCGGTATAAACAATAAAATCCCGTGAGACCAATTTTCCCCAGAAAAATTTTTTGATTTAGTGCTTGAGATTATAGTATTGGGTGCCCTTTTTCTATCGATAAAAACAACAAAATACCGTCAGAGTAATGAAAAGATACACACAATTTAACATCAAACAGACCGTGGTTGAAAGCTGCAGGATGATAAAGAAAGAGGGAAGATAGCCGGAAAATTGGAAAATTGACATAAAAAGAAATTGTTCATTCATTATTGTTTTATCACTTACAAAAAAAATAAAACCCAAAATGCTAGGTCAAGGGGTGGTCTTAGTCCTGGCTGCATGTAGAATAGAGTCAGTTAGACTTGCAGCCAAGACGCAGGACTCCTCTAGCGACAAGTTGTCCCTAGGATCAACTACTACCGCGTCGAGAAGGCCTGCGACCTCCCTCAGCTTCGCTATGGTATCCTTCATAGTCAAACCGCAGCCAGCGATGGTCATATCCGCGGCTTTCTTCTCCTCGCGAAGACGCCTCGTCCTCGCCCTAGCATTGTCACCATCCGTCTTCATGCGCTTAATGCGCTGGAAGAGATCGTCAAGGTCAAGCCGTAGCTGAGTGTGCTTGTCTGTAAGGAGCTTGTGCTCCTCCTGGAGGGCCCTCAGGTCGGCCTTCACTTTCGCAGTGTCTTCCACGGCTACCATTCCTTGTGCAAATCAACATGTCAAGAATGAACTGAACATGGATTAACAATACAGGGGGAAACCGAGGAGATTTAGAGTTCTTACCGGGGAGGGCGTGGCTGACGATCCCATGGAGGTTGCCATTGTGAAAGAGAAGATGAGGAGTCGAACCGTTCGAGAATTAGAAAAACAACAAATACCACGACGCATGGCGAGGTACTTATAGAGTTTCCAAGGCGACGCATGGCGACACGGTTGAGAATTCGAAGCGGCAGAGTATTCTTCTATCGGTAAAAACAGGAAAAAACCGTCAGACAACAAATACCGTGAGACTAACGAATTTATTCTAACGGTAAAATAGAACAATACCGATAGAAAACGTTTTGAAGTGCCTGAGAGAAGTGCCTGAGACATGAAAGTAGCGGATGTCCTTTTCTATCGGTATAAATAACAAAATACCGTCAGAAAAAAGGGATTTTTGCAGAACTTAATTTGAAGAAGCAAGAGGCTGCGATGAGATTTTTGCAAGTGCTATTTGAAGGGAAGAATTAAGTATTTACAGGATAAAGGTACTGTACATGTTAGAACTCATGCTGTGCAGTAAAATTGAGATGTATTATTGCTGTGAACTAGCTTATCATTAAGTTCTAAAGAAAAATGTACTGCCTGATGTATTAATGATAAGTTCCTCACCTTGCTGTAGAACTTGTGGGCTGTTTGCTTAGCATTTATCTCTGAAATAGAAATTAATCATCAATGGTTCTCAACCCATAATCCTTCTTCGTGGTCATCTCGCAGATACGTTGTTTCGTCGATATCTTCAGTACGGATAGATTGAATGTCCTCTAAAAATGGAGGTATTTCATTGAATTGGTTATACTCCTCTTCGTCGACAACATCTTCGACCCCAACAATACGTCTCTTGCTGTGGAGGACAACATGCAAGTTTGGATTGGCCGGGTCAACGATGTAGAATACCTGTGTGGCTTGCTTTGCAAGTATGAATGGATCGTTTGGGTGTCCGACTCTACCAAGATCGACGAGAGTAAACCCATAACTGTCAACTTGAACACCTCGAGGGATTTCGACCCATTGGCATCGAAACAGGGTAATCTTAAGTAATCCGTAATCGAGCTCTCATATTTCGTCAATAACACCATAATATGAGTTCAGCGCCCTTACTGACCTGGCATCCTTGGAAATAGCAAACAATGTCACTCCGCTACATTGCGTGCTACTCTTGGCGTCTTGAGCTCTTGTGTAAAATGAATACCCATTGATGTCGTACCCCTGCCAAGTCCCTACAGTGAATCTTGGGCCTCTAGCCAACCATGTCACAGTTTCACTTACGGAGCCCTCGGCAGCTCGCGTGACTCTTTCTTGGATCCACTCAGCAAATTTCCTGTTATGTTCTCTGCTGACCCAAACGTCTTACTTTGAAGGATTCTGTGACCGTAACATTACCTTGTGCTCGTGTATGTATGGCTTGACCTCCGTCATGTGTTGTAAGACCCAAAAATGTGATTTTGCGTACACATCATGAGCAGGGACGATAGCTTTGAATCCAATCGTTCCGATTCCCTGAAGCCTACCCTCGTGTCGGGACCTAGGAACGCCAATTGGGTCAACCCCAGCCATATAATATGTGCAAAATTCAATCACCTCCTCAGCGGCATAACCTTCCATGATACTCCCCTCGGGTCGACGACGAGTCCTTACGTATCCCTTCAATACACCCATAAATCTCTTAAATGGATACATGTAGCGCAGGCACATGGGTCCACAAAACATAATTTCTCTGATAAGGTGAACAATCAGATGGACCATAACATCAAAAAAGGATGGAGGGAAATACATCTCGAGCTGACAAAGAGTTGTAACCACGTCGCGTTGCAAAGCGTCCAGTCCATCGGGACCAATTACCTACGAGGACACAGTTGCGCCAAATATTCATATCAGAAAAATCTTCTAATTAAACTCCACAAATGGAGGTAATGAACTTATAGTACGAGTGCACGTACTTACCTTGCAAGATATTGCGTTGAAGAAATAACATAGGTTTGTGATTGTCTCTCTGACTTTAACTGGGAGAATGCCTCTGATAGCAATGGGAAGCATCTGTGACATCAAGACATTTTTCTAAAGGTGCAAGCTCAGTCCTTATCCCCATTTCCACCATGTCACGACGAGCTTTCACACCATCCTTTGTCTTTCCCGGAATGTTCAACAACAAACCAATCAAACTGTCACAGACATTTTTCTCTACATGCATGACGTCAATGCAATGTCGAACTTGTAAGTGCTCCCAGTACGGTAGATCCCAGAGAATCGATCTCTTCTTCCAAACATTTTTTTCTCGAGGTTTAGAATGCTTACCGAACTCAACTTTGATGTCGTTCACGCGTGAGTAAATCTCCTTACCGGTCAGAAATACTGGAGCTGATCCCTTCTCAGGCTTCCCGTTAAATGATTTCCTCTTCTTACGGTACGTGTGATGCACCGGAAGAAACCTGCGGTGACCCATGTACACTGTTTTCCGGCAGTTTCGCAGCCACATGCTCTCAGTTTCATCTAGGCAAATAGGGCAAGCCTTGGCTCCTTTCGTACTATACCCCGACAAATTGCCGTAGGCCGGAAAATCATTTATGGTGCAAAATATCAGGGCCCGCAAGATGAAATTCTCTTTCTTGTATGCATCCCACACCTGCACACCCTCGCTCCACAATTTCTGTAAGTCCTCGATTAAAGGCGCTAGAAACACGTCAATATCATTTCCGGGTTGTCTGGGTCCTGAGATTAGTAACGCCATCATGATGTACTTGCGCTTCATGCATAACCAAGGAGGAAGATTGTAGATGCATAAAAGAACCGGCCAAGTGCTGTGCCGGCTGCTCATATTACCATGTGGGTTCATACGATCTGTACTCAGCCCGAACCTTACATTCCTAAGTTTGCCGCCGAACTCAGCAAATGTTCTGTTGATGTTTCTCCATTGAATAGAATCAGCTGGGTGTCTCAGTTTTCCGTCTTGTTTCCGGGCTTCAGCATGCCAACACAAGTGCTTCGCGACTTTCGGATTTGCAAACAGCCGCTTCAATCTTGGTATCACAGGCAAGTACCACACAGTTTCTGCCGGGGGCCCTTTCCTTACCTCGTGACGTTCACTGTCAATCCGGTCCCTATGCGTATACCTCGATGCGCCGCATCTTGGACAAACATGCAAACTGGAGTACTCGTTACGGTACAACACACAATCATTTGGGCATGCGTGTATTCTTTCGATTTCCATTCCCAACGGACACAACAGTTTTTTGGCTTGGTAAGTAGATCTTGGCAACTCATTTCCCTCTGGAAGCATGTCCGCTAGAAGATCTAATAGTGCTGTGAAACTCTTATCACTCCAACCGTTTCCTGCCTTCAAGTTATATAATCTCAGC
This sequence comes from Pharus latifolius, assembly GCA_019359835.1. NCBI lineage: Eukaryota > Viridiplantae > Streptophyta > Magnoliopsida > Poales > Poaceae > Pharus > Pharus latifolius. The sequence goes on along the minus strand of CM033322.1, from coordinate 43,123,807 downwards.
ACAGAAGACAGTTTTGTAAATGTTGCACATCCAGGGAACAGAGGCTTCTCAGAGTCAGTAATCAGTTTCTCAAATTCACAGAAGTCATTTTCGTTGTAATCTTCCTCTACATCACGTAACATCTCATCTAGATTGTCATCATCATCATCTACGTGCACATCGGAATGAACATTACCAAAATTGGGATGATGATCGATATTATTGCAATCCACATCCGAGTCGTGCTGATTGGTAGTAGTGGTGCTTGTTTCCTCAAGATCTTCGCCATGCCATATCCAACGGGTGTATCGCGCGTTAAAACCACGACGAATCAAATGACTCTTAATTTGATCAGAGTTGCTAAACCTCTTCAAGTTCATACAATCTGTACAAGGACAGAGCATATTTTTCTCTCCCTTCCTCTCCTTTTGTTGCTCAGCAAATTTACTAAACTCATTCACACCATCCAAATATTCAAGAGTAGTACGTTTTATTCCATACATCAAATATTTCCTGTCCATCTACAATTAACAAAATTTAACGAGTAAGCCATGCATGAAACCTGCCCGATTAAGTTATGTATATGTACATGTACAGCCTCTTACAACAGATACATGTGTTGAACCCGAGCCTGACGAAATTAACACTAATTAACCTAGCTAACTACACAATACAAGCTAGTTAGCTCCTAAAACATGACGCATTTCCAGCTACCAAGCTCCCAAGCTTAGAGCTACAAACTTGGAACTACACAATACAGCTAGCTTGCAAGTAGAGAGGGAGGGAGATCTAGAGGGAGAGAGAGATAAGTGTCGACGATTAAGCGTATCTTAAAGAGAGGGGCGTAATCAACTTCCCTCCAGCCTGCGCTGATCACCCTAGCAGTGTAGCTGGAACTTTCGTCACAAACAGAGGGACATAGAGTGCAACAGAACAAATTAAAGAGCAGCTCAACAATGGTCGAGTGGGGTTTCCTTATAATGGACATTTTTCTAATGGTAAATACATGAAATAACCGTTAGACTAACTTAGGTAATTTGCCGCTCACATATTCTATCGGTAAAAACACACACATACCGTTAGAGAATGTGCATTACCGAGCAAGTACAGGACTTCTTCTTTCGGTAAATATGTGTATTGACCGAAAGATCATGCATGACACAGCACGCACATGAGTTTTTCTATCGGTAGATATGTGTACGAACCGTTAGATGATGCATGACACACGAGTAAGAGTTTTTCTATTGGTAAATATGTGTATTTACCGTTAGAATATGCATGACTGAGCAAATATATGTGTTTTCCTATCGGTAAATATGTGTACTTACCGTTAGAGGAGGTACTGGTACCAAACTGGGACAAACATGCACATGCCATTTCTCACATTCAAGGAATCATATCAATGTAACATCAAACAGATCTTACATCAAACAAATCTTACATCAAACGGATCTTAACTAGAAGATAAAGCAATATATTTCAAGAAATGCTAATTTTTTGATTAACTAGGAGACACAAAAATACTTTTCTTAGGTACTTGGGACTTCATCTTGCCAAAGAAATTACACATGCCAGTTCACAAATTCAGGTACAAACATACACATGCCAGTTCACCAATACAAATTCAGGTACAAACATACACATGCCAGTTCACAAATTCAAGTGCATGTCTGAAACAGCAGTACAAATACACACCTACCTACCAATACAATTAAATACACAAATACTCCCTGCACATTCAAGTTCATGTCCCAATTAGCAATACATGATACACAAATATACAACAATATACAAATACAACAATTCACACATTCGATGTATATTAGAAAAGCCACGTGTGAAATTAACAACAGATCACGACGAGGACCCAGTGGCTCATACATGCATTTTACATAAAAGGGAACCTTTGCAGGTTGCCACAATGCAACTACCGACTACAAGTTAGACCTGATACATCACAAATCCATTCATCCAAAACAGCAAATGTCTGAACCACATTGGACTTAACCATAGGAGTTCAGTTCGAAGACGCCCGAGGAGCTGGAACTGCCGTCGACATACATTTGTACGTATTGGTGATTTTCTCAGACACAAACTCAATCAACTCAACTCAACTCAACTCAACTCCATTAACAAAAAGAACCTACCTTCCAAGATGTTGTTCTGTGTAGTGATGGTGTAGAATGGCTGTGCAAATAACAACAATTCTTCTTCTCCAAGCAGGTAAGCATCTGGCCACAAGCTGGTGCATGCAAAAAAATGTAAGATGCTTTCTATAGGTCCTGATTTGAGAAACACGCCGGGCTTAAGCATCTTCTCGACCGAGCCAACCAAGATCTCGCCCTTCACGTCCTTCCAGCTCTCGACAGTGATCTTCATCATTTCTTTCGCCAACAAGCCAACGTAGGCAGCGTACTGCGATGAATAACCGTGAAATACGTTGCCCCTCACGAGCATCATCCAAGGACCTGAACAGATCATAATCATATTGAAAAGAAGACACATCAAAATGAAGGATACAACAAAAGCAGAATTATTGCCATAATCGGATTAGAATAATCTAACAATATTGCAGAAATTTTACGTACCTTCCTTGGGATGCCGACGTCTAGAGGGCGTCGATGGAGGTGCGGAGGTGCTGCGGTGGATTAAATCCACGGGGTGTGACACAAGTATTATTTTCTAAATAAAATATGTTTTAATCAAGATTACCCAAATGACATGTGTTGTCATGATAAGGAGTGCTGCCGTGGGCTGTCGTGTGTCGACGTGTCGCGGTAGTGCTATAATCTAGTGAACATGAATGATGATGTTATATTATAAAAAGTGCTGCCATAAGATGAGTTGAGAAAAGAAAAGATTATTTTACAAATATCCATAATTCTTGACTAGTCTAGGTTCATATCATCACTACTATATGTATCTACTCTTACCTATGACTTGCTGAGTACGTAAGTGCTCACCCTTGCAACATTCAAATCAGTAGATGGAGCGCTCTACGACCAAGATGAAGGCATGGAGTACTTCGTGGACCCAGAAGGAGGAGCGTCAGTCCCGTCATTTCCCTGATGTGTGTTGTTCTGCTGTCCACTTCTCTTTTGTGGGTGGGTCACCTATCTTCTGCTGTGTACATGATATTTTGCTAAACCATGTATGCCGGGAAGGCATTGTAATCTCCTTATGTAATATCAAGGCCAGCAGGCCACACTGCTTAACTATTTTGTAAGTTACTCTGTTGCAATGTGATATACTCCTGTGCTTGACTTATCCTGGGACGTCAAGGGTATGTGTATGCTATGCATATATGGGACTAGCTGCAGCGAGCTAGGTCTCTACAGGAGTAGTCGTAGTCCCAATCTTGGGGCGCGACATGAAAAGTTGGTATCAGAGCAACATGAGAACTTGACTGTAGGACGACACCTCTAGGGATTGGCCGTGCCAGGAAAACGTAATTTATTTAGAAAACTACTTGTTGAAAATTGTATTTTGATAAAAACAATGAGCTTTGTAGCTCTTGAAAACTTTTACTTCAAAATTTTATTTGGATTTTTTTTAAAATTTGGTAAGATTGTGAGAGTGCGTTCTGTTGTTTCAGAGTGTCTTAGGGGTTGGTGTAGATAGAGCTAGTGGATGCTCTTGATAGTTTGTGATTCGCTGTTGCTTTTGCAATGGTTAACTTGTGTATTATGGCTAGTAGCCTAAGTATTTCATGCACTAAAGTAGTTTGCATTATTTTCTGCATTGTTGTCTTAGTTGGCCCTAGATAGTTAGATCAGCCCAAACTTCTTTTTCAGAGCTACCATGGTTGATACAAGAGGAAGATCTCAAAGCAGTGGAGAAGACAGGGAACAGACTCCTCAGGAAGAAGATATTATGACAAGAAACCCCTTGTTTCAGCAAGAACCTCAGAGTTCCAATCCTCCACCGAAGGAAAATATAAAGGGAGAAGATCGGAAGAGAAGAATGCCTCAACAAGTGCAACCACAACTAAACTCAACTAGAAGGAGAATCCCTACCAACTCTAGTTTTCAACCATCATACCAAACTCCCAGACCAATAAGAATGACGTGCCCCAATTGCAAAGGAAATCACCTTCAAAAGAACTGTCCTCACGCGAGTGTCAAATGTTTTCATTGCAAACAACATGGGCATCGCAAAGAATTCTGTCCCTGGATTCAATTCCCTAGACCCATAGCCATATATCAAGCAAAGATACAGTCAGTAAAACCTAGAACATCACCACTGCAGAATCCCAAGAAAAATCTACAAAGAAGAGGAGCCATGTTTACCAGAAGCAAAGGAAATCCTTACATGAACACTCAATGCTATCACTGTTGGCAGCATGGACATCATAGAGAATTTTGTCCTTGGACTCAACTTCCACCATCTATTGCCAGATTACAGGCAGGAACACAACCAGAAGCACCCAGAGTACCAGTGTCACCAGCACCAAAGCCTAAAGGAGCTCCACCAGGAAGAGGAGGGAACATGGCTAATCGAGGAAGAGGAAAAGGTAGAGCACCAACCGCAACCCAAGGAGGAAGATTAAACTATACGTCAATCCAAGAAGCAAGCAACGCCACTGACATTCTTCTAGGTAGATTCCTGATTCAATCTGCATCTGCCTTAATATTATTTGATCCTGGTGCTACAAATTCATTTATGTCAAAAGCATTTGCATCTGAGGCTGAAATGCATATAGAGCAAGTACCATTAGAGTATTCTATGGTTATGCAAACTCCAGAGGCTAGATTATCTGTCTACTCGATCTGCCCAAATGTAATCTTCAGTATAGAAGGGGTAGAATTTGAGGCAAATCTACTAGTTCTAGAATTGCAAAATCTAGAGATTTTATTGGGCATGGATTAGTTATCCCAACATAAAGGCCTAGAAGATTGTAAAGAGAAAACTCTTAGTCTTGTCAGTAGCCAAGGGGAGAGGGTTCTATTTTATGAACAAAGATCATCAATTAGGAAACTGCTAAGACCTGTTCAAGCATTACAAAAATTATGCCTGGAACAAGCGCCTGTAGTGCAACCATATTCTGATGTATTTTTCAGAAGAACTTTCAGAAATGTCAGTTACAGATATAGAGAAGCTCAAGGATCAACTCAAAGATTATGATCTTAGTATTCAGTACCATCCAGGGAAAGCTAATGTAGTGGCCGATGTCTTAAGCAGAAAAGTTTACAACCTACAAGGAATGATTATGTTAAAGAACCCTTACCTACAACAAGAGTTGTAGAATCATCAAGTGGAAATAGTACCGCAGGGAACGGTAGCTACTTTAACAATAAAACCTCAACTTGAAGAACAGATAGGAAAAGCCCAGAAGGAAGATGAAGAAATTTGTAAGATCAAGAGTCGAATCAAGTTAAGAAAGGCTCAAGGCTTTACTAAAGATAACCAAGGAATTGTATGGTATCGAGGAAGAATCGGTGTACCTCAAAACGCAGATCTTAAGGAAATAATTCTCCATGAAGCACATAAAACTCCATACTCAATACACCCTGGTAACACAAAGATGTATCAAGATTTGAAGACCAAAATGTTGGTGGGATAATATGAAGAGGGAGATTGCAGAATACATTGCAAACTGTGATACATGTCGACGAGTTAAAGCAGAACACCAGAAAATAGCAGGAAAGCTACAACCTCTACCAATACCATTATGGAAATGAGAAGAAATTGGTATGGATTTCATTACAGGATTACCTAAAACTCAAGGAGGATATGATTCCATATGGGTTATTGTGGACAGACTTACCAAAGTAGCTCGTTTCATACCAGTCAAAAAGATCTATGATGGCAGTAAACTAGCAGAGTTATACATGCAAAGAATAGTGGCATTGCATGGTATTCCTAAGAGGATAGTTTCAGATCGTGGAGCACAGTTTATCTCCAAATTGTGGAATAGACTGCATGAAACTCTAGGAATTCAGTTGGATTTCAGTACTGTATATCATCCACAAACTGGAGGACAGACAGAAAAAGTCAACCAAATCCTAGAAAATCTTCTAAGAGCTTGTATACTAGATTATGAAACATCATGGGACAAATGTTTACCATTTGCAGAGATTACATATAATAACAGTTATCAAGCTAGTTTACAGATGGCACCATTGGAAGCTTTATGTGGACATAAATGCAGAACCTATTGCATTGAAATGAGTTAGGAGAATGAAAAGTCATAGGACCAGAGATAGTAGAAGAGGCAGAAGCTCATGTCAGACTCATTAGAGAAAGGTTGAAAACGGCAAAATCACGACAAAAGAATTATACAGATAACCGATGGAGAGAATTATTATTTAAACTAGGAAATTTTATGTATCTCAAGGTCACATTATTCAGGGGATTACCAAGATTCTAAGGGAAGGGAAAGTTATCATCAAAGATACATTGGACCATTTAAGATAATCAAGAGAGAATGAGAAGCATCCTATGAATTGGAATTACCTGTGAGATTAACAGGAGTACACGATGTGTTTCATATCTCTCAACTCCGAAAGGGTTTGGAAGAGCCTATTGATCAGATAGATGTATAAGATGTACCATTACAGAAGAATATCACTTATCTTAAGCACTCGGTCAGAATCCTAGCCACTGATGAATGTCAGCTCAGAAAGAAGAAAATCAGATTGTGTAAAATTCAGAGAGAAAATCTCTCAGAACAAGAAACTACCTGGAAGAAGGAAAAGAATTTTCAGCAAACCTATCTCTATTCTTATTTTTCCTTGCTTTAGGTAAATCTCGGGGCGAGATTTCTTTAAGGAGGGTAGATCTGTAACATCCTGAGTTTTGGGGTGAAAAGTTTCTTTCTTAAAAATCATGCATGCATATGTCTCTTCTAGATCAACCAAATCAGCCTCAGCTTTATTCTGTTCTAGCCTAAAATCTCCAAATCCATCCTGTGACCCCAAGTCAAGATCTGACTTGCCAGATCTGATCTATCAGTTATCCTACATCAAAAAGCCTTCAGAACCCAGATTCAATTCTATCCCTAACTTCAAGAATTATCAACTCTTTTCTGTTTTCGAAAACAGAATATCTTATATTACCCAATTACCCTAAGTTTCAGAAATCCAGATTTAATTCAAATCTTGGCCAAGTGCAGACCAAATTATTCTTGGATTATGATCAAGGGTATGCCAATACCTTAATCCAAAAAGTTGACAGCCAGATTTCATCATCTAGACCCTTTTTACAAATTAGTCCAAGAATTATCGCAAAATAGTCCTTATCTGTTATCTGAAAATCCAAAAAGGCTAAAATCTCCAGATTAACTCCAAATTCAGAATTTCTTCGGCAAATCTTTTCTAGATGCTTTTTGAAACAAGTTCTTCTTCTGTGCATATTTCAAGATCTCATCCTAATTACTATAATTCGAAATCAATTGAAACTCAGATTCAATTACCCTAAGAATACCCTATTTTCAGTCTGTACCAAAGACTATTCAAATGTGTAAAATTTTATCAACTGTTCTTGCCAAATATTCTGTTGAATATAATCTGCCAGATCAGTACAATCAAATTCAGTTTAAACCTTCCAAAACTCCAGATTTGCAGATCAGTCCTTTTTCCAGATTTTTCTAAAAGCCAGAAAAGGCAAAATGTTGCAAATCATCTTCAAATTCAAATCTAATTCAGGGAACACCTTCCAAATGCTTTTCAACACAAATTCTTCTTTTATGAGTATCTCAAAATCAAACCCTAAATCCCAGAATTCGAGATCAATAAGTTTCAGACTTATTTTACCCTAATCTACTCTGTTTTCAGTTCATATCAAAAATCATCCAAATGTCTCAAATTTTATCTTCTATTTGTGCCAAGTCATCTGTTGAATCAAGCCTACCAGATTAATGCAATCAATTTCAGATTTAACTTTCCAAATCATCAGATTTGCAATTCAGCCCGAAATCAAAAATCAAATATTGCAAATCAGCCCCTAATTCGACCAGGGCAGTAGCCAGTGCACGACCAGAAGCTTCGCCGTGCATTTGCGCCGTGCTTGCTCGCCGCCGGCCACGCCTCGCCTCGCCTGAGCTCGTACTCACTTGAGTTGCATGTGCACACGCGTCCACGCCCCAGCCATCGCCGTGGCAACGCCGTGGCAGCGCCGTTGAACAGCATGTGCTCCTGCGCGCGACCAGCAACAGGCTTTTGTCAGCAACATTGCGCCACGTTGCCAGCCCTTGTCGCCACTGCCTTGCACCGCCCAACAGCATTGCGTCCCGATGAAGCAATAGTTTGATCAGCAGTCACCTCGCCTGTGCGCCGTCGCTTCACCGCTCGCCGTTGTTGCTTCTGCGCCCAGCAATTCATGTCAACCGACACAAATTCCCTTGCTGCTATCTCCTTGCAAGCATCGCCCTGTGGTCTATATAAGCAGCCATACCCTGTGTCATCTCCCCTTCACCAGGACTTAGCCAAATTTCCAAATCTCCTCGCCGTCATCTTCTTCTTCGGCGAGTCCAGATTGAGGCCTCACGGTGCCAGCACGCCCTGCTGCACCTCTCACCGAATTAACAGCACCAGAAGGTATAGCTCATCTCCCTCATCATGCTGTACCATCTAATTGAGTTATATTGCATCCAGTCGCCGGTGATCGCCGGAATTCCCGATTGCCCTGTTCCGGCAATGCAGACCAAATCACTTCGAATTAGCTCTCGAACTTGTGAAGAAAAATGATCAGTGAACCTTTTGAAGCAAGCCTATGCATCAATATCTCCAGATTGAGCTCGAATTGAAGTTTTCCACAGTTTTGAGCTTCTCCAGAAACCGGCGATCGTCGCCAGGCTTCTCCGGCCAACCTCCGGCCCATCTAATTGTACCAGAAGCTTCCCTATATCTCCTAGATGCTCTCCAAGCTTGGAATCGAGTTCATTCGATCTGTAACAAAAACCCCCAATTGGCAGTGTTCTTCTCCGGCGTCGATCACCGGAAAACCTATTCCTGGCCATTTCAGCTTCATCCACTTTGTCATTCAGATGTGCTTCAACCTCCTGAACATTTTTGTCTTCTAGGTCGATCTCTGAAACTGCCCAGAATTCAAGTTATAACTTTGCCAAGTTTTTGTCCAGAACTGCTCCAGTGCAGCCAGTTCATCTCTGTTCATCATCAAATTTCTTGCTTTCTAGCCATCTTCTGCCTTAGATCCTGTTGAATGATTTGTTCCTGTTATCATTGCCTACCTCCCAGACAAAGTGGTGCATCATTTGGAGCTCTAGATCAAAAGTAATGCCAAGCCCTAGTTTCTGGCCATGTCAAGATCAATGCCAGACTATGTCAGTCAGTGGCATTAGCCCTTTTCACTCCCTTCCAGATGTGCATTTTGGGCATAACTTTGTCCCTTAGACTCCTGAGGTTGTGATCAACATTTTCTTCTTCTATCACAACTTGATTTGAGCCCTTGAATTATATTTGCCGCTAAACCCTAATTTTTGACACTATTCCAGTGCATGCCAGCCAATGGCATTGGCCTTGTTTACCCATTTCTGATTGTGCATTTTGAAAGCCACTTGTCCACTGAATTTGTAGAGTTATGATCTACATTTTCTTCTACTGTCATAACTTGAGATAAGTTCTCTAGTTTTCCTTGAAGTTATGTCAGAATCTTGATCTGAATGTCAATCTGCTGACATTCGCTGTTTTTGATCAAACTAGCCACAAAACTGATGTTCTTATTGTAACCTTGAGATCCTAAGAGCATCTAACACCCATCCTTAGCCAATTCCTTGAAACCCTAGATCTCAACTCAGTTCAGCTTGCAATCTCAATTATCTCCAGTATCGTTCAGTCACTCTTGTAAAGCATATCTACATATAGATCCTAAAACATCTTAATATATAAGTAATATTTGTGTGTATTGTTTGGTTTGTCGTTGAGCAGATTCAGAAGCTGAATTTGAGGACTTCGCTGTTGACCCGTCATCAACTGCTGTTTCTTACGACGCGGAAGGCAAGTCATATCCTTGGTCATCTTGAACCTATATTTTAAATGTTGCTATAACATAACCTTGAATATAGGCAATATTGCATGTGAAAGATTGAGAATGGTTGATTTATGAATTGGCAGTACTAGACTGGTTATCTGTGAAATGTGAAATAAACAAGTTTTGAGCCATGAATTATTATATGTATTTATATACTTATATTCATGAAATAAAACCCCTAGCCGTGACCAGAAAAATGGTGTGGATGGCAGTAGCACTGGAGGTGCTAGACTGCAAAGGAATGCAGGCACTGAAGGTGCAGGGTTGTGGATGGTCTGGTCACTGGCATATAAGGACTAGAACCTTGTGTTGTGCGTCTAGTGGCATGAACAACGTACTAACCGCAAGCCTGGTATGGGACAGGCCTGAACAAGTACTTATGTGGATCGTACATGAAACCCCTGCATGAGTTGTGTTGTGATGATTGACTTGGAGGCTGACTCCTACTATCACTGAAGGTGATCTGGTATTTGACCCAGTAATGGGAAAATAAGGTGGGGTGGAGGTTATGATACAGCCTACCACAACTGTGTTTCGCTGAGAGCCACAGGGTCGAGGGTGAATTGTAAGTGATGCATAACAAAAGTTCTTGTTATCTCCACCTTGCCGCTCACAGTATGAAGTGAGTCAGGGGTCCAATCATTTTGTTATGATAGGAAAGGTTTGAAAGTGGAATATCTTGCGGGTAAATTGGTACCTCTCTGCAGAGTTAAAAACGTATTCGAATACTCCGAGCTCCCGGGTTTTATAGGAGTCTGCTGCGGTGGATTAAATCCACGGGGTGTGACACAAGTATTATTTTCTAAATAAAATATGTTTTAATCAAGATTACCCAAATGACATGTGTTGTCATGATAAGGAGTGCTGCCGTGGGCTGTCGTGTGTCGACGTGTCGCGGTAGTGCTATAATCTAGTGAACATGAATGATGATGTTATATTATAAAAAGTGCTGCCATAAGATGAGTTGAGAAAGGAAAAGATTATTTTACAAATATCCATAATTCTTGACTAGTCTAGGTTCATATCATCACTACTATATGTATCTACTCTTACCTATGACTTGCTGAGTACGTAAGTGCTCACCCTTGCAACATTCAAATCAGTAGATGGAGCGCTCTACGACCAAGATGAAGGCATGGAGTACTTCGTGGACCCAGAAGGAGGAGCGTCAGTCCCGTCATTTCCCTGATGTGTGTTGTTCTGCTGTCCACTTCTCTTTTGTGGGTGGGTCACCTATCTTCTGCTGTGTACATGATATTTTGCTAAACCATGTATGCCGGGAAGGCATTGTAATCTCCTTATGTAATATCAAGGCCAGCAGGCCACACTGCTTAACTATTTTGTAAGTTACTCTGTTGCAATGTGATATACTCCTGTGCTTGACTTATCCTGGGACGTCAAGGGTATGTGTATGCTATGCATATATGGGACTAGCTGCAGCGAGCTAGGTCTCTACAGGAGTAGTCGTAGTCCCAATCTTGGGGCGCGATAGCCACCCTCCGCGAATGTGTCCTTCACCGGCGTGTTCATATTAGTTGGTATCAGAGCTTCAGTTTCCACAGTAGAATCTTTTCTTTATTTTTGTTGATTAGTAGTTTATATTTTTCAGTCCTAGAGTCCAGAAAATTGCCAACAAAAAAAAATATATCACCTAGCTTCAAATTTTAATATGTTAATTTAGTTTGCTTGATCAAGTTTTAATCCGTGGTTTAGTTCTTGTTGCTGTTCAAGTTAATCATGGTGCCTCAAGTCTGAGTTTTTTATTTAGTGTTTGAAGAGTAAAAAAAAACAAAAAAGAAAGAGAAGATATAATATTCTGATCATCATCGACCATCCTTTGAGTCAAATATCATCTGATATAAAAAAATAATTTCTCTAAGTAGTACAATTGTTGACTTAACCTTTGGCATACCATCTCTCTTGTGATCAGCAACTTAGGATTGCCATACCATCGGATTGTTATTCGATTTTGCATTGCTAAGTTACAGATTATATCGTCTGTTACCTAACCTAACTCCACATTTAAATCTACTTTTCAAATGTAAAGACCTCATTGTGAATTCGCCACATCAGTCTCTAATAAGCCCCACTGGTTATTGCTGGAACATGCTGAGCATTCCCCAGGAAAGCATAAGAACTTTGGATTGGTAAGAGTTGGTGAGATTGAGTGATCCCACATATATTTCCTATTCCACATAATTTATCTTTTTCTACATTAACCGATGGCAGAAAAAGGATCATCTACTTCATCAATCAATTCGGAAACTTATGTCACTCAAGCTGAACATGCTGCATTCCGAACATTTCTTAAGGGACGATTTGATTCTGTCGTTGATGAACAGCAGCAACTCCGAGTTGCGGTCATAAACCTGGAAGCTCCACCTCAGGGGAAAAACATCCGTGTTACACAACAAGAAGGACATCTGGAAGATGCATGTTCAGTAGAAGGCAAGAATCGTCGCGATTCTCCACCTATTCGACCACGTTAAACTGGTCCTGGTCATGCTTTTCGACCACCCCAATTCGATCAGCATGGTGGGCAAGGGGGAGGCGACCAAGCTGGTCGTAGTTATGTCCATCGTTATCTGTACGATGGCCTAGGGCTACATGGGATGATATTTGTAGGATCGAGGATGCCGACTAGAGGGGGGTGAATAGGAGGCTTTAAAACTTTTCAAACGAAACAACTTTTGCAAAGAAAAGGACCAAAAACTATTGAATAATATATGGCACAATTAAAAGAGGAAGAAAAGACAAACACAAAGATTTTTCCCGAGGTCTCGGAGACAGGCCCGGTCTCCCCTACTACTCGTTGAAGCACTCAAATGAATGAGTCTTGCTTCAATATCCACGAAGGATATTTCTCACTAGTGGTTGCTGTTGCATCTAGGCCATTATGCCTAATTTTGATGATTAATGAAACAATCGTTTCAGACTAATTGTGTTTTTGAGTCACTTGATATAGAGCCTTGTTGGAAAGACGTAAAAGATGATCAAGGTGAACCAACGTAAGAAAGAAAAGCACAAGTCGCAAAGTACAAAGACGAAACGAAAATTGCAAGATTAAAGATGCAAAGGACCTGAGGTAAAAATTTGTTTATATTTTTACTGATCTCGGCGTTTGGAGTCTGATCGGTTTAGGAATTTGTTTCTTAGTTTCAACCATACTATAAAGAGGGGTTCCAAGTCCTCTCTACATTTCTGGCATAAACTGACAAACTTTTAGGTCGCTGCATTGCATTCTTTTCGGTTGGATTTGTTTTGAAAAGATTTGGTTTTTCAGATAAATTTTTGATAGGAGAAGAGTTTTTGCAATTTCTAGAACGTTCTAGGCAGATCTGTCTATTTCTTCTGTCAACGAAAAGATAGCCCATTAAATTATCTTTCAAACGAGCTATCAAACACTTAAATCGGATCTATGGATCAAAAGTTATAACTGTTTTTATCCATGCTAACTATCAGTATGCTATGCTGACTGTCAGTCTGAATGTCAGTCTGTTTAAACTGATATTTGTCCAAAGAGTGTGTTTTTTGTGCCAAAAATCTTTTGACCTAAACTGACTGTCAGCATACCATGCTGACTGTCAGTATGCATTTCGACCTCAAGCTGATTTGTTTGAGTTTTTGTTTTAACTGGTCAATTTTGTGGTCCATACTGATTGTCAATTCTCTTTCCCTTTTAATTGTGCAATATAAATTCATTTGTTCTTTCATTGCAAAAGTTGTTTGTAGTTGAAGTTTTTAAAGTCTCCTATTCACCCCCCTCTAGTCGGCATCCTCGATCCTACACGTGGTATCAGAGCGTGGTCTCTCAATTAAATAGGCTTTACCGCTTAGAGAGAGGATGACGTCAAATGAGGATTTCATCGCGGTCATATCGGCCGTGCGCCTATCTTTGATGGGACTAACTATCTTTATTGGATAGTGCGCATGTTGGTATTTCTAGAGGCCATGGGACTTGATGTATGGGACATTGTTAAGCATGGGTTTACTCCTCCAGATGATCCGGCAAGTTATTCCGATGACGACAGTAGAAAACTACACTTAAACGCCCTTGCTAAAAATGTTCTTTTTGTCGGTTTGTCTTTAAACGAGTTCAACCGTGTGAGCAATCTTACCACCGCTCACAAGGTTTGGACCACCCTCGAAGAAATATATGGTGGCACTACTAAAGTCCAAGAGGCAAAGTTGCTCATGATAAGGCAACGATACGAGACATTCACCATGTCGTCAACTGAGTCCGTGGATTCCATGTTTACTCGGTTAAACAACATTGTGAATGAACTCAAGGGGCTGGGAATCGTTTTTACTGACATTGACATTGTGAGAAAAATGCTTAGGGCTCTTCCAGAAAGCTTCGACACATTAGTAACGGTTCTCACCAACTCTGACCTGTCAACCACTTTGCCTACTGATCTCTATGGGAACTTCATCACCCATGAGATGCATCGAAAGGAGAAGAAAGAGGCGGTTGAACCTTCGGAGACAAAGAAGAAGGCATTGTCTTTATATACCAAGTACATCAAATGAAACAATCTTAAATGAAAATAATGAACTTAAAGCTCAAATTGAGAAACTTGGTGTAACGCCCTGAGTTAGGGGTGAAAAATTTCCTTTTTCTTCAATAGCATGCATGCATGTATCAGTAGTAATAGCCAGATCAGTATCTATCCTAAGCCCTAAAATCTCCAAAATCTATCCTGTGACCTCAAATCAAGATCAGATTGTTCAGATGTGATCTATTAGTTATCCTGAATCTAAAAGTCTTCAGAACCCAGATCCAATTCTATCTCTAACTCCCAGAATTATCAACTCCTTCTGTTTTCGAAAACAGAAATACCTTATATTACCCAAATACCCTAAGTTTCAGAAATACAGATTTAATCAAAATCTTGACCAAGTTTAGACCAGATTATTCCTGGAATATGATCATGGGTATGTCAATACCTTAATATAAAAAGTTGACAGCCATATTTCACCATCTAGACTCTTTTCACAAATCAGTCCAAAAGTTATCGCAAATTAGTCCTTATCTGATATCTGAAAACCTAAAAAGACTAAAATCTCCAGATTAACTCTAAATTCAGAATTTCTTCAGCAGATCTTTCCTAATTGCTATTTGCCACAAGTTTCTCTTCTGTGCAGATATCAAAATCGAACCCTAAATGCCAGAATTCAAAATCGACAAAACTCAAATCCTAATTTACCCTAAATTACCCTATTTTCAGTTTGTATCAAAAGCTATCCAAATGTGCCAAATTTTATTTTCAATCCTTGCCAAATCATCTGTGGAATAAAGATTGCCAAAATAGCAGAATCAAATTCAGAGCAAACCTTCCAAATCATTAGATTTACAGATCAGTCCAAAACTCAAAGAATTGAAATTGCAAATGAATCCATTTTCGACCAGGTCAACAGCAGCATTCGACCAGGGACCGCCGTGCTTGTGCGCCGTGGTTGCTTGCCGCCGGTGAGGCTTCGCCCGCGCTCGTGCTTGTGCATGCTTGCTCTTCCTATTGCGCACGCGTCAGTGTCTCAGCCATCGCCGTGGCAACACCGTGGTAGCGTCGACGACAGCACCGCCCTCGTGCGCGACCAGCAGCAGAAACACCAGGCTTTTGTCAGTTGCTTTTGCACCGTGCCAGTTGTTGTCGCCACCGTGTGCTCTAGCGTTGCAAAGTCCCGATGAGGCGACACTGTGATCAGCTGCAAGCTTGTCGCCGTCGCATCACCGTTCTTCGCTGTGTCTTCGCCGCTGTTGCTCCAGCACGCAACCAATCGCATCACCAACTGCCAAATCAATTCACTGCTCCCTCCTTGCAAGCTTCGCCTGGTCTATTTAAACACCACTGTGCTCAGCAACTCCCTCACACCTCACTGGAAATCAGCCAAGTCCCAGAAATTCCTGTTCCAGTCATCTTCTCCGGCGAGCCGTCGAGGAGGCTCACGGTGCCAGCGCTCTACACTTAATTTCCTGCCAAATTAACAACATCAGTGAGTTCCCCTACTCATCCTCTCTGTGTGATATCATTTAATTGTTCTCCGGTGGACTCTAACGCCGGCGATCACCGGAAATGGCTGAAAATCGAAGATTGCCCTGTTCCGGCAATGCAGGCCAAACCAATTCGAATTAGCCCTCGAACCTGTGAAGTAAATTGATCAGTGAGCCAAATCAAGCAATCCTGTGAAGTTGGATTTCGAAATTTAGCAAGAATCGAACCTTTTCCCTAAACCGAGCTTCACCAGAAAACCGGCGATCGTCGCCAGACTTCTCCAGTGATCCTCCGGTCAATTTGATGTTACCAGAAGCTTCTCTATACCTCCTAGATGCTCTCCAAGCAAGGAATTTAGTTCTCTCGGCCTGTAGCAGAAACCCCCAACTGGCAGTGTCTCTTCTCCGGCGCCGATGATCGGAAAAGTGTTTCCGGCCATTTCAGCCCTCGAAACTTTGTCATTTAGATGTGCCTTAGCCTCCTGAGTATTTTTTTCTTCTAGCTCAACACCTAGATCGGCCTAGATTGGAAGTTATAGCCATGCCAAGTTTGTGTCCAGAACTGCTCCAGTGCAGCCAGTTCATCTCTGTTCATCATCAAATTTCTTGCTTTCCAGCCATTTTCAGTCCTAGATCCTGTTAACTTAATTGTTCCTGTTACTCAAGCCTACCTCCCAGACAAAGTGGTGCATCATTTGGAGCTCCAGATCAAAAGTTATGCTAAGCCCTAGTTTTTGGCATTGTCAGCTCTATGCCAGAGCTTGTCAGCCAGTGGCATTGACCTTGTTTACCCACTTCTGGTTGTGTAATTTGAAAACCACTTTGTCTACTAAATTTGTAGAGTTGTGATCTACATTTTATTCTACTACCACAAGTTGAGATAACCCCTCTATCATTCATCGACCCTATGTCGATGCTTTGAACCGAATGTCGACCTAAAGACGTTCGCTGTTTTTGAGCGAACCAGTCGCAACCTTGATATCATTCTGATATTTTGAGACATCTGGAACCTTGTAAACCTTTGACAGCTAATCTTAATATTGGTTTCCTTAACTTAACCCTAATCAGCCTCTAAACCAAATCATTTCAGAATCATCAAGACTTCATCTTTGCATCATTGCATATAGTATAATAATGTATGGAAAAGATTATGATTATTGGTTGTTTGTTTGATTGGAGAGCAGATCAAGAGCCCGAGTTCGAGGACTTCATTGCGGATCCGACGTCAACTGCTGTATCTTACGACGCGGAAGGCAAGTCATATCCTTGGTCATCTTGAACCTATATTTTAAATGTTGCTATAATATAACGTTGAATATAGGCAATATTGCATGTGAATGATCGAGAATAGTTGATTTATCAATTGGCAGTACTAGACTGGTTATCTGTGAAATGTGAAATAAACAAGTTTTGAGCCATGAATTATTATATGTATTTATATACTTATATTCATGAAATAAAACCCCTAGCCGTGACCAGAAAAATGGTATGGATGGCTGTAGCACTGGAGGTGCTAGACTGCAAAGGAATGCAGGCACTGAAGGTGCAGGGTTGTGGATGGTCTGGTCATTGGCATATAAGGACTAGAACCTTGTGTTGTGCGTCTAGTGGCATGAACAACGTGCTAACCGCAAGCCTGGTATGGGACAGGCCTGAACAAGTAATTATGTGGATCGCACATGAAACCCCTACATGAGATGTGTAGTGATGCACGATAAACATGGAGCGCGGCTCCCACACATATCACTGAAGGTGATCAAGCACGCTGACCCAGTAATGGGAATAAGCAAAGGGGTGGAGGTTTGGATACAACCTGCCACAACTGTGCCTCGCTGAGAGCCACAGGGTCGGGGGTGAATTGTGAGTAAAACATAACAAAAGTTCTTGATTTTTCCACCTTGCCGCACACAGTATGAAGTGAGTCAGGGGTCCAATCATTTTGTTATGATAGGAAAGGTTTGAAAGTGGAATATCTTGCGGGTAAATTGGTACCTCTCTACAGAGTTAAAAATGTATTCGAATACTCCGAGCTCCCGGGTTTATAGGAGTCTGCTGCGGTGGATTAAATCCACGGGGTGTGACACAAGTACTATTTTCTAAATAAAATATGTTAAATCAAGATTACCCAAATGACATGTGTTGTCATGATAAGGAGTGCTGCCGTGGGCTGTCGTGTGTCGACGTGTCGCGGTAGTGCTATAATCTAGTGAACATGAATGATGATGTTACTTTATGAAAAGTGCTGCCATAAGATGAGATGAGAAAGGAAAAGATTATTTTACAAATATCCATAATTCTTGACTAGTCTAGGTTCATATCATCACTACTATATGTATTTACTCTTACCTATGACTTGCTGAGTACGTAAGTGCTCACCCTTGCAACATTCAACTCAATAGATGGAACCTACTTTGATCAAGACGATGGCACGGAGTATTACGTGGATCCAGAAGGAGGAGAATCAGTTCCGCCAGAACCCTGAAGTGTGTTGTTCTGCCGTCAACTTCTTTTGTGGGAGGGTTACCTATCTTCTGCTGCGTAGTTAAATATTTTGCTAAACCCTGAATGCCTTGTAGGCATTGTAATCCTCTTTATGTAATATTAAGGCCAGCAGGCCACACTGCTTAATATTTTGTGAGTACTCTGTTGCAATGTAATATACTCCTGTGTTTGACTCATCCTGGGAGGTCAAAGGTTTGTGAGAATGGGACTAGCTGCAGCGAGCTAGGTCTCTACAGGAGTAGTCGTTGTCCCAGTCTTGGGGCGCGACACTTGGAAAAAGAGTTAGAAAATTGCTACGAAGGAAAAGTATCACTTGATCTTATTCTTAGCAAAAAAAATGCTCATTTAGAAAGGAAGGTCTTGGATACTTTCTGAAGAAAGGGAAGAAATTAAATACAAAAACAGTTTTTGTAAAAGTATGCAACACATTTTGCATTAAATGCCATGAAACTGGTCATTCTCATGATGCTTATCCTTTAATGACTTCAAACTATTTTGATACTTGCTACATGCTTCAAGGTCAAAGAAAAGATATGTTATAGCAAAGTTTGTTGGTGCACCCATGCTAAATAAAAAGAAGAAATCAATTTGGGTGCCCAAAGGTTTGATCGCTAACATCGAATGACCCAAAAGAGTTTGGGTACCTAAAAAGACTTGATTCTTTTGTTTTTGCAGGTGAACTACAAGACCGGTGGAAAACATTGTGTGCTAGACAGCGGATGCTCCGAACATATGACGGTAATAAAAAGATGTTCACCTCATTGGAAGACAACTCAAGCGAAAACCAGAAGATCACCTTTGGTGACAATCATCAAGGAAGTGTGGTAGGCTTGGGTAAAATTGCAATATCCAATGATCTCTCAATTTTGAATGTTTTACTTGTTGAATCTCTGAATTTTAATTTGCTTTCTGTTGCACAAATTTGCGATCTTGGATTTCGTTGCACTTTTTATCCAAAGGAAGTTTTAGTTGAAAGTTTAAAAGATAATTCTTTGATCTTTAAAGGCTTTCGTTTTGGAAATCTTTATCTTGTTGATTTTCACTCTAAAGATGCATCCCTCTCAACATGTCTTGTCTCTCAGACCTCAAAAGGTTGGCTATGGCATAGAAGACTTGCACATGCTGGAATGCATCAACTTAAAAAGCTTTTGAAATGTGATTTGGTTGTTGGCTTAAAAGATGTGAAGTTTGAAAAGGATAAGCCTTGTAGCGCTTGTCAAGCTGGCAAGCAAGTAGCTACTTCACATCCGATTAAACGTGTTCTTTCAACTTACAAACCTTTGGAAATATTGCATATTGATTTATTTGGATCTTCTGAGTTCCAAAGTATCGGGGGTAACAACTATGGTTTTGTTATTGTTGATGATTTTACTCGCTACATTTGGGTTTTCTTTATTTCTCAAAAATCTGAACCCCCCGATGTTTTCAAAAGTTTTGCAAAACGTGTTTCAACTGAATTCGAACTTTCCATCAAGAAAATCCGTAGTGATCATGGAGAATTTGTTAATTCAACGTTAGTTGATTTTTGTGACTCACTAGGCATTAAACACGAATTTTCTACCTCTTACACTCCACAACAAAATGGAGTTGTGGAAAGAAAAAATCGAACACTAAAAGAAATGGCAAGAACAATGCTAAGTGAGTATGACACTCCTACTCGCTTTTGGGCTGAAGCCGTGCGTACTGCTTGCTATTCTATTAATCGGCTTTATTTGCATCCTCTTCTGAATCTAACTCCTTACGAACTCCTTATTGGGTGTAAGCCAAACGTTTCTTATTTTCGAGTTTTTGGTTGCAAATGCTACATCCTTAAGAAAAAAAAACCTTGGTGGTAATTTCAGAGAAGAGTAGATGAAGGCTTTCTAGTTGGATACTCCACCACTAGCAAAGCCTATCGCATTTTTAATAAAAATTCTGGTTGTATTGAAGAATCCTGTGATTTAGAATTTGATGAAACTAATGGTTCGTAAAAGGAGCAAGTCTCTTGTGAAGTTTTAGGTGAAGATCTTCAAGAAGCCATGAAGAACATTACAATTGGAGACATCAAATCAGGAGAAGATGATCAAGAAGATGATGAGAACATTGAGAATGATGATCAACCTATATCATCACCTCATATTGATCCACCAGAGCAAGATCAAGAAGAAGCAGCACAAGAAGAAGCACCAAGGCAACATGAAACCATCACCAAGGATCACCCTCCATATCAAATATTGGGTGATCTCAGTAAGGGTGTTCAAACTGGCTCTCGTATTGCTTCTTTTTGTGAGCATCATTCTTTTGTATCATCTCTAGAACATAAACATGTAGATGAAGCTCTTAGTGATCCTGATTGGGTTAATGCTATGCATGATGAACTTAATAATTTTTCTACGAATGAAGTTTGGACTTTAGTAGAAAGACCCAAGGATCATAATGTAATTGGAACAAAATGAGTTTTCAGAAATAAGCAAGATGAAAATGGTGTAGTAATTAGAAACAAAACTCGTCTTATTGCACAAGGTTTTTCTCAAGTCGAAAGTTTAGACTTTGGTGAAACCTTTGCACCAGTAGCAAGACTTGAAGCTATTCATATACTTCTTGCTTATGCATCAAGTTTTAATATTAAGTTATTTCAAAGGATGTAAAAACTGCCTTTTTAAATGGTGAGATATCTGAACTAGTTTTTGTTGAACAACCTCCCAGTTTTGAAAATTCTAAATTTCCAAACCATGTGTTTAAACTGTCTAAATCTCTCTATGGTCTCAAGCAAGCTCCTCGAGCTTGGTATGAACGACTTAGAGACTTTCTTTTATCAAAAGGTTTTAAAATTGTAAAGGTTGATACAACTATCTTTACAAAAATAATTGGAAAAGATTTGTTCATGTCGCGCCCCGAAACTGGGACTACAACTACTCCCATGGAGACCCAGCCCTCTGCAGCTGGTCCCATTATAAGCATATCATTGACTTCCCAGGATAAGTCAAGCACAGGAGTTTATTCACATTGCAGCAGAAAAACTTACAAAGTACTAAGTAGCGAGGCCTGCTGGCCATAATATTACATAAAGAGGTTACAATGCCTTCGTGGCATTCAAGGTTTAGTTAAAGCAAAATAAAAACTTCTACACAGCGGATGATGGGTGTCCCTTCCACAGTAAGAAGTTGACGGCAGAACAACACATCAGGGATTTGGCGGATCTAGCTCTCCTTCATCTTGGTCCAAGAAGTTCTCCACGCCTTCTTCCTGATCTTGGTACGCTCTATCTTCTGGTTTGTAAGTAGCAAGGGTGAGTACTTACATACTCAGCAAGTCATAGGGAAGAATAGATATATATAGTAGTATTGTTATGAACCTAGACTAGTCAAGAATTATGGATGTTGGTAAAATAATCTTTTCTTTCATATCTCATCTCATGGCAGCACTTTTTATAACATAGCATCACTATTCATATTCGCTAAATTATAGTACTACCGCGACACGTCGACACACGACAGCCCATGGTAGCACCCCTTATCATGACAACACATGTCATTTGGGTAATCTTGACTTATCAAATTTGATTTAGAAAACATACTTGTGTCACACCCGTGGATTTAATCCACCGCAGCAGACTCCTATAAACCTGGGAGCTCGGAGTATTCGAATACGTTTTTAACTCTGCAGAGAGGTACCAATTTACCCGCAATATATTCCACTTTCAAGCCCTTCCTATCACAAGGATTGGACCCTTGACTCAGTTCATACTATGAGTGGCAAGGTGGAGATAACAAGAACTTTTGTTATGTTTCACTTACAATTCACCCCTGACCCTGTGGATCTCTCGCGAACCACAGTTTGTGGTGGGATATACCCCCACCCCCAAGCCTCTTCCCATTATTGGGTCAGCGTGCATGATCAGATCACATTCAGTGATATACGTGGAGGAGCCGTACTCCGTGAAATCAGTGTATTGTTTTCCATCTCATGCAGGGGTTTCATGTGTGATCCGCATAAATACTTGTTCAGGCCTGTCCCACACCAGGCTTGAGGCCGGCACGTTAATCATGCCACTAGACGCACAACACAAGGTTCTAGTCCTTATATGCCAGTGACCAGATCATACCACACACCATGCACCTACAGTGCCTGCACATCCAGTGCAGCCAAGCACAACCAGTGCTAGTACCACCATTCCATACCAAAACCCTGGTCACGGCTAAGGATTCTATTTCATGAATATATATAAATACATTTATAATAGTTTATGGCTCACTATTTGATCAATTCACTTTTCACAGGCATCCAGCCTAGTACTGCCAATTCACAATTCATCCATTCTCATGCAATACTATTTATATTCAAAGTCATATCATAGCAATTCATAAAATATAGGTTCAAGATGATCAAGACTATGACTTGCCTTCTGCGTCGTGAGAGACAGCAGTTGATGTTGGATCAGCAGTGAAGTCCTCGAACTCTGGCTCCGACTCTGAGCAAAGATCAAACAAGCAACCAAGAATCATAACCTTTTCAATACATTATTATACTACATGCAATGATGCAAAGATGAAATGTTTTGATAGTTCTGAAATGATTGGGTTTAGGTACCATAGAAGCTGATTAGGGTTAAATTATGGAAACCAAGGTTAAGATTAGTTGTCAAAGGTTTACAAGGTTCCAAATGTCTCAAAATATCAGAATGATATCAAGGTTGCGACTGGTTCGCTCAAAAATAGCGAACGTCTTTAGGTCGACATTCGGTTCAAGGCATCGACATAGGGTTGCGGGATGACAGAGGGACTATCTCAACTTGTGGCAATAGAATAAAATGTAGATTACAACTCCACAAGTCTAATGGACAAGGTTATTTTCAATTTACACAACTGAAAGGAAGTGAAAAGGGCTAATGCCACTAGCTGGCATAGCCTGGCATTGGACTGACATGGCCAGAAACTAGGGCTTGCCAAAACTTTTGATCTAGGGCTCCAATTGATGCACCACTTTTTCTGGGAGGTAGGCTTTGATAACAATAACAAATCACTCAACAAGATCTAGGACAGAAGATGGCCGAAAAGTGATGAAAACCGGCAATGAACTCGGTGGCTGAAGTTCCAAATCACAGTACTGGACAGGAATTAGGGCATGGCTATAACTTCTGATTTAGACTGAATTGGAAGTCGAGCTAGTAGACAAAATTGCTCAGGAGATCAAGGCGCATCTGGTGGACAAAGTTTCTGGAGCTGGATCGGCCGGGAATAGATTTTCGGTGGCCTGCGCCGGAGAAGAAGACATAAGATTTGGGGATTTTAGCTACATGAGGTTTGAACTCGATTCCTTGCTCAGGAAGTATCTAAGAGGTATAAGGAAGCTGTTGGCACGGTTAATTTGATCGGAGAATCACCGGAGAAGCCTGGCGACGATCGCCAGCGACTGGTGAAGTTTCAATTTGGGAAATGCTTCGATTCGAGTTCAATTTTGAAATCTGGATGCACGGGCTTCCTTAAAATAGCTCCCTGATCATTTTACTCTACTAAATCGAAGGCTAATTCGGATTAATTTGAACTGCAAAGCTGGAACAGGGCATTTTAGCATTTTCGGCGATCACCGGCGATGAGATGCATGGAAGTCCAATTAAAAGCTACAGCACGATGAGAGTGGCGAGAGAAACTCACTGATGCTATCAATTTGGGGGGTTTAGGCTGCGGTTGAGGCTGTCACCGTGAACCTCCGTGCTGGACTCGCTGGAGAAGAAGACGACAGCGAGGGGGATTTTTGTTTAAATGCTGAGAAGGTCTAGGAAGCGGTGCTGGTGATAAGGGAATTGCTATTTATAGGCGAAGCAAAGTACAACAAAGCTTATGCTCACTGCTTGCTTGCGTTGGTGAAGAAGGAGGCTTCGGGTTGAAGCAACGGCGAACAGCGAAGCTCCTCTCTGGCGTGCAACAGCTGGTGAGCTGGATAGAGATGGCCATAGCAACAACTGAGGTGCAAACACGTGTGCACATGCAAACAAGGTTGCAAACAACTCGGGCTAGAGCGGCAGCGAAAACACAGCGGCGAGGTGCTCCTGGTCGCGGTCGAGGTCGAAGCAACCACTGCGCTGTGGTCGAGGTCGAAGGGAGGTACTGTGCACCGCTGGCCGAGGTCGATGGCGTGCACTGGTCGTGAATTGCAGGTTTCTTGGTCGCAAACAGTAGAGGTGGTCGAGCCAGGGATCTAATTGCAAGGATTTTTCATTTGAATTCTGGACTGATTTGTAATTTCTAACATGGAGATGGTTGATTTGCAATCTAATTTCATATATGGGTATAAACTTATACCTCATACTCATCTAGCAAGAGATTTGATAAAATCTGGCTTGATTTGATGATTTTTGATATAAACTGAAAATATGGTACTTTAGGGTAAAATAAGATATGAGTTTTGTCGGTTTCGAATTCTGGCCTTTAAGATGTGATTTTGTAATCTGGACAGAAGGGAAAATTGTATCAAATAGCATTTAGAAGAGATTTGCTGAAGAAATTCTAAATTTGGAGTTAATCTGAAGATTTTAGCCTTTTTGGGTTTCCAGATATCAGATAAAGGACTAAATTGCGATATAATTTGGACTGATCTATGAAAAATCTTAGATGAAGAAATCTGACTGCCAACTTTCTGGATTAAGGTATTGGCATACCCATGATCATAATCCAAGAGTAATTTGGTCTGAATTATGTCAAGATTTGTCTAAATCTGAGTTCTGAGTATTTAGGGTAATTAGAATAGTAATTGGAATTTCTGTTTTCGAAAATAGAAAAAGATTGATAGATTTGGGAGTTAGAGATGGAATTGAATCTGGCTTCTGAAGACTTTTATGCTCAGAGTAACTGGTAGATCATATCTGAGAAATCTGATCTTGATTTGGGTTCACAGAATAGATTTTGAGATTTTAGGGCTTTAGGATAGATACTGATCTGGCTACTACTACAGATACATGCATGCATGATGTTCATGAGAAAGAAAGTTTTTACTCCTAAACTCAGGGTGTTACAGTTCATTTGTCAGATATATGTTGATGATATTATCTTTGGATCTACTAATGAACATTTTGTCATGAGTTTGGAGAAATGATGTCTAGGGAATTCGAGATGTCAATGATCGGCGAGCTAAGCTTCTTCCTTGGACTTCAAATCAAACAACTCAAGAACGGTACTTTCGTGAGTCAAATGAAGTACGTGAAGGACTTGCTCAAGCGCTTTGGGAAGGAAGATGTTAAAGCAATCAAAACACCCATGGCCACAAATGGACATCTTGATATGGACAACAATGGAAAATCAGTCAATTCTAAACTTTATAGGTCTATGATTGGTAGCTTGCTATATCTTACTGTATCTAGGCCTGATATCATATTTTGCGTGTGCTTATGTGCTAGATTTCAATCAGACCCTAAGGAATGCCATTTGATTGCTATTAAAAGAATCCTTAGGTACTTAAAATGCTACCCCAACCGAGGTCTTTGGTATCCGAAAAATGCAAACTTTGAATTGGTTGGATATTCGGATTCAGATTATGCAGGTTGCAAAATTGATAGAAAAAGCACATCTGGTAGCTGTCAGCTTTTGGGGAGACCATTAGTTTCGTGGTCCTCTATGAAACAAAATTCTGTAGCTCTCTCCACCGCTGAAGCGGAATATGTGTCTGCAGGAAGTTGTTGTGCTCAAATTTTATGGATGAAGCAGACATTTCTGGATTATGGAATTAAATTTGAAAAAGTTCCACTCTTGTGTGATAATGAAAGTGCCATTAAAATTGCTAATAATCCTGTTCAACACTCTAGAACTAAGCATATTGAAATACGGCACCATTTTATAAGAGATCATATGGCAAAAGGAGATATAGATGTGAGTTACATCAGAATTGAATTGCAACTAGCAGATATTTTCACCAAACCCCTTAATGAGACTAGATTTTGCTTTCTCAGAGGTGAATTAAACATTATTAATATTTCAAATGCTAGTTGATGTGATATTTGTATTAAAATATATTTTATTCTCTCTCTGGTTGAAATCTGCTTCTGGTTAAATTGATTGTCTATACTGACAGTTAGCATGACAAACTGACTGTCAGTTCCTTTGCTCAGGAGCCTGGTCGTAGTCCCTGGTCGAAGTTGCTGACCATACTGACTATCAGTTTCACACACTGACTGTCAGTTATGTGCTTCAACTTTGGTCGCAGCCTCTGGTCAAAATTGGTGACCTACACTGACTGTCAGTTCGACACACTGACTGTCAATTTCAAACCTCAGGTTTTCGTGCTGATTGCCAATGCTCCACACTGATTGTCAGTTTCAAAACCCTGGTTTTTGAACTGACTGTCAGTATGGGTACCATGAGCCTAAAACCTTAGTTTGTTTTTCTTGTGTCTTCTCGTCTTCTCTTTGCCGCCACTGTTCCTTGTTCGCCGCCGGTGTCTCCTTTTTTCCTCTCCGCGCCCCTGCCTCATTGCGCCACCACCGGAGCTCCACCACACCGCACCACCGCACCTCGCCGCCTCCTCACGCGGCCACCTCACCTAGCCACTTCCTCCTCCTGCCGCACTTTCTCGCCGGCACACAGCACCTCGCCATCTCTTCGCCGCTGTGCCTTGTCGTGCCCTTCCTCACCTCTGTTGTGCCCTTGCCTCAACTGGTCTCGTTCATTCCTTGCCAGCCCTGCTCATCGTCGTCGTGGATTCAACATTCGCCGGTTTCCCCTCGGCTGTTTCATCCTTAGAGGTCCTTTCTCTTTTTTTCTACTCTGTTTTCCTTTGATCATGTTTGATCAGTTGTCTTCATCTTGTCGTGTTGCCCGTCGGAAGAACGCTGCAAACAACAGTCGTTCAGTGGGTCAGACGACTGAGTCTGGCTCTTCGCCTCCGCCCAAGCGCGTCCCCGTGGACTATTCCCAGTGGCACGCGAGTCGCCTTCGCACCCTTCGCACCACAAACCCTTATCTTGTGCCTCGTCCCACAGGTCGCAATTCCTGTAGCATCCTGACTTTCTACACAAACCTCCATATTGACCTGTTCACCAGCGTCTACAGCCGTGTCCCCATTTTCGCCCA
The DNA here is from genome assembly GCA_019359835.1 of Pharus latifolius. Lineage (NCBI taxonomy): Eukaryota > Viridiplantae > Streptophyta > Magnoliopsida > Poales > Poaceae > Pharus > Pharus latifolius. Next base: position 43,096,303 of record CM033322.1, on the reverse strand, counting down.
TCGCTCCCTCTCCTGGTAGACGATCGCGTCTCGCACATGCATCGTCACCCTGGAAGATTCTTTCACTTCCGTAGGGATTAGACATCTCATCTCTGATTCCTTCCCCACTGGGCTGATGAGCCCATCCGACAGTTCTATGCCACAGTCTTCATCTCTCCTCAGCGTGACTCGCTGACCTTTATGACAGGCCTCCAGGTTCACACTGTCACGAAGGAGCAGCTTGAGGCCGCTATCGGTCTGGTTCGCGCCGCTTTTGGGCGCCAGCTGCACACTCTCCCAAACCTTGAGCATCGGGAGGTGGCCATGCTTTATTCCAGCCCCTTCTAGCTCCGTCACATCGCTGGCTAGCGCCGCGATGTCGATCTGGCCTTGCAGATCCTTCGCCTTACTTTGGTCCCTATGACGAGAGACAGGGCAAGTGTCACTTACCTCGCCCTCCACGTTCTCATCTCTATCTTTCAGGAGGATCCATTCGACGTTGCTGATCTCATCATCATTGAGATTCAGCACGTCCTTCTTGCTCCGTGTCGCCACCTGGTGTATGCTCCCTACATCATGGAGATGCTTCTTCATATCAGTGCCATCGATACTGAGCTTCCTCTGCCTCATCATCCTATTCTCTTCTACCCTTCGGGCCAAGCTGATCGCCGTCTCGGTGGCCACCCTGCAGCTGCTTTAGGCCCTACCTCTCCCGCATCTGATGATAATGCTACGAGGGAGTCAGAGGACGAGGATTCGGTTCAGGAGACTGACCCGGCACTAGATGTAGATACCGGCATCAGATCTTCTTCCCTCTCTCAGCTCCAGCAGGTGATACAGATGCAGCAGCAAATTCTGCGCTCCCAAGTGGAGCTCCACCAGATCCTGCTTCGTCTTCTTGACCAGCAGGAGCAGATTCTAGCTAGCTTGCCTGCATCAGGCACTCCAGTCCCTCGCAAGAGGGCCCGCCCAGCTCCCTCCTCGCTGGGATCAGCCTCAGGACCTACTGCACTGGCGTCTGCAGCTCCAGCCTCCACTGATCCTGTTTCCCCAGCCGTCGACCCGACTGGATCTCCAGTAGGCTCCGAAGATACAGCCGTATTAGGGCTCTCTTCTGATGGAGAGTCTTAGGCTCTTTTTCTATTAGCTCCCGCCTTTTTTTTGTGCTTGATGCCAAAGGGGGAGAATATATTATGACTTTATTTTTTTGTTATGTGATGGATGGATTTGTATGAATTTCTATGAATATGTTTATGATTGGTCTATGGATATATTTATGTTATGGTTGGATGTTTTTGATATATGGATGTTGACTACTTTGATATATATGAGTTGATTTCGTCTTTGATCTATATTTGTCTTTGATTGATATCCATGTTGTATGATCTGGATTTGTTATCAAAGAGAGTTATGATATTGACTTGTGATCTCATGCATACACTCAGGGAGAGTCAGGGGGAGTTATTCATTTTTTTATTATCGATCACTTGTTGTCATCAATTATCAAAAAGGGGGAGATTGTTGAATCTAGGCCATTATGCCTGATTTTGATGAGCAATGAAAACAAGCATTTCAAACTAATTGTGTTTTTGAGTCACTTAATACAGAGCCTAATTGGAAAGATGTAGAAGATGATGAAGGTGAACCAACGTGAGAAAGAAAAGCACAAGTCGCGAAGTACAAAGATGAAACAAAAATAGCAAGATTAAAGATGCAAAGGACCTGAGGTAAAAATTTGTTTATATTTTTACCGATCTTGGCGTTTGGAGTTTGATCGGTTTAGGAATTTGTTTGTTAGTTTCAATCGTACTATAAAGAGGGGTTACAAGTCATCTCTACATTTCCGGCATAAACCGAGAAAGTTTTATGTCACTGCACTGCATTCTTTCCGGTTGGCTTTGTTTTGAAAAGATTTTGTTTTTCAGATAAGTTTTTGATAGAAGAAGAGTTTTTGCATTTTCTAGAAAGATGTAGGCCGATCTGGCTTTCTCTTCTATCGACAAAAAGATAGTCCTTTAAATTATCTTTCAAACGAGCTATCAAACACTCAAATCAGATCTCTGGATCAAAAGTTATAACTATTTTTATCCATGCTAACTGTCAGTATGCTATGCTGACTGTCAGTCTGTTTAAACTGATATTTGTCCAGAGAGTGTGTTTTTGGTGCCAAAAATCTTTTGAGCTAAATTGACTGTCAGCATACCATACTGACTGTCAGTATGCATTTCAACCTCGAGCTGATTTGTTTGAGTTTTTGTTTTGACTGGTCGATTTTGTGGTCCATATGACTGTCAGTATGTAATCCTGACTGTCAGTATGAGGTGTCAATTTCCATATACGACCACAAACGACTAGCAATGTTTTATCTGTAATTTTTGTCAGCCGTTGAGGTAGACACTGACTTTCAATTTGTGCTGTTTTATTTCCATATACAACCTCAAACGGCTAGCTGAGTTTTCTTTGGATTTTTTACTTCTTTCTGACCATGACCCATGCTGATTGTTAGTATGCACTGTCAATTTTATAGCTCGTGCACAATGGCTAATCTATTTCTTGAGGCTATAAATAGAGGCATTGAGCAGTTGTTTTACACACCACGCAGCCTCACATTCATATACACATTTGAGCTTTAGTTCTTTGCATAAAAATCTTGATCTTTTGATCAAGTTGTGAGTTTGGTGATCCACCGAGTTTTCTGTTCGCATCATTCTTGCATATCTAGAGTTTCTCGGTGATTGTTGGAGGTCTAGGAGAGACCTTGCAACCTATTACTCTTTGTGAACGCCCTCACCTAGACGGTTTGGTGGCATGGCCGTTGACCTCTCCTGTTCGGAGATTGTCAGAGAGGCTCGGAGTGATTGTAAAAGGCCTCAGTGCTCGCCTTTCCGAAGTAGACAACGAGCAACCACTAGTGAGAAATATCCTTCGTGGATATTGAAACAAGACTCCTTTATTTGAGTGCTTCAACAAGGAGTAGGGGAGGCTGGGTGAGTCTCTGAGACCTCGGGAAAAATCTTTGTGTTTGTCTCTTTCTCTCTCTCTTTTAATTGTGCAATATAAATTCATTTGTTCTTTCACTGCAAAAGTCATTTTTAGCTGAAGTTTTTGAAGCCTCCTATTCACCTTCCCCTTTAGTCGGCATCCTCGATCCTATAGTGGTGTGGGGATGGATCACTGCTGCGCCAACGCATATTAGTTTCTCCACAAGGGGTGGCCTGATCTTCACGGCATAGGATAGAAACAAGATAACTAGCTGCGAACAGCCGGGGTAACTAGCTTTATACCTGCCAAGGTTGGTTGCAACCCGTACGATGGGGAAGTTGATCCGAAGCTACAAGAACTCCGACCCGCTGTCTGAACAATCGCAGAACCACAATCCGGGACTAATCCACACAAAACAGCCGGAACCGTAGAGCACGAACTAGGGGGACCCGTAAAGATCCTTCTCGCGAATCCAAGAGAACTCACAAGAGCAAAGGTAGAGGTACACTCAAGAAGTATTGCTGCACTAGCATATAGCTGAAATGGTTTGGTCAAAAGTGCTTCCAATAGTTGGAATACACGGGGTATTTATACTGGGAACAACCTTCCTAGTTTAGGTGTGAAAGAAACCATTAGATGAAAAGTTTTCTTGAACAACCAACCCTCCAAATTAAGGTGTGAAGGCACCGATTAGATGAAGAGTTTCCTTGGATATCCAAGAGACCAATTCGTTTGGAAAAGAGTTGCTTAAATTTTCGCACAGGTTGGACTGGTTGTGCAGCTTCCACTAAAATGACTATAATTTTTGACTCGGAAGTCGAAATGATGCATTGTTTGTGCGTTGGAAACTAGACTTCATTATCTTTCTAATGATGTGGCCCATGACCATGTTGAACACTCAGATTGTCTCCAGAATTGCTCGCAAAAGGACAGATAGTGTGTGCCTTGCACCACCCTCATTCGTGCGACCAATCTTCGTCGTCCCTTCCAATGCACCTAAGTTCAACCAAAGAAGTGGACGTTGGAAGCACCATTAAGTTGTTTAAATCTGAAATGAGACTCAAGTTAGCATTCACCTGGTCACGAATTTGCTTGGCACGAGATTGTCGCGCCCCGAAACTGGGACTACGACTACTCTTGAAGAGACCTAGCTCGCTGCAGCTAGTCCCATATATGCATAGCATACACATACCCTTGACTTCCCAGGATAAGTCAAGCACAGGAGTATATTCACATTGCAACAGAGTAACTTACAAAATAGTTAAACAGTGTAGCCTGCTGGTCTTGATATTACATAAGAAGATTACAATGCCTTCACGGCATACATGGTTTAGCAAAATAACATCTACACAGCAGAAGATAGGTGACCCACCCACAAAGAGAAGTGGACAGCAGAACAACACACATCAGGGCTCTGGCGGAACTGATGCTCCTCCTTCTGGATCCAAGAAGTTCTCCACGCCTTCATCTTGATTGTTGATCGCTCCGTCTGTTGATTTGTAGGTTGCAAGGGTGAGCACTTACGTACTCAGCAAGTCATAGATAAGAGTAGATACATATAGTAGTGATGATATGAACCTAGACTAGTCAAGAATTATGGATGTTTATAAAATAATCTTTTTCTTTCACACCTCATCTCATGGCAGCACCTTTCATAATATAACATCATTATTCATGTTCACTAGATTATAGCACTACCGCGACACGTCGACACACAACAGCCCACGGTAGCACTCCTTATCATGACAACACATGTCATTTGGGTAATCTTGATTTAACACATTTTATTTAGAAAATAATACTTGCGTCACACCCCGTGGATTTAATCCACCGCAGCAGACTCCTATAAACCTGGGAGCTCGGAGTATTCGAATATGTTTTTAACTCTGCAGAGAGGTACCAATTTACCCGCAAGATATTCCACTTTCAAGCCCATCCTATCATAACAAAATGATTAGACCCCTCCTTACAACCATGTGTGAGTGGCAAGGTGGAGATAACAAGAACTTTTGTTATGTCTCACTCACAATTCACCCCCGACCCTGTGGCTCTCAGCGAGACACAGTTGTGGCAGGTTGTATCCAAACCTCCACCCCTACATATGTTTCCATTACTGGATCAACGTGCGAGATCACCTTCAGTGATATGTGTGGGAGCCGTACTCCGTGTTTATCGTGCATCACTACACAATTCCAGCAGGGGTGTCATGTGCGATCCACATAATTACTTGTTCAAGCCTGTCCCATACCAGGCTTGCGGTTAGCACGTTGTTCATGCCACTAGACGCACAACACAAGGTTCTAGTCCTTATATGCCAGTGACCAGACCATCCACAACCCTGCACCTTCAGTGCCTGCATTCCTTTGCAGTCTAGCACCTCCAGTGCTACCGCCATTCCATACCATTTTTCTGGTCACGGCTAGGGGTTTTATTTCATGAATATAAGTATATAGATACATATAATAATTCATGGCTCAAAACTTGTTTATTTCACATTTTACAGTTAACCAGTTTAGTACTGCCAATTCATAAATCAACCATTCTCAATCTTTCACATGCAATATTGCCTATATTCAAGGTTATATTATAGCAACATTTAAAATATAGGTTCAAGATGACCAAGGATATGACTTGCCTTCCGCGTCGTAAGAAACAGCAGTTGATGACGGTTCAACAGCGAAGTCCTCGATCTCAGCTTCTAGATCTGCTCGACGACAAACCAAACAATACACACAAATATTACTTATATATTAAGATGTTTTAGGATCTATATGCAGATATGCTTTACAAGAGTGACTGAACGATACTGGAGATAATTGAGATTACAAGCTGAACTGAGTTGAGATCTAGGGTTTCAAGGATTTGGCTAAGGATGGGTGTTAGATGCTCTTAGGATCTCAAGGTTACAATAAGAACATCAGTTTTGTGGTTGGTTTAATCAAAACAACGAATGTCAGCAGATTGACATTCGGAGCAAGATTTTGACGTAGCTTTAAGGAAAGCTGGAGAGCTTATCTCAAGTTATGACAGTAGAGGAAAGTGTAGATTATAACTCTACAAATTCAGTGGGCAAAGTGGCTTTCAAAATGCACAATCAGAAGTGGGTAAACAAGGCCAATGCCATTGGCTGGCATGCACTGGGATAGTGTCAAAAGCTAGGGTTTAGCATAACATGCATTTCAAGGGCTCAAATCAAGTTGTGATAGAAGAAGAAAATGTAGATCACAACCTCAGAAATCTAAGAGACAAAGTTATGCCCAAAATACTCATCTGGAAGGGGGTAAAAAGGGCTAATGACACTGACTGACATAGTCTGGCATTGATCTTGACATGGCCAGAAACTAGGGCTTGGCATAACTTTTGATCTAGAGCTCCAAATGATGCACCACTTTGTCTGGGAGGTAGGCAATGATAACAGGAACAAATCATTCAACAGGATCTAGGGCAGAAGATGGCTGGAAGGTGATGAAATTCGAAGGAGAAGTGTGGTGTTGACACGGCACAGTGAAGCCACTGGACAACAATCTTGGCATGGCTATAACTTGAATTCTGGGCAGTTTCAGAGATCGAGCTAGAAGGCAAAAATGTTTAGGAGGTTGAGGCACACCTGAATGGCAAGTTAGATGAAGCTGAAACGGCCAGGAATAGGTTTCCGGTGAACTGCGCCGGAGAAGAAGACACTGCCATTTGGGGGTTTTCGATTTAGGCCGAATGAACTCGATTCCAAGCTCATGGAGTATCTGTGGAGTATAAGGGAGCTACTAGGATGGTCAATTTTGTTAGAGGATGGCTGGAGAAGCCTGGCGACGATCGCCGGTTTCTGGAGAAGCTCAAAATTGGGGAAAGCTTCGGTTGAAGCTCAATCGGGAGATCTTGATGCATAGGCTTGCTGGAAATGAGTCACTGATCATTTTCTTCCACAGGATCGAGAGCTAAATCGAGGTAATTTGGCCTGCATTGCCGGAACAGGGCAATCTTCGAGTTTCAGTAAATTCCGGTGATCGCTGGCGATAAGGTGCAAGGTAATCCAATTAAGTGATACAGCACGATGAGAGAGATAAGGGGAACTCACTGGTGCTGTTAATTTGGCAGGAGATGCTGCGGTTGAGGCTGCCACCGTGAAGCTCCTCGATGGCTTGCCGGAGAAGACGACTGCAACGAGAGAATTTGCAAAATTGGCTAAGTCCTGGTGAAGAGGAGATGATACAAGGCACTGGTGGTTTAAATAGAGCAGTGGGCGAAGCTTGCAAGGATTTACCGCATTGAATTTGTGTCAGATAACAAGATTTGCCGGGCGCAGAAGCAGCAATGGCGAGCGGCGACGCGACTGTGCACTGGTGAGGTGACTGCTGATCAAACCATTGCTTCATCGGGACGCAATGCTGTTGGGCGGTGCAAGGCAGTGGCGACAAGGGCTGGCAACGTGGCGCAGTGTTGCTGACAAAAACTGTTGCTGGTCGTGTGCAGGAGCACATGCTGTTCAACGGCGCTGCCACGGCGTTGCCACGGCACGGCTGAAGCAAGGACACGTACACACAAGCATGCACAGTCACGAGTGCGGCGAAGCCTCACCGGCGGCGAGTAAACACGGCGCAAGGAAACCACGGCGATCTCTGGTCGTGCACAGCAGCTGCTGTCCTGGTCGAATAGGGCTGATTTGCAATAATTGATTTTCTTGATTTGGACTGAATTGTAAATCTGAAGATTTGGAAGGTTTGATCTGGAATTGATTCTGCTGTTTTGGTATACTTAATTCCATAGATGATTTGGCACAGCAAGAAGATAAAGTTTGAGACATTTGGATGACTTTTGATATGAACTGAAAACAGAGTAGATTAGGGTAAAATAAGTCTGAATCTTATTGATCTCAAATTCTGGGATTTAGGGTTTGATTTTGAGATACTCCTATAAGAAGAATTTGTGTTGAAAAGCATTTGGAAGGTGTTCCCTGAATTAGATTTGAATTTGAAGATGATTTGCAACATTTTTCCTTTTCTAGCTTTTAGAAAATCTGGAAAAAGGACTGATCTGCGAATCTGGAGTTTTGGAAGGTTTAAGCTGAATTTGATTGCACTGATCTGGCAGATTATATTCAACAGAATATTTGGCAAGAACAGTTGATAAAATTTGGCACATTTGAATAGTCTTTGGTACGGACTGAAAATAGGGTATTCTTAGGGTAATTGAATCTGAGTTTCAATTGATTTCGAATTATAGTAATTAGGATGAGATCTTGAAATCTGCGCAGAAGAAGAACTTGTTTCAAATAGCATCTAGAAAAGATTTGCCGAAGAAATTCTGAATTGGAGTTAATCTGGAGATTTTAGTCTTTTTGGGTCTTCAGAAATCAGATAAGGACTAATTTGAAATAACTCTTGGACTGATTTGCGAAAAGGGTCTAGATGATGAAATCTGGCTGTCAACTTTTTGGATTAAGGTATTGGCATACCCTTGATCATAATCCAAGAATAATTTGGTCTGCACTTGGCCAAGATTTGGATTAAATCTGGATTTCTGAAACTTAGGGTAATTGGGTAATATAAGATATTCTGTTTTCGAAAACAGAATGGAGTTGATAAATCTGGGATTTAGAGATGGAATTAAATCTGGCTTCTGAAGACTTCTAAGTTTAGAGTAACTGATAGATCACATCTGAACAATCTGATCTTGATTTGAGGTCACAGGTTAAATTTGGAGATTTTAGGGTTCAGGATAGATACTGATCTGGCTATTACTACAGATACATGCATGCATGCTATTTATGAAAAAGGAAATTTTCACCCCTAACTCAGGGTGTTACAGAGATCAAGTGATCGGTCCTTGAAATTTGGTCGAAGAGTCTTGTATGCAACCATCTTGGTCATCAGGGCGAACATCTTGGTCGCTGGAGCTGATGATATCCACATCATCCTCCCCCTCTTGAAAAGGAGTCCTCCTCGACTCTGATGGTCCAATGTCGGGAGAGAGATCAGATACGTTGAATGTTGGAGTAACGCCATACTCCTCAGGAAGATCAATCTTGTATGCGTTGTCATTAATCTTTTTGAGCACTTTGAATGGGCCATCTTCTCTTGGCTGCAATTTGCTTTTACGTTGTTCTGGAAAGCGCTCCTTTTGTAAATGCATCCATACCAAGTCAATTTGGTGCTCAATGCCTCTCTTGGGTGGCAGCCCGGGTGGTACTTTGTTTGGAAACACATCCTTATAGCTCTGCAAAAGATCAAAAATAACACTTGGCAAAGTAGAGGGGAAGTCGTTAGTGGATAGAAAATTCTCCTTGTACATGAGTACAAAGAAAGTGCAATTGGGTTCTCTCAATTCCCTCATGTCCCCCTTCCTAGCCATCATTACTAAACCCTCTTTTTCCCGTGGCTTGGTTAATTTCAGCTGTGGAGTTTTGTTTGGCTCTGGAATCACTCGCTCACTATGTTGGTGGTTTTCTCTCAAGTGTTTCTCGCTCTCTCTCTCCTTTCTTTTTTGATCATCCATCAAGATTTCCTCCGGTGTTAAAGGGAGCAAAGAGATGCGCTCTCCTTTATACATGAATGAAAGTCGGTTAGCTCGACTACTAATCTGAACATCATGATCAAACAAGCATGGACGTCCCAACAGCAATTGACAAGCTTGCATCGGAACTACGTCGCACTCCACTTGATCTTGGAACTTCCCAATGGAGAACGGAATTGTCACAATATTGCTAAGTTTCAGCGAACCACAATCATTGAGCCATTGCATCTTGTAGGGGCTAGGATGCTGCCTTTGCTTCAGCTTCAATCTCTCCACCAAATCTGAGCTAGCAATGTTATTGCAACTGCCATTATCAACAATAATACGACATACCTTCTCCTTGATTGTACCACGAGTGTGGAAGATGTTATGCCGTTCTCCTTTGTCCTCTTTTGCAGCACTAATGCTGAGCACACAACGAGAAATAAAGCAATTATTATCTCCCTCATCAGCTTGAATATCACATACATTCTCCTCATCATTTTATTCCTCTTCACCTTGTGATTTATGTTCATCTTCATCACTTTCAGAGTCCCACTCTCCTTGTTCATTCACAACCATCACCCTCCTGCTAGGAGACTCTGAAGAAATATGCCTTCGTCCTTTGCACTTGAAACACTCGATGTCTCGGTTCCGCTTGGGAACTGGTGTAGCGGATGAGGCTCCTGTGGATGCAGCAGGGTGCTTATCACTGTTGCGGTCAGCCGGTGATGATGCCGAGCAAGCTGATGGCTTACCACTAGTAGCACGAACTAATGGACCATTAGTTGTGTTTTGGAATTGAGAGCCACCGTGGGATTGACTTGGCTGAGAACGATGCCAAGGTGTCACAGCTGAACGACTTGCTGAAGGGTGAGAAGTTCCAGGGTGCCGAACCTTTCTTTCGGTTCGCTTTGCTGGATCCACTAGATCCTGTATATTATTGTAAGGGAACATCTCAACAAAATCTGAAATTTCAGCATTAAGGCCATGCAAAAATCTAGCCATTTTAGATTCTTCATCTTCCTAAATCCTTGCACGAATTAAGAGAGTCTCCATCTCTTTATAATATTCATCCACGGTGCGTGATCCTTGGGTAAGGCGCTGCAGCCTATTACGGAGATCTCGTTGATATTGAGATGGAACAAAATGACATCTCATCACACGCTTCATGTCCTCCCACGCATTGATGTGATCTAAGCCCAATTGACGTTGGTTTTGCTGCACTTGGTTCCACCATGTTAGCGCATAACCAGAGAATTCAACACAAGCAAGATTTACCCTCTTTGCATCGGAGAAGTTGTGTATGCGGAAAATCTGATCACATTGCTCTTCCCACTCAAGATAAGCATCGGGGTCTTCCTTTCTAGTGAATTTTGGAATTCTTAACTTGATTCTAGCTGCATTATCGGGGTCATTTCGACCACGACGACCATGAACAGCAGCTGCAGCCCGTGCATTTACGCCATGATCAGCCCGATGGTTCAAATTGTTGTGCTCATCTCCAGCATGGGATGCAACGGAGTTCTCATCACCGTCTTCGGCTATTGGAGCAGCAGGGTTCAGTGGAGGTGGCACTCCACCACCGGCGGCCAGAAGATTCTCACGGAGCATCCTTTGCATTGCTTCAGGCAAAGTATCTTGCATTTGTCGCAGCTCACCACGTCTCACTGGAACGTCTTCTTCACCATTATTTCCTCCATTCACACTTGACTGAGAACCTGCCATGTTAAGGAGAGGCAATATAGTGGAATAGGAATATCTTTATGGAATCAAACAACCTCACCTCCTACTTACCAATGTTCTTGTGCGTTCTCGTCAGACCGCGATTGTGCAATGTGTTAGTTACCGGAAGTGATTAAGCGATTGAATAACAGGGATGAAAGAACTTTAGCCTCGGTTTATAATGGAGTTCGGAGAGCTAATCAAAGGAAGGCTTTGTAGTACGAAAATCAAGTGGACGAAATGCAACAAAGCAAGTAAAATAAACTTCACATCATCCACTAGCTGCGACACACTCCTTTGCTATTGATTTTTTTTCACTCAGTCTTTTTTATTTTTAACTTTTCTCTTCTCTTTTTTTTTTCTTTTCTTATTTTTAGCACAAACTAAAGATGACTGGCGATGATAAGGATGCAGCACAAGATAACTTTGATGAGAATAAGATAACAGCTTGCAACGTGCAACACTAAATTTCAGTACCACAACAAAGGTTTGGTTTTTTTTATGCCTTTTGGACTCTAGGATAAGAATAAAAACACGAAGAACACAAGTAATATGGATAATATGGATGGTAAATAGATAGCAGATCCTACCGTGTCAACGGAGGCTCTGATACCAAATGGTGTGGGGATGGATCACTGCTGCGCCAACACATATCAGTTTCTCCACAAGGGGACGGCCCGATCTTCATGGTGTAGGATAGAAACAAGATAACTAGCTGCGAACAGCCGGGGTAACTAGCTTTATACCTGCCAAGGTTGGTTGCAACCCGTACGATGGGGAAGTCGATCCGAAGCTACAAGAACTCCGGCCCGCTGTCCGAACAATCACAGAACCACAATCCGGGACTAATCCACACAAAACGGCCGGAACCATAGAGCACGAACTAGGGGGACCCGTAAAGATCCTTCTCGCGAATCCAAGAGAACTCACAAGAGCAAAGGTAGAGGAACACTCAAGCAGTCTTGCTGCACTAGCATATAGCTGAAATGGTTTGATCAAAAGTGCTTCCAATAGTTGGAATACATGGGGTATTTATACTAGGAACAACCTTCCTAGTTTAGGTGTGAAAGCAACCATTAGATGAAAAGTTTTCTTGAACAACCAACCCTCCTAATTAAGGTGTGAAGGCACCGATTAGATGAAGAGTTTCCTTGGATATCCAAGAGACCAATTCGTTTGGAAAAGAGTTGCTTCAATTTTCGCGCAGGTTGGACTGGTTGTGCAGCTTCCACTAAAACGACCATAATTTTTGACTCGGAGGTCGAAATGATGCATGGTTTGATGCGTTGGAAACTAGACTTCATTATCTTTCTAATGATGTGGCCGATGACCATGTTGCACGTTCAAATTATCCCCAGAATTGCTCGCAAAAGGACAGACAGTGTGTGCCTTGCACCACCCTCATTCGTGCGACCAATCTTCGTCGTCCCTTCCAATGCACGTAAGTTCAACCAAAGAAGTGGATGTTGGAAGCACCATTAAGTTTTTTAAATCTGAAATGAGACTCAAGTAAGCATTCACCTGGTCACAAATTTGCTTGGCACGAGATCGAGTGATCGGTCCTTGAAATTTGGTCGAAGAGTCTTGTATGCAACCATCTTGGTCATCGGGGTGAACATCTTGGTTGTTGGAGCTTGTGATGTCCACATCATATAGTTGCTTCTTGTCCACTCCGGAAAGGCAAGCACCGATGCCTTTTACAATCACGTCGAGCCTATCCAACAATCTTCGAAGAGGAGAGATCAACGGCCATGCCACCAAATAGTCTAGGTGAGGGCGTTCATCAAGAGTAATAAGTTGCAAGGTCTTATCTAGACCTCCAACAATCACCGAGAAACTCTAAGTATGCAAATGATGCGAACAGAACACTCGGTGGATCACAAAATTCACGACTTGATCAAAAGATCAAGATTTTTATGCTAAGAACTAAAGCTCAAATGTGTATAAGAGAATAAGGTTGCTTGGTGTAAGAAACATCTGCTCAATGCCTCTATTTATAGCCCAAATGAGCAAAAGAGCCGTTGTGCTCGAGCTGAGAATTGACAGTGCACGCTGACAGTCAGCATAGCATGCTGACAGTCAGCATAGACCACGAGCAGCAACAAGCAAATCTCAGAGAAAGCTCAGCTAGCTGTTGTGGTCAAAAAAGGACAAAAATCAGCACAAACTGACAGTCAGCAACACATGCTGACAGTCAGCATCCACAACAACAACTCGACAAAAATCACGGATAAAAGTTAGCTAGCCGTTTGTGGTCGCATATGGAAAGAACTCACTCATGCTGACAGTCAGCATCGACCACAAAAATGACCAATTAAAACAAACTCAGAAACAAAACAACTTGAGGTCGAGACTCATGCTGACAGTTAGCAACACATGCTGACAGTCAGCGTAAGTCAAAAAAATTCAGCTCAAAAAACATGCTCTCTGGACAAATATCAGCAACAAAACTGACATTTCATGCTGACAGTCAATGTGGATAAAAACAGTCATAACTTTTGATCCAAAGGTCCGATTGAAAGTTATAGCTCGATTGAAAGTTATAGCTCGTTTGAAAGAGAATTTAAAGGGCTATATTTTTGTCAACAGAAGAAAAACCCAGATCAGCCTAGATCTTTCGAGAAAAAGCAAAAACACTTCTGCTGCCAATAATTCATCTGAAAAACCAAATGAAGTCCAAAACAAATCCAACCGAAAAAAATGAATGCAATCACCTAAAAGAGTTTCTCGGTTTATGCTGGAAATGTAGAGAGGACTTGCAACCTCTCTTTATAGTACGGTAGAAAGCTAAAATAAATTTCTAAACCGATCAAACTCCAAACACCGAGATCGGTAAAAATAAAAACAGATTTTACCTTAGATCTTTTGCAACTTCAATCTTGTGATTTGCGTCTCATCTTTTTCTTCGGGTTCACCTGAGTTCCTATCTTGATCATCTTGCATCTCTTTGCCAAAAGAACTCTGTATCCAAATAGCTCAAAAACACAATTAGTCTGAAACGCTTGTTTTCATTAATCATCAAAATCAGGCATAATGGCCTAGATGCAACAATATTGATATTGATGACACCAATATCATGATTAGTTGAGAGTTGAATCTCTTCATGACATTCTTCAACTCATGATATTGATGCCACCAATATCATGATTAGTTGAGAGTTGAATCTCTTCATCCTTTGTTCTTGTGATTTCCTCTGGAATTGCTCGAACGATCTTCGTGATCACCCTATCTGTGCGCCAACTCTGTGCGTGGCCGTGTGGATAGGTAATTTAGAGTGTGGTTGGGCGAATTCATTGATACGTAGGTCCTTGCTCTACAAGTGGTTGGCTATCTCATTTCGTCAGGTCATACTAGTTATCCATGTATCTTCAGATACTAGTTATCCAGGTTCTACGTCGTGAAGATCGGGCCACCCTTCGTGAATGCGTTCTTCATCGGCGTGTTCATATCAAATTGTCTCATATGCATAGATGTGATGTGAATTGCCAGAAATTGTTTATTGAAAATCTATTTAACCAAGGCATCCCAATTTTTTGAAAAACCATTCATATTCTTTGCTTGAGCTTGAGGACAAGCAAAATGCTAGCATGGGGGATTTAATAAGTACTAAATTGGTATTATTTTTACCCTAAGTTTGCCACTGAAAACGTGCAAAATCTTGCTAAAAACTCTTTTGATGTGACATTTTTTGTGTATTTTTTTATTATTTTTACAAATTTCTTCCACGGTTGTGTTTGCAAGATTTCGACTTCATTTGGGCCAATTTCGACAAGGAATACTAAAACTGGACAAAAAGAATCCTGGTCGAATATTCTTCGAAGAAAATAACCTACTCGAACACAGTTAGCCGAGAAGGAACCTCATTCGAACATGATTGGATGAAAAGGAGTTGTGATAGAACACGAAGACACCTGCTCGAAACAAGTCCTGATCGAACACGAACACATGGTTGAAAAGAGTCCCTATCGAACACGAACACTCTAGTCGAAATAATTCTCGATCAATCATGACTACTGCTTGGTCAGTTATTTGGCCGAGCAGAGCACGATCAATGCTCACAAGTGTTCATGGTCATGCTCGGCTTGGTTTCCAGAGGTTTTGGTGGTCAGTTTTGGTCGAATCTGGTCGATTTTGACTTAGATTTGTCCATTCTTGTGCTGTTTGAAGCTAGACTTAGTCGCCTACACACCAAGGAGTTATTTTTTGGTATGTTACCCCATGTGTTATAAATAAAGAAGCTTTTGGCTCAATTGGATATGCTTTCTTAGATACTTTTAGAAGCCTTTAGAGCTTAGTGGTAGTTTTTTAGATAGTTTTCTTAGAAGAGCCCACTTCTATATTTTTCCTGTGTTTGTAAGCCGACGAGGACGGTAAACTCAATTTTCAAGCAATCAAGTAAGTTTTCATTTAATTCTTATTATTATTTATGCATTATTATGGCTTTTAGCGAGTAGTTCCCTTTTAGGGTTAGGGATGACCTAATCAGGAAAGTGTGATTCTTGCTCGGTCTTGATCTCAAGTTTTGAAGTTATTTCCTCATGTTTTCTTCCTTCAAATCCTAAATTCTCATTTTGGCAACAGACATAACAGTTGGGCCCTAGCAAGAATTTAGGGTAGTTCTTGAGTCCTTAGGACTTTGACGTAGGATCCTGAACAGGAGAGAGGCTCTCACCAAACATAACAGTAGAAGTGATCCTCTAATCGTTGTACCAGCGACCATATTGGCAACTTAATCTGTCTTGGAAAATGATTGAATTTAATTGCAGTTCTTGGACCTTGGATAGAATTACGCCGAATGGTTATGGAAACCCTAGGCTTCATTCCTGCTTTACAAACCATAGATTTCATATTTGCTCTTTACTGCTTTAGTAGGATCGAGGATCCCGACTAGAGGGGGGGTGAACAGGAGGCTTTCAAAACTTCAACTAAAAACAACTTTTGCAATGAAAGAACAAATGAATTTATATTGCACAATTAAAAGAGAAAGAGAAAGAGACAAACACAAAGATTTTTCCCCAGGTCTCAGAGACTCGCCCAGTCTCCCCTACTCCTCGTTGAAGCACTCAAATGAATGCGTCTTGCTTCAATATCCACGAAGGATATTTTTCACTAGTGGTTGCTCCTTGTCCACTCCGGAAAGGCGAGCATCGATGCCTTTTACAATCACGCCGAGCCTCTCCGACAATCTCCGAACAGGAGAGGTCAACGACCACACCACCAAACCGTCTAGGTGATGGTGTTCACCAAGAGTAATAGATTGCAAGGTCTCTCCTAGACCTCCAACAATCACCGAGAAACTCTAGATATACAAGAATGATATGAACAGAAAACTTGGTGGATCACTAAACTCACAACTTGATCAAAAGATCATGATTTTTATGCAAAGAACTAAAGCTCAAATGTGTATATGAATGTGAGGCTGCGTGGTGTGTAAAACAACTGCTCAATGCCTGTATCTATAGCCTCAAGAAACAAATTAGCCGTTGTGCACGAGCTGTAAAAGTGACAGTGTATACTGACAGTTAGCATGGCATGCTGACAGTCAGCATGGGTCACGACCAGAAAGAAGTAAAATCCAGAGAAAACTCAGCTAGCCGTTTGAGGTTGTATATAGAAATAAAACAGCACAAACTGACAGTTAGTGTGTCAAACTGATAGTCAGTGTCTACCTCAACCACTGACAAAAATTATAGATAAAACATTGCTAGCCATTTGTGGTCGTATATGGAAATTGACACCTCATACTGACAGTCAGCATCACATACTGACAGTAAGTATGGACCACAAAATCGACCAGTTAAAACAAAAACCCAAACAAATCAGCTTGAGGTCGAAATGCATACTGACAATCAGCATGGTATGCTGACAGTCAATTTAGCTCAAAAGATATTTGGCACAAAAAACACACTCTCTGTACAAATGTCAGTTTAAACAGACTGATACTCAGTATAGATAAAAATAGTTATAACTTTTGATACAGGGATTCGATTTAAGTGTTTGATAGCTCGTTCAAAAGATAATTTAAAAGGCTATCTTTTTGTCCACAGAAGTAAAAGCCATATCTGCCTAGATTGTTCTAGAAAATGAAAAAATCTTCTTGATCCGTTTGAGACCTAGTCTTGGTTTTCGCACTAGGCTCGCCCAGATTCTAATATGCGGAATAACGGGATCTTACTCGGAAATACCGAAACCCAAAGTAATTGCACAACTCTTCATTTCAAAGAGGGCTTTACACGTCTAACGTTAGGCACACTTGCCTACGTCGAAGGAACTATAAGTGTCTAAAACTCAAATAAGTTCTATGACTCTTCGATTGAATTCGATGATCTAAACTAGACCTATTACAAGGTATTTATAGTCCAATCGTATGAGTACGTATCAGACTTAATAACCTAAACGCATTGGACTCATATAACTAATCCTAAACAGATAAACTTAGTTATACACATTCGGATCTGATTACAATTCTGAACAGGGAACGAATTCCTTTTCCTGGTCGCGGACCAATCCATGGTCGCGGACTCATCCAGGTCGCGAATCCTTATGCGATCAGGACTTGGTCGCGAAGCCACATGAGAGCAAGACTTGGAGATCCTCCCGGATCATGGCTCCCTTGTTGAGAAGGAGCCAACCCCTGCTACGACCTCTCGATCAAACTGGAGATGTGGAAATTGGGCTTCTCCATCTTCTTTGGTGTACCACTTTGCCACACGTGCTCGTTGATCTTTCCGACCGATTCGAAAAGTCTCCTTGGTGCTACTGCGGGTGATAGTCACCTTCTTTTCCAAAATCACATCTTTACGTAGAGGTTTGTCTCGTTGATAGACTAAGTCTTCAACAGATGGTACTATGGTATCTGGCTCATCATCCAGCATTGAAGGCTCGAAGAGTTTGAATCCTTCCCAAGGTCGCAAACCATTCCAAAGTGGCAAACCTTTTCGTGGTCGCAAATCCGTTGCGAACTCGACCTGAGATCCTCCCGGATCATGACTCCTCTGTTGAGAAGGAGCCAACTCCCGTTTGTGACCAACTGTGAAGTTGTAGAGAACGACTGGGAGTTTTTGAATGAACACACGATGAGCAATGCTACAATCGTCGGATCGAATGTATGGATAGGCACTCATAGAGCTTGGCACCTCCGTCATGGATTGTGGCCTTGGCCACTCGCAGATAGCCTTCCCCTTGTCGAGGTTAATACCATCACCGATCCCAAAGCTAGGATTGCGAAGTTTGAATAGTGGCGCCGTAGAGACAAGTTGCATGTCGTTTTCAACTAGTCGTTGTGGTGATCGACGATATACCTCTGCGAACAGCACATTGTTTTCCGCAGGCAAGCTCGCCAAACAACCATCATTTTCCATACTCGATGTATCACAATCCCCTTGGCTAACTGGACGCATCACGCTTAGCACACACTTTGAGCATGCATTGACAATCCGTTTTGCCTGATTTGCTGTCAACAAGTCCTTGGTGTCGACGTGGTCGTTTTTGCTGATGATAAATTTCGTCCCATCCTTTGTGAGGTCGTAGTCTTGAGCTCTTCGGTGGTAATAGGCATCACGATCGTACAAGAACGGACTTCCAAAAATCACTTGGCAAATATCGATGGGGATGACATCGCATTGAACCTCGTCGATGTAACGAGCAGATATTGCAAACTTTAGAGTACATTGACTCTTGATTTGCTGATTCATGTCAGAAGTGAACCATCCCAGAGGATACGGTCGAGGATGTTGAGTCGTCTACAAACCAAGTCGTCGAACCAGCCTGGAGGAGACCAAATTCTTTTGGCTTCCGGGGTCGAAGATGGCTTCGACCACCTCGTGCTTCACCTGTATGTTAACAGTGAACAATTCCTCTGTCGGGTTGTGGTCAGTTGATGAACCCGAACCTTTCTCCGTCGGCATTGCCAATAGAGACAAGTTCGTGTCCGCCTTTTCAACCGAATCCAACTGGATAATTTCCTCTGCGAGCGGAATAGAAGTAACCATAGCTATTCGTGTGCTTGGTTCATCCCTCCTTTTTCTTTCTGGTCGCAGTTCAGGATGAAGTTTATAACACTTCTCTTTTGTGTGCCCAGCAACATGACAATGCTCACAAGTGTTACCCGTATCGTGGGTACCCTCTGGAGTTTGTCGTTGTTGAAATCTCCCTCAAGTTCTTATCGTTGCGGGTCTTATTCTTCTTCTCAATCGCCAAAGCAGTCGTACTCGCGGTCGAGATGTCTTGAACTCTGAACAGACTTAGCTCAGTACTGATCGATTTCTGAAGTCCAGATGTGTACTTCCGAAATACCTGAGGATCGGACAGTGAGATGCCGATGACCATTGCTTGTCGCCGAAACTCCATCATATAGTCTTGGACAGTCTGGTCGCGCCGTTGATACAATCTGTGCCAACGTTCCCATCTCTCCTCAAGGTAACCCATTGGATAAAATTCTTGTCGCATAAGTCGTTTGAATTGACCCCACGCAAGATCGTCAGCTTCACCACTGGTGACAAGGGCCTTCCAACATATCTTGGCGTGGTCCTTCATCTTCAAAGGTGCAAATTTGACCTTTTGAGCGCTACTGAACCCTTTCAGGTCAAAGTAGGTCTCAAGCTGATCGATCCAAGAATCCAGCTTCTCGGCATCGATCACCCCATCATATATGGGTATATCAATCTTAGCGTCGACCTTAAAAGATCCGACAGCTAAGGAGGTGTTGGCGAGGTCGTCGGTCTTGTGATCGCCTTCGTCTTCATCTTCGTCTGCCCTGCGCAAGTCTTCACCAGTCTTCTCACCCATAACCTTCCCTACTCCAGGAGGTACAATCATAGCCTGCTGCTTAATCCAAGCAAGCACGGTTTCCATGTCGGTGGAGAGCTTAGCCACTTGTTCGGCTAGGTTAGCTTGAACAGGGGTATCGTCAGACATTGTCGGAGACACGGCTGTAGGAATCGTCAACTGATCGCCTGGAGTTTCGCCGGAAGTTTTGTAACCCTGGCGAGTCTTCACCATCCACAGGATAGGAAAGTTGCTCTGATACCAACTTGATCCGTTTGAGACCTAGTCTTGGTTTTCGCACTAGGCTCGCCCAGATTCTAATATGCGGAATAACGGGATCTTACTCAGAAATACCGAAAACCAAAGTAATTGCACAACTCTTTATTTCAAAGAGGGCTTTACACGTCGAACGTTAGGCACACTTGCCTACGTCGAAGGAACTATAAGTGTCTAAAACTCAAATAAGTTCTATGACTCTTCGATTGAATTCGATGATCTAAACTAGACCTATTACAAGGTATTTATAGTCCAATCGTATGAGTATGTATCAGACTTAATAACCTAAACGTATTAGACTCATATAACTAATCCTAAACAGATAAGCTTAGTTATACACATTCGGATCTGATTACAATTCCGAACAGGGAACGAATTTCTTTTCCTGGTCGCGGACCAATCCATGGTCGCGGACTCATCCAGGTCGCGAATCCTTATGCGATCAGGACTTGGTCGCGAAGCCGCATGCGATCAGGACTTGGTCGCGAAGCCACATGCGATCAGGACTTGGAGATCCTCCCGGATCATGACTCCCTTGTTGAGAAGGAGCCAACCCCTGTTGCGACCTCTCGATCAAACTGGAGATGTGGAAATTGGGCTTCTCCATCTTCTTTGGTGTACCACTTTGCCGCACGTGCTCGTTGATCTTTCCGACCGATTCGAAAATTCTCCTTAGTGCTACTACGGGTGATAGTCACCTTGTTTTCCAAAATCACATCTTCACGTAGAGGTTTGTATCGTTGATAGACCAAGTCTTCAACAAATGGTACTATGGTATCTGGCTCATCATCCAGCATTGAAGGCTCGAAGAGTTTGAATCCTTCCCAAGGTCGCAAACCTTTCCAAAGTCGCAAACCTTTTCGTGGTCGCAAATCCGTTGCGAACTCGACCTGAGATCCTCCCGGATCACTTCTGCTATCAAAAACTTATCTGAAAAACCAAATCTTTTCAAAACAAATCCAACCGAAAAGAATGCAATGCAGTGACCTAAAAGTTTATCGGTTTATGCCTGAAATGTAGAAAGGACTTGCAACCCCTCTTTATAGTATGGTTGAAACTGAGAAACAAATTCCAAAACCGATTAAACTCCAAACACCAAGATTGGTAAAAATAAAAACAAATTTTTACCTCAGGTCCTTTGCATCTTTAATCTTGCTATTTTTGTTTCGTCTTTGTACTTCGTGACTTGTGCTTTCCTTTCTCACGTTGGTTCACCTTGATCATCTTCTACGTCTTTCCAATTAGGCTCTGTGTCAAGTGACTCAAAAACACAATTAGTCTGAAACGCTTGTTTTCATTACTCATCAAAATCAGGCATAATGGCCTAGATGCAACAATCTCCCCATTTTTTATGATTGATGACAACAAGTGTTCGATAATAAAAAATGAATAACTCCCCCAGACTCTCCCTAAGTGTATGCATGAGATCACAAGTCAATATCATAACTCTCTTTGATAACAAATCCAGATCATATAACATGGATATCACTCAATATATCAAAGACCAATATAGATCATACAACATGGATATCAATCAAAGACAAATATAGATCAAAGACGAAATCAACTCATATATATAAAAGTAGTCAACATCCATATATTAAAAACATCCAACCATAACATAAATATATCCATTGACCAATCATAAACATATCCATAGAAAGTCATACAAATCAATCCATCATATTACAAAAGTATAAAGTCATAATATATTCTCCCCCTTTGGCATCAAGCACAAAAAAAAGGCGGGAGCTAATACAAAAAGAGCTTAAGGCTCATCATCAGAAGAGAGCCCTAATACGGCTGTATCTTCGGAGCCTGTTGGAGATCCAGTCGGGTCGACGGCTGGGGAAACAGGATCAGTGGAGGCTAGAGCTGCAGAGGCCGGTGCAGCAGGTCCTGAGGCTGAGCCCTGTGAGGAGGGAGCTGGGCAGGCCCTCTTGCGAGGGACTGGAGTGCCTGATGCAGGCAAGCGAGCCAGAATCTACTCCTGCTGGTCAAGAAGAGGAAGCAGGATCTGGTGCTGCTCTGCCTGGGAGCGCAGAATCTACTGCTGCGTCTGTATCACCTGCTGGAGCTGAGAGAGGGAAAAGATCTGATGCCGGTATCTGCAGCTGGTGCCGGGTTAGTCTCCTGAACTAGAGCCTCATCTTCTGACTCCCCCGCGACATCATCATCAGATGCGGGAGAGGCAGGGCCAGAAGCAGCTGCAGGGCGGCCACCGAGACGGCGATCGGCCAGGCCCGTAGGGTAGAAGAGAGGAGGATGATGGGGCCGATGACGCGCAGTATCGACGGCCCTGATATGAAGAAGCATCACCATGATGTAGGGAGCATACACCAGCTGGCGACGCGGGGAAAGAAGGACGTGTTGAATCTCACTGATGATGAGATCAGCAACGTCGAATAGCTCCTCCTGGAAGATAGAGATGAGAAAGTGGAGGGCAAGGTAAGTGACTCTGGCGAATGTTGAATCCACGACGACGGTGAGCAGGGTCGGCAAGGAATGAAGGAGACCAATTGAGGCAAGGGCATAGCAGAGGTGAGGAAGGGCACGACAAGGCACGGCGGCGAAGAGACGGCGAGGTGCTGTGTGCCGGCGAGAAAGTGCGGCAGGAGGAGGAAGTGGCTAGGTGAGGCGGCGGCGTGAGGAGTCGGCGAGGTGCGGTGGTGCGGTGTGGTGAAGCTCCGGTGGTGGCGCGATGAGACAGGGGCGCGGAGAGGCAAAAAGGAGACACTGGTGGTGAACAGGGAACAGTGGCGGTGAAGAGAAGACGAAAAGACACAAGAAAAAGAAACTAAGGTTTTAGGCTCGGGGTACCCATACTGATAGTCAGTTCGAAAACCAAGGTTTTGAAACTGACAATCAGTGTGGAGCACTGACAATCAGCACAAAAACCTGAGATTTGGAATTGACAGTCAGTGTGTCAAACTGACAGTCAGTGTGGGTCACCAATTTTGACTAGAGGCTGCGACCAAAGTTGAAGCTTATAACTGACAGTCAGTATGGTCAACGACTTCGACCACAGACTACGACCAGGCTTTTGAGCAAAGGAACTGATAGTCAGTTTGTCATCCTGACTGTCAGTATGGACAGTCCATTCGACCAGAAGCAGATTTCAACCAAAGAGAGAATAAAATATATTTTAATACAAATATCACATCAACTAGCATTTGAAATATCAATAATGTTTAATTCACCTATGAGAGAGCAAAATCTAGTCTCATCAAGGGGTTTGGTGAGAATATCTGCTTGTTACAATTCAGTTCTGATGTAACTCACATTTATATCTTGTTTTGCCACATGATCTCTTATAAAATGGTGCCGTATTTCAATATGCTTAGTTCTAGAGTGTTGAACATGATTATTAGCAATTTTAATGGCACTTTCATTATCACACAAGAGTGGAACTTTTTCAAATTTAATTCCATAATCCAAAAATGTCTGCTTCATCCACAAAATTTGAGCACAACAACTTCCTGCAGACACATATTCGGCTTCAGCGGTGCAGAGAGCTACAGAATTTTGTTTTTCTTAGAGGACCACGAAACTAATGGTCTCCCTAAAAGTTGACAGCTACCAGATGTGTTGTTTCTATCAATTTTGCAACTCGCATAATCTGAATCCGAATAGCCAATCAATTCAAAGTTTGCATTCTTTGGATACCAAAGACCTAGGTTGGGGTAGCATTTTAAGTACATAAGGATTCTTTTAATAGCAATCAATTGGCATTCCTTAGGGTCTGATTGAAATCTAGCACATAAGCACACGCTAAACATGATATCAGGCCTAGATGCAGTAAGATATAGCAAGCTACCAATCATAGACCTATAAAGTTTAGAATCGACAGTCAGCATAGATAAAAATAGTTATAACATTCGATCCAGAAATCCGATTTAAGTGTTTGATAGCTCGTTTGAAAGATAATTTAAAGGGCTATCTTTTTGTCAATAGAAGAAAAAGCCATATCTACCTAGATATTTCTAGAAAATGTAAAAACTCTTCTACTATCAAAAACTTATCTGAAAAACCAAATCTTTTCAAAACAAATCCAACCGAAAAGAATGCAATGTAGTGGCCTAAAAGTTTCTCGGTTTATGCCAGTAATGTTGAGAGGACTTGCAACCCCTTTTTATAGTACGGTCAAAACTAAGAAACAAATTCCTAAACCGATCAAACTCCAAACGCCGAGATCGGTAAAAATAAAAACAAATTTTTACCTCAGGTCCTTTGCATCTTTAATCTTGCAATTTTTGATTCATCTTTGTACTTCGTGACTTGTGCTTTTATTTCTCACGTTAGTTCACCTTGATCATCTTGTACGTCTTTCGAACTAGGCTCTATATCAAGTGACTCAAAAACACAATTAGTTTGAAACGCTTGTTTTCATTAATCATCAAAATCAGGCATAATGGCCTAGATGCAACACTTTAAACCCTAGATTGATAGATTTAGTAGTAGATTTAGTTATAGACAAACAAACCCCCAACTCGTTCAGACTTAATCAGTCATCCATTAAGCTAGAAAGACGAATACGCTTGTTCCTTATGGAATTTGACCCTCAAGTGGTCAACGTTCAACCGTTCACTTGCGGTTATTACACAAATCGCGCTCGCTGTTTCGGGCACGATCAACAAGTCATTTAGCTAGTCAAACCTGACAAAGAACAAAAGAATTCAAGCATACACCAACATATTGATTCCAAACTGACTAATGACATATCTGAAATATGCTTAATAACCCATACAAGATAACATAGCATTCGACCATGCTACTTTATCCTAAAAACTATAACCGAAATATTCTTCACGCTAGCTTGCAAGCAATAAACAGATTCCAAAGTGACTAATGGTATTGACCACTCTAAATAAAGTACAAATGTTTCATTCAAGGTGATTGATGGGTTGAAATAATGAATGAATCCTCATATTTAATACTACTACTTCATCCTAAAATTACATCTTATAGATTGAATGAAAAGAACTAAAGAGTGATATCCCATAACAAAATTTCCCGCATATTAAAGTCTTCTCTTGTTAGAGGGAGCCAAAGTTAAATCATATACACAAGAAAACATTACAAAAACAAACATGCCTACTTTCTAATCCACCAAATTTCTAGAATTATCATAATACATCCCAACAGATTGAATAAAACACCCTAACAAGTGAGAGGCCACTACGGCAAACCCAACGTTTCTAGAATTGAGCATCCCAAGTCACTTGGGAATACTAGAGAGCACCTTGCACACAATTTCTCTAGTAGCAACTAGTTAAATTCTAGGGCTCGCAACATCAGACTGTGCTTGCACATACGCACCTTGCACACAATTGCCATTGTCTCCGGTGCCTATCTCAGCTCCAACGAGCACAAGCTCCACCAAGAGCCAAAGCCAAGCCAACCACTATTGCCGCTGCCGCCTGTGAAGAAGATGCAATGATGCAGCGGCACAACAAAGATCGATGGCGGGCACCGGTGAAGTGGAGGGTGGAGATCGCCAAGAATTACAACGTATAGAAAGAGAAGTGCAGTGGAGGGTGAAGTTGAGAGCAGCGATGGGGGCTCAGCCTAGACAACAAGTGAGCGCGAGTGAGCTGAATTGGCTCGGCTCGGCTCATGACTCATGAGTTGGGTAAGTGGCAGTACAAGGGACATTGCTTCTACATTGTACAAATAAATTAAAAAACAAATATGTAGGATATAGGGAGTGCAACAAACTAGATAAAAATCTATTTTTTTCTTGTGTGTTAAAATTTTTTTTTGTTGCATATTTAGTTTTCACTCTCTTCACAAGTTACAGGATCCTATCATATTAGTGGGTGTGAAGGTATTTCAGGCGGATAAGAGGACTTCACCGACAAGTGAAACAAAAAAAAAGTGTTTGTGGGTAATTAGAGAGACTTTCATATATTTTTATAAAAGAATTTTTTTGTGCACATGGTCTTTCTGATTAAGTTAGATGTGCTAAGAGAAGTGACATCAAACTGTGCCTTGATGGCTTAAAGCTTTGATGGCAAAAGGAAATGGATGTGCTCAATGTCCAAAAGCAACAGAAGCAGGACTACAAAAGCAATTTTTAGCTTAGTCTCAAGACATATTCACCTGTCAAATTTCTTTCTTTATGTTTGTTTTGTATATATTTGTATGTTTTGTGTTTTCTCCTCGTTTGATTAACTAAGATTTTTATATTTGTGGCAAATAGCAAAAAACTAATGTAATAATGGCAGGTACCAGTACACTGGTTGAGACAAGGATTTCCATTAATCTATTGGCTATTGATCTTGGTTGAAACGGCATGATTGTGTAATAACCGCAAGTGAACGGTTGAACTTTGAGCACTTGAGGGTTGAATTCCATGAGGATCAAGCGTATTCATCATTCTAACTTAATGGATCATTGATTAAGTCTAAATGTGTTGTGGATTTTTTTTGTCTACAACTAAATCTAATACTAAAGCTATCATTTAGGGTTTAAAGCAGTAAAGTGCAAGTATGATATCTAGGGTTTATAAAGCAGGAATGAAAACCTAGGGTTTCGGGAGTTCCATAACCATCCGGCATAACTCTGTCCAAGTTCTGAGGATTGCAAGTTAATTTCAATCGTTTTCTAAGACAGATTAAGTTGCAAGTACGGTCGGTGGTACAACGGACAGAGGATTGCTTCCACTGTTACGTTTCGCGAGAGCCTTTGTCCTGTTCAGGATCCCCCGTCAAAGTGCTAAGGACTCAAGGACTCCCTTAATTTTTTGTTAAGGCTCAACTGTTACGTCTGCTGTCAAAACTAGAATTTAGGGTTTGAAGTAAGAAAACATGAGGAAATAACTTCAAAACTTGACCAAGGAAGAATCAAACCTTCCGGATTAGGTCATCTCTAACCCTAGAAGGGAACTACTCGCTAAAAGCCATAATAATGCAGAAATAATAATAAGAATTAGATGAAAAATTATTTGATTGCTTGAAAATTGAGTTTGCCGTCCTTGCTGGCTAACAAACGGAGGAAAAATAGAGAAGGGGGCTCTTCTAAGAAAACTATCTAAAAACTACTCAAAACTACCTAAGGAAGAATCTAGGCTCTAAAAGGCATGTCTAATTGAGCCAAAAGCTTCTCTATTTATAATACATGGGGTAACATACTCAAAAATAATTCCTTGACGTGCAAGCGACGAAGTCTGGCTTCAATTGGCGTGAGAGCGGACAAATCTGAGTCAATATTGGCCAGATTCGACAAAAACTGACCACTAAAAATTCTAAAACCGAGCTGAGCATGACCAAGAACACGTGGCGTGCTCCGCTCGTCCAAATAACCGACCAAGCGGTAGTTGTGATCAATCAAGACTCAATTTGACCAGAAGTGTTCATGTTTTATCGAGACTCTTTTTGACCTCCTGTTCATGTTTGATCAGGTCTCTTTTTCATCCAGCCATGTTCAATTGAGGTTCCTTCTCACCTAACTGTGTTCGATCATGTTATTTTATCCGAAGAATATTCGATCAGGGTTCTTTTTGTCCAGATTTAGCATTCCTTGTGAAATTGGTCCAAACAAAGTCGAAATCTTCTCAAATTTGGTAAGTTTGGTCCTTGAAACATGGCAAACATAGCCGTGAAAGAAATTTGTAAAAATAATAAAATTATGTATAAAATGTCACATCAAAGGAGTTTCTAGCATGATTTTGCACATTTTCAATGGCAAACTTAGGGTAAAAATGCTACCAATTTAGCACTTATCAGTTATCACAGGGAAATCAACCTTAATTGCCACCACCGTCACCATGAAATCAGGTATATTCGATGATTATGACAAAGCACTAAGAAATTACAATGCACAACATGCATCAAATTCACAACACTATCAGAACAAACTGCAATAGGATCAAGCCACGAGAGGACAAGGCAGAATGGATCATGCACCTTTACTTGCGCTGATGAGGAAGTAGCCGTCAGGCGTGACACAGCTGTAGAATAGGTCCACCACCAGCCGCGAGTGGCCGTGGCACCAACCCTCACCCCTACTCCTCTGTCGCGTGGGCCTCACTGGCTGTTTTGCCGCATCGGGCTACCGGCCTCAACCCCTTGCCAAGCCACTTTGTTGCCAGCCAATCTGTCATGCCGCACTATGTCTGCAGATCTGCCACGCTGTGCCAACCTCATGCTTGGCCGCTTCGCCTCCACCCTTCGCCGTTGCCGCTCAGCCTCCTCCCACCACTGCATGTCTCTTCCACTAGGGTTTTGAGGTGGGGGTGCGGTGGGGGATCGGTGGGAGGGAGGTATGGGTGTCGGCCGACAGTGGGGGAGAGGTGTAGTGAGGAGGAGATTTTAGTGGTGGAGGGATGGCATCTTGCCTTTAATTGTAATTGGGGAGGGAGGGATAGCTTCTCTCCTCGGTGGGAGAGAGGAGTTTTTTTCAGTTTGGAAAAATATAAATGTATTATTTTTCTGCTGAAAATTTTCCCTCTCAATGTTCGACGAATTTTTGTAATAAAATTCATTAAAAAGTCCCATATGTCCAAACAATTAAAAACATATACATTGTTGAAAATATTCAAAACCCCAAAATTGATCACTGGTCGAGTTAGACCTAAGTTAGGTGTGGTCAAAATTGAACCAAACTGGTATGGTTGCACCGACAAATTGGTCTAGTCACACTAACAAATCAGGCTAATTGGGCCTGGCCGAATCAAATTCAGAGTCGGATCTGGTCAAAATCAAATTCGGACTTAGGTCTAGTTGAATTAAGTCTTGGTCAGATTTGAATCAAACTTGGGTCTGGTCGTAGCGACATCTAGCCCTAGTTCGAACAGGATACGGATAAGCATTAAAAATTATTTTTTAATTATTTAAAATCAGTGTTTATCTCTTTTGAAATTCAAATTCCCCCTGGTTGTTGGATGGTTGCAACCCACCCAGAGCCTTTATAAATAGAGAGGGGGAGCTAACCTTTTTCAGGTGAACGGACAACAGAAGACCAGGCGGCAAGCAAATGCAAGACTGAGATAAAGGAGACAAGATCAAAGAAGGCCCTTTCTGTTCGACCAGAGACCTTTTCCTCATAGGTGAGTGCTAATTGTCCATAAAGTGCATATCATGCATCACATAAAGGGGTGGAAGGTCTGTCTGTCAGTGCCCGTGGCAATTAGTTCATGAAGAGGGAGCCTCGATCCAGTGAGCACCCTGATAATTTGGGCCAAATTGACCTGGTCAGCATT
The DNA here is from genome assembly GCA_019359835.1 of Pharus latifolius. Taxonomy (NCBI): domain Eukaryota; kingdom Viridiplantae; phylum Streptophyta; class Magnoliopsida; order Poales; family Poaceae; genus Pharus; species Pharus latifolius. Next base: position 43,066,887 of record CM033322.1, on the reverse strand, counting down.
TTCCATTCGACCATTCCTTCTGGGCTTGGTCCAATTCGCAAATCGGTCAAAAGTTCATATTCGAGCACAATCAGATGGTCAATTTTGACCACGACCAGATCGGCATTTTCCATTCGACCATTCCTTCTGGGCTTGGTCCAATTCGCAAAGCGATCAAAAGGTCACATTCCAACATGATTAGATGGTCAATTTCGACCACGACTAGTTCAGCATTTGCCATTCAACCATTTCTTCTGGGCTTGGTCCAAGTTGTAAATCGATCAGGGATCAATTTTGACCACGACCAATCATGCAAATTCGAATAGAGGCTTCCAAGTGTCAATTCGACCAAGGAGAAACTCTGTTCAGAATAATTCCCATTTGTCACATGGGAGATTGATGGTAACTTTTCATCCAGAAGTCCGGTCGACCCCGAATTTTTGCATGAGATAGAAGATTCCATGAGTAGTATGTCCTCCAAGTTTCACCTTGATCAGAGGGAAAGAATATCATTAGAAGAACATTGCAAATAGCTCTGTGTTGCTGAATTCTAGCTTGACTTACGAGCAATGCAGTGAAGATAGTTTCTAATCCATCGGTTCGATTGATCTTAATTTTGATGAACAATCAAGGATCTATTTGGAAACTATTCCTCTAAGTTTCACCTCCATTAGAGGGCAAGGAGATTATTAGAAGACCATTGCAAACAGCTTTGTCCTGCTGAATTCCAACTTGACATACGAGCAATGCAATGAAGATAGTTTTCAATCCGACAGTCCGATTGATCTGAAATTTTGATGAACAATCAATGATCTATCCAGAAACTATCCTACCACATTTCACGCCAATCAAAGGCTAGAAAAGCTCCCATCAAGTTAGTCAAAGAGGAGCTAGTGCAGTTCAATCATGTCGAAAGTTGTCAAGACAAGTCGAAGTATTGCCAAAGCCATTAATGAATGTTCCGATGTGCTGTTTACCATGCAATATGCATCTCCTGAAGCTAAGGAAGTCAATATCACAAGTCATTTCCATCCACTTTTCCATGTCGTTGGATACTGATGAGGCGAAGACGACGTGCTTTTTGTCTGTTACTGATGAAGCTGGACACCATTCATGCTCGGTATGAATGAGGGGAAGGCATTCACTTTTTCGCAACCGATGAGGCCGAACAACCCCCTGGCCTGGTACTGATGAGGCGAAGGCCACACATTTTTTTGATAGCACCATAGACTGCCAAAGCTATGGGTTTGCATACTTGCATGCATGGGCATACACATTGTATTCATTCATCAAGGAAAAAATGTTATTTCAAGACATGAAGATGATGACCATCAACACAGCTTAATCAAAGGTTTTTTGTGGACTCTTTCTGCAGATGTAATTAACCAGGAGCTTCTCAAAAGCCCTAAGGATCCATGAACCATGCAATCCCCTGAAGTCATGATGTACTTTCCTTTGCCGCAATGAGAGCTTGTAAATCCCAAAGGGACTTATAATTTGTAATTCTTTCCAGAATTAATAAAGTGCAGTGTTTCCTCTAATATTATACATTATCTACCCTTTTATTTGTATACTTATGTACACTGGCATGCCCGCAACATGAATAGGGGCCAATTTCTTGGAAGAGATATCTTGTTGGCGAAACAAAATGGCACGCCTAGTGGGACACGGTTCTCCTCTCATCTTTGCTGTGCTCCGATGGTCGTCTGACTCGCTTCCACATGCCCTCTGTCTTTCATCTATCATGCATATGGCTGCTCGTCTATGGAGCGCCTGCATGGTATATGTGATGATGCATAAGTTGATCAAGGAACCCCTTTGTGCAGGTGGATCCTTCCTTGACAAAATTGCTCACGTAGATGGGAAGCCTCTGATGATTCAGTTTGGGACATTGCCCTCGGTGGCAGTCTTCAAGTACAGCTACACAACATACTTCCACCAAACTTAAGAGCCTGTGGAGTTCCTGGCAACGGAGTCAAAGAAAGCTCATAAACGTGCTTCTGCTAAAGCCAAGAAAGAGCACTGCACATTGATGGTGGAGGCACAAAACCTCTTGAAGAAATCTGTCGTTGTTGACATTCAAGGCAACGTTCAAGCTGCACAACGGCTTCGTCAGCAAGACACCAACAGGCAGCACCACGCTACCTCTCTTTACGTAGATACTCCGCTTACTGGTCCTACGCTTCCTACGCCAGGTGTGCAACATGCTAAGGTTGATCTATTCAATGCACTGGAGAATGCCTCCAAGGTGAGTGCCTTGCAGGAGCAACTTGGTGCTCGCATCGCCCATGTTGCTATTCCCGAAGAGGACTGGTCGCTCGGCGCGAGTGATCTCATTGACAGGACTTGTTGGTATCCCTACATAGTGACGCCGCCATACGACTTGTTCCCTGATGAATGGGCCAGTGGCAAGATCGAGGATTTATTGAGACTCGCCATCATGAGGGAATTCTAGAGGTGCCATTCGACCAAGCGAGTAAGAATGCCCGATCTAATGGTTTCTTTCACCCCCGAAGTTAAGGTAACTCGTTGGGAGTCATGTTTCCACATTTCTACGGAAGCTGGCCCATCCAATGTTGATAACAAGTTCGTGGTGTTGCCAAATGAAGTACCCGCTCCCGGTGCTGACAAGATACAACAACAACTCCAACAACTGCGAACCCAAACGAAGAGTCTACAGGAGCAGTTGCAAGGTCCTGACATGCTTGACTCCTCTCAACTTAGAAGGAGTTCAAGACATGACGTCTCAGGACGCCATCCTCAGCACATGCACCAGACTTGGGTGCCTTGTCAAAGGCTTTCACCTACATCGACTAATCGGCCTAAACAAGCACCACTACCACCTCGTTGGAACCAGTGGTCTCGTCAGACAGAGTAGTCACCACATGTCCATCAATAGTGGTGAAACCTTCAGCCCCCAGCAAACATGTCGAGAAGAAGATTGCAGAGGCAACTTCGTCGAACACCGCTACCTCCAAGGTGGCGGCCAAAACGGTAAAAGCATCTTATTTTCACTCTTCCCCAAGTGCAATTGGGAATTACTCTTCAATTGTACAGGGAGAAGGAAGCGATGAGGAGGAAGATGAAATTCCCCTCATTCTATGGAGGAAAAGGCCCGTAGATCCTGTGAAGAAGACACCCATGAAGATGTTTACTTCACTAGTAGCTCCCAACAGTGGGGAAATGAGTTCCTTGGGACTCAATTTTAGGTAACAAACATTTTTCCTTTCTATCTACATGTGAATGCATTTCTCATATAATCATAACTTACATCATTTGAACGGATGTATAGGTCAAACCCATCTCCTGCAGAGGCTGTGCCAATCCCAACTGTTGATACAACCAGAATAGAGGGAAACATAGCTTCTGCGGTTGAGGAAACTGGAGGCATCATCGATGATGTGATTAAGAACATCCAATCAGAACCAATTGATGATGTGGAGACTGATGTCGCGACTACGACCTTGAACAAGGGGACAAGCAAACAAACTGGAGCTTCTGCTCCACCCTTGGTCAAAGAAAATGATGAACCAGGACACCAACTTGCTGATTCATTGCACTCTGCACCAGAATTGTCTTTACAAATCTTTGAACAAGTGCAAGGTGATTCCGGATCCGAGATCCTTTTAAAGGATCTTATTGAAGTAAGTATCATCTTTACTCCAATGTTTTATATTTGAGTAAAATCTTCAGTAACTGTCTTCCTTGCAGGATTCTGCTCGCCAACCGACCTTGGTGAACTTGCTAATTGAGCAATTCAAGGTCATACAAATGAAATGCAACCAATTAGAACAATGAGTATCTTGTTCTTTTAATTCATCCTTCTGCAAATGAGAATGAACTTTCTTGTTACTGCAGGAAAAACTCTGCCTTAACGAACGAGGTTGCCAAGCACGTTTTGACAAGGAGACTACCATAGCAAGAGCTCTTGAGGAGAAGGGCAAAGATCTTGCTGAAGCTCTATTTTCCTTGGAGGAGAATAAGAGATTATACGTTGCTCTCCAAAAGGAGAAAGAGAAGTTACAACTTGACTTAAATTGTAAATTCATTCTCACAGAATTTGTCATTGTGGTTTATGAACTCATGAAATCTTTTTTTTTCTTCTGGCCAGGTCAAAAACAAATGAACTCCAAATTAGTAGAAGAAAGAAATGACTTCGAAGAAAGATACATCTGGCGAGGCCTTGATCTAGATAAACTTCAAGATATCAATAAAAAGATCATGGAAAGGGCCAAGAATGCTGCCAACATCTCCGAAGAGGAAAAGAATAATCTAGAAAGGATCATCAATAATTGCAGCATCATCGAGCAAGCTTCTCTCAAAAACTGAGAGGGGTCGCAGACTCTGTTGAGGCGACAATGATTAACTCTGATAAGAGTAATCCATCTCTTGAAGAGTCCAGCGCCCTAGTTGCTGCTCAAGCTGATTCTCTGGTCAAAAATAATCTAGAATTTGCAAAGAGGTCCAAGGAGACAGTCAAGAACGATATTAGTTCTGCTGCTTCTTCCATCTTATGCAAACTTAGACATCGCCATGGTCCAGATTTTGATCTAAACTCAGCGGCGGAAGAGGTCACTATCGACAATGAGGATTAGTTAAATGCAACTATCTCTGAGGTCGCGCCAATAGTTGATAAATTATTAAAAAACCTCAAGCTTGCTTGAATTCTTTCCTTTCTATTATAAATATTGGATTTAACAATAGGTAATGTAAATATTTTGATTTGATAACTTATTTATTACCTACAAAGAAAACAGCTAATAGAAAATGCACGTGCATGAATTTTCAAGGCATAAAATTACGAAAATTCTTCCATCTGAATGTTATAGTTGTATTCTCCTAGTCCCCTCCTAATATTGCTAATACTGAGAACTCTGTATAGTAATTGTAGGATAATAAATATGCCCAGCAAAACCTCTTATGCGTTGAGAAATGGCTTATAAAGAAATTATTGAACTAGAACTTATTAAAAAATCACGAGTATAGACAACTCAACTTGAGTGCTTAAAGTTTTTTGTGAACTAATAGGCACTCGAATGATCAGAAACATGCTAGTAAGTCTCGTGTGTGTTAAGAAACGGCTTATTTAGAGATGTCTTATATAGATGCGACCATGAGATCGATTAGCGAATCCACTTTAAATACTGTGATGAGATGACCATCTGTGATCAAATCTATGATCGCAAGCTGTATGCAACCATAGTTTTGAACCTCAATCATGGCTTGAATAGATCCAAAGGACATCAATTGAGAATAGTCTTATAACATAAAAGGCAAGAAAGTTTTATTGCAAAAAATATGCTAATTGAACAGGAAAATGAAAATGGAATAAAACTTACACGTAGAACTTGCGCAATTGATCTATATTCCAAGTATTGGATAAGATCCTACCATCTTCCATGGCTAATCAAGCTGCTCCAGGTGACGACACTGAGACCACAGTATATGGGCCTTCCCACTGAGGGGAGAATTTATTGCGATTGGACTGGTTTTGAATTTTTTGTAAAACTTGGTCACCTACGTGAAGACTACGTGGCCACACCCGTTTACTATGGTATTTACACAAAGCTTGTAAATATGCTACTGACTTAATCAATGCTCGATCACGTTTCTCCTCAAGGAGAATGATGTCTTGCACACGTTGTTCATGTTGATCAGAATGATCAAATTGATCCACACAAACAGACCGAATACAAATTTCGGTAGGTAATACAACTTCAGCACCGTATACCAATTGAAAAGGCGTCTCACCCGTAGCTTGAATGCATGTAGTGCGTAGTGCCCATAAAACGGAGTAGAGTTCGTCTACCCAAGCCCCCGAGCGTAACTTAAGGCGATCGAAAACTCGTTTCTTAACGCCTTGTAATATCTGCACGTTGGCGCGTTCAACAGCACCATTGCTCTGTAGATGAGCAATGAATGCAAAACATACTTCAGTCCCGATATCATCGCAATAGTCTAGAAAAAGACCACTAATGAATTTGGACCCGTTGTCAATAATGAGATGACTTGGAACACCAAATCGTGTTACAATATTCTTATGAAAGAATTTCTTCGCCGCAGTGGCGGTTATATTGCGGACTGTCTCAGCCTCAACCCACTTAGTAAATGTGTCAATAGCTACGAATAAAAACTTGTACCCATTAACTGCTGGGGCATAGGACCCACTATATCTATTCCCCAAACCTCGAACGGCGAAGTTAAAAGAATAATTTGTAAGGCATATGCGGGCTGTTGAACTTGCCGTGCATGAAATTGACACTGTGGGCATGTCTTGACCAAGGGTTTGGCATCATCAAGTACCGAAGGCCAATCATAACCCTGTCTAAAAGCTTTTTGGACCAGCGTCCGATAAGATGCGTGTGCACCACATACTCCATCGTGAATGTCCTTCAAGAGGGATTTACCTTCCTCTTGAGATATAAAACGGATGAGCACTCCTTGTGTACCCTTTCTATACAAAACCCCATCAATTATTTTGTATAGATGCGCCTTTCGTATTAACTGATCACTTTTTATTTCGCCCTCGGGCAAGGTCCCATGTTCGAGATAGATCCACAATGGTCAGGTCCAATCTCCTTCATGCTCGAGGTCGGCGATGTGAACTATCACCTCATCATTCTCGACTGGAAATGTAATCAAGGGTTATTTCAAGTGTTCGACGAACACTCCTGCCGAAGCGGATGCACGTGAGGACCCAATTTTTTATAATTGTTCTACGATAACATTGTTTCTTCGCGGAACAAGTTGGACTTCGAAATGACTGAAGTGTTTTTCCAATTTCCTCACCTCGTCTAGGTAATGAGCCATGGTCTCATCGGTGCTGTACTGCTTGTTTACCTGGTTTACGACTAGCTGTGAGTCTCCTCTCACCACTAATCAATGGACTCCAAGGAATTTAGCTGATCGAAGCCCGACAAGAAGACCTTCATACTCTATTGCGCTGTTGGTCATAACAATGTGTAATTGTATGACATACTGGAGTTGGTCGCCCTGAGGTGTGATTAAGACCACTCCAGCCCCCGAGTGTTGAAAACTAAAAGAGCCATCAAAATACATCGTCCAATGGTCGGTGTGTTGTAGATCCACATATTCTTGCCAGGTGGGTCGGGATTAGTCCATTCAACCAAAAAATCTGCAAGAATTTGAGATTTAGATGCCATGCGAGGAGTGAAATGGATGTCAAATGCTCCAAGTTACACTGCCCATTTCACCACACGACCAGACACTTCCAGATTACTGAGAATGTCCCCTAAGGGAAAGGATGATGGCATAGTAACCTTATGTTCTTGAAAGTAATGTCGTAGCTTTCGTGAAGCCATCAGAAGAGCGTAAAGTAATTTATAGACTTCAGGATAATGCTCCTTTGGTCCATGAAGTACTTCACTTACATAATAAATTGGTTGTTACACACCTTCCCTTTCCCGACCAGAACTACGCTGACCGCGTGAGGGGTAGCTGCAAAGTAAAGAAGTAATGCTTCCCCCGAAATTGGAGAAACCAACACTGGCGGACTAGACAAATATGCTTTAACCTCTTGAAAGGCTTTCTCAACTTCATTTGACCAGGTAAAACCATTGTGCTTACGTAGAACCTTAAAGAAAGGTAAACCACGTTCCCCTAGATGCGACATAAAATGGCTTAAGGCCGCCATGCAACCTGTTAGGCTCTGGACATCCTTCATGGTCGAAGGAGATCGCATTTGCACAATGGCCCTGTTTTTGTCAGGATTAACCTCAATTCCTCTTGAACAAACAAAGAAACCTAAAAGTTTACTAGGGGAAACTCCAAAAGATCATTTTTTGGGATTCAACTTTATTCCATATTTATTCAAGTTACAAAAGGTTTCAGCAAAAAATCGTCTATGTGACTAGAGCTAGAGCTTTTGAAACTCTTTACAACCAAGACTTCGACATAAGCTTCTAGATTACTCCCTAACAGGGAGAGAAAGGTCTTTTGCATCAAGCGCTAGTACATGGAACTGGCATTCTTGAGTCCAAATGGCATTCTGACGTAGCAGTAAGTACCAAATGGTGTGATAAAGGAAGTTTTCTCTTCATCTTCTTCTGCCATGCTAATCTGATGGTATCCTGAGTAAGCATCTAGGAAGCTCATCAGTTCACAACCTGCTATAGAATCAACCAACTGATCGATGCGAAGAAGGAGAAAATCATCCTTCAGGCAGGCACTATTTAGGCTAGTGTAATCAATGCACATGCACCACTTACCATTGGACTTTAGGACCATAATCGGGTTTGCAAGCCATTCGGGATGATCGACTTCTCGAATAAATCCTGCTTTCTGGAGTTTGTCTAACTCTGAACGGATGGCTTCTTGTCGGACAGTCGCAAAGCATCTGAGCTTTTGCGTTATTGGTCGCTGTCCAGGCCAGACTGCTAGCTTGTGCTCAATCACTTCCCTTGAGACTCCAGAAATTGTTGAGAATGGCATCACACAACATTTCCCAATTCTATATCGGCCCTTCTGGTTGATTGAACAAGCAAGTCCTTGCTAGTCCTTCAAGAACCGGTGGCAAGTAATTTGCCATTACACGGGCATCTCCTCCTGCCGCTTGAATGGCAATGATGTAGATCTAAAGGAATTCTTATGGATTTTGAGTTCCATCGAATCTTTCGATCATACCAGGTTTAAACTTACCTAGCCAGACTACCGCACGGAGCCCTAGTGAGAAAGCTATACAACCTACATAGGAACTTTGGAAATGTCTATTATCGCTACCTTCCATATGATCGCGGGTGACATTACATTGAGGAGATACACCCCGTGGTCCCAGGCGAGAATGAACTGGTACGCGATTACAATCTCGAGAGCTCCCAACTCGCCTGGCTTTGTCATGCTGAATTGGCACTGCTGGCAACCGATTGCGTCTCCCATGGCTGGAGTAAGAACAAACCCGCCCCTGGAAACGAATCATGGAACGGGACGATGCTGTTGGAGTGGCCTCGGACGCAACTTCATCGAGTGTGTCTGCAAGGACTCTGGCGAAGGTCGTTTTATCCGCATCTTCCAAACCAGGAGGAGGATTATGCAGTGTATCTGCGATAACACGAAATCGGTCTTGTGTGCTCCTTTTGGGTACCATAGGAGTTATTGTCTCCTCAACCGCCAGGGAATACTCTGGGGCCAAAGATGGTGTCTGGTCGTGCCTACAACCATACGGGTGACGAGAGGTACTGGGACCAAGCTCTCAAACAACAGCATCATGGCGAGATTGCGCAAGACGTAAGGCTTCCTCAGTGGCCCTGCGAATCTCATTCTCTCGTTGTTCACAAGCTTGATCTTCCTCCTGCTTACGTTCTCATTCCTCCCTGGCAACTGGGTGTTCAGGAGTTTCTTCCGAAAGCGCAGCGAATTCCCATGGAACTGAGGTGCAAATGGGGAAAACATCCCTCCTTGTTCCTGTTTTATCCGGTCATTTTTGTGGTCGATACTGACTACAATATGAGCTAACAATTTCCATATGTGATCACAAACGGCTAGCTATGTTTTATCCGTGATTTTTTTTGAACTGTGATTTTGGACACTCACTGTCAGTATGTGTTGCTGACTGTCAGTTTGAGCTGTTTTGTTTCCTTTTTTGACCTCAAACGGCTAGCTGAGTTTTCTCCGGATTTTACTTCTTTCGGGTCATGACACATGCTGACTGTCAGCATAAACTGTTTCTTTTGTTTGCGAGCTCCAACGGCTAATTTGATTCTTTGGGCTATAAATAGAGGCTTTGAGCTATTGTTTCTCGCACCAAGCAGCCTCCCTCTCTTATACACACTTGAGCATTTCTTTTAGAGTTAAAAACCTTGATCTTTTGATCAAGTCGTGAGTTTTGTGATCCACCGAGTTTTCTGTTCGCATCATTTTTGCATATCTAGAGTTTCTCGGTGATTGTTAGAGGTCTAGGAGAGACCTTGCAACCTATTTCTCTTGGTGAACGCCCTTACCTACACAGTTTGGTGATGTGGCCATTGATCTCTCCTGTTCGAAGATTGCTGGAGAGACTCGGTGTGATTGTAAAAGGCATCGGTGCTCGCCTTTCCGGAGTGGACAAGGAGCAACCACTAGTGAGAAATATCCTTTGTGGATATTGAAGCAAGAATCATTCATTTGAGTGTTTCAACGAGGAGTAGGGGAGACAGGGTGAGTCTCTGAAACCTCGGGAAAAATCCTTGTGTTTGCTCTCTCTCTCTCTTTCTCTGTTAATTGTGCAATATATATTCATTTGTTCTTTCTTAGCGAAAGTTGTTTTAATTTGAAGTTTTTAAAGCCTCCTATTCACCCTCTCTAGTGGGCATCCTCGATCCTACACATGGTATCAGAGCTTGGTCTTTCAATTAAATAGGCTTTACCGCCTAGAGAGAGGATGACATCAAATGATGGGTTTCATCTCGGTCATACCGGTCGTGCACCTATCTTTGATGGGACTAACTATCCCTATTGGAAAGTGCGCATGTCGGTATTTCGGGAGGCCATGGGGCATGATGTATGGGACATTGTCAAGCTTGGGTTTACTCCTCCAGATGATCCGGCAAGTTATTCCAATGACGACAGGAGAAAACTACACTTAAACGCCCGTGCTAAAAATGCTCTCTTTGCCAATTTGTCTTTAAACGAGTTCAACTATGTGAGCAATCTCACCACCGCTCACAAGGTTTGGACCACCCTCGAAGAAATATATGAGGGAACTACTAAAGTCAAAGAGGCAAAGTTGCTCATGGTAAGGCAACGATACGAGACATTCACAATGTCATCAACCGAGTCTGTGGATTCCATGTTTACTCGGTTGAACAACATTGTAAATGAACTCAAGGGCTAGGAGTTCTTTTAAGTGACATCGATATGGTAAGAAAAATGAACAGGGCTCTTCCAGAAAGTTTTGACACTCTGGTGACGGTACTAACCAACTCCGATCTATCGACTACGACAGCAATGGATCTCTATGGGAACCTCATCACCCATGAAATGCATCAAAAGGAGAAGAAGGAAGCGGCCGAACCTTCGGAGAAAAAGAAGGCATTGGCTTTCAAAGACGGCTCCAAAAAGGACTCAAGCGACGGCTCCTCCGACGAAGATCTAGCTCTTATGGTAAAGAACACTCAAAAACTTCTTCTACTACTACAGAAATGATTTTCACTATCGGTTTAAAATCGACTCTACTATCGGTTCTCTTACCGCTAGTGATCGACACGATAGAAGAAACGTAGCACACCCCTATCAGTTAAAAACCAATAGTAAAATACCTACACTTCCAACGTTTCAGTAATCGCTAATGACAATTCTTCTATCGGCTCAATGATCTCAACTGATAGTGATGTTTTATTTCTGGTAACAGTTATTCACTGGAAATCGATAATAATGTATAGTTTTTTCTATCGGTTAGGTACTCGACACGGTTAGTACTGGAAACTTTCTTCTATCGGTTGTAGGATATGAACCGATAGTATTACAAAGGATCATTAATAGATACATCAATACAGTGATACACTAATACAGCAGATTTAATTTATTCACAAATACACTAATTATTCAGAGATTTAATTTAGTCACAAATGCACTAATACAAAGATAACACATGCATTGGACAAATTGAATTTATTCACATATTGAGTTTATTCACAAATACAGCAATGAATTTATTCACAAATACACCAATGAATTTACAGACATACACCAATCAACACATTCAATATATATTACACAAGTCATTTACGTTCGATCGTTGATAGCCACTTCTTCCATCACATATTGAGCCCAAATTGTTCGCAGCTCCTTCAATTGAGGCAACTCATATTGGTCTTTCAACATGGCACTCTGCATGCGTGTATGAAGTTAGGAACGTACGAGACATCCAATGTTCGACTTTGAGTCAGGAAAAATGGTTACCTCAGGGAATTGGGCAAAGTTTGTCCTGATCAGGTCATACATAAATCTCATGACATAGAAGCCACATTCCCACGATTGTGGCTACTTATGGCACTGGGATAATTGCATATGCAAAGACATAAACCCATATTAACTCGAAAGAACTAATTAAGCTTAAATTAAAAGACTCATCATGAGTAGTTCCATCCGTATTAATTACCTCATATTCTTTCCAAGAAATTGTTGTGCCCTTCGACGCGTCATGCCTCCCTCCAGCAGTAACATAATTTTTGAAAGCCCTGTATTTAATTTAGCATTGCCGGTTAATATGTTATCATTAATTAGCTAGTCAGAGAAAAATTTAAAACAGCTGTGTTACTTACGTGTCTATGTGCCACGTGAGGGTGAAAACATGCGCCACCCTGTCGCTCATCGAATCGAGGTAATAGACCTCATTCATCCATGGGCAAATGACGGCGAGGACCCAGTGGCCCCTACATTACATATATAAGCGAACCGTTTCATACATATGTTAGGTGTAACATACAAGAATGAGTTAAATTAGTAGGAAATGCACTAACCTTTGGTGGTACGGCGCAAGAATGAGCTCTCGGTCCTGTTGCGCTAGTACTGCCCTTGATATGTATTCCTCCGCATGTGCTTGGTCGTGCTCTAGCATCGTGAGGGTTATTTTGTCTAGGTCGAGGAAACCCACCTTGTCACATGCCCTCATCGACGCCAGCCTATACATGCACCTGGATGCAAAGTAGACATTAGTAAGTAGTGCATACAAAGTGATTAGATTTATGAAATGAACTGTGATAACTTCACACAACAGCAAACTCATAGGACTCCAGTCCGTATGATGGACATATCAAGCTCCCGCCAGTTGAGCAGGTCGAACAAATCCTCGTGGCCCACCGATATGCTCCCGGCCTCACGGTGAAAATGACCTAGCCTGAAGTGAACTAAGAAGTTGATGTGCCACCTAGACCGGGTCAGGTATTACTCATGGAGACTTCTGGTTATTTGATCCATATTGCCTAGAAGGTACTCCAACACGAGTGGGAACCCGTTCTTGAACGTACCCGACTGGCTTTGTTTCGCCTTGCCTTTGGCCTTGCCCTTGCCTTTGGGTGGGGAGCGAGTGTATACCTTCGAAGGTTGGGGCGCGGTGCTGCCGGCCTCATTTGATGGCGAAGGGTTTGAGGCTGCCGGAGGAGGCATGGGGGCTGAAGGAGCTCGGTCATGCGTTGTGCTGGGGGTGGTGTCCTCAGGTAGTGAGCTGGCATCGATCGTCCACTTTAAGTTACGAACGCGTAAGTTAGATTTTGCAAATTGAGTATATTAACTGAGTTGTAAGCTAGAATGGCTAGAGTTTACCTCCTGTAGTCTAACACCCTTCTTGGGCCACTGTATGTATGAGCCCAATGCCTCGCCAATTGTCTGCATTTCGTCCGTTGGGACAGGCAACGGAAAAGAGCTCTAGCCAGGGAGGGCCATGTCCACCTGTACCTTTGCGAATCCAGGCTCCAGAGGTACGCAATGGATCCAGACATCCTCCCAAGACTGATATACGACCCCGTTTGCAACCACTACAGGTTTGTCTCTTATGTTGATCAATAGGCTACAGCTCTCCGGCTTGTGCAATTTGCAACAATTATAGCAAGTTAGGGAAACAGTTCTAACGTAACGGGAGTGGCATCAACCGAACTGCATATATAGCTCAAGAGTTGCAATACCTCAATCAGGTCCACCGGATCCATGTGAACCTTCGAGCCGCCACTACTCGGCTTGGCAACGTCGGCCTCGGCAGCTGGATTCCTTGGACTGCACAACTCGGCTGAGGCGTTCATACTTCTCGTTCATTTGAGCGAACATGTCCGTGAATTGTCCAGTCGCATATGACCGTATCTTCTCAGACAGCTGCGAGACTTCTTCGCCTTTTGCCCGGGCTCGGAGAAGCCTTCCTTCCATGGCACCACACCCCCCACGGTTCATGTCCGCCGTGGATGCTCCTCGTTCCCGAGAGCGTGGGTAAGGATGTCGTTCTCCCTATGGGGAGTGAACAATCCCTTGGTCACCTCCTTCGAGCAAGAGATCTGTCACATTCAAAGCTCTCCATTGTGAGGAAAAAATATATACAAACTTGTGCGCACACTAGTGATCATAGTTTTTTCTGCCACACTCTATGATTCCAACCAGGAAGTTAGCCAACTTATGATTCGCTGCACGACCTCGACGTCCCGGGGTTTGGGAACTCCACAGTCCCCGTGGACGACACGGTCTCTCTGGCCAGCCACCAGCACTTGCATTGCGGATCGTGGATCTCGGAGAGCAGTAGGTCAGGGGAATCGACGAAATTCGACGCCTCATCTTCAGCCTTCTTCCACTGCTCCTCCTTCCTGACATAGCCGCGAGAGCCGAGCCGGTGCGGGTGGTCGTTCCTCCTCTGGATTGCCTTGTTCTTCTCACTAAGGGCCTTTATACCAGAAACAAGAAAATTAATGCACCGCTGGTTACTGCATACAACGGTGTAACCAAGCAAAGGAACCATACATACCTTGAACTCAGGGGTCCCCTTCTGTTGGGTGAATTGCTCCCAAACCTCCTCCGTTATGAAGGGTTACTTCTCGCATAGAGATTTGCCTTTAGCGAGGAAGGTACTGACGAGGACGCTCTTGAACGTTTTCCACGTGTTGTTCATGTCCTTCAAGCAAGCTATCTTGAGACCATCGTCGGGGATGTTCCACTTGGCCTGTTACAAATGGTGCATATAAGCAGGACTTACTTAATCTCTGGGATAAACCAAGGGAATGTGATTACTCAAGAGTTCAGTGATTTTGATTAATTTTACCTTCACTTCCGCCCACAGCCTATCCCTCTCGTCGGCCTTAACGTCCTTCCAGCTCTGGACAGTGATCTTCACCCTTTCCTTCGCCAACAAACCAACATAGGCAGCGTACTGGTCAGCGTTCTTCCCGATCGGTCTCCCGAACTAGTTGAACTCACATGAAAGATCCGCGCATTTGGCCAAACGGCACAACATCGTCGCACCTCGCGCCCTCCTGTTGCGTTGGGATGAGGCAGCGTCATCTACGTTGGCCCTTGCCGAATCACGACTATCAGCCGAGGAAGATGCCGACATGGCTTTACCTAAAATTCCATGAACATACCATCAATTGATATGAAGAAAGGTACATGACAAAGTTCATAACTAAAATGGAATGGCAATGATGAACCACCTCTTTTTGTTAAAATGTCAAATTTTCATTCAAAAGGCCAAAAATCATCAATTCCTATCAACATGGTCTTCAAAATGGATTTAAAAGGTTTTTAGAGGCTTTCGACTATCTCATTTTTTAACCAAATCAGTTTCGAGTGCTAATCAAAATCTATTTGAATTCTGCCAAAACTTGTTTTACAAAAGTCCTAGATATTATTACCCCGAAGAAGTTTGAAATTGAAAACTTTCTCAAAAGAGTTTCAATTTCAAAAGATTTTGGGTGTTTGAATCTCACCGGAAAACTTGCCTTGAATCAAAATATCTTATACATGCAAAACATGAGCTTCGGTTGTTTCTATGGTCTTTACTCGTGACCTTCGGCTCAAAATGATATGAATAACTGAGTCAAGCTCTTTCATGTCAAAAATCTCATGAAAATCAAATTTGAACTCAATTTGCAAAAGGTTGTCGAACTTCAACCTTCTTGCTTAACATAAATATCATTTCACCATAATTCTTGATTGTAAAATCCTATTTGGAAAATTTTTTCAGAAAAATATATTTGATGCAATGAAAATCCTTTCTATAAATTTTCATTTCAAATGTATTTGATTTGAGCAATAGTTGATTCTTTTCATAAATCAAATATGAAATCTGCAAAATTCAGACTTTTCAAATGTACTATCAGTTGAAAATAAGAAACCAATATGAGATACTCTATTTCCTATCGGTTTGACAATTAAAACCGATAGTATTCAAGTTTGTATTCAGGAAAATAGATAAGATTAGTAGTGCAAACTATGCTAGTCTCTCTGCATGAACATAAAGAATCATGGCTTTGTGATGAAAATTTAAATGAACCAAAATATCAGATGAAAATTAGAAAATGAGAAATAATTAATAGAAAATTCAAATTATGGTATTTTACTATCGGTTCGAAATAAGAAACCAATAGTGGACGACTATGTAACGAAATATTCTTAGTGATTTTCATCAAGTCTGAAATTCTCATATCTATCAAGTTTGTAATTCATGCACTTTTCATCTAGTTTTATATTTGTAATACATTGAACCACATATGAAATATTTAATTTAAATTTAAGAAATTGACGCGAGCAACAAGATCAATGATATTGCGGTTTGGTCAAAAACACTTACAGTCGTTCGTGGAGTGGCCTACAATGGCGCGATGCAGTGGTCGGAGGCGGTGGACAACCCAATAGCGAGTGGCAATGGTGGTGCAGGAGCGAAGAAGGGAACGTCAGGGAGGCTAGGGTTTTCCACGCGCGAGTATTTGGAAATGTGATCAGTTGGACTGGAGGGAAAATCGTGAGGGTTTACCCTAATATAGGAATCTTTACTATCGGTTAATAATCATCAAACTGATAGTAAATACAATGGAAGTTAGGGTTTGGAGTATTGCCATTGTTCACTATTGGTTTTATGATTATTAACCGTTAGTAAATTAATCCACTGTACAACATGTATTACTATCGGTTGGGAACAAGAAACCGATATTAGATCTTAAATTCATATCGGTTTGGAAATTGAAACCGATAGTAAAATACAATGTTATTGACCCTAAAGGGTTTTCCTGAGAACAATTACAGATGGGTTTTAGTACATCATTTTTCACTTGTAAAGACACCTGAAACCCCATACAAATGACATCCAATAATTTTGAAATAAATTAACAGTAAAGACCAATCATGGAACATAAGGAATCATACATATAGAAACTTTCTTCGAATAGCCAATCAAGATGGAGATATCAAAATAACAAACCAGCCACAAACCACGATGAATCTGAACTTTGTAGTTTTCATATTGATTTGTGAAAAGAATCAATTATTTCTCAAATCAACTCCAATTGAAATGAAAATTTGTAGACATGATTCTCAATGCATCACGTATGTTTTCCCAAAGAATTTTTGAAAAATGATTTGAAGAATTCTTCGATTAAAGATCCAAGTAATATACGTCACTTACATATTGCAAATTAGTCAAGAATGGTTGTCCACCCATAATCCTTCTTCGTGGTCGTCTCGCAGGTAACTTGTTTCGTCAATATCTTCGGTAGGGACAGATTGAAGAATTACATGTAAAAATGGAGGTAGTTCATCGAACTGATCATAGTCTTCTTCATCCACAACATCTTCGACCCCAACAATATGCCTCTTACTGTGAAGGACAATGTGAAACTTTGGATTGGCCGGGTTAACGATGTAGAACACCTGTGTGGCTTGCTCAGCAAGTATAAATGGATCATCTTGGTGTGAGACTCTACTGAGATCGACGAGAGTAAACCCATAATTTTTGACTTTAACACCTCGAGGGATTTTGACCCATTGGCATCGAAATAAAGGAATCTTAAGTAATACGTAATCGAGCTCCCATATTTCCTCAATAACACCGTAATATGAGTTGAGTGCCCTTACTGCTCTGGCATCCTCTGAAATAGCAAGTAGTGTCACTCCACTACACTGCATAGTACTCTTCTCATCCTAAGTTCTTGTGTAAAATAAATAGCCATTGATGTCATACCCTTGCCAAGTCCCTATAGTAAATCTAGGTCCTCTGGCCAACCAAGTAACAACTTCATCTACGTTGTTCTCAGAAGCTTGCAGGACTCTATTTTCGATCCACCCAGCAAACTTCCTGTTATGTTCTCTAGTGACTCAAATCTCTGGCTTCGAAGGATTCTGTTTCCGTAACATTTCCTTGTGCTTGTGTATGTATGGCTCCACCCCCGTCATGTGCTGTAAGACTCAAAAATGGGCTTTTGCATACAGATCACTAGAGGGGACGACTGCTTTAAATCCAATCGTTCCAATTCCCTGAAGCCTACCCTCATGCCGGGACGTAGGAACGCCAATTGGGTCAACCCCGACCATATAGTTGGTGCAAAATTCAATCACCTCCTCGGCGGCATAACCTTCAATGATACTGCCCTCAGGCTGATGTCGATTCCTTACGTATGCCTTCAAGATACCCATAAATCTCTCAAATGGATACATGTAGCGCAGGAACATGGGTCCACAAAACTTAATTTCTCTGACAAGGTGAACAATTAGATGGACCATAACATCAAAAAAAGATGGAGGGAAATACATCTCCAGCTGACAAAGAGTTGTAGTCACATCGCGTTGCAAATCATCCAGCCCATCCAGATCAATTACCTGCAAGGACACAGTTGCAGGAAATATTCAGATCCAAAAAATTTGATAAGTTCAACGAATGGAGCTAATTAACTTGCTAGGAGTACACGCTTACCTTGCCAGATATTGTGTTGAAGAAATAACATAGCTTTGTAATTGTCTCTCTGACT
The DNA here is from genome assembly GCA_019359835.1 of Pharus latifolius. Classification (NCBI taxonomy): domain Eukaryota; kingdom Viridiplantae; phylum Streptophyta; class Magnoliopsida; order Poales; family Poaceae; genus Pharus; species Pharus latifolius. The sequence goes on along the minus strand of CM033322.1, from coordinate 43,048,480 downwards.
TTGACTGGGAGAATGCCTCTGATAGCAATGGGAAGCATTTGTGACATCAGTACATGACAATCATGGGACTTCATACCAACCAGTTTCAAGTCTTTCATGGACACAAGTTTTTTCAAGTTCGCAGAATACCCGCATGGAACTTTGACACCATATAGGCACTGACAGAGTTCTATTTTTTCTCTTTTTGACAAAGTATAGAAGGCCGGGGGGAGGTATGTACGCTTTCCCTTCTCCAACGGTGCAAGCTCAGTCTTTATGCCCATGTCGAGCATGTCACGGCGAACGTTGATGCCATCTTTTGTCTTTCCTGGAATGTTCAACAACAAACCAATCAAACTATCACAAACATTTTTCTCTACGTGCATGACATCAATGCAATGTCGAACTTGTAAGTGCTCCCAATATGGCAGATCCCAAAGAATCGATCTCTTCTTCCAAATATTTTTTCCTGGAGGTTTAGAACATTTACTGAACTCAACTTTGATGTCCTTCATGTGCAAGTAAAGCTCCTTACCAGCCACAAACACTGGGGCTGATCCTTTCTCAGGCTTCCCATTAAATGACTTCCTCTTCTTACCGTAGGCGTGATGCATCGGAAGGAATCTGCGGTGACCCATGTACACTGTTTTTTTGCAGTTCGGTAACCACATGCTTTCAGTTTCATCTAGGAAAATAGGACAAGTCTTGCCTCCTTTCGTACTATACCCCAACAAATTTCCGTAGGCCGGGAAATCATTTATAGTGCAAAATATCATGGCCCGCAACATGAAATTCTCTCGCCTATGTACATCCCACACCGGCACCCCTTCGCTCCACAATTTATGTAAGTCATCGACTAACAGTGATAGAAACACGTCAATATCATTCCCGGGTTGTCTAGGTCCTGAAATTAGTAACGACATCATGATGTACTTACGCTTCATACATAACCAAGGAGGAAGATTGTAGATGCATAAAAGAACCGGCCAAGTGCTATGCCGACTGCTCATATTTCCGTATGGATTCATACCATCCGTACTGAGCCCAAACCTTATATTCCTTACTTCATTGCCAAACTCACCGAATGTTCTGTTAATGTTTGTCCATTGAATAGAATCAGTTGGATGTCTTAGTTTTTCGTCTTGTTTCCGACCTTCACCATGCCAACGCAAGTACTTCGCATCTTTCGGATTTGCAAACAGCCGTTTCAATCTAGGAATCACAGGCAAATACCACCCAATTTTGGCCAGAGGCCCTTTCTTTACCTCATCACATCCATTGTGATAAATTATGTCCCCATGCTTATAGCGCGATGCACGCATCTTGGACAAACATGCAAATCCTTGTACTCGTTATGGTACAGAACACAATCATTTGGGCATGCATGTATTCTTTCGATTTCCATTCCCAACGGACACAATAGTTTTTGGCCTGGTAAACCGATCTTGGCAACTCATTTCCCTCTAGAAGCATGTCCACTAACAGATCCAATAGAGTCATGAAACTCTTATCGCTCCAACCGTTGCTTGCCTTCAAGTTATATAATCTCAACACATAAGACAGCTTTGTAAATTTTGCACATCCGGGAACAAAGGCTTCTCAAAATCAACAATTAATTTCTCAAATTCAGCAAAATCGTTTTCACTGTAATCTTCTTCTACATCACGTAACATTTCATCTAAATTGTCGTCATCTACATGCACATCCGGATAAACATTATCAATGTTCTGATGATCATCATTACTGCAATCCACTTCCGGGTGATGCTGAGTGGTAGCGGTGCTCATTTCCTCAAGATTTTCACCATTCCATATCCAACAGGTACAGCGTGCGTTAAAACCATGAAGAATCAAATGACTCCTAATCTGATCAGAGTTGCCGAACCTCTTTAAGTTCATACAATCTATACAAGGACAATGCATATATGTCTCTCCCTTCTTCACCTTTTCTTGCTCAGCAAATTTAATAAACCCATTCACACCCTCCAAATACTCAACAGTAGTACGTTTTATTCCATACATCCAATATTCTCGCTCCATCTACAATTATTTTACAAAATTGACAAATTGAAATAAATAATTAATGACTCAGGGCATGCATGCATGAAACATCATCAATTAGCTAGGCCATATGTGTGTACAGCTACTTAATTACATTAAATGGATATATATGAAACCCTAATTAACTTGATGCATTTAATTGGAAGAGCCAGCTAGCTAGCTGGTTAACTTTAGCCATAAATCATTCCTAGCTTAACTTCAGCAAGCTATAGCTAGCTAGCCAACCTAGCCTTCTAGCTAGTTTGGAGCTACATGTATCTAGTTTAATGAATTGGAAGTACAGAGAGAGGGAGAGTGTGAAAGAGTGATCGAGACAGAGAGAGGTGATGACAAGATGACAATACCAAGGGGGATCAAATTATCAACCTCTGAGCTAGCTACTCCAGATCACTCTAGCTTGGGCGTGGATGCACATACGGTAGAAATGAATCGAGGATGCAGAGCAGGGGTTGAGATAAGTTGTGCAATTTTACTATCGGTTCAAAACCACAACCAATAGTAAACCTTTCTCTCTATTAAGGTCCCCACTGTCATAACCATTAGTTTAGATGACGTCATTTTACTATCGGTTTGTTTCATATAACCAATAGTAAAATTTACTCTATTATATTGGTTGGTACAGTAGCAACCGATAGTAAAAATTCTGTAATTTCACTATCAGTAACCAAAGACAAATGAATAGTAAATTTTACTCTATTATATCGGTTGGTACAGTATGAACCGATAGTAAAAAGTCCGTAATTTCACTATCAGTTACGGAAGACAAACCGATTGTACTATTTCATCTATTATTTCGGTTGGTACAATAATGACCAATAGTAAAAATTGTTTGCATTTCACTAACGGTACATCAGGATATAACCGATAGTACAAAGTCTCTTCTCCACCATTGTAGTCATACTCTATCGGATTTTTCCCAGATTGCTTATAACCGTTAGAAGATATGGATTAGTGGATTGCATTTCTGTAGTAGTGTTCGCAGGTTACACAAGAAATGAGTCAACATCGACACACGACCAAAGGGGCCAAAGCAATAAACTTCAAAGGACATCAGATGCTATGGATGCCACGAAAAAGGACATGTAGCCTCTAGATGTCCAAAGAAGAACAAGACTTGGGACAAGAAGAAGAAATTCTTCAAGAAGAACAATGGTGCAACCAAAGAAGTCTGTTTTGGAGAATGGATGTCCGGAGGAGAGAGCTCCGACTTTGACTCCGACGATGAAGGAGGTTGCTCCAAGAAGCTAGCCAGACTAGCTCTCGGCAACATTTCGACTAGTCCATCCCTTTGTCTTATGTCTAAAGGTGATGAAAAGGTAAAATTAATGATCCTTCATATGATGAACTAGTTGAAATGATTACTGAATTAAATGAAGTTTTTGGAATCACTAGAAAGAAGTATCGAGCACTTAAGGAAGAACATTCTTCATTACACACTCAATACTCAGAGTTAAAAGATGCATATGAAAGTCTGCTCATTAAAGATATTACTGATGCTCCATCTAAGGTAGATGTAGCCATTTCACGTGATCTAGATGATACTACTTCAAATGGTAAAATGACTACTTGTTCTGTTGATATACCATGTACGTGAAATGAAACAATCTTAAATGAAAATAATGAACTTAAAGCTCAAATTGAGAAACTTGGAAAAGGGTTAGAAAATTTCTACAAAGGAAAAGTATCACTTGATCTTATTCTTAGCAAACAAAAATGCTCATTTAGAAAAGAAGGTCTTGGATACTTTCTGAAGAAAGGGAAGAAATTAAATACAAAAACCGTTTTTGTAAAAGCATGCAACGCATTTTGCTTTAAATGCCATGAAACTGGTCATTCTCATGATGCTTGTCCTTTAATGACTTCAAACTATTTTGATACTTGCTACATGCTTCAAAGGTCAAAGAAAGGATATGCTATAGCAAAGTTTGTTGGTGCACCCATGTTAAATAAAAAGAAGAAATCAATCTGGGTGCACAAAGCTTTGATCACTAACATTGAAGGACCCAAAAAGGTTTGAGTACCTAAAAGGACTTGATTCTTTTGTTTTTTGTAGGTGAACTACAAAACCGGTGGAAAACATTGGATGCTTGAGAGCAGATGCTCCGAGCATATGACCGGTAACAAGAAGTTGTTCACCTCTTTGGAAGACAACTCGAGCGAAAATCGAAAGATCACCTTTGGTGACAATCGTCAAGGAAATGTGCTGGGCTTGGGTAAAATTGCAATATCCAATGATCTTTCAATTTCGAATGTTTTACTTCTTGAATCTCTGAATTTTAATCTGCTTTCTGTTGCACAAATTTGCGATCTTGGATTTCGTTGCATTTTTTATCTGAAGGAAGTTTTAGTTGAAAGTTTAAAAGAGAATTCTTTGATCTTTAAAGGCTTTCGTTTTGGAAATCTTTATCTTGTTGATTTTCACTCTCAACATGTCTTGTCTCTCAAACCTCAAAAAGTTGGCTATGGCACAGAAGACTTGCACATGTTGGAATGCATCTACTCAAAAAGCTTTTGAGACGTGATTTGGTTATCGGCTTAAAAGATGTGAATTTTGAAAAGGATAAACCTTGTAGCGCTTGTCAAGCTGGCAAGCAAGTAGCTACTTCACATCCGATTAAGCGTGTTCTTTCAACTTGCAAACCTTTGGAACTATTGCATATGGATTTATTTGGACCTTCCGAGTTCCAAAGTATCGGGGGTAACAACTATGGTTTTGTTATTGTTGATGATTTTACTCAGTATACTTGGGTCTTATTTATTTCTCAAAAATCTAAAACCCTTGATGTTTTCAATAGTTTTGCAAAATGTATTTCTAATGAATTCGAACTTTCCATCAAGAAAATCCGTAATGATCATGGTGGAGAATTCATTAATTCAACTCTAGTTCACTTTTGTGACTCTTTGGGCATTAAACACAAATTTTCTACTTCTCACACTCCACAGCAAAATGGAGTTGTGGAAAGGAAAAATCGAACACTAATAGAAATGGCAAGAACAATGCTAAGTGAGTATGATACTCCTACTTGTTTTTGGGCCGAAGCCGTGCATACTGCTTGCTATTCTATTAATCGAGTTTATTTGCATCCTCTTCTGAATTTAACTCCTTATGAACTTCTTATTGGGTGCAAGCCAAATGTTTCTTATTTTCAAGTTTTTGGTTGCAAATGCTACATCCTTAAAAAAAGAAACTTTGGTGGTAAATTTCAGAGAAAAGTAGATGAAGACTTTCTAGTCGGATACACCACCACAAGCAGAGCCTATCGCGTTTTTAATAAAAATACAAGTTGTATTGAAGAATCGTGGGACATAGAATTTGATGAAACTAATGGCTCACAAAAGGAGCAAATCTCTTGTGAAGTTTCAGGTGAAGATCTTCAAGAAGCCATGAAGAACATTACAATTGGAGACATCAAACCAAGAGAAAATGATCATCACCTAATATGGATCCACCAGAGCAAAGTCAAGAAGACGCTGCACAAGAAGAAGCACCAAGGCAACATCAAACCATCACCAAGGATCACCCTCTAGATCAAATACTGGGTGATGTCAGTAAGGGTGTTCAAACTCGCTCTCGTATTGCTTCTTTTTGTAAGCATCGTTCTTTTGTATCATCTCTAGAACCTAAACATGTAGATGAAGCTCTTAGTGATCCTGATTGGGTAAATGCTATGCATGATGAACTTAATAATTTTTCTAGGAATAAAGTTTGGACTTTAGTTGAAAGACCCAAGGATCATAATGTAATTGGAACAAAATGGGTTTTTAGAAATAAGCAAGATGAAAATGGTGTAGTAATTAGAAACAAAGCTCGTCTTGTTGCACAAGGTCTTACTCAAGTTGAAGGTTTGGACTTTGGTGAAACCTTTGCAGCTGTGGCAAGACTTGAAGCTATTCGTATACTTCTTGCTTATGCATCAAATTTTAATATTAAATTATTTTAAATGGATGTAAAAAGTGCCTTTTTAAATGGAGAGATATCTGAATTAGTTTTTGTGGAACAATCTCCTGGTTTCGAAGATTCTAAATTTCCAAAACATATGTTTAAATTGTCTAAAGCTCTCTGTGGTCTCAAGCAAGCTCCTCCAGCTTGGTATGAACAACTTAGAGACTTTCTTTTATCAAAAGGTTTTAAAATTGGGAAGGTTGACACAACTCCGTTTACAAAGATGATTGAAAAAGATTTGTTCATTTGTCAGATATATGTTGATGATATTATCTTTGGATCTACTAATGAATATTTCTGTCATGAGTTTGAAGAAATGATGTCTAGGGAATTTGAGATGTCAATGATCGGCGAGCTAAGCTTCTTCCTTGGATTACAAATCAAGCAACTCAAGAACGGTACGTTCGTGAGTCAAACGAAATACGTGAAGGACTTGCTCAAGCGCTTTGGGATGGAAGATGCTAAAGCAATCAAAACCCCCATGGCCACAAATGGACATCTGGATATGGAAAACAATGAAAATTCGGTCGATTCTAAACTTTATAGGTCTATGATTGGTAACTTGCTTTATCTTACTGCATATAGGCCTGACATTATGTTTAGTGTTTGCTTATGTGCTAGATTTCAGTCAGCCCCTAAGGAATGTCATTTGATTGCTATTAAAAGAATCCTTAGGTACTTAAAAAGCTACCCCAACCTAAGTCTTTGGTATCCAAAAAATGCAAACTTTGAATTGATTGGATATTCGGATTCAGATTATGTAGGTTGCAAAATTGATAGAAAAAGCACATCTGATAGTTTACAGCTGTTGGGGAGATCATTAGTGTCATGGTTATCTAAGAAACAAAATTTTGTAGCTCTCTCCACAGTTGAAGCAGAATATGTATCTGCAGGAAGTTGTTGTGCTCAAATTTTGTGGATGAAGCAGACAATTTTGGAATATAGAAATATATTTGAAAAAGTGCCACTCTTGTGTGATAATGAAAGTGCCATTAAAATTGCAAATAATCCTGTTCAACACTCTAGAACAAAGCACATTGAAATACGACACCATTTTATAAGAGATCATGTGGCAAAAGGGGATATAAATGTGAGTTACATCAGAACTAAATTGCAACTAGCAGATATTGTCACCAAACCCCAAGATGAGACAAGATTTTGCTTTCTCAGAGGTGAATTAAACATTATTGATATTTCAAATGCTAGTTGATGTGCTATTAAAATATACGTTATTCTCTATCTGGTTGAATTGTTTGTCCATACTGACAGTCAGCATGGCTTACTGACAGTCAGTTCCTTTACTCAGGAGCCTGATCGTAGTCTCTGGTCGAAGTCGTTGGCCATGCTGACAGTCAGTTTCTGTCGCGCCCCGAAACTGGGACAACCACTACTCCTGTAGAGACATAGCTCGCTGCAGCTCGTCCCAAACCACAAACCTTTGACTTCCCAGGATGAGTCAAACACAGGAGTATATTACATTGCAACAGAGTACTCACAAAATATTAAGCAGTGTGGCCTGCTGGCCTTAATATTACATAAAGGATTACAATGCCTACAAGGCATTCAGGGTTTAGCAAAATATTTAACTACGCAGTAGAAGATAGGTGACCCTCCCACAAAAGAAGTTGACGGCAGAACAACACACTTCAGGGTTCTGGCGGAACTGATTCTCCTCCTTCTGGATCCACGAAGTACTCCGTGCCATCATCTTGATCAAGGTAGGCTCCATCTATTGAGTTGAATGTTGCAAGGGTGAGCACTTACGTACTCAGCAAGTCATAGGTAAGAGTAGTTACATATAGTAGTGATGATATGAACCTAGACTAGTCAAGAATTATGGATATTTGTAAAATAATCTTTTCCTTTCTCAACTCATATAATGGCAGCACTTTTCATAATATAACATCATCATTCATGTTCACTAGATTATAGCACTACCGCGACACGTCGACACACGACAACCCACGACAGCACTCCTTATCATGACAACACATGCATTTGGGTAATCTTGATTAAACATATTTTATTTAGAAAATAGTACTTGTGTCACACCCCGTGGATTTAATCCACCGCAGCAGACTCCTATAAACCCGGGAGCTCGGAGTATTCGAATACGTTTTTAACTCTGCAGAGAGGTACCAATTTACCCGCAAAATATTCCACTTTCAAACCTTTCCTATCATAACAAAATGATTGGACCCCTGACTCACTTCATACTGTGAGCGGCAAGGTGGAAATAACAAGAACTTTTGTTATGTATCACTTACAATTCACCCCCGACCCTGTGGCTCTCAGCGAGACACAGTTGTGGCAGGTTGTATCCAAACCTCCACCCCTTTGCTTATTCCCATTACTGGGTCAGCGTGCTTGATCACCTTCAGTGATATGTGTGGGAGCCGCGCTCCATGTTTATCGTGCATCACTACACATCTCATGCAGGGGTTTCATGTGCGATCCACATAATTACTTGTTCAGGCCTGTCCCATACCAAGCTTGTGGTTAGCACGTTGTTCATGCCACTAGACGCACAACACAAGGTTCTAGTCCTTATATGCCAGTGACCAGACCATCCACAACCCTGCACCTTCAGTGCCTGCATTCCTTTGCAGTCTAGCACCTCCAGTGCTACAGCCATCCATACCATTTTTCTGGTCACGGCTAGGGGTTTTATTTCATGAATATAAGTATATACATACATATAATAGTTCATGGCTCAAAACTTGTTTATTTCACATTTCACAGATAACCAGTCTAGTACTGCCAATTCATAAATCAACCATTCTCAATCTTTCACATGCAATATTGCCTATATTCAAGGTTATGTTTTAGCAACATTTAAGATATAGGTTCAAGATGACCAAGGATATGACTTGCCTTCCGCGTCGTAAAATACAGCAGTCGATGACGGGTCAACAGCAAAATCTTCAAAGTCAGCTTCTGAATCTGCTCGACGACAAACAAACACACAATGATTACTTATAATATTAAAATGTTTTATGACTTATATGCAGAAATGCTTAACAAGCATGATTGAACTATATTGGAGATAATTTGAACTGCAAACTGAACTGAGTCGAGATTCTAGGGTTTCAAGGAATTTGGGCTAAGGATGGTGATTAGATACTCTTAGGGTTTCAGGATTACAATAGGGATAACAATTTTGTGGCTGGTTTAATCAAAACAGCGAATGTCAACAGATCGACATTCGGATCAAGGCTTGGACATAGCTTTAAGAAAAGCTAGGGTGCTTATCTCAAGTTGTGGTAGTAGAAGAAAATGTAGATCACAACTCTACAAATTCAGTGGAAAAAGTGGATTTCAAATTACACAACTAGAAGTGGGTAAACAAGGCCAAGGCCACTGGCTGACAAGCTCTGGCATAGAGCTGACAATGCCAAAAACTAGGGCTTAGCATAACTTTTGATCTGGAGCTCCAAATGATGCACCACTTTGTCTGGGAGGTAGGCTTGGGTAACAGGAACAATTAAGTCAACAGGATCTAGGGCAGGAAATGGCTGGAAAGCAAGAAATTTGATGATGAACTGAGATGAACTGGCTGCACTGGAGCAGTTCTGGACAAAAACTTGGCAAAGCTATAACTTCCAATCTAGGCTGATTTAGGTCTCGGGCTAGAAGACAAAAATGCTCAGGAGGCTAGTGCACATCTAAAAGACAAGGTGATTTGGGCTGAAACGGCCGAGAACACTTTTCCGGTGGTCGGCGCCGGAGAAGAAACGCTGCTGATTGGGGGTTTCTGCTACAGGCAACAAGAACTTAATTCCTTGCTTGGAGAGCATCTAGGAGGTATAAGGAAGATTCTGGTACAATTAGATAGGCCAGAGGATCGCTGGAGAAGCCTGGCGACGATCGCCGGTTTTCTGGTGAAGCTCGGTTTAGGGAAAAGGTTCGATTCTTGCTTAATTGGGAAATCTAACTTCACAGGCTTGCTTGATTTGGCTTACTGATCAATTTTGTTTACAGAATCGAAGGCTAATTTGGAGTAATTCGAGCTACATTGCCGGAACAGGGCATTCTTCGAATTTTAGCAATTTCTGGTGATCGCCGGCGTTAGAGGTCACCGGGGAGCAATTAGATGATATCACACAGAGAGAATGAGCAGGGAAACTCACTGGTGTTGTTAATTTGGCAGGAGATGATCTGTAGAGTGCTGGCACCGTGAGCCTCCTCGATGGCTCGCCGGAGAAGATGACTGAAACAGGAAATTCTGGAACTTGGCTGGTTTGTGGTGATGTGTGGAGGGAGCTGCTGAGCACAGGAGTGCTTAAATAGGCAGGCGAGGCTTGCGAAGAGGAAACAATGAAGAGATTGGCTGCTGTGACTTGACTGGTTGCGTGCAGGAGCAGTAGCGGCGAAGAAACAGCAAGAGCGGTGATGCGACGGCGACAAGCTTTCAGCTGATCACAATGTCGCCTCACCGGGGCCTGGCAAAGCTTGTAGCAAGCGGTGGCGACAAGTACTGGCGCGGCGAAGCTACGTGGCGATGAATTGCTGACAAAAGCCGTTGATCGCGCGCGGGAGCAGGCACTGGTCGTCGACGTTGCAGCGACGCTGCCACGGTGACGGCTGAGGCGAGGACACGTGCGCAACAGCATGCACGATCAAGTTGCAGGCGAAGCTTGGCCGGCGGCGAACGTGCACGGCGCAAACGCACGGCGAGCTTCTGGTCGTGCACTGGCTGCTTCCCTGGTCGAATTAGGGGCCTGATTGCAATATTTGATTTTCACATTTGGACCAATCTGTAATTCTGGAGATTTGGAAGTTTAGAGTTGAATTTGATTTCACTAATCTGGTAGATTATATTCAACAGGATATTTGGCAAAGGTAATTGATAAGATTTGACACATTTGAATAGTTTTCGATACAAACTGAAAATAGGGTAATTTAGGGTAAAATAAGATTTAAGTTTTGTCGATTTCGAATTCTGGCATTTAGGGTTCGATTTTGATATCTGCACAGAAGAGAGACTTGTGGCAAATAGCATTTTGAGAAGATTTGCCGAAGAAATTCTGAATTTGGAGTTAATCTGGAGATTTTAGCCTTTTTGGGTTTTCAGATATCAGATAAGGACTAATTTCCGATAACTCTTGGACTGATTTGTGAAAAGAGTCTAGATGGTGAAATCTGGCTGTCAACTTTTTAGATTAAGGTATTGACATACCCATGATCATATTCCAGGAATAATCTGGTCTGAACTTGGTCAAGATTCGGATTAAATCTGGATTTCTGAAACTTAGGGTATTGGGTAATATAAGGTATTTCTGTTTTCGAAAACAGAATGGGGTTGATAATTCTGGGAGTTAGAGATAAAATTGGATCTGGGTTCTGAAGGCTTTTAAGTTCAGAGTAACTGATATATCACATCTGAACAATCTGATCTTGATTTGAGGTCACAGGATAGATTTTGGAGATTTTAGGGCTTAGGATAGATACTGATCTGGCTATTACTACAGATACATGCATGCATGCTATTGATGAAAAAGGAAGTTTTCACCCCTAACTCAGGGTGTTACAGTTTCACACACTAATTGTCAGTTATGTGCTACAAACTTGGTCGTTGCCTCTGGTCAAAATTGGTGACCCACACTGACTGTCAGTTTCATAAACTGACTGTCAGCTTCAAAACTCAATTCTGTGTACTGATTGTCAGTTCCATGTTTCTGGTTTTTGAACTGACTGACAGTATATCACACTGACTGTCAGTGTGGGACCCCAAACCCTAAAACTCCTGTTTTCTTTTCCCCGTCTCTTCGTCTCTTGTTTCGCGGCTGCCGCCCTCTCTCGTCGACGGTACCTCCTCGCCGTGCCGCGACGTCACTCCACCGTGCTATAGCCTCAGCGTGCCACACCTAGCCTCCACTTCACCGCTTCAGCGCCTTTTTTCGCCAATCTCGCCACCATCGCCGTTGTCTCGCCGTCTCCTCACCGGACATTGTAGCCGCTGGTTCTTCTTGCAGGCGTTGCACCTCCTCGTCGCCACCACTGGGCCTCACAGTGCCGCACCTTGCAGTGCCTTTGTTCGCCGTCGTCGTTGATCTGATGATTCACCGGCACCACCTCTGTTAGGCTTCCTCTGTGCAAGTCTCGGTTTTTCTCTTTTCCCTACTGTCCTTTCACCATGTCTGATCAGCCTTCGTCGTCTCGCCGTGTGGCCTGTCGAAAGAACACTACAAACAGCAGCCGTTCGACAGGTTAGACATCTGAGACCTGATCCTTGCCGCCGCCCGAGCGTGTCCCCGTGGATTACTCCCAATGGCACGTGATTCTTCTTCGCACACTTTGCTCCACCAACCCCTATGTTGTGGTATTCCGAATACCCCGGCAGGTTTTGAGAACGATCCTAGCAAAGATCACGTGCCACGGGTTGACCGGATGACCGGTCCTCCCCAGCCGGACAAACACTAGAAAAGACACGAGGATTTATACAGGTTCGGGTCCCGGTGGGGGCCCTGGTCCTGTCGGCGTGCTCCCGACCGGAGTCGGCTAGGGAGGCTCTCTCCGGGTGAGAGGCTTCCGGAGCACACCTGTGAGTTTTGGCTATTCCAATCAATATGAATCACTTGCTTGCAACTGAGGGGTACAAGGGCTATTTATAGCCCCAAAAAGAAGCAAAAAAACCTATCTACCCCGGAAGCCACCGTCGGATCGAGGGGTAGCAACGTCCTTCTCCCGGTCAAACGCCTTGGATGCCTGACAGGTGGTCGCTGATTCTCGAGGCGCTCCTCGCGTGACCTGCACGTGATAAACCACTCAAGACTTTACCTTTAGAAGGGCGATGAGGCCCGGGACATGCGCCGGAGGCCAGGTCCCGGTAGCAAAAAGGCGGCGCCCGGGGAGGCACCGGAAGTCACGTCCCCGGGCAAATGGCGGCGCCTGGGACCGGCGCCGGAGGCCAGGTCCCAAGGGCCAAAATGGCGGCGCCCGGGGAGGTACCGGAGGCCAGGTCCCAGGAGCCAAAAGGCGGCGCCCGGGGAGGCACCGGAGGCCATATCCCCGGGCAAATGGCGGCGCCCGGGACAGGCGCCGGAGGCCGTGTCCCCGGGCTGCAAGGCGGCGCCCGGGGAGGCCCCGGAGGCCACGTCCCCGGGCAAATGGCGGCGCCCGGGACCGGCGCCTGAGGCCAGGTCCCGGGGGCCAAAATGGCGGCGCCTGGGACCGACGCCGGAGGCCCGGTCCCGGGGGCCAAAATGGCGGCGCCCGGGACTGGCGCCGGAGGCCAGGTCCCGGCAGCCAAAAGGCGGCACTCGGGGAGGCACCGGAGGCGATATCCACGGGCAAATGGCGGCGCCCGGGACCGGCGCCGGAGGCCAAGTCCCGGGGGCCGAAATGGCGCGCCCGGGAGGCCCCGGAGGCCACGTCCCCGGGCAAATGGCGGGGCCCGGGACCGGCGTCGGGGGCCAGGTCCCGGGGGCCGAAAGGCGGCGCCCGGGGAGGCCCTGGAGGCCTCGTCCCCGGGTGAACGTGACACAACTTAGCTGGACTTAGTCTCGCGGAGATTTCCCCCAACAGCAGCCGCCCATGCCCCTCGGGGACGATGCTCAAGTCACCGGTGGGTATGGTACATGTCACTGGGAAAATCTCCGGGCCAAGCCACCGGAGCCGCGACGCTTCGGCTTCCGTGCCTCGCGCTTAAGACCGCGCCGTTTCGCCATAAATGCGCTCGCGGTTCGAACCGACGCCTCGATTCACGCGCCAGGCCCTTCGATTCCGGCCTACGATTTGAACTTCAACGGTCCAGATTGCTCCGCGGGGTGCCACGTGGCGTCCATCTGGACCACGGCTCGCCCCTATAAATAGGGTCTTGGGGGGCCCACGAACTTCATTCCAAACTTCTCATCCTTAGCGGTTTAGCTCTCCCGGTAGCTTTCTCCCGGTAGTACTTTCCCGGTAGCTAGCGCCCGGTAGCAGGCATCCGGAACTTTTTAGACGTAGAGTCCTGAAAGGTTAGCCTCCGGAAAAAAAAACTAACCTGATGGCACCGAAGGGTAGAGTGAAGACGACCGAGGTGCCCCCGGAGGAGGTCGCTCCGGACTTCCTTTGGGCGTCTGAGTTCACGGCCGAGGACGCAGAGTCCATGGTCAAACGCTGCGTCGTTGAGGACGGGGACATCCGGGTCCCCGTGAAGAAGGACGGAGCCGGAGAAATCGGAGGTGACGTTCACGGAGACCTCGCCTCCGCGGGTGGAGTGGCCCGTGGACGACGGGGGGAGCCCCTCGGTCTACGACGTCCCGCCGGAAGTGGGGGCCCCAGGGGCCCTCCCACCCGGGAAGGGGAAAGGGCTGATGATCCCCCCCGACGAAGGACCCCCTCCGAAGCGTCCTCAACCACTTCCTCGGGGGGCACTTCGGCGACGAAAATGACAATGACCACCACCCCGACCGAGGTCATACCGGGCGCCCAGGTCCGGGAGCCCGTTACCGGCCGCGGCGGGACAAGCGCCGGGCGGGAGACCCCCCTGCTTTCCGCAGGGGAGGCAGAATGTTACGCAGAAGGCCTGCAGACCCCAAAGGTCCAGGCCTTCGTCGCGGGGGGGACGCTCCACGAGCTCTTCGCGGAGCTCCGGTCCCTTCAAGCCCAGGTATTCACCCGAAGCGGTTGTCGCTTTCCCTTGGTTCCCCACATCCAAAATTTTTCGAACTCTGGAATTTATAGGGGGCGGCGATTACCTGGGGCGTTGAGCAGCGCGTCGTCCGGCTGCTCAAGGACGAGGAGGACAAGGCCGCCGCCTACCTGGGCCAACGGGAGGAAGCCCTCCGGGAGCTGGCCCGGGTCCGGGCCCAGGTTCACGTCTTGGAGACCGTGAACGGCCGCCTCCGAGAGGAGGCGAAGGCGAGGGAGGAGGCCTTCCGGGAGCTCGTGGGATCGAGCGTCCGGGCGGTGGTGGACGCGGGCTGCTCCGTCCGCTCGGCCCTTGAGAGCCTCGGCGTAAGCCTAGGCTCCGGGGGTGGCTCGGAGGTGCCCCCGGCCATGCTCGCGGAGGCTGTGCGTTTTCTTAACGCACAAGTCTCCGTGATCCCGGAGGCAGCGGATGCCCGGGCGCGAGGCTGGGCGATCCCCGTTATTGCGGCCGCGGCCGGGCTCGTCGGGCACCGGGGAGTAGGCGCCCGGGCGATCGGGGGCCGCATCCCGCGGAGCTTCCCCGAGTTCTTCGAGCCCTCGCGCCATGTCGTGGTATTGCGAATACCCCGGCAGGTTTTGTGAACGATCCTAGCGAAGATTACGCGGTGCGGGTTGACCGGAGGACCGGTCCTCCCCCGCCAGGCAAACAAAAGAAATGACATGAGGATTTATACAGGTTCGGGTCCCGGTGGGGGCCCTAGTCCTGTCGGTGCGCTCCCGACCATTGTCGGCTGGGGAGGCCCTCTCCGGGGGAGAGGCTTCCGGAGCACACCTGTGAGTTTAGCTATTCCAATAACAATGAATCACTTGCTTACAACTGAGGGGTACAAGGGCTATTTATAGCCCCAAAAAGAAGCGAAAAAGCTAAACTACCCCAGAAGCCACCGTTGGATTGAGGGGTAGGAACGTCCTTCTCCCGGTCAAACGTCCTGGATGCTTGATAGGTGGTCGCTGATTCCCGACGCGCTCCTCGCGTGACCTGCACGTGATAAACAACTCGAGAATTTACCTTTAGAAGGGCGGCGAGGTCCGGGACCGGCGCCAGAGGCCAGGTCCCGGGAGCCAAAAGGCGGCGCCCGGGGAGGCACTGGGGGCCTAATCCCAAGGGCAAATGCCGGCGCCCGGGACCGGCGCCGGAGGCCTGGTTCTGGGGGCCCAAAGGCGGCGCCCGGGGGGCACCAGAGGCCAGGGCCATGGGCAAATGCCGGCGCCCGGGGAGGCACCGGTGGCCAGGTCCCCGGGCAAATGGCGGCGCCCGGGACCGGCGCCGGAGGCCAGGTCCCGGGAGCCAAATGGCGGCGCCTGGGACGGCGCTGGAGGCCAGGGCCCGCGGGCCAAAATGGCGGTGCCCGGGGAGGCACCAGACGCCAGGTCCCGAGGGCTAAAATGGCGGCCCCCGAGGAGGCACCGGAGGCCAGGTCCCCGGGCAAATGGCGGCGCCCGGGACCGGCGCCGGAGGCCAGGTCCCGAGGGCCAAAATGGCGGCGCCCAGGGAGGCATCGGAGGCCAGGTTCCCGGGCAAATGGCGGCCCCCGGGACCGGCGCCGGAGGCCAGGTCCCGGGGGCCAAAATGACGGCGCCTGGGGAGGCACCGGAGGCCAAGTCCCCGGGCAAATGGCGGCGCCCGGGACGGAGCCGGAGGCCAGGTCCCGGGAGCCAAATGGCGGCGCCTGGGACGGCTGTAACACCCTGGTTTTGGGAGTGAAAATTCCTTTTCATGAAAATCATGCATGCATATATCTCTTTAGAAGTAGCAAGATCAGTTCAATTCTAATCTATCGTAAGCCCCAAAAATCTCAAAATATATCCTGAAGAGCCAATGCAAGATCAGATTATCCGGAAATAATCTACTATCTATCCTGAGTATAAAAGCCTTTAGAAGCCAGATTGTCGGGGGAAATCTCCGCGGGACTAAGTCCAGGTAAGAAGTGTCACGATCACCCGGGGACCTGGCCTCCAGCCACTCCCCGGGCGCCGCCTTTTGGCCCCCGGGACGTGGCCTCCGGTGCCGTCCCGGGCGCCGCCATTTGCCCAGGGACCAAGCCTCCGGCCCCTCCCCGGGCACCGCCTTTTGGCCCCCGGGACGTGGCCTCCGGTGCCGTCCCGGGCGCCGCCATTTGCCCGGGGACCTGGCCTCCGGCCCCTCCCCGGGCGCCGCCTTTTGGCCCCCGGGACGCGGCCTCCGGTGCCCTCCGGGGCAGCGCCGTTTGGCTCCCGGGACGCGGCCTCCGGTGCCGTCCCGAGCGCCGCCATTTGCCCGGGGACCTGGCCTCCGGCCCCTCCCCGGGCGCCGCCTTTTGGCCCCCGGGACGTGGCCTCCGGTGCCGTCCCGAGCGCCGCCATTTGCCCCGGGACCTGGCCTCCGGCCCCTCCCCGGGCGCCGCCTTTTGGCCCCCGAGACGTGGCCTCCGGTGCCCTCCCGGGCGCCGCCGTTTGGCTCCCGGGACGTGGCCTCCAGTGCCCTCCCGGGCGCCGCTTTTTGGCCCCCGGGACGTGGCCTCCGGTGCCCTCCCGGGCTCCGCCGTTTGCCCGGGGACGTGGCCTCCGTCCCCTCCCCGAGCGCCCCCATTGGCCCGGGGACCTGGCCTCTGGGGCCTCCCCGGGCGCCGCCTTTTGGCCCCCGGGACCTGGCCTCCGGCGCCGTCCCGGGCATCATCGCTCTCCTAAAGGTAAAGTCTTGAACTGTTTATCACGTGCAGGTCACGCGAGGGGCGCCTCGGGAACTAGCGACCACCTGTCAAGCATCCAAGGCGTTTGACCGGGAGAAGGACGGTCCTGCCCTTCAATCCGACGGTGGCTTCCGGGGTAGTTTAGGTTTTTTGCTTCTTTTTGGGGCTATAAATAGCCCTTGTACCCCTCTGTTGTAAAGGATTGGTTTTTTTATTAGAATAGCTACTCACAGACGTGCTCCGGAAGCCTCTCCCCCGGAGAGGGCCTCCCCAGCCGGCTCCGGTCGGGAGCGCGTCGACAGGACTAGGGCCCCCACTGGGACCCGAACCTGTATAAACCCGTGTGTCATTTTTTGTGCTTGTCCGGCGGGGGAGGACCGGTCATCCGGTCAACCCGCGGCACGTAATCTTCGCTAGGATCATTCTCAAAACCTGCCGGGGTATTCGCAATACCACGACAGTTGGCGCCGTCCGTGGGGACTCGTGTCAAGACGCCATGGCTCCCCCAAGAACAAGCGCTCGCACCATTCCCGGTGATCCGGGTCTCGGAGACCCGGCGCCGTCCGCCCGGGACACTGCTGTACCGGCAGTCCCTTCCGGAGGTGACCTGGCCCAGGTACCGCCTCCCCCCTTTCCTCTTAACTTAGGTGCTTCCACCTCCAGGTCGTTCCCGGCGCCCGCGGGGACCTCGGCCGGGACCAGTCTCCCCCCGACGGCTCCCCGGCTCCCCGGGACGCCCTGCTCGAAGCTCTCGAGGAAGGCCAGCTCCGCGCTCAGCGCTCTATGGACGAGCTCCTTAGCGTGCTGGCGCGGCCTCCGGCCCCCACATTTGCGCCACACCCGTATCCGCGGAACATGCCCCCGTTTATGGGTTACCCGGCGGCCCCTCCGGCCTCCGGGGGGTTGCCTGCCCCATATGATCCTGCGGGGGGTTTCCCGGCACATCCTGCGGGATATACGTCCGGACCCTTCCCGGCACCCGGGCCCGTCCCGGTGCCGGGAGGTTATTTCATGCCAGGGCCCTTTGTGGCACCAGGGGGGTACCCCGTCCCCGGCCTGTTCCCGGGGCCGGGAGCCCACCTCTTGCCGGGGGTTTACCCTGCGCCGGGAGCCAGTCCCGCCCCCCGCGTCGCGTTTACCTCACCGGGGGCGGTTGACAGAGCAGCCCCCGTGCCGCAGCGGACTTCCCCCCGCATGGGCTCCCCGGTTCCGGACGTCGCCGCGGGGGCTCCCCCTTCGCCGGTTCCGGGTGTTACAGGGCCTGCCCCCTTCCCGGTTCCGGTCGTGGCCACTGGGGCCCCCTCCACTTCGATTCCAGGCGTCGCCGCGGGCGCCCCCTCCCCGGTTCCGGATGATACAGGGGCTTCCCCCTTTCTGGTCCCGAGGGTCGTCGCAGGGGGCTCCCCCCAACCGGCCCCGGAAGCATCCAGGCCGGCAGCTACCGCGCACGAGCTCCCTCCCTCGGCGGGACAGGTCCGCTTCGCCCTGGGGGAGGTCGAGCGAATGCGTTCACCAGAGCGCGGGGAAGAACTTCCACCCGGCCGCGGGTGCGGGGAGCCTCGCTCTCGCACCGGCCGGGGGAAGAGACCCGCTGAAGAGCCAACCTCTCCGGCGGAGAGCCCGGACGTCCGGGAACTCAGTCCCAGTCCGGAAGAAAAGCGTCGCCACCGCCATTCTGGCGGACCTCTTAGACCGCTTCCAGACTGAGACAACGAAGGTCCCGTGAAAGAAGATAGCGACCGGGGCTCTCCCCGGGAACTGCAGGGGGCTAACCAGCCCCTGTGCCGAAGACTTCGCAGCATCCGGTGGCCGCGGCCCTACCGCCCTCCGCACATCGAGCACTATAACGGTGAGGCAGAACCTTACGAGTTTGTGCAGGTCTACTCCACTGCCATCTCCGCGGCCGGGGGGGACGAGACAGTACAGTGCAACGTCTTCCCCCTCTACCTCTCCGGCATTGCCCGCTCCTGGTTCTACAACTTGAAGGCCGGCTCCATCAAGTCTTTCTCGCAACTCAAGCGGGAGTTCTGTGCCAACTTCCAAGGGAACTACGTGCGTCCCCTGGACTCCTCGCAGCTATACACTGTCCAGCAGAGGACTGGGGAAACCATCAGAAGCTTCTTCAAGCGCTTCGCTCAGGTGAAGAGCAAAGTGGCCCACGTCCCCGACTCTACGGTCATCGAAGCCTGCAAAAGCGGCATCCTCCCGGGGGAGCTCCACCGAAGGCTCTCCCAGAGCTGCCCCTCTTCCGCCGACGCGCTCTTCAACGTACTCGAAAAATACGCTCGGGCGGAGGAAGACGATATCTGGAAGAAGACCTAGGGGGCTCCCGCCCCCTCGACCGGGGGGCCAGGGATCCCCCCAAACGCCCCAGACAAGGGGGGCGTAGCGAGCCACGGCCTCGGGACACCTTGGTCCTCGAGGGCGGAGGCGGCTCACGCGACCCCCCGAGGGCCAACCGCCCCTTCCCCAAACCAAAGGGCCATGGGGGAGGACAGTCTTCGCGCGGCCGGGAAGGCCCCGCGGGGAGAAGGCGGGAAGGACTGTTGTGCAGCCTCCACAGGTCCAATACCCACGCTACCCGAGATTGTAGCCAGCTGCTGCAGCACTTCGCGGACTTCCTCGACCAGCGCGGGCAGGGGGGGACTTCGGCCTCCTTGCTCCCTCGGCCAGCTGTTCCGGCCCTTCCCGCTCCCACGGGGGGTTAGCAGACGCAGGAGGGGGGGCCTTCAGAAGCTCTCCCCTCTCAAACTTCGCAGCGGCACATCAACGTCATCTTGGGAGGATCTGCCTCTGGGCGGGACTCTAAGCGCCAGCGTAAGGAGTACGCGCGCGAGGTCAAGGTTGTGGGGGTGCTACACGCGTCCCCGCCACCTAAGTGGTCGGACGTCCCCCTCACCTTCACGGCAGAAGACGCGCGGGGGGTTCGCTTCCCCCACGACGACGCGCTCATTGTCTCCGCGACCATCTACAACTGCCATCTGGCCCGTATCCTGGTGGACGGCGGGAGCTTCGCCGATGTCCTATTCCTGAAGGCCTTCAAAGAAATGCAGGTGGATGAGAGGCTCCTACTGCCCGCTGCCGGGCCCCTGCAAGGTTTTGTCCCGGGGAAGGCAATCCACCCCGTGGGCAAGGTAGATCTTCCAATGACCTTCGGCACCCCGGAGAACTACCGGACCGAGCTGGTCCGCTTCGACGTAGTGGACCTCCCCTCCTCCTACAACGCGATTATGGGGAGGACGACAATCAACCGGCTAGGGGCTGCTGTAACACCCCAGTTTTTGACTATCTTTTCTGCTTACGAATCAGCATACCTTCCTTGGAAACCCTGATATTTTAACCCTATCTTGATCTTGGGTGTGCCACTACCTTAACCTAAAAAGTTGGCTGCTAAACTTCATCCCAAATCATTTTCACATTTCAGTCCAAAGGTGTTTCAATTTAGTCCTTTTAAGAAATTTCAGAAAACCCAAAAAGGCTAAAAGTCCCAGATCACCTCAAAATCCAGATCTGATCAAGTGATGACCTTTCTTACATTTTTCTGAACATTTTTCCCTTCTGGAAGAATCCCAGAATCTCGACCAAAACCCTAGTTTCAGCCTCGACGAAAGTTTCAAACCCTAATTACCCTAATTACCCTGTTTTCGATTTTTGTCAAAAACACCAGATGTTATCGGATTTCATCATTTTTCCTGCTAGATGAGTCCAAGACATTTAGTAGCACTCATCTGCAAAATCAGAATTCAAATCAGCCCCTCAGATCTTCAGAATTGCAAATAGGCCCAAATCCCCGAGCCAAAATCTTCACAGATCAGTCCAAATCGTTGCAAATAGGTCCAAAGTTCGCAACCAGGTCCCTGTGAAGTTTTCAACCAGCAACCGCCAAATTGCCGCGCCGTTGAACTCATCGCCGGCGAAGTTTGGACCGTCCCAACCGTGCGCAGCTGTACCGCCACCGTGGAGCGTTTCAACCCCACCGTGCCATCTTCTTCCCCGCGCGCGCGTGCCTGCTGCTGCTGCCAGAAGCTTCACGCCACATGGCCGCCATCCCGAAGATCATCGCCACCACCCCCTGACCAAATCCTGTTTCCGCGATTCACCGTCTCTGGCAGAGCCCCACCGCGTCCCGAAGTGCATCGATGACCGTCTCGGCGTCAGAAGAAGATCCCCCCGGCGATTGTTGCTGCTCCCGAGAGCTTCACCCCGCGGCTATATAAGCCCCCTCCCTTGCCCAGCATTGCCTCGCACCACCCCACAGCTTCTTTGCTTTAGCCTTAGCACCAGAGAGCAACCGAGTCCTCAGCGCCGCCGCGAAGTTCATCTTCTCCGGCGAGCAGTTCCTGAAGCTAACGGCGCCAGCTTCGCCTGAAGCTTCCCCCTCCAAACCAACGCCACCAGTAAGCCCCTTTCATCCCCCTGTACGTTTCATAGCCATTAATTGGTCCCCGGCACACCTCAACGCCGGCAATCACCGGAAAACCGAAATCCCCTGTTCCTGCAATGCCGAGCGATTCAAGCCAAATTGATCCTCGTGCCTGTAGAGGATATTGATCAGTGAGCTAGGAGTAACAAACCTGCAAGCTTGGATTCGCCAATTTTGCCCCGAGCGCCGGATTTCCACGTTCGAGCCTCGGTAGTTCGCCGGAGCACGCCGCCGTGCTTCTCCAGCCGATCTCTGGCAAAATTGAGTGCACCAATAGCCTTGTGACAGCCCCTAGATGCTTCCCGAGCGTTGAATTGAGTTCAAACGCCCTGGAACGAAAACCCCCAAATCGGTGCCTTCGTCTTCGGCCCCGATAGCCGGAGTTCATTTTTCGGCCAAACCAGCCGATGAGACCTTGTCCTTTAGATAGATCTCAACCCCCTGAGCAATTTTGTCTACTAGCTCGACTTCTGAATCGACCTGAATCAAAAGTTACAGCCATGCCAAGGTTGCTGTCCAGTGGCTCAGTTCATGTCCAGGCCACCGTGTTTGCTCACTGGATTTGGCCACCCTCCGGCCACTTTCTGCCCTAGAGCCTGTTGAGTGTTTTGTGGCTGTTATCAATGCCTAAACCCCAGACAAAGTTGTGCATCAATTGGAGCTCTGAGTCAAAAGTTATGCAATGCCCTAGTTTCTGGCCATGTCTAACACTATGTCAGTGCATGTCCACCTGTGGCATTGGATGATTTAGACTTGTTTCTTTTGAGCAATTGAAATGCCACTTTGTCCACTAAGCCTTTTGAGCCATGTTCTACAACATTCCCTACTATCACATCTCCAGAAAACAAACCTAGAACCGATTTAGGGCAATGTCAAGCCATGAGTCGAATGTCAGCCCTTCGACATTCAAGCCCTTTGAACCCATCTCTTCGACCAATGTCAAGTGACCTTGTCTAAACCAATTCCCCTGCATGCATGATGTATTTACGTATTATTTTCTAGTGCTTGTGTGCTTATATAGTATGTATGTGTTGTTTGTACCCGTCGTGGAACCAGACGTTGAAGGAGCAGAGGAGATCCCCGAAGATTCATTTGAGCAGCTAGACCCGTCACTGCAAGGCAAGTCTCAAACCCTTGATCATATCTCACCTACTATTTTGAAATGAAGTATGTTAACTATTTTCAAGTATATGCATGCCTTAGATTCAAATGAGAACTATGTTTCAATAAAATGACTAGATATGACCTAGATGATTGTAAAGCCCCTTTTGACATTGAATATCCCTGCACCCTTGTTACCCTAGATTATCATGCTTAGGCTATGCTATGCTTAAAGATTATATGATAAATGTTGAATGGTCACATATGAGAAAAGCATGTTCAAAACCCTTTTGTGAAAGAAAATATGATTGGAATCGATAGTGAGGATGGTTTGATTGGATGGTGCTGTGTGCGCACTGGGAATGTGAAAGATTCCTCACTAGAGATTCACAAGGACTAGAACCTTGTGTTGTGCTTCTATGCGGCATGAAAAACGTACCAACCACTTGCCTGTTTATGGGACGGGCGCAACTTAGTAGCTTTCTTTAGTGTTAGCTTTACCCTGCAATGGTTGTCGGTCCAGTTTCTTGCGAGAACTGGTGGGCCGCAGAAGGCCATGAGTGATGTGAGTTCAGAAAAATCATGAGAGGAAAAGGTGGAAAGAAGGAAGACGCCCTATGCCAGATTAAGTCGTGCGCGACTGTAATCAAGAGAGGCTATGTGTCTTGCGAGAGCATAGACCCAGGCTAGGAAGTAAGGCAGTGGGGAGGACCCACAACGGTACTTGAGACTTAACTGTCTATTTACCGGGCAGGGAAATAGTTAATGCTAGGACTGTAAACTGTTGTGTCATCTCGGCCTTGTCACATGCGTAAAAGCCGCATGAAGCTGATCCGACTTGAAAGCCGAATGATTGGTGGATTAAGGTGGTATACCTTTGCAAAGTTTAAAAAGTATCGGATACTCTGAGCTCCCAGGTCATGGAGTCTGCGCGCTGTGGATTCTATTCACGTCGATGCAGCACAAGTAGCTTTTGGAGGTTTTTCGCAAAATCTGAGTAAAGTGGCGACTCATGAAAGACCGCCACACACAACATTTTCTGAAAATCTAGTTAGGATTTTAAAAGCCTCGCTTTCGAAAATAAAGACCTTTCTTCAAAGCTGTATGTGAAAATCTATTATGTATGTATATACAAAGCCAAAGAGCTATTTCTTGAGAAATTCCCCATCATCTATATATATGCATTGTTACTTGGGACTTGTTGAGCACCATGTGGGCAATGTGCTCACCCTTGCTTTTATAAACAAATTTAGAGGAAGGATTCGTCGACCCTGAATCTTATGGTCTTGAACCCAATGTGGAACAAGAAGAAGAAACTGAAGACCCCTCTGGTTAAAGGGTTATGCACCAAGGTGGAGTTCGATGTGGAGAAGGCCCGTGCAACACCGCTGCTGCTGAAGAAAAAGACCAATGAAGTCCTTTTGTTTATCTTTGCTGTTTTATTTTGTGCCGACCTTTGTGCCGAAAACTCCTTAATTTGTATTAACAATTAAATGTGTCATTTCGGCGCTAAGTTATTGTAATGTTGGTCCTTGTGAGCAGCACTTGTTTTTAACTACTCGCATTTTTATATAATGCATCTTGTTGTTGTGAGCTGCAATGTGCCTTTTCTGAGTGCAATCCACCTGGGCGGTTGCCACTGGAATCCTCAAATGAGGGTCCCACAGAACTTGGTATCAGAGCAGAAGACTCGACTGTAGGTCGTAACCCTTAGATAGATTTTGGCGTCCCTAGAAGAAAGTTCGCTAGTTCTTTGTCAAAATTTGTTTACGAAAACCTATTTTCCTTAAGAAAAATGTTATTTTCGATTTTTGGAAAAAGATTTTGGACTTCTCTTATAGATGCCTTTCGTTCTGTCTTCAGATGGCTTCCGACAGGAGATACCTTCATGGAGACTAGCTCGGATCGTGGGCACTGTTGCTGTGGATGATGCTACAATTTCTTGGGGCACGGGACAGTCAGAGACCGGTATATTGCGTCTGGCAAGATGAGATCAACGGACGACCCATAGGTTGTCGGGCCTCGGTGATTGTCTACGAGATCCCCGAGCATGGGAGAGGCTCAGTTAGACGCCAAGCCCGTAGAGAAGAAGAGGAGGATGCTATCTTGGACGCTGCCCGTCGTGCTGTAGGTTCCGTCCGGCAGATGTACAGCGACTACCTTTCTGATTCCCCTTACCGCTTCGTGCCTTACCAGGTCCCCGGATCGGAGTACCGAGTTGTTCTTCCGTCCAGCGACCAGGAGAACGCTATTCTGACGAAGACTCGAGACGTCGTTCGCGCTTCGGAGATTGGATACACCCGCCTATTTCGAGACTATGAGCGTGTTCGCGATAATCGCCACTACCTTGAGGGCATGCTTATTAGGGCTCGTGCGAGTCTCCGAGAAAAAGAAAGACAAATTCAAGAAATGGCTGAATCAAGTGGAGAAAAGGACCTCGAAGCTGCAGAGTCAGTGGTCAAGAAGAGTCACCTGAAGTTGAGGATCACTGCTCGCAAGAAGGTAGGAAACTTGAAGGAGTATCTCAGCGGTTTCATGCCTGCGTCGCGTGGCATAGTCATCAATGGTCAAGCGATCGAGCTTCCTTGCACCGCATAGAAGAAGAAGACCCCCGAAGGAAAAGGGAAGGAGCCTATCAACATCGACGACAACGAGGAAGATGACCCGATGGATGCTGATGACGATGAGGAGGAGGATCCCGAGGAGGTAGAGCCTTGTGATTCTTCGGATGATGCTGAGGAGTGACTGCAGACTTTCGACCTTTTGTGCCTAGCCCAGCAGACGCTAGATTTCCTTTTGTTGTAGTAGTTGTTTTAGTATGGTTGATGTATGCTGGATGTTAGACAAGCTCTGTAAGCCGATGAGGCTAGAAGCTTTGTATCTTTTGAAAAATTGGTTTATGAAAAAGTCATTTTGCATATCCTTATTCTTATTTCTTGAGTTAATGCCAGCATTCTGCTAGCACCTGTGTGAATGATTCTTTCCGAATCAATGTTTCTATTCTTAACCTCCTGTTTGAGTAGGATGGTTAACACACGTGCGAGACCCCAGGAAGGAGGGCTAGAGGAAAACCCCAACAATGCAAGAGCTACACCCGGAGCAAGAGGCCGCACAGACCCCGATAGACTAGGATCTTCGACGATGCCACAGGGAGGTGACATCAACGATGTACTGCTATGGATGGAGCGCAATCGGCAAGAGTCAGCGGCTGTGCAGATCCAAATCTTGGGACAGCTGATGCAACATATTGCATCCGGACAAACTGAAGGACCCGTGATGGGCGCAAAGTTAACTGATTTTCAAAAGACGCGACCCCCGACTTTCTCAAGCACAGAAGACCCCATCGTGGCAGACGACTGGCTCCGAGATGTGGAAAGAAAGTTGAACACCGTCAGATGTAGTGATGAAGAAAAGCTCTTGTACGGATCGAACCAACTGGCTGGACCTGCTACCGCTTGGTGGGAGAATTACCAAACCGTGCACACCAACAGAGATTCGATCACCTGGAATGAGTTCAAGGAAGAATTTCGTAGATACCACATCCCGAAAGGCGTTGTCCAAGCAAAGCGCCGAGAATTCGTAAATCTGCGACAAGGGAATAAGACCGTCAAACAGTACCTACACGAATTCATTCAGCTGGCAAGATACGCCCCTGAAGATATCGCAACAGAGGAAAGGAAGATTGATAGGTTTTGCGAAGGACTACAGAATTCCCTGCAATACCAACTGTCATCCCACGAGTTCACAGACTTCCACGTCCTAATAAACCGATTACTTAAGATGGAAGAGAAGAGAGGAGTAATCGAGGAAGACCGAAAAAGGAAGGCCTTGCCCAACTCATACCAAGGAAGTGCCAGTCGAGGGAGACCAATGCCTACATTCCGACCAGCCTTCCGACCACCTCAGAGACCCCAAAGGCCTGCGCCTACTGCAATAGCTCAATGTACTGGATGTAGAGGAAATCACCTCTTGAAGGATTGCCCCCTTAAGAACGAGGAGTGCTTTCACTGCGGAAGGAAGGGACATCGTAGGAACACTTGTCCACTGCAACACCTTCCATCCAATGTCGCTCGTATGCAAGCTGCAAGACCCTCTGTTCCAGCCCAAGGCTTCACCAGGAATGCTCCACCCTCCAGAGGAGGAAGGTTTCATAATGGCCGAGGAAGAGGAGTACCTGCTGCAGGTCGCGGAAGACTCAATTATGCATCCGCTGTTGAAGCAGGAGAAGCATCAGACGTCGTAATCGGTAGGATCTTTATCCACTCTGAACTTTCAGTTGCATTATTTGACCCTGGTGCCACTCATTCATTTGTGTCGAGACCCTTCGTGCTCAGAAATAAGTTGCCAGTTTCTGCATTAGAGTTCCCTATTTTAATTCAATCCCCTGGAGCTCGAATGCCTGTCAACTCTATCTGTAGAAATATCGCCTTTAGTATTGGCAATCTAGGATTCCTAGCAAACCTGCTAGTTTTGGACCTTCAAGGACTAGACGTCATTCTCGGAATGGACTGGCTAGCCAAGCATAAAGGCCAGATGGACTGTGAAAAGAAAGCAATAACCCGGACGAATGCTGAAGGAAAACAAGTCACATTCCACGCAGAGAGATCAATAGTGAACAACCGAGTGAATAGTTTGAACAGCTTGGAAGGAGTTCCATTTGAGGGAGTTCCAATAGTGAATGAATATCCAGAAGTTTTTCCTGAAGAGCTTCCCGGAATGCCACCAGATCGGGACATTGAATTCTCAATCGAATTAAAACCCGGATCTGCCCCTTATGCAAGAAAGCTTGCACGTATGACAAGTGAAGAGCAAGAAGAATTAAGAAAGCAAGTGGAAGAACTGGAAAAAAAGGGATTTGTTAGAACAAGTTCCTCACCTTGGGGAGCCCCTGTACTTTTCGCTAAGAAGAAGGACGGCAGTCTACGACTTTGTGTCGACTACCGGAAACTGAACGATATGACGATCAAGAACAAGTACCCTTTGCCAAGGATCGATGATCTCTTTGATCAACTAAGAGGAGCAAAGATATTTTCAAGGATCGACCTAAGGTCCGGATACCACCAGCTGAAGATTCGAGAACAAGATATCCCAAAAACTGCATTCATAACAAGATATGGATTGCATGAGTTTACTGTAGTGCCATTTGGTTTAATGAATGCACCAGCAGTGTTCATGAATTTAATGAACAAGGTTCTCATGGAATTTCTGGACAAGTTTGTCATTGTGTTTGTCGACGACATTCTCATCTTTTCAGAGTCAGAGGAAAAGCACGCACAACATCTTAGGATGGTGCTGGAAAAGTTAGTGGAACATCGACTGTATGCCAAATTCGATAAGTGTGCCTTTTGGTTGAAAGAAATTTCATTCTTAGGCCACATTATCTCTGGAAAAGGAATCTCAATGGATCCGTCAAAAATTCAGGCTATCATGGAATGGAAACAACCGGAGACAGTGACTGAAGTAAGAAGTTGTCGCGCCCCGAAACTGGGACTACGACTACTCCAGTGGAGACCTAGCTTGCTATAGCTAGTCCCATACAAGCATACCTTTGACTTCCCAGGATAAGTCAAGCACAGGAGTATATTCACATTGCAGCAGAAAAACTTACAAAGTATTAAGCAGTGTGGCCTGCTGGCCTTAATATTACATAAAAAGATTACAATACCTTCGCGGCATCAAGGTTTAGTTTAAGCAAAATAAAAATTTCTAGACAGCGGATGATGGGTGTCCCTTCCACAGCAAGAAGTTGACGGTATAACAACACATCAGGGATTTGACGGATCTGGCTCTCCTTCTTCTGGATCCAAGAAGTTCTCCACGCCTTCCTCTTGATCTTGGTACGCTCCATCTTTTGGGTTGTAAGTTGCAAGGGTGAGTACTTACGTACTCAGCAAGTCATAGGGAAGAGTAGATACTTATAGTAATGTTGTTATGAACCTAGACTAGTCAAGAATTATGGATGTTTATAAAGTAGTCTTTACATTCATACCTCATCTCATGGCAGCACTTTTCATAACATATCATCACTATTTATGTTCACTAGATTATAGCACTACCGCGACACGTCGACACACGACAGCCCACGGTAGCACCCCTTATCATGACAACACATGCCATTTGGGTAATCTTGACTTATCAAATTTTATTTAGAAAATAATACTTGTGTCACACCCCGTGGATTTAATCCACCGCAGCAGACACCTATAAACCCGGGAGCTCGGAGTATTCGAATACGTTTTTAACTCTGCAGAGAGGTACCAACTTACCCGCAAGATATTCCACTTTCAAGCCCTTCCTATCACAAGGATTGGACCCCTGACTCACTTCATACTGTGAGTGGCAAGGTGGAGATAACAAGAACTTTTGTTATGTTTCACTTACAATTCACCCCTGACCCTGCAGTTTTCTTCACACAAACCGCAGTTGGGGCGGGATTACCACCACACCCTAAGCTTCTTCCCATTACTGGGTCAGCGTGCTTGATCAAATCACATTCAGTAATACGTGGAGGAGCTGAACCCCGTGAGTTTAGTGTATTGTTTTCCATCTCATGCAGGGGTTTCATGTGCGATCCGCATAAGTACTTGTTCAGGCCTGTCCCATACCAGGCTTGCGGTTAGCACGTTGTTCATGCCACTAGACGCACAACACAAGGTTCTAGTCCTTATATGCCAGTGACCAGACCAACCACAACCCTGCACCTTCAGTGCCTGCACATCCTTTGCAGTTTAGCACCTCCAGTGCTACAGCCTTCCATACCATTTTTCTGGCCACGGCTAGGGGTTTTATTTCATGAATATAAGTATATAAATACATATAATAGTTCATGGCACAAAACTTGTTTATTTCACATTTAACAAATAACCAGTCAAGTACTGCCAATTCATAAATGAACCATTCTCAATCTTTCTCATGCAATATCATCTATATTCAAGGTTATGTTTTAGCAACATTTAAAATATAGGTTCAAGATGACCAAGAATATGACTTGCCTTCCGCGTCATAAGAGACAGCAGTCGATGTCGGGTCAGCAGTGAAGTCCTCGAACTCTGGCTCCGACTCTGAGCAAAGATCAAACAAGCAACCAAGAATCACAACCTTTTCAATACATTATTATACTACATGCAATAATGCAAAGATGAATGTCTTGATGATTCTGAAATGATTGGGTTTGGATACCATAGAAATTGATTAGGGCTAACCCATAGAGTTAGGGCTGAAGATGAGTGCTAGGGACTTCTAGGGTTCCAGGATATAGGAATTGACATTAAGTCCGCGGCTGGTTTGCCCAAAATCGATGAATGTCTTTAGGTCGACATTCGGTTCAAGGCATCGACATAGGGTTAATGAATGGTAGAAGGATTATCTCTACTTGTGGCAGTAGAATGAAATGTAGATTACAACTCCACAAGTCTAATGGACAAAGTTATTTTCAATTTACATAAATGGAAGGAGGTGAAATGAGCTAATGCCACTGGCTGGCATGCTCTGGCATAGGGCTGACAATGTCAAAATCTAGGGCTAAGCATAAAATGCAGTTCAAGGACTCAAATCAAGTTGTGATAGAAGAATAAATAGTAGATCACAACCTCAGGAATCTAATGGACAAAGTTATGCTCGAAATGCACATCTGGAAGGAAGTGAAAAGGGCTAATGCCACTGACTGACATAGTCTGGCATTGAACTAGCATGGCCAGAAACTAGGGCTTGCCATAACTTTTGATCTAGGGCTCCAATTGATGCACCACTTTGTCTAGGAGGTAGGCCTCAGTAACAGGAACAATTCACTCAACTGGACCTAGGGCAGGAGATGGCCGGAAAGTGATGAAAACCGGCGATGAACTCGGTGGCTGAAGTTTCAAATCACAGCACTGGATACGAATTAGGGCATAGCTATATCTTCTGATTTAGGACGAATTGGAAGTCGAGCTAGTAGGAAAAGTTTCTTAGGAGATCAAGGCGCATCTGGTGGACGAGGTTTCTGGAGCTGGATCGGCCGAGAATGGTTTTCCGGTGGCCGGCGCCGGAGAAGAAGACACTGATATTGGGGGTTTTGGCTACACGATGTTTGAACTTGATTCCTTGCTTGGAGAGCATCTAGAAGGTATAAGAAAGCTTCTGGCACGATTGAATTGGCTGGAGAATCACCGGAGAAGGCTGGCGACGTTCGCCGGTGGCTGGTGAAGCTCGGGCTAGCGAAAAACTTCAGTTCTTGGTCAATTTCACAATTCAACTTCACAGACTTGCTTAAAATAGCTCACTGATCATTTTTTTCTATTGAATCGAAGGCAAATTCAGGCTAATTTGACTTGTGCAACTGGAATAGGGCATTTCACTGATTTCAGCAATTTTCGGTGATCACCGGCGATGAAGTGCATAAGAGTTCAATTAAATACTACAGCACGATGAGGTAGGTAGGAGAAACTCACTTATGCTGTCAATTTGAGGATTGAGGCTGTGGTTGAGGCTGTCACCGTGAGCCTCTGTGCTGAACTCGCCGGAGAAGACGACGACGGCGAGAAGTTTCGGGTTTCAAAGACTAAGGAGACTCTGATGAGGTTAGTGATGGTTGAGTTAAGCTGGAGCTGCTATTTAGGGACAATGCGAGGTAAAACAAGGCTCACTGATCATTGCTTGGAAGTTAAATACTTGCGCCGGTGCACCTTCGCGCTGAAGCAACAGCGAGCTGCTATGCAAGCTGCTGGTGAGCTGGATGGGGTTGCCACGGTGATGTCTGAGACACTAACACGTGTGCAAGCAAAGGCGGTTGCGAAATCACGGCTAAAGCGGCGCTGTTCAACGGCAAGACTTGGTACACAACGACGAGGTCGAAGCAACGCTGTGCTGTGGTCGCGGTCAAAGAGAGGCACCGTGCATCGCTGGCTGAGGTCGATGGCATGCACTGGTCGAGCTGCATCTTCCCTGGTCGCGAGCAGCTACTCCTCTGGTCGCAGCAGCTGGTGGCTGCTGGTCGAAACAGCCATTTGGACTGATTTGCAAATTCTGAAAATTTGCTTTGGACTGAATTGTAATTTCTTATTTAGAGATAGTTGATTTGCAATCTGATTTCACAGCTGAGTATAAACTTATACCTTGTACTCATCTAGCAAGAGATTTGATGAAATCTGGTACGATTTGATGATTTTCGACATAAATCGAAAATAGGGTACTTTAGGGTACAATAGAATCTGAGTTTTATCAATTTCGAATTCTGACATCTAGGATGAGATTTTGTAATCTGGACAGAAGGGTAAATTGTATCAAATAGCATTTAGAAATGATTTACTAAAGAAATCTTGAATTTGGAATTGATCTGAAGATTTTAGCCTTTTTGGATTTCTAGATATCAGATAAAGGACTAATTTGCAATATAATTTGGACTGATATGTGAAAAAGACTTAGATGATATAATTTGGCTGCCAACTTTCTGGATTAAGGTATTGGCATACCCATGATTATAGTCCAAGAGTAATCTGATCTGAATTAGATCAAGACTTGACTAAATCTGAGTTCAGAATATTTAGGGTAATTAAAATAGTAATTAGAATCCTGTTTTCGAAAACAGAAAAGAATTGATAGATCTGGAAGTTAGAGATGGAGTTGAATCTGACTTCTGAAGACTTTTATGTTCAGAGTAACTGATAGATCATATCTGAGTAATCTGATCTTGATTTGGATTCACAGGGAAAATTTTGAGATTTTAGGGTTTGAGATAGATACTGATCTGGCTACTATTACAGATGCATGGTATCATGCATGCATGGTGTTCATGAAAAGAAAGTTTTTACCCCTAAACTCAGGGTGTTACAGATCTACCCTCCTTAAAGAAATCTCGCCCCGAGATTTACCTAAGACAAGAAAAGATAAGGATAGGCTTGCTGAAGATCTTCTTCTTTCTCCCAAGTGGCTTCGTGTTCTGAATGGTTTCCCCATTGGACTTTACACAACTTAATCTTCTTCTTTCTGAGCTGACGTTCATCAGTGGCCAAGATTCTGATTGGATACTCAAGGTAAGTGAGATTCTTCTGTAATGATATATCTTGTACATCTATCTGGTTAGTAGGCTCCTTTAAACATTTCCGGAGCTGAGAGACATGAAACACATCATGTACTCCAGCTAATCCGGAGGGTAATTCCAGTTTATATGATACTTCTCCTTTCCTCTTGATTATCTTAAATGGTCCAACATACCTAGGAGATAGCTTTCCCTTCACTTGGAATCTCTGCAATCTCTTAAATGGCGTGACTTTGAGATAAACAAGATCTCCTGGTTCAAATGATAATTCCCTTCGTCGATTGTCCGCATAACTCTTTTATCGTGATTGTACTGTCTTCAGCTTCTCTCTAATGAGTTTGACATGAGCCTCTGCCTCTTCTACTATCTCTGGTCCTATGACTCTTCGTTCTCCTGGCTCGTTCCAATGCAATGGGGTTCTGCATTTGCGTCCATACAAAGCTTCAAATGGTGCCATCTGTATACTAGCTTGATAACTGTTATTATATGTAAACTCTGCAAATGGTAAACATTTGTCCCATGATGTTCCATAATCTAGTATACAAGCTCTTAGGAGATCTTCTAGAATTTGGTTTACTCTTTCTGTTTAACCCCCTGTTTGTGGGTGATATGCAGTACTGAAATCCAATTGAGTCCCTAGGGTTTCATGCAGTCTATTCCAAAACTTGGATGTAAACTGTGCTCCACGATCTGAGACAATCTTCTTTGGAATTCCATGTAATGCCACTATTCTTTGCATGTATAACTCCGCTAATGTACTGCCATCATAGACCTTTTTGACTGGTATGAAGTGGGCTACTTTGGTGAGTCTATCTACAATAACCCATATAGAATCATATCCTCCTCGAGTTTTAGGTAGTCCTGTAATGAAATCCATACCAATTTCTTCCCATTTCCATAATGGTATTGGTAGCGGTTGTAGCTTTCCAGCTATCTTCTGGTGTTCTGCTTTAACTCGCTGACATGTATCGCAGTTTGCAATGTATTCTGCGATCTCTCTCTTCATATTGTTCCAGCAGAATCGAGTTTTCAGGTCCTGATACATTTTTGTATTACCGGGGTGTATCGAGTATGGAGTTTTATGTGCTTCATGGAGAATTAATTCCTTAAGGTCTGCACTTTGAGGTACACAAATCCTTCCTCGATACCACACAATTCCTTGGTCGTCTTCAGTAAAACCTTGAGCCTTTCCTAACTTGATTCGGCTTTTGATCTTGCAAATTTCTTCATCTTCCTTTTGGGCATTCCCTATTCGTTCTTCAAGTTGAGGCTTCACTATTAAAGTAGCTACCGTCCCTCGTGGTACTACTTCTATTCGATGATTCTGCAACTCTCGTTGTAGGTAAGAGTTCCTTAGCATAACTGTTTCTTGCAAGTTGTAAACCTTCCTGCTTAAGGCATCTGCTACTACATTAGCCTTTCCTGGATGGTACTGGATACTAAGGTCATAATCTTTGATCAACTCCAGCCATCGTCGTTGACGCATGTTGA
This sequence comes from Pharus latifolius, assembly GCA_019359835.1. Classification (NCBI taxonomy): domain Eukaryota; kingdom Viridiplantae; phylum Streptophyta; class Magnoliopsida; order Poales; family Poaceae; genus Pharus; species Pharus latifolius. The sequence continues at coordinate 43,014,162 of CM033322.1, read as the reverse complement.
GCTCCGTCTGAGTGAAGATATACTTGAGGCTCTTATGATCTGTAAAAATCTCACATTTATTTCCAATAAGGTAGTGTCGCCATAGCTTCAAGGCATGTACTACTGCTGCTAATTCCAAATCATGGGTAGGATAGTTTTCCTCATGTGGCCTCAACTGGGGTGAAGCATAGGCTACTACCCGACCTTGTTGCATTAGCACACAGCCTATCCCTTGCTTCGAAGCATCACAATAAACTACAAAATCTTCTTTGCTATCTGGCATGGTAAGAACTGGTGTTGTTGTCAATTTTTGTTTCAACTTCCGAAAACTTTCTTCACACTTAGTGGTCCATTCAAATGCAACATCCTTCTTTAGCAGGTTAGTAAGAGACTTAGCAATTTGGGAGAATCCTTCGATGAATCTCCTATAGTAACCCACCAATCCCAAGAAACTTCTAATTTCTGGAACCGAGGTGGGTCGCTTCCATTCCTTGATAGCTGAAATTTTAGCTGGATCCACTGAAATTCCTTCTGCTGTCAACATATGTCCAAGAAATGCAATCTTTGACATCCAAAACTCGCATTTATCAAACTTGGCATAGAATTGCCTTTCTCGTAGTCTTTCTAAGACTAGATGTAGATGTTGCTCATGCTCTTCTGTATTCCTGGAATATATCAGAATGTCATCTATGAACACTATGACAAACTTGTCAAGGAAGTCCATAAATGTGCTATTCATGACATTCATGAAGGCTGCTGGGGCATTGGTTAAACCAAACGGTACTACTGTAAACTCATACAGTCCGTATCTGGTAGTGAAAGCAGTCTTCGATATATCTTCTTTCTTAATCTTCAGCTGATGATATCCAGACTTCAAGTCTATCTTGGAGAATACTTTAGCTCCTCGAAGTTGATCGAACAAGTCATCAATTCTTGGCAATGGATACTTGTTCTTTGTGGTAACTTCATTTAGAGCCCGATAATCCACACACATCCGTAAGGTTCCATCCTTCTTCCTTACAAATAATACCGGGGCTCCCCATGGCGAAGTACTGGGTTTAATGAATCCTTTATCTTCCAAGTCTTCCAATTGACTCTTGAGCTCTTCTAATTCAGAAACTGACATCCGGTATGGTCGTTTTGCTATAGGCGCTGCTCCTGGTTTAAGCTCAATAGAGAACTCTATGTCTCTGTCGGGTGGCAATCCTGGAAGTTCCTCTGGAAATACATCAGAATATAGCTGCACTATAGGTACTTGTTCCAGGCATATCTTCTGCAGTGCTTGAATAGATCCTAGCGCTTCCTTGGTTGATGATCTTTCCGCATAGAATAGAAGTTTCTCCCCTTGACTACTGACAAGGCTTAGGGTCTTCTCTTCACATTTTACTAGACCTTTATGTTGGGACAACCAATCCATGCCCAATATAATGTCTAGACCTTGCAGTTCTAAAACTAGCAGTTTTGCCTCGAATTCTACCCCTTCTATACTGAAGGTTATATTCGGGCAGATTGAATAGACAAATAGTCTAGCCCCTGGAGTTTGTATAATCATAGGGTACTCTAATGGTGCTATATGCATTTCAACCTCAGATGCAAATGCTTTTGACATAAAGGAATTTGTAGCACCAGGATCAAACAATATTAAGGCAGATGCAGACTGGATCAGAAATCTACCTAGAAGAATGTTGGTGGCGTTTCCCACTTCTTGAATGGAAGTGTAGTTTAGCTTTCCTCCTGGAGTTGCCATTGGTGTTCTACCTCTTCCTCTTCCTCGATTATCCATGCTTCCTCCTCTCCCTGGTGGAGTTCCTCTATACTTCTGTAGTGGTGGCACTGGTACTCTGGATGCTTCTGGTTGTGTTCCTGCCTGTGACCTGGCAATGGGTGGTGGAAGTCGAGTCCAAGGACAAAATTTTTTATGATGTCCACACTGCCAACAGTGATAACATTGAATGTTCATGTAAGGGTTTCCTCTGCTTCTGGTAGCCATGGCTCCTCTTCTTTGTAGGTTTCCTTTGGGGTTCTGCAGTGGTGATGTTCTGGGTGCTACTGACTGCGTCTCTGCCTGAGATCTAGCTATGGACACAAGGAGTTGAATCCATGGGCAGTGAACTCGACGATGTCCAAATTGTTTACAATGATAACATTGGACACTCGCGCGAGGACAGTTCTTCTGAAGGTGGTTCCCTTTGCAGTTGGGGCACATCATTATTATTGGTCTGGGAGTCTGGTTCTGGTATGATGGTTAAAAACTAGAGGCAGTAGGGACTCTCCTTCTAGTTGAGTTTAGTTGTGGTTGCACTTGTTGAGACATTCTTCTTTTCCGACCCTCTCCCTCTATATTTTCCTTCTGTGGAGGGTTGGGACTCTGATATTCTTGCTGAAACCAAGGATCTCTTGTCATGGTATCTTCTTCCTGCGGAGTATGCTCCCTGTCTTCTCTACCACTTCGGGATCTCCTTCTTGTATCAACCATGGTGGCTCTGAAAAAGAAAGGGTCCAGACCAATCTAACCAACTAGGGCTAACTAAGACAGCAGTGCAAAATAATGTAAACTTACTTTAATGCATAAAATACTTAGGCTACTAGCCATAATACACAAGTTAACCATTGCATAAGCAACAGCGAATCACAAAGCTATCAAGAGCATCCACCAGCTCTATCTATACCACCCCCCCTAAGACACTCTGAAATGACAGAACACACTCTCACAATCTTACCGAATTTTAGAAAACCCAAATAAGATGTTGAAATAAAAGTTTTTAGGAGCTACAAAGCTCATTGTTTTTCTCAAAATAAAGTTTTCAATTAATAGTTTATAAATAAATTACGTCTTCTTGGCGTAGCCAATTTCTAAAGGTGTCGTCCTACAGTCAAGTTCTCATGCTGCTCTGATACCATACTTTGTGTCGCGCCCCGAAACTGGGACTACGACTACTCCAGTGGAGACCTAGCTTGCTATAGCTAGTCCCATACAAGCATACCTTTGACTTCCCAGGATAAGTCAAGCACAGGAGTATATTCACATTGCAGCAGAAAAACTTACAAAGTATTAAGCAGTGTGGCCTGCTGGCCTTAATATTACATAAAAAGATTACAATACCTTCGCGGCATCAAGGTTTAGTTTAAGCAAAATAAAAATTTCTACACAGCGGATGATGGGTGTCCCTTCCACAGCAAGAAGTTGACGGCAGAACAACACATCAGGGATTTGACGGATCTGGCTCTCCTCCTTCTGGATCCAAGAAGTTCTCCACGCCTTCCTCTTGATCTTGGTACGCTCCATCTTCTGGGTTGTAAGTTGCAAGGGTGAGTACTTACGTACTCAGCAAGTCATAGGGAAGAGTAGATACTTATAGTAATGTTGTTATGAACCTAGACTAGTCAAGAATTATGGATGTTTATAAAGTAGTCTTTACATTCATACCTCATCTCATGGCAGCACTTTTCATAACATATCATCACTATTTATGTTCACTAGATTATAGCACTACCGCGACACGTCGACACACGACAGCCCACGATAGCACCCCTTATCATGACAACACATGCCATTTGGGTAATCTTGACTTATCAAATTTTATTTAGAAAATAATACTTGTGTCACACCCCGTGGATTTAATCCACCGCAGCAGACTCCTATAAACCCGGGAGCTCGGAGTATTCGAATACGTTTTTAACTCTGCAGAGAGGTACCAACTTACCCGCAAGATATTCCACTTTCAAGCCCTTCCTATCACAAGGATTGGACCCCTGACTCACTTCATACTGTGAGTGGCAAGGTGGAGATAACAAGAACTTTTGTTATGTTTCACTTACAATTCACCCCTGACCCTGCAGTTTTCTTCACACAAACCGCAGTTGTGGCGGGATTACCACCACACCCTAAGCTTCTTCCCATTACTGGGTCAGCGTGCTTGATCAAATCACATTCAGTAATACGTGGAGGAGCTGAACCCCGTGAGTTTAGTGTATTGTTTTCCATCTCATGCAGGGGTTTCATGTGCGATCCGCATAAGTACTTGTTCAGGCCTGTCCCATACCAGGCTTGCGGTTAGCACGTTGTTCATGCCACTAGACGCACAACACAAGGTTCTAGTCCTTATATGCCAGTGACCAGACCAACCACAACCCTGCACCTTCAGTGCCTACACATCCTTTGCAGTTTAGCACCTCCAGTGCTACAGCCTTCCATACCATTTTTCTGGCCACGGCTAGGGGTTTTATTTCATGAATATAAGTATATAAATACATATAATAGTTCATGGCACAAAACTTGTTTATTTCAAATTTCACAGATAACCAGTCAAGTACTGCCAATTCATAAATGAACCATTCTCAATCTTTCTCATGCAATATCATCTATATTCAAGGTTATGTTTTAGCAACATTTAAAATATAGGTTCAAGATGACCAAGAATATGACTTGCCTTCCGCGTCGTAAGAGACAGCAGTCGATGTCGGGTCAGCAGTGAAGTCCTCGAACTTTGGCTCCGACTCTGAGCAAAGATCAAACAAGCAACCAAGAATCACAACCTTTTCAATACATTATTATACTACATGCAATAATGCAAAGATGAATGTCTTGATGATTCTGAAATGATTGGGTTTGGATACCATAGAAATTGATTAGGGCTAACCCATAGAGTTAGGGCTGAAGATGAGTGCTAGGGACTTCTAGGGTTCCAGGATATAGGAATTGACATTAAGTCCGCGGCTGGTTTGCCCAAAATCGATGAATGTCTTTAGGTCGACATTCGGTTCAAGGCATCGACATAGGGTTAATGAATGGTAGAAGGATTATCTCTACTTGTGGCAGTAGAATGAAATGTAGATTACAACTCCACAAGTCTAATGGACAAAGTTATTTTCAATTTACATAAATGGAAGGAGGTGAAATGAGCTAATGCCACTGGCTGGCATGCTCTGGCATAGGGCTGACAATGTCAAAATCTAGGGCTAAGCATAAAATGCAGTTCAAGGACTCAAATCAAGTTGTGATAGAAGAATAAATAGTAGATCACAACCTCAGGAATCTAATGGACAAAGTTATGCTCGAAATGCACATCTGGAAGGAAGTGAAAAGGGCTAATGCCACTGACTGACATAGTCTGGCATTGAACTAGCATGGCCAGAAACTAGGGCTTGCCATAACTTTTGATCTAGGGCTCCAATTGATGCACCACTTTGTCTAGGAGGTAGGCCTCAGTAACAGGAACAATTCACTCAACTGGACCTAGGGCAGGAGATGTCGCGCCCAGAAACTGGGACAACGACTACTCCTGTAGAGACCTAGCTCGCTGCAGCTAGTCCCAAACCACAAACCGTTGACTTCCCAGGATAAGTCAAACACAGGAGTATATTACATTGCAACAGAGTACTCACAAAATATTAAGCAGTGTGGCCTGCTGGCCTTAATATTACATAAGAGGATTACAATGCCTACAAGGCATTCAAGGTTTTAGCAAAATATTTAACTACGCAGCAGAAGATAGGTGACCCTCCCACAAAAGAAGTTGACGGCAGAACAACACACTTCAGGGCTCTGGCGGAACTGATTCTCCTCCTTCTGGATCCACGTAATACTCCGTGCCATCATCTTGATCAAAGTAGGCTCCATCTATTGAGTTGAATGTTGCAAGGGTGAGCACTTACGTACTCAGCAAGTCATAGGTAAGAGTAGATACATATAGTAGTGATGATATGAATCTAGACTAGTCAAGAATTATGGATATTTGTAAAATAATCTTTTCCTCTCTCATCTCATCTTATGGCAGTACTTTTTATAATATAACATCATCAATCATGTTCACTAGATTATAGCACTACCGCGACACGTCGACACACGACAGCCCACGGCAGCACTCCTTATCATGACAACACATGTCATTTGGGTAATCTTGATTTAAACATATTTTATTTAGAAAATAGTACTTGTGTCACACCCCGTGGATTTAATCCACCGCAGCAGACTCCTATAAACCCGGGAGCTCGGAGTATTCGAATACGTTTTTAACTCTGCAGAGAGGTACCAATTTACCCGCAAGATATTCCACTTTCAAACCTTTCCTATCATAACAAAATGATTGGACCCCTGACTCACTTCATATTGTGAGCGGCAAGGTGGAAATAACAAGAACTTTTGTTATGTTTTACTCACAATTCACCCCCGACCCTGTGGCTCTCAGCGAGACACAGTTGTGGCAGGTTGTATCCAAACCTCCACCCCTTTGCTTATTCCCATTACTGGGTCAGCGTGCTTGATCACCTTCAGTGATATGTGTGGGAGCCGCGCTCCATGTTTATCGTGCATCACTACACATCTCATGCAGGGGTTTCATGTGCGATTCACATAATTACTTGTTCAGGCCTGTCCCATACCAGGCTTGCGGTTAGCACGTTGTTCATGCCACTAGACGCACAACACAAGGTTCTAGTCCTTATATGCCAGTGACCAGACCATCCACAACCCTGCACCTTCAGTGGCTGCATTCCTTTGCAGTCTAGCACCTCCAGTGCTACAGCCATCCATACCATTTTTCTGGTCACGGCTAGGGGTTTTATTTCATGAATATAAGTATATAGATACATATAATAGTTCATGGCTCAAAACTTGTTTATTTCACAGATAACCAGTCTAGTACTGCCAATTGATAAATCAACCATTCTCAATCTTTCACATGCAATATTGCCTATATTCAAGGTTATGTTTTAACAACATTTAAAATATAGGTTCAAGATGACCAAGGATATGACTTGCCTTCCGCGTCGTAAAATACAGCAGTCGATGACGGATCAACAGCAAAATCTTCAAAGTCAGCTTCTGAATCTGCTCGACGACAAACAAACACACAATAATTACTTATAATATTAAAATGTTTTAAGACTTATATGCAGAAATGCTCAACAAGAATTATTGAACTATACTGGAGATAATTTGAACTGCAAACTGAACTTAGTCGAGATTCTAGGGTTTCAAGGAATTTGGGCTAAGGATGGTGATTAGATAATCTTAGGGTTTCAGGATTGCAATAGGGATAACAATTTTGTGGCTGGTTTAATCAAAACAGCGAATGTCAACAGATCGACATTCGGATCAAAGCTTGGACATAGCTTTAAGAAAAGCTAGGATGCTTATCTCAAGTTGTGGTAGTAGAAGAAAATGTAGATAACAACTCTACAAATTCAGTGGACAAAGTGGTTTTCAAATTGCACAACCAGAAGTGGGTAAACGAGGTCAATGCCACTGGCTGACAAGCTCTGGCATAGAGCTGACAATGCCAAAAACTAGGGCTTAGCATAACTTTTGATCTGGAGCTCCAAATGATGCACCACTTTGTCTGGGAGGTAGGCTTGAGTAACAGGAACAATTAAGTTAACAGGATCTAGGGCAGGAAATGGCTGGAAAGCAAGAAATTTGATGATGAACAGAGATGAACTGGCTGCACTGGAGCAGCTCTGGACACAAACTTGGCAAAGCTATAACTTCCAATCTAGGCCGATCTAGGTGTCGGGGTAGAAGACAAAAATGCTCAGGAGACTAGGGCACATCTAAATGACAAGGTGATTTGGGCTGAAACGGCCGGAAACACTTTTCCGGTCATCGGCGCCGGAGAAGAGACACTGCTGATTGGGGGTTTCTGCTACAGGCCAAAAGAACTTAATTCCTTGCTTGGAGAGCATCTAGGAGGTATAAGAAAGCTTCTGGTACAATTAGATTGGCCGGAGGATCACTGGAGAAGCCTGGCGACGATCGCCGGTTTCTGGTGCAGCTCGATTTAGGGAAAAGCTTCAATTCTTGTTTAAATTCGAAATCCAACTTCACAGGCTTGCTTGATTTAGCTCACTGATCAATTTTGTTTACAGAAACGAAAGCTAATTCGAATTGAATCGGGCTGCATTGCCGGAACAGGGCATTTAGCAATTCCGGCGATCACCGGAGATAAGGTGCAAGGTAAACCAATTAGATGGTACAGCACGATGAGAGTGGCGAGAGAAACTTACTAGTGCTGTCAATTTGGTGGTTGAGGCTGCGGTTGAGGCTGTCACCGTGAGGCCTCGAGCTGGTCTCGCCGGAGAAGAAGACTAAGACAGAAAATCTGAGACGTGGATGATTTCCAGTGAGGTTTGAGGGAGCTGCTGAGCACAGGGATGCTTAAATAGGCAGGCGAAGCTTGCGAAGAGGAAACAATGAAGAGATTGGCTGCTGTGACTTGACTGGTTGCGTGCAGGAGCAGTAGCGGCGAAGAAACAGCAAGAACGGTGATGCGACGGCGACAAGCTTTCAGCTGATCACAATGTCGCCTCATCGGGACCTAGCGAAGCTTGTAGCAAGCGGTGGCGACAAGTACTGGCGCGGCGAGGCTACGTGGTGATGGATTGCTGACAAAAGCCATTGATCACGCGCGGGAGCAAGCGCTGGCCGTCGACGTAGCAGCAACCTTGCCACGGCGCTGGCTGGAGCGAGGACACGTGCGCACTGGCATGCACGGTCACAAGTGCGGCGAAGCTTGGCCGGCGGCGAGCGTGCACGGCGCAAGGAATCACGACGAAGCCTGGTCGTGCGCACAGTAAAACGGCCTGGTCGAATGCTTGCTGCTGTCCTGGTCGAAAATGGACTAAACTGCAGTTTCAATTCTTTGAGTTTTGGACTGAAATGCAAATCTAGAATTCTGGAAGGTTTAAACTGAAATTGATTTCACTAATCTGGTAGATTATATTCAACAGGATATTTGGCAAAGGTAATTGATAAGGTTTGACACATTTGAATAGTTTTCGGTACAAACTGAAAATAGGGTAATTTAGGGTAAAATAAGGTTTAAGTTTTGTAAATTTCGAATTCTGGCATTTAGGGTTCGATTTTGATATCTGCACAGAAGAGAGACTTGTGGTAAATAGCATTTTGAGAAGATTTGCCGAAGAAATTCTGAATTTGGAGTTAATCTGGAGATTTTAGCCTTTCTGGGTTTTCGAATAACAGATAAGGACTAATTTGCGATAACTCTTGGACTGATTTGTGAAAAGAGTCTAGATGATGAAATCTGGCTGTCAACTTTTTAGATTAAGGTATTGACATACCCATGATCATATTCCAGAAATAATCTAGTCTGAACTTGGTCAAGATTTAGGTTAAATCTGTATTTCTGAAACTTAAGGTATTTGGGTAATATAAGGTATTTCTGTTTTCGAAAACAGAATGGAGTTGATAATTCTGGGAGTTAGAGATAGAATTGGATCTAGGTTCTGAAGGCTTTTAGATTCAGGATAACTAATAGATCACATCTGAACAATCTGATCTTGATTTGAGATCACAGGATAGATTTTGGAGATTTTAGGGCTTGCGATAGATACTGATCTGGCTATTACTACAGATACAAGTATGCATGCTATTGATGAAAAAGGAAGTTTTCACCCCTAACTCAGGGTGTTATAGATCTACCCTCCTTAAAGAAATCTCACCCCGAGATTTACCTAAGACAGGAAAAGATAAGGATAGGTTTGCTTAAGATCTTCTTCCTTCTCCCAAGTAGCCTCTTGCTCTGAATGATTCTTCCATTGAACTTTACACAATTTGATTTTCTTCCTTCTGAGCTGACGTTCATCAGTGGCTAGGATTCTGATTGGGTGCTCAAGATAAGTGAGATTCTTCTGTAATGGCACATCTTGAACATCTATCTGATCAGTATGTTCCTTCAAACATTTCCGGAGCTGAGAGACATGAAACACATCATGCACTCCTGCTAATCCCTCAGGTAATTCCAATTTATATGATACTTCTCCCTTTCTCTTGATTATCTTAAATGGTCCAATGTATCTTGGAGATAACTTTCCTTTCACTTGGAATCTTTGTAATCCTTTGAATGGTGTGACCTTGAGATACACAAAATCTCCTGGTTCAAATGATAATTCTCTCCGTCGTTTATCTGCATTACTCTTTTGTCGTGATTGTGCTGTTTTCAACCTTTCTCTGATGAGTCTGACATGAGCTTCTGCTTCTTCTACTATCTCTGGTCCTATGACCTTTCGTTCTCCTGGCTCATTCCAATGTAATGGTGTTCTGCATTTACGTCCATATAAAGCTTCAAATGGTGCCATCTGTATACTAGCTTGATAACTGTTATTATATGTAAATTCTGCAAATGGTAAACATTTGTCCCATGATGTCCCATAATCTAGTATACAAGCTCTTAGAAGATCCTCTAGGATTTGGTTGACTCTTTCTGTCTGTCCTCCCGTCTGTGGATGATATGCAGTACTGAAATCCAACTGGGTTCCTAGGGTTTTATGCAGTCTATTCCAAAATTTGGAGGTAAACTGTGTTCCACGATCTGAGACTATCTTCTTAGGAATACCATGTAATGCCACTATTCTTTGCATGTATAACTCTGCTAATTTACTGCCATCATAAATCTTTTTGACTGGTATGAAATGAGCTACTTTAGTAAGTCTGTCCACAATAACCCATATGGAATCATATCCTCCTTGAGTTTTAGGTAATCCTGTAATGAAATCCATACCAATTTCTTCCCATTTCCATAATGGTATTGGTAGAGGTTGTAGCTTTCCTGCTATTTTCTGGTGTTCTGCTTTAACTCGTCGACATGTATCACAGTTTGCAATATACTCTGCAATCTCTCTCTTCATATTATCCCACCAGAATCTGGTCTTCAAATCTTGATACATCTTTGTGTTACCAGGGTGTATTGAGTATGGAGTTTTATGTGCTTCGTGGAGAATTATTTCCTTAAGATCTGCGTTTTGAGGTACACAGATTCTTTCTCGATACCATACAATCCCTTGGTTATCTTCAATAAAGCCTTGAGCCTTTCCTAACTTGATTCGACTCTTGATCTTAAAAATTTCTTCATCTTTCTTCTGGGCATTTCCTATCTGTTCTTCAAGTTGAGATCTTATTGTTAAAGTAGCTACCGTTCCCTGCGGTACTATTTCCACTTGATGATTCTGCAATTCTTGTTGTAGGTAAGGGTTCTTCAATATAACCATTCCTTGTAGGTTGTAAACTTTTCTGCTTAAGGCATCGGCTACTACATTAGCTTTCCCTGGATGGTACTGAATACTAAGATCATAATCTTTGATCAATTCCAGCCATCGGCGTTGGCGCATGTTGAGCTCTGTCTGTGTGAAAATATACTTGAGGCTCTTATGATCTGTAAAGATCTCACACTTATGTCCAATGAGATAATGCCGCCATATCTTTAAAGCATGTACTACTGCTGCTAACTCCAAATCATGGGTCGGATAATTTTCCTCATGTGGCCTCCATTGACGTGAAGCATAAGCTACTACTCGACCTTGCTGCATTAACACACAGCCTATTCCTTGCTTTGAAGCATCACAGTAAACTACGAAATCTTCCTTGCTGTCTGGTAAGGTGAGGACTGGTGTTGTTGTCAATTTCTGCTTCAGCTTCTGAAAACTTTCTTCACACTTGATGGTCCATTCAAATGCAACATCCTTCTTTAGCAGGTTTGTAAGAGGTTTGGCAATTTGGGAAAATCCTTCGATGAATCTCCTATAATAGCCTGCTAATCCCAAGAAACTTCTGATCTCTGAAACTGAGGTAGGTTGCTTCCACTCCTTGATTGCAGAGATTTTAGCTGAATCCACTGAAATTCCTTCTGCTGTCAACACATGTCCAAGAAATGAAATTCTTGACATCCAAAATTCACATTTGTCAAACTTGGCATAAAATTGCCTCTCTCGTAGCCTTTCCAAGACTAGGTGTAAATGTTGCTCATGTTCTTCCGTACTCTTGGAATATATCAGAATGTCATCTATGAATACTATGACAAACTTGTCAAGAAAATCCATAAATGTACTGTTCATGACATTCATGAATGCTGCCGGAGCATTGGTCAAGCCAAAAGGTACTACTGTAAACTCATATAAACCATATCTGGTAGTGAAAGCAGTCTTCGGTATATCTTCCTTCTTGATCTTCAGCTGATGATATCCAGATTTCAAATCTATCTTGGAAAATACTTTGGCTCCTCGAGGTTGATCGAACAAGTCATCAATTCTTGGTAATGGATACTTGTTTTTAATAGTGACTTCATTCAAAGCTCGGTAATCTACACACATTCGTAGAGTTCCGTCTTTCTTTCTTACAAACAAAACTGGGGCTCCCCATGGTGAAGCACTGGGTTTGATAAATCCTTTGTTCTCCAAGTCTTCGAGTTGATTTTTGAGCTCCTCCAAATCTGTAACTGGCATCCTATAGGGACGTTTTGCTATAGGTGCTGCTCCTGGTTTAAGCTCAATACTGAATTCTATTTCTCTGTCAGGTGGCATTCCCGGAAGTTCTTCTGGAAATACATCAGAATATCGTTGTACTACAGGCACTTGTTCCAGGCATAATTTTTGCAATGCTTGAACAGATCTTAGCGGTTTCTTGACTGATGATCTTTCTGCATAGAATAGAACTCTCTCCCCTTGGCTACTGACAAGACTAAGGGTTTTCTCTTCACAGTCTATTAGGCCCTTATGTTGGGACAACCAATCCATTCCCAAAATAATGTCTAGACCTTGCAGTTCTAGAACTAGTAGATTTGCCTCAAATTCTACCCCTTCTATAATGAAAGTTACATTTGGGCAGATCGAGTAGACAGATAATCTAGCCCCTGGAGTTTGTATAACCATAGAGTACTCTAGTGGTACTTGGTCTATATGCATTTCAACTTCAGATGCAAATGCTTTTGACATGAATGAATTTGTAGCACCAGGATCAAACAATATTAAGGCAGATGCAGATTGAATCAGAAATCTACCTAGAAGAATGTCGGTGGCGTTGCCTGCTTCTTGAATTGAAGTATAGTTTAATCTTCCTCCTTGGGTTGCAGCTGGTGCTCTGCCTCTTCCTCTTCCTCGGTTAGCCATGTTTCCTCCTCTTCCTGCTGAATTTCCTCTAAAATTCTGCGATGGTGATGCTTTGGTAACTACTGGCTGTGTTCCTGCCTGAGATCTAGCAATGGACATCGGAAGTTGTATCCAAGGACAAAATTCTTTACGGTGCCCACGCTGTCCACAATGATAACACTCAACACGAGGATGAGGGCAATCCTTCTGAGGATGATTTCCTCTGCAGTTGGGGCACAATGTCGTTGCTGGTCTGGGATTCTGATAAGATGGTCGAAAATTGGGAGTGATAGGAACTCTTCCTCTGATTGGGTTTGGCTGTGGTCGTGTTTGCTGGAACATTCTCCTCTTTCGGCTTTCTTCCCCCATATTCTTCTTTTCTTCCACCTTTAAAGCTCTGTTCACTAGGGTTTGAAATTCCGTAAGTTCATGAGAAGCAATTTGATACTGTAAATAGTGTTGAAGTCCTTCTGTGAAGCGCTCTATCTTCTTCTCTTCATTATCCACATCTCCAGGTGCGTATCGAGCCAAATGAGTAAATTGGTGTAGATACTCAGTGACTGACTTACTTCCTTGAGTTAAATTCCGAAATTCCCGACGCTTGGCTGCCATAACACCAGTAGGTATATGAAATTTCTGAAATTGATCCTTAAATTCCCTCCAAGAAATATTATCTTTATCAAGATGGGCTTCCTGGTAATTCATCCACCATGCAGCTGCAGCTCCTGATAACTGATGAGATCCAAACAAAACTTTCTCTCGTTCGCTGCATCGGACCATGTCCAGTTTCCTCTCGATATCCCGTAACCAATCATCGGCAACCATGGGATCGGTCGCACTAGAAAATGTTGGTGGACGGGTCTTTTGGAAATCTGTTAATCTCGCTCCTACAGCAGAAGTAGTTCCTTCTGTTGTTCCAGTAGGCAGTTTCTGAACTATCTGAACTAACAACTGGGTATGAGCTATCTGAGCTTCCTGTCGGCTTTTCTCCATTGACAACAGAATTTCCTGAAGACTGGATTGTTCATTCTGAGGTGGATTGGAACTCTGAGATCCTTGCTGAAACAAAGGGTCTCTTGTCATAGTTTCTTCTTCCTGCGGAGTCTGACCTATATCTTCTCTTCCACTTTGAGATCTCCTTCTGGTGTCAACCATGGTGGCTCTGAAAAAGGTTTAGATTGATCTAACTAACTAAGGCCAACTAAGACAGCAATGCAGAAATTAATGCAACTACTTTAATGCATAAAATTACTTAGGCTATTAGCCATAATACACAAATTAACCATTGCAAAAGCAACAGCGAGTCACAAAGCTATCAAGAGCATCCACTAGCTCTGTCTACACCAACCTCTAAGACACTCTGAAACAACAGAACGCACTCTCACAATCTTACCGAATTTTAGAAAATCCAAATAAAATTTTGAAATGAAGGTTTTCAAGAGCTACAAAGCTCATTATTTTTACCAAAATAAAGTTTTCAACAAATAGTTTCTAAATAAATTACGTCTTCCTGGCACGGCCAATTTCCTAAAGGTGTCGTCCTACAGTCAAGTTCTCATGTTGCTCTGATACCAACTTCTCTTGTCGCGCCCAGAAACTGGGACAACGACTACTCCTGTAGAGACCTAGCTCGCTGCAGCTAGTCCCAAACCACAAACCGTTGACTTCCCAGGATAAGTCAAACACAGGAGTATATTACATTGCAACAGAGTACTCACAAAATATTAAGCAGTGTGGCCTGCTGGCCTTAATATTACATAAGAGGATTACAATGCCTAAAAGGTATTCAAGGTTTTAGCAAAATATTTAACTACGCAGCAGAAGATAGGTGACCCTCCCACAAAAGAAGTTGACGGCAGAACAACACACTTCAGGGCTCTGGCGGAACTGATTCTCCTCCTTCTGGATCCACGTAATACTCCTCGCCATCATCTTGATCAAAGTAGGCTCCATCTATTGAGTTGAATGTTGCAAGGGTGAGCACTTACGTACTCAGCAAGTCATAGGTAAGAGTAGATACATATAGTAGTGATGATATGAACCTAGACTAGTCAAGAATTATGGATATTTGTAAAATAATCTTTTCCTCTCTCATCTCATCTTATGGCAGCACTTTTTATAATATAACATCATCAATCATGTTCACTAGATTATAGCACTACCGCGACACGTCGACACACGACAGCCCACGGCAGCACTCCTTATCATGACAACACATGTCATTTGGGTAATCTTGATTTAAACATATTTTATTTAGAAAATAGTACTTGTGTCACACCCCGTGGATTTAATCCACCGCAGCAGACTCCTATAAACCCGGGAGCTCGGAGTATTCGAATACGTTTTTAACTCTGCAGAGAGGTACCAATTTACCCGCAAGATATTCCACTTTCAAACCTTTCCTATCATAACAAAATGATTGGACCCCTGACTCACTTCATATTGTGAGCGGCAAGGTGGAAATAACAAGAACTTTTGTTATGTTTTACTCACAATTCACCCCCGACCCTGTGGCTCTCAGCGAGACACAGTTGTGGCAGGTTGTATCCAAACCTCCACCCCTTTGCTTATTCCCATTACTGGGTCAGCGTGCTTGATCACCTTCAGTGATATGTGTGGGAGCCGCGCTCCGTGTTTATCGTGCATCACTACACATCTCATGCAGGGGTTTCATGTGCGATCCACATAATTACTTGTTCAGGCCTGTCCCATACCAGGCTTGCGGTTAGCACGTTGTTCATGCCACTAGACGCACAACACAAGGTTCTAGTCCTTATATGCCAGTGACCAGACCATCCACAACCCTGCACCTTCAGTGGCTGCATTCCTTTGCAGTCTAGCACCTCCAGTGCTACAGCCATCCATACCATTTTTCTGGTCACGGCTAGGGGTTTTATTTCATGAATATAAGTATATAGATACATATAATAGTTCATGGCTCAAAACTTGTTTATTTCACAGATAACCAGTCTAGTACTGCCAATTGATAAATCAACCATTCTAAATCTTTCACATGCAATATTGCCTATATTCAAGGTTATGTTTTAGCAACATTTAAAATATAGGTTCAAGATGACCAAGGATATGACTTGCCTTCCGCGTCGTAAAATACAGCAGTCGATGACGGATCAACAGCAAAATCTTCAAAGTCAGCTTCTGAATCTGCTCGACGACAAAAGAAACACACAATAATTACTTATAATATTAAAATGTTTTAAGACTTATATGCAGAAATGCTCAACAAGAATGATTGAACTATACTGGAGATAATTTGAACTGCAAACTGAACTGAGTCGAGATTCTAGGGTTTCAAGGAATTTGGGCTAAGGATGGTGATTAGATAATCTTAGGGTTTCAGGATTGCAATAGGGATAACAATTTTGTGGCTGGTTTAATCAAAACAGCGAATGTCAACAGATCGACATTCGGATCAAAGCTTGGACATAGCTTTAAGAAAAGCTAGGATGCTTATCTCAAGTTGTGGTAGTAGAAGAAAATGTAGATCACAACTCTACAAATTCAGTGGACAAAGTGGTTTTCAAATTGCACAACCAGAAGTGGGTAAACGAGGTCAACGCCACTGGCTGACAAGCTTTGGCATAGAGCTGACAATGCCAAAAACTAGGGCTTAGCATAACTTTTGATCTGGAGCTCCAAATGATGCACCACTTTGTCTGGGAGGTAGGCTTGAGTAACAGGAACAATTAAGTTAACATGATCTAGGGCAGGAAATGGCTGGAAAGCAAGAAATTTGATGATGAACAGAGATGAACTGGCTGCACTGGAGCAGCTCTGGACACAAACTTGGCAAAGCTATAACTTCCAATCTAGGCCGATCTAGGTGTCGGGGTAGAAGACAAAAATGCTCAGGAGACTAGGGCACATCTAAATGACAAGGTGATTTGGGCTGAAACGGCCGGAAACACTTTTCCGGTCATCGGCGCCGGAGAAGAGACACTGCTGATTGGGGTTTCTGCTACAGGCCAAAAGAACTTAATTCCTTGCTTGGAGAGCATCTAGGAGGTATAAGAAAGCTTCTGGTACAATTAGATTGGCCGGAGGATCACTGGAGAAGCCTGGCGACGATCGCCGGTTTCTGGTGAAGCTCGATTTAGGGAAAAGCTTCGATTCTTGTTTAAATTCGAAATCCAACTTCACAGGCTTGCTTGATTTAGCTCACTGATCAATTTTGTTTACAGAAACGAAAGCTAATTCGTATTGAATCGGGCTGCATTGCCGGAACAGGGCATTTAGCAATTCCGGCGATCACCGGCGATAAGGTGCAAGGTAAACCAATTAGATGGTACAGCACGATGAGAGTGGCGAGAGAAACTTACTAGTGCTGTCAATTTGGTGGTTGAGGCTGCGGTTGAGGCTGTCACCGTGAGGCCTCGAGCTGGTCTCGCCGGAGAAGAAGACTAAGACAGAAAATCTGAGACGTGGATGATTTCCAGTGAGGTTTGAGGGAGCTGCTGAGCACAGGGATGGTTAAATAGGCAGGCGAAGCTTGCGAAGAGGAAACAATGAAGAGATTGGCTGCTGTGACTTGACTGGTTGCGTGCAGGAGCAGTAGCGGTGAAGAAACAGCAAGAACGGTGATGCGACGGCGACAAGCTTTCAGCTGATCACAATGTCGCCTCATCGGGACCTGGCGAAGCTTGTAGCAAGCGGTGGCGACAAGTACTGGCGCGGCGAGGCTACGTGGTGATGGATTGCTGACAAAAGCCATTGATCGCGCGCGGGAGCAAGCGCTGGTCGTCGACGTAGCAGCAACCTTGCCACGGCGCTGGCTGGAGCGAGGACACGTGCGCACTGGCATGCACGGTCACAAGTGCGGCGAAGCTTGGCCGGCGGCGAGCGTGCACGGCGCAAGGAATCACGACGAAGCCTGGTCGTGCGCACAGTAAAACGGCCTGGTCGAATGCTTGCTGCTGTCCTGGTCGAAAATGGACTGAACTGCAGTTTCAATTCTTTGAGTTTTGGACTGAAATGCAAATATAGAATTCTGGAAGGTTTAAACTGAAATTGATTTCACTAATCTGGTAGATTATATTCAACTGGATATTTGGCAAAGGTAATTGATAAGGTTTGACACATTTGAATAGTTTTTGGTACAAACTGAAAATAGGGTAATTTAGGGTAAAATAAGGTTTAAGTTTTGTCGATTTTGAATTCTGGCATTTAGGGTTCGATTTTGATATCTGCACAGAAGAGAGACTTGTGGTAAATAGCATTTTGAGAAGATTTGCCGAAGAAATTCTGAATTTGGAGTTAATCTGGAGATTTTAGCCTCTCTGGGTTTTCGAATAACAGATAAGGACTAATTTGCGATAACTCTTGGACTGATTTGTGAAAAGAGTCTAGATGATGAAATCTGGCTGTCAACTTTTTAGATTAAGGCATTGACATACCCATGATCATATTCCAGAAATAATCTAGTCTGAACTTGGTCAAGATTTAGGTTAAATCTGTATTTCTGAAACTTAAGGTATTTGGGTAATATAAGGTATTTCTGTTTTCGAAAACAGAATGGAGTTGATAATTCTGGGAGTTAGAGATAGAATTGGATCTAGGTTCTGAAGGCTTTTAGATTCAGGATAACTAATAGATCACATCTGAACAATCTGATCTTGATTTGAGATCACAGGATAGATTTTGGAGATTTTAGGGCTTGCGATAGATACTGATCTGGCTATTACTACAGATAGAAGTATGCATGCTATTGATGAAAAAGGAAGTTTTCACCCCTAACTCAGGGTGTTATAGGAGATGGCCGGAAAGTGATGAAAACCAGCGATGAACTCGGTGGCTGAAGTTTCAAATCACAGCACTGGATTGGAATTAGGGCATAGCTATATCTTCTGATTTAGGACGAATTGGAAGCCGAGCTAGTAGGAAAAGTTTCTTAGGAGATCAAGGCGCATCTGGTGGACAAGGTTTCTGGAGCTGGATCGGCCGAGAATGGTTTTTCGGTGGCCGGCGCCGGAGAAGAAGACACTGATATTGGGGGTTTTGGCTACACGATGTTTGAACTTGATTCCTTGCTTGGAGAGCATCTAGAAGGTATAAGAAAGCTTCTGGCACGATTGAATTGGCTGGAGAATCACCGGAGAAGGCTGGCGACGTTCGCCGGTGGCTGGTGAAGCTCGGGCTAGCGAAAAACTTCAGTTCTTGGTCAATTTCACAATTCAACTTCACAGGCTTGCTTAAAATAGCTCACTGATCATTTTTTTCTATTGAATCGAAGGCAAATTCAGGCTAATTTGACTTGTGCAACTAGAACAGGGCATTTCACTGATTTCAGCAATTTCCGGCGATCACCGGCGATGAAGTGCATAAGAGTTCAATTAAATACTACAGCACGATGAGGTAGGTAGGAGAAACTCACTTATGCTGTCAATTTGAGGATTGAGGCTGTGGTTGAGGCTGTCACCGTGAGCCTCTGTGCTGAACTCGCCGGAGAAGACGACGACGGCGAGAAGTTTCGGGTTTCAAAGACTAAGGAGACTCTGATGAGGTTAGTGATGGTTGAGTTAAGCTGGAGCTGCTATTTAGGGACAATGCGAGGTAAAACAAGGCTCACTGATCATTGCTTGGAAGTTAAATACTTGCGCCGGTGCACCTTCGCGCTGAAGCAACAGCGAGCTGCTATGCAAGCTGCTGGTGAGCTGGATGGGGTTGCCACGGTGATGTCTGAGACACTAACACGTGTGCAAGCAAAGGCGGTTGCGAAATCACGGCTAAAGCGGCGCTGTTCAACGGCAAGACTTGGTACACAACGACGAGGTCGAAGCAACGCTGTGCTGTGGTCGCGGTCAAAGAGAGGCACCGTGCATCGCTGGCTGAGGTCGATGGCATGCACTGGTCGAGCTGCATCTTCCCTGGTCGCGAGCAGCTACTCCTCTGGTCGCAGCAGCTGGTGGCTGCTGGTCGAAACAGCCATTTGGACTGATTTGCAAATTCTGAAAATTTGCTTTGGACTGAATTGTAATTTCTGATTTAGAGATAGTTGATTTGCAATCTGATTTCACAGCTGAGTATAAACTTATACCTTGTACTCATCTAGCAAGAGATTTGATGAAATCTGGTACGATTTGATGATTTTCGACATAAATCGAAAATAGGGTACTTTAGGGTACAATAGAATCTGAGTTTTATCAATTTCGAATTCTGACATCTAGGATGAAATTTTGTAATCTGGACAGAAGGGTAAATTGTATCAAATAGCATTTAGAAATGATTTACTAAAGAAATCTTGAATTTGGAATTGATCTGAAGATTTTAGCCTTTTTGGATTTCTAGATATCAGATAAAGGACTAATTTGCAATATAATTTGGACTGATATGTGAAAAGGACTTAGATGATATAATTTGGCTGCCAACTTTCTGGATTAACGTATTGGCATACCCATGATTATTGTCCAAGAGTAATTTGATCTGAATTAGATCAAGACTTGACTAAATCTGAGTTCAGAATATTTAGGGTAATTAAAATAGTAATTAGAATCCTATTTTCGAAAACAGAAAAGAATTGATAGATCTGGAAGTTAGAGATGGAGTTGAATCTGACTTCTGAAGACTTTTATGTTCAGAGTAACTGATAGATCATATCTGAGTAATCTGATCTTGATTTGGATTCACAAGGAAAATTTTGAGATTTTAGGGTTTGAGATAGATACTGATCTGGCTACTATTACAGATGCATGGTATCATGCATGCATGGTGTTCATGAAAAGAAAGTTTTTACCCCTAAACTCAGGGTGTTACAAAAGTTTCCTAGGATTAGCCGGATATTACTAGAGATTTGTCAAACGATTCTCCAAAATTACCAAGCCACTCACCAGACTACTAAAGAAAGATGTTTTATTCGACTGGACAAAAGGATGTGAAAAGAGCTTTGAGGAGTTGAAGAAGATATTAACAACCTCACCTGTCCTTACATTGCCAGATAACAAAAAGGATTTTGAAGTCTACTGCGATGCATCAAAGCAAGGACTAGGCTGTGTCCTTATGCAAGAAGGGAGAGTCGTAGCTTACGCATCGAGACAATTGCGACCACATGAGGAGAATTATCCAACTCACGACTTGGAGTTAGCCGCCGTCGTTCATGCGTTAAAGATTTGGCGACACTATCTACTTGGAAATAGATGTGAAATCTACACGGACCACAAGAGTTTGAAATACATCTTCACCCAACAGGACTTGAACATGAGATAGCGAAGATGGCTAGAGCTGATTAAAGATTATGACCTTGGAATACACTACCACCCTGGAAAAGCGAATGTAGTAGCTGATGCCTTGAGCAGAAAATCCTACTGCAATCAAGCAAAGACATTAGGAATACCATCCCAATTGCTTAGTGATTTCGAGAAGTTAAGTTTAGAGCTCGTTGAACAAGGAACCGTCGCCGCATTGGCAGTAAAATGTGAGCTGAAGGACCAAATCCGAAAAGCTCAAGAAGTGGATCTGAGTATTCAGAAGATGAAAGAAGACATGAAACACGAGGATGTGATTAACCTTCGTGAGGACGAAGAAGGAATTTTGTGGTATCATGACCGAATCTGTGTTCCAGGAGACAAGGAAATCAAGAACATGATACTGCAAGAGGCCCATTGTACCCCGTACTCTATTCACCCAGGTAGTACAAAGATGTATCAAGATCTAAAGGATCGGTTTTGGTGGAAAGGAATGAAGAAGGAGATTGCCGAATTCATAGCTTCTTGTGACACCTGTCAAAGAGTGAAAGCAGAACACCAGAAACCTGCAGGACCGCTACAACCCCTACCAACCCCAGAATGGAAATGGGATGAGATTGGAATGGATTTCATAGTTGGTTTACCAAGAACCCAACAAGGATACGATTCTATATGGGTCATAGTCGATAGATTGACGAAAGTAGCTCATTTTCTACCAGTAAGAACGCAGTACACAACGCAAAAACTGGCAGAGCTATATCTTACCAGGATTGTTACGCTACATGGAGTACCAAAAACAATCGTCTCAGACAGAGGAGCACAATTTGTATCAAGATTTTGGGAAGAGTTACAGAAGTCCCTAGGAACGAAGTTGAAGTTCAGTACAGCTTACCACCCGCAAACTGGAGGTCAAACAGAAAGAGTGAATCAAATTTTAGAAGATATGTTGAGACCTTGTGCTTTGGACTATGGGAATTCTTGGGAACAATTCCTACCATACGCAGAATTTACCTACAACAATAGCTATCAAGTGAGTCTACAAATGGCCCCTTATGAAGCACTTTATGGAAGGAAGTGCCGTACGCCACTATATTGGACCGAAGTGGGATAGAAGCAATTTCTTGGACCGCAATTAGTGGAAGATGCCACAGCTCATGTAAGGATCATACAAGAGAGATTAAAAACGGCCCAGTCTCGACAAAAGAGTTACGCCGACAGAAGAAGGAGGGACTATCCTTCGAGATAGGCGATCACGTATATCTCAAAGTAATACCCTACAAAGGAGTTCGACGATTCCAGATGAAGGGAAAGTTAAGCCCAAGATATGTAGGACCATACAAGGTTTTGGAAAGGCGAGGAGAAGTAGCATACAAACTAGAGCTACCGCCGAGTTAGCAGGAGTCCATGATGTGTTTCACGTATCCCAACTAAGAAAATGCCTGAGAAAACCAACAGAGCAAGTGTCTCCCACAGAAATGGAGGTTCAACCAGATTTGACATATCAGGAATATCCAGTCAAGGTGTTAGAAGTCAGTGAAAGGAGATTAAAGTCAAGGACCATAAAATTTTGCAGAGTCCAATGGAACAACCACACCGAAGAAGAATCGACTTGGGAAAGAGAAGAAGAGCTGCGTCAGAATTTTCCTTACCTATTCTTAGACTATTCGGAATCTCGAGGACGAGATTATTCCTAAGGAGGGTAGGTTGTAACACCCCAGTTTTTGACTATCTTTTCTGCTTACGAATCAGCATACCTTCTTTGGAAACCCTGATATTTTAACCCTATCTTGATCTTGGGTGTGCCACTACCTTAACCTAAAAAGTTGGCTGCTAAACTTCATCCCAGATCATTTTCACATTTCAGTCCAAAGGTGTTTCAATTTAGTCCTTTTCAGAAATTTCAGAAAACCCAAAAAGGCTAAAAGTCCCAGATCACCTCAAAATCCAGATCTGATCAAGTGATGACCTTTCTTTCATTTTTCTGAACATTTTTCCCTTCTGGAAGAATCCCAGAATCTCGACCGAAACCCTAGTTTCAGCCTCGACGAAAGTTTAAAACCCTAATTACCCTGTTTTCGATTTTTGTCAAAAACACCAGATGTTATCGGATTTCATCATTTTTCCTGCTAGATGAGTCCAAGACATTTAGTAGCACTCATCTGCAAAATCAGAATTCAAGGCAGCCCCTCAGATCTTCAGAATTGCAAATAGGCCCAAATCCCAGAGCCAAAATCTTCACAGATCAGTCCAAATCGTTGCAAATAGGTCCAAAGTTCGCAACCAGGTCCCTGTGAAGTTTTCAACCAGCAACCGCCAAATTGCCGCGCCGTTGAACTCGTCGCCGGCGAAGTTCGCCGCGCTGCCACCTCACGGCCACGTAGCCCCCAACCGTGCGCAGCTGTACCGCTACCGTGGAGCGTTTCAACCCCACCGTGCCATCTTCTTCCCCGCGCGCGCGTGCCTGCTGCTGCTGCCAGAAGCTTCACGCCACATGGCCGCCATCCCGAAGATCATCGCCACCACCCCCTGACCAAATCCTGTTTCCGCGATTCACCGTCTCTGGCAGAGCCCCGCCGCGTCCCGAAGTGCATCGATGACCGTCCCGGCGTCAGAAGAAGATCTCCCCGACGATTGCTGCTGCTCCCGAGAGCTTCACCCCACGGCTATATAAGCCCCCTCCCTTGCCCAGCATTGCCTCACACCACCCCACAGCTTCTTTGCTTTAGCCTTAGCACCAGAGAGCAACCGAGTCCTCAGCGCCGCCGTGAAGTTCATCTTCTCCGGCGAGCAGTTCCTGAAGCTAACGGCGCCAGCTTCGCCCGAAGCATCCCCCTCCAAACCAACGCCACCAGTAAGCCCCTTTCATCCCCCTGTACGTTTCATAGCCATTAATTGGTCCCCGGCGCACCTCAACGCCGGCAATCACCGGAAAACCGAAATCCCCTGTTCCCGCAATGCCGAGCGATTCAAGCCAAATTGATCCTCGTGCCTGTAGAGGATATTGATCAGTGAGCTAGGAGTAACAAACCTGCAAGCTTGGATTCGCCAATTTTGCCCCGAGCGCCGGATTTCCACGTTCGAGCCTCGGTAGTTCGCCGGAGCACGCCGCCGTGCTTCTCCAGCCTATCTCTGGCAAAATTGAGTGCACCAATAGCCTTGTGACAGCCCCTAGATGCTTCCCGAGCGTTGAATTGAGTTCAAACGCCCTGGAACGAAAACCCCCACATCGGTGCCTTCGTCTTCGGCCCCGATCGCCGGAGTTCGTTTTCCGGCCGAACCAGCCGATGAGACCTTGTCCTTTAGATAGATCTCAACCCCCTGAGCAATTTTGTCTACTAGCTCGACTTCTGAATCGACCTGAATCAAAAGTTACAGCCATGCCAAGGTTGCTGTCCAGTGGCTCAGTTCATGTCCAGGCCACCGTGTTTGCTCACCGGATTTGGCCACCCTCCGGCAACTTTCTGCCCTTGAGCCTGTTGAGAGTTTTGTGGCTGTTATCAATGCCTAAACCCCAGACAAAGTTGTGCATCAATTGGAGCTCTGAGTCAAAAGTTATGCAATGCCCTAGTTTCTGGCCATGTCTAACACTATGTCAGTGCATGTCCACCTGTGGCATTGGATGATTTAGACTTGTTTCTTTCGAGCAATTGAAATGCCACTTTGTCCACTAAGCCTTTTGAGCCATGTTCTACAACATTCCCTACTATCACATCTCCAGAAAACAAACCTAGAACCGATTTAGGGCAATGTCAAGCCATGAGTCGAATGTCAGCCCTTCGACATTCAAGCCCTTTGAACCCATCTCTTCGACCAATGCCAAGTGACCTTGTCTAAACCAATTCCCCTGCATGCATGATGTATTTACGTATTATTTTCTAGTGCTTGTGTGCTTATATAGTATGTATGTGTTGTTTGTACCCGTCGTGGAACCAGACGTTGAAGGAGCAGAGGAGATCCCCGAAGATTCATTTGAGCAGCTAGACCCGTCACTGCAAGGCAAGTCTCAAACCCTTGATCATATCTCACCTACTATTTTGAAATGAAGTATGTTAACTGTTTTCAAGTATATGCATGCCTTAGATTCAAATAAGAACTATGTTTCAATAAAATGACTAGATATGACCTAGATGATTGTAAAGCCCCTTTTGACATTGAATATCCCTGCACCCTTGTTACCCTAGATTATCATGCTTAGGCTATGCTATGCTTAAAGATTATATGATAAATGTTGAATGGTCACATATGAGAAAAGCATGTTCAAAACCCTTTTGTGAAAGAAAATATGATTGGAATCGATAGTGAGGATGGTTTGATTGGATGGTGCTGTGTGCGCACTGGGAATGTGAAAGACTCCTCACTAGAGATTCACAAGGACTAGAACCTTGTGTTGTGCTTCTATGCGGCATGAAAAACGTACCAACCACTTGCCTGTTTATGGGACGGGCGCAACTTAGTAGCTTTCTTTAGTGTTAGCTTTTCCTTGCAATGGTTGTCGGTCCAGTTTCTTGCGAGAACTGGTGGGCCGCAGAAGGCCATGAGTGATGTGAGTTCAGAAAAATCATGAGAGGAAAAAGTGGAAAGAAGGAAGACGCCCTATGCCAGATTAAGTCGTGCGCGACTGTAATCAAGAGAGGCTATGTGTCTTGCGAGAGCATAGACCTAGGCTAGGAAGTAAGGCAGTGGGGAGGACCCACAACGGTACTTAAGACTTAACTGTCTATTTACCGGGCAGGGAAATAGTTAATGCTAGGACTGTAAACTGTTGTGTCATCTCGGCCTTGTCACATGCGTAAAAGCCGCATGAAGCTGATCCGACTTGAAAGCCGAATGATTGGTGGATTAAGGTGGTACACCTTTGCAAAGTTTAAAAAGTATCGGATACTCTGAGCTCCCAGGTCATGCAGTCTGCGCGCTGTGGATTCTATTCACGTCGATGCAGCACAAGTAGCTTTTGGAGGTTTTTCGCAAAATCTGAGTAAAGTGGCGACTCATGAAAGACCGCCACACACAACATTTCCTGAAAATCTAGTTAGGATTTTAAAAGCCTCGCTTTCGAAAATAAAGACCTTTCTTCAAAGCTGTATGTGAAAATCTATTATGTATGTATATACAAAGCCAAAGAGCTATTTCTTGAGAAATTCCCCATCATCTATATATATGCATTGTTACTTGGGACTTGTTGAGCACCATGTGGACAATGTGCTCACCCTTGCTTTTATAAACACATTTAGAGGAAGGATTCGTCGACCCTGAATCTTATGGTCTTGAACCCAATGTGGAACAAGAAGAAGAAACTGAAGACCCCTCTGGTTAAAGGGTTATGCACCAAGGTGGAGTTCGATGTGGAGAAGGCCTGTGCAACACCGCTGCTGCTGAAGAAAAAGACCAATGAAGTCCTTTTGTTTATCTTTGCTGTTTTATTTTGTGCCAACCTTTGTGCCGAAAACTCCTTAATTTGTATTAACAATTAACTGCGTCATTTCGGCGCTAAGTTATTGTAATGTTGGTCCTTGTGATCAGCACTTGTTTTTAACTACTCGCATTTTTATATAATGCATCTTGTTGTTGTGAGCTGCAATGTGCCTTTTCTGAGTGCAATCCACCTGGGCGGTTGCCACTGGAATCCTCAAATGAGGGTCCCACAGCTGCCACCCATCAAAACTATCTCTGCATGAAGATCCCCGGGCCGCATGATGTGATCAACGTCCGGGGAGACCAAGACATGGCCCGCGCTCTATACGAGCGCGCTGTGTCCACAATCGGAAGCGTCAACCTCATAAAGACGCCCGGGGGGGAGGCTTCTCCCCCGGAACTAGACGCTGCTGCGCCACCACCCGGGAGGCCCCTCCTCAAGCCGCGTCTGGAAGGGGGCCTCCGGAAGGTCCTGCTGTCCCCGGGCAACGAAGACAAAACCGTCCGGATCGGGGCGGAGCTCCCCGAGGAGCACGCAGCGCAACTTGCGGCTTTTTTGCGCGAAAACTCTGATGTTTTTGCGTGGAAACCGTCAGACATGCGGGGCATCGCCCGGGAGGTCATTGAGGACAAGCTCGCAGTGGCCCCCGGTCACCCCCCGGTCACCCCCCGGTCAAACAGAAGCTGCGGAAACTCTCCCTCGAGCGCCAAGAGGCAATCAAGGCGGAGATCACCCGGCTCTGAGAGGCGGGGTTCATTCGGGAGGTCCTGCACCCCGAGTGGCTCGCGAACCCCGTCCTCGTCAAGAAATCAACAGGCAGGTGGCGGATGTGCGTGGACTTCACCGACCTTAACCGCGCCTGCCCCAAAGACAACTTCCCGCTCCCGTGGATTGATCAGCTCGTCGACTCCACTGCGGGGTGCGAGCTCATGAGCTTCCTAGACGCCTACTCTGGCTACCATCAAGTCCGGATGGCGGAAGGGGACGAGGAAAAGACGAGTTTTATTACTCCCGTCGGAACCTTCTGCTACGTCCATATGCCCTTCGGGCTCAAGAACGCGGGGGCGACCTTCCAGCGCCTCATGACACTGGTTTTCAAAGAGCAAGCCGGCCGCAACGTTCAAGTCTACGTAGACGACGCGGTTGTCAGGAGTCCCCGCGCAACCTCCCACATCGACGACCTGGCTGAAACCTTCCGCAACCTCCGTGCGTTCGGGCTCAAACTCAACTCGGAGAAGTGTGCCTTCGGGATGCACGGGGGGAAGCTCCTAGGTTTCCTCGTGTCCTAGCGGGGCATTGAGGCAAACCCCGAGAAGATCCGGGCATTCCTAGATATGCCCCCGCCGCGCTCCGTCAAGGATGTCCAGCGGCTCTCCGGCCGCCTAGCCGCACTCAGCCGCTTTGTCTCCCGGTCGGGGGAGCGGGGCCTCAAGTTCTTCAAGATCCTCCGAGGGCTCGAGGGGTTCCGCTGGACCCCCGAGGCCCAGGAGGCGTTCGACGACCTCAAGAAGTACCTCACGAGCCCTCCAATGCTCGTGAGTCCGTCCCCGGAAGAGCCCTTGCTCCTCTACCTCGCCGCGACCCCTGTCGCCGTCAGCGCGGTCTCGGTGAAGGAGCAAGGAGGGTAGCAGCGTCCGGTGTACTACGTGAGTGAGGCCCTCCAAGGGGCTAAAACTCGGTACACGGAGATGGAGAAAATCTGCTACGCCCTCCTCATGGCGTCTCGGAAGCTTCGGCATTACTTCCTGGGGCACCCCATCACCGTCCCGTCGTCCCTTCCCCTTGGGGAGGTACTGCGGAACAAGGAAGCCACCGGCCGGATAGGGAAGTGGGGGGCCGAGCTCGCCCCCTTCTCCCTGTCCCTTACCGGCCGCTCCGCCATCAAGTCGCAGGTCCTCGCCGACTTCGTCGCAGAGTGGACTCCCGCCTCTGGGTCCGGGGATGAAGATCTCCCTGTGCCGCCCCGACGCAGTGATCATTGGACCCTTATGTTCGATGGGTCGCTGTGTCTCTCCAGGGCTGGTGCGGGAGTAGTCCTCCGGAGCCCCGAGGGGAAGGAACTCGAGTACGCCGCACGGCTCGAGTTCCCTGCAACCAACAACGTCGCCGAATACGAGGCTTTGCTCCTCGGGATGCGCCTCGCGCGCTCCTTGGGGATCCGACGCCTCCTAGTCAAGGGAGATTCTCAGCTCGTAATTTGCCAAGTAGACAAGTCTTACCTGTGCCATGACGCAAACTTAAGTCTTTATTTGCAGGAAGTGAGAAAGATGGAGAGGCATTTCGACGGCCTCGAGGCCCGGCATATCCCACGGAGGGACAATGACCGGGCCGACGCCTTGGCCCGGGCAGCAAGCGCCCGGGAATCGCTCCCCAAGGGGGCTTTCTTGGAGATCATCGCGAAGCCCTCGGTGGCCTCCCCAGACACGGGCAACGAGCCTCATGTCCCGGAGGTCGCCGAGATCACTCGGACTCCGTCTTGGATGGACCCCCTCATCTCCTTCATCAAGGGGGAGGGGGACCCTCCTAGTGAGACCGGGGCTAAACACCTCCGGGCTAAAGCCCGGGCATATCTCCTGCTGGAGGGGAGGCTCTACAAGCGGGGGGCTTCCGCCCTCCTGCGCTGCCTCCCCCGGCCGGAGGGACTTCAACTTCTCGAAGACATCCACGCGGGGAGCTGTGGTTCTCACCTAGCCCCGCGTGCCATCGCAACCAAGGCCCTCCGGCAGGGCTTCTACTGGCCCACGGTCATGCGCGATGCGCGAGACCTTGTCTCCGCGTGCGAGGCATGCCAGAAGATGGCCAAGGGCTCGAACCTCCCCCCTATAGCGCTGCGGACGATCCCCATCACTTGGCCCTTTGTGCGCTGGGGGATGGACCTCTTAGGGCCCTTCCCCCCAGCGCCCGGGGGGTACAAGTATGCGGTAGTCGCAGTCGACTATTTTACAAAGTGGGTTGAGGCGGAGCCTTTGGCCAGCATCACGTCTCGGGCCGTTCAGCGGTTTTTCTGGAAAAACGTCGTATGTCGTTTTGGTGTCCCCCGGGAAATCACCGTGGACAACGGAACCCAATTCGACTCGGCTTATTTCTGGGAATTCTGCGAAGGCCTGGGGCTCGTCATCCACTTCGCCTCAGTGGCCCATCCCCGGAGCAATGGGGCTGTCGAGAGGGTCAATGGCGTGATCCTACAGGGGCTGCGCCGGAGACTCGAGCAAACCGCTTCTAAGCGGGGTGCATGGGCGGAGGAGCTCCCTAGCATCCTCTGCTCCATGCGCACGACCCCGTCCCGGGCGACAGGACATACTCCCTTCTCCCTGGTCTACGGGGCGGAGGCAGTCCTCCCCCCGGAGATCGCCTTCCGGTCACTACGGGTCCAGCTCCTGGAAGGAGCCACGCCCGCAGCGCACCAGGCCAACGAGGCCAACCAGCGTCTTGAGATCGACCTCGTGGAGGAGGAACGCGACCGAGCGCTCCTCCACCACGCCATCTACGAGCAAGAAATGGCGCGCGCGTACAATCAGCGCGTGCGAGAGAAAGCTTTCCGCCTTGGGGACCTTGTCCTCTAGCGCGTGACGGACCCCCAGGCCCAGGGTAAGCTCTCCCCCAAGTGGGAGGGCCCCTACAGGATCTCCGCGGTCCTGGGCTCGGGGGCCTACAAGCTCTCCAACCTTCAAGAGCAGGAGCTGAAGCACACGTGGAACTTGCGTTTACTTCGCAAGTTCTATGTTTAGCCTTACGAGCCTGTCCCCTCCCCCGGAGCGTTCACGCCGGAGGGGGAGAGGGGACACTGTATTTTGCTCCCCTTTCGCAACTTCGCAGGGGGAGGCCCTGTACTTCATTTTATTAGCAATACATAGGACTTGCTTTTTAAACTCTCATTGCAAGTCTCTCTCATTGCCGCCCCTAGCGGCGATGCCCTCCCCGCGAGGATGCCCTCCCCGCGAGGAAGTGGGCCAGCCCCAGCAAGTCCCAACAACGGGAGTCCCACTCCCGTAGGGCGGCTTACGATCAGCCCTCGTGGACTGAGGGTGTATGCGGCAACCCGGTCACAGTGGCCGTGGTAACGAGTCACTTTGGTAGACTAGTCCCCTGCCCAAACACTCAAGACCCGTCTTCGGGCACTTCCTCCTCCAGAAGTCGACGTTATTCCCGGCTCCCCGTTTTCACGGCGACCGGATGATCGGCCCCTTGCGGCTCAATTGGATCTATCTTCCTCCTCCGGGAGTCGATGTTATTCCCGGCTCCCCATTTTCACGGCGACCTGATGATCGGCCCCTTTGCTGCTCGATTGGATCTATCTTCCTCCTCCGGGAGTCGACGTTATTCCCGGCTCCCCGTTTTCACGGCGACCGGACGATTGGTACCCAGCGACCTTATTCCCGGCTCCCCGTTCTCACGGCGACCGGATGAATGCCTCTCGGAGACCCTATTCCTGGCTCCCCATTCTCACGGCGACCGGACGACTATCTCTCGGAGAAGTCACGGATTTCTCGGGCATTTTCTTCCCCGAAGACCCTATTCCCGGCTCCCCGTTCTCACGGCGACCGGACGAACGTCTCCTAGGAAGCTCGCCTCCGGAAATCTCATCGGGTTCTCGGACATTTCTTCCACATGAGGCCTTATTCCCGGCTCCCCGTTCTCACGGCGACCGGACGATTGTCCCCCGGAAGGTCTTCTCCTTGAAAACCTCGTTTTAAAATTTTCTAACTTAGAAAATTTCCTATGCTACAGGTGACTTCCACCACGGGGGCCTTGTTACCCTCACAGTGCGCGAAGCTATTCTCCGGCCCGCTGTGGGCGGGGGGGATAAGGAACCCCCGGGTGTCGACCGCACCACCCACGAGGAAACTTAGCTCATCCTTGTTAAGATGAGTCGTCCAGACCATCCAAGAAGAAGAAAATAAAGAGGCAATGAAAGGAAACAGCAACAGCTTTATTGATTATCAAACCCAGAGGACATCTTCCCCCTCCGGTGGGCTTCGGAAACGATACAACCCGGGTTCTAACCCGGGGGATTCTCTAAGCCCTAAGGTTCCTACACCTAATACTCCCGGAGGGTCTCCGCTAGCTCCCGGGTCAAGTCCCGGTACAACGCCCGTACGCGGCGCCGAGCGTCCCAGAGCACATCTTCAGGCCATAACTCGTATCCCGCCGGTGGAAGTATTCGGAGGGGAGGGATCACCCGGAGCCCCGGTCGCGGAGGGGACAATTCGGCACGATGATTAGCAAAGTTGTCCAAATGCCACTCCAGACGCCACCTCAACCGGATCGGCTCCCGGGCACCATCCTCGCCGCGATTCCCGGAGACAAGGCTTAGCAAAATCAAGGCCTCTTGGGCGTCCCCCGGGGAGCCCCTCCCGGACCTTCGCCCGGGAGCAGCCTCCCGGGAACCCTGCTAACAGTAAATTCAATTCAAAGACTTAGAAAAAATTCTAACTTCATTGCATTCAAAATGTGTTGGTACAAGTGTCCGGGGCTTCGTCTAAGAATCTACCGGGATCAAAATCCTAAGAAAGCAAAAAAGGGCCCTAGCTAAGACCCGGGGGGAGGCTCATACATGTTCATTGGCGTCCTCCCCCCGGGGGGCTTCTTCCAAGGCCTGGGCTGGGGCGTCTCCCGCCGGCGGCGCCGGAGCCGGGAACCACTCCCGGATGATCCGGTCGTAGAACCCTCCGGCAAGCTGCTCCACCTCCCGGCGCGAAGGCTCGAAGGAGTCCGGGAAGCTTCGGGGGATGCGGCCCCCGATCGCCCGGGCGCCGACCCCACGGAACTCGACGAGCCCCGCAGCGGCCGCGACGACGGGGATCGCCCGGCCCCGCGCCCGAATTTCAGCAGCCTCCGGGATGGCGGAGACCTGTGCGTTGAGAAAAAGCACAGCATCCGCGAGGGTCGCCGGCGGCACCTCCCTGCTCCCAGAGCCGAGGCTTACGCCAAGGCCCTCGAGGGCCGACCGGACGGAGCGGCCCGCGTCCGCCACCGCCTGGACGCTCGAGCTCTCGAGCTCCCGGAGCGCCTCCTCCCTCGCCTTGGCCTCCTCCCGGAGGCGGGCGTTGATGGCCTCGAAAATATGAACCTGGGCCCGGGCCCGGGTCAATTCCGCGAGGGCTTCATCGCGTTCCCGGAGGGCCTCCTCGCGCTACCCTACGGAGGCCGCGGCCCGGCCCTCCGCCTCCTTAAGCAGCCGGGCGACCCGCTGCTCAAGGCCCCAGGTAACAGCTGCCACCTACAAAATATATAGAGTTAGAAAAATCTCGAAGTGCAGGGGACGAATGAAGACGTCATCGACTCGGGTTACCTGGGCCCCGAGGGACTGAAGCTCCTCGAAACGCTCATGGAGCGTCCCTCCCGCGGCAAAGGCCTGCACCTTCCGGGTATGCAGGCCCTCCGAGTAGCGGGCGACCTCCCTCGCGGAAAGCAAAGGGGTCTCCTGCCCGGCGCCGCCAGCGCGGCCGACGGGGGGTCCCCGGACCTCAAGGTCCGGTAACGCGGCCGGCGTCTTCGTCGACGAGGTAGTGCCCCCCGAAGACGTGCCCGAGGAGCTCTTGGCGGGAGCCTCCGCCCGGGGGGGAACCATCAGGCCTTTCCCTGCCCCGGGGCGGAAGGTCCTCGGGGCCTCCTCCTCCGGAGGAACCTCGTAGACCGAGGGGCTCCCCCCCTCGTCCACTAGCCAAACCCGGAGAGGCGAGGCCCCCGCGAATCTCACCTCCAGCCTCTCCGGCTCCAAAGAAGCCGGAAGGGGCGGGAGGGGCTCCACCATGACCGGCGACGGGGCGTAGTTCGCCGAGTCGGACGCCGCCCCACCCGCGGTCGCCTCCTTCCCCCGCGCCTCGACGGGGCCCTTCGGGGGAGGAGGTGTTGCTTCCTTCCGGGACGGTGCCTGGGCACGTTCGCTCCCGGGGGTCTCATCCGGGGGCTTCGCCGGTGTCGCCGCCGGCGTCATCGATGGGCCGGGGGTCTTTTGAACCCGGGCCTTCTTGGGCTCCGAGCCCCCGGCCGCCTCCTTCCCCCGTTTGTGCGACCCGGGGGTGGGGAGAGGCTTCCTCTCCAGCAGCTTCAGCCCGTAGGCCGCCGCCACCAAGTTCTTGGGAGGGCCCTCCCCCACGGCGCGCACGACGCGCTCGTGCACATAGGCGAAATACCTCCCTAGGAGGTTCTCCGCCTTC
This sequence comes from Pharus latifolius, assembly GCA_019359835.1. Classification (NCBI taxonomy): domain Eukaryota; kingdom Viridiplantae; phylum Streptophyta; class Magnoliopsida; order Poales; family Poaceae; genus Pharus; species Pharus latifolius. The sequence continues at coordinate 42,980,539 of CM033322.1, read as the reverse complement.
TCCCGCGCCGCCGGGTATGGCCGGACTGAAAGAGGTAAAGAGTTAGTCAATTTCTTAAAAATTCGTAAGTACAATGTAGCGGATTCCCGGAGCTTACGTCGCGTCACCGGCTTCACCGGGGGCCGCTGCTCGGGGCCCATTCCGATCCCCCTCTTCCCTCCGGTGAAGGGGGAGATCCGGAGGAGAGCCATCTCCTCGGCGGCGTCCCGCATCGAGCGGGTCTTCTTGGAGAGGATCACCTTGCCAAGGAGCTCGAACTCCTCGTCCGTCCACGCCGGGGGCTTCGGCGCGGACGACCGGCTGTATGTGGGGGCCTTCGGGGCGTACACCACAGCGTCGTCCCGGACCCGGAGGTAGAACCACCTCCGGACCCAGTCCCCCCAGTGGTCCCGGGAGGCCGCCGCCGGGTAGTCGATTACCCGGGACGGCAACATTTGGACCATCACCGAACCAAAGGGGGACTTGGGGCCCCCCTTCACCAGGTGGGAGGTCCGCGCCGCCGGTTCGTAGAAGTACCGGAAGGCGCGAAGGTTGGGCTCCCGCTCGGTCGCTGTCTCGTAGAGCCAAAGGAAAAGGCCCATTCGGACGAGCGCGTTCGGGGTGAGGTGGTTGAGGGCCACCCCGTACTCCTTGAGAAACTCCCGGAGCATGGGATGCACCGGGAGCCGGAGCCCCGCCTCCAGGAAGGCCTCGAAGGCCACGACCTCTCCGGGCCTGGGGCGGGGGGCTCCGTCCTTTTTCACGGGGACTCGGATGTCCCCGTCCGCGACGATGCCTCTTTCGGCCAAGGACTCGGCGTCCTCGTCCGTGAAATCCGACGCCCAGAGGAAATCCGAGGGGATTTCCTCCGGGGGCACTTCCGTGGTCTTCGCTCGACCCTTGGGTGCCAAGAGGTTAGTCTTCTTTTTCGGTGGCTAACATTGCAGGAGGCTACTACTAAAAACTCCCGGACGTCTGCTACCGGAAAGGGCTACCGGAAAGAGCTACCGGGAGAGGGCTACCGGGAGAGCAAAAATCGTTGAGGCTGAAAATTTGGAATGAGCTTCCGGGCCACCCAAGGTCCTATTTATAGGGGCGGGCCGTGGTCTAGATGCACGCGACGTGGCACCCACGGATCAATCTGGACCGTAGAAGTTCAAACCGTGCGCGGGAAACGAAGGGACGGGCGCATGAATCGAGGCGCCGGTTCGACCCACGCACGCATTTATGGCGAAACGGCGCGGCTTTAAGCGTGGGGCATAGAAACCGAAGCGCCGCGGCTCCGGTGACTTGGCCTGGAGATCTTCCTGGTGACCTGAACCATACCCACCGGGGACTCGAGCATCGTCCCCGGCGGGCATGGGGGGCTGCTGTCGGGGGAAATCTCCACGGGACTAAGTTCAGGTAAGAAGTGTCACGATCGCCCGGGGACCTGGCCCCCGGCCTCTCCCCGGGCGCCGCCTTTTGGCCCCCGGGACGTGGTCTCCGGTGCCCTCCCGGGCGCCGCCTTTTGGCCCCCGGGACGTGGCCTCCGGTGCCGTCCCAGGCGCCGCCATTTGCCTGGGGACCTGGCCTCCGGCCCCTCCCCGGGCGCCGCCTTTTGGCCCCCGGGACGTGGCCTCCGGTGGCGTCCCGGGCGCCGCCATTTGCCCGGGGACCTGGCCTCCGGCCCCTCCCCGGGCGCCGCATTTTGGCCCCCGGGACGCGGCCTCCGGTGCCCTCCCGGCGACGCCGTTTGGCTCCCGGGACGCGGCCTCCAGTGCCGTCCCGGGCGCCGCCATTTGCCCGGGGACCTGGCCTCCGACCCCTCCCCGAGCGCCTCCTTTTGGCCCTCGGGATGTGGCCTCCGGTGCCGTCCCGGGCGCTGCCATTTGCCCGGGGACCTGGCCTCCGGCCCCTCCCCGGGCGCCGCCTTTTGGCCCCCTGGGCGCCGCCGTTTGGCTCCCGGGACGTGGCCTCCGGTGCCCTCCCGGGCGCCGCCGTTTGGCTCCCGGGACGTGGCCTCCGGTGCCCTCCCGGGCGCCGCCGTTTGGCCCCCGAGAGATGGCCTCTGGTGCCCTCCCGGCCGCCGCCGTTTGCCCAGGGACGTGGCCTCCGGCCCCTCCCCGGGCGCCCCCATTGGCCCGGGGACGTGGCCTCTGGGGCCTCCCCAGGCGCCGCCTTTTGGCCCCCGGGACCTGGCCTCCGGCACCGTTCCGGGCCTCATCGCCCTCCTAAAAGTAAAGTCTTGAACTATTTATCACGTGCAGGTCACGCGAGGGGCGCCTCGGGAACTAGCGACCACCTGTCAAGCATCCAAGGCGTTTGACCGGGAGAAGGACGGTCCTGCCCTTCAATCCGACGGTGGCTTCCGGGGTAGTTTAGGTTTTGTTGGGGGAATCCCCAGCGGTCCCACGTAGTCCCAAGGTGGCCACGGTGGAACCCGGTGAGACCCGAAGGCATCGGGCCCTTGGTGGGGCCCGGAAGGTCTCCGGGACCCCGGTAACTCCCGGTGAGACCCGGAGGGTCCCCGGGCCCTCGGTGACACCCGGTGACACCCGGAGGGTCTCCGGGACCCCGGTGACTCCCGGTAAGACCCGGAGGGTCCCCGGGCCCCCGGTGACACCCGGTGGCACCCGGAGGGTCTCCGGGACCCCGGTAACTCCCGGTGAGACCCGGAGCGTCCCCGGCCCCCGGTGACACCCGGAGGGTCTTCGGGACCCCGGTAACTCCCGGTGAGACCCGGAGCGTCCCCGGCCCCCGGTGACACCCGGAGGGTCTTCGGGACCCCGGTAACTCCCGGTGAGACCCGGAGAGTCCCCGGACCCCGGTAACTCCCGGTGAGACCCGGAGGGTCCCCGGGCCCCCGGTGACACCCGGAGGGTCTCCGGGACCCCGGTGACTCCCGGTAAGACTCGGAGGGTCCCCGGGCCCCCGGTGACACCCAGAGGGTCTCCGGGACCCCGGTCACTCCCGGTGAGACCCGGAGCGTCCCCGGCCCCCGGTGACACCCGGAGGGTCTCCGGGACCCCGGTGACACCCAGTAAGATCCGGAGGCTCTCCCCGGTGAGGCCCGGAGAGCCTCCGGGCTCATGGAGAGCTGTTGCTGACCGTGGGGCCTCTAGGAAGCCCGTGGCGCCACGTGTCGAGCATCCAGGCCGTCCGTCAGGCCAAAGGACGTCTTCGCCCTTCCATCCAACGGTCGCAGCAAGGGCATTTTCGTCTTTTGCATTTCTTGGGGGCTATATATACCCCTCTTGTACCCTTTTTCAGGGATTCCAATTCATTTCATATAAACACAATTCCCGGCTCTCTTGGAGACCTCTCCCCGAGAGCTCACCTTCCCAACGGACTCGCGTCCGGAGAGAGCCAACAGGACTAGGGCCCCCACTGGGACCCGAACCTGTATAAACCTCCGTGTCACTTTTTGTGTTGCCCGGCGGGAGGAGACCAGTAACTCGGTCTGCTCGCGCCGCTGTACTCGTGCTGCGCACGTCCGAACCTGCCGGGGTATCCGTAATACCACGACAGTTGGCGCCGTCCGTGGGGACTTAGTGACGAATCGCCATGGCTCCCGCAACCACCAGAGCTCAAGCCCTCTCATCTCCCGAGAGCGTTGGTCCTAGTAACCCGGCTCCGCATCCGCGAGATGAGGCCTCTGCGGCCCTGCCGCCCGGGAGTGCACGGGTGGAGGACTCGCTTCCTCTACTCGCGGCCTCCGGCCAAAGGGCCCTCGTTTCCGACCCAGCGGCCGCAACCGAGCTTCCGGGGCCTAGTGCGCCCCAACTCTCCGTTCCGGTCTCCGGAGATTCCATGCTGGGGGCTTTGATCCAGGGCCAGCTTCGTACCCAGCACACCCTGGAAGAGCTGCTGCGCATCCTGGTGCGGCGCCCGGCTCCTGTCTATCCGCCTCCGTATCCGTTCATGGGGGCCCCGCCCCAATTCTTCATGGGGAACCCCGCCTTTCCCGGGCCGGGGATGTTCCCCATTCCTGGGGGTGCGCCCGGGCCATATCCGATCCCGGGGACACTTCCCGCGCTGGGGAGTCAACTCGTCTCCGAGCCCTCCCCTGCCTCTGGGGGTCGCCCGGCCTCGGGTCCAGAACCCCCGCGAGCGGCTACCGCCGCGCCGGGCACAACCCCGGCGCCTGAGCCCGGCAGCCTCCGTGGGCCGACGCCCATGACCGGTGCACCGCCCGCTCCCGCGGACGCGCCGGGGACTCGAGCTGGGACCACTCCCGCCGCCGAACCGAGCGCGGACCCGGCGCATGGCCCGGTCCGCGCGCCGGCAGCGTCCACTGGGACTGTGGCAAACGCGCATCAGCTCCCTCCCCCTCCGGGGCCGCCCCCGCGGGTGCCCCCAGCGGATCAGACCCGCTTCACAAGGGAGGAGGTCGAGCGAATGCGTACCGCCAGGTCCGGAGAAACCACCTCCCGTCATCGGTCAGGACTCCCCCGAACCCACGGGCGCGCGGAGGCGCGCTCCCAAATCGTCCGGGGGAAAAGACCGTTCAAAGAAGCTGCCACCACTCCTGAGGGATACCTTGATGCCCAAGAGGTCAGCTCAACCAACCCGGAAGAAAAGAGACGACACCGCCAAACCGGCGGACCGCTGCCACCCCTTCCAGACTCCGACAATGAGCACGCGTCCCCGGCAAGCGACGACGGCGACCATGGATCCCCCAAGGAAGTTGAAGGGACCAACCAACCGTTGTGCAGCCGTCTCCGCTGCATACGCTGGCCGCGGCCTTACCACCCGCCGCACATCGAGCATTACAGTGGTGAGGCCGATCCTTACGAGTTTGTGCAGGTGTACTCGACGGCCATCTCAGCGACGAGACAGTGCAATGCAACGTCTTCACCCTCTACCTCACGGGCATCGCACGCTCATGGTTCTACAACCTGAAGGCGGGATCCATCAAGTCCTTCGTGCAGCTGAAGCGCGAATTTTGTGCGAACTTCCAAGGCAACTATGTGCGGCCCTTGGACTCGTCCCAGCTCTACACCGTCCGGCAGAGGACGGGGGAGACTATCCGCAGCTTCTTTAAGCGCTTCGCTCAGGTAAAAAGCAAAGTGGCGCATGTCCCTGACTCCACGGTCATCGAAGCGTGCAAGAGCGGGATACTCCCCGGGGAGCTCCACCGGAGGCTCTCTCGGAGCTGCCCCACCTCCGCCGATGAACTCTTCACCGTACTTGAGAAGTACGCCCGCGCGGAGGAGGACGATCTTTGGAAAAAGAACCAGGGGGCTCCTGCCCCCGCCGACCGGGAGCCAAGGGACCCCTCCAGCAAACGTCCCCGAAGAAGTGATCGTCGCGAGCCACGGCCTCGGGACGCTTTCGTCCTCGAGGGCGGAGGCGGCTCGCGCGACAGCGCCAAAGGCAGTCGCGCCCCTCCTAAGTCAAAGGGTTATGCTGGACAATCCTCCCGTGGGCGCGAAAACCGCGCCAAGGAGAGCAAGGAGGGCACAGCCAACGTGTGGTGCACCTTCCACAAGTCGAGTACCCACGCTACTCGAGAATGCCATCAGCTTCTACAACACTTCGCGGCCTTCCTCGACCACGCAGCCAGGGGGGAGGGGGCCCTGCCTCCTTGCCTCCCCCGACAACTTTGCCCGCGCTCCCCGCTCCCGCGGGTGAGCAGCAAAGACAAACGCAAGAAGGGAGCCCAGCTCAGGAGCTCCCCTTCCAAACCTCCCAAAGACGCATAAACGTCATTACGGGGGGATCTGCCGTGAGACAGGACTCCAAGCGCCAGCGCAAGGAGTACGCGCGAGAAGTGAAGGTAGTGGGGGTGCTGCATGCGTCTCCGCCACCAAAGTGGTCGGACGTCCCCCTCACCTTTACGGCGGAAGATGCGCACGGGGTTCGCTTCCCGCACGACGACGCGCTCATCGTCTCAGCTACAGTCTACAACTGCCAACTGGCACGTATCCTGGTCGACGGTGGGAGCTCCGCCGACGTATTATACCTGAAGGCGTTCAGGGAAATGCGAGTCGATGAGAAGCTACTGCAGCCCGCACTCGGGCCGTTACAAGGCTTCGTTCCCGGGAAGACCGTCCACCCGGTGGGGAAGGTCGATCTACCAATGACTTTTGGCACCCCGGAGAACTACCGGACGGAGATGGTCCGATTCGATGTGGTGGACCTCCCCTCTTCATACAACGCTATTATGGGGAGGACTACGATCAACCACCTGGGGGCGGCGATTCACCAGAACTATCTCTGCGTGAAAATCCCTGGGCCTCACGGCGCAATCACCGTTCGAGGCGATCAGAACGTGGCCCGCGCTCTTTACGAACGGGCCACCGCCGCCGTCGGGAACATCAACGTGATCAAGCCCCCGGGGGGGGCACCTCCCCCTGAATCTCATGCAGCCCCGGCCGTTCCCCTCGGGAGGCCATTTCCGAGGCCACGCCCCGAGGGAGACCTTCAGAAAGTCCGACTGTCCGCGGGAGGTGAAGAGAGAACCGTCAGGATCGGAGCAGACCTCACCGAGGAGCACGCCGAGCGGCTCACGGTCTTCCTTCGTGAAAACTCAGACGTTTTCGCATGGGAACCCTCGGACATGCAAGGCGTCGCCCGGGACATCATTGAACATAAGCTCGCTGTGATCCCCGGCCGCTTCCCGGTCAAGCAGAAGTTGAGGAAGTTATCTCTCGAGCGCCAAGACGCCATCAAGGTAGAGGTCTCCAAGCTTCTAGAGGCGGGGTTCGTGCAAGAGGTCCTCCACCCCGAATGGTTGGCAAACCCCGTCCTCGTGAAGAAATCAAGTGGCAAGTGGAGGATGTGCGTGGATTTCACTGATCTCAACCGCGCTTGCCCAAAAGATAACTATCCACTCCCACGGATAGACCAACTGGTCGATTCGACCGCGGGGTGCGAACTGATGAGCTTCCTCGATGCGTATTCGGGATACCATCAGGTTCGAATGGCTGCAGAGGACGAGGAAAAGACGAGTTTTATAACTCCCCTCGGCACCTTCTGCTATCTCCACATGCCCTTCGGGTTGAAAAACGCCGGGGCAACCTTCCAGCGTCTCATGACGCTGGTCCTGAAGGATCAAATCGGCCGCAATGTCGAGGTCTACGTTGACGATGCGGTCGTCAAAAGCCTCCGCACGGCCGCACACATCGACGACTTGGCGGAGACCTTTTGCAGCCTCCGCAAGTACGGGTTGAAGCTCAACCCGGAAAAATGCGCTTTCGGCGTACGCGGCGGGAGGCTGCTTGGCTTCTTGGTGTCCCAGCGGGGCATTGAGGCGAATCCCGAAAAAATTCGGGCCCTGCTGGACATGCCTCCCCCACGTTCCGTCAAAGACGTGCAGAGGCTTGCAGGCCGCCTGGCCGCGTTGGGTCGTTTCGTCTCGCGGTCAGGAGAACGCGGGCTCCAGTTCTTCAAAATCCTTCGGGATCTCGAAGGGTTCAGGTGGACTCCCGAGGCCCAGACGGCGTTCGACGCGCTAAAAAAGTACCTCGCGAGCCCTCCGATGCTCGTGAGCCCGTCCCCGGGGGAACCCTTGCTACTATACCTCGCCGCGACCCCCGTCGCAGTGAGCGCGGTGCTCGTGAAAGACCAGGATGGACAACAACGTCCTGTGTACTACGTCAGCGAGGCCCTTCAAGGGGCCAAGATGCGGTACACTAAGGTGGAGAAGCTGTGCTACGCCCTCCTCATGGCGTCGCGAAAGCTCCGCCACTACTTCCTCGGGCACCCAATCACGGTCCCGTCATCTCTCCCGCTGGGAGAAGTGGTGCGGAACAAGGAGGCCACCGGCCGGATTGGCAAGTGGGGAGCCGAGCTCGCTCCCTTCTCCCTCACCTTCACGGGCCGCTCCGCCATCAAGTCACAAGTCCTCACTGACTTCGTGGCGGAATGGACCCCGACCGCTGAAGCGGACGAAGGGACTCCCCTGGCCCCTCCCCGGTGCCAGGACCATTGGACACTCATGTTCGATGGCTCCTTGTGCCTTGCCGGGGCCGGCGCGGGGGTGGTTCTCCGGAGTCCCGGAGGGGAGATGCTGGAATACGCCGCCAGACTCGAGTTCCCGGCTACAAACAATGTCGCCGAGTACGAGGCCCTCCTCCTGGGATTGCGCCTCGCGTGCTCCCTGGGAATCCGCCGCCTCCTAGTGAAAGGAGACTCCCAGCTGGTGGTCAACCAAATGGACAAGTCCTACTTGTGCCACGATGCGAACTTGAGTCTATACTTGGGCGAAGTGCGGAAGATGGAGAGACACTTCGAAGGCTTGGAGGCCCGGTACATCCCCCGACGGGATAATAACCGGGCCGACGCGTTGGCCCGGGCGGCCAGCGCCCGGGAACCTCTTCCCAAGGGCGCCTTTCTGGAAGTCATCACAAGACCCTCGATAACCCTCCCGGACGCGAATCTTGAGGTTCGCGTCCCGGAGGTTTCCGAGGTCACTCGGGCTGCCTCGTGGATGGATCCCCTCATCTCCTGCATAAGGGACGAGGGGGAACCTTCCAGTGACGTTGAGGTGAAGCGTCTCCGCGCTAAAGCCAGGGCGTACGTCCTGCTGGACGGAAAGCTTTACAAGCAGGGGGCTTCCGCCCTTCTTCGCTGCCTCCCGCGGGCCGACGGACTCCAGCTTCTCGAGGACATACACTCGGGGAGCTGCGGATCCCACGTGGCTCCGCGGGCGGTCGCGGCGAAGGCCCTTCGCCAAGGATTTTACTGGCCCACATTGGTTCGCGACGCGCGGGATCTAATCTCCGCGTGCGAGGCCTGCCAAAAGATGGCAAAGGGCACCAGGCTCCCCTCCGCGATATTGCAAACTATTCCCGTTACTTGGCCCTTCGCGCGCTGGGGGATGGATCTCCTTGGTCCCTTCCCCCCGGCACCTGGGGGCTACAAGTACGCGGTGGTCGCCGTGGATTACTTCTCCAAGTGGGTGGAAGCTGAGCCCTTGGCCAGCATCACTTCCCGCGCGGTGCAACGGTTTCTGGAAAAATGTCGTATGTCGCTTCGGGGTCCCCCAAGAAATCACCGTCGACAATGGGACCCAGTTCGACTCGGCATATTTCCGGGAATTCTGCGAAGGCTTAGGCACTACCCTCCATTTTGCCTCCGTGGCACATCCCCAAAGCAATGGGGCCGTTGAGAGAGTCAACGGCATGATCCTGCAAGGCCTGCGCCGACGGCTTGAACAGACCGCTTCCAGACGAGGCGCGTGGGCAGAAGAGCTTCCAAGCATCCTCTGCTCCATGCGCACGACCCCTTGCCGAGCAACAGGGCGAACGCCTTTCTCGCTCGTCTATGGGGCCGAAGCAGTTCTCCCCTCGGAGATTAGTTTTCGATCGCTGCGGGTCGAGCTCCTCGACGGAGCTCCGACCGCGGCGCATCAAACCAACGAGGATAATCAACGGTTGGAGGTCGACCTCGTCGAAGAAGAACGCGACCGAGCACTTCTCCACCACACCATCTACGAGCGCGAGATGGCACGCGCGTACAACCAGCGCGTGCGCGAAAGGGCTTTCCGCCTTGGGGATCTGGTCATCAAGCGCGTGACAGACCCCCAAGCCCAGGGCAAACTATCCCCCAAGTGGGAGGGCCCATACAGGGTCTCCGCAGTCCTAGGCTCGGGAGCCTACAAGCTCTCTACACTTGAAGACCAAGAGCTCACGCACACCTGGAATATAACCTTGCTCCGCAAGTTCTATGTTTAGCCTCCGGGCTCGCAACCTCCTCCGCCGTGCTTCTGCGGGGGGAGGCTTATGTACTCAATTCCCTCCCCAACCGCGCCTTCGCGGGGGGAGGCGTTGTATCTCATCGCATGTTAATACAAGTGGATTTTGTGCTCAACTCTGGAATTTTTACGTCTTCATTAAATTGAATGGCTTTTTTCTACTTCACCGCTGGAATTCTTTTACAGGAGTTTTTCTCCTCTATAAAAATCCCCTCTCCGTGAGGATGCCCTCTTCGTGAGGAAGTGGGCTACCGCAGCCTAAAGTCCCTATGATGGGAGCACAGCTCCCATTGGGCGGCTTACGGTAACCCCTCGTGGACTGAAGGGGTAAGCGGCAACCCAGTTTTCACAAACTGCGGTAACGAGTCACTTCGAGAGATTAGTCCCCCCCTCGAACACTCTACACCCGCTGCCGGGTTGCGAAACCCTCCTAGGGGAATATACGTTGCCTTCCGCGGCACACAGAGAACTCGGCTTTTGGAGTTTGCTCTCAAAGCATAGCCCCTCCTCGGTCACGCACCATCCGCCAACCCCCGGGACCCGACGAGGGACTACGCAAACTAAGCACCCCATGCAGTCCAGGCCCCTTCACTCCTTACCCACAGCGCGCGGAGCTGAGCTGCACCCCGCTGTGGGGGGGGGGGAGGAAAACCCTGGACCCGAGCAGAAAAACAACAGCTTTATGCGAAAGGCTTCGAAGTTTCTGAAGCAAAGGCACGACGAACAAACAGATCTACGGTCTTAATTGATACATCACACTAGGGAACAACCCCCCCAGTTAAAGCACCCTCCGGGCAAAACCCGAGCGCGCGAGTATGGGAATGATTCCCAACAAGCAACTACAACTAATAATCCCGGAGACCCTCTGAGATCTCCCGGGAGAGGTCCTTGTACAAACTCCTCATACGCCGAAGAGCCCGCCGAAGGAGATCCTCTGGCCAACATTCGTAGCCGGCCGGGGGGAGTATCCTGAGCGGGGGGACTTTCAAAGCCCCCGACCTCGGAGGAGGCAACTCAGCGCGACAATCGTCGAAGTTTCCTAAGTGCCACTCCGGGAGCCAACGCAGAAGGGCTGGCTCCCCGGAGGCACTTTCCTTCGCAAAGTCGTCATGTGCAAACTCGGAGTCCAGCCCGGAGGATGCTTCCCCGGCTGCCAGACTTAGTAAGATCAAGGCCGCCCGGGCACCGCCTGGGCTAGACCCCCCGGGCGACCCTCGAGCACTCTCCAAAAGATGGTCTTCAGGGCAAGAAAGCCCTGGAAAAGCGATGTCCAAAGATACCTGCTGACAAATTGAACACATTTAACGAAAGAACTACTTTATTTCAGTCAAAAGGTATTTACAAGTTCCCGGGGCTCTCTCTAAAGAAGCCGTCCGGAGCAAAAAGCCTAAAAAAAAAAAAAAGAAGAAGCCTAGTCTAACCGGGGGGGGGAGGAGCTCATACTTGCCCGTCCTTGTTCCCCCCCGGGGGGACGTCAGTGCTGGCCGATGCGCCCTGGCCCGGGCGCCGGTCGCCCGTCTCCATGGCGCCAGTGATGCGGTCGAAGAGAACCTCGGCGGACTGCTCCAGCCCAGGCCGCCGAGGGTCGAAGAAGGCGGGGAAGCTCCGGGGGACCAGATCCCCGATAACTCGAGCGCCCTCCCCGCGGTGCTCGACGAGGGCCGCCGCCAAGGCAATCACCGGGACGGTGAGCCCGCGCGCCCGCGCCTCCGCGGCAACTGGGATCAGGGCGACTTGCGCACCATGAAAGTGCGCGGCCTCCCCGACCGATGTCGGAGCCGGGTCAGGGCTGGCCCCACGACCAAGCTCGATCCCGAGCCCCTCGAGAGTGGTGCGGATCGCCCGGCCCCCCGCGACCACGGCCTGGACGCCCGAGGCTGCGGCCTCTCGCTCCGCCTGCAACTCCCCCCGTAGCCGGGAAGCCGCATCCTCGGCGGCGGCGAGACGAGCCTGCACCGCGGCCAGCTCCCTGAGCGCCTTCTCCTTCCCAGCGCGCTCGAAGGCCGCTATGTCCTCGGCAGCACGGAGGCGCGTAGTGAGCCGGGCCCTAAAGCCCCGGGCTAAGGCGACCGTCTGCAGAGAAACCGTTATCAGGATGCAATCAACAAAAAAAGCATAGGGCTCAAGTAACTTACCCGAAGCCCGGAGGCGATGACCGCGTCGACGTCGCCCTCGTCGCCCCCTGGGTCACTCCCTCGGGAGGCCTCCCCCCCGGGCAGAGCATCCTCCGAAGTTCCGTCGTCGGAAGAGCCGGAGGCCTGATCCGTCGCCGCCGGAACCCCGGGGCGAACGAACAGGCCCTTACCCCTCCCGGGTACAGGGAGCGCCGCCGTCGCGGGCCGAACCGCCGATGAACCCGTCTCCGGGGCCAGAATCGAGGCCATCGGAAGGACGCCCGGCATCCGGAACCGGACGGAGACCTCGCTGGACGAGGGCTGCGGCCGGGGCCTCCGGGGGCCGGAGGCGGCGAAGGGCTCGGGGCGTACATCTCCGAGTCCGAGCCCTGACCCTCCCCGGCCGGGACGCCGCCCATCGGATCCGGCCCGCCCGAGGTGTCGAGAGCGGCGGCAGATGGCCCGGCAACTGCCGCAGCAGCCTCCTTCGCGAGAGAAGGCGGTGGAGAAGACCGGGGCCTCGCCGGACTCCTCCGGGGTCGGGACCCCGCGGGGCTGCCAGACGGACAAGACCGCTTCGACGGCCCGCCGGCGGCCTCCTTCCCCCGCTTGCGTGAAGCAGGGGTAGGCAGAGGGGCCCGGGCTGGGAGCCTCAGCCCGAACGCCTCCGCGACGACGTTTCGGGGAGGGCCCTCCCCGATAGCCCGCAGCACCCTCTCGTGCTCGTCCTCGTAGTATCGGCCGACGAGGTTCGCCGCGACCTCTTTGGCCCGACCGTAGGACCTAACTGAAGGAGCAAGAAAAAGGAAGCAAGTGTTAGGGAGAACCCCCTAGCGAGGAGAAGGAATCTGAATACTTACGGTTCGCCACCGCCATCCGGGGTGGTCTGTGCGCCGGCGACATCCCCCTCCCTCGGCGGGTCTGGAACGGCGCCACCCGGAGAAGAGCCATCTCCTCCGCGAGGTCCCGCATAGACCGCCATCACGGTGAGGAGGTTCATCTCCGCCTCGGTCCACTCGAGGGCCACCGGAGCGCTAGACCTCGAGTACGTGGACGGCTCCCGGGAATAGGTCACCCCCGGGTCTCCTACCCAGAGGTAGAACCAATGCCGGAGACAGTCCCCCCAATGGTCCCGGGAGGCCGCCACCAGGTACTCGTCGGCGCGGCCCGGAGTCAGCTGGATCATGATGGAGCCGAAGGCCGATCTAGGGCCGCCTCTCCTCACTACCGGGCCCCTCGCCACCGGCTCGTAGAAGTACCGCAGAAGCCGCATGTTGGGCGTCACTGCGGTCGTCTCGCACAACCATATGAACACCCCCATCCGGACGAGGGTGTTCGGGGTGAGGTGGTTGAGCGCGAGTCCGTTCAACTGCAGGAAGTCGCGGAGCAGCGGGTGCACGGGAAGCCGAAGGCCGACCTCCACGAACGCCTCAAAGGCCACCACCTCCCCGTCCCGGGGGCTCGGCACCTGCTCCGCCGGGCCGGGGATCCTGATATCCCCCGCCTGGAAGTAGCCGCGCTCCAAGAAGGCCTCAAGGGCCCCCGAGGAGAACTCGGTGGCCCCAAGGAAATCGGAGGTCAACTCCTCCGCAGGCAACTCGGAGACCTTGGCGCGGCTCTTCGGCGCCATCACGAGCAAATTGCAGAAATCGCCACAAACTGCCGGAGATTACCGGAAGTCACCGGAAATCACCGGAACCTACCGGGAATTACCGGGGGCTACCGGGAACTACCGGAAACCACCGGACGCCTCCGGGCAGAAATGTCACCGGGAACTACCGGGCGTCCCCGGGCAAAGTCTCCGGAAGCCACCGGAAATCACCGGGCGAAATCACCGGAGGCTACCGGAAACCACCGGGCAAAGTCATCGGAAACTACCGGAAGTCACCGGGAGAAATATGGTTTGTGGGTTTGAGGGCTTGTGAACGTGCTCAAGTGGAGGGCCCCCTCACCTATTTATAGGTGAGCGAGGGGGCCCGGATGCCCGACACGTGTCCACAAAGCCATCAGAGCCGCGGAGTCGAACCGTCGCGCGCGGAACGAAGCGACGCGAACGCGGGCGCATCGGGGCGATGCGTCGGGCCGCGAATAGACGCGTCCCGCGGAGAAACGGTTCGGGAGCCGAAGCGCCACGGGGCGCGTGGGACTTCGCGGGATACGAAGCGTTGCAAGGGAGGTTCACATACCCGTCAAAGGCACCAAGTGCCCCCGAGGGGCTGGGGGGCTGCTGTTGGGGGAATCCCCAGCGGTCCCACGTAGTCCCAAGGTGGCCACGGCGGAACCCGGTGAGACCCGAAGGCATCGGGCCCTTGGTGGGGCCCGGAAGGTCTCCGGGACCCCGGTAACTCCCGGTGAGACCCGGAGGGTCCCCGGGCCCCCGGTGACACCCGGTGACACCCGGAGGGTCTCTGGGACCCCGGTGACTCCCTGTAAGACCCGGAGGGTCCCCGGGCCCCTGGTGACACCCGGTGACACCCGGAGGGTCTCCGGGACCCTGGTAACTCCCGGTGAGACCCGGAGCGTCCCCGGCCCCCGGTGACACCCGGTGACACCCGGAGGGTCTCCGGGACCCCGTTAACTCCCGGTGAGACCCGGAGAGTCCCCGGACCCCGGTAACTCCCGGTGAGACCCGGAGGGTTCCCGGGCCCCTGGTGACACCCGGAGGGTCTCCGGTACCCCGGTGACTCCCGGTAAGACCCGGAGGGTCCCCGGGCCCCCGGTGACACCCGGAGGGTCTCCGGGACCCCGGTCACTCCCGGTGAGACCCGGAGCGTCCCCGGCCCCCGGTGACACCCGGAGGGTCTCCGGGACCCCGGTGACACCCGGAGGGTCTCCGGGACCCCGGTAACTCCCGGTGAGACCCAGAGAGTCCCCGGACCCCGGTAACTCCCGGTGAGACCCGGAGAGTCCCCGGACCCCGGTAACTCCCGGTGAGACCCGGAGGGTCCCCGGGCCCCCGGTGATACCCGGAGGGTCTCCGGGACCCCGGTGACTCCCGGTAAGACCCGGAGGGTCCCCGGGCCCCCGGTGACACCCGGAGGGTCTCCGGGACCCCGGTCACTCCTGGTGAGACCCGGAGCGTCCCCGGCCCCCGGTGACACCCGGAGGGTCTCCGGGACCCCGGTGACACCCAGTAAGATCCGGAGGCTCTCCCCGGTGAGGCCCGGAGAGCCTCCGGGCTCATGGAGAGCTGTTGCTGACCGTGGGGCCTCTAGGAAGCCCGTGGCGCCACGTGTCGAGCATCCAGGCCGTCCGTCAGGCCAAAGGACGTCTTCGCCCTTCCATCCAACGGTCGCAGCAAGGGCATTTTCGTCTTTTGCATTTCTTGGGGGCTATATATACCCCTCTTGTACCCTTTTTCAGGGATTCCAATTCATTTCATATAAACACAATTCCCGGCTCTCTTGGAGACCTCTCCCCGAGAGCTCACCTCCCCAGCGGACTCGCGTCCGGAGAGAGCCAACAGGACTAGGGCCCCCACTGGGACCCGAACCTGTATAAACCTCCGTGTCACTTTTTGTGTTGCCCGGCGGGAGGAGACCAGTAACTCGGTCTGCTCGCGCCGCTGTACTCGTGCTGCGCACGTCCGAACCTGCCGGGGTATCCGTAATACCACGACAGGTTTTTCGCTTCTTTTTGGGGCTATAAATAGCCCTTGTACCCCTCTGTTGTAAAGGATCGGTTCTTTTATTGGAATAGCTACTCACAGACGTGCTCCGGAAGCCTCTCCCCCGGAGAGGGCCTCCCCAGCCGACTCCGGTCGGGAGCGCGTCGACAGGACTAGGGTCCCCACCGGGACCCGAACCTGTATAAACCCGTGTGTCATTTTTTGTGCTTGTCCGGCGGGGGAGGACCGGTCATCCGGTCAACCCGCGCCGCGTAATCTTCGCTAGGATCATTCTCAAAACCTGCCGGGGTATTCGCAATACCACGACACAGATCAAATTCAATCTCTAACTCCCAGATTTATCAATCTCTTTCTGTTTTCGAAAACAAGAATTAATTGAATATTCTAATTACCCTAAATGCCCTGAGTTTCAGAATTCAGATCTTCACCTAATCCAGACCAAATTATTCTTGGATTGTAATCATGGGCATGCCAATACGTTAATCCAAAAAGTTGACAGCCAGATTCCATCATTTAAACCCTTTTTGCAAATCAGTCCAAATTATATCGCAGCTTAGTCCTTTTCTAATTTCCAAGAGCCCGAAAAGGTTAAAAGCCACAAATCAACTCCAGATCTCAATTTGATTCAAGGAATACCTCCTAAATGCTATTCAATACAAAGTCGCCTTTTGTCAGAACATCAAAATCCCACCCTAAGTCTCAGATTTCCAGATTTTGACAAAACCGAGACTCAAGATACCCTAATTACCCTGTTTTCACTTCAGTTCAAATTTGATCAAGAGTTCCCAGATTTTATCAGGTATTCTCCCAAATCATCCGTTGAATAAAGTTCTTCAAATCTGTGAAGTCGAAATCAGCCACAATCCTCAATATCTCAGATTTTACAGATTAGTCCAAATCAGAAAACTGAAATTACAAACGAGTCCAGCCTCTTGTTTCGACCAGCATCATCACCTTCGACCAGAGAAGCCGCGACCAGTAGCCGTGCCGTTTTCGACCTTGGGCCCAGCTGCGACCTGGAGCACCAGTGCACCGCAGACCACACCGCCAGTCGAGCTTCGCCGCAACCCCGTCGCCACATGCGCGCACCAGATTGGCCGTAGCAGCGCCCGAATCCTTCCTTCGCACGCGCGTGCGCTCGCCTGCAGCAATGTCAGAAGCTTTGTGCCACATTGCTTCCATGCCGGAGCTGCCAGACACTTTGCCACTGCACCTGCCAGAGCACGCGATGACCGTGTTGAAAAGCCGTTGAGACCGCTGAACACCGCCACCGTAGCCAACCAGCTGGATATCCTCCCGATTGCTCCAAGTCTCGAGAGCCCCATCCTCCACTATTTAAGCCCCCCCGTAGCTCGCAGCAGCTTCACTCCGCACCAGAGCCAGCAAGTCTCGCTTCCTCCAGCTTCTTCTCGTCTTGTTCTTCGTCTCCAGCAAGCCGCCGAAGGGGAGAACGACGACAGGGAGCTTCGCTGCATCAACCTCCGATCCAAATTCACCAGTGAGTGTCTCTGCCTCACCTATCTATGCTGTACCAAGTAATTGAACTCCGGTGGTTCCTATCGCCGGTGATCGCCGTTATTTGCTTTTGCCCTGTTCCAGCCTTCTAACCCGATTTAGCCAAAATTAGTACTCCTTTTAGTAGAAGCAATTGATCAGTAGATCCTTCCTTGCAAGCCCTTGCGGTTGGATTTCAAATTGAAGCTCGGATGGAGCCTTCCCCCTGTTTTCGCGTGCCACCGTGAGCTGTTCACGTCGCCGGCCCGAATAGCTTCACCTCCGACCAAATTGATTGTGGCATTGTGATCCCTGAACTCCGTAGATGGTGTAGCCAAACCAAATTGACCGGAGCTACCTTGTATCAGCGGCGCCCCAGTGGCCGTCTTCTTCGAGTCCGGCATCAACATCGGCGAGCTCCAGTATTTGATTGCAACCCAATTCCTCGCTGGAGAATGATCAGCAACACCCCAGAAGCGTTAATCCTCAACCAATTTCGAGTTTCATCGTCTGTAGCTTGTGGCCACCGTAGATCACCTTAGTTCCTGAAAACCGACGAGTTCAACCTCACCGTTCGTCGTCGTTGTGGAGTGATATGCTCAGTAGGTTGAGGCAGATCTACAGGACAAAGTAGATTGAACAATGGCCCTTCAATGTTGTGCCAAATCGCAAGATATAGCTGTGCCAAGATCTGTCCAGTACCTGTGTCTTGCCGTGTCGGCACCGTGATTTCTCATCGCCGTTCATCACCGTCCGACCACCTTAGTTCCTGAAACCTCCACCACTGGATTCCTGTTGTCTTCGCCTACCTCCTAGACATAGTTGGCGAAGCAAAGCTCAAGAGGATCGATCAAACACTCAAGCCCTAGAATCTGGCCGTGCACTGACATTCAATTCTCTGTGTCCAGGGGCCTCTTTGCAAATTTCCTAAATTCTGGACTTTCCTGTGGAAACCACCTTGTCAAATAGCTACCTTATTACATTTTGCATCTAATGCTTTGATCAAATCACATTCTTCCCACTGGAAATTATCCAAACCACATCAATGCCATTCCTTGATAATGCCAGCCCTTGTCAATTCATGTCAGCCAATGGCATTGGGCAAGTTTAACCACTTCTGTTTGTGCAACCTGAAAACCACCTTGTCCATTGAACTTGTAGAGCTATGTTCTACATTTTATTCAACTACCACACCTTGAGATAAACTCTCTAGCATTCTCTGAAGCTATGTCAGAGCCCTGAACCGAATGTCGACCTTTTGACGTTCGTCGTTTTTGAGCAAAATAGCCACGGACTTGATGTCCATATTGCAGCCTTGAAACCCTGAAAGTCTCTAGCATTCGTCCTCAACCCTAATTCCATAAATCTCCAAGATTAACTCAAATCCAGCTTTCAAGCTTACCTGTTCCAGTATCGCTGAGAGTATTTCTCCTTTGCATGTTGGATATAGATTATTAATGGATTGTGATTCCTGTTTGCTTGTTTGATCTTTGATTAGAACAAGAGCCTGAGTACAGAGATTTCGTCAGATCCGACATCGACTGCTGTACCTTACGACGCGGAAGGCAAGTCATATTCTTGGACATCTTGAACCTATATTTTATGAATTGTTAAGACATTGCCTTGACTATATGCAGTATTGCATTTGATGAAATGACGAAGGTATGATATGGCAGTACTAGGCTGTATGCCGACAAAAGATGAGGAGATTCCTTATAAAATGATCAAATCGTGAGCCATAACTAATATATATGTATATATGTATATTCATGAAATAGAACCCTTCCGTGGCTAGAGTTTGGTATGGAATGGTGGTGGCACTGACGAGTGCAGGGTTTGTGGAATGCACTGGTCATGGGCATGTAAGGACTAGAACCTTGTGTTGTGCTTCTATGCGGCATGAAAAACGTACCAACCACTTGCCCGGTTATGGGACGGGCGCAACTTAGTAGCTTTCTTTAGTATTAGCTTTTCCCTGCAATGGTTGTCGATCCAGTGTCTTGCGAGAACTGGTGGGCCGCAGAAGGCCATGAGTGATGTGAGTTCAGAAAAATCATGAGAGGAAAAGGTGGAAAGAAGGAAGACGCCCTATGCCAGATTAAGTCGTGCGCGACTATAATCAAGAGAGGCTATGTGTCTTGCGAGAACATAGACCCAGGCTAGGAAGTAAGGCAGTACGGAGGACCCACAACGGTACTTGAGACTTAACTGTCTATTTACCGGGCAGGGAGTTGTTAATGCTAGGACTATAAACTGTTGTGTCATCTCGGCCTTGTCACATGCGTAAAAGTCGCATGGAGAGATACCGACTTGAAAGCCGAATGATTGGTGGATTAAAGTGGTACACCTTTGCAAAGTTAAAAATGTATTCGAATACTCCGAGCTCCCGAGTTTATAGGAGCCTGCGCGCTGTGGATCCTATCCACATCGATGTGACACAAGTATGTTTTCTAAATAAAATATGGATAGACTTAGCTCATGTGTGCTTGACATGTGTTGTCATGAAATGAGGTGCTAACATGGGCAGACATGTGTTGTCGTGCTATGGTAGTTCTTCTAAGAGTTTATAAAAGATATTAATGATATGTCATAATGAGCACTGCCATAGATTTGGAAAGAGAAAAAGTATTTTGCAACCTTCCCTCCTTCCCTAATAGCATAGGTTCATATCAGTCTACTATATGTATCTGTTCTTATCTATGACTTGCTGAGTACGTAAGTGCTCACCCTTGCAATTCACTATCCAATAGATGGAATGCCCCTGATCAAGACGAAGGCCTGGAGAACTTCTTGGATCCCTGAAGGAAGAGAGTCAGTTCCACCCAAGTCCTGAAAAGTGTTGGTCTGCTTTCAACTTCTTGCTGTGGGGGTTCACTTAGCTTCTGCCGAGTAGTTGTTCTTCTGCAATCAAACTTATTTACGCCGTGATGGCTTGTAATTTATTATGTTGTAATGAGGCCAGTTGGCCATACTGCTCAATGTAATGCAAATTAAACTGATGCAATATACTCCAATGTTTGGCTCATCCTGGGAAGTCAAAAGGTAAGGGATCAACTGCAGTGAGCTGGGTCCCCATGGGAGTAGTCGTGTCCCCCTGTGAGGGCGGGATGCGGCAACGGCGCCGGAGGCCAGGTCCCGGGGGCCAAAATGGCGGCGCTCGAGGAGGCACCGGAGGCCAGGTTCCTGGGCAAATGGCCGCGCCCAGGACGGCACCGGAGGCCAGGTCCCGGAAGCCAAATGGCGGCGCCCGGGACGGTGCCTGTAACACCCTGAGTTAGGGGTGAAAACTTCCTTTTTCATTAATAGCATGCATGTATGTATCTGTAGTAATAGCCAGATCAGTATCTATCCTAAGCCCTAAAATCTCCAAAATCTATCCTGTGACCTCAAATCAAGATCAGATTGTTCAGATGTGATATATCAGTTACTCTGAACTTAAAAGCCTTCAGAACCTAGATCCAATTCTATCTCTAAATTCCAGATTTATCAACCCCATTCTATTTTCGAAAACAGAAATACCTTATATTACCCAAATACCCTAAGTTTCAGAAATCCAGATTTAATCCGAATCTTGACCAAGTTCAGACCAGATTATTCCTGGAATATGATCATGGGTATGTCAATACCTTAATCTAAAAAGTTGACAGCCAGATTTCACCATCTAGACTCTTTTCACAAATCAGTCCAAGAGTTATCGCAAATTACTCCTTATCTGATATCTAAAAACCCAAAAAGGCTAAAATCTCCAGATTAACTCCAAATTCAGAATTTCTTCGGCAAATCTTCTCAAAATGCTATTTGCCACAAGTCTCTCTTCTGTGCAGATATCAAAATCGAACCCTAAATGCCAGAATTCGAAATCGACAAAACTTAAATCTTATTTTACCCTAAATTACCCTATTTTCAGTTTGTATCGAAAACTATTCAAATGTGTCAAATCTTATCAATTACCTTTACCAAATATCCTGTTGAAAATAATCTACCAGATTAGTGAAATCAAATTCAACTCTAACCTTCCAAATCTCCAGAATTACAGATTGGTCCAAATGTGAAAATCAGATATTGCAATCAGGCCCCTAATTCGACCAGGGAAGCAGCCAGTGCACGACCAGAAGCTCGCCGTGCGTTTGCGCCGTGCACGTTCGCCGCTGGCCAAGCTTCTCCTGCAACTTGATCGTGCATGCTGTTGCGCACGTGTCCTCGCCTCAGCCGTCACCGTGGCAGCGTCGCTGCAACGTCGACGACCAGTGCCTGCTCCCGCGGGCGATCAACGGCTTTTGTCAGCAATTCATCGCCACGTAGCTTCGCCGCGCCAGTACTTGTCGCCACCGCTTGGTACAAGCTTTGGCAGGTCCCGATGAGGCGACATTGTGATCAGCTGAAAGCTTGTCGCCGTCGCATCACCGCTCTTGCTGTTTCTTCGCCGCTACTGCTCCTGCACGCAACCAGTCAAGTCACAGCAGCCAATCTCTTCATTGTTTCCTCTTCGCAAGCCTCGCCTGCCTATTTAAGCACTCCTGTGCTCAGCAACTCCCTCCACACATCATCACAAACCAGCCAAGTTCCAGAATTTCCTGTTTCAGTCATCTTCTCCGGCGAGCCATCAAGGAGGCTCACGGTGCCAGCACTCTACAGATCATCTCCTGCCAAATTAACAACACCAGTGAGTTTCCCTGCTCATTCTCTCTGTGTGATATCATCTAATTGCTCCCCGGTGACCTCTAACGCCGGCGATCACCGGAAATTGCTAAAATTCGAAGAATGCCCTGTTCCGGCAATGTAGCTCGAATTACTCCAAATTAGCCTTCGATTCTGTAAACAAAATTGATCAGTGAGCTAAATCAAGCAAGCCTATAAGCTTAGAATCCCCAATTAAGCAAGAATCGAACCTTTTCCCTAAACCGAGCTTCACCAGAAAACCTGCGATTCGCGCGCCAGTCCCTTCGTTTCCCGCGCACGGTTTTAACTTCAACGGTCCAGATTGCTTCGTGGTGTGCCACGTGGCGCCCATCTGGACCACGGCTCGCCTCTATAAATAGGGCCTTGGGGGGCCCGGTAACTTCATTCCAAACTTCCACGGCTCGTGAGTTTTAGCTCTCCCGGTAGCTCTCTCCCGATAGCTCTTCTCGGTAGCTAGCGCCCAGTAGCACGCGTCAAGGACTTTTAGGCTTAGCCTCCTGAAAAGTTAGTCTCTAAGAAAAACTAACCTGATGGCACCGAAGGGTCGAGCGAGGACGACCGAGGTGCCCCCAGAGGAGGTCGCTCCAGACTTCCTCTGGGTGTCCGAGTTCACGGCCGAGGACGCCGAGTCCATGGTCGAACGCGGCGTTGTCGAGGATGGGGACATTTGGGTCCCCGTGGTGAAAGACGGAGCCCCCCGCCCCAGGCCCGGAGAGGTCGGGGCCTTCCTGGAGGCGGGGCTCTGGCTCCCGGTGCATCCCATGCTCCGGGAGTTTCTGAAGGAGTATGGGGTGGCCCTCAACCACCTCACTCCGAATGCGCTCGTCCGGATGGGCCTCTTCATCTGGCTCTTCGAGACGGCGACCGGGAGGGAGCCCACCCTACGCGTCTTCCGGTACTTCTACGAACCGGCTGCGAAGAGCTCCCACCTGGTGAAGGGGGCGCCCAAGTCCCCCTTTCGCTCGGTGATGGTGCAGATGCTGCCGTCCCAGGTGGCCGACTACCCGGTGGCAGCCTCTCGGGACCACTGGGGCGACTGGATCCGGAGGTGGTTCTACCTCCGGGTCCGGGACGACGAGGTGACTTACGCCCCGGTGCCCGCCTCCTACAGCCGGTCATCTGCACCGAAGCCTCCGGTGTGGACGGATGAGGAATTCGAGCTCCTCGGCAAGGTGATCATCTCCCAGAAAACCCGCTCTATGCGGGACGCCGCCGAGGAGATGATGCTCCTGAGGATCTCCCCCTTCGCACGCTGGAGAAGGGGGGTCGGCATGGGCCCGGAGCAGCGGCCCCCGGTCAAGCCAGTGACCTGACGTAAGTCCCGATAACCTGCTTCATTGCACTTACAAATTTTTGTAAATTTGACTAACTCTTTACCTCTTGTAGTCCGGCCGTACCCGGCGGCGCGGGAGAAGGCGGAGAACCTCCTGGGGAGGTACTTCGCCAACGAGCACGAGCGCGTCGTGCCCCTCGTGGGGGAGGGCCCTCCCCGGAACCTGGTGGCCGAGGACTATAGGCTGATGCTCCCGGAGAGGAAGCCACTCCCCACCCCCGGGTCGCACAAGCCGGGGAGGGACGTGGCCGGGGGCTCTGAGCCTAAGAAGGCCAGAGTCCAAAAAACCCCCGGCCCATCGACGACGCCGGCGGCGACACCGGCGAAGCCCCGGGACCGAGCTCGCCCGGGCGCCGTCCCTGAAGGAAGCAACACCCCCTCCCCCGAAGAGCCCCGTTGACTCTCGGGGGAAGGAACCGGCCGCGGGCGGGGCGGCATCTGACTCGGTGAACTACGCCCCGTCGCCGCTTTCGATAGCAGTCCTCCCAGCACCCCCGGCCCCCTTGGAGCGGGAGAAGTTGGAGGTGTGGTTCGCGGAGGCATCGCCTCCGGGAATGGAGTGGCCCGTGGACGAAGGGGGGAGCCCCTCCATCTTCGAAGTCCCTCCGGAAGTAGAGGCCCCGGGGGCCTTCCCGCCCGGGAAGGGGAAAGGGTTGATGGTCCCTCCCCGGACGGTGAGCTCTTCTGAGAGCTCCCCGGCCACTTCCACGGAGGCCACCTCCTCGGCGACGAAGAAGACGACTACGCTGCTGGACGGCCAGGTCCGGGGACCATCCACCGGCCGCGACGGAACCGGCGTCGGGCGGGAGACCCCCCTGCTTTCCGCGGGGGAGGTCGCCCGCTATACGGAGGGCCTGCAAACCTGGAAGGTGCAGGCCTTCGTTGCGGTGGGGACGCTCCATGATCGTTTCCGGGGGTTCAATCTCTCCATGCCCAGGTAACCCGAGTTGGTGACGTCTTCCTTCGTGCCCTGCACTTGAGTTTTTTTTTTCTAACTCTAGAGTTTGTAGGCGGCGGCTGTTACCTGGGGCGTTGAGCAGCGGATGAGCCGGCTGCTTAAGGACGCAGAGGACCGGGCCGCGGCTTACCTGGGGCAGCGGAACGAAGCCCTCCGGGAGCTGGCCGGGGTCCGGGCCCAGGTCCACGTCTCCGAGACCGTCAACGGCAGCCTTCGGCAGGAGGCCAAGGCGAGGGAGGAGGCGTTCCGGGAGCTCGAGGGCTCGAGCGTCTGGGCAGTGACGGATGCGGGCTGCTCCGTCTGCTCGGCCCTCTAGAGCCTTGGCGTAAGCCTAGGCTCCGGGAGCAGCTCGGAGGTGCCCCGGGCGACCCTTGCGGAGGCCGTGCGTTTTCTCAACGCGCAGGTCTCCGTCATCCCGGAGGCTACTGACGCCCGGGCTCGTGGCCGGGCGATCCCCGTCATTGCGGCCGCTACCGGGCTCGTCGAGCACCGGGGAGTGGGCGCTCGGGCAATCGGGGGCCGCATCCCCTGGTGCTTCCCCGAGTTCTTCGAGCCCTCGCGCCGGGAGGTGGAGCAGCTCACCGGGGGCTTCTTTTACCGGATCATCCGGGTGAGATTCCCAGCACTGGCGCCTCCGGCAGTGGACGCCCCGGCCCCGGCCTCGGAGGAAGCCCCCCGGGGGGAGGACGCCAACGAAAGAGTATGAGCCTCCCCCCGGGTCTTTAGATAGGACCCTTTTTGTTTTCTTAGGATTTTGATGCCGGTAGCTTCTTAGGAGAAGCCCCGAACACTTGTAAAAAGACATTTTGAATGCAATAGAGTTAGAAATTTTTCTAAGTCTTTGAATTGAATGCGATGTTACCAGGGTTCCTGGGAGGTTACTCCCGGGTGAAGGTCTGGGAGGGGCTCTCCGGGGGACGCCCAAGCGGCTTTAATATTGCTAAGCCTCATCTCTGGGGAGCGCAGCGGGGATGTCGTCTGGGAGCCCGTCCGGTTAAGGTGGCATCCGGAGTGGCACTTGAAAAATTTTGACAATCATCGCGCCGAATTGTCCCCTCTGCATCTGGGGTTCCGGATGATACCTCCTCTCCGGATACTTCCACCGGCGGGATACGAGTTTGACAATCAATAAAGCTGTTTGCTTGCTTCTTCTTTCGTTGTCTCTTTTTATTTTTTCTTATTGGATGGTCTGGACGACTCCTTTTCACAAGAATGAGCTAAGTTTGCTCGTGGGCGGTGCGGTCGACACCCGGGGGTTCCTTATCCCCCCCGCCCACAGCGGGCCGGAGGGTAGCTCTGCACGCTGTGGGGGTAGCAAGGCCCCCGGGGTGGAAGTGACCTGTAGCATAGGAATTTTTCTAAGTTAGAAAATTTTAAAACGAGGTTTCCAAGGAAAAGACCTTCCGGGAGGCAATCGTCCAGTCGCCATGAGAACGGGGAGCCGGGAATAAGGCCTCGTGTGGAAGAAACATCCGAGAAAACACGATAAGATTTCCGGAGATGAGCTTCCTAGGAGATGATCATCCGGTCGCCGTGAGAACGGGGAGCCGGGAATAGGGTCTCCGGGGAAGAGATGTCCGAGAAATCTGTAACTTCTCCGGGAGAGAATCGTCTAGTCGCCGTGAGGACGGGGAGCCGGGAATAGGGTCTCCGGGAGGCAATCATCCGGTCGCCGTGAGAACAGGGAGCCGGGAACAAAGTCGCCGGGAGGAAATCATTCGGTCGCCGTGAGAACGGGGAGCCGGGAATAAGGTCGCCGGGAAGCAATCATCTGGTCGCAGGGAAGCAATCATCTGGTCGTCGTGAGAACGGGGAGCCGGGAATAAGGTCGCCGGGGACCAAATATCCAAGAATGCCATTAGACGTCCCACTGGGGAGAGCGTCTACTCCCGGAGGAGGAAGAGATCCAAGAAAGCCATTAGAAGTCCCACTGGGGAAAGCGTCTACTCCCGGAGGAGGAAGTGCCCGATGACGGGTCTTGAGTGTTTGGGCAGGGGACTAGTCTCCCAAAGTGACTCGTTGCCGCGGCCGCTGGGGACCGGGTTGCCGCTTACACACTCAGTCCACGAGGGCTGATCGTAAGCCGCCCTACAGGAGGGACTTGTTGGGTCTGGGCCCACATCCTCACGGGGAGGGCTTCCTCGCGGGGGGGGGGGGGGCATCCTCACTGGGAGGGCGTCCTCGCGGGGAGGGCATCGCCGCTAGGGGCGGTAATGAGAAGAACCTGCAATGAGACAGTTGAAGAGCAAGACCTATGTATTGCTAACAAAATGAAGTACAGTGCCCCCCCTGCGAAGTCGCGAAAGGGAAGGAAAAGGTAAGTACAGTGTCCCTCCTCCCCCTCCGGCTTGACCGCTCCAGGGGAGGGGACAGGCCCGTAAGGCTAAACATAGAACTTGCGAACTAAACGCAAGTTCCACGTGTGCTTCAACTCCTGCTCTTGAAGGTTGGAGAGCTTCTAAGCCCCTGAGACCAGGACCGCGGAGATCCTGTAGGGGCCCTCCCACTTGGGGGAGAGCTTCCCCTGGGCTTGGGGGTCTGTGACGCGCTTGAGTACAAGGTCCCCAAGGCGGAAAGCTCTCTCGCGCACACGCTGGCTGTACGCGCGCACCATCTCTTGCTCTTAGATGGCGTGGCGGAGGAGCGCTTGGTCGCATTCCTCCTCCACGAGGTCGATCTCCAGGCGCTGGTTGGCCACGTTGGCCTTGTACGCTGCGGGCGTGGCTCCCTCCAGGAGCTTGACCCGCAGTGACCGGAAGCCGATCTCCGGGGGGAGGACTGCCTCCGCCCCGTAGACCAGGGAGAAGGGAGTACGCCCCGTTGCCCTGGACGGGGTCATGCGCATGGAGCAGAGGATGCTAGGGAGCTCCTCTGCCCATGCACCCCGCTTAGAAGCGGTTTGCTCGAGTCTCCGGCGCAACCCCTGTAGGATTACGCCGTTGACCCTCCCGACAGCCCCATTGTTCCGGGGATGGGCCACTAAGGAGAAGTGGATGACGAGCCCCAGGCCTTCGCAGAATTCCCGAAAATAAGCCGAGTCGAATTGAGTCCCGTTGTCCACGGTGATTTCCCGGGGGACACCAAAACGACATACGACGTTTTTCCGAAAAAACCGCTGGACGGCCCGGGACGTGATGCTGGCCAAAGGCTCCGCCTCAACCCACTTTGTAAAATAGTCGACCGCGACTACCGCATACTTGTATCCTCCGGGCGCTGGGGGAAGGGCCCTAAGAGGTCCATCCCCCAGCGCACGAAGGGCCAAGTGATGGGGATCGTCTGCAGCGCTATAGGGGGGAGGTTCGAGCCTTTGGCCATCTTCTGGCATGCCTCGCACGCGGAGACAAGGTCTCGCGCGTCGCGCATGACCGTGGGCCAGTAGAAGCCCTGCCGGAGGGCCTTGGCCGGGATGGCACGCGGGGCTTGGTGAGAACCACAGCTCCCCGCGTGGATGTCTTTGAGAAGTTGAAGTCCTTCCGGCCGGGGGAGGCAGCGCAGGAGGGCGGAAGCCCCCCGCTTGTAGAGCCTCCCCTCCAGCAGGAGATATGCCCGGGCTTTAACCCGGAGGCGTTTAGCCTCGGTCTCACTAGGAGGGTCCCCCTCACCCTTGATGAAGGAGATGAGGGGGTCCATCCCAGACGGAGTCCGGGTGATCTCGGCAACCTCCGGGACATGAGGCTCGTCGCCTGTGTCCGGGGAGGCCACCGAGGGCTTCGTGATGATTTCCAAGAACACCCCCTTTGGGAGCGATTCCCTGGCGCTTGCGGCCTGGGCCAAGGCGTCGGCCCGGTCATCATCCCTTCGTGGGATATGCCGGGCCTCGAGGCCGTCGAAATGCCTCTCCATCTTTCGCACCTCCGGCAAATAAAGACTTAAGTTTGCGTCATGGCACAGGTAAGACTTGTCCATTTGGCAAACTACGAGCTGAGAATCTCCCTTGACTAGGAGGTGCCGGATCCCCAGGGAGCGTGCAAGGCACATCCCAAGGAGCAAAGCCTCGTATTCGGCGATGTTGTTGGTTGCGGGGAACTCGAGCCGCGCGGCGTACGCGAGTTCCTTCCCCTCGGGGCTCTGGAGGACTACTCCCGCAACAGCCCCGGCGAGACACAGCGACCCATCGAACATGAGAGTCCAATGATTACTGCATTGGGGCGGCACAGGGAGGTCTTCGTCCCAGGACCCAGAGGCGGGAGTCCACTATGCGACGAAGTTGGCGAGGACCTGCGACTTGATGGCGGAGTGGCCGGTAAGGGACAGGGAGAAGGGGGCGAGCTCGGCCCCCCACTTCCCAATCCGGCCGGAGGCTCGTCGTCTGTGTCCGGGGAGGCCACTGGGGGCGAGCTCGAGCCCTCGGAGGATCTTGAAGAACTGGAGGCCTCGCTCCCCCGACTAGGAGATGAAGCGGCTTAGCGCGGCTAGGCGGTTGGAGAGCCGCCGGACATCCTTGACGGAGCGCGGCGGGGAATGTCTAGGATTGCCCGGATCTTCTCGGGGTTTGCCTCAATGCCCCGCTGGGACACGAGGAAACCTAGGAGCTTCCCCCCGGGCACCCCGAAGGCGCACTTCTCCGGGTTGAGTTTGAGCCCGAACGCGCGGAGGTTGCGGAAGGTTCCAGCCAGGTCATCGATGTGGGAGGCTGCGCGGGGACTCTTGATGACCGCGTCGTCTACGTAGACTTCTACGTTGCGGCCGACTTGATCTTTGAAGACCAGCATCATGAGGCGCTGGAAGGTCGCCCCCGCGTTCTTGAGCCCGAAGGGCCTATGGACGTAGCAGAAGGTTCCGAGGGGAGTTATGAAACTCGTCTTTTCCTCGTCCCCTTCCGCCATCCGGACTTGATGGTAGCTCGAGTAGGCGTCTAAGAAGCTCATGAGCTCGCACCCAGCAGTGGAGTCGACGAGCTGGTCAATCTGCGGGAGAGGGAAGTTGTCTTTGGGGCAGGCGCGGTTAAGGTCGGTGAAGTCCACGCACATCCGCCACCTGCCGGTTGACTTCTTGACGAGGACGGGGTTCGCGAGCACCTCGGGGTGCAGGACCTCCCGAATGAACCCCGCCTCTCGGAGCCGGGTGATCTCCACCTTGATTGCTTCTTGGCGCTCGAGGGAGAGTTTCCGCAGCTTCTGTTTGATCGGGGGGTGACCGGGGGCCACTGCGAGCTTGTGCTCAATGACCTCCCGGGCGACGCCCCGCATCTCCGAAGGCCTCCACGCAAAAACATCGGAGTTTTCGCGCAGAAAAGCCGCAAGTTGCGCTGCATGCTCCTCGGGGAGCTCCGCCCCGATTCGGATGGTTTTGTCTTCGTCGCCCGGGGACAGCGGGATCTTCCAGGGGCCCCCTTCTGGACGCGGCTTGAGGAGGGGTCTCCCGGGCGGTGGTGCAGCGGCGTCTAGTTCCGGGGGAGAAGCCTCCCCCCGGGTGTCTTTATGAGGTTGACGCTTCCGATTGTGGCCGCAGCGCACTCGTATAGAGCACGGGCCATGTCTTGGTCTCCCCGGACGTTGATCACACCATTCGGCCCGGGGATCTTCATGCAGAGGTAGTTTTGATGGGTGGCAGCCCCCAGCCGGTTGATTGTGGTCCTCCCCATTATCACGTTGTAGGAGGTGGGGAGGTCCACTACGTCGAAGCGGACTAACTCGGTCAGGTAGTTCTCCGTGGTGCCGAATGTCATAGGGAGGTCTACCTTGCCCACGGGGTGGATTGCCTTCCCCGGGATGAACCCTTTCAGGGGCCCTGCCGCGGGCTGCAGGAGCTTCTCATCCACCTGCATCTCTTTGCAAGCCTTCAGGAATAGGACGTCGGCGGAGCTCCCGCCGTCCACAAGGATGTGGGCCAGGTCGCAGTTGTAGATTGTCGCGGAGACGATGAGCGCGTCGTCGTGGGGGAAGTGCACCCGTCGCGCGTCTTCCGCCGTGAAGGTGAGGGGGACGTCCGACCACTTAGGTGGCGGGGACACATGTAGCACCCCCACAACCTTGACCTCGCGCGCATACTCCTTACGCTGGCTCTTAGAGTGCCGCCCGGAGGCGGACCCTCCCACAATGACGTTGATGTGGCGCTGAGAGGTTTGAAAGCGGAGAGCTTCTGAAGGTTCCCCTTCCTATGTCTGCTGACCCCCCGCGGGAGCGGGAAGGGCCGGAACAGCTGGCCGAGGAGCAAGGAGGCCGGAGTCCCCCCCCTGCTCACGCTGGTCGAGGAATGCTGCGAAGTGCTGCAATAGCTGGCTACAGTCTCGGGTAGCGTGGGTACTGGACCCGTGGAAGCTGCACCACGGTCCCTCCTGCCTTCTCCCCGCTGGGCCTTCCCGGCCGCGCGAAGACTGTAATCCCCATGGCCTTTCGGATTGGGGAAGGGGCGGTTGCCCCTCGGGGGGTTGCGCGAGCCGCCTCCGCCCTTGAGGACAAAGGTGTCCCAGGCCGTGGCTCGTTACGCCCCCCCTTCCTAGGGCGCTTGAGGGGATCCCTGGCCCCCCGGTCGGCTGGGGCGGGAGCCCCCTGGGTCTTCTTCCATATGTCGTCTTCCTCCGCCCGAGTGTACTTTTCGAGTACGTTGAAGAGCTCGTCGGCGGAAGAGGGGCTGCTCCGGGAGAGCCTTCGGTGGAGCTCCCCCGGGAGGATGCCGCTTTTGCAGGCTTCAATGACCGTAGAGTCGGGGACGTGGGCCACTTTGCTCTTCACCTGAGCAAAGCGGTCGAAGAAGCTTTTGATCGTTTCCCCAGTCCTCTGCCGGACAGTGTACAGCTGCGAGGAGTCCAGGGGGCGCACATAGTTCCCCTGGAACTTCGCGCAGAACTCCCGTTTGAGCTGTGTGAAAGACTTGATGGAGCCGGCCTTCATATTGTAGAACCAGGAGCGGGCGATGCCGGTGAGGTAGAGGGGGAAGACGTTGCATTGTACCATCTCGTCCCCCCCGGCCGCGGAGATGGCTGTGGAGTAAACCTGCACAAGGTCGTAAGGGTCTGCTTCACCGTTATAGTGCTCGGTGAGCGGAGGGCGGTTGGGCCGCGGCCACCTGATGCTGCGAAGTCTTCGGCACAGGGGCTAGTTAGCCCCCTGCACTTCCCGGGGAGAGTCCCGATCGCTGTCTTCTTTGACGGGACCCTCGTTGTCGGAGTCAGGGAGCGGTCCAAGAGGTCCACCGGAGTGGCAGTGGCGACGCTTCTCTTCTGGATCGAGGTTGAGTTCCCGGACGTCCGGGCTCTCCCCCGAGGAGGCTGGGTCTTCCGCGGGTCTCTTCCCCCTACCGGTGCGAGAGCGAGGCTCCCTGCGCCCGCAGCCGGGAGGAAGTTCTTCCCTGCGCTCAGGTGAATGCATGCGCTCGACCTCCCCCCAGGTGAAACAGACATGTTCCGCCAGGGGAGGGAGCTTATGCACTGTAGCTACCAGCCTGGAGGCTTCCAGGGCCGGCTGGGGGGAGCCCCCTGCGAAGACCCCCGAGACCGGAAAGGGGGAAGCCCATGTATTATCCGGAACCGGGGAGGGGGGCGCACGGCGACGTTTGGAACCGAATTGGTGGGAGCCCTTGTGGCAACGACCGGAACCGGAAAGGGGGAAGCCCCTGTATTATCTGGAACCGGCGAGGGGGGAGCCCCCGCGGCGACGTCCGGGACCAGGGAGCCGATGCGGGGGGGAGTCCGCTGAGGCACGGGAGCTACTCTGTCGACCGCCCCCAGTGCGGTAAACGCGACGTGAGGGGCGGGACTGGCTCCCGGTGTAGGGAAAACCCCCGGCATGAAATGCGCTCCCGGCCCCGGGAATGGGCCTGAGAAGCGGTACCCCCTGGTGCCACGAAGCGCCCTGGCATGAAGTAGCCCCCCGGCACCGGGACGGGCCCGGGCGCCGGGAAGGGTCCGGACGTATACCCCGCCGGGGGAGGGAAGCCCCCGGCTGGATCATACGGGGCGGCCAAACCCCTGGAGGCCGGGGGGGCCGCCGGGTAGGCCATAAACGGGGGCATAGTCCCCGAGTATGGGTGCGACGCAAATGTGGGGGCCGGAGGCCGCGCCAACACACTGAGCAGCTCATCCATTGAGCGCTGGGCGCGGAGCTGGCCCTCCACTAGGGCCTCAAGCAGGGCGTCCCGGGGAGTCGGGGGAGCCGTTGGGGGGAGACTGGTCCCGGCCGAGGTCCCTGCGGTCACCGGGAGTGACCTGGAGGTAGAAGCACCTAAGTTAAGAGAGAAGGAGGGAGGCGGTACTTGGGCTTGGCCGCCTCCGAGAGGAAGCACCGGGACAGCAGAGTCCCGGACGGGCAGCGCCGGGTCTCCGAGACCGGCGTCACCGGGAAGGGTGCGAGCCCTTGTTCTTGGGGGAGCCATGGCGTCTTGTCATGAGTCCCCACAGACGGCGCCAACTGTCGTGGAATTCCGAATACCCCGGCTGGTTTTGAGAACGATCCTAGCGAAGATTACACGGCGCGGGTTGACCGGATGACCGGGCCTCCCCCACCGGACAAATACAAGAAAAGACACGAGGATTTATACAGGTTTGGGTCCCGGTGGGGGCCCTAGTCCTGTCGGCGTGCTCCCGACCGGAGTCAGCTGGGGAGGCTCTCTCTGGGGGAGAGGCTTCCGGAGCACACCTGTGAGTTTTGGCTATTCCAATCAATATGAATCACTTGCTTACAACTGAGGGGTACAAGGGCTATTTATAGCCCCAAAAAGAAGCAAAAAGACCTATCTACTCCGGAAGCCACCGTCGGATCGAGGAGTAGCAACGTCCTTCTCCTGGTCAAACGTCTTGGATGCTTGATAGGTGGTCGCTGATTCCCGAGGCGCTCCTCGCGTGACCTGCACGTGATAAACAACTCGAGACTTTACCTTTAGAAGGGCGATGAGGCCCGAGACATGTGCCGGAGGCCAGGTCCCGGTAGCAAAAAGGCAGCGCTCGGGGAGGCACCGGAGGCCACGTCCCCGGGCAAATGGCGGCGCCCGGGACCGGCGCCGGAGGCCAGGTCCCGGGGGCCAAAATGGCGGTGCCAGGGGAGGCACCGGAGGCCAGGTCCCGGGAGCCAAAAGGCGGCGCCCGGGGAGGCACCGGAGGCCATATCCCCGGGCAAATGGCGGCGCCCGGGACCGGCGCCGGAGGCCAATTCCCGAGGGTTGGAAGGTGGCGCCCGGGGAGGCCCCGGAGGCGACGTCCCCGGGCAAATGGCGGCGCCCGGGACAGGCGCCGGAGGCCAGGTCCTGGGGGCCAAAATGGCGGCGCCAGGGGAGGCCCCAGAGGCCACGTCCCCGGGCAAATGGCAACGCCCGGGACCGGCGCTGGAGGCAAGGTCCCGGGGGCCAAAATGGCAGCGCTCGGGGAGGCGCCCCATGCCCTCCGGGGACGATGCTCGAGTCCCCGGAGGGTATGGTTCATGTTACCGGGAAAATCTCCAAGACAAGCCATCGGAGCCGTGATGCTTCGATTCCCACACTGTGCATTTATTACCGCGCCGTCATTCACTAAGGTCTTGTCTCAATGGGAGCGCACCATTTGGCCATAATGGCCGCTCCCGGTACGAACTGGTGACATCTCGTTTTGTGCGCCCATCCCTTCGTTTCCCGCGCGCTGTTTGAATTCAACAGCGCGGATGCACCATGAAGGGCCACGTGGCACCCATGGGGCCACATTTGGCCCCTATAAATAGGGCATCGGGGGCCTAGAGAAATCATTCCAAACTTCAAACTATCAAACACCAGGGCCTTTAGCTCAACGAGTGGCCCTCTTCCGGAAGCTTATCCTCCGGAACCCCTAAGTCCCCCTTTTTCCTAGAGCCTAAGCCACTGGAAAAATTAGATGGGACCCAAGGGCCATGCCAAGGCCACGGAGGTGCCACCAGAGGAAGTCACCGCGGACTTCCTCTGGGCCTCCGAGTTTACATCCGGGGACCTGGAGTCCTTGGTGGCCTGGGGGGTGGTTACGGACTGGGACGTCCGGATCCCCGCGAAGAAGGACAGAGCCCCCCGCCCCAGGCCTGGGGAAGTAGTGGCCTTCGAGGCTTTCCTCGAGACCGGGCTCCGGCTCCGGGTGCATCCATTGCTCCAGGAGTTTTTGAAGGAGTACGGGGTGGCACTGAACCACCTCACATCGAACGATTTCGTCCGGATGGGCCTCTCCATTTGGCTCTTCGAGAGGGGCACCGGACGGGAGCCAACGCTCCTGCTGTTTCGGTATTTCTACGAGTCGGCGGCGAGGAGCTCCCACCTGGTGAAGGGACGGCCGAAGTCTCCGTTCGGCTCGGTGATGATACAATTGCTGCCATCCTGGGTAGTGGAGTACCTGGTGGCGGCCTCCTGGGACCACTGGGGGGACTGGATTCAGAGGTGGTTCTACCTCCGGGTACGGGACAACGAGGTGGTGTACTCCCCGGAGGCCCCCTCCTACAGCCGGTCGTCCGCTCCCAAGCCGCAGGTGTGGACCGAGGAGGAGCTGAAGCTCCTCAGCAAGGTCGTGGGCTCCCATGGTGTCCGCTCTATGAGGAACGCCACCGAACAGTTGACGCTATTGAAGATCTCCCCCTTCTCGCATGGGAGGAGGGGGATCGGGATGTGCCCGGCCCAGCGGCCCCCGCAGAAGCCGGTGACCTGACGTAAGCTACCGGTTAATTTTCTCGTTTCTGTCGTGAATTTTTCTAACTCCTTACCTCATGCAGTCCACGGTATCCGGCCGCCCGGGAAAAGGTGGAGAACCTCCTCGGGAGGTACTACGCCGACGAGCACGAGCGCATCGTGCGCGTCATGGGGGAGGGCCCTCCCCGGAACCTGGTGGCCGAGGCCTTCGAGCTAAGGCTACTGGCGAGAATGCCCCTCCCCACCCCCAGTTCCCACCAGAGGGGGAAGGTGGCTACCGGGGGTTCTGAGCCAAAGCGGGCCAAGGCTCAGAAAGCCCCCGGTCCATCGACGACTCAAGGCTCTACACACGTGAAGGCCCGGGACGGAGCCCTTGGGTCAGGGCGTGCACGGGCCCCTCCCCGGCAGGAAGCTAGGCCCCCTCCCCCGGAGAACCCCGGGGAGGCCTGGGGGAAAGAACCAGCCAACGATGGGGGGGCATCCGATTCGCCGGATTACGCACCCTCGCCACCCGTGTCTCAGTGAGACCCCCCTGCTGTCCGCGGGGGAGGTCGACCGGTACACGAAGATCCTACAGACCCGAAAGGTCCAGGACTATGTCTCGCAAGGGACACTCCGCGAGCGCTTCAGGGAGCTTCAATCCCTCCAGATCTATGTACTTTCTCGAGCCGGTAGAAGATTTCCTTCGGTGCTCCCGACTCGAATTTTTCTAACTCTTGCACTTGTAGGGGGCGGCCATCACCTGGAGGATTGAAGCGCGCTTCAGCCGGGTGCTGAAGGACGCGGAGGAGAAGGCCGCTGCATATCTGGAGCAGCGGGACGACGCCCTCCGGGAGCTAGCCCGAGACCGCCAACGACCGGCTCCGGAGGTAGGCAAAGGCGAAGGAGAACGCCCTCCAGGAGCTCGAGGGCTCCATCGTCCGGGCCGTAACGGACGTGGGACGCTCCGTTTGCTCAGCCCTCGAGGGGCATGGAGTGAGCCTGTGCTCGGGAGGTTGCTCCGAGGCGGCGCCGGTGACCCTTGCGGAGGCTGTCCGTTTCCTTAACGCACAAGTCTCCGTGATTCCGTAGGCTGCCGACGCCCGGGCCCGGGACCGGGCGATCCCAGTCGTGGCTGCCGCGGCCGGGCTCGTGGAGCACCGGGGGGTCGGCGCTCGG
Source organism: Pharus latifolius (assembly GCA_019359835.1). Taxonomy (NCBI): domain Eukaryota; kingdom Viridiplantae; phylum Streptophyta; class Magnoliopsida; order Poales; family Poaceae; genus Pharus; species Pharus latifolius. The sequence continues at coordinate 42,944,965 of CM033322.1, read as the reverse complement.
GCGATCGGGGGCCGGATTCCCAGGAGCTTTCCAGAATTCTTCGAGCCATCTAGGAGAGAACTGGAGCACCTCGCCGGCGGCTTCTACGACTGGATAATCCGTGTTTGATTCCCGGCATCGGCGCCTCCGGGAGCGGATGCTGTGCCTCCGGCGGGAGCCCCCCGGGGGGAGGACGCAAATGACCAAGTATGAGCCTCCCCCCAGGTCTAGATAGGACCCTTTTTGTTTTTAGGTTTTTTGCTCCCGGTAGCTTCTTAGAGGAAGCCCCAGACACTTGTACAAAAAAAATTCTGATGCAATACAAGTTGAATTTTTTGCTAAGTATTTAAATGAAATGTACCAGGTTACCCGGGAGGTTACTCCCGGGCGAAGGTCCCGGAGAAACTCTTTGGGGGTGAGGCCTTTGAGCTCCGGCGGGTGTCACCCGGGGGATGCCCAGGCCGCCTTTATTTTGTTAAGTCTCTTCTCCGGGGGACGCAACGGGGGCGTTTCCCGAGAGTCGATCCGGTTGCGGTGGCAGTCAGAGTGGCACCTCGACAACTTCGATATTCATCGCGCAGAACTATCCCCTCCGCGACCGGGGTCCCGGAGGGTTCCCCCGCTTCGAATACTTCCACCGGCGGGCTATGAATATTGGCCCGAAGACCTGCTCCAGGAGGCCCAGTGTCGCATACGAGGCTTGTACTAGACCTGGCCCCGAAGATATCGGAATGCCTCCGGGATTATTAGGCGTAGGATCTTTCCGAGTTGTATCCCGGGTCGTATCGTATCTGATGTAATGGTGCCCACCAGAGGGGGAAGATGTCCTGCGATTAAATGATCTTCAATAAAGCTAAGTTTACAATTAAGTTTGCTTGTGTACTTTGAACTCTTAGATGGTCCGGAACGGGGTGATTACGTGTGCTCCTTGCCCCCCTCCTCCACAGCGGGCCGGAGGGTAGCTCCGCGCGCTGTGGGGGTGGCAAAGCTCCCGCGGTAAAGACCCTCCAAGTAAGAATTCTTCAAGTTTTCCCAAGGTTATAAGAATTTTTGGGGACGATTTTTCAGAAGCCCCGGTGGGATCCTATGGTCGCCGTAAGAATGGGAAGCTAGGGGTGAGGTCTCCGGAGAAAGAACGTTCAAGAAAAATCCGTAAAATTCCCGGGAATAATTTACAGAACTCTCCAGTTGCCGTGAAGACAGGGAGCCGGGAACGAGGTCTCCGAGAAAAGTATCAGAGAATTCCGAAATTCCAAGAAATTCTACCCGGGGCCAAAACCTTCCGGTCACCGTGAGAACGGGGAACCGGTTGATTCTTCCGGGAGGCCCAATATCTCCAGGAATTTTCCTGGGAGAAAACCCTCCGGTCACCATAAAAACGGAGAGCCGAGAACGAGACCTTCGGGAAAAAACATCCATGAAAATCCAAGAAGGCGAAATTCCCGGGGATAATTTTTCTAGGAGACAACCCTCCGGTCACCGTGGAAACGGGGAGCCGGGAACGAGATCTCCAAGAAAGAATATCCGAGAATTCCGTCTCACTGAGGAGATAAATTACTCCCAGTGGAGGGTGTGCCCGATGACGGGTCTGAGTGTTTGGGTAGGGGACTAGTCTCCCAAATTGACTCATTACCGCGGTCCTTGAGGACCGGGTTGCTGCTTCACCCTCAGTCCACGAGGGGTGATCGTAATCCGCCCTACGGGAGTGTGACTCTCGTTGTAGGGACTTGTTGGGGTGTGATAGCCCACTTCCTCACGGGGAGGTCATCATCGTTGAGAGGGCATCGCCGTGAGAGACGGTAATGTAAAAATCTGCATTCAGACAGCTGAAGAAAAAATCAGTTGTATTGATAATGAACCGAAGTACAATGCCTCCCCCTGCGAAATTGTGACAGGGGAGGGATCGGTGAGTACAATGTCCCCCCTCCCCCTCCGGCGTAATCGCTCCGAAGGAGGGGACGAGCCCGTAGGCTAGATGTAGAACTTACGAAGCAAGCGCACGTTCCACGTGTGCTTCAGCTCCTGCTCTTGAAGGTTGGAGAGTTTGTAAGCCCTCGAGCCCTGGACCGCCGAGATCCTGTAGGGGCCCTCCGATTTGGGGGACAATTTGCCTTGGGCTTGGGGGTCTGTGACGCGCTTGAGGACAAGGTCCCCGAGTCAAAGAGCCCTTTCGCGGACGCGCTGGTTGTATGCGCGCGCTGTTTCGCTCTCGTAGATGGCATGGCGGAGGAGCGCTGGGTTGCGTTCCTCCTCCACGAGATCGACCTCCAGTCGTTGATTTGCCTCGTTGGCTTGGTACGCCGCGGTCGTAGATCCATCTAGGAGCTCAACCCGCAGCGACCGAAAGCCAATCTCCGGGGGGAGGACTGCCTCAGACCCGTATACAAGGGAGAAGGGAGTATGTCCCGTCGTCCGGCTCGGAGTCATGCGCATTGAGCAGTGGATGCTAGGGAGCTCCTCTGCCCATGCACCCCGCTTGGGAGCGACTTGCTCGAGCCGTCGGCGTAACCCTTGTAGGATTACGCCGTTGACCCTTTCAAAGGCCCCGTTGCTCTGGGGATGGCCCACTGAAGCGAAGTGGATGGTGAGACCCAAGCCTTCAAAGAATTCCCAAAAATACGATAAGTCAAATTGGGTCCCATTATCGACAATGATCTCTCGGGGGACGCCAGAACGACACACGATATTTTTCCAGAAAAACCACTGTACTGCCCGGGACGTGATGCTGGCCAAAGGTTCAGCCTCTACCTACTTAGTAAAGTAGTCGACCACGACCACCGCATACTTGTAGCCCCCGGGCACTGGGGGGAAGGGGCCTAGGAGGTCCATCCCCCAACGCGCGAAGGGCCAAGTGATGGGGATAGTATGCAGTGCTATGGGGGGGAGGTTCAAACCCTTGGCCATCTTCTGACAGGCCTCGCATGCGGAGACGAGATCTCTCGTGTCGCGAATCACCGTGGGCCACTAGAAACCCTGGCGAAGGGCCTTGGCCGCGAGGGCACGCGGGGCCAGATGAGACCCGCAACTTCCCGCGTGGATGTCATCGAGAAGCCGGAGCCCTTCCGGCCGTGGAAGGCAACGAAGCAGGGCGGAAGTCCCCTGCTTGTAGAGCTTCCCCTCCAACAGGAGGTATGCCCGAGCTTTGGCCCAGAGGCGCTTTGCCTCAGTCTCGTTGGGAGGGTCCCCCTCCCCCTTGATGAAGGAGAAAAGAGGGTCCATCCAAGACGAAGTCCGAGTGATCTCGGCGACTTCCGGGACACGGGGCTCGTCGCCCGCGTCCGGGGAGGTCACTGAGGGCTTAGTAATAATCTCCAAGAAGGTCCCTTTGGAGAGCGGTTCTCAGGCGCTGGCTGCCCGGGCTAGGGCGTCGGCCCGGTCGTTGTCCCTTCATGGGATGTGCCGGGCCTCTAGGCCGTCGAAGTGCTTCTCTATCTTGCGCGCTTCCTCCAAGTAAAGGCTCAAGTTTACGTCATGGCACAAGTAGGACTTGTCCATTTGGCAAACTACGCGCTGGGAGTCCCCTTTCACTAGGAGGCGTCGAATCCCCAGGGAGTGCGCATGGCATAACCCGAGGAGCAAAGCCTCATATTCGGCGACGTTGTTCGTGGTGGGGAACTCAAGCCGCGCCACGTACTCGAGTTCCCTCCCCTCGGGGCTCCGGAGGACTACTCCCGCACCAGCCCCGGCGAGACACAGGGAGCCATCAAACATGAGTGTCCAATGGTCACTGCGTCGGGGCAGCGCGGGGAGGTCTTCATCCCAGGGCCCGGAGGCAGGAGTCCACTCCGCCATGAAGTCGACGAGGACCTGTGACTTGATGGCGGAGCGCCCCATGAGGGAAAGGGAAAAGGTGGCGAGCTCGGCCCCCCACTTCCCTATCTGGTCGGTGGCTTCTTTGTTTCGGAGCACCTCCCCCAAGGGGAGGGATGACGGGACGGTGATGGGGTGCACTACTGCAGAATTCATCATCACAGTCGGGTCAAAAATGTCATCACAGACGGTTCTTACCCGTCAGTGATATTCGAGTCAGTGATAATCATGTACTATCACAGACGGTTTTTGATGTTTTCAACCATCTGTGATCTCTCCATTCACAGACTGTTATAAGATCAAAACCGTCTGTGATACTCATACTTCACAGACTGTTATAAGATCAGAACCGTCTGTGAAACTCATACTACACAGACTGTTATAACATCATTACCGTCTGTGATACTCATACTTCACAGACCGTTCTCACATCAGAACCGTCTCTGATACTCATACTACCACAGACGGTTTTAATCTCAGAACCATCTCTGATAATTTGAGTTTCGCAGACGGTTCTGATGTCAAAACCATCTGGGATCCTCACATTATCAGAGACGGTTCTGAGATAACAACCGTCTATGATACTCAAATTATTAGAGACAGTTCTGAGATCAGAACCGTCTGTGATACTCAGATTACCAGAGACGGTTTTAACATCAGAACCGTCTGTGATACTCAAATTATCAGAGACGGTTTTGATATCAGAACCGTCTGTGGTACTCCAAATACACAGACTGTTATGACATCAAAGCCGTCTCAGATACTCATACTAACATAGACAGTTTTAATCTCAGAACCGTCAGTAATAATATGAGTATCGCAGATGGTTCTGATGTCAAACCGTCTGTGTATTTAGAGTATCACAGACGGCTGTGAGGTCAAAACCATCTGCGATATTGTCATTATCAGCGACGGTGGTAATCTTGAAACCGTTTGTGATATTATACTCTCAGAACCATCTGTAATAGTGAATATCACATACGGTTTTTAGGTTAGAACCGTCTGTGATAGTGTTATAATCTCAGAATCGTCTGTGATAGTGTGATATCACAGACGGCTCTGAGGTCAAAACCATCTGAGATAGTGATAGTGTGATATCACAGACGGTTTTTAAGTCAAAACCATCTGTGATAGTGTCATTATCGGTGACTGTTATAATCTCAGACAGTTTGTAAGATCAAAACCGTCTGAGATTATAACAGTCACCGATGTCCTCTGTACAAATTGCATTTCATATATACAGTTCATGAATTTCATACATGCACAGTACTCAAATATATACAGTCTCATATATATTTGTACAATTGAAATTTGTACAATTCAACTCAGAAATATATTTGTACAGTACTCAAATATATACAGTTTCATATGCACAGTACTCAAATATATTTGTACCCCTCTGTTCTATCATTTCATATATACAGCACAGAACTCAGAAATATGTACAATTGAACAAATAAATGTAATCGACAATTAAAGTCAGTGTGTTAGATGTACAAATAAATGTAAGACCGCACTAATACGAACCTTGCGCGTCCCTAAACTTCCGCTTGGTTGATATGACCTCCGAAAGGAAAAATTCATCTAGCATCCCTCGGACAATACCAATCTGCCGAGGGTCAAGGCTTTCTGAAGGGAAGTCGAGCCCCTGCAGCAAGAGTTGGTACATAAAAAATTAGCTGCAGTTGTAAATTCTGTCAAATCGATACAAAGGGGAGCAGTTGTATACCTCGGGGAAATCTGGCCGATGAGGGGTGAGGATCAGGTCTTACATGTGGCGCATCACGTAGAACCCACATGTATTGTCGTCCGGCTGCTGATGGCACTGCCAATTTACAGACCGAGAGTTAGGTGGGGACAAGTTATAAAGTAAAACAGATGCCAGTTGAAATTTGTATCAAAAATTGTAACCACTGAAACTTATCGGCTCGCCGCTCGTGTTGTCTCCCTACCTCAGCAAAGTACTTCGTGAAAGACCTGTAGATTGTCAAGATTGACAGTTTGAGGATAGCCGAAATTAACAATTTGAGGACGGTAAATCTAGATGCATGCAAGACAGGTCCACATCACCTTTCGAATACATCTCGTGCGCCGCAATACGAGTACCCTTTCCTCTGCAATGAGTCAAGGTAGAACACCTTGTTGCTTTTTGGAATAAGTAGCAGCAGGATCCAGTGGTAGCTACATATTACACGTAAAGAATTAAAAATTTAATCTAAATTTGGGGGTGTGCACATGGCGACACTAATCTACGGGTGAAGTACTGATGAAAGCACTCACCTCTGGTTGTAGGGTACAAGTATATACTCCTTGTCGACCTGAGCAAGCAACTCTCTTTTGATGTAGTCGACAACGAAGTCTGCGTCGGTCCTAAACATCACCTCGGCAACCATCTGGGGGTCCAAGAAACCAACAGGTATGCCCTTAGATTTGGCATAGTTGGTCATGCAGCTGCACGGAAGTAACCAATTAATAAATGACATATATCCGTATATGCACGGATAGTAGGATACTTATAGCACCCAAGACCGTTGGATTGACAAGTCGAGCGCATCTTTGTTCAGTAAATTGTGCAGGTCTTCGAAGGTCACCGAGTAGGTCCCAATGTCATTATGGAACTCTGCCACGGTGTACTTGACCATGATGTGCGTCGGACGCTGCGTCCTGGTCTGGTTTGTCCTCTTCATGTACCATGCATGCAGGCTCTGGGATGCTAAGCCCATGGTCGAAATTGCGGTATCGGAGGCCATGGGCATCCCCAGAGCGAACGGTATGAGAGCTGGCGCAGTACTCTTCTCGCTCTCCTTCGCCGGGCTCTTCTTTGCTTTTCCCCTACTAGCCAGCTTCTTGAATGGTTGGCTCTTAGTCGGAGTCAGCCTCGATCGGTGAAATTCAACATGGTAATTCTTGAATGGTTGGCTCTTCTTGAATGGACGTGGCCCCCGCCGTGCATGGTTGCGCCATCCCACGGGCAGCCTCGATCGGGAAGAGACCGGCCAGCACCATAAGCTTGCAGGAGGCGGGTTCCTACAAACAGTGCGCATTAACATGTTGAATTTCACCGCTTTTCACTTTCGAATGAATTACCATAGACAAACGGTCATTACCTGCAGAAAGTCCACCGGATACTTTGGAGAGGGCTCCGTCTGCGAAGACCCCGGCATAGACGCGCAGCTACTACGGTGGCCAAGAATGGGGGTCGGTGCTTCCGCTGCTAGAAGGGGGGTGCCCTGGGTCGCCTTTCTTAGCTCTTCATACATGGACCGCATCTCCGACAACTGCTGCAGGAGTACTTTGTCCCGAACAGTGAACTCCGATCGCATCTCCTCCTTGAGCCGTTCATCGCGGGCTTGGTGGGATCTCTTTCTCCTCTTAGCCACCTCATCATCATCAGGGAAACCATGCCTCCAAGGCATAGTGGCACCGAGGCCGCGCACGCGGCCTGGATGCTCCTTGTTTCCTAGCGCCGCTGTGAGGATATCCCTGTCCCTCCTCGGGTTGAACTCTCCGGATGCCGCCTGCGCACTCAGCGTCACCTGCAACTGGAGAACTTAGCAATACAGCCCATTGCATGCGTGTTACGAGGATAGTATGTGATCGGACAATCTTACCAGCCGGTCGATCACTTCCCTGTCTGCAGGGTTACTTACAGAGACGCTTCCGGAGGAGTTCATCGTCAATCTTGCTCGGCACCAATTGCGGGCGCACACGTCTGTTATGCCCGCATAAGGACTGCCGGCCGAAGACTGGGAAGCCTCCTCGTCCTGCTTCCTCCACAACGCCTATCGTGGTATTGCGAATACCCCGGCAGGTTTTGAGAATGTTCCTAGCGAAGATTACGCGGTGCGGGTTGACCGGATGACCGGTCCTCCCCCGCCGGACAAGCACACAAAATGACACACGGGTTTATACAGGTTCGAGTCCCGGTGGGGGCCCAAGTCCTGTCGACCAGCTCCCGACCGGAGTCAACTCGGGAGGCTCTCTCCGGGGGAGAGGCTTCCGGAGCACGTCTGTGAGTTTAGCTATTCCAATAAAAGAACCGATCCCTTACAACAGAGGGGTACAAGGGCAATTTATAGCCCCAAAAAGCAGCAAAAAACCTAAACTACCCCGGAAGCCACCGTCGGATTGAAGGGCAGGACCGTCCTTCTCCCGGTCAAATGCCTTGGATGCTTGACAGGTGGTCGCCAGTTCCCGAGGCGCTCCTCGCGTGACCTGCACGTGACAAACAGTTTGAGACTTTACCTTCAGGAGGGCGATGAGGCCCGGGACGGCGCCGGAGGCCACGTCCCCAGGTCAAAGGCGGCGCCCGGGACGGCACCGGAGGCCATGTCCCGGGAGTGAAAAGGCGGCGCCCGGGAGGCCCCGGAGGCCACGTCCCCGGGCAAATGGTAGCGCCCGGGGAGCCCCCGGAGGCCACGTCCCCGAGCAAATGGCGGCGCCCGGGAGGGCACCGAAGGCCACGTCCCGGGAGCCAAAAGGCGGCGCCCAGGAGGGCACCGGAGGCCACGTCCCCGGGCAAATGGTGGCGCCCGCGAGGGCACCGGAGGCCACATCCCGGGAGCAAAAAGGCGGCGCCCGGGGAGGCCCCGGAGGCCACGTCCCCGGGAAAATGGCGGCTCCCGGGACGGCACCGGAGGCCATGTCATGGGAGCCAAAAGGCGGCGCCCGGGGAGGCCCCGGAGGCCACGTGCCCGGGCAGATGGCGGCGCCCGGGACGGCACCGGAGGCCACGTCCCGGGAGCCAAAAGGCGGCGCCCGGGGAGCCCCCGGAGGCCACGTCCCCGAGCAAATGGCGGCGCCCGGGAGGGCACCGAAGGCCACGTCCCGGGAGCCAAAAGGCGGCGCCCAGGAGGGCACCGGAGGCCACGTCCCCGGGCAAATGGTGGCGCCCGCGAGGGCACCGGAGGCCACGTCCCGGGAGCAAAAAGGCGGCGCCCGGGGAGGCCCCGGAGGCCACGTCCCCGGGAAAATGGCGGCTCCCGGGACGGCACCGGAGGCCATGTCATGGGAGCCAAAAGGCGGCGCCCGGGGAGGCCCCGGAGGCCACGTGCCCGGGCAGATGGCGGCGCCCGGGACGGCACCGGAGGCCACGTCCCGGGAGCCAAAAGGCGGCGCCCGGGGAGGCCCCGGAGGCCACGTCCCCGAGCAAATGGCGGCGCCCGGGACGGCACTAGAGGCCACGTCCCAGAAGCCAAAAGGCGGCGCCCGGGGAGGCCCCGGAGGCCACATGCCGGGAGCCAAAAGGCGGCGCCCGGGAGGGCACCGGAGGCCACGTCGCCGGGTCAAAGGCGGCGCCCGGGACGGGGCCGGAGGCCAGGTCCCCGGGTAATCGTGACACATCTTACCTGGACTTAGTCTCGCGGAGATTTCCCCCGACAGCAGCCCCCCATGCCCGCCGGGGACGATGCTCGAGTCCCCGGTGGGTATGGTTCAGATCACCGGGAAGATCTCCGGGCCAAGCTACCGGAGCAGCGACGCTTCGGTTTCCGTGCCCCACGCTTAAAGCCGCGCCGTTTCGCCATAAATGCGCGCGCGGTTCGAACCGGTGCCTCGATTCACGCGCCCGTCCCTTCATTTCCCGCGCATGGTTTAAACTTCTACGGTCCAGATTGATCCGCGGGTGCCACGTGGCGTGCATCTAGACCACGCCCCGCCCCTATAAATAGGACCTTGGGGCGCCCGGGAAAATACAGTGTCCCTCCTCCCCCTCCGGCGTGAACGCTCCGGGGTAGGGGACAGGCCCGTAAGGCTAAACATAGAACTTGCGAAGTAAACGCAAGTTCCACGTGTGCTTCAGCTCCTGCTCTTGAAGGTTGGAGAGCTTGTAGGCCCCCGAGCCCAGGACCGCGGAGATCCTGTAGGGGCCCTCCCACTTGGGGGAGAGCTTACCCTGGGCCTGGGGGTCCGTCACGCGCTTGAGGACAAGGTCCCCAAGGCGGAAAGCTTTCTCCCGCACGCGCTGATTGTACGCGCACGCCATTTCTTGCTCGTAGATGGCGTGGCGGAGGAGTGCTCGATCGTGTTCCTCCTCCACGAGGTCGATCTGCAGACGCTGGTTGGCCTCGTTGGCCTGATACGCTGAGGGCGTAGCTCCCTCCAGGAGCTCAACCCGCAGTGGCCGGAAGCCAATCTCCGGGGGGAGGACTGCCTCCGCCCCGTAGACCAGGGAGAAGGGAGTACGCCCCGTCGCCCAGGATGGGGTCGTGCGCATGGAGCAGAGGATGCTAGGGAGCTCCTCTGCCCATGCACCCCGCTTAGAAGCGGTTTGCTCAAGTCTCCAGCGCAACCCCTGTAGGATCACGCCGTTGACCCTCTCGACAGCCCCATTGCTCCGGGGATGGGCCACCGAGGCGAAGTGGATGACGAGCCCCAGGCCTTCGCAGAATTCCCGAAAATAAGCTGAGTCGAATTGAGTCCCGTTGTCCACGGTAATTTCCCGGGGGACACCAAAACGACATACGACGTTTTTCCAGAAAAACCGCTGAACGGCCCGGGACGTGATGCTGGCCAAAGGCTCCGCCTCAACCCACTTTGTAAAATAGTCGACTGCGACTACCGCATACTTGTACCCCCCGGGCGCTGGGGGGAAGGGCCCTAAGAGGTCCATCCCCCAGCGCACAAAGGGCCAAGTGATGGGGATCGTCTGCAGCGCTATAGGGGGGAGGTTCGAGCCCTTGGCCATCTTCTGGCATGCCTCGCACGCGGACACGAGGTCTCGCAAGTCGCGCATGACCGTGGGCCAGTAGAAGCCCTGCCGGAGGGCCTTTGCGATGGCACGCGTGGCTAGGTGAGAACCACAGCTCCCCGCGTGGATGTCTTCGAGAAGTTGAAGTCCCTCCGGCCGGGGGAGGCAGCGCAGGAGGGCGGAAGCCCCCCGCTTGTAGAGCCTCCTCTCCAGCAGGAGATATGCCCGGGCTTTAGCCCGGAGGCGTTTAGCCTCGGTCTCATTAGGAGGGTCCCCCTCCCCCTTGATGAAGGAGATGAGGGGGTCCATCCAAGATGGAGTCCGGGTGATCTCGGCGACCTCGGGGACATGAGGCTCGTTGCCCGTGCCTGGGGAGGCCACCAAGGGCTTCGCGATGATCTCCAGGAAAGCCCCCTTGGGGAGCGATTCCCGGGCGCTTGCTGCCCGGGCCAAGGCGTCGGCCCTGTCATTGTCCCTCCGTGGGATATGCCGGGCCTCGAGGCCGTCGAAATGCCTCTCCATCTTTCGCACTTCCTGCAAATAAAGACTTAAGTTTGTGTCATGGCACAGGTAAGACTTGTCCACTTGGCAAACTACGAGCTGAGAATCTCCCTTGACTAGGAGGCGCCGGATCCCCAGGGAGCGCGCGAGGCGCATCCCGAGGAGCAAAGCCTCGTATTCGACGACGTTGTTGGTTGCGGGGAACTCAAGCCATGCGGCGTACTCGAGTTCCTTACCCTCGGGGCTCCGGAGGACTACTCCCGCACCAGCCCCGGCGAGACACAGAGACCCATCGAACATAAGGGTCCAAGGATCACTGCGTCGGGGCGGCACAGGGAGATCTTCGTCCCCGGATCCAGAGGCGGGAGTCCACTCTGCGACGAAGTCGGCGAGGACCTGCGTCTTGATGGCGGAGCGGCCGGTAAGGGACAGGGAGAAGGGGGCGAGCTCGGCCCCCCACTTCCCAATCCGGCCGGTGGCTTCCTTGTTCCGCAGTACCTCCCCAATAGGAAGGGACGACGGGACGGTGATGGGGTGCCCCAGGAAGTAATGCCGAAGCTTCCGGGACGCCATGAGGAGGGCGTAGCAGATTTTCTCCATTTCTGTGTACCGAGTTTTGGCCCCTTGCAGGGCCTCACTCACGTAGTACACCGGACGCTGTTGCCCCCCTTGCTCCTTCACCAAGACCGCGCTGACGACGACAGGGGTCGCGGCGAGGTAAAGGAGCAAGGGCTCTTCCGGGGACGGACTCACGAGCATTGGAGGGCTCGTGAGGTACTTCTTGAGGTCGTCGAACGCCTCCTGGGCCTCGGGGGTCCAGCGGAACCCCTTGAGCCCTTGGAGGATCTTGAAGAACAGGAGGCCCCGCTCCCCCGACCGGGAGACAAAGCGGCTGAGTGCGGCTAGGCGGCCGGAGAGCCGCTGGACATCCTTGACGGAGCGCGGCGGGGGCATGTCTAGGAATGCCCGGATCTTCTCGGGGTTTGCCTCAATGCCCCACTGGGACACGAGGAAACCTAGGAGCTTCCCCCCGCGCACCTCGAAGGCGCACTTCTCAGGGTTGAGTTTGAGCCCGAACGCGCGGAGGTTGCGGAAGGTTTCAGCCAGGTCGTCGATGTGGGAGGCTGTGCGGGGACTCTTGACAACCGCGTCGTCTACGTAGACTTCAACGTTGCGGCCGACTTGCTCTTTGAAAACCAGCGTCATGAGGCGCTGGAAGGTCGCCCCTGCATTCTTGAGCCCGAAGGGCATATGGACGTAGCAGAAGGTTCCGAGGGGAGTGATAAAACTCGTCTTTTCCTCGTTCCCTTCCGCCATCCGGACTTGATGGTAGCCCGAGTAGGCGTCTAGGAAGCTCATGAGCTCGCACCCGCAGTGGAGTCGACGAGCTGATCAATCCGTGGGAGCGGGAAGTTGTCTTTGGGGCAGGCGCGGTTAAGGTCGGTGAAGTCCACGCACATCCGCCACCTGCCGGTTGATTTCTTGATGAGGACGGGGTTCGCGAGCCACTCGGGGTGCAGGACCTCCCGAATGAACCCCACCTCTCGGAGCCGGGTGATCTCCGCCTTGATTGCCTCTTGGCGCTCGAGGGAGAGTTTTCGCAGCTTCTGTTTGACCGGGGGGTGACCGGGGGCCACTGCAAGCTTGTGCTCAATGACCTCCTGGGCGACGCCCCGCATGTCTGACGGCTTCCACGCAAAAACATCAGAGTTTTCGCGCAGAAAAGCCGCAAGTTGCGCTGTGTGCTCCTCGGGGAGCTCCGCCCTGATCCGGACGGTTTTGTCTTCGTTGCCCGGGGACAGCAGGACCTTCCGGAGGACTCCTTCCGGACGCGGCTTGAGGAGGGGCCTCCCAGGCGGTGGCGCAGCAGCATCTAGTTCCGGGGGAGAAGCCTCCACCCCGGGCGTCTTTATGAGGTTGACGCTTCCGATCGTGGCCGCAGCGCGCTCGTATAGAGCACGGGCCATGTCTTGGTCTCCTCGGATGTTGATCACACCATGCGGCCCGGGGATCTTCATGCAGAGATAGTTTTGATGGGTGGCAGCCCCCAGCCGGTTGATTGTCGTCCTCCCCATAATCGTGTTGTAGGAGGAGGGGAGGTCTACTACGTCGAAGCGGACCAGCTCGGTCCGGTAGTTCTCCGGGGTGCCGAAGGTCATTGGAAGATCTACCTTGCCCACGGGGTGGATCGCCTTCCCCGGGACAAAACCTTGCAGGGGTCCGGCAGCGGGCTGCAGGAGCTTCTCATCCACCTGCATTTCTTTGAAGGCCTTCAGGAATAAGACATCGGTGGAGCTCCCGCCGTCTAGCAGGATCCGGGCCAGATGACAGTTGTAGATGGTCGCGGAGACAACCAGCGCGTCGTCGTGGGGGAAGCGAACCCCCCGCGCGTCTTCTGCCGTGAAGGTGAGGGGGACGTCCGACCATTTTGGTGGCGGGGACGTGTGTAGCACCCCCACAACCTTGACCTCGCGCGCGTACTCCTTACGCTGGCGCTTAGCGTCCCACCCGGAGGCAGCTCCTCCCACGATGACGTTGATGTGCCGCTGCGAAGTTTGAAAGGGGAGAGCTTCTGGAGGCTCCCCCTCCTGCGTCTGCTGACCCCCCGCGGGAGGGGGAAGGGCCGGAACAGCTGGCCGAGGGAGCAAGGAGGCCGGAGTCCCCCCCCTGCCGCGCTGGTCGAGGAAGTCCGCGAAGTGCTGCAGCAGCTGGCTACAATCTCGGGTAACGTGGGTATTGGACCTGTGGAGGCTGCACCACGGTCCTTCCCGCCTTCTCCCCGCGGGGCCTTCCCGGCCACGCAAAGACTGTCCTCCCCCATGGCCCTTCGGTTTGGGGAAGGGGCGGTTGGCCCTCGGGGGGTCGCGCGAGCCGCCTCTGCCCTCGAGGACAAAGGTGTCCCGAGGCCGTGGCTCGCTACATCCCCCCTGCTTGGAGCGTTTGGGGGGATCCCTGGCCCCCCGGTCGACGGGGGCGGGAGCCCCCTCGGTGTTCTTCCAGATATCGTCTTCCTCCGCCCGAGCGTACTTTTCGAGCACGTTGAAGAGCTCGTTGGCGGAAGAGGGGCAGCTCCGGGAGAGCCTTTGGTGGAGCTCCCCCGGGAGGATGTCGCTTTTGCAGGCTTCGATGACCGTAGAGTCGGGGACGTGGGCCACTTTGCTCTTCACCTGGGCAAAGCGCTTGAAGAAGCTTCTGATGGTTTCCCCAGTCCTCTGCCGGACAGTGTACAGCTGCGAGGAGTCTAGGGGACGCACATAGTTCCCTTGGAAGTTGGCACAGAACTCCCTCTTGAGCTGCGAGAAAGAGTTGATGGAGCCGACATTCAGGTTGTAGAACCAGGAGCGGGCAATGCCGGAGAGGTAGAGGGGGAAGACGTTGCACTGTACTGTCTCGTCCCCCCCGGCCGCGGAGATGGCAGTGGAGTAGACCTGCATGAACTCGTAAGGGTCTGCCTCACCGTTATAGTGCTCGATGTGCGTAGGGCGGTAGGGCCGCGGCCACCGGATGCTGCGAAGCCTTCGGCACAGGGGCTGGTTAGCCCCCTGCACTTCCCGGGGGGAGCCCCGGTGCTGTCTTCCTTCACGGGACCTTCATTGTCTGAGTCCGGAAGCGGTCCGAGAGGTCCGCCAGAATGGCGGTGGCGACGCTTTTCCTCCGGACAGGGACTGAGTTCCCGGACGTCCGGGCTCTCCGCCGGAGAGGTTGGCTCTTCTGCGGGTCTCTTCCCCCGACCCGTGCAAGAGCGAAGCTCTCCGCGCCCGCGGCCGGGGGGAAGTTCTTCCCCGTGAACGCATTCGCTCGACCTCCCCCGGGACGAAACGGACCTGTCCCGCCGAGGGAGGGAGCCCGTGCGCTGTAGCTTCCGGAGCCGGTTGGGGCGAGCCCCCTGCGACGACCCCCAGGACCAGAAAGGGCGAAGCCCCTGTATCATCCGGAACCGGGGAGGGGGCGCCCGCGGCGACGCCTGGAATCGAAGTGGAGGGGGCCCCAGTGGCCACGACCGGAACCGGGAAGGGGGCAGGCCCTGTAACACCCGGAACCGGCGAGGGGGGAGCCCCCGTGGTGGTGTCCGGAACCGGGGAGCCCATGCGGGGGGAAGTCCGCTGCAGCACGGGGGCTGCTCTGTCAACCGCCCCCGGTGCAGTAAACGCGACGCGGGGGGCGGGACTGGCTCCCGGCGCAGGGTAAACCCCCGGCAAGAAGTGGGCTCCCGGCCACGGGAATAGGCCGGGGATGGGGTACCCCCCTGGTGCCACGAAGGGCCCCGGCATGAAGTAACCACTCGGTACCGGGATGGGCCCGGGTGCCGAGAAGGGTCCGGACGTATATCCCGCAGGGGGAGGGAACCCCCCGGCAGGATCATACGGGGCGGACAACCCCCCCGAGGCCGGAGGGGCCGCCTGGTAACCCATAAACGGGGGCATGTTCCCCGGATATGGGTGCGACGCAAATGTGGGGCCCGGAGGCCGGGCCAACACGCTAAGGAGCTCGTCCATAGAGTGCTGGGCGCGGAGCTGGCCTTTCACGAGAGCTTCGAGCAGGGCGTCCCGGGAAGCCGGGGGAGCCGTCGCGGGGACGCTTGTCCCGGCCGAGGTCCCCGCGGTCACCGGGAACGACCTGGAGGTGGAAGCACCTAAGTTAAGAGCAAAGGAGGGAGGCGGTACCTGGGCCAGGTCGCCTCCGGAAGGGACCGGCGGGACAGCAGTGTCCCGGGCGGACAGTGCCGGGTCTCCGAGACCCGGATCACCGGGAAGGGTGCGAGCCCTTGTTCTTGGGGGAGCCATGACGTCTTGTCACGAGTCCGCACGGACGGCGCCAACTGTCGTGGTATTGCGAATACCCCGGCAGGTTTTGAGAATGTTCCTAGCGAAGATTACGTGGCGCGGGTTGACCGGATGACTGGTCCTCCCCCGCCGGACAAGCACAAAAAATGACACACGGGTTTATACAGGTTCGGGTCCCGGTGGGGGCCCTAGTCCTGTCGACGCGCTCCCGACCGGAGTCGACTGGGGAGGCTCTCTCCGGGGGAGAGGCTTCCGGAGCACGTCTGTGAGTTTAGCTATTCCAATAAAAGAACCGATCCCTTACAACAGAGGGGTACAAGGGCTATTTATAGCCCCCAAAAGCAGCAAAAAACCTAAACTACCCCGGAAGCCACCGTCGGATTGAAGGGCAGGACCGTCCTTCTCCCGGTCAAATGCCTTGGATGCTTGACAGGTGGTCGCCAGTTCCCGAGGCGCTCCTCGCGTGACCTGCACGTGACAAACAGTTCGAGACTTTACCTTCAGGAGGGCGATGAGGCCCGGGACGGCGCTGGAGGCCACGTCCCCAGGTCAAAGGCGGCGCCCGGGACGGCACCAGAGGCCATGTCCCTGGAGCCAAAAGGCGGTGCCCGGGGAGGCCCCGGAGGCCACGTCCCCGGGCAAATGGCAGCGCCCGGGGAGCCCCCGGGGAGCCCCCGGAGGCCACGTCCCCGAGCAAATGGCGGCGCCCGGGAGGGCATCGGAGGCCACGTCCCGGGAGCCAAAAGGCGGCTCCCGGGAGGGCACCGGAGGCCACGTCCCGGGAGCCAAAAGGCGGCGCTCGGGGAGGCCCCGGAGGCCACGTCCCCGGGCAAATGGCGGCGCCCGGGAGGGCACCGGAGGCCACGTCCCGGGAGCCAAAAGGAGGCGCTCGGGGAGGCCCCGGAGGACACGTCCCCGGGCAAATGGCAGCGCCCGGGGAGCCCCCGGAGGCCACGCCCCCGAGCAATTGGCGGCGCCCGGGAGGGCATCGGAGGCCACGTCCCGGGAGCCAAAAGGCGGCTCCCGGGAGGGCACCGGAGGCCACGTCCCGGGAGCCAAAAGGCGGCGCTCGGGGAGGCCCCGGAGGCCACGTCCCCGGGCAAATGGCGGCGCCCGGGAGGGCACCGGAGGCCACGTCCCGGGAGCCAAAAGGCGGCGCTCGGGGAGGCCCCGGAGGCCACGTCCCGGGAGCCAAAAGGCGGCTCCCGGGAGGGCACCGGAGGCCACGTCCCGGGAGCCAAAAGGCGGCGCTCGGGGAGGCCCCGGAGGCCACGTCCCCGGGCAAATGGCGGCGCCCGGGAGGGCACCGGAGGCCACGTCCCGGGAGCCAAAAGGCGGCGCTCGGGGAGGCCCCGGAGGCCACGTCCCGGGAGCCAAAAGGCGGCGCTCGGGGAGGCCCCGGAGGCCACGTCCTGGGAGCCAAAAGGCGGCGCCCGGGGAGTCCCCGGAGGCCACGTCCCCGGGCAAATGGCGGCGCCCGGGACGGCACCGGAGGCCACGTCCCGGGAGCCGAAAGGCGGCTCCCGGGGAGTCCCCGGAGGCCACGTCCCCAGGCAAATGGCGGCGCCCGGGACGGCACCGGAGGCCACGTCGTGGGAGCCAAAAGGCGGCGCCCGGGGAGGCCCCAGATGTCACGTCCCCGGGAAAATGGCGACGCCCGGGACGGCACCAGCGGCCACGTCCCGGGAGCCAAAAGGTGGCGCCCGGGGAGGCCCCGGAGGCCACGTCCCGGGAGCCAAAAGGCGGCGCCCGGGAGGGCACCGGAGGCCACGTCCTCGGGTCAAAGGCGGCGCCCGGGACGGGGCCGGAGGCCAAGTCCCCGGGTAATCGTGACACATCTTACCTGGACTTAGTCCCGCGGAGATTTCCCCCGACAACGCCTTCTTCCCGACATACCCACCACTGCCTAGTCTGTGTGGGTGGGTATTCTTGGCCTGGTTAGCCTGGCCCTTCGCACTAAGCTCCTGGAACTCTGGCTTGGCCTTCATCTCGACGAACTGCTACCATGCCTCGGGAGTCACGAAAGGGAAGTCATCGAAGGGGGTCTTCGACTCCTTCACATAGAGCCTGACAAGGTGGCTCTTGAAGTTCCTCCACACCTTGTTTATTGACATCAGTGTCCTCCGGCGGATGGTGAAGTGGCGATCCTCGGGAATGTGAAATGCGGCCTGCATTTCTTCCCAGAGTGCAGCCTTGCACTCTGGGGGCACTTGACCCCAGTCGGAGGTGGTGATGGGCACCCGCTCCCTTGCCACTTTGCCGCATAGTGAGCGGTATGACCGACAAGTTTGTCCGGAGCTTCCGGCACACCATTGTCGTCGAACTGGACGTGCTGCTTTTCTCGCTTGTCCAGACGCGCGCATGTCATCCGGACTCGCCCCTTTCTCTTCTTCTGCAGGGTCACGGCGGACGAGGCGACCTCCGGCCCAGGCGTCTCATCACCAGCGAGGTCACCCTGACTCCCCGAGTGGTGCATTTTGTCACCAGACATAGTTCCTAACATAAGTGAAAGAGAGAACAGTTTAAGTAAATCTGCAACTAATAATTCTATAACAAAACCCATATACTTATAATTAACCAAGAATGACAGAAACGGTGGGGACGCGATGGAGGTGATCGCCTCGGAGGCGGGAGGGCGATGGAGGTGATCGTGCCTGACGGTGGAAATGCGATGTAGGTGATCGCGACGGACGGAGAGGAGGAGAAGATGGGAGGCGATGGAGGTGATCGCGACGGATGGTGCGTGGGCGGAGAGAGCTAGGGCAAACAGTTGCGAAGACTGGAATGAGCGGGACAAATCCTGCCTTGAACTGTTAACTGCGACGATATTATCACAGTCGGTTCAACGCTCACAACCGTCTGTGATAATATTATCACAGTCGGTTCTCGCATCAGAACCGTCTGTAATAATCGACATAGTCACCAGAGAGATTATCACAGACGGTATTGAGTTGAGAGCCGACTGTGACTCTGATTATCACAGACAGTTTGGAATTGAGAACCGACGGTGCACATCAAGAACTCGAAGAGTCGGACACTGTTGAAAATATCACAGTCGGTTCTATATATATAACCGTCTGTGATAATATTATCACAGTCGGTTCTCAAATAAAAACCGTCTGTGGTAATCTACAAAGTGAGAGATTATCACAGTCGGTTGTGAGCTGAGAACCGACTGTGACTGAGATTATCACAGACGGTTGCGACTTGAGAACCGACGTGCACGTGTACACTTGAAGAGTCGGAGACGCTGTTGGGAATATCACAGTCGGTTCTATATTCATACCCGTCTGTGATAGGTCAAAACCGTCCGTTATAATCTCTCTATTGAACGTTAGTTTTACAACTTGAAACTGATCTGTAGCTTTCAACTCTGAATGCTCGAAAACTTGTTTTAAATGAACACTCAGATATTTCAAATGTAGTCCAAATGCTCTGTAAATTGGTTACAGTGTACGTACATCCGATAATTGGTTACAATGTGGAGCATGCTCAAATAAATTTAACATACAATGTACGTGGAGCATGCTCAAGTTAATGTTATATACAAATGGGAACTTTCACCGACAATTTCCACGTACACAGCCATGTTATCCTCAACTTTCCACTTGCCGCGGCCCTGCAAAGACGAGAATTACAGGAGATATAAGCTATACCGATGGAAACAGAGAGATAAGGACGTACAGTTGATTACCTTTAAAGTATAACCCTTCTTGGTGATCCATACGCATGTAACTGGTTTCGTCGGTGTCTTCAGTATCGACATGTACGCCATCTCCAAATGGAGGAATCTCATCAAATTGATTTTATTCCTCCTCGTCTACGACATTTTCAACTCCAACAATCCTTCTCTTGCCATGAAGGACGATGTGCCACTTCTTATTGGCCGGGTCAGTGACATAAATGACCTGAATGGCTTGATTTGCAAGTATGAATGGCTCATCTTTATAAGCAACGCGATCGAGATCCACAGAAGTGAAACCGTAACTGTCAACCTTCACACCCTGTGGGATTTGGACCCATCGGTGTCGAAACAGGGGAATCTTGAACAGTACGTAGTCGAGCCCCCAAATTTCTTCAATGAACCCGTAGTACGAGTTCAATCCACGTACTACCCTTGTTGGGCCTGTCTTGGTGAACCCCTCATGGAAAGCTTCTACGCTCACTCCACTATTTTGCACAGTGCTCTTTCGATCTTGAGCTTTCGTGTAAAATCTGTACCCATTGATGTCGTATCCCTGCCATGTCTGTACAGTAAACGTGGGCCCTTTTGCCAACCATTTAAGGTTCTCACTTGCGGACTCTCCGGTGATTCTCTACATGCATGACATCAATGCAATGACGAACCTCTAAATGCTCCCAATACGGTAAGTCCCAAAATATCGATCTCTTCTTCCAAGTGTTCTTCGTGCGGGGTTTCAATTTACCACCCTTTCCAAACACAACGTCTATGTTCTTCACCCGTGAGTAAACATCTTTCCCGTGCGTAGGCTTCGGAGCTGAGCCATCTTCCTTGTGGCTGTCAAATTCCCTCTTCCTCTTACGATACGCGTCATTCTTCGGAAGAAACCTACGGTGACGCATGTACACTGTTTTCCTGCAATTCTTCAACCACACGCTCTCAGTCTCATCTTCGCAGTGGGGGCAGGCTTTGGCTCCTTTCGTAGTACGGCCCGACAAATTTCCAAGGGCAAGGAAATCGTTGATGGTGCAGAATATCATAGCACGTAGGATGAAGTTCTCTCGTTTGTATGCGTCCCATACCTACACCCCTTCGTTCCACATTGTTAGGAGATCCTCTATCAATGGTGCTAGGTACACATCAATATCGTTTCCGGGTTGTTTTGGTCCTGAGATAAGTAGAGACATCATGATGTACTTGCGCTTCATACACAACCAAGGAGGAAGGTTGTAGATACACAAAAGAACCGGCCAAGTGCTATGCCGACTGCTCATGTTACCAAAAGGATTAATTCCATCGGTACTCAACCCGAACCTTATATTCCTCATTTCTGCTCCGAAGTTAACAAATTCCCTGTCAATGTTTCTCCACTGCGAAGAATCAGCAGGGTGTCGCAGCTTTCCATCCTTCTTCCGGTCTTCCGAGTGCCAACGTAGTAATTTTTCCTCTTTACGGTTTGCAAACAAACACTGCAAGCGGGGAATGACTGGCAAATACCACAACAACTTAGCAGGAGGTCCTTTGTTTATCTCAGCATAGTCGCCGTCGTCTGTTCGGTCCTTAGTACGCTTATAGCGGGATGTGCCACACACCGGACAAACATGCATATCCTTGTAGTCGTTACGGTAAAGGATGCAATCATTAGGGCATGCGTGTATCCTTTCTACTTCCATTCCCAAAGGACACAACAGCTTTTTCGCTTGGTAGGTGTTTTTCGGCAACTCGTTTCCTTCCGGGAGCATGTCCGCCAA
Source organism: Pharus latifolius (assembly GCA_019359835.1). Taxonomy (NCBI): domain Eukaryota; kingdom Viridiplantae; phylum Streptophyta; class Magnoliopsida; order Poales; family Poaceae; genus Pharus; species Pharus latifolius. The sequence goes on along the minus strand of CM033322.1, from coordinate 42,923,770 downwards.
AAGATCTAACAGTGCTGTGAAACTCTTGTCGGTCCAGCTGTTGCTTGCCTTCAATTTTAACAATTCAAGCACAGAGGCCAACTTTGTGTACTTCGACTTGCAACCAGGGAACAACGGCTTTTCTGATTCCTCAATCAAGCGCTTGAATTTGCCAAACTCCCTTTCACTGTAATTTCCTTCCACATCACGCTACATGTCATCTAAATGGTCATCCTCTGGCATATCCTCGTCGAAGTCGTTGTTCGGATCTGACATGTCCTGTTCCTCAACCTAAGTGCACTTGTTTCTGCAGTTGGCTCTTCTCCATGGTGGACCCAACACGTGTACCCCTTTTTGAAACCACGTCGGATCAAGTGGGTGACAATTTGAGATGAGTTGGTGAACATCTTAATATTCTGGCAGTCTACACAAGGACAGTACATATATGGTAAACCCTTCTTCGCCATGTCTTGCTCAGCAACCTTTTCGAAATCAAAAACACCTTTCATGTATTCCTCACCACTCGGTTGTCATTATACATCCAGTCTCGGACCATCTGCAATTAATAAAATTCATACACATGCTAATTAGTAAATCAATGGAGATCAATATTGATGATGAAATCAAGTAATGTGTATGCCTTGGGAGCAAGTACCAACCTTGGTTCGATCCTCAAATTTTTGCCCCTAAATGCTCCCCCGGCCTTTCGAGATTTCGCTCTTCCTTGCCCCAAATCTCTTTGAACTGGACAGTGTAGGTCGAGCAAGAGAGAATAACTAGCTCAAAACATCCGCCGAAAGACCTTTTATACCAGGTTCAATACAGACGGTTCTATATAATACCGTCAGTAATATCGGTGCATTTTTGAAGAACAGAATATCACTGACGGGTTTCACTCTATTAACCGTCGGTAATATCGGCGCATTTTGTCATACTATGACAGAAATATCACAGACGGTTATGAACTCCAAACCGTCCGTGATAATTACAATATCACAGACGGTTCCTAGGTCAAAACCATCCGCCTTACTATCACAGTCGGTTTTTACTTCAGAACCGTCTGTGATTATTACTGTCGGATATTACATCAGAACCGTATGTGATTATCACAGTCAGTTTTTACCTCAGAACCGTCTGTGTTAATTATAAAATCAACAATCTGCAAGATTATCACAGACGGTTTTAAGGTCCGAACCGTCTATAATATCCCGGATTGTTTGTTTGCATTCGACTACTGGTCATCAGTTGTTCCACTTATTTTTCATATTTGGTTCTATCTTATTTCAATGTTAGTATTTAAAAAAATGAACGTTCAGACTATTTGGTTTTATCTTGTTTTTCATATTTGTTGTATATATGTCTGTGGATCTTCAAAGAATTTTGAGACTATTACAATCGGTCCTGAAATTAAAACCGTCTGTAATTCGCAGCAGTATTTTCTTGTTAACATTTTCACACAGAACATCATTTGGTGATTATCAATTACATAATCAATCGAAAAGCCAGATATGTAAGGAAAAGAAATTTCTTATTTCTTACAATCTTTGCATACATAAGAGATACAATTAAGCGACCAATTAATTAGCGTCGACCTGTTCCGAAAGTAACTTAGAATGTTCTCCTAGGGACGTATTGGCATCAGTAGGATCTACACTGGCCGCCCCAGGAGAACTACCAATGGCTCTAAGACTATCAACATCATCTCTCAGCAAAGGAGTGGATTTGGCATCAGTAGGATCATCCAAGAAATTAAAGTTGATACAACAAAGGTGGAGATGAAGCTGCAACTCAAAGCACTCTGCCAAGTGCAGAATGGCAAAAGACATCCCCTCAGAATGCTTCTCCAGCGCCTCTTTTTTTTTTTTTGGAGAGTTCTGCACAAGGCAGCTTTCTCCTCCTGCACATATGCTTCTCCAGCTTCTCCTAGGGACGTATGCTGGGAGGGTGAAGATGATTGCCAAGCTTCAGAGTGGATTTGGACGTGGAAGTGTGAGCCTTACCCCAGAAAGTTGATCATCCAAGAAAAGCTGATGATACAAAGGTGTTGAAGAGGGGATATTGGAAGGATTCTTGTGGATCTCCAAAGGTGGAGTCGATGCAACTGGAGGGGTTGCAAGGGCAATGTGGCAACACAGGCCTCAGCACCCTCTAGAGTCTTCGCTGCAGCTCCACTGGAGGATCTTTCATCATTTCTAAGTCTCTTCTTTGGAGGGAGCATTTCCTCAGGCACCTGTGGATTTCGAAATGCATTTGTTTCGAGGTAATCAAGTCATAAAGGAAAGATCTGCATTAGAGTTTCAGAGAGGACTTACTCTCTGAAGATCCTGATCGAGTTCATTCCTTACCTCTTCCTCATCACTCTCAATTTCAATAACCTCATTGGAATCTCGGCTCGCCATCAAGGTGGGAGTTGAGGAGGGAATAAAGATAGGGATTTAGGAGCCTCGCTATTTATAGAAACAGAAGGTGACGGTTCATATGCGCGGGTGCCTCGATTTTTAAAAAGCGCACTACTGGTTTTCAAGCTCAATAAATTCATGATAACTTCTCGGGAGATAAACTGCAACACGGAAAAGGAAGTTGAAGAGTCAGATTAGATAATTCGATGCAAATTAAATTTGAAGTAAATAATTAAGTCTCTTCATCTGCTCAGTTATTATGTGCGGTTATCAACAATTGCATGTAGATAATTCGAAGGGTGGGCACTGTTGGGACTCTCACAGACGGTTGGGATATCAAACCATCTGCTTTAATATTACAGACGGTTCTCATATCCAAACCGTCTGTAATATGACTATTACAGACGGTTCTGATGTCCGAACCGTCTTTACTATGCCTGGAATATTGAACTGTTTGACTTCTTCAAATACTTGTTCCCTCCCTGGAGTGTTTTGCTTCCATTCGAACTGCTCCACTTCTCTTTCTCCATGAAATGAGGGAAAATTGCAAAATTTACATAAGAACAAATTTTTAGTTCATTTTTTCAACATTAATGAAAAACAATTTCCAAGTCGACGCTTCGTGTCCCCAGGTTAGTGCGCCACGCAAACATCAGAAATGGAAACGACACAACACACTGTTGAGAATTTGAAGTGGAGCGCACTACTTTCTTTTCAAGATCAATACCGCCATGATAAATATTCTCGGGAGATAAACTGGAACACGGCAAAACAGTAGTGCCCACTTTGGAAGTTGAAGCGTCAGATTACATAATTCGATGCAAATTAAATTTGAAGTAAATAAATAAGTCTCTTCATCTGTGCTGTTATTATGTGCGGTTATCAACAATTGCATGTAGAGAATTGCATTGTTGGGACTATCACAGACGGTTGGGATATCAAAACCGTCTACGTTAATATTACAGACGGTCCTGATGTCCGAACCGTCTTTAATATGTCTGTTGAATATTGAACTGTTCGACTTCTCCAAATACTTGTTCCCTCCCTGGAGTATTGCTTCCAGTTGAACCGCTGAGAATTTGAAAGAAGTTGAGAATTTGAAGCGTCGATAACTGTTTGACAATCACAGTCGGTCCTTACATAAAATCCGTCTGTAATATTACTATCACAGACGGTTTGGAGTTAAAAACCGTCTGTGATATTGATAGAAGTTGAGAATTCGAGGCGGCGGACACTGTTGGGACTATCACAGTCGGGCCTTTCATAAAAATCGTCTCTAATGTGACTATCACAGACGTTTTTTTACCTCAGAGCCGTTTGTGATATTCAAAGCACGTTGATATATAACTTCTATATTCTTTTTATATTATTTGCATGGGACCTGCGACTTCTATATTGTTTCTATATTATTTGAAGAGCTCCGATGGACTGCCCTCACAAGCCAAAGATGGCGATAGTCGTTCCTTGATCGCACACAGTGTACATACCTTTGTATGGTCGAATGTTCGACAAAAACTAAAGAAAGATAAAGAAAGAGGGAAGATTGCATGCAGTCCAAGAATGTGCTGGAAAATTGGAAAGTTGACATAAAACAAAGTTTTCAATAATTTTTTTATCACTTACAAAAAAAAGTAAAAATACAGAATGCTAGGTCAAGGAGTGGTCTTAGCCCTAGCTGCATCTAGAATAAAGTCAGTTTGACTTGCAGCCAGGACGCAGGACTCCTCCAGCGACAAGTTGTCCTTCTCAGGATCAACTACTACAGCGTCGAGAAGGCCAGCGACCTCCCTCAGCTTCGCGATGGTATCCTTCATTGTCAAACCGCAGCCAGCGATGGTCATATCCGCGGCTTTCTTCTCCTCGCGAAGACACCTCGTCCTTGCCCTAGCATTGTCACCATCCGTCTTCATGCGTTGAATGCGCTGGAAGAGATCGTCAAGGTCAAGCCGTAGCCGAGTGTGCTTCTCCGTGAGGAGCTTGTGCTCCTCCTGGAGGGCCCTCAGCTCGGCCTTGACTTTGCCAGTGTCTTCCACGGCTCCCCTCCCCTGTGCAAATCAACAGGTCAAGAATGTATTGAACAGGGATTAACAATACAGGGGTAAGTCCAAACGATTGAGAGTTCTTACCGGGGAGGGCGAGGCTGACGATGCCATCGAGGATGCCATTGGTGCAGAGAAGCTATGGAGTCAAACAGTCTGAGAACTATAAAAACTTGTAAAGTAAATGACAATTTTTCCACTGTCAATTTATAGAACTTCCAAAGCGATGCTTCGTGTTCTCCTAGGCGCCGCGCGCGAAGATCGGAGACAGAAATGATCACAGTTGAGAATTCGAAGAGCCAGTACTTTTCCAGTCGGTTTAGACATCAGAACCGTCTGTGATAAGTAGACTATCACAGACGCTTCGTAGTTCACAACCGACTGTATAAATCACAGTCGGTTCTGAGTTTCGAACTGTCTGTGATAGTATACTTATCACAGACGGTTCTCAGCTGGGAACCGATTGTATATATTACAGTCGGGTTTTAGGTTAGAACCATCTGTGATAAGTAGACTATTACAGACGGTTCTCAGCTGGGAACCGATTGTATCTATCACAGTCAGTTTTTAAGTTAGAGTCGTCTGCGATATGTAGACTATCACAGACGGTTTTGTGTTCAGAACCGTCTGGTTTACTGTCATAGTTGTTTTTGACATCAGAACCGTCTGTGATATCTGAACATATTCTCCCGACAGGCCTTCGCAGACGGTTTTCCATTGAACAGTTCATACCCGTCTGTGATGTGCCGTCCAGGATGTCTGTTTCAGTGGTAGTGGTGCCCCAGGAAGTAATGGCGAAGCTTCTGGGATGCCATCTGGAGGGCGTAGAAGATCTTCTCCATCTCCATGTACCGAGTTTTGGCCCCTTGGAGGTTTTCGCTCGTGTAGTACACGGGACACTGCTGCCTGTCTTGCTCCTTTACCAATACCGCGCTTAAGGCGACCGGGGTCGCGCTGAGGTAAAGGAGCAAGGGTTCTTCTGGAGATGGGCTCACGAGCATGGGGGGGGCTCATGAGGTATTTCTTCAGGCCGTCGAAGGCCTCCTGTGCCTCGGGGGTCCATCGGAACCCTTTGAGCCCCAGAGGATTTGGAAGAATTGGAGGCCGCACTCCCCAATCATGAGACGAAATGACTCAGCGTGACCAAGCGGCCAGTGAGTCGTTGAACGTCTTTGACCAAGCGCGGTGGGGCATGTCCAGGAATGCCCGGATCTTCTCGGGGTTTGCCTCTATGCCTCGCTGGGACACAAGGAAGCCTAGGAGCTTGCCCCCGCGCACGCCGAAGGCGTATTTCTCCGTGTTGAGCTTCAGCCCGTATGCATGGAGGTTGCGGAAGGTATCCGCCAAATCGCCGACGTGAGCAGTCGCGCGGGAACTTTTGACGACCACATCATTGACGTAGACTTCGACATTGTGACCAATCTGGTCCTTGAAGACTAGCGTCATGAGTCGCTGGAAGGTTGCTCCCGCGTTCTTCAACCCGAAGGGCATGTGGACATAGCAGAAGGTTCTGAGGGGAGTTGTGAAACTCGTCTTTTCATCGTCCCCTTCTGCCATCCGGACTTGGTGATAGCCTGAGTACACGTCCAAGAAGCTCATCAACTCGCACCCCGTGGTCGAGTCGACCAACTGGTCAATTCGAGGGAGCGGGAAGTTGTCCTTGGGGCAAGCGCGGTTGAGGTCGGTGTAGTCTACGCACATCCGCCACTTGCCGTACGAGTTCTTTACGAGGACGGGGTTCGCAAGCCATTCGGGGTGCAAAACCGTGGCTTGGGAAGAGGCCTCCCGGAGGGTATCACGGCGGCGTCTGACTCCGGTGGAGACACCTCCCCCCCGGGGTTTTGATGATGTTGACGCTCCCGATCATCGCAATGGCGCGCTAGTATAAAGCACGGGCCACGACTTGGTCTCCCCGGGTGGTGATCACGCCATGAGGCCCAGGGATCTTCACGCAGAGATAGTTCTGGTGGATCACGGCTCCCAAGCGGTTGATTGTGGTCCTCCCCATGATCGCATTGTAAGAGGAGGGGAGGTCTACCACATCAAACCGGACCATCTCTGTCCGGTAGTTTTCCGGGGTGCCGAAGGTCATGGGGAGATGCACCTTCCCCACGGGGTGGATGGTCTTCCCCGGGATGAATCCTTGCAAGGGCCCTGCTGCGGGCTGCAAGAGCTTCTCGCCCACCTGCATCTCCCTAAACGCCTTTAAGTAGAGGACGTCGACTGAGCTCCTGCCATCCACGAGGATGCGGGCCAGATGACAGTTGTAGATGGTGGCAGAGACGATGAGCGCGTCGTCATGGGGGAAGCGAACCCCATGCGCGTCTTCTACCATGAAGGTGAGGGGGCCGTCCGACCACTTAGGTGGCAAGGACGTATGTAGCACCCCCACCACCGTCACTTCGCGCGCGTACTCCTTGCGCTGATGCTTAGAGTCCCGCCCGAAGCGGACCCTCCCGTGATGACGTTGACACGCGTCTGGGAGGTTTGGAAGGGGAGAGTTTTCGATGGGTCCCCCTCCTGCGTTCATCCCTGCTGTCCCCCCGCGGGAGCAGGAAGGGCCGGTAAGGCCGGCTGAGGGGGTAAGGAGGCCGGAGTCCCCCCCTGCCCATGCTGGTCGAGGAATGCGGCGAATTGTTGTAGTAGTTGATGGCATTCCCGGGTGGCATGGGTATTGGACCTGTGGAAGGTACACCACAGACCTTCCCTCCCTCCCGCCCGGGGCCTTCCCGACAGCGGAACGACTGCCCTCCCCCACTGCCTTTCGGCTTGGGGAAAGGGCAATTGCCCTTCGAAGCACCACGCGAGCCGCCTCCGCCCCCGCGGACAAAGGTTTCCAGAGGCCGTGGCTCACTACGACCCCCCTGCTTGGGGCGTTTGAGGGGGTCCCTAGCCCTCCGGTCGGCGGGGGTGGGACCCCCTGGTTCTTCTTCCAGAGGTCATCCTCCTCCGGCCGAGTGTACTTCTCAAGTACGTTCAAGAGCTCGTTTGTGGAGGAGTGGTAGCTTCGGGAGAGCCTCCGGTGGAGCTCCCCTGGGAGGATCCCGCTCTTACACGCCTCAATGACTCTGGAGTCAGGGACGTGACTACTTTGCTCTTAACTTGGGCAAAGCGCCTGAAGAAGCTGCAGATGGTCGCCCCCGTCCTCTGCCGGATGGTATAAAGCTGGGAGGAATCCAGGGGACGCACGTAGTTCCCTTGGAAGTTCGAACAGAACTCACGCTTGAGCTGCGTGAAGGACTTGATGGAGCCGGCTTTCAGGTTGTAGAACCACGAGCAGGTGATCCTGGTGAGGTAGAGAAGGAAGACGTTGCATTGCACCATCTCGTCCCTCCCGGCTACTGAAATCGCTGTGGAATAAACCTGCACGAATTCATAAGGGTTGGCCTCACCATTGTAGTGTTCGATGTGCGGCGGGCGGTAAGGCCGCAGCCATCGAATGCACCGTAGTCTTTGGCACAGCGGCTGGTTAGCTCATTCCACCTCTCAGGGAGAGTCCCGGTCACTGTCCCCTTCGACAGGGGATGGGCGCTCGTTGTCGGAGTCAGGAAGGGGCCCAAGGGGTCCGCCGGCATGGCGATAACGGCACTTTTCTTCTGGGTTGGTGGAGCTAACCTCCAAGACATCCGGGTGCTCCCCTGACGAGGTTGGTTTTTCAGCGGGTCTCTTCCCTCGGCCGGAGCAGGAGCAGAGCTCTCCGCGTCCGCGACCCTGGGGAAGTCCCTCCCCAGACTTCGTTGTATGCATTTGCTCAACCTCCTCACAGGTGAAGAGGACTTGATCCGCCGGAGGGGCCCTTGGGGGCGGCCCTGGGGGAGGAGGGAGCTCATGCGCTGTAGCTACCGGCCCGGGCGCAACTGGGGCCGGTGAGGGGGAGACCCCTGTGGCTACCGGTACCGGAAAGGGGGAAACCCCTGTATTATCCAGAACTGAAGAGGGGGGGAGGCCCACTGCGACGCGGGAGCTGCTCTGTCAACCGCCCCTGGTGCGGTACACGCGACCTGCGGGGCGGGACTGGCTCCCGGTGCAGGGAAAACCCCCCGCATGTAGTGGGCCCCCGGCCCCGAGAATGGGCCCGGAGCAGGGTGTCCCCCCGGTATTGTGAAGGCCCCAGGCATGAGGTAACCACCCGGTATTGGCAAGGCTCCCGCGCCGACGAGGTTCCGGATGGATGGCCCGCTGGGGGAGGATACCCTCCGGCGGGGTCGTACGGAGCGGCCGGGCCTCCAGGGGCCAGAGGGGCCACCAGATGACCCATAAACGTGCGCATAGAACCCAGGAACGGGTACGATGGGTAAGTGGGGGTCGGTGGCCGCGCCAAGAGACGGAGCTGCTCGTCCATAGAGCGCTGGGCGCGGAGCTGGCCCTCTACTAGGGCCTCGAGCAAGGGGTCCCGGGGAAGCCGTCGGGGGGAGACTGGTCCCGGCCGAGGCGACCACGGTCACTGGGACTGACCCGGAGGTCGAACCACTGAAATTAATAGGGAATGTGGGAGGCGGTACCTGGGTCCGACCGCCTCCGGGCGGAAGGGTCGGACGGTCGTGTCCCGGACGAGCGGTGCCTGGTCACCGGGACCGCCGTCACCGGGAATGGCGCTGACCAGGTGACCGGCGAATGACACGAAGGTTTATACAGGTTTGGGCCTCTGTGGAGACCCTAGTCCTGTTGGTGTGCTCCCAACCGGAGTTGGCTAGGGGAGCTCTCCCGGGGGAGAGATGGCACCGGAGCACACCTGTGAGATTGTCTATTCCAAGTAATAATGAATCATCCTTTTTTACAAGAGGTGTTAGAAGGGCGTATATAGCCCAAACAGACGCAAAAAGACTAGACTACCGCGCCTGCCACCATTGGATCAAGGGGTAGCAACATCCTTCTCCCGGCTAGGCACCTTGGATGCTTGACAAGTGTCCGCCAATTCCCGAGGCGCTTCTCACGTGACCCTCATGTGACCCGGGACCGGAGACTCCTGCCTCCGGATGGACGGCAATGCTCGGGACAAGCCATAGGGGGGCCTTGTCCCCGGGTAAAAGTGGCACCCGGAAGAAGCCACCGGGGGGCCTTGTCCCCGGGCAGATGGAACAGCCTCTTACCTGGACTTAGTCTCATGGAGATTTCCCCCAACAACTTTTAGGTCACTGCAATACATTCTTTTCGGTTGGATTTGTTTTCGAAAGGATTTAGTTTTTGAAATGAGTTTTTGATAGTAGAAGTATTTTTTCATTTTCTACAAATATCTAGGCAGATCTGGCTTTTGCTTCTGTTGACAAAAAGATAGCCCTTTAAATTATCTTTCAAACAAGCTATCAGACTTATGGATCAAAAGTTATAACTATTTTTATCCATGTTGACTGTCAGTATGCTATGCTGACTGTCAGTCTGTTTAAACTGACATTTGTCCAGAGAGTGTATTTTTTTTGCCAAAAATCTTTTGAACTAAACTGCCTGTCAGTATTCCATGCTGACTATGAGTATGCATTTCGACCTCGAGCTGATTGTTTTCGAGTTTCTATTTTATCTGGTCATTTTTGTGGTTGATACTGACTGTCAGTATGTGATACTGACTGTCATATGTGATACTGACTGTCAGTATGAGCTGACAGTTTCCCTATGTGATCTCAAATGGCTAGCTTTGTTTTATCCGTGATTTTTGTCGAACTGTGATTTTGGGCACTGACCGTCAATATGTGTTGCTGACTGTCAGTTTGGGCTGTTTTGTTTTCTTTTTCGACCTCAAATGGTTAGCTAAGTTTTCTCCGGATTTTACTTCTTTCTGGTCGTGACCCATGCCGACTGTCAGCATGCACTGTTTCTTTTGTTTGCGAGCTCCAACGGCCAATTTGATTCTTTGGGCTATAAATAGAGGCTTTGAGCCATTGTTTCTCACACCAAGCAGCCTCCCTCTCTTATACACACTTGAGCATTTCTTTTATAGTTAAGAATCTTGATGTTTTGATCAAGTCGTGAGTTTTGTGATCCACCGAATTTTCTGTTCACATCATTTTTGCATATCTACAGTTTCTCGGTGATTGTTGGAGGTCTACAGGAGACCTTACAACCTATACTCTTGGTGAACGCCCTCACCAAGACAGTTTGGTGGCGTGGCCGTTGATCTCTCATGTTCGAAGATTGTTGGAGAAACTCGGCGTGATTGTAAAAGGCATCGGTGCTCGCCTTTCCGGAGTGGCCAAGAAGCAACCACTAGTGAGAAATATCCTTCGTGGATATTGAAGCAAGACTCATTCATTTGAGTACTTCAACAAGGAGTAGAGGAGACTGGGTGAGTCTCTGAAACCTCGGGAAAAATCCTTGTGTTTGCTCTCTCTCTCTTTCTCTTTTAATTGTGCAATATATATTCATTTGCTCTTTCTTAACAAAAGTTGTTTTAATTTGAAGTTTTTAAAGCCTCCTATTCACCCCCCTCTAGTCGGCATCCTCGATCCTACAGTTCCAAGTCAGACTCGAAATCAAAAAGAGATTGAAGATTGTCCAGAGCAAACTTTCCAGAACTAAACTCAAGGTCATTATCCTCCACATCTTTTGAGACGATATGCTGTGGCACGTACTCAGCCTCTGATGTGGTGGGACTAACATGAGGGAAAAAATCCATCTTCTCTGTACCAGAGTTGGAGAAGATGAATCCTCGGGATGTGACTCATGGACATCTTCGATGTGAACCTCTTCCGTAGGAACGGGGTCGTTAGGCGAAGGCATTTGGATATGAGCATAGTCGTCAAGATCGAAATCGTTCTCAGAATCATACGCTCCAAACATAACTTACCAGAACTCCTGATGAATAAAATGCTTTGAAAAAGGCCCCACGGTGTGCGCCAGTTGTCGTCGATTGGGAGTCTGATCCTTAGTCGATCTTATGCAATTTAGTTGTGTAGGAAGTGGAGACCTTTCGAGACGCCCATCAAGTATGTAAAGATAATTATGCACTAGAGACACAGGAGATTATACAGGTTCGGGCCCTCAAGGATTTGAGTAATAACCCTATGTCCTGTGATGTTTTCACTATGTATGTAAGTAATTACAAAGAAGGGAGATTGTTACAGAGGAAAGCTTACAATCACTTAATCTATCTCTCTGTTAGATATCTTGTCTTATGCTTGTTGCCCTTTTATAATGATGAAAAGGGTGTCAACATGGAGCAGTTTCAAGAGGTTTAGACAGTTGCTAATATGCGGTTTCCAGATACCTGCAAATCTTAATTCTCTGGTGGTTATCTTCACAAATAGGAGAGAAAGTTATCTTATCCTTGAACCATGACTAGAAGACTCAGCCACTACTCAGGTTAGACATGACTATCTTGATGCTATGTTCGCGTACAGCCTGCGACCATAGGTTAGTACTAAGGTCGTCATTAGTTATGCGACCATGGAGCCATATATCATATCCAGAATATCTTAAACATGATATATTAAATAAACAGATGACTAGCTTAAGTAATATTCATCGTCAATCGCCCCTTGTCCAACACCGTCCCCAGGGGGAGCAATCTCCCAGACCCCGGCCGAGGATAGTGTCTCAGAGGCATCGCGCAGAGAGAGGGGGACTTTGTGGACCCCTTGTCGCCCACCCCCGATGGGGGACGGTGGCACTAGTACCCCTCCTCTGGAGGAGGTCCCCCCTAGGTCCCGGAGGTGGTGGCGATCCCATTCCCCGGAGGGGGAGGCCGGGAGTGTGCGATCCCCCGAGCGGAGGTGACGACCGGGGGGGTGGGGGGTGCTACCAATGGGCGGCGACCCCCGTTCCCCGGTGAGGGGGGCGTCCCTCTTTTCCTCGGAGCAGACGTACAAACTCTCCCTGAGCCTTGTTACCCCCAAGGTTCGGGCCCACGTCCATGAGGGGGACATCAACGAGCGCTATGGGCAGGTTTTCTCCCTAGCCCTACAAGTAAGGATCCTTCTCCCACCTACTTACTTCGTCTGTTTTGATTGCTGCTAACCGCCATCTCCGGCTTCACACAACCGCCGTGGAATGTGCCATCCGGGCTCGCTTTGCCCAGGACAACGAGGATGCCAACTCGGCTATGGCGGCCCTCGAGGTGGAACATGACGCAGTGGATCGGCAGTAGGACGCGGCCATCCGGGAGTTGGAGTGCGTCTGCTCGCAGTAGTTGGCTCCCGCAGAGTCTGAGTGGGACGCCGCTGTCCATGATTTAGGGTGTGTCTGGGAGCAGTTGGCCTCCTCCAGAGATGCCCACTCCCAGGCACTTCAGGAGTTGGAGTTGGCGGGTGCTCGGGCACTGGTCTCAGCTGGGAATTGGCTCTGGGCCACATTGATCGGGCTCGAGATTGAGTTTGGTCCAAAGGAGAACGCCCGAAACCCATTGCTGTCTATGGCCGAGGCTTGCCTCTTCCTCACCCAACACATTGCCGCAATCCCGGAGGCGGCAGATGTCCGGGCTAGGGCCTTGGCGACCACTACCGTCGCGATCGCGGCTTCTTTGGTTGAGTAATAGGGCGTCGGGGCTCGAGCGATCGAGACTCTCGTCCCATGGAGCTTCCGCGATTTCTATGAGCCCCGCTGAAGGTCACTTGATGAGTTGGCCGGGGCATTTTACGATTGGGTGATCAGACCTTCGAGGGCAAGGTGCCCTCAAAGGGCAGATGAGGGGACTTCCGACGACGCTTCCTCCAGGGGGGACGACAACGGGCAAGTATGAGCCTCCTGTCCCCCCCACCCCACCTAGATAGGGCATCTTTTGTTCATAGGGTATGTTTGCTCCCGGTAGTTCTGTAGGGGAACGCGGGAGCCTTGTAAATTATTAAACCTTAATGGAATGAAATCTTTTTTGCTGAGTCCATGTCTCGTTATGAACAGGTGTCAGGGACGGGGGTCCCAGGAGAGGGCATGAGGGACCTTCCTATCTCTGGGACTCCCGTTTCTGAGGGCCCCCGGTGAGGGCAAGCTTTTCTTAGGTGGTTGCCAGATTGGCACTTAGCAAATTTTGACAACCACCGTGCGGAGTTGCCTGAGCCTCCTCCAGGAGTTTGGGAGGCTTTTCTAGTGCACACCTGGCCGCCAGCTGGGTATGAGTATTGGCCGGATGACACATCAAATGCGGCCAATCCGAGGGTCCGGAGTTTGTATAGGGACTTGTGGAAGGAGCTTGCAGAGGAACTTGGAGAATGATAGTTTTCCTCCTGTCGTCTTAGCCGAAGTAGGTTGTGCTCCAAGTTAGTCTCTCAAGAGAGCCCAACTCTCCCGGTTATGTACACCCCTGGCCTACTAGGAGAGGCTATCTCCTGGCTTGTTTTCCATCAATAAAGTGGCAGCACTTGGTGCCTTGTCTATTTCTGATTGTCAACACCTCCTCCTAAGAAACAAACCTCCGGGAGTCAAAGGCCTTCGTCTTGGTGGTGCGGATCCCCCGAAGCAGCGAAGCCTTCTCCCAAGAGGACCGGAGGAGGATGCCTACTCCGGAGGATGGAGGACAGGAGGAGCAAGGCTCCACCTCTGGAGGATGGAGGTTTGTAGGAGGGGCTCCCACTCCAGATGGAGGACTGAAGGAGGGCACCTCCTACTCCGGAGGAGCGTGGATCGGAGGAGCACGGCTCCAACTCCAAAAGACGGTGGACTGGAGGAGCAAGGCTCCACCTCCGGAGGATGGAGGACCGGAGGAGGGGCTCCTACTCCGGATGGAGGACCGGAGAAGGGCGCCTCCTACTCCAGAGGAGGGCGGACCGGAGTCGCACGGGTCCACCTCCAGAGGATGGAGGACAGGAGGAGGGGCTCCTACTCTAGATGGTGGACTGGAGGAGGGCGCCTCCTACTCCAGAGGAGGGTGCCTTCTACTCCAGAGGACGGACGACTAGGGGAGGGCGCCTCCTACTCCGGAGGACAGAGGTCTGGAGGAGGAAACTCCTACCCCAGAGGACCAGGGTATGGAGCCCCCCCACCAAGAAGCCCTCTCCCAAGCAACAACCATCTGGGAGAGAAAAAAACCGGGGAATCCTTCTCCCGGGAAAAAAAACCACCACGTCTGAGTGGCGCCAAGCCCCTGGACCGCAGAAGCCTTCTCCCGGGAAACAACCGTTCGGGAGAGAAAATCATCTGTGTCTGGTCGGGAAATCCCATCACGCCGTGTAGTGGCTCGGATCTACCCAAGACTTAGTTGAAAAAATCCCAGATGTCTCTCAGAGCCCACAGGGCATTTTACTCTGTGTAGTGGATCAATTTCTCTCCTACCCCCGCAGCAGGAGGTAGCTTAACTTAGGCAACCCACGCTGGTGTTACGAGAGAAATAAAGGCCTCTCCCTTTGGAGGGGACACCCGCGGGGGGTTGAAATCCAGGACCTGAGGAAATGTTCTCGCGTGGACTAGTAAGGGAATTCAATTAGAATTCCACCTGGTAAAATGCGACCTAAATCACTCCCGGAGGAGGAAGAGCATAAAAGTGAGCTCTGCAGTGTATGGGGGGGACTACTACCCCAAAGTGACTCCTTACCACGTTTCTTTGAGAACTGGGTTGCCGCTGACACCCTCAATCCACGAGAGGATATTGTAAGCCGCCCTAGGGGGAGCAGGGCTCCCGCCATTTTAAGGGCTGTGTAGGAGACCGTAACATCCTTATATCAAGGGCATCCTCACGGGGAGGGCATCCTCAAAATGAGGGCGTCACCTCAGGGCACAATCATAGAAATAGACATCCAGGATAGCACATCATAGATGGTTATGAACTTTTCAGGGGAACACCATCTGTGAAGGCCAGTCGGGAGAATATGTTAAGTTATCACAGTCGGTTCTGATGTCAAAACCAACTATGATAGTCCACCAGACGGTTCTGAACACAAAACCGTCTGTAATAGTCTACTTAGCACAGATGGTTTTAAACTAAAACCCGACCGTGATAGATACAATCGGTTCTCAACTGAGAACCGTCTGTGATAACTAGAATATCACAGACGGTTGTGAGTTCAGAACCGACTGTGATATATACAATAAATTCTGAACTCAGAACCGATAGTGATAGTTTAGTATTAGAGAAGGTTCTGAGGTCAGAACCAACTGAAAAGTGCCAGCACTTCGAATTCTCAACTGTGTTCATTTCTGTCTCCGATCTTCGCTCGTGGCGCCTAGGCGAACACGAAGCGTCGCTTTGGAAGTTCTATAAATAACCTGACAGTGGAATAATTGCCATTTACTTTAGAAGTTTTTATAATTCTCAAACTGTTTGACTCCTTAGCTTCTCTGCGCCAATGGCATCATTGATAGCATCGTCAGCCTCACCCTCCCCGGTAAGAACTCTCAACCTTTTGGACTTACCACTGTATTGTTAATCCCTGTTCAGTACATTCTTGACCTGTTGATTTGCACAGGGAAGGGGAGCTGTGGAAGACTCGGGCAAGGTGAAAGCCAAGCTGAGGGCCCTCCAGAAGGAGCACAAGCTCCTTACGGAGAAGCACACTCAGCTACGACTTGACCTGGACGATCTCTTCCAGCGCATTCAGCGCATGAAGATGGATGGTGACAATGCTAGGGCGAGGACGAGGCGTCTTCGCGAGGAGAAGAAAGCCACAGATATGACCATCGCTGGCTGCGGTTTGACTATGAAGGATACCATCGCGAAGCTGAGGGAGGTCGCAAGCCTTCTCGACGCTGTAGTAGTTGATCCTAAGAAGGGCAACTTGTCGTTGGAGGAGTCCTGTGTCCTGGATGCAAGTCAAACTGACTTTATTCTAGATGCAGTCAGGGCTAAGACCACTCCTTGACCTATAATTCTGTATTTTTACTTTTTTTGGTAAGTGCTAAAAAAAATTAATGAAAACTTTGTTCTTATGTCAACTTTCCAATTTTTCAGCACGTTCTTGGACTACATGCTATCTTCCTTCTTTCTTTATCTTTCTTTAGATTTTGGCGAACATTCAACCATACCAAGGTATGTGCACTGTGTGCGATCAAGGAACGACTATCGCGATCATATACCTAGAAGCGGCAATCTTTGGCTTGTGAGGGTAGTCCATCGAAGCCCTTCAAATAATATAGAAACAATATAGAAGTCGCAGGTCCCATGCAAATAATATAAAAAGAATATAGAAGTTGGGCTTATTTTGCTGGATGGCATTGTGGCATGCCAAATGCTTCGAGTTATCAACGTGCTTTGAATATCACAAACGGTTCTGAGGTAGAAAACATCTGTGATAGTCACATTACAGACGGTTTTTATGTAAGGACCGACTGTGATAGTCCCAACAATGTCCGACGCTTTGAATTCTCAACTTCTTTCAATATCATAGATGGTTTTTAACTCAAAACCGTCTGTGATAGTAACATTATAGACGGTTTTTATGTAAGGACCGACTGTGATAGTCCCAACAGAGATCTATGCTTCAAATTCTCAATGGTGTGTTGTGTCTTTTCGGTTTCTGATGTTTGCACGGCGCACTAGCCTAGGAATATGAAGCGTCGCCTTGGAAATTCTATAAATAGCTTTTTTTTCATTAATGATGAAAAAATTAATTAAAACTTTGTTCTTATGTAAATTTTCAAATTTTCCCGCACATTCTTGGAGAAAAAGAAGTGGAACGGTTCGACTGGAAGCAAAACTCCAGGGACGGAAGAAGTATTTGTAGAAGTCGAACAGTTCAAAATTCCAGGCATATTACAGACGGTTCATGCGGGACCCTCATTTGAGGATTCCAGTGGCAACCGCCCAGGTGGATTGCACACAGAAAGGTACATCACAAGCTCACAACAACAGGATTCACTTTAATCAATAAAGCAATAGATAAAACAAGTACAAGGTCACGAGGACCAGTATTACATTATCATAATGCCAAGAATGGAATTAATTAAAGTTGATACAAAGTAGAGAGTTTTTCATAAAAACAATAACACAAAAGCAATAACAAAGGTCTTCATTTCCTTCTGCAGCGGTTCGGCTCGGGCCTTTACCACATCGAACTCAACTTGGCGCATGACCCTCCTAGAAGCTCAAATCGCCTGGAAAGGTTCCTTCCTCTTCTTGGTGCTCAAGGCTAAAGGAATCAGGGTCCTTGAATCCTTTCTTCTGAATTTGTGTGAAAAGGCAAGGATGAGCATATTTTTCCACGATGCTCAGCAAGTCCCGTTATGAGAATGCAGATATATAGATGAGGGGTTTTCAAGGAAAGGGGTCTTGGTTTTATGTATATAGTAATAGAGTAGATTTTCACTCTCATTTTGAAGAAAAGGTTTTTGTTTTCAAAAGCGGGGCTTTTAAAATCCTAAGCTAGATTTTCAGAAATGTTATGTGTGGCGGTCTTTCATGAGTCACCACTTTACTCAGATTTTGTGAAGAACTTTCCAAAATCTACTTGTGCTGCATCGACGTGAATAGAATCCACAGCGCGCAGACTCCATAACCTGGGAGCACAGAGTATCCGATACTTTTTAAACTTTGCAAAGGTGTACCACCTTAATCCACCGATCACTCAGCTTTCAAGTCAGGCCAACTCCACGCGACTTTTATGCATGTGACAAGGCCGAAGTGACACAACAGTTTACAGTCCTAGCATTAACTATTCCCTGCCCGGTAAATAGACAATCAAGTCTCAAGTACCGTTGTGGGTCCTCCCCACTGCCTTACTTCCTAGCCTGGGTCTATGTTCTCGCAAGACACATAGCCTCTCTTGATTGCAGTCGCGCACGACTTAATCTGGCATAGGGCGTCTTCCTTCTTTCCACCTTTTCCTCTCATGATTTTTCTGAACTCACATCACTCATGGCCTTCTGCGGCCCACCAGTTCTCGCAAGACACTGGATCGACAACCATTGCGGGGAAAAGCTAATACTAAAGAAAGCTACTAAGTTGCGCCCGTCCCATAACCAGGCAAGTGGTTGGTACGTTTTTCATGCCGCATAGAAGCACAACACAAGGTTCTAGTCCTTATGAATCTCTAGTGAGGAGTCTTTCACATTCCCAGTGCGCACACAGCACCATCCAATCAAACCGTCCTCACTATCGATTCCAATCACATTTTCTTTCATAAAAGGGGTTTTGAACATGCTTTTCTCATATGTGACAATTCAACATTTAACATATAATCTTGAGCATAGCATAGCCTAAGCATGATAATCTAGGGTAACAAGGGTGCAGGGATATTCAATGTCAAAAGGGGCTTTACCATCATTTAGGTCATACCTAATTACTTTATTTGAATATAGTTCTTATTTGAATATAAGGTATGCATATACTTGAAGACAGTTAACATACTTCATTTCAAAATAGTAGGCGAGACATGATCAAGGGTTTGAGACTTGCCTTGCAATGTTGGGTCTAGTTACTTGGACGATTCTTCGAAGATTTCTTCCGCTCCTTCAATCTCTGGTTCCACGGCGGATACAAGTAATACAGAGATACACTATATAAGCATACAAAAGATAGTCTTTATGGGAAATGATACGTAAAATATATCATGCATGCAGGGGAGAGATTTGGACAAAGTCACTTGATATTGATCGAAGAGATGGGCTCAAAAGGACTTGAATGTCGAAGGGTTGACATTCGGCTCATGGCTTGACATAGCCCTAAATTGGTCTTAGGTAGGTTTTCTGGGGAAGTGACAGTAGGGAAAGTTGTAGAGAACAACTCCAGGAATCTAGTGGACAAGGTGGCATTTCAATTGCTCAAGTGTAACAGGTATAAGTCACTCAATGCCACTGGTGGACATGCACTGACATATTGCTGGACATGGCCAGGAACTAGGGCATGGGATATCTTTTGACTCAGGGCTCCAATTGATGCACAACTTTGTCTGGGGGTTAGGCCTTGACCACAGGAACAAAACACTCAATAGGCTTAAGGGCAGAAAGTGGCCAGAGGGTGGCCAAATCAGGCGAGTAAGCACGGTGGTCTGGACATGAACTGAGCTACTGGACAGTAATCTTGGCATTGGAACATCTTTTGATTCAGGTTGATTCAGAAGTCGAGCTAGTAGACAATGTTGCTCAGGGTACTGCAGTCTATCTAAGGGACAAAGTTTCAGAGGCTAGATCGGCCGGGGAGAAATTCCGGCGACCGGCGCTGGAGAAGACGACTCCTA
Organism: Pharus latifolius; assembly: GCA_019359835.1. Lineage (NCBI taxonomy): Eukaryota > Viridiplantae > Streptophyta > Magnoliopsida > Poales > Poaceae > Pharus > Pharus latifolius. Next base: position 42,904,324 of record CM033322.1, on the reverse strand, counting down.
AATTGGGCGTTTTCGATACAAGGAGTTTGAACTCGATTCTTTGCTCAGGGAGTGAGAGGGTGAGGTGAGGGGACTATTTGTGGGGTTAATTCTACCGGAGAATGGCCGGAGTGGCTTGGCGACAAGAGCTAGTTTGCTGGTGTCGCGCAAACTACGGAAAGGCTATGATCACTGCTCAATTTCGAAATCCAAGTTAGTAGGCTTGCTCAAAGGGGTGTTCTAAACTAGTTTCATCACTGGCACGAAGGTTGATTCGGATCGAATCGGGCAACATTGAGGAAACAGGGCATTTGAGCTTTTCCGACGATCACCGGCGTTAGGGTTCGCCGGGGGCCAATTGGATGCTATGGTACGGAGAGGAGGATGGGAGAAGCTTACTGGTGGTCTTGGATTGAAGAAGGGAGCTGCGGTTGACGTTGGCATCGTGAGGTCAAAAGTAGCTCGCCGGAGAAGAAGCTGTTCACGGCGGCGCTAGGGGATCGGGTGCTTCCTGGTGCTAGGAACTGAAGCAATGAAGCTACGAGGTGGTGCGAAGTGATTCTGGGCAAGGGAGGGAGCTTATATAGGCGAAGGGCTGGGGCTCTCGGGAGTTGAAGCATATCCAACAGATGCGCGTGACTGACACCGGAGACGGGACCGAGACGACGTCGGGACGCGGCAAAGACTGTGCCAGAGAAGGGGAATCACGCGAAATCAGCTGGAGCAGGGCGACGGGATCACTGGCTTCGGCATGGCTGCAACGTGGCGTTGCTTTGCTGCTGCTGGAGCACGCACGTGCACGGGAGAATCACGGCACAACGCAGCTACGGTGGCTCCACGGTGGCGGCACGGTTGCGCACAGGTGGTGCTACGTGGCTGCGATGGTGGCTGCGCGGGAGACTTCGTCGGCGGCGAGTTCCTGCGACGAGGCAAAGTGGCGAGGCTCTGGTCGCAACGGCTAGAGCTCTGGTCGAGAGCAACGACCAGGGGCTTGGTCGAAAATGGCAGAACAAGAAGGCTAGGGCTGATCTGCAATTTCCAAAATTTGCACCAGGGACTAATTTGCCAGGTTTTCTTTCGGGATCTTGGGCCTATTTGCAAATATGGAGATCTAAAGGGCTTATCTGAGATTTGGTCCTGCAGATGAGTATTACTAAATGTCTTAGACTCATCCAGTAGGAAAAACGGTAAAATCCAACAAGATCTGGTGGTTTTGACAAAAATCGAAAACAGGGTAATTAGGGTTTGAAACTTTGGCAAGGCTGAAACTAGTGTTTCGGTTCAGTTTTTGAAATTCTTCCTGAAGAGAAAAATGTCTAGAATAGTGAATGGGAGATGTTCACTGAATCAGATCAAAGTTTGGAGATGGTCTGAGACTTTTGGTCTTTTTGGGCTTCTGACAAATCTGAAAAGAACTGATTTGCGATACTTTTGGACTAAAAAGTGAAAATAGTCTGAAAGGCGGAGTTTATCGGCCAACTTTTTAAATTAAGGTAGTGTCATACCTAAGATCATAATTCTGGGATAAAGATCAAAAATGGGGTTGAGACATCCGAGAATCCAATGAAGATACGCTGATTGACAAGCTAAAGAGATGACAAAATTTGGGATGTTACAGTTCAGACATCAGAATTGTCTGTAATAGTCATATTACAGAAGGTTTGGACATCAGAACCGTCTGTAATAGTAAAGCAGACGGTTTTGATCTCCCGACCGTCTGTGATAGTCCCAACAGTGCTGACGGTTCGAATTCTCAACATGCAATCGTGGATAACTGCACATAATAACTGCGTAGATGAAGAGACTTAATTATTTACTTCAAATTTAATTTGCATCGAATTATATAATCTCACGCTTCAACTTCTTAAGTGGGCACTGTTCCGCCGTGTTGCAGTTTATCACCCGAGAAGTTATCATGAATTTATTGACCTTGAAAACCAGTAATGCACTTTTTGAAACTCGAGGCACCCGCGCATATGAACCGTCACCTTCTGGTTCTATAAATAGCGAGGCTCTTCAATCCTTAAGACTTACAAATTCTTGGCTAAGTCTTTTAGGAATTCTGCTCCTAAATCCCTATCTTTATTCTCTCCTCAACTCCCACCTTGATGGCGAGCCGAGATTCCAATGAGGTTGTTGAAATTGAGAGTGATGAGGAAGAGATAAGGAATGAACTCGATCAGGATCTTCAGAAAGTAAGTCCTCTCTGAAACTCTAATGCAGATCTTTCTTTTATGACTTGATTACCTCGAAACAAATGCATTTCGAGATCCACAGGTGCCTGAGGAAATGCTCCCTCCAAAGAAGAGACTCAAAAATAATGAAAGATTCTCCAGTGGAGCTGCAGCGAAGACTCTAGAGGGTGTTGAGGCCTATGTTGCCACATTGCCCCTTGTAACCCCTCCAGTTGCATCAACTCCACCTTTGGAGATCCACAACAATCCTTCCAATATCCCCTCTTCAACACCTGTGTATCATCAGCTTTTCTTGGATGATCAACTTTCTGGGGTAAGGCGCAGACTTCCAAGTCCAAATCCACTCCTTTGTTGAGAGATGATGTAGATAGGCTTAGAGCCATTGGTAGTTCTCTTGGGGCGGCCAGTGTAGATCCTACTGATGCCAATACTGACGCTTTGGTCGCTTGTATCCCTTATGTATGCAAAGATTGTAAGAAATAAGAAATTTCTTTTCCTTATATATCTGGCTTTTCGATTGATTATGTAACTGATAATCACCAAATGATGTTCTGTGTGAAAATGTTAACAAGAAAATACTGCTGCAATCAAGACGGTTTTTAACTCAAAACCGTCTCTGATAGTAACATTATAGATGGTTTTAATTTCAGGACCGACTATAATAGTCTCAACATTCTTTGAACATCCACAGACATATATATACAACAAATATGAAAAATAAGATAAAACCAAATAGTCTCAATGTTCATTTTTTTAAATACTAACTTTGAAAATAAGATAGAACCAAATATGAAAAACAAGTGGAACAATTGAACTAGTCGAACGGTTCGACTGCAAGCAATCCAGGATATTATAGACGGTTCGGACCTTATCACCGTCTGTGATAGTAGAGCAGAGTGTTGATTTTATAATTATCACAGACGGTTCTGAAGTAAAAATCGACTGTGATAGTAAAGCGGACGGTTTTGAACTCGGAACTGTGTGTGATATTCTAATTATCACAGACGGTTCTGAAGTAAAAAACTGACTATGATAGTAAAGCGGACGGTTTTGAGCTCAGAACTGTCTGTGATATTCTAATTATCACCAACGGTTAAGATGTCAAAACCATCTGTGATATTTCTGTCATAGTTCTACACAAAATGCACCGATATTACCGATGGTATTATATAGAACCGCCTGTATTGAACCTGGTATAAAAGGTCTTTTGGCAGATGTTTTGAGCTAGTCGTACACTCCTGCTCGACATACTGTCCAGTTCGAAGAGATTTGGGGCAAGGAAGAGCGAAATCTCGAAAGACCGGGGGACCATTTGGGGGTAACAAATTTGAAGATCCAAGGTTGGTACTTGGTCCCAAGGCATATACATTACTTGATTTCATCATCAATATCAATCTCCATTGATTGATCAAATTAGAGTGAGAGGGAGGGGAAGCTACAGTAGCAAATCCTGGTTGTAACTCATTTTCGACCTGTACTGTAGCTATTTAATTGCTTTATGATGTGTGTTATCCATGCCCCCAACTAATTGCTTGCAGTTCAAGTAGTAGTTAACTAGTTATACCGCAAACTCCACATCAAACACTAGCTAGTTAGATTTTTAATTTATTGCGTGTCGACCGTACATAGAGTATTACTAATTAGCATGTGTATGAATTTGATTAATTGCAGATGGTTCATCGAGACTGGATGTATAATGACAACCGAGTGGGTGAGGAATACATGAAAAGTGTTTTAGATTTCCAAAAGGTTGCTGAGCAAGACATGGCGAAGAAGAGTTTACCATATATGTACTGTCCTTGCATAGACTGCCATAATCTTAAGATGTTCACCAACTCATCTCAAATTTTCGCCCACTTGATCTGACGTGGTTTCAAAAAGGGGTACACGTGTTGGGTCCACCATGGAGAAGAGCCAACTGTAGAAACAAGTGCCACTCAGGTTGAGGAACAGGACATATCGGATCCCAACAACGACTTCGATGAGGATATGCGAGAGGATGACAATTTAGATGACATGTTGCGTGATGTGGAAGGAAATTACAGTGAAAGGGAGTTTGGCAAATTCAAGCGCTTGATTGAGGACTCAGAAAAGCCGTTGTTCCCTGGTTGCAAGTCGAAGTACACAGAGTTGGCCTCTGTGCTTGAACTACTAAAATTGAAGGCAAGTAACAGCTAGACCGACAAGAGTTTCACGGCATTGTTAGATCTTTTGGCGGACATGCTCCCGGAAGGAAACGTGTTGCCAAAAAACACCTACCAAGCAAAAAAGCTGTTGTGTCCTTTGGGAATGGAAGTAGAAAGGATACACACATGCCCTAATGATTTCATCCTTTACCATAACGACTACAAGGATATGCATGTTTGTCTGGTGTGCGGCGCATCCCGCTATAAGCGTAAGAACCAAACCGACGACAGTGACTGCGCTGAGATAAAGCAAGGACCTCCTGCTAAGGTGTTGTGGTATTTGCCCGTCATTCCCCGCTTGCAGCGTTTGTTTGCAAACTGTAAAGAGGCAAAATTACTGAGACACCCTAATGAATCTTCGCAGTGGAGAAACATCGACAAGGAATTTGTTAACTTCGGAGTGGAATTGAGGAATATAAGGTTCGAGTTGAGTACCGATGGAATTAATCCTTTTGGTAACATGAGCAGTCGACATAGCACTTGGCCGGTTCTTTTGTGTATCTACGACCTTCCTCCTTGGTTGTGTATGAAGCGCAAGTACATCATGATGTCTCTACTTATCTCAAGACCAAAACAACTCAGAAACGATATTGATGTGTACCTAGGACCATTGATAGAGGATCTCCTAACAATGTGGAACGAAGGGGTGCAGGTATGGGATGCATACAAACGAGAGACCTTCATCCTACATGCTATGATATTATGCACCATCAATGATTTCCCTGCCCTTGGAAATTTGTCGGGCCGTAGTACGAAAGGAGCCAAAGCCTGTCCCCACTGCGAAGATGAGACTGAGAGCATGTGGCTGAAGAATTGCAAGAAAACAGTGTACATGCGTCACCGTAGGTTTCTTCCGAAGAATGACACGTATCATAAGAGGAAGAGGGAATTTGACGGCCACAAGGAAAGAAGTTTACTCACGGGTGAAGGACATAGACGTTGTGTTTGGAAAGGATCGTAAATTGAAACCCCGCACGAAGAACACTTGGAAGAAGAGATCGATATTTTGGGACTTACCATATTGGGAGCATTTAGAGGTTCGTCATTGCATTGATGTCATGCATGTAGAGAAGAATGTTTGTGACAGTTTAATCGGCCTATTGCTGAACATTCCGGGAAGACAACGGATGGTGTCAATGTGCGGTGTGTCATGATCGAAATGATAATCAGGCCCGAGCTAGCACCGAGAGAGGACGATAAAGGCCGTATATACCTCCTCCTGCATGCTACACTTTGTGCAAGGCTGAGAGGACAGAACTCTGTGTGTCTCTATGGTGTTAAAGTTCCATCGGGTTACTCCGCAAATATGAAAAAGCTTGTGTCCATGGGCGATTTGAAATTGCTGGGTATGAAGTCTCATGATTGTCACGTGTTGATGACACAAATGCTTCCTGTTTCCATCCGGAGTATTCTGCCGCATAAGGTCAGAGAGACGATCACGAGGCTGTGTTTTTTCTTCAATGCAATTTCTTGCAAGGTCATTGATCTCGATGGACTAGATTCTCTGCAGAGCAAGGTGGTTCGAACTCTCTGTCAGCTTGAGATGTATTTTCCTCCGTCATTTTTTGATATCATGGTCCATCTCACCGTCCACCTTGTCAAAGAAATCAAGATATGTGGACCCATGTTCCTACATTATATGTATCCATTCGAGAGTTACATGGGTGTACTTAAGGCCTACATGAGGAATCAGTCCCAGCCTGAGGGTAGCATTGTCAAAGGTTATGCAGCGGAAGAGGTTGTTGAGTTCTGCGTCGATTACATGGCCGAGGTAGAAGCAATAGGAGTTCCTGTGTCTCGTCACGAGGGGAGGCTTGATGGTGTTGGCACTATTGGACGGAGAGCCATCACTCCTGATTTTGATATGTACTCGAAAGCTCATTTTTGGGTCTTGCAACACATGACGGAGGTGTCTCTGTACATCGACGAGCACAAGGAGATGCTACAACAAGACAATCCTCGCCGATCCGAGGTTTGGATCACGGGAGAACATAACAGTCAATTCAACGCATGGATTAAAGTGCGAATCACCGGAGAGTCCACAAGTGAGAACCTTAAATGGTTGGCAAAAGGGCCCATGTTTACTGTACAGACATGGCAGGGATACGACATCAATGGGTACACATTTTACACGAAAGCTCAAGATTGAAAGAGCACTGTGCAAAATAGTGGAGTGAGCGTAGAAGCTTTCCATGAGGAGTTCAGCGAGACAGGCCCAACAAGGGTAGTATGTGGATTGAACTCGTACTACGGGTTCATTGAAGAAATTTGGGAGCTCGATTACGTATTGTTCAAGATTCCCCCGTTTCGATGCCGATGGGTCCAAATCCCATAGGGTATGAAGGTTGATAGTTATGGTTTCACTTCTGTGGATCTCGATCGAGTTGCTTATAAAGATGAGCCATTCATACCTGCAAAGCAAGCCATTCAGGTCATTTATGTCACTGACCTGGCCAATAAGAAGTGGTACGTCATCCTTCATGGCAAGAGAAGGATTGTTGGAGTTGAAAATGTCGTAGACGAGGAGGAATACAATCAATTTGATGAGATGCCTCCATTTGGAGATGGCGTACAGGTCGATATAGAAGACACTGACGAAACCAGTTACGTGCGTATGGATCACCAGGAAGGGTTATACTTTAAAGGTAATCAACCGTACATCCTTATCTGTCCGTTTCCATCGGTATAGCTTATATATCTCCTCTAATTCTCGTCTTTGCAGGGCCGCGGCAAGTGGAAAGTTGAGGATAACATGGCTGTGTGTGTGGAAATTATCGGTCAAAGTCCCCATTTGAATGTAACATTTATTTGAGCATGCTGCACATTGTATGTTAAATTTATTTGAGCATACTCCACATTGTAACCAATTTTCGGATCTACATTGTAACCAATTTATGGAGCATTTGGACTCCATTTGAAATATATGAGTGTTCATTTAAAACAAGTTTTTGAGTATTCAGAGTTGTAGAGCTACAGAGTTTCAAGTTGTAAAACTCTACATATTGCGTAGAAGGCGTTCACTAGAGAGATTATTATAGACGGTTATGAATTATCACAGACGGGTATGAATCTAGAACCGACTATGATATTCCCAACAGTGTCCGACGCTTCGAGTTCTTAACGTGCACCGTCGGTTCTCAAGTCCAAATCGTCTGTGATAATCTCAGTCACAGTCAGTTCTCAACTCAAAACCGTCTGTGAGATTATCACTATGGAGATTATCACAGACGGTTTTGACATGAGAACCGACTATGATAATATTATCACAGACGGTTGTGAATATAGGACCGACTGTGATAATCTCTACGAGTTACATAGTTCAAGGCGGGCTTTGTCCCGCTCATTTCCAGACTTCGCGACTGTTTGCCCTAGCTCTCTCCGCCCTCGCACCATCCGTCGCGATCACCTCCATCGCCTCCCCATAGTCCAGCGCGATCACCTCCATCTCCTCCTCTCCGTCCATCACGATCACCTGCATCACCTTTCCACCGTCAGGCACGATCACCTTCGTCGCATCCCCACCATTTCTATCATTCTTGGTTAATTATAAGTATATGGGTTTTGTTATAGAATTATTAGTTTCTGATTTACTTAAACTATTCTCTCTTTCACTTATGTTAGGAACTGATATGTCTGGTGACGAAATGCACCACTCGAGGAGTCAGAGTGACCACGCAGGCGATGAGACGCCTGGGCCGGAGGTCACCGCGTCCACCGTGACGTAGTCGCAGAAGAGAAAGGGGCGAGGTCGCACGACATGTGCACGTCTAGACAAGCGGGAAAAGCAGCACGTCCAATTCGATGACAATGGTGTGCCGGAAGCTCCGGACAAACTTGTCGGTCAGTATCGCTCACTATGTGGCAAAGTGGCAAGGGAGTGGATGCCCATCACCACCTCCGACTGGGGTCAAGTGCCCCCAGAGTGCAAGGATGCGCTGTGGGAAGAAATGCAGGCGGTGTTTCACATTCCCGAGGATCGATAGTTCACCGTCCGCTAGAGGACACTAATGTCAATAAACAAGGCGTGGAGGAACTTCAAGAGCCACCTTGTCAGGAGCTATGTGAAGGAGTCAAAGACCCCCTTCGATGACTTCCCTTTCATGACTCCTGAGGCATGGCAGCAGTTCGTCGAGATGAAGGCCAAGCCAGAGTTCTAGGAGCTTAGTGCGAAGGGCCAGGCTAACCAGGCCAAGAATACCCACCCACACATACTAGGCACTGGTGGGCATGTGGGGAAGAAGGCATTGTGGAGGAAGCAGGACGAGGAGACTTCCCAGTCTTCCGCCGACGGTCCTTATGTGGGCATAACGGACGTGCTCGCCCGCAATTGGTGCCGAGCAAGATCGATGATGACCTCCTCCAGAAGCGTCTCTGTGAATAACCCTGCGGGCAGGGAAGTGATCGACCGGTTGGTAAGATTGTACGATCACGTACTATCCTCATAACAAGTATGCAATGGGTTGTATTGCTAAGTTCTCCTATTGCAGGTGACGCTGAGTGCGCAGGCGGCATCCAGAGAGTTCAACCTAAGGAGGGATAGGGATATCCTCACGGCGGCACTAGGAAACAATGAGCATCCAGGCCGCGTGCGCGGCCTCGCTGCCCCTATGCTTTGGAGGGATGGTTTCCCTGATGATGAGTGACGAGGATTGACACCCGAGTCAGTTCAGATAAATACACTATTGGTTCAAGGCAGATTCGAGCCAGACACGTGCCTGGCGGTGCGAACTCAAGTCATTCTGAGAAGCATCATCCCGAGGTCGCAGGCTTTGCGAGATCAGACCGCAGGCTTCGCGCGGTCAGGAATTCATGTGCTATACGCGAACAGAATGTTGGAGATGTTGCACGGTCAGCCAACATCCCGCGGTCAGAGCACTTTCGACCAGGGTACTTGGGGTTTACCTGTCCGACTGTCCCTATAGCGAGAATATCCCAAGTATCCCGAAGATTCCTCCGCGTGGAAGATCAACCGTCAGGAGGTTAATATGTGCAGTTATCCATGAATAACACGTGTTAAACTTGCGTGGAGGTTAAGAGCGCTTCTCTAAAACTGCATCCGAACAACTGTCTGATGCAGTTACGACATGGCACCCTTTCGACCAGTATAAAAGGGTGGCAAGGTGCATCAAACAGGGGGGATCAACGTCTCTGATACAAGCGAGATACAACACATCTCAACCACTCAAACAGCCAAGTCTACGGCCTAGATTAGATAGTTTTTTACTAGCCTCTTTGATTTCTTTCTATATCCTTACATAGGAAAAAACCTTCGCCTGTGAAGGTCTTTTCTCCCCTTTTTGTAAATCTTTCTTACATATAGTGAAATCCCAACAGGACGTAGGGCTATTACTCCCACCATCGAGGGCCCGAACCTGTATAAACCTCTCTGTGCTCCTGTTCTCCATATTTCTACATACCTTCCCGGAGGGTCATCTTCAAAGGTCTCGCTATTACAAATTTTGCATAAGTTCGGCTGAGGACTCCGAGTCCGAATCGTCGACAGTTGGCGCCCACCATGGGGCCTTTCTCAAGGCGTCCTAATTTTAATCCGGAGGTTCGCTGAAACATGGCTGGAGTATATGATTCCGAGAACGATTTTGATCTCGAGGATTATGCTCACATTCCAATGCCTTCTCCAAGCGATCCTATTCCGATGGAGGAGGTTGAAGGCCAGAATCTTCCAGAGGTGGAATCATCTCTCCAGGTCATGTCCATCGACCAGGGGGCGACCAGCGCAAAGTCAGAACCCACAGAGGATCTCAATGCGCTAGACGATGAATCCGGTCCGTCATACAACCCCGCCGAGGGGAAGGATGATATCGACCTGGAAATCAGCCCGGGGAGATTCGACCATGATAACCTTCACCGTCTCTTTGATTTCGACTCCGACTCGGAACAAACCGAGATGTTTTCCCCATCGAACACCTCTCTCCCTAGACAGTTCGCTCCCTTGTCGGAGGAGACTCTCGACCAACAGGCTGCTAGGGAAGAACGGGATCGCAAACAAAAGGAGGATGAAGATCTCGAGCAACAAAACAATGAACTACGCAGAACTGCCCTAGAGGCTCTTCAAGATGTGCAGGCTCGTTACGATGTTGCTCTGAGTTCTTCTCGACGGTCACGTGGTTGCAAACGTGACCAGACCCCTTCTTTGCCACCGGAGCGTTTCCCAGTGGACGAAGAAACAGCAACACCTGGTGCCCCTAGGAGAAGCACCCATGGTCGACTGCGATCTATCGCGGAAGTCATGCGTAAGTTTCCTCCTACGGTCACGGATGCGCAGAAACTGGCCTTTACCAGGATCTTGGCAGAAAGGCTGGATGAGGTCGCGTCTGAGCCGACCCCAACGGCCTCTTCCCGCTCGGTAACACGTTCCCGCGAATGAGAGTGTCCTCACTCTGGTTCTGGCCGGCGAAGTTACCCACCGCCCGTACCGTCCCGACAGGACAAGTACCGGCGAACGCAGGATTCTCGTAGTAGGGATTGGGTTCCTGTTCACTCTCGTTTGGGACCGCGAGTAACTTCACCATTGCGTGAGGTCGCCCGTAACCCGGTCGAGAGTCACAGGGTAGTTCACGGCCCCTACGTCGGTTGTAAAGCTTTTTCGCCTGGCCTACGAGCGGTCGTTTGGCCTGACAAGTTTCGACCAGGGGCCATTGAGAGGTTTGACAGAACTCAGAACCCATCCGAGTTCCTTCAAATCTATATCACTGCCATCCAAGCGGCAGGAGGCGATGACCGGGTCATGGCCAACTACCTGCCTACAGTCCTCGAAGGACCGGCTAGAACCTGGCTGTTTAACCAGCCAGAAGGTTCCATCTATAATTGGGAAATGCTGTGCGACGCCATCCTCAGCAATTTCCAAAACTGTTACCAAAAGTCGGGTAAAGAGGACGATCTTCATCGGCTACGACAAACTTCAACCGAAACTCTTCGGCAGTTTGTCAAGGGGTTTGTCGGGGTGAGGAATACCATCCTGAACATATCTGATGGCTCCGTTATCAGGGCATTTAAACATGCCGTTCGATACCGGAGATTCACCGAAGACTTGCTTATCCACCCTCCTCGATCAGTGGCCGATCTGTTCGACATGGCCGATCGATACTTTGACGCAGCCGAAGCAGTCGAATGGAACCGGATAGTCGACAAGGGTGACCTACCACCTCAACCAGGTTTCAAAGACGCCAGGAAAGAAGATTTAAGTAAGAAGTCAGAATCTTCGTCAGGTGGGAAGTCGAAGAAGTCAAAGAGGAACCGCTCTGGACAGTACCGCGAGGTCGCAGTCGCGGAGAAGCCACCTTCGACCAAAGGTAACAAGCCTTCATTTAAGAATAAAACTGCTTCTGGTGGTCGTAGTGCCGACCAGCCAAAAAAGTCAACTAATCCGCAGGAAGGCAAGAAGTGGTGTCCACTCCACAACTCCACAGGCCACGACCTCAAGAACTGCAGGAGTTAGTTGAAGCAATTGGATGATTTCTACCAGGGAGTCGGGCCAATGCCAACCTTACCGCCTAAAGAGCAGGCGTGCGGACTTAGAGACGCCGACGGAGACTAGGAAATGTCCTACCAGGTACCTCAAAATCATATTAATGTTACTTTCGGGGTTTCTTCTTCTTTCGTTTGCAAAAGGCAGTTTAAAGCCTGTTACCGAGAGGTTAACCAAACGGAGACATCTCTTGGTGAACCTCAATACCCCCGTTGGTCAGATACACCCTTGACATTCGATCGTTCTGATTATCCCGCGGGGCTTACTCAACCATTGAGGCTCCCTCTGGTCATTACCCCGATCATCAGTAACGTGAGAGTCGAAAGGGTCCTGATCGATGGAGGGAGTTCCCTTGACATTTTGTTGGTCAAGGCGCTCGATGAGATGCAAATTCCTCGTTCGAAGATCAAGACCATAATCCATCCGTTTTATGGGATAATCCCAGGCCCCTCCATGATGCTGTTGCGACAAGTGGTCCTCCCGGTCACGCTGGGAGAACCAGATAACTTCCGAACAGAATTGGTTACTTTTGACGTAATCGATTGTGATTCAGCTTACAATGCAATCTTTGGCAGGCCATCTCTGGCTAAATTCATGATGGCAATGCACTGTGCTTACCAGTGCGGAAAATTGCCTGGCCCCAAAGGTGTCATCTCGGTCCGAGGCAGTCGCAATGTGGCACTCACGTGCGACCGGCTATCTTTGGAGATGGTCGATCAACTTCCCCTCCGGGACGCCCAGGTCGCCACCGTCGCCACCGACGCGATCAAGGCTGCTCCTCGACCAGATGAGAAACTCAAACTGGTTACTTTGTACCCAGATGATCCATCCAAGACAATTCGGGTCGGATCAGGTCTGGATGACAAATAGGAACTTGAGCTCATTGCTTTCCTCCGGGCTAATGCAGATGTGTTTGCGTGGAAACCGTCCGACATGCCCGGCGTCCCAAGGGAAATAACCGAGCACAGGTTAGCAATTCGACCTGGACAACGACCAATAAAGCAAAAGCTCAGGCGTTTTGCTGTTGACCGACAGGAAGCCATCCGAGAGGAGTTGGACAAACTCCTAAAGGCCGGGTTCATCGGTGAAGTCGATCACCCGGAATGGCTCGCCAATCCGGTCATGGTCCGCAAGTCAAATGGCAAGTGGCGCATGTGCGTCGACTACACTAGCCTCAACGCTGCCTGTCCAAAGGATGACTTTCCCCTTCCCCGCATCGACCAGTTGGTCGACTCAACCGTGGGTTGCGAACTGATGAGCTTCCTGGATGCCTACTCAGGATATCATCAAATTAGCATGGCAGAAGAAGATGAAGAGAAAACTGCCTTCATCACCCCGTTCGGCACCTACTGCTACGTCAGAATGCCGTTCGGTCTCAAGAACGCAGGTTCCACGTACCAGCGCTTGATGCAAAAGACCTTTCTTTCCCAGATAGGGCGTAATCTCGAAGCATATGTAGACGACTTGGTTGTAAAAAGTACCAAGAGATTGTCTCATTTGGACGATCTCGCTAAAACTTTCTATAATTTAAATCGCTTTCGAATAAAATTAAACCCGGAGAAATGTTCTTTCGGGGTTTCTTCAGGAAAACTTCTTGGTTTCCTTGTGTGTTCCAGGGGCATTGAAGTTAATCCTAAGAAAATCAGGGCCATTGAACAAATGAGATCGCCCTCGACCATGAAGGATGTTCAACGCCTGGCTGGTCGCATGGCGGCCTTAAGTCGCTTCATATCGCGACTAGGCGAAAGGGAATTGCCTTTCTTCAAAGCCTTGCGGAAGCATCACAATTTCACATGGTCGGCTGAGACCAAAAAAGCGTTTCAGGAGGTGAAAACATATCTGTCCAGTCCGCTAGTGTTGGTGTCTCCCGACAAAGGAGAACCATTGCTTCTTTATCTGGCGGCCACACCGCATGCAGTCAGTGCTGTCCTGATCGCGGATAGGGAAGGAATACACAGACCCGTCTACTATGTGAGCGAAGTACTTCATGGTCCTAAGAAGCTTTACCCTGAGGTCTAGAAGATACTTTACGCGCTACTGATGGCTTCCCGTAAGCTACGACACTACTTCCAAGCTCATAAGATCATAGTACCCTCCTCTTTTCCTTTGGGGTATATTGTCCGAAATCCAGAAAAATCTGGTCGAATCGCTAAATGGGCGGTCGAACTCGGTGCCTTTGATATCCATTTCACGCCCCGCACAGCGGTTAAGTCTCAGGTTTTGGCCGACTTTGTGGTCGAATGGACCAACCCTGAACCACCCCTGCAGGTGCCAGAGGAATTGGAATGCCCCGATCACTGGACAATGTACTTTGACGGCTCCTGTAGTTTTCAACACTCGGGGGTTGGAGTGGTCTTAGTTACGCCCCAGGGTGAACAGCTTAAGTATGTCATCCAACTACATTTTATTGCGACCAACAACGCGGCAGATTATGAAGGTCTTCTTGCAGGGTTCCGGGCAGCAAAATTCCTCGGAGTCCGTCGATTAGTGGTGAGGGGAGACTCACAGCTGGTCGTAAACCAGGTAAACAAGGAGTAGAGCACCTCCGATGAGACAATGGCTCATTACCCGGGGGAAGTGAGGAGATTGGAAAAACACTTCAGTCATTTCGAAGTCCAATACATCCCGCGAAAGGACAATATTCTCGCATACCAACTATCCAAAATTAGGTCCTCACGCACATCCGCTCCGGCAGGAGTGTTCATTGAACACTTGGATCGTCCTTCGATCATGACTTCGGTCGAGGATGATCCGATAATAGCCTACGTTACCAACCTTGGTCAGGAACAGGATTGGACTCATCCATTGAGAGTTTATCTTGAAAATGGGACCCTACCCGAAGATGAAACCGAAAGCGATCGGTTAATTCGAAAGGCACGTCTGTACAAGCTCATAGATGGGATTTTCTACAGGAAGGGTACTGAAGGAGTATTCATGCGCTGTATATCTCAGGAGGAAGGAACATCCCTCTTGAAGGAAATACATGACGGTGTATGCGGTGCGCACGCGTCATATCGAACACTGGTCGGAAAAGCCTTTCGACAAGGATTCTACTGGCCTTCAGCACTCGATGATGCCAAGCATATGGTCAAGATGTGTCCTCAGTGTCAGTTCCACGCGAGACAGGTTCATCAACCTACCTATGCGTTACAAACCATTCCCCTTGCATGGCCTTTCGCGGTCTGGGGAATGGATATTGTTGGTCCTATGCCACAAGCAGTCAACGGGTAGAAGTTTCTGTTCGTAGCCATTGACACGTTTACAAACTGGATTGAGGCCGAACCAGTACGAAATATTACCGGATCAGCAGCACAAAAGTTCTTTCATAAGAACATTGTTGCTCGATTCGGTGTTCCAAACTGTCTTATCACCGACAATGGTTCTCAGTTCGCCAGTGGTTTTTTCATAGACTACTGCGATCAGATCGGAACTAAGGTGTGCTTTGCTTCTGTGGCACATCCACAAAGCAATGGTGCTGTAGAACAAGCCAATGGGCAGATATTGCAAGGCATCAAAAAACGTGTTTTTGATCGCCTTAAGACTCGCTCGAGGGCTTGGGCAGACGAACTTTATACCATTCTATGGGCACTACGAACTACCTCTAGTCAAGCCACCGGTGAGACGCCCTTCCATCTGGTCTATGGGACCGAGGCTGTTTGCCTATGGAAGTCAGTATTGGGTCTGTTCGAACAGAACAATTCGAACAAGTTGATCAGTCCGCACAGCGATCACAAGATCTCATCCTTTTAGAAGAAAGGCGTGATCATGCTTTGATCAAATCCGCGGCATACTTGCAAGCCTTGCGCAAGTATCACAGCAAAAGGGTGCGACCACGTAGTCTTAACGTGGGCGACTTGGTGTTACGAAAAATCCAAGACCAGTCTAATCGCAATAAATTCTCCCCGAAGTGGGAAGGCCCTTACACTGTTGTCTCAATACCACGACCAGGATCCGCGCGGTTAGCCATGGAGGATGGTCGAATTTTGTCCAATACTTGGAACATCGATCAACTTCGCAAGTTCTACGTGCAAGTACTCGATCCCTTTTCCTGTTCAATTAGCATATTTTCATAAAACAAAAAATGTTTTGGTTTCATACGATGAATATTTCCCTTTATGCCCATGTGCTGCGAATTTGGCTCGGGGGCTGGTCGCCGGCGGTTAGATCATTACCACGTCCTAGTCGGATTCGCTGGCCAATCTCATGACCACTTCCAGACAAGTCACTCCTAAATAAGCCATTTCTCAACGCACACGGGGCTTTCTGGCAAGTCCTCGGTTATCTGAGTGGCTATCGGTTTACAAACAAGGCTAGGCGTTACTTTGATCGTAATTGTTGGTTCGATCACACATCCCTGGTCGTTATTATTCACTTTTCTCCTGCGTTTGTAATACTAAGTCTTCCGTATTTACAATCACAGGCGGGGGCTAGGGGGATATGTTTATAGTATGAAACAACACAAAACAAGAATACATATATTCATTTTTCAAAAATGGATCTCAACATACATTGCATTGTATACAACTGTTTCTGCACAAAAGTAGGGATCACTCGATCCCAAGCACAGTCAGGAGCTCATCTACAAGGGGCCTGATCTCCTCCATGACGGCCTCTAGTTGTTCCTCACTCTCGACCTCAACCGGTCCCACCAATGGATTCAGATCTGCATCTGGTCCCTGGTGAAGTCGAACCCGGCTGAGAATGGCGGAAGCGGCTGACCGAACCCTGGTTCTGATCGCCTCTTCTCGTCGCCGTGTATCCTCAGGAAGATACTCGAGAAGTGACTCCGCCTGGGCCATGACTAGTGTAGACCAGTCATTTAGGCTGAGGTTATCTCTTGTGGTCTCAACCACATCAGCCTTCAGAAGACGAGCCACTACCTTCAGTTTTTCGAAGATTGAACGGCTCGGCTCTCTGATCGCCCTTTCGGAGGTTAGAATAGAGCCCTGGAGGAGTCCATTGTCTTGACTGAGTTGTTTTATTTGACCCGCTTGCGCTGCAGCAAGAGAAAAGATTACTCGCGCGTTATGAAGTTAAGTCTTCCTAATCAGGAATCGACTTACCAGCAAGTTGTGACCGCAGCTTGTTGTTTTTGATCTCTTGGTTTCTAGTCACTGAGATCGAATGGAGCTTGACTGTGGCCACTTCTTTCTACAGCAATGCCACCTCTCTGTAGTAAAACAGAAGGACTGGCCATAACCAATTTGTATCTGTACAAGTTGAAGAGTAATGATCCTTACCTGCGCAAGTTGTCTCGTTCTTTTTGTACGGCCTCAACGCTCGCCATCATAGCGTGCGACTTGGCCGTCATCTGGGATAACTCCTATGATGCAAAAAAAGGGGTTAAAGGTGTCCTATGTACAATTCAGGCACCGAAAGTGAAGTTCATCGTACCTTCATGAATTCCCGTAAGGAAATGTCTTCCGGAGTAACCGGAAGACCCGTTGAAGGGCCCGATGCGGCCACAACAAGGGCAGCCGGTTGGAGTGCCTGCTGGGCACTACCCCCGGTCGCTGTTGGTTGCGACTGGGTCTCCGCACTTGCCTCTCCCCTCACGGCCCGAACTGCTTCCTGGACCGAGGGGGCGGTCCGCTCCTCACTGGAGGCTCTTGCACCAGCAGCAACTTCAACCCTCCCTGGAGCGATTGAAGGACCGGATGCTGTTTCTTTTCGCCTGACAAAGGAAAGAGGAACCAAGCAGTTACAATTCGTGATCGTCACGACTTGTTTTAATACAACCAAGATAAAGGTTCTTACCTTATTTGAAATCCCATCAGTTTTTGAGATTTCTGGGAAGGCTCTCCGCGAGAAAGAGGACAACTGTCGTCTGTCCTAGTCTTCCTCTTGGTGAATAAGGCATTCCCTCCCTAGATCTATTCCTTTGTAAGCACATTTCTAAGGGAAGATGAAGACAAACGATAAGAGTCTTTACCTGGGCAACTGGACCGGTTGGCAGGGCTGCATTCGAGGGCCTGGATGGCTCCTGGACATCTGGGGCCGGCGCCTCGTTTGCAACCGCAGTAGGATCTTGTCCGACCATCTCCACTCCTGTTTGCGGGGGTGGAGGATTTTCCTCCCTGGGACTCGCAGGAGTCGCAGGGGGAAGCCCTTCTCCCTGCATAAGCATTAACTTAATGAACACCCAGGGGGAATTGAAGAAAACAAGACTGTGAAGGAATCTTACCATGGTCGTCCCTTCGACCAGGGAAGTAGAAATAACTGGCCCTGAAACCTCGGGGGCTTCAGGAGCTGGGGGGTTATCCGCGACCACAGGGCTTTCGGTGGCAGCGGGGTCTGCTACAGCCGCCTCAGCGGTAGCAGTTGTTTCTGCGGAACGAGTTGGAGCGTCGCCGGATGGAGAACCTGTGATCTTCCACCTCCGGCGAATCAAGGTGACATCGTCATCTTCCTCCTCCTCGCTCCCCTCTCCCTGTACGACGAAGAAGTAATTCCAGTTCGCACCTGGAAAGATCGGAGGAATGCGATATCTTACCGCAGTTTTCCTGGCAGTAGGAGGAACGCTTCGTGAAGACCCTTCCCCAAGATTTAGCCTGGCTTTCTTGGGGACAGGATTCCTCGTCCTTAGTCTCGAGGAAACCTTCTTCACGAATTTCGTCGTCGGCTTCCCCAGGGAACCGACGTTCTCACTGGGGAACATCGCCTCGGCGAACCTTCCTAAGAGCTGTTCTCATTCCAATGGGACTGTTAGTGCTGGATATACATAAGACCTACAAAACAGAGGCTGGGTGAAAAATTTACCTTTCGGCACTCCTATTTAAGGTCGTCGCCTGCGTGAATCAAGCTCTGGGGGCGGGGTGATCCCTTGGGGCCCTCTACCTCTGCGTTGTAAGCCTGGAGGAGGTAGTTAGTCCGCCTCTAGATCTCGGATGACGGCAGGACTGTTCCCAAATGCGAGTTAACTGGTGTATTTCAAAGATAAAAAGATTTTAGTGTCTGGAATGGGTACCTTCATTATAGTCCAGGGTACTGTCCGCCATGGACTTGATCTCCCAAGCCGGATGAGCCCTTTCACGCAGGGGGCTCACCCGATTCTTCACAAAGTCACGAATGACGTCGCGAGCCGTTAGTCCCTCTTGGACTAAGTGAAGAATGACCTCGGTGTGCTTCATGAACTCCGCGTTCATCGCTGGGAGAGCATCCAACTCGCTCGGCTTCTCCGGCCGCGAGTTCTCAAACCAGAGCCCGCTCTCGGTTGGCGGGGTGCAGTAAAACTATTTCTGGTGCCACCCGTGCACCGAGTCTCGCAGGGGTGGGAAGGGATACTCCTTTTTCTCCCTTAGCCGGAAGTAGATGCATCCAGTGGCATTGGCGCTCTTCGACCACGCCGAATAATAAAAGCCCCGGAAGAGATCCATGCTGGGATATACTCCGACGAACGCCTCGCACAAGTGCTGAAACACCGCCAGGATCAGCACTGCATTTGGGTGGAGGTTGATCAGCTCCGACCCATAGTGCTCGAGGACGTCCTTCAGGAACCGACTCTCAGGGAATCGGAACCCACAGCGCAGATATTCTTCAAAAACCACCAATTCGCCCTCTTGGACGATTGGGGTTTCCTGGTCCTTCTCCGCGGGCCGCCAATTGATTAGCAGCTGCGGAGGAAGGATTTCCTCCTTCTCCAATGCCAATAAGCTCTCCTCGGAGTGGTGGATTGATCGGCTCCAAGACGCCATTTTTTGGTGGACAATCGGAAGAAAAGTTCGCAACTTTTGGGGAAGATGAAGGTTGAGAAGAACGAGGGTTTTGTGCGGCGGAAATGTTGAGGGTTTTTGGCTGTGTGGCTTCCTCAAGAAGATACCTGCTCCTTTTATAGACCCAAAGAGACGCACTAACGAGAGTAACGTTCCATTCAAACGTTCCGCTGAGTATTTTATTCATTTCCCATAATGGATACTATCTCTGGCGGACCCGTTAAAGTGTTCTAGGCATCAGATCTGAAACAAAAAGGCTTCTTTGTTTCAGAGTCTGAAAGTACAAAAGCCTAAAAACTTTTTCAGAGTTTTTTAGAGGACGTTTTTCCTTTTTGTGCCTTGTGTATTTTCATGAAAAATCCTATGGCCCAATTTTTGGACGTATGGATATATTCTAATCGGGTTGTGGTATGATCAAGACCATGTTTTCGATTAAGCTCTGATTCTGATCGAAGTGACGGTCTGACCGAGCCTCGATTATGGTCGCGGTAATTTTATGAAAGCATGATTCTAAACTGAGGTTTCCCTGTGTATGAATGGTCGCGAAGGCATTACTCATGGCCATATATTCGAACAGAAGATGCAAAAAATATTTGTATAAAGGAAGAAATTTATTTCTTGCATTCTTTACATACAAAAGGGATACCGGCGACCAGAGCGTCGACCTGATCGAAAGAAGTTTGCAGAGTTCTCCTAGGGACATATTGCTGTCAGTAGGATCTACGCTGACAACCCCCAGAGAACTAGCAACTAACCTAAGCCTATCTACATCATCCCTAACAAGAGATACACTACTGTTCCTAATTAAATCGGAGAGTTCCCGCTGTTGCAAAGTGTGATCCCTCTCTCGACGGAACTGGTGCGCCTCTTCACGAGATCGTTCAAAACATTCTGCCAGATGCAGAATCGCCGAAGACATCTCTTCGGTCTTCTTCTCCAGGGCATTCTTCTCCTCTAGAAGAATCTGTCCGAGGGGAAGAGGTGGAGTAGCAGAAGGCTGATCGCTGGGGTCTCTAATCTCCTAATTTGCAAAAGTCAGTGGTATTAATTATAACCATCAGCAAAAGGAGATGAGGATCATTACCTGTCCATGCTCATGACAGGTTGATATGTCCATCCTGGAAAGTAGATCACCCGATAAAGGCGGATGATCACCAGATGGTGGAAGTGCAACCTTCCAACCAGGAGATTGCTTCTCCAAAACAAGTTGAGGATCTTCTGGTCGTATAGTCACCACTTGCCGACCAGAAAATTGATCACCCAAACAAAAGCAGGGAGTATTGGGGTAGAAAGCTGAAGGAAGAAAGAATGATGGCTCATTTTCCACCTTTGCTCTGCTGGAAGATCCTTGGTCAACCTTGGGTTTCTTCCTTAAAGGAGATGAATCTTCAGGCATTTGAGGCTCCTGCTGTCAACGATTCAGACTCGGAGTCCTCAGCCGAACTTATGCAAAATTTGTAATAGTGAGACCTTTCAAGATGACCCTCCGGGAAGGTATGCGGAACAATGGTGAACAGGAGCATAGAGAGATTTATACAGGTTCGGGCCCTCGATGGTGGGAGTAATAGCCCTACGTCCTGTTAGGATTTCACTATAGGTGATAAAAGATTACAAAATGACAGAAAAACCCCTTCACAGGCGAAAGGTTTTTCTTATGTAAATGTACAGAATGAAGCCAGGAAGGCTAGTAAGGACTATCTAATTTAGGCCGTAGACTTGGCTGTTTTTAGTGGTTGAGATGCGTTGTGTCTCACTTGTATCAGAAGCCTTGTTCTTCCAAATGGATCGGATCCTCCCTGTTTGAAGTATTTCGCCACCCTTTTATACTGGTCGAAAGGGTGCCATGTTGTAACTGCATCAAACAGTTGTTTGGATGGTTGGATGTGGTTTATTGAACCGCTCTTAACTTCCAAGTAGATTAAGCATGTGTTATTCGTGAAATAACTGCTTGTATTAACCTCCTGGCGGTTAGTCTTCTACGTGGAGGAATCTTCGGGACACTTGGAATATTCCCACTATAGGGATAACTGGTCAGATAAATTCCAAGTATCTTGGTCGAGAACGTTCTGACCGCGGGATGTTGGCTGACCGCGCAACATCTTCGACATTCTGTTCGCGTATAACATACGAACTTCTGACCGCGCAAAGCCTGTGGTCTGATCGCACGAGGCTTGCGACCTGATTGCGCAAAGCCTGCGACCTTAGGCAGATGCTTCTCAGAATGACTTGAGTTCACACCGTCGGGCACGTGTCTGACTCAAATCTGTCTTGAGCCAACAGTGCATTTATTTGAACTCACTCGGGTGTCAATCCTCGTCAGCTAGCCCCCAAATTTAAAGAAAACGAAGGGATGTGTTCACTTTAAATTTAAAGAAATGCATCGGATAATTAACCCGACTCTTCAAATCCCCCGCTTAGTGGCACTAAGTAGGACGGTTGGTTCCCCGAGACATGCTCTGGGTATTATGTGACGGGTAATGATAGCGCCGTAAAAGTGTTTTTTAACTCGAGGTAAATTGGTAAATGCTTTGTAGAAACCCGAGACACCTGGATGCGAACAGTCACCTTGGCGGCTATAAATACCGGGTCCTTGGTTCTGTAAAGCTTCACAATTTCTTCCCACGGCTAAGTCCCTCCCTAGACAACCTTGATTCTTTTCTTCACACACTTCCTGATGGCAGATCACAATATCATCGAGATTGAGAGTAATGAAGAGAATGTTGTCGAACAGGGACCTCAGATGCATGAAGATTTGTCTCCTTCAAGGAAGAAACCCAAGGTTGACGAGGGATCTTCCAACAGAACGAAGGTGAAGAATGTAGCAAGTTTCTTTCTTCCTTCAGTTCCTATAACTCTTCCTGTTCATGCTTCTCGGCAAGTTAGGCCTTTGACTTTGGAGATAAACCTTTCTCCATTTCATCCCAATACCTCCAACTTTTATTTGGGTGATCAATATTCTGGTCGGCAAGCGGTGACTATCCCTCGACCAGATGATTCCCATATTGTGTTGGCGAAGCAATCATATGGTGGGAAGGTTACTCTTCCATCATCTGATGATCCTCTTCCCAGGATGGCTATACGAACATGCCATGAGCTGGGACAGGTAATAATTCTTCTCTCCTTTTGCTGATAGTTATAGTCAGTACAACTAATTTTTGCAAATGTAGGAGGTTGGAGGCTCCAGCGATCAGCCTTCTGCTGCTCCATCTTTTCCTTCCAGAGAGATTCTTCTGGAGGAGAAGAATGCCTTGGAGAAGAAGACTGAAGAGATGTCTTCGAAGATTCTGCATTTGGCAGAATGTTTTGAACGATCCCGTGAAGAGACACGCCAGTTCCGTCGAGAGAGGGATCACGCTCAGCGACAGCGAGAACTCTCTGACTTGATTACGGACAATAGTGCGTCTCTTGTTAGGGATGATGTAGATAGACTTAGGTTAGTTGCTAGTTCCCTGGGGGTTGTCAGTGTAGATCTTACTGACAACAACATGTCCCTTGGGGAACTTTGTAAACTCCTTTCGGATCAAGTCAACGCTTTGGTCGACTGTATCCCTTTTGTATGTAAAGAATGCAAGAAATAAAAATTTCTTTCTTCAAATAGTTACTCTTTACATCTTCTGTGTGAATATATGGCCATGAGTAATGCTTTCGCGACCATTCATACACAGGGAAATTTCAGTTCTGCGATCAGAATCACGCTTTTATAAAAGCACCGCGACCAGATCTGATACCGCGATCAGGCTTAAGGCAGCTGTTAGAACTGAGTTGCGACCAAGATTGAGGCTTGGTCGGACCGTCACTTCGATTAGAATCGGGGCTTAATCCAAAGCATAGTTTCAACCAAACCGCAACCCGATTAGAAATACATCTGTACGTCCAAAAATTGAATCATAGGATTTTTTCGTAAAAATGATAAAAGCATATAAAGGGAAAACGTCTTCTGAAAAGTACTGAAAATTTTTCAGTCCTTTTGCACTTTCAGTTTTCGAAACAAAGAAGTCTTTTCGTTTCAGGTCCGATGCTTGAACACTTTATTGGGTCCGCCAAAGACAGTATCCATTATGGGAAATGAATACACTCAGTGGAACGTTTTGAACGAAATGTTACTTACATTAATGCGCCGCCTTGGGTCTATAGAAAGAGCAGATGTCTTCTCAAAGAAGCCACACAGCCAAAAACCCTCATCGTTTCCGCCGCACAAAACCCTCATTCTTCTCAGCTTCTGTCTTCCCCAAAAATCACTAACTTTTCCTTTGATTCTCCACCAAAGATGGCGTCCTGGAGCCGATCCATTCACCACTCTGAGGAGAGCCTAGTGGCGTTAGAGAAGGAGGAGATCCTTCCTCCGCGGTTGCTCATCAACTGGTGGCCCACGGAGAAGGACCAAGAAACCCCAACCGTCCAAGAGGGCGAGTTGGTAGTTTTTGAGGAGTACTTACGCTGCGGGTTCTGATTCCCCGAGAGTCGGTTTCTCAAGGATGTCCTCGAGCATTATGGGTTGGAGTTGATCAACACCTATGCGAGGCGTTCGTCGGAGTGTACCCCAGTGTGGGCCTCTTCCGACGATTCTACTTCTCGGCATGGTCGAAGAGCGCTAACGCCGCCGGATGTATCTACTTCCGGCTGAGGGATAAAAAGGAGTACCCTTTCCACCCCTGCGAGACTCAGTGCATGGGTGGCACCAGAAGTGGTTCTACTGTACCCCGCCAAAGGAGAGTGGGTTGTGGTTTGAAAACTCACGGCCAGAGAAACCAAGCGAGTTGGACACTCTCCCGGTGATGAACTCGGAGTTCATGAAACACGCCGAGGTAATTCTGCACTTGGTCGAAGAAGGGTTGACGGCTCGGGACGTCATCCGAGACTTTGTGAAGAACCGGGTGAGCCCCCTGCGTGAAAGGGCTCATCCGGCTTGGGAGATTAAGTCCATGGCGGACGGCACCCTGGACTATAACGAAGGTATTTGTTTCTGACACCGAAAACCTTCATGTTTTTCTTGAAATACCTTCATTTTAACTTGCATTCGGTAACAGTCCTGTCCTCTGCTGAAATTGAGAGGCGGACTAACCACCTCCTCCGGGCGTACAACGCCTAGGTAGAGGGTGCTAAGGGGTCGCCTCGCCCCCAGAGCTTAATTCACGCCGGCGACGATCTCAGGCAAGAGCGCAGAAGGGTACATTCTCCACTTGGCCTCTGTTTTGCAAGTTTTATGTCTGTCCAGTACTAATCCCATGTGAATAGCTTCTTGGGAGGTTTGCTGAGGCGACGTTTCCCAGCGACAACGTCGGTTCCCTGGGGAAGCCAACGACGAAGAACGTGAAGAAGGTTTCCTCGAGACCTAGGACGAGGAATCCCGCCCCCAAGAAAGTCAGGCTAAATCTTGGGGAAGGGTCTTCTTCGCGAAGCACTCCTCCTACGGCCCGAAGAACTGCGGCAAGATATCAGATCCCACCATTCTTTCCAGGCGTGAACTTGAATTACTTCTTCGTCGTACAGGGAGAGGAGAGCGAGGAGGAGGAAGATGATGATGTCCCTCTAGTTCACCGGAGGAGGAAGATCGCGGGCTCCCCATCCGGTGACGCTCCAACTCATTTCGCCGGGATGACTGTTACTGCAGAGGCAGCCGTAGCAGTCCCTACGACCACCGAAAGCCATGTGGTCGCGGACGAGCCCCTAGCCCCTGAAGCTCCCGAGGCTTCAGAGCCAGTTGCCTCTACCTTCCCGGTCGAAGGGACGACCGTGGTAAGATTTTCCCACAGTCCGTTTTCTTCAATTCCCCCTGTGTACTTGATGAGCTAATGCTTATGCAGGGAGAAGAGCTTCCCCCTGTGACTCCTGCTAGCCCCAGGGAGGAAAATACTTCTCCTCCGCAGACAGGAGCGGAGGTGGTTGTGCAAGATCCTGTGGCGGTTGCACACGAGCTCCCGGCCACAGGATCCCAGGAGACAGCGAGGTCCTTGGATGGGACGTCGCCAATGGGATCGACTGCCCAGGTAAAGATCCTTCTTGTTAGCCTTTATCTTTCCCTTGAAAAAATGTTCATAGGGGAACACATACAGGGAAGAGGGCCCTTGTTTTCCAAGAGGAAGATCAGCGCGGACGATAATTGTCCCCGTGCTCAAGAAGAACCTTCTCTGAAATCCCAAAAGCTAATGGGATTTCAATTAAGGTTAGAACCTTTATCCTGGTTGTATTAGAAATGATGGTCACGAATCATTACCATTTAATTTTTCTTTTCCTTTACCAGACGAAAAGAAATAGTGCCCAATCCTCCAACCGCTTCGGGAAGGGTTGAAGTCACTGCTGGTGCAGGAGCCTCCAGTGAGGAGTGCTCCACCCCCTCGGCCCAGGAAGTTGTCCGGGCCGTGGAGGGAGAAACAGACACGAGGACCCAGTCGCAGTCACTGGCGACTGGAAGCAGTACCCAGCAGGCACTTCCTCCAACTGCCCCTACTGTAGGCACTTCCGGGCCTTCGACAAATCTTCCCATTAGTCTGGAAGATGCCTCTCTGCAGAAGTTCATGAAGGTATGTTGAATCCCTCTCTGGGTGTTCTGAATTGTACATAGGACACCTTTGACCCTTTTTTTTATCAGAGGAACTATCCCGGATGATGGCCCAATCGCGTGCTACGGCGGCGAGCATCGAGGCCATACAAAGGGAACGAGACAGCTTGCGCAAGTAAGGATCATTACTCTTCAATTTGTAAAGGTACAAATTGGTTATGACCATTCCTTCTGTTTTACTACAGAAAGGTGGCATTGCAGGACAAAGAAGCGGCCACAATGAAGCTCCATTCGATCTCAGTGATTAGAAACCAAGAGATCGAAAATAACAGACTACCGTCACAACTTGCTGGTAAGTCGACTCCTGATTTAGGAAGACTTGTCTTCGCAATATGCGAGTAACCTTTTCCCTTGTTGTAGCGCAAGCGGGTCAAATAAAGCAGCTCAGTGTGGATAATAAACTCCTCCAGGATTCTATCGAAGCCTCCACAAGGGCGATTGGAAAGCTGAGCCGTTCAGTCTTCGAAAAACTGAAGGCGGTGGCTCATCTTCTGAAGGCTGATGTGGTCGAAACCACACGAGACAATCTCAGCCAAGAGGACTGGGCTGCCCTAGTTATGGCTCAAGCCGAGTCACTTCTCGAGTATCTCCCTGAGGATACACAACGACGAGAAGAGGTGATCAGAACCAGAGTTCGGTCAGCCGCTTCCGCTATCCTCAGTCGGGTTCGACTTCACTATGGCCCAGATGCAGATCTGAATCCAGTAGTGGGACCGGTTGAGATCGAGAGTGAAGAGCAACTAGAGGCCATCATGGAGGAGATTAGTCGCCTTGTAGATAAGCTCCTGACTGAGCTCGGGATCGAATGATCCCTATACCTGTACAGGAACAGTTGTATACGATGCCATGCACATGAAAATTCACTTTTGAAAATGAATATATTTTTGTTTTATGTTGGTTTATATTATAAACTTATCCCCCTAGCCCCCGCCTGTGATTGTAGATACTGAAGGCTTAGTATTACAAATGCAGGGGAAAAAAGAATATAACGACCAGGGGTGTATGATCAAATCAACAATTATAACACCTAGCCTTGTTTGCTAACCAGCAGCCACTCTGATAACCAAGGACTTGCAGAAAGCCCCGTGTGCGTTGAGAAACGGCTTATTTAGGAGTGACTTATCTGAAAGTGGTTATGAGATCGGCCAGCGAATCCGACTAGGATGTTATAATGATCTAACCGCATGCGACCAGCCCCCGAGCCGAATTCACAATGGATGGTCATAAAGGGAAATATTCCTCATATAAACACAAAACATTTTTAATTTTATGAAAAAATGCTAATTGAACAGGAAAAATGGGGTTGAGTACTTACACGTAGAACTTGCGAAGTTGATCGATGTTCCAAGTATTGGACAAAATTCGACCATCCCCCATGGCTAACAGCGCGGATCCTGGTCGCGGCACCGAGACCACAGTGTAAGGGCCTTCCCACTTCGGGGAGAATTTGAAGCGATTAGACTGATCTTGGATTTTTCGTAAGACCAGGTCACCCACGTGAAGACTACGTGGTCGCACCCTTTTACTGTGATACTTGCGCAAAGCTTGCAAGTATGCCGCGGACTTGACCAAAGCGCGATCACGCCTTTCTTCTAAGAGGATAAGATCTTGTGACCGCTGTTCGGACTGATTAACCTGTTTGAATTGTTCTGTCCGAATAGACCCAATACTAACTTCGATAGGCAATACAGCCTCGGCCCCATAGACCAGATGGAAGGGCGTCTCACCGGTGGCTCGACTAGAAGTAGTTCGTAGTGCCCATAGAACAGTATAAAGCTCGTCTGCCCAAGCCCCCAAACGAGACTTAAGGCTATCAAAAACACGTTTTTTAATGCCTTGTAGTATCTGCCCATTGGCCCGTTCTACAGCGCCATTGCTTTGTGGATGCGCCACAGAAGCAAAGCACACCTTAGTTCCAATCTGGTCGTAGTAGTCTAGGAAGAGACCACTAGCGAATTGGGAACCATTATCGGTGATAAGGTGGTTTGGAACACCAAATCGAGCAACAATGTTCTTATGAAAGAACTTTTGCGCTGCTGATGTGATAATATTGCTTACCGATTCGGCCTCGATCCACTTTGTAAACGTGTCAATGGCTACGAACAGAAACTTGTATCCATTGACTGCTTGTGGCATAGGACCTACAATATCCATTCCCCAGACCGCGAAAGGCCATGCGAGGGGAATGGTTTGTAACGCATAGGCAGGTTGATGAATCTGTCTGGCGTGAAACTGACACTGAGGACACATCTTGACCATATGCTTGGCATCATCGAGTGCCGAAGGCCAGTAGAATCCTTGTCGAAAAGCTTTTCCGACCAGTGTTCGATATGACGCGTGTGCACCACATACACCGTCATGTATTTCTTTCAAGAGGGATTTTCCTTCCTCCTGAGATACGCAACGCATGAATACTCCTTGAGTACCCTTTCTGTACAAAACCCCATCTATGAGTTTGTACAGTCGCGCTTTTCGAATTAACCGATTGCTTTCGGTTTCATCCTCGGGTAGGGTCCCATATTCAAGATAGACACTCAATGGATGAGTCCAATCCTGTTCCTGACCGAGTTTGGTAACGGAGGCTATTACCGGACCATCCTCAACCGAAGTCATGATTGAAGGACGGTCCAAGTGTTCAACGAACACTCCTGCCGGAGCGGATGTGCGTGAGGACCCAATTTTGGATAATTGGTCTGCGAGAATGTTGTGCTTTCGCGGGATGTATTGGACTTCAAAATGACTGAAGTGTTTTTCCAATCTCCTCACTTCCCCCAGGTAATGAGCCATTGTCTCATCGGAGGTGCTGTACTCCTTGTTTACCTGGTTTACGACCAGCTGTGAGTCTCCCCTCACCACTAATCGATAGACTCCGAGGAATTTTGCTGCCCGGAGCCCTGCAAGAAGATCTTCATACTCTGCTGCATTGTTAGTCGCAACAAAGTGTAGTTGGATGACATACTTAAGCTGCTCGCCCTGGGGCGTAACTAAGACCACTCTAGCCCCCGAGTGTTGAAAACTTCGGGAGCTGTCAAAGTACATTGTCCAGTAATCGGGGCAGTCCAGTTCTTCTGCCAACTGCACGGGTGGCTCAGGGTTGGTCCATTCGACCACAAAGTCGGCCAAAACCTGAGACTTAACCGCCGTGTGGGGCGTGAAATGAATCTCGAAAGCACCGAGTTCGACCGCCCATTTGGCGATTCGACTAGATTTCTCTGGGTTTCGAACAATATCCCCCAAGCGAAAAGAGGAGGGTACTGTGATCTTGTGCGCTTGAAAGTAATGTCCTAGCTTACGGGAAGCCATCAGTAGCGCGTAAAGTATCTTCTGGACCTCAGGGTAGCGCTCCTTAGGACCATGAAGTACCTCGCTCACATAGTAGACGGGTCTATGTATTCCTTCCCTATCCGCGATCAGAACGGCGCTGACCGCATGCGGTGTGGCCACCAGATAAAGAAGCAATGGTTCTCCTTTGTCGGGAGACACCAATACTGGCGGACTAGATAGATATGTCTTTACCTCCTGAAATGCTTTCTCGGCCTCATCCGACCATGTAAAATTATGATGCTTCCGCAAGGCTTTGAAGAAAGGCAATCCCCTCTCGCCTAGTCGCGATATGAAATGACCTAAAGCCGCCATGCGACCAGCCAGGCGTTGAACATCCTTCATGGTTGAGGGCGATCTCATTTGTTCAATGGCCCTAATTTTCTCAGGATTAACTTCAATGCCCCTGGAACACACAAGGAAACCAAGGAGTTTTCCTGAAGAAACCCCGAAAGAACATTTCTCCGGGTTTAATTTTATTCCAAAGCGATTCAAATTACAGACGGTTTCAGCGAGATCGTCCAAATGAGACAATCTCTTGGTTCTTTTTACAACTAAGTCGTCTACATATGCTTCGAGATTACGCCCTATCTGGGAAAGAAAGGTCTTTTGCATCAAGCGCTGGTACGTGGAACCTACGTACTTGAGACCGAACGGCATTCTGACGTAGCAGTATGTGCCGAACGGGGTGATGAAGGAAGTTTTCTCTTCATCGTCTTCTGCCATGCTAATTTGATGATAACCTGAGTAAGCGTCCAGAAAACTCATCAGTTCGCAACCCGCAGTTGAGTCGATCAGTTGGTCGATGCGGGGAAGGGGAAAGTCATCCTTCAGACAGGCAGCGTTGAGGCTAGTGTAGTCAACGCACATGCGCCCCTTGCCATTTGACTTGCGGACCATGACCGGATTGGGGGGCCATTCCGGGTGATCTACTTCACGGATAAACCCGGCCTGTAGGAGTTTGTCCAACTCCTCTCGGATGGCTTCCTGTCGGTCAGCAGCAAAATGCCTGAGCTTTTGCTTTATTGGTCGTTGTCCAGGTCGAATTGCTAACCTGTGCTCAATTACTTCCCTTGGGACACCGGGCATGTCAGACGGTTTCCACGCAAACACATCTGCATTAGCCCGGAGGAAAGCAATGAGGTCGAGTTCCTATTTGTCATCCAGAGCTGATCCGACCCGAATTGTCTTGGGTGGATCATCTGGGTACAAAGGAACCAATTTGAGTTTCTCATCTGGTCGAGGAGCAGCCTTGATCGTGTCGGTGGTAACAGTTGCGACCTGAGCGTCCCGGAGGGGAAGTTGATCGACCATCTCCAAAGATAGCCGATCGCACATGAGTGCCACGTTGCGACTGCCTCGGACCGAGATGACACCTTTGGGGCCAGGCAATTTCCCGCACTGATAAGCATAGTGCGTTGCCATCATGAACTTAGCGAGAGTTGGCCTGCCAAAGATTGCATTATAAGCCGAATCACAATCGATTATATCAAAAGTAATCAATTCTGTTCGGAAGTTATCCGGTTCTCCCAGTGTTACCGGGAGGACCACTTGTCCCAATGGCATCATGGAGGGGCCTGGGATTATCCCATAAAACGGATGGATTATGGGCTTAATCTTCGAACGAGGAATTTGCATCTCGTCGAGTGCCTTGACCAACAAGATGTCAAGGGAGCTTCCCCCGTCGATCAGGACCCTTTCAACTCTCACGTTGCTGATGATTGGGGTAATGACCAGAGGGAGCCTCAATGGGCGTGTTAACCCCGCCGGGCAATCAGTGCGATCAAATGTTAAAGGTGTATCCGACCAACGGGGGTATTGACGTTCACCAAGGGATGTCTCTGTTTGGTTAACCTCTCGGTAAAAGGCCTTAAACTGCCTTTTGGAAACGAAATAAGAAGAACGTCCAAAAATAATGTTAACATGATTTTGAGGTACCTGGTAGGACATTTCCTCGTCTCCATCGGCGTCTCTAAGCCCGCACGCCTGTTCTTTAGGTGGCAAAGTTGGCATTGGCCCAACTCCCTGGTAGAAGTCATCCAATTGCTTCAACCAACTCCTGCAATTCTTGAGGTCGTGGCCTGCGGAGTTGTGGAGTGGACACCACTTCTTGCCCTCCTGCGGATTAGTTGACTTTTCTGGCTGGTCGACATTTCGACCACCAGAGGCAGTTTTATTTTTGAATGAAGACTTATTACCTTTGGTCGAAGGTGGCTTCTCTGCGACTGCGACCTCGCGGTACTGTCCAAAGCGGTTCCTCTTCGACTTTTTTGACTTCCCACCCAATGAAGATTCTGGCTTCTTGCTTGAATCTTCTTTCCTGGCGTCCTTGAAGCTTGGTTGAGGTGGTAGGTCCCCCTTGTCGACCATTCCATTCCATTCGACCGCTTCGGCTGCATCGGAATATTGATCGGCCATGTCGAACAGATCGGGCACTGATCGAGGAGGGTGGATAAGCAAGTCCTCGGTAAATCTTTGGTATCGAACGGCATGCTTAAATGCCCTGATTACGGAGCCATCAGATATGTTCGGGATAGTATTCCTCACCCCGACAAACCTCTTGACAAACTGCCGAAGTGTTTCGGTTGAAGTTTGCCGCAGCCGATGAAGGTCGTCCTCCTTACCCGGCTTCTGGTAACAATTTTGAAAATTGCTGAGGATAGCATCGCATAGCATTTCCCAATTGTAAATGGAACCCTCGGACTGATTAAACAGCCAGGTTCTAGCCGGCCCTACGAGGATTGTAGGCAGGTAGTTGGCCATGACCTTGTCATCGCCTCCTGCCGCTTGGATGGCAGTGATATAGATTTGAAGGAACTCGGATGGGTTCTGAGTTCCGTCAAACCTCTCAATGGCCCCTGGTCGAAACTTATCGGGCCAAACAACTGCTCGTAGGCCAGGCGAAAAGGCTTTACAACCAACGTAGGGACCGTGAATCGCCCTGTGACTCTCGGCTGGGTCTCGGGCGACCTCACGCAATGGCGAAGTTACTCGTGGTCCCAAACGAGAGTGGACAGGAACCCGATCCCTACTGCGAGAATCCTGCATTCGCAGGTATCTGTCCTGTCGGGACGGTACGGGCGGCGGGTAACTTCGTCAGCCGGAACCAGAATGAGGGCAATCTCGTTCGCGGGAACGTGTTACCGAGCGGGAAGAAGCCGTTGGGGTCGCCTCAGACGCGACCTCATCCAGTCTCTCCGCCAGGATCCTAAAAAAGGCCAGTTTCTGCGCATCCGTGACCGTAGGAGGAAAGTTACGCATGACTTCCGCGATAGATCGCAGTCGACCATGGGTACTTCTCCTAGGGGCACCAGGTGTTATTGTTTCTTTGTCCACCGGGAAACGCTCCGGTGGTAAAGAAGGGGTCTGGTCACGTTTGCCACCACGCGACCGTCGAGAAGAACCCGGAGCAACATTGTAACGAGCCTGCGCATTTTGAAGAGCCTCTAGGGCAGTTCTGCGTAGTTCGTTGTTTTGTTGCTCGAGATCTTGATCCTCCTTCTGTTTGCGATCTTGTTCTTCCCTAGCAGCCTGTTGATCGGGAGTTTCTTCTGACAACGCAGCAAACTGCCTAGGGAGAGAGGTTGCCGATGGGGAAAACATCTCAGTTTGTTCCGAGTCGGACTCGAAATCAAAAAGACGGTGGAGGTTATCAGGGTCGAACCTTCCGGGGCTGATTTCCGGGTCGACATCATCCTTCCCCTCGGCGGGGTCGTATGACGGGCCGGATTCATCGCCTAGCGCA
The DNA here is from genome assembly GCA_019359835.1 of Pharus latifolius. Lineage (NCBI taxonomy): Eukaryota > Viridiplantae > Streptophyta > Magnoliopsida > Poales > Poaceae > Pharus > Pharus latifolius. Next base: position 42,871,141 of record CM033322.1, on the reverse strand, counting down.
TTAAGAACCTCTATGGGTTCTGACCTTGCGCTAGTTGTTCCCTGGTCGATTGACATGACCTGGAGAGACGATTCAACCAGTGGAAGATTTTGGCCTTCGACCTCCTCCATCGGGACAGGATCGCTTGGAGAAGGCATCGGGATATGGGCATAATCCTCGAGATCGAAATCGTTCTCGGAATCATATGCTCCAGCCATGTTTCAGCGAACCTCCAGATTTAAACTAGGACGCCTTGAGAAAGGCCGCACGGTGGGCGCCAGCTGTCGACGATTTGGACTCGGAGTCCTCAGCCGAACTAATGCAAAATTTTTAATAGTGAGACCTTTCAAGATGACCCTCCGGGAAGGTATGCGGAACGATGGTGAACAAGAGCACAGAGAGATTTATACAGGTTCGGGCCCTCGATGGTGGGAGTAATAGCCCTACGTCCTGTTAGGATTTCACTATAGGTGATAAAAGATTACAAAATGACAGAAAAACCCCTTCACAGGCGAAAGGTTTTTCTTATGTAAATGTACAGAATGAAGCCAGGAAGGCTTGTAAGGACTATCTAATTTAGGCCGTAGACTTGGCTGTTTTTAGTGGTTGAGATGCGTTGTGTCTCACTTGTATCAGAAGTCTTGTTCTTCCAAATGGATTGAATCCTCCCTGTTTGATGTATTTCGCCACCCTTTTATACTGGTCGAAAGGGTGCCATGTTGTAACTGCATCAAACAGTTGTTTGGACGGTTGGATGTGGTTTATTGAACCGCTCTTAACTTCCAAGTAGATTAAGCACGTGTTATTCGTGAAATAACTGCTTGTATTAACCTCCTGGCGGTTAGTCTTCTACGTGGAGGAATCTTCGGGACACTTGGAATATTCCCACTATAGGGATAACCGGTCAGATAAATTCCAAGTATCTTGGTCGAGAACGTTCTGACCGCGGGATGTTGGCTGACCGCGCAACATCTTCGACATTCTGTTCGCGTATAACATACGAACTTCTGACCGCGCAAAGCCTGTGGTCTGATCGCACGAGGCTTGCGACCTGATCGCGCAAAGCCTGCGACCTTAGGCAGATGCTTCTCAGAATGACTTGAGTTCACACCGCCGGGCACGTGTCTGACTCGAATCTGTCTTGAGCCAACAGTACATTTATTTGAACTGACTCGGGTGTCAATCCTCGTCAGCTGCTTAAGAACTTCCTCTTCATCACTTTCAATCTCGATGATGTTGTGATTTGCCATCAGGAGGTGTATGAGGAGAAGAATGAAGGTGAATTTAGAAAGAACTTAACCGTGAAAAGAAATTGTGAAGCTTTACGAATTCAAAGACCCGGTATTTATAGCCGCCAAGGTGACGGTTTACATTCCAAGTGTCTTGGGTTTTTTTTAAAAGCTTTAAAAAATGTTTCCACGGCGCCATCATTACATGTCACATAATACCCAGAACCCGTCTCGGGAAACCAACCGTCCCACTTAGTGCGCCACTAAGCGGGGGATTTGAAGAGTCGGGTTAAAAATCCGATGCATGACTTTAAATTTGAAATAAACACGTCCCTTCGTTTCCTTCGAATTTGGGGGCTAGCTAACGAGGATTGACACCCGAGTCAGTTCAAATAAATGCACTATTGGTTCAAGGCAGATTCGAGCCAGACACGTGCCTGGCGGTGCGAACTCAAGTCATTCTGAGAAGCATCAGCCCGAGGTCACAGGCTTTGCGCGATCAGGTCGCAGGCTTTGCGAGATCAGACCGCAGGCTTCGTGCAGTCAGGAATTCGTGTGCTATACGCGAACAGAATGTTGGAGATGTTGCGCGGTCAGCCAACATCCCGCGGTCAGAGTACTTTCGACCAGGGTACTTGGGGTTTACCTGTCCGGCTGTCCCTATAGCGAGAATATCCCAAGTATCCCGAAGATTCCTCCGTGTGGAAGATCAACCGTCAGGAGGTTAATACGTGCAGTTATCCATGAATAACACATGTTAAACTTGCGTGGAGGTTAAGAGTGGTTCTCTAAAACCGCATCCGAACAACTGTCTGATGTAGTTACGACATGGCACCCTTTCGACCAGTATAAAAGGGTGGCAAGGTGCATCAAACAGGGGGGATCAGCGTCTCTGATACAAGCGAGATGCAACACATCTCAAACACTCAAACAGCCAAGTCTATGGCCTAGATTAGATAGTTTTTTGCAAGCCTCTTTGGTTTCATTCTGTATCCTTACATAGGAAAAAACCTTCGCCTGTGAAGGTCTTTTCTCCCCTTTTTGTAAATCTTTCTTACATATAGTGAAATCCCAACAGGACGTAGGGCTATTACTCCCACCATCGAGGGCCCGAACCTGTATAAACCTCTCTGTGCTCCTGTTCTCCATATTTCTACGTACCTTCCCGGAGGGTCATCTTGGAAGGTCTCGCTATTACAAATTTTGCATAAGTTCGGCTGAGGACTCCGAGTCCGAATCATCGACAATGAGGAGGCGGCTAAGAGGAGAAAGAGATCCCACAAAGCCCGCAATGAACGGCTCAAGGAGGAGATGCGATCGGAGTTCACTGCTCGGGACAAAGCACTGCTGCAGCCGTTGTCGGAGATGCGGTCCATGTATGAAGAGCTAAGAAAGGTGACCCAGGGCACCCGACCCCCAATCTTGGCCACCGTAGTAGCTACGCATCTACGCCAGGGTCTTCGCAGACGGAGCCCTCTCCAAAGTATCCGGTGGACTTTCTGCAGGTAATGACCGTTTGTCTATGTTAATTCATTCAAAAGTGAAAAGCGGTGAAATTCAATATGTTAATGCGCACTGTTTGAAGGAACCCGCCTCCTGCAAGCTTATGGTGCTGGCCGGTCTCTTCCCGATCGAGGATGGCTCTGGGATGGTGCAACCATACAGGTGGGGGCCACAATCCACGGTGCCCCTCTATCTGAGGGTTTTGCATGGGTCCAGGTGGACAGTGTCTCCGACCATTGCAAGGGCTTTCCGTTGGAGAGGCCGCCGAACGACTAGATTACCACTCTCGGGGATGCGGTTGCACACGTTCGTGCAATGGCCCAAGAAAGACATCATCCTGGATGAGGTAATTCCCCCACTAGTTTCATAATTCGTACTGTAACAATAGCCCTCTGAGTTAGTGTCCTAATACATAGGTTCTTACATCACAGACCGACACTCGGCCTACTAGCCAGCAGACCGCTCCGAGAATCCAACCAACGGGTCCGATGACGAAGTTGACTCCGACTAGGAGGCAACCATTCAAGAAGCTGGCTAGTAGGGGAAAAGCAAAGACGAGCCCGGCGAAGGAGAGTGAGAAGAGTGCGCCAGCTCTCATGCTGTTCACTCTGGGGATGCCCATGGCCTCCGATGCCGCAATTTCTATCATGGGGTTAGCATGCCAGAGCCTGCATGCATGGTACATGAAGAGGAAAAACCAGACCAGGACACAGCGTCCGACGCACATCATGGTCAAGTACACCGTGGCAGAGTTCCATAACGGCGTTGGGACCTACCCAGTGACCTTCGAAGACCTGCACAATTTACTGAACAAAGATGCACTCGATTTGTCAATCCTACGGTCTTGGGTGCTGTAAGTATCCTACTATCCTACGCCTGTTTGTGCATATACGGATATATGTCATTTATTAATTGGTTACTTCCGTGCAGCTGCATGACCAACTATGCCAAATCTAAGGGCAAACCTGTTGGTTTCTTGGACCCCCAGATGGTCGCTGAGGTGATGTTTAGAACCGATGCAGACTTCGTTGTCGACTACATCTAAAGAGGGTTGCTTGCTCAGGTCGAGTGCTTTCATCAATACTTCACACGTAGATTAGTGTCTCCATATGCACACCCCAAAACTTAGATTAAATTATTAATTCTTTACGTGTAACATGTAGTTACCACTGGATCCTGCTAGTACTTATTCCGAAAAGGAACATGGTGTTCTACCTTGATTCATTGCAGAGGAAAGGGTATGAGTATTGCGGCGCATGAGATGTATTCGAAAGATTATGATATTCATGTGGACTTGTCTTGCATCTAGATTTACTGTCCTCAAACTGTTAATTTTGACTATCTGTAGGGCTTTCACGAACTACTTTGCCGAGGGAGGGCAACAACACGAGCGGCAAGCCGATAAGTTTCAGTGGTTACAATTTTCGGTACAAATTTATACTGGCATCTGTTTTACTTTATAACGTGTCCCCAGCTAACTCTCGGTCTGTAAATTGGCAGTGCCATCAGTAGCCGGAAGAAAATACATGTGGGTTCTACGTGATGCGCCACATGTATGACCTGATCATCACCCCTCACCGGCCAGATTTCCCCGAGGTATACAACTGCTCCCCTTTGTATCGATTTGGCAGAATTTACAACTGCATTGAGCTAATTTTTTATGTACCAACTCTTGCTGCAAGGGGTTGACTTCCCTTCGAAAAGCTTTGACCCTCGGCAGATTGATATGGTCTGAGGGATGCTCGTTGAGTTTTTCCTTGTCGAGGTCATATCAACCAAGGGGAAGTTTAGGGACCTACAAGGTTTGTATTAGTGCGGCCTTATATTTATCTGTACATCTAACATACTGACTTTAATTGTCGATTAATTTATTTGTTCAATCTCAATTGTACATATTTCTGAGTTCTGTGTTGTATATATGAAATGCTATTGTACATGTTTCTAAGTTGTGTGCATGTATGAGACTGTATATATTTGAGTACTGTGCATGTATGAAATGCATTGTATACATTTGAGTACTGTGCATGTATGAAATTCATTGAATTGTATATATGAAATGCTATTTGTACAGAGGACATGGCTAGCATGATTCCTGAGGCTAGCCACAAAAAAATGAAATTTATTAAAAATATTAATATGCACAGACGGTTTTGATCTTGCAAACCGTCTGAGATTATAACCGTCACCGATAATGACACTATCACAGATGGTTTTGACCTAAAAACCGTCTGTGATAAAGACACTATCACAGACGGTTCTGAGATTATAACTGTAACATCCCTATTTTTGACAATCTTTTCTGCTTACGAGTCAGCATATATTCTTTGGAATCCCTGTTGTCTCAACCCTATCTTGATCTTAAGTATGCCACTACCTTAACCTAAAAAGTTGGCTGCTAAACTTCTTTCCCCAGATCATTTTCTCATTTCAGCCCAAAAGTGTTTCAATTTAGTCCTTTTCAGAAGTTTCAGAAAACCCAAAAAGGCTAAAAGTCCCAGATCATCTCCAAATCCAGATCTGATCAAGTGATTATCTCTCTTTCGTTTTTCTGAACATTTTTCCCTTCTCGAAGAATTCCAGAATCTCAACCGAAACCCTAGTTTCAGCCTCGACGAAAGTTTCAAACCGTAATTACCCTGTTTACCCTAATTACCCTGCTTTCGATTTTTGCCGAACAAAGATGCACTTAGTGTGAGACCCCCATTTGAGGATCACCTTGGTAACCGCCCAGGTAGGTTACACATAGCATGATGCCAAATGAGCTCAAACCACGCAAGCATAGTAATATCATTAAACAAGTATCAGGCCAACATGGCCAATATTACATAGCCAAAGCACCGAAAATGGCACTAAGTAAAGTTGCTAAGAAAATAACCAGTTTATCAGAACCAGAATCGGTATCCAAGTACCGAACACACAACATAAAGCATAAGGCGACAACAAACAGCTTGACTTCAATCAGCAGCGGAGTTCGAGAGGCTTCTCCCACAGCTGACTTGACTTGGTGCATGATCCTTCTTGAACGTGGGCTCGTCCGGGGCACTTCCATCTTCTGCTGAGTATTCATAACTGAAGGAATCGGGATCCTCGAATCCCTCTTCTACAGTTGGATATAAATGCAAGGGTGAGCACTTGGTGCTCAGCAACACTCATTCCGGGGATTATTGCAATTGTACTTACATGAGGGTGAAACATATGATTCCGGGGTTTTAGTTTCATATGGATAGAGATATATAGATTCCCAAGTCATTTGTTCAGTAAAACAGTACTTTTGTCATGAAAATGATACTTTAAACATTAAACAGGTTTTCAATAAAACATTAGATGTAGTGGTCTCCCATGAGTCACTACTTTGTTAACCGCATTATGAAAACATTCCAAAACATTACTTGTGCTATAACCCATGGATAACTTCCACTACGAAAAGACTCCTGAACCTGGGAGTACAGAGTATCTGATACTTCTTTTACACTTTGCAAAGGTGTACCTCTTTTTAAATCCACTGGTTCACTCGGCTTTCAAGTCGGATCAGCTCCATGTGACTTATACACATGTGACAAGGCCGAGATCACACAACGCTTTTGCAGTTCAGTATTAACAGTATCCCCGCCCGGTAAATAGACAGTTAAGTCTCAAGTACCGTTGTGGGTCTTCCCCACTGCCTTACTTCCTAGCCTCTGGTCTATGTTCCCGCAGGACACATAGCCTTGGTCTGTGTCCACGCAAGACATATGACCGTTTAAGATTACAACCGCTCACGGCTTAATCAGGTCTAGGGCGCCTTCCTTCTTTCCACCTTTTTCCTCTCATTATTTTTCTGAACTCACATCACTCATGGCCGAACCTTGGCCTACCAATTTCCACGCGAGAAACCAGATCGACAAACCATGCAGGGAACTGCTAATACCAAAAAGCTACTAAGTCGTGCCTGTCCCATACCAGGCAAGTGGTTGGTACGTTTACAATTCGCATAGAGACACAGCACAAGGTTCTCGTCCTTATGAACCAATAGTGAGGATCATTCACATTCCCTGGTGCGCACCGCACCCTCTCCATACAATCCAATCCTCACTACTGATCCCTTTTATCAGTTTTCTTGACAAAACGGTTTTCATTATAACTTCTCATATATTTGACCATTTCAAGTTTAATGTGGGTATTCAGTATATGAGTCCTAGGGTGACAAAAGCATATATATGAAGGTTCAATAACAAAAGGGGTTTCATGATTCGTTAGGTAATATCTACTCATGTCATTCAAACATAACTTGTATCTCAAATAAGCATGCATAGTAAGAAACAGTGAATATACTTCATATGAAAATATTGGGCGAGACATGATCAAAGGAATGAGGCTTGCCTTGCAATGCTGGGTCTAAGTACTCAGACGATTCTTCGAAGACTTCCTCTGCTCCTTCAGCTTCTGACTCTGCGGCAATCAACCAACACACAAATACATACCATAAGTATACAGAAAATAGTTTCCATAGAAATTATTAAGTAAATAAGTCATGCATGCAGGGGAAAAGGTTAGAGCAAGGTCACAAGGGCTCTGGTCGAAGAAACGGCTAAAAAGGATTGAACGTCGGAGGGTCGACATTCGGTTCATGGTTTTGGCATAGCTTCAAACTAATCTTAGGATGGTTTTCTGGAGAAGTGATAATAGAGAAAGTTGTAGATCTCAACTCCAGGAATCTAAAGGACAAGGTGGCATTTCAATTGCTCAACCAAAAGGGGCTGAACAAGGTCAATGTCAGTGGCTGACATGCACTGACATAGTGCTGGACATGGCCAGAAACTAGGGCATGGCTTAACTTTTGATCCAGGGCTCCAATTGATGCAACACTTTGTCTAGGAGGTAGGCATTACTAACAGGAACAAAATACTCAACAGGAATAAGGGTTGAAAGTGGCCGGAGGGCGGCCAAATCCGGCGATGAACTGCGGTGGCGACACGGCACAGACATTGATCTGGACAAACGTTTGGCAAAGGCATAACTCACAATCTAGGCAGATCCAGGTGTCGAGCTAGTGGAAAGAATTGCTCAGGGAGCTGAGGCAAAGCTAAGGGACAAGGTTTCAGGGGCTAGATCGGTCGGGAAATAATTCCGGCGACCGGCGCTGGAGAAGACGACACTGGGGATTGGGGGTTTTTGACACAGGGCGAATGAGCTCAATTCCAAGCTTGAGGATGATCTCTAGGGCACAACAAGGCTACTGGAGGGGTCAATTTTGCTGGGAGATGGCCGGAGAAGCTCGGCGGCGAGGTCCAGCAAACTGATGGACTTCCAGATCGGGATTTCTTCGATTTGGGCTCAAATGAAGATTTTGATTCTACAGGCTTGCTCTACTAAGCTTACTGATCAACTTCTTCTACAGAATCGAGAGCTAATTTGGAGGGAATCGAACGGCATTGGGGAAACAGGGCAAATCGGGAATCCGGCGATCACCGGCGATGGGGATCGATTTGGTGCAATTGGCTGCTATGACACAGAGAGGGAGAAGGGAGGAACTCACTGGTGAACTTGGATCGAAGAGAGGGGCTGTGAAATGGGCTAGCACTGTGAGCTCACTCACTGGCTCGCCGGAGAAGAAGGCGAAAATGGTGGAGTTTGGGACTTAGCCGATTTTCTGGAGGCTTGAGGCTCTCAAAGCACAGGGAGGGTTTAAATAGGCACGAGGACGGAGCTTGCGAGGGATAAAGCGACAGCGGTTGCTTGCGCCAGGGAGAAGCTTGTCGGGCGCAGGCGCAACGACGGCGACGGTGACGTGATTTGCTTCAGGCGGTGCTGCAGCTTTGCTGACCTTGTCGGGTGCATTGGAACTTCACCTGGAACGGCGCAGATGCGGAGGCAACAGCAAAGCTCCGGCGGTGACACGTACACGCATGCAATGCCACGGCAACGGGCATGCGCGCGCGAAAACGCTGCTGGAGCGCGGCCGTCTAACCGCTGGACATGGCGAAGCAACGGCGCTGGCACGTGCGCACGGGGTGGCACAGCAGCTCACGGGCACAAGCGACAAGAAGCGGTGACCGGCGGCGAGCAAACACGGCGAGAACACGGCGCGGCAACGGCGACTCGTGCGCTGGTCGTGGGCAACGACCAGGGGCTGGTCGAATGGACCTGAAAAGAATACTTGGGCTGTTCTGCAATTTTGAAACTTGCTCCAGGGATTGTTCTGTGAGGAAAATTTGAATAGAAGTTGGGCCTGATTGCAAATTTGGAGATCTGAGGGTCCGATCTGAAATCTGATTTCACAGATAAGTTGCAAAAGATTATTAGAACTTATCCGGCCAAAGTTTGGTATGATCGGGTAAGATCTGAAGGGTTTCGACAAAATTGGGGAAAAGCAGTTTAGGGTAAAATTAGGGTAATTAGGTTTTTACGAATGGCAGGGGTCGAAACTCAGTTTTAGGATGGGATTTTGGAGGTGATCCCGAAGGGGAAAATGTTCTGAACAACACTTAGAAGGGAATGGCCGAAGCAAAATAGGGTTTGGGGTCAAGATGTGGATTTTGGCTATTTTAGGGTTTGGCAAAAACAGGGTGTTACACTTAGCTGCAGAGTCAAAGTTCAAATCAGCCCTTCAGATCTCCGAAATTACAAATAGGCCCAAATTCCCGAGCCAAAACCTTCACATTTCAGTCCAAAACCTTGCAAACAAGCCCCTGGCCTTTTCTTCGACCACGACCAGGAGACCGCGTGCACGACCGCGACCAGTGTTCGTTCGACCAGCGCCCTGCCGCTTTGCCGCGCCGTTGAGCTCACCGCCGGCGAAGTTCCTCGCGCTGCCACCTTCACGGCCACGTAGCCATCAACCGTGGACAGCTGTACCGCCACCGTGGAACACTTTAACCACACCGTGCCGTGTTCTTCCCCGCGCGCGCGCGTGCCCGCTGTTGTCAGGAGCTCCACGCCACATGGCTGCCATCCCGGAGATCAGCACCTCGCCTTCCTGATGAAACCCCGGTTTCGCGCGATGCTCCGCCTCTGGCAGAGCCCCGCTGTGTCCCCAAGCACCTCGTTGACCGCTCCAGCGCCAGAAGAAAAATCCCCGGCGATTGCTGCTGCTCCCGAGAGCTTCACCCGCGGCTATATAAGCCCCCCTTCGCCCAGCATCTCTTCACACCACCGCAGCTGTAAGCCTTAGCTTCCACCACCAGAGAGCAGCTGAGTTCTCCAGCGCCGCCGCGAAGACCTTCTTCCCCGGCGAGCAGTTCCTGAAGCTCACGGCGCCAGCTTCGCCCGAAGCTTCCCCCTTCAAGCCAACACCACCAGTAAGGTCCCCTTGTCCCCCTGTACGTTTCATAGCCATTAATTGATCCCCAGCGAACCTCAATGCCGGCAATCACCGGAAAAGCCGTGATCCCCTGTTCCCCTAATGCCGAGTGATTCAAGCCAAATTGATCCTCGTGCCAGTAGAGAGTATTGATCAGTGAGCTAGGAGAAACAAACCTGCAAGCTTGGAATCGCCAATTTTGCCCCGAGCGCCAGATTTCCACGTTCGAGCTTCGACAGTTCGCCGGAGAATGCCGCCGTGCTTCTCCAGCCATTCTCTGGCAAAATTGAGTGCGCCAATAGCTTCGTGACAGCCCCTAGATGCTTCCCGAGCGTGGAATTAAGTTCAAACGCCCTGGAGCGAAAACGCCCAAATCTGTGCCTTCGTCTTCGGCCCCGATCGCCGGAGTTTGTTTTCCGGCCAAACCAGCCGATGAAACTTTGTCAGCTAGCTAGGCCTCAACCCCCCTGAGCAATTTACTGTACTAGCCCGAACCCTGAATCGACCTGGATCAAAAGTTATGATCAAGCCAAGATTGCTGTCCAGTGGTTCAGTTCATGTCCAGGCCACCGTGTTTGCTCACCAGATTTGGCCACCCTCCGGCCACTTTCAGCCTTTGAGCCTGTTGAGAGTTTTGTAGCTATTATCAATGCCTAAACCCCAGACAAAGTTTTGCATCAATTGGAGTCCTGAGTCAAAAGTTATGCAATGCCCTAGTTTCTGGCCATGTCTAACACTATGTCAGTGCATGTCCACCAGTGGCATTGGATGATTTAGACTTGTTCCATTTGAGCAATTGAAATGCCACTTTGTCCAGTAAGTCCTTTGAGCCATGATCTACAACATTTCCTACTACCACATCTCCAGAAAACAGACCTAGAACCGATTTAGAGCAATGTCAAGCCATGAGCCGAATGTCAGCCTTTCGACATTCAAGTCCTTTTGAGCCCATCTCTTCGATCAATGTCAAGTGACCTTGTCGAAACCCTTATCCCTGCATGCATGATGTATTTATGTATTATTTTCAAGTACTTGTGTGCTTATATAGTGTGTATGTGTTGTTTGTATCCGCCGTGGAACCATACGTTGAAGGAGCAGAGGAGATCCTCGAAGATTCATTTGAGCAGCTAGACCCGTCACTGCAAGGCAAGTCTCAAACCCTTGATCATGTCTAGTCTATTATTTTGAAATGAAGTATGTTATCCGTTTTCAAGTATATGCATGCCTTAGATTCAAATAAGAACTATGTTTCAATAAAATGATTAGATATGACCTAAATGATTGTAAAGCCCCTTTTGACATTGAATACCCCTGCACCCTTGTTACCCTAGAATATCATGCTTAGGTTACGCTATGCCCAAAATTATACGATAAATGTTGAATGGTCACAGATGAGAAAAGCATGTTCAAAACCCCTTTTGTGAAAGAAAATGTGATTGGAATCGATAGTGAGGATGGTTTGATAGGATGGTGCTGTGTGCGCACTGGGAATGTGAAAGACTCCTCACTAGAGATTCATAAGGACTAGAACCTTGTGCTGTGCTTCTATGCGGCACGAAAAACGTACCAACCACTTGCCTGTTTATGGGATGGGCGCAACATAATAGCTTTCTTTAGTATTAGCTTTTCCCTGCAATGGTTGTCAATCCAGTGTCTTGCGAAAACTGGTGGGCCGCAGAAGGCCATGAGTGATGTGAGTTCAGAAAAATCATGAGAGGAAAAGGTGGAAAGAAGGAAGACGCCCTATGCCAGATTAAGTCATGCGCGACTGTAATCAAGAGAGGCTATGTGTCTTGCGAGAACATAGACCCAGGCTAGGAAGTAAGGCAGTGGGGAGGACCCACAACAATACTTGAGACTTAACTGTCTATCTACCGGGCAGGGAAATAGTTAATGCTAGGACTGTAAATTGTTGTGTCATCTCGGCCTTGTCACATGCGTAAGAGTCGCATGGAGAGGTACTGTAACACCCTAGTTTTGGGGGTGAAAAGTTTTGCATAAAAACCCTGCATGCATGTATCTCTGTAGTAGTAGCCAGATCAGCTGAACTCTAATCTCTCCCAAACCCTAAAAATCTCCAAATCTATTCTCTAGATCCAGATCAAGATCTGACCATCCAGATTTAACCTACCAGTTACCCTGAAGATAAAAGTCTTCAGGAGCCAGATCAGATTCGGACCCTAACTCTCAGTACCTAAGCCTCTCTCTGTTTTCGAAAACAGGAAAATTCAGATTTACCCTAAGTACCCCAGTTTCCAGATAATTGAGTTATCTTGATTTAACCTTATCCAGACTCAAGTAACCCCTGAATATGTTCCTAGGTTCATCCTCAACTCACTTCAAAAAGTTGGGAGCCAGATTAATTCATCTAAACACTTTTCGCAGTTTAGTCCAAGTTTTGCTGCGAATAAGTCCTTTTCTGTTTACCTGGAAGCCTGAAAAGGCTAAAATCTGCAAATCAATTCCAACTCCAGAATCTCTTCAGGGAACACCTCCCAAATGCTATTTGATACAAATTTCCCTTCTGTCCAGACTTCAAAATCTCTCTCCAATCACCAGAATTTGAGATCGACAAAGTCAAGACCTATTGTACCCTAATTTTACCCTATTTTCGAAAATAGGTGAAATCCCTCAAATCTTATCAAACTTTCTCCAAATTTGAGCTAAATGGGTATTAATAGAAATATTATACTCAGCCATGAAATCAAATCTCAAATTGAACCTCTCAAAGACCAGATTTGCAATTTAGTCCAAAACCCACCAAAAATCATCGCAAATCAGTCCCTGGTTCGACCAGGCTACTGTGCACGACCAGGGCGTTCAATCGACCACGAGCACAGGAATTTTGGTCGTCGCCGTTGCCGCTGCTGTAGCTCCATCGCCAGCGATCACCAGCGCTGCCACCTCCGCCATTGCTTCCTTGCCGCGTGTGTGCATTGTGTTCGCCACCGCCGAACAGCTTCACCTCGCCAGCATCGACTTCGTTCCCCCGCGCGCGCGCCCGACAACGGAAGCGCAGTTGCGCCACGTCGCAAACATGCCTGGGGGAACATCAACTCGCCGTTGCATCAACCAGGACTGTGCGCCAGGCTGCAAAAGCCGGCACGGCCGCTGGAGCACGTCGCTTCGCTGCTGCCCCGCCCAGCCGGTCAATTCGCCATCGATTCGAGCTTCACTTCCCCGTGCAATTCCAGCCGTTGCAAGCCCCTTGCTGTGCCTATAAAAGCCGCCCCAGCCCAGCACGAAGGCACTCACACCAGAACCACCCAAAATCCCTAACCACGCCGTCGTCTTCGTCTTCTTCGGCGAGCTCGAGAAGAGGCTCACGGTGCCAGGCCAATCCACTGCACCAAACTTCAAATTGAAGCTACCAGTAAGTTACTCTCAACCACTTACCTGTGTAGTAGCAGCCAATTGAGTTCTATTGCACCTCATCGCCGGGAATTGCTGTTTTTCCCCGACAACTCCGGCGAGCAATTAATCCCTAACTAAGTCAAATTAGCTCTCGAGCCTGTAATCAAACATGATCAGTGGACTGTTTAGAACACATCTAAGCAACCAGAATCACCAATTTCGCTAAAATATGAAAAACCCCAAGTTTACACCTTGCATGCACACTGGAACTCGCCGTTAAGCTTCTGTGGTGATTTTCCAGTTAAATTGACTTCACACCTAGCTCTGTTATGCCCCAGAGACCATCCTCAAGCAAGGATTCGAGTTCGTTTGCCCTAGAACAGAAATGCCCAATTTTGGTGTCTTCTTCCCTAGCTCCGGTCGCCGGATTTTGTTCCCGGCCGTTTCAACCCCAACCACCTTGTCTAGTAGATGTGCCTCAACCCCAGGAGTATTTTTGCCTTCTAGCTCGACACCTGCATCGGCCCAGATGAAGAAGTATCGCCATGCCAAAGTTTTGTCCAGAAACTGTTGAGAACAGCTCGGCCACCGTGTTCTTCGCCGGTTTTCATCGCTTTCCGGCCATCTCCTGCCCCAGGTTCTGTTGAGACATTTGTTCCTGTTACAAATGCCTAACCACCAGACAAAGTGGTGCATCATTTGGACCCCTGAGTCAAAAGATATGGCTAACCCTAGTTTCTGGCCGTGTCAAGACTATGCCAGGCTATGTCAGCCAGTGGCATTAGCCCTGTCCACCCACCTCTGGTCATGTAAAACAGAAATTACTTTGTCAAATAGCTGCCTCACTACCTTGTGCACCATATGCTTGAATCAAAACCTACTTTGGCCACTGGAAACTGTTCAAACCATGTCAATGCCATTCTAGAGCAGTGTCAGCCTATGTCAGCCAGTGGCATTGAGCCTTTTCACCCACTTCCAGCCATGAACGTTGGAAATAACTTTGTCCCTTAGACTCCTGACGTTGTGATCTACACTTTTCTCCACTGTCACAACTTGAGTTGAGCCCTCTATCACCCATCGACCTTATGTCGATGCCTTGAACCGAATGCCAACCTAAAGACATTCGCTGTTTTTGGGCGAACCAGTCACCACCTTGATATTACCCTGATATTTTGGAACCTTGTAAACCTTAACAACTAATCTTAACCCTAGTTACCGTAGTTAAACTCAAATCGCTTTCAAAACCTTGTATCACCAGAGTATTTTCTCCTTGCATCTTTGCATGTAGTAGATTAGTAAGAATAGGATTGATTGTAATGCCTGTTTGCTTGTTTGATCTTGTTCAGAGCAAGAGTCCGGGGTTGAAGATCTTGTCGCTGAACCGTCATCGACTGCTGATACTTACGACGCGGAAGGCAAGTCATACTTTGATCATATTGAAACCCATATTTTATGAATTGCTATGCTATTCCATGAGTAGATATCTCATTAATATTGCATGTGTTGAGATCAATGATATTATGGCAGTGGTAGATTGAATACTTGAGAAATGTGAACTTGATAAGATGCCAAGCCACGAACTAATAAAAGTATAAACATGTACATTTATATTCATGAAATAGAACCCCTAGCCGTGACCAGTATTTTGGTATGGAATGGTGGTAGCACTGGAGGTGCTTGGCTGCACTGAATGTGCAGGCACTGAGGGTGCATGGTTTGTGCTATGATCTGGTCACTGGCATGTAAGGACTAGAACCTTGTGTTATGCGTCTAGTGGCATGAAAAACGTACCAACCACTTACCTGGTATGGGACAGGCGCAACCTAGTAGCTTTGTTAGTATTATCAGTTCCCTGCATGGCTTGTCGATCCGGTTTCTCGCGTGGAAACTGGTGGGACACAGTTCGTCCATGAGTGATGTGAGATCAGAAAAATTATGAGAGGATAAGGTGTAAAGAAGGAAGACGCCCTACGCCAGATTAAGTCGTGCGCGACTGTAATCAAAAGAGGTTATGTGTCCTGCGGGAACATAGACCCAGGCTAGGAAGTAAGGCAGTGGGGAGGACCCACAACGGTACTTGGGACGGTATTGTCCATTTACCGGGCAGGGATACTATTAATACTAGACTGCAAAAACGTTGTGTGATCTCGGCCTTGTCACATGCGTATAAGTCGCATGGAGTTGGCCCGACTTGGAAGTCGAGTGAAAAAGTGGATTTAAAAAGAGGTACATCTCTGCAGAGTTTAAAAATGTATTCGAATACTTCGTGCTCCCGAGTTTTAGGAGTATGCCGCGGTGGATTAAATCCATGGGGTGTGACACAAGTATTGTTTTATAAACTAAAATTTGTTAGTTCAAGATTACCCAAGTGGCATGTGTTGTCACGATAAGGGGCGTTGCCGTGGACTGTCATGTGTTGACGTGTCGCGGTAATACCATAATCTAGTAAACATGTGATAACTAAGAGGCATGTGGATTTATGCCCTAAAGTATACGAAATACTGTTATGAGTATGAGATTGAAAGGCTTGAATAAAAATAATGTGATATGAGGTTATATCGCCTTGGATATGGGATATATGTATCACCATCAATATGATTTATTTACTGCCATGGGTATGATCAGAAGTTGAGTAAGAATTGAGAAAGAAATGTATTTTGGGAAAAACCCTTCACTATTTCCCCAATAGCATAGGCTCATGTCATTTATACTGTAACTATATATCTACCTCCCCTATGACTTGCTGAGTACGTAAGTACTCACCCTTGCAACAACTCCTCGATAGATGGAGCATTCTACGACCTTGGAGGATACCCTAAAGATGCTGCAGACCCAGGAGAAGATGAGCAGTTCCCTTCGGAGCCCTGATGTGGTGCTGTCTGCTGTCAACCTCTGTTTCCTGTGGATTGCTTTTGGGCCTAGCTTCCGCCCACTAGATGTGTTATTTTGTTAGACCCTTGTGCCTTGTAAGGCACTGTACCTCGTTTTGTACTAAGGCCTGATGGCCATACATTTATGACTACTGTATTATTTTGCTGCTTCAAAGTATCCCTGTGATTGACTCATCCTGGGAAGTCAAGTGGTTTAAGGGACCAGCTGCACCGAGCTGGGCTCCTCACAGGTGATGTCACTGTCGTGGCAGACGTGACAAAAAAAATAGTGGTATCAGAGCAGCACAGACCTTGACCGTAGGACGGTACCCTTAGGGCTTGGTAGCGCCAAGACCTCGTAAATTATTTAAAAATTATTTCTGAAAAATTTTATTTTGCAAAGAATGTTCTTGCTCATATAAAAATGTTAATTTCAAAATCTTATTTTGCTTCCAAAATTTCTCGGCAGGATGGCCAAGGAGCGTTTCAGCTACATCGAGCGTCTTGGTGGATGGGCCACATTGCTGTGGCATATTGCTCAATTCCTAGGGATTGATGAGCGGCCGATCTGCGAGACTATTTGGGACTATTATGAGGGGCGTCGCTATGGCTTCAAGGCCAAAGTGCTGGTGCACGCTCTCGATAGTCGTGAGGGACAGGTGATCAGGGTGGAGGCCAGCAGGGCAAGCCGACTGGATGCTATCCAGGACGCAGCTCGAGAGGCTGTGCATCGGGTACGCCAGGTGTACTCATGTCGGCTCCAGGAGTCACCTTTCCGTCACGTGCCTTCATCTCCCTCTGGGTTGTCACCCATCGTGGAGTACCCGGACCCGTGTCTGGCAGGCACCGTAGGTCTGTTGAGGACCCTCGACTTGCGCTACTACGCTTTGCTTGCTGAGCATCAGGAGCTCCGCAAGGAGTTGGAGGAGCAGAAGAAACGTGGCCGAACCGCTTCCCCGTCGTTGACTTCTCAGCCTGCAGCTCAGAGACGCCGCACAGTTGAGGAGGTTGCTTCGACAGTTGTCTCCCCAGCTCGCACCTTTGGACCCAGTGCGGGACCTAGCTTGATTCCTCGGAGGGTTGCTAATGCAGCTGGGTACCGACGCTCATTCTCTACCCCTAGCACCCGCCAGGCAGAGGGCAGTGGGTCTGCTCTGCTGTTCCATGAGTCTGGACCACCCGGGTTTGTCACTGGAGGAGTCCGACGGCGAGATGGAGCCAGAGGAGGTTGAGCCCTGTGGGAGCAGTTAGTTGCCTATTCTTTTAGATCCTCAGGCCAGGGTAGATCTTCTAGGATTGGTGATGCTTTTGGTTGTTATCATCACCATTACTGGTATTTTGATTGTATCAGACTAAGGCGTTTAGCCGCTTTTGTATCAACTACTTGTGCATTAATGATCAGCTTCGCATTAATTTCTGCATTAGTACCCTAATTCTCTCTAGTTAGTTAGACCTGTCTGCTTCTCTCTTCAGAAGATCAGAATGGTTCACACAAGGAGAAGGACCCAAGATGACCAAGAGGGCCAAGACCCAGTTACACCACGAAGAGGAACCACACCTCATCCAGGATCGCAGAGCTCACTACCACCACAAGAAGACTCACCAAGTCTCCAGGAAATTCTTCTTTCAATGGAGAGGAGCCGCCAAGAAGCCCAGGCTGCACATACCCAGTTGCTAGCTCAAGTCATTTAGAAAATGCCAGGGACTGCTGAAGGTACTGCCGTCGGAACTCGACTCTCAGACTTCCAGAAGACGCGACCGCCAACCTTCGCAAGCGCGACCGACCCAATCGTCGCAGACGACTGGCTGCGGGACATCGAAAGGAAACTGGACACTGTTCGTTGCAATGATCGAGAGAAGGTGTTATTCGGATCACACCAACTCACTGGAGCAGCAGCTGCTTGGTGGATGAATTATCAAGAAGCACACTTGGACAAAGACAACATCACCTGGACGGAATTTAAGGACCAATTCCGAAAATTCCATATCCCTACAGGCGTCATGGCAGCCAAACGCCGAGAATTCCGGAACTTGACTCAAGGGAACCGGACTGTCACTGAGTACCTGCACCAATTCCACCATCTAGCTCGGTATGCGTCCAACGACATCGACACGGAAGATAAGAAGATTGAACGCTTCACCGAGGGACTTCAGCACTATTTGCAGTATCAGATTGCCTCCCATGAGTTCACAGAATTCCAGACTCTGGTGAATCGAGTATTAAAGATAGAAGAAAAGCGAGGCCTTGGAGAAGAAAATCAGAAGAGGAAGATGATGCAACAGTCGCGACCGCCAGCCAGCTCGTCTAGGGGAAGGGCCCCAACATCTCCAAATTTTCGTCCGCCCTACCCGGCGTCAAGACCACCATTCACGCCGACATGCCCCAACTGCAGAGGAGCACACTATCAACGGGATTGCCCTCAATCAAGGACTCAATGCTATCATTGCGGACAGGTGGGACACCGCAAGGACAGTTGCCCGTGGATTCAACTCCCAATGGCGATAGCAAGATCGCAAGCTGGAACACAAACAATGGCACCTAGAACCACAGCTTCATCACCATTGCAGAGCCCCAGAGGAGGTTTGCCCAACAGAGGGGCAAATGTAGCAGGCCGAGGACGAGGGCGAGGAGGAAGACAAATGGTAGGCCGAGGAGGCCGACTGAACTTCACCTCCCTTCAAGAAGCAGACAATGCCTCTGACATTCTCCTAGGTAGATTCTTGATCCAGTCTGCATTTGCTTTAATACTGTTTGATCCTGGGGCTACAAACTCATTCATATCAGGAGATTTTGCATTTAAAGTGGGAATACCTATGGTACCTCTAGAGTACCCTATGGCTATACAGACCCCAGGAGCTAAGCTGCCTGTATATTCAGCTTGTCGTCATATAACCTTCGAATTAGAAGGGGTAGAGTTCTTGGCTAATCTATTAGTTCTAGAACTGCAAGGCCTAGACATTATAATAGGAATGGATTGGTTATCTCAGCATAAAGGTCTAGTGGATTGTTAGAAGAAGACTCTAAGCCTTGTTAGTAACCAAGGGAAGGAAGTCCTATTCCATGCGGAAAGATCATCGGTCGAAAAACTGCAAGGATCAGTCCATGCACTTCAGGAAGTATGCTTGGATCAAGTGCCCACAGTACAGGAATACTCGGATGTCTTCCCAGGAGAACTCCTAGGAATGCCACCTGACAGGGAGATAGAGTTTACCATTGAGCTTAAACCAGGAGCGGCACCTATAGCTAAGAGACCATATAGGATGCCGGTAACGGACTTAGAAGAGTTGAAAAATCAGTTAGAGGAACTGGAGGGTAAAGGATTTATCCGACCCAGTGCTTCACCATGGGGAGCCCCAGTTTTGTTTGTAAGGAAGAAAGACGGAACTTTACGGATGTGTGTAGATTACCGAGCTTTGAATGAAGTCACTATTAAGAACAAGTACCCATTACCAAGAATTGATGACTTGTTCGACCAACTTCGAGGAGCCAAAGTATTTTCCAAGATAGACTTAAAATCTGGATATCATCAGCTGAAGATCAAGAAGGAAGATATACCGAAGACTGCTTTCACTACAACATACGGGCTATATGAATTCACAGTAGTGCCCTTTGGATTTACCAATGCTCCGGCAGCTTTCATGAATATCATGAACAGTACGTTTATGGATTATCTTGACAAGTTTGTCATAGTATTCATAGATGATATTCTGATATATTCCAAGAGTACGGAAGAGCATGAGCAACATTTACACCTAGTCTTGGGAAGGCTACGAGAGAGGCAGTTTTATGCCAAGTTTGACAAATGTGAATTTTGGATGTCAAGAATTTCATTTCTTGGACATGTGTTGACAGCAGAAGGAATTTCAGTGGATTCAGCTAAAATCTCCGCAATCAAGGAGTGGAAGCAACCTACCTCAGTTTCAGAGATTAGAAGTTTCTTGGGATTAGCAGGATATTATAGGAGATTCATTGAAGGATTTTCCCAAATAGCCAAACCTCTCACGAACCTGCTAAAGAAGGATGTTACTTTTGAATGGACCATCAAGTGTGAAGAAAGCTTTCAGAAGCTGAAGCAGAAATTGACAACAACACCGGTCCTCACATTACCGGACAGCAAAGAAGATTTTGTAGTTTACTGTGATGCTTCAAAGCAAGGAATAGGCTGTGTGTTAATGCAGCAAGGTCGAGTAGTAGCTTATGCTTCACGTCAATGGAGACCACATGAGGAAAATTATCCGACTCATGATTTGGAGTTAGCAGCAGTGGTGCATGCTTTAAAGATATGGCGGCATTATCTCATTAGACATAAGTGTGAGATCTTCACAGATCAAAAAAGCCTCAAGTATATCTTCACACAGACGGAGCTCAATATGCGTCAGCGCCGATGGCTCGAGCTGATCAAGGACTACGACCTCAGCATACTCTACCATCCAGGGAAAGCCAACGTAGTGGCAGATGCCTTGAGCAGGAAGGCTTATACCCTACAAGGAGCTACACCCAAAAACCCATGCTTACGGCAGGAATTTCAGAATCTTGAAGTAACCATAGTGCCATCTGGGATGTTAGCTACATTGACTGTGGAGTCTCAACTCCAAAAGCAGATTGAGGATGCTCAGAAAGAAGATGAGGAGATACATAAGATCAAGAGCCACATCAGATCAGGAAAAACCCAGGATTTCATTGAAGATCATCAAGGAATTGTATGGTATCGGGGAAGGATTTGTGTGCCCCGAAATACAGACCTTAAGGAATTAATTCTTTTCGAAGCTCATAAAACCCCATATTCACTACACCCTGGAAACACCAAGATGTACAAGGATCTGAAGACGCAATTCTGGTGGAATGGGATGAAGAGGGAAATCGCGGAATATGTCGCAAGATGTGACACTTGCCAAAGGATCAAGGCCGATCATCAGAAGATAGCCGGAAAGCTGCAACCCTTACCAGTGCCAACTTGGAAATGGGAAGAGATTGGTATGGATTTTATCACAGGACTTCCCAAGACACAAGGGGGATATGATTCCATATGGGTCGTTGTAGACAGACTCACGAAAGTTGCTCATTTTATACCAGTCAAGAAAACGTATAATGGCAACAAATTAGCGGAGCTATACCTGCAGCGAATAGTGACACTGCATGGTATCCCGAAAAAGATCGTTTCAGATCGAGGAACACAATTCACATCCAAATTCTGGAACCGACTCCACGAAGCCTTGGGAACCCAATTGCAGTTTAGCACTGCATATCATCCACAGACAGGAGGACAGACTGAACGTGTAAATCAAATCTTGGAAGACCTTCTCAGAGCGTGCATCTTAGATTATGGAACCTCTTGGGAAAAGTGCTTACCATTTGCGGAGTTTACTTATAATAACAGTTACCAAGCTAGTCTGCAAATGGCACCCTTTGAAGCTTTGTATGGGCGCAAGTGCAGAACTCCACTACATTGGGACGAGCCAGGAGAAAGGCAAGTCATTGGACCCGAACTCATCGAAGAAGCTGAAGCACACGTCAAGCTCATCAGAGAACGATTAAAGGCAGCACAGTCACACCAGAAGAGCTATGCCGACAACCGAAGAAGGGAATTGTCGTTTGCACCAGGCGAATCAGTTTATCTCAAGGTTACACCGTTAAAAGGGATGAGAAGATTCCATCAGAGAGGAAAACTGTCCCCAAGGTACATTGGGCCATTCAAAGTCCTTAAGAGGAAAGGAGAGGTATCTTACAAATTGGATTTACCATCAGATCTTGGAGAAATTCATGACGTGGTTCATGTCCCGCAACTCCGTAAGTGCCTCAAGGAACCAACGGATCAGATAGAACACCAGGGGATTCCGCTTCAGAAGAATCTCACTTACCTCACTCAACCATTGCAAATACTGGCTAGTGATGAACGTCAACTCAGAAGAAAGAAAATCAAGCTTTGCAAGGTTCAATGGGAAGATCACTCAAAAGAAGTGACTTGGGAGAAAGAGGATGATCTGCGGCAGGCTTATCCCTACCTTTTCCCTTCTCTAGGTAAATCTCGGGGCGAGATTTCTATAAGGAGGGTAGGCTTGTAACACCCTAGTTTTGGGGGTGAAAAGTTTTGCATAAAAACCCTGCATGCATGTATCTCTGTAGTAGTAGCCAGATCAGCTGAACTCTAATCTCTCCCAAACCCTAAAAATCTCCAAATCTATTCTCTAGATCCAGATCAAGATCTGACCATCCAGATTTAACCTACCAGTTACCCTGAAGATAAAAGTCTTCAGGAGCCAGATCAGATTCGGACCCTAACTCTCAGTACCTAAGCCTCTCTCTGTTTTCGAAAACAGGAAAATTCAGATTTACCCTAAGTACCCCAGTTTCCAGATAATTGAGTTATCTTGATTTAACCTTATCCAGACTCAAGTAACCCCTGGAATATGTTCCTAGGTTCATCCTCAACTCACTTCAAAAAGTTGGTAGCCAGATTAATTCATCTAAACACTTTTCGCAGTTTAGTCCAAGTTTTGCTGCGAATAAGTCCTTTTCTGTTTACCTGGAAGCCTGAAAAGGCTAAAATCTGCAAATCAATTCCAACTCCAGAATCTCTTCAGGGAACACCTCCCAAATGCTATTTGATACAAATTTCCCTTCTGTCCAGACTTCAAAATCTCTCTCCAATCACCAGAATTTGAGATCGACAAAGTCAAGACCTATTGTACCCTAATTTTACCCTATTTTCGAAAATAGGTGAAATCCCTCAAATCTTATCAAACTTTCTCCAAATTTGAACTAAATGGGTATTAATAGAAATATTATACTCAGCCATGAAATCAAATCTCAAATTGAACCTCTCAAAGACCAGATTTGCAATTTAGTCCAAAACCCACCAAAAATCATCGCAAATTAGTCCCTGGTTCGACCAGGCTACTGTGCACGACCAGGGCGTTCAATCGACCACGAGCACAGGAATTTTGGTTGTCGTCGTTGCCGCTGCTGCAGCTCCATCGCCAGCGATCACCAGCGCTGCCACCTCCGCCATTGCTTCCTTGCCGCGTGTGTGCATTGTGTTCGCCACCGTGGAACAGCTTCACCTCGCCAGCATCGCCTTCGTTCTCCCGCGCGCGCGCCCGACAACGGCAGTGCAGTTGCGCCACGTCGCAAACATGCCTGGGGGAAACATCAACTCGCCGTTGCATCAACCAGGACTGTGCGCCAGGCTGCAAAAGCCGGCACGGCCGCTGGAGCACGTCGCTTCGCTGCTGTCCCGCCCGGCCGGTCAATTCGCCATCGATTCGAGCTTCACTTCCCCGTGCAATTCCAGCCGTTGCAAGCCCCTTGCTGTGCCTATAAAAGCCGCCCCAGCCCAGCACGAAGGCACTCACACCAAAACCACCCAAAATCCCTAACCACGCCGTCGTCTTCGTCTTCTTCGGCGAGCCAATTGAGTTGAGCCAGTAAGTTACTCTCAACCACTTACCTGTGTAGTAGCAGCCAATTGAGTTCTATTGCACCTCATCGCCGGGAATTGCTGTTTTTCCCCGACAACTCCGGCGAGCAATTAATCCCTAACTAAGTCAAATTAGCTCTTGAGCCTGTAATCAAACATGATCAGTGAACTGTTTAGAACACATCTAAGCAACCAGAATCACCAATTTCGCTAAAATATGAAAAACCCCAAGTTTACACCTTGCATGCACACTGGAACTCGCCGTTAACCTTCTGTGGTGATTTTCCAGTTAAATTGACTTCACACCTAGCTCTGTTATGCCCCAGAGACCATCCTCAAGCAAGGATTCGAGTTCGTTTGCCCTAGAACAGAAATGCCCAATTTTGGTGTCTTCTTCCCTAGCTCCGGTCGCCGGATTTTGTTCCCGGCCGTTTCAACCCCAACCACCTTGTCTAGTAGATGTGCCTCGACCCCAGGAGTATTTTTGCCTTCTAGCTCGACACCTGGATCGGCCCAGATGAAGAAGTATCGCCATGCCAAAGTTTTGTCCAGAAACTGTTGAGAACAGCTCGGCCACGGTGTTCTTCGCCGGTTTTCATCGCTTTCCGGCCATCTCCTGCCCTAGGTTCTGTTGAGACATTTGTTCCTGTTACAAATGCCTAACCACCAGACAAAGTGGTGCATCATTTGGACCCCTGAGTCAAAAGATATGGCTAACCCTAGTTTCTGGCCGTGTCAAGACTATGCCAGGCTATGTCAGCCAGTGGCATTAGCCCTGTCCACCCACCTCTGGTCATGTAAAATAGAAATTACTTTGTCAAATAGCTGCCTCACTACCTTGTGCACCATATGCTTGAATCAAAACCTACTTTGGCCACTGGAAACTGTTCAAACCATGTCAATGCCATTCTAGAGCACTGTCAGCCTATGTCAGCCAGTGGCATTGAGCCTTTTCACCCACTTCCAGCCATGAACTTTGGAAATAACTTTGTCCCTTAGACTCCTGACGTTGTGATCTACACTTTTCTCCACTGTCACAACTTGAGTTGAGCCCTCTATCACCCATCGACCTTATGTTGATGCCTTGAACCGAATGCCAACCTAAAGACATTCGCTGTTTTTGGGTGAACCAGTCACCACCTTGATATTACCCTGATATTTTGGAACCTTGTAAACCTTAACAACTAATCTTAACCCTAGTTACCGTAGTTAAACTCAAATCGCTTTCAAAACCTTGTATCACCAGAGTATTTTCTCCTTGCATCTTTGCATGTAGTAGATTAGTAAGAATAGGATTGATTGTAATGCCTGTTTGCTTGTTTGATCTTGTTCAGAGCAAGAGTCCGGGGTTGAAGATCTTGTCGCTGAACCGTCATCGACTGCTGATACTTACGACGCGGAAGGCAAGTCATACTTTGATCATATTGAAACCCATATTTTATGAATTGCTATGCTATTCCATGAGTAGATATCTCATTAATATTGCATGTGTTGAGATCAATGATATTATGGCAGTGGTAGATTGAATACTTGAGAAATGTGAACTTGATAAGATGCAAGCCACGAACTAATAAAAGTATAAACATGTACATTTATATTCATGAAATAGAACCCCTAGCCGTGACCAGTATTTTGGTATGGAATGGTGGTAGCACTGGAGGTGCTTGGCTGCACTGAATGTGCAGGCACTGAGGGTGCATGGTTTGTGGTATGATCTGGTCACTGGCATGTAAGGACTAGAACCTTGTGTTATGCGTCTAGTGGCATGAAAAACGTACCAACCACTTACCTGGTATGGGACAGGCGCAACCTAGTAGCTTTGTTAGTATTATCAGTTCCCTGCATGGCTTGTCGATCCGGTTTCTCGCGTGGAAACTGGTGGGACGCAGTTCGTCCATGAGTGATGTGAGATCAGAAAAATTATGAGAGGATAAGGTGTAAAGAAGGAAGACGCCCTACGCCAGATTAAGTCGTGCGCGACTGTAATCAAAAGAGGTTATGTGTCCTGCGGGAACATAGACCCAGGCTAGGAAGTAAGGCAGTGGGGAGGACCCACAACGGTACTTGGGACGGTATTGTCCATTTACCGGGCAGGGATACTGTTAATACTAGACTGCAAAAACGTTGTGTGATCTCGGCCTTGTCACATGCGTATAAGTCGCATGGAGTTGGCCCGACTTGGAAGTCGAGTGAAAAAGTGGATTTAAAAAGAGGTACATCTCTGCAGAGTTTAAAAATGTATTCGAATACTTCGTGCTCCCGAGTTTTAGGAGTATGCCGCAGTGGATTAAATCCATGGGGTGTGACACAAGTATTGTTTTATAAACTAAAATTTGTTAGTTCAAGATTACCCAAGTGGCATGTGTTGTCACGATAAGGGGCGTTGCCGTGGACTGTCATGTGTTGACGTGTCGCGGTAATACCATAATCTAGTAAACATGTGATAACTAAGAGGCATGTGGATTTATGCCCTAAAGTATACGAAATACTGTTATGAGTATGAGATTGAAAGGCTTGAATAAAAATAATGTGATATGAGGTTATATCGCCTTGGATATGGGATATATGTATCACCATCAATATGATTTATTTACTGCCATGGGTATGATCAGAAGTTGAGTAAGAATTGAGAAAGAAATGTATTTTGGGAAAAACCCTTCACTCTTTCCCCAATAGCATAGGCTCATGTCATTTATACTGTAACTATATATCTACCTCCCCTATGACTTGCTGAGTACGTAAGTACTCACCCTTGCAACAACTCCTCGATAGATGGAGCATTCTACGACCTTGGAGGATACCCTGAAGATGCTGCAGACCCAGGAGAAGTTGAGCAGTTCCCTTCGGAGCCCTGATGTGGTGCTGTCTGCTGTCAACCTCTGTTTCCTGTGGATTGCTTTTGGGCCTAGCTTCCGCCGACTAGATGTGTTATTTTGTTAGACCCTTGTGCCTTGTAAGGCACTGTACCTCGTTTTGTACTAAGGCCTGATGGCCATACATTTATGACTACTGTATTATTTTGCTGCTTCAAAGTATCCCTGTGATTGACTCATCCTGGGAAGTCAAGTGGTTTAAGGGACCAGCTGCACCGAGCTGGGCTCCTCACAGGTGATGTCACTGTCGTGGCAGACGTGACAGGTACCGACTTGAAAGCCGAATGATCGGTGGATTAAGGTGGTACACCTTTGCAAAGTTTAAAAAGTAACGGATACTCTGAGCTCCCTGGTTATGGAGTCTGCGCGCTGTGGATTCTATTCACGTCGATGCAGCACAAGTAGCTTTTGGAAATTTTTCACAAAATCAGGATAAAGTGGTGACTCATGAAAGACCGCCACACACAACATTTTCTGAGAATTTAGCTTAGGGTCTTAAAAGCACTGCTTTTGAAAATAAAAGTCTTTTCTCCAAAGACTAAGTGTGAGAATCTATTCTATATACGTATATGAAGCCAAGGAGCTATTCTTTGAGAAATTTCCCCCATCTATATATACACTTGCATTCTTATTTGGGACTTGTTGAGCACCATGTGGACAATGTGCTCACCCTTGGTTTTACAAACGAATTTAGAAGAAGGATTCGTCGATCCCGAATCTTGTGGTCTTGAACCCAATGTGGAACAAGAAGAAGAAACTGAAGACCCATCTAGTTAAAGGGTTATGCACCAAGGTGGAGTTCGATGTGGAGAAGGCCCGTGCAACACCGCTGCTGCTGAAAAAGAAGACCAATGAAGTCCTTTTGTTTATTATTACTGTTTTATTTTGTGCCGACCTTTGTGTCGAAAACTCCTTAATTTGTATCAACATTTAAATGCGTCATTTTGGCGCTAAGTTATTGTAATGTTGGTCCTTGTGATCAGCACTTGTTTTTAATTACTCGCATTTTTATATAATGCATCTTGTTATTGTGAGCTGCAATGTGCCTTTTATGAGTGCAATCCACCTGGGCGATTGCCACTGGAATCCTCAAATGAGGGTCCCACAATAACCGTCGCCGATAATGACAACATCGCAAATTGTTTTGACCTCAAGGCCGTATGTGATACTCTTAGTTCACAGACGGTTGTGAGATTATAAACCGTCTGTGATAAGAAAAACAATCACAGATGGTTCCAAGATTATCACCGTCGCTGATAATGACAATATCACAGATGGTTTTGACCTCAAAGCCGTCTGTGATACTCTTACTACACAGACGGTTCTGATACAACCGTCTGTGATAAGGACACTATCGCAGACGGCTCCTAGATTATACCGTCGCCGATAATGACAATATCGCAGATGGTTTTGACCTCAAAGCCGTCTGTGATAATGTGAGTATCACAGACAGTTCTGAGGTCATAACCGTCTCTGATAGTGTGAGTATCCCAGGTGGTTTTGACATCAAAACCGTCTGCGATACTCATATTATTACTGACGGTTCTGTGATCAAAACCGTTTGTGGTAGTATGAGTATCTCATACGGCTTTGATGTTATAATAGTCTGTGTATTAAGAGTATCATAGATAGTTCTGATGTTATAACAGTCTGTGTAGTATGAGTATCACAGACAGTTTTGATCTTATAACAGTCTATGAAGGGAAAATCACAGACGGTTCAAAACCGTTAGGGATAGTACTCGATTATCACTGACTCGAATATCACTGACGGGTAAGAACCGTCTGTGATGACTGTTTTGACCCGACTGTGATAATGAATTATGTAGTAGTGAGGGCAGTTAGAAAATATATTCTGCAAAAAAAGACAGTCGGGAGAAAAACCATTTGCATTGATTTGAATGAGCTGGTACAACAGCTCCCCCTTTCAAAGTTGCAAAAGGGAGAGGGAAGGGCCCTGAGGCCATTGTTAAAACTCACCGCACCTTCCCCCTGTGAAGATGCGAGAAAGGAAGGGGGAGGCTCAGAGACTAAGTGTAGAACTTGCGGAGTAAGTCCACATTCCACGTGTGCTTCAGCTCATGGTCTTCAAGAGTGGAGAGCTTGTAAGCCCCCGGGACAAGGATCGTGGTGATCTTGTATGGCCCTTCCCACTTTGGGCTGAGTTTCCCTTGCGCTTCAAGGTTAGTGATGCGCTTGAGGACAAGGTCCCTCAAGCGAAAAGCCCTTCCTCGGACGCACATATTATAGGCACGCGCCATTTCACGCTCGTAAATGGCGTTGCGGAGAAGGGCTTTGTCTCAGTCTTCTTCGACAAGTTCCACTTCCAGCCTTTGGTTTTCTTCGTTGGCCTGGAACGTGGAGGCTGAAACTCCCTCGAGGAGCTCGACTCGCAATGATCAGAAATTGATTTTTGAGGGGAGTACCGCCTCAGCCCCATAGACGAGCGACAAAGGGGTACGTCCTATCACGCGACCTGGGGTCGTTCGCATGGAGTAAAGAATGCTCGGGAGCTTGTCTTCCCATGCTCCATGCCTGGAGGGGATTTGC
The DNA here is from genome assembly GCA_019359835.1 of Pharus latifolius. Lineage (NCBI taxonomy): Eukaryota > Viridiplantae > Streptophyta > Magnoliopsida > Poales > Poaceae > Pharus > Pharus latifolius. The sequence continues at coordinate 42,842,087 of CM033322.1, read as the reverse complement.
TCCAAGCAACAATGAAGCCCATAGAGGATGACCCCGTTGACACGCTCAACCGCCCCATTTCTCTTGGGGTGAGCCACCGAAGTGAAATGGGGGGTCGTTCCCAAGTTCTGGCAGAACTCGCAGAAGACCGCAAACTCGAACTTGGTTCCGTTGTCAACGGTGATCTCCCGAGGACCCCGAAGCGACACTATGTTCATCCAAAAGAACCTCTGCACCTCCTAGGACTTAATGCTAGCTAGGTGTTCCACCTCTACCCACTTGGAGAAGTAGTCCACGGCCACAACCGCATACTTGTATCCCCGAGTGCTGGGGGGAAAGGACCTAAGAGGTCGATCCCCTACCGTGCGAAGGGCCAAGTGATGGGGATGGACTGCAATGTGGTGGAGGGTAGGTTGGAACCCTTTGCCATCTTTTTACAGGCCTTGCACGCGGAGACAAGGTCTCTTGCATCATGGCCACTGTAGGCCAATAGAAGCCTTGCCAGATAGCTTTCGCAGCAACAGCCCACAGGCCAAGGTGGGAACTGCAACACCTGAGGTGAATGTCCTTGAAGAGTTTGATCCCCTCCTCCCACGGGAGGCAGCGGAGTAGTGCGGAGGCCCCCCACTTGTAAAGCATCCCTTCTATCAAGACATACGCCCGCGCCGTGGCGCGAAGGCGCTTTGCTTCGGCGTCATTGGATGGCTTTCCCTCTCCTTTAATGCAAGAGATGAGGGGATCCATCCAAGATGTGGCTCGGATGATCTCCGTGACATGAGGGTCATTGGACCCGGAGTCCAGGTTGGGGGCCACCGCGGAAGGCTTTGGGATGATCTCTAAGAAAGCCCCCTCAGGGAGGCGCCCTCGGGCACTTTCCACCCTTGCGGGGGCGTCGGCATGGTCGTTGTCCCTATGTGGGATACACCGCACCTCAAGGACTTCGAAACGATTCTCCATTTTTTGGACTTCCTCAAGGTAGAGGCTCTGGTTCGCGTCATGGAACAAATAGGACTTATCTATTTGGCAAACCACGAGCTGAGAGTCGCCCTTGACAAGTAGGCATCAGAATCCCAAGGAGCGTGGCGAGACGCAGTCCTAGGAGGAGTGCCTCATAGTCTCTGACAGTGTATGTTGCAGGGAACTTGAGCCTTGCGGCATATTCGAGGTTTCTCCCCTTGGGGCTTCGGAGGACCACTCCCGCGCCAGCCCCTACCAGGCACAAGGAGCTGTCGAAGAATAGCTCCAGTGGTCGTCGTGCGGCAGTGGCATGGCGTGCACTTCCTCCTCTAGTCCTGGGACTGGAGCCCACTCATCCACAAAGTCTGCAAGGACTTGTGACATGATCACAGATCGTCGGTTAGGGAGAGGGAGAAAGGGGCTAATTCAGCCCCCCACATCACTATCCGACTGGTGGCTTCCTTATTCCGAAGCACTTCTCCTAATGGGAGAGAGGACGGCACCATAATGGGGCGGCCCAAGAAGTAATGGCGAAGCTTTCTTGACGCCATCAGCAGAGAGTAACAGACCTTCTCCACCTTGGTGTATCTCATTTTGGTGCCTTCGAGAGCCTCACTCACGTAGTAGACGGGGTGCTGCTGCCCATCTTCTTCTTTGATGAGGACCGCGCTTACGGCGGTAGGGGTGCCCACGAGGTAAAGGAGCAGGGGCTCCCCCTGGTGAGCACTCACAAGCATCAGAGTGCTCATGAGATACTTGTTCAGGTCTTCGAACGTGGCCTGTGCCTCTGGGGTCCATCAGAACCCCTCAAGGCCGCGGAGGATCTTGGAGAATTGGAGGCCACGTTCCCCCAAGTGCGAGACGAAACGACTCAGTGCGGCCAACCAATCAGTGAGCCATTTGTAACACCCTGGGTTTGGGGTGAAAATTTCTTTCTTAAAAAGTCATGCATGCATGTCTCTTCTAGATCAGTCAAATCAGCCCCAACTTTATTCTATTCTAAGCCCAAAATCTTAAAATCTATCCTGTAGACCCAAATCAAGATCTGACTATTCAGATTTGATCTACTATCTATCCTGAGTATAAAAGCCTTCAGAACCCAGATTCAATTCTATCTCTAACTTCCAGATTTATGAACACCTTTCTGTTTTCGAAAATAGAAATATCTTATATTACCCCAAATACCCTAAGTTTCAGAAATTCATATTTAATCAAAATTTTGGCCAAGTTCAGCCCAGATTATTCTTGGATTATGATCAAGGGTATGCCAATACCTTAATCCAAAAAGTTGGCAGTTAGATTTCATCATCTAAACATTTTCGCCGATAAGTCCTTTTCCAGATTTTCTACAAGCCTGAAAAGGCAAAATATTACAAATCATCTCCAAATCCAAATCTGATTCAGGGAACACCTCCCAAATGCTTTTCAACACAAAATCTTCTTATATGAGTATCTCAAAATCAAATCCTAAATCCCAGAATTTGAGATCAACAAAATCCAGATTTCAGATACCCTAATTTATCCTATTTTCAGTTTATATCAAAAACCATTCAAATATTTCAAATTTTATCTTCTATATGTGCCAAATTATCTATTGAATTATGTTTGCCAAATCAGTAGAATCAAATTCAACCCTAACCATCTAAATCTCAAGATTTACAGATCAGCCCAAAGCTAAGATTTATAAATCGCAAATCAGTCCAGATTCGACCAGGGTAGTAGCTGAGTTTTCGACCAGAGCCTCGCCGTGCTTGTGCGCCGTGTTCGCTCGCCGTCAGCCAAGCCTCGCCTGCGCCTGTGCCCACTTGTGTTTGCATGTGCACATGCATCCGCGCCTCAGCCATCGCCGTTGCAACGTCGACGACCAAAATCTGCTCCCGCACGCGACCGATAGCAGCCATTGTCGGCAACTTCACGCCACATTGCCTCGCCGTGCCAGCTCTTGTCACCACCGCTTTGCACCGCCCAACATTGTTGAGTTCCAATAAGCCGACAATTGGATCAGTACAGAGCCGCCTGCTCATCGTCTTGTCACTGCCGCTGTTTGTTCACCGTTGTCGCACCTGCGCCCGGCCAGTCAAGTCTCCGACGCCAATTTCTTTGCCGTTTCCTCCTTGCCAACTCCATCCCTGGTCTATTTAAGCAGCCCAATACTCTGTATCATCTTCTCTTCACCAGAATTTAGCTAATTCCAAATCTCCTCCACTATCGTCTTCTTCTTCGGTGAGTCCAGCATAGAGGCTCACGGTGCCAGCTTCATCCACTGCACCTGTAGCTTCTAGGCCCCTAAAGAGTGTTTTAATAATTAATGACAACTACAAATACTACACTAACGTTACCTGCCTAGTTGTGTCAAGAAGAAGCTTAAAAGACAGGTTAATGAAAAGGCGAGGAAAGAGCCTCATGATGAAGAAAGGGCATTGATCAAAAGGGCAAAGGTACGAAATAGGGCCTTTTCATTTTTACCGGTCTAAGGTGATTAGAGAAGAATTTTGACAGGATTTTAGGATAGTTGCCGTACTATTAAGAGGAGCAAGTGGTGTATCACAAAATACTTCATCTATGTGCCACAAATCTTGAAATCAACTTGCATTGCATACTAGAAGGTCATATACTTTGAATATGCTTGTTTCAGCTCATTTCTGCTCAGCACTGTCTCAGTCGGTCTGACCGTTTGTTAGACCGATCTGACCGAATTCACGGACTGACCGAATAGGATCTCGGACTGACCGACATTATGTCTTAGTATAGTACATACCTTTATAAGGTCGGTCTGTCCGTAGTTAAAACCTAGGTCAGTCTCCTGGAACTTCATGACCTATCCTTCTGTTCTTTTGAGCTATGACGGTTTGACCATTTTATTAGACCGGTCTGACCGATAAATCGGTCTGACCGTGATTTTGAACTACGGTCTGACCGTATGGCCGGTCTGTCCGTTTTTATCGGCCTGACCGTATAAGGTGTCCAGAAACTGGGTCATCTCTGGACAGCTTCACGGTTCGACCGAAATAGGCTCCGGTCTGACCGTGTGTGCCTGACAAGGGCAGTTGAGCATTTATTGCGCCTATTTAATGTCGTTGCAATTGCGGCGGTTTGACCGAGCTTATACCTGCGGTCTGACCGCCAGGTGATCTTTTTCTCCCATCGGCCTGTAACGGCTATATTTATTGTGGGGGGTATATATACTCCCATGCACGGCCCTATTCACAACTTTTGGAATAATCTTGAGCATTGTCATCATCCTTGAGAGCTTTAGCACATTTCATACACTCTAGGGTTCAAATTCTCGAATTTGTGAGAGTGTGCATTTGAGATCTTCTAGTGCATTGCATCTAGATAATTAAATCAACCTCGTGGCACTAGAAGAAGGCTAAGTTATCATCACCGGCTTGTTACTCTTGGAGTTTGCCGGCTCCTAGACGGCTAGGAGAAGGGTTTTGGAGAGCTCTTCAAGGAAGATTGTGAAGAAGCCTCAAAACATCTTGTGAAAGGGCTGAGCACACCTTGCCGGAGCGGTAAAGTGCATCCTTAGTGAAATATAGGTTTGGATAATTCATCACACTAATCCGACTCAAGATCTAGGTCACTTCTCGAGAGAAGGTTGACTAGATAGAGGAGCGGTTAGAGAGTTGAGTTTGCCTCAACGTGGATTAGGGGTGATCGGCAAATCACCGAGACCACGGGATATATCCTTGTGTTGAAATTGTGCTTTGTTCATCTTGTGTTATTTATTTGCTCTCATTATCTATAAATTGTTTGTCTTATTGATAATTTGTTAAAATCGCCTATTCACCCCCCTCTAGTCGTTATCCTAGATCCCTTTCAATTGGTATCAGAGCAAGGACTCCTTTTTAGTGGAATTAACCATCCCGGAGTAGGATAAAGATGGCTAGTGAGGGTCGGATCAATATTGGCAAACCACCACTCTTTGATGGATCTAACTATACTTATTGGAAAACTAGAATGATGGTTTATCTTAAAGCCATGGGTGGAAAGATTTGGAAAGTGGTGGATGAGGGTTTTGCAATTCTTGATGATGATGCCATGACTAACCTAGATAGAGATAATGCCTTAGCTAATGCTCAAGCCATGAATGTTCTTTATAGTGCTCTAAATCTAGGTGAATTTAATAGAATTTGTAAACTTGAAACGGCCCATGATATTTGAAGAAATCTTATGGATATTCATGAAGGAACCTCGATGATCAAGGATGCTAAATTATTTATCCATAAGGGCCAATTTGAAAAGTTTGCTATGTTGCCAAATGAAGATGTATCGGAGATGTTTAACCATTTAAATAACATAGTAAATGAGTTAAAAGGGCTTGTTATGGATGTCACAAATGTGGAATTTTGTCATAAGTTTCTTAGAGCTTTACCTTCAAAATATGACACAATTGTAACCTTACTTGTGCATTCAAACTTGAAGAGTGTGACTCCGTTGGAAGTCTTAGTAAGATTCTCACTCATGACATATTCAAGAAATCTCAAGAAGAAGTGAAAGATGAGGTTTCTGACTCCAAGAACAAGAACATAGCAATAAAAGCTCAAGCTTTCAAAAGGGAAGACAATGAAGAAGAAAGTGATGAGAGAGACACCGATGAGGAGATGGCTCTCTTTGTGAGAAGGTTCAAGCGGTTCATGAAGAAGAGATATCAAGGAAAATCCTTCAAGAAAGGACAATCATCCAAGAGGAACCTATTTGAAGAAAGAAGATGCTTTGAATGCGGTGAAAAGGGTCACATCTCCACACAATGCAAAAACAAAGAAGAAGAAAAATCAATGAAGAAGAAGAAGTACGAAAAGGAAGGAGAAAGCAAGAAGAAGGTTTTCAAGAAATATTATAAGAAGAAGAAGGATGGACAAGCTTGCTTCATTGAATGGGATTCAGATGTTTCAAGTTCTGATTCCGATGATGAAGATGAAGCATCACCCAAAGGACTCGCCGGGGTAGCTATCAAGAAAGCTCCATCTCTATTCTCCACTCCTCATTGCCTCATGGATAAAGGAGAATCGAAGGTATCATGTGATGAAGATGAATATACTTATGATGACCTAGTTGAGATGATCACCGGTTTTGATGACTATATGAGTAAAGAGAAAGAAAAATTCAAGGAATTGAAGAAGAGATACAAAACTCTTCAAAATTCCTATGAGGAGCTAAACACATCTCATGAGAGTCTCAAGGAAACTCATGAGATGCTTAAGGAAGCTCATGACTCACTACTTACTCATAAAGCCAACAAAACGGGTAATGAAATAGGCATCACTTGCAATAGTTTGAATGACTTGCCCATGATGTCTACTTCTAGCATATCTACATCTTGTGAAGATTTAATTGAACTCCCTTCTAGACCTAAAATTGATGATAATGTGCTTAGTCTTGAAAACAATGAACTTAAGGACAAAATTGAAAAACTAACCAATGATCTAGCTAAATGCTATGTAGGAGAATCAAAATTAAGACATCTTCTAGATAGTCAAAGGTTTTCCTTAAGAAAAGAAGGACTAGGCTACATTCCGAAAAAGGGAAAACTTGCTTTTGTCCCATCTAAAACTGTATTTGTAAAAGAAAAGGGATATTGTAACAAATATAAAGTTTAGGTCACATTGAAAAGAATTGCCATGCTAGCAAAATTAATTCATCTCTTGTATTCAATTTTTGCTATGTTTTAAAGAAAATGAACAATGGCGATATTAAAGCCAAATTTGTTGGAACACCGATCATTGGTGCCAAAAAGAAAGCCATTTGGGTCCCAAAATCCTTCGTAACTAACCTCCAAGGACCCAAAAAGATTTGAGTACCTAAAAGGACCGAACTTTGTTTTGTAGGTAAATTACAAGGCCGGAGGACAACATTGGGTGCTCGATAGTGGATGCACTCAACATATGACCGGTAATCACAACATGTTCTCCTCTCTAAATAACGAAGGTGCAGAATATGATAAGATCACGTTTGGAGACAAGAGCAAAGGAAAGGTAAAAGTGTCGTGGTATTGCGAATACCCCGGCAGGTTTCGAGAATGATCCTAGCGAAGATTACGCGGCGCAGGTTGACCGGATGACCGGTCCTCCCCCGCCGGACAAGCACAAGAAAAGACACAAGGATTTATACAGGTTCAGGTCCCGGTGGGGGCCCTAATCCTGTCGACGCGCTCACGACCGGAGTCGGCTGGGGAGGCTCTCTCCGGGGGGGAGGCTTTCGGAGCACGTCTGTGAGTGTAGCTATTCCAATCAAAAGAGAACCGATCCTTTACAACAGAGGGGTACAAGGGCTATTTATAGCCCCAAAAAGAAGCAAAAAACCTAAACTATCCTGGAAGCCACCGTTGGATTGAAGGGTAGGACCGTCCTTCTTCCGGTCAAACGCCTTGGATGCTTGACAGGTGGTCGCTAGTTCCCGAGGCGCTACTCGCGTGACCTGCACGTGACAAACAATTCGAGACTTTACCTTTAGGAGGGCGATGAGGCCCGGGACGGTGCCGGAGGCCAGGTCCCGGGGCCCAAATGGCGGCGCCCGGGGAGGGGCCGGAGGCCACGTCCCCAGGCAAATGCCGGCGCCCGCGACGGCGCCGGAGGCCAGGTCCCGGGCGTCAAAAGGCGGCGCCCGGGGGGGGGGGGGCCCGGGGGCCACGTCCCTGGGCAAATGGCGGCACCCGGGACGGCGCCGGAGGCCAGGTCCCGGGCGTAAAAATGGCGGCGCCCGGGGAGGGGACGGGGGCCATGTCCCCGGGCCAATGGCGGCGCCCGGGACGGCGCCGGAGGCCAAGTCCCGGGGGCCAAAAGGCGGCGCCCGGGGGGCCCTGGGGGCCACGTCCCCGGTCAATCGTGACGGAACTTACCTGGACTTAGTCCCGCAGAGATTTCCCCCGACAGCAGCCCCCCATGCACGCCGGGGACGATGCTCAAGTCCCCGGTGGGTATGGCACACGTCACCGGGAAGATCTCCGGGCCAAGTCACCGGAGCCGCGGCTCTTCGGTTTCCGTGCCCCGCGCTTAAGGCCGCGCCGTTTCGCCATAAGTGCGCGCGCGGTCGAACTGGTGCCTTGATTCACGCGCCCGTCCCTTCGTTTCCCGCGCACGGTTCGAACTTCTACGGTCCAGATTGCTCCGTGGGTGCCACGTGGCGCGCATCTAGACCACGTCCCGCCCCTATAAATAGGGCCTTGGGGGGCCCGGAAGCTAATTCCAAACTTCCAGCCTTAGCGATTTTTGCTCTCCCGGTAGCCCTCTCCCGGTAGCTCTTTCCGGTAGTTAGCTCCCGGTAGCAGACGTCCGGAAGTTTTAGTTGTAGCCTCCTGCAAGGTTAGCCACCGAAAGAAAAGAAGACTAACCTCATGGCACCCAAGGGTCGAGCGAAGACCACGGAAGTGCCCCCGGAGGAAATCCCTCCGGATTTCCTCTGGGCGTCGGAGTTCACGGCCTAGGACGCCGAGTCCTTGGTCGAAAGATGCGTCGCCGCGGACGGGGACATCCGAGTCCCCGTGAAGAAAGACGGAGCCCCCCGCCCCAGGCCCGGAGAGGTCGTGGCCTTCGAGGCCTTCTTGGAGGCGGGGCTCCGGCTCCCGGTGCATCCCATGCTCCGGGAGTTTCTGAAGGAGTACGGGGTGGCACTCAACCACCTCACCCCGAACGCGCTCGTCCGGATGGGCCTCTTCATCTGGCTCTACGAGACAATGACCGGGTGGGAGCCCACCCTTCGTGCCTTCCAGTACTTCCAAGAACAGGCGGCGCGGACCTCCCACCTGGTGAAGGGGGGCCCTAAGTCCCTCTTCGGTTCGGTGATGGTACAAATGCTGCCGTCCCGGGTGATCGACTACCCGGCAGCGGCCTCCCGGGACCACTGGGGCGACTGGGTCCGGAGGTGGTTTTACCTCCGGGTCCGCGACGAGGCGATGGTGTACGCCCCGGAGCCCCCCACCTACAGCCGGTCGTCCGCACCGAAGCCTCCGGTGTGGACGAACGAGGAGTTCGAGCTCCTCGGCAAGGTGATCCTCTCGAAGAAGACCCGCTCAATGCGGGACGCTGCCGAGGAGATGGCTCTCCTCCGGATCTCCCCCTTCTCGCGCGGGAAGAGGGGAGTCGGCATGGGCCCGGAACAGCGGCCCCCGGTGAAGCCGGTGACGCGGCGTAAGCTCCGGGAACTTGCTGCATTATACTTACGAATTTTTGAAATTTTAACTAACTCTTTACCTCTTGCAGTCCGGCCGTACCCGGCAGCGCGGGAGAAGGCGGAGAACCTCCTGGGGAGGTACTTCGCCGACGAGCACGAGCGCGTCATGCGCCTCGTGGGGGAGGGCCCTTCTCGTAACTTGGTAGCGGCGGCCTACGGGCTAAAGCTACCGGAGAGGAAGCCTCTCCCTACCCCCGGGTCGCACAAACGGGGGAAGGAAGCGGCTGGGGGCTCGGAGCCCAAGAAGGCCAGGGTCCAAAAGAACCCCGGCCCGTCGACGACGCCGGCGGCGACACTGGCGAAGCCCCGGGATGAGACCCCCGGGAGCGAGCGTGCCCGGGCACCGGCCCGGAAGGGAGCAACACCTCCTCCCCCGAAGAGCCCCGTCGAGGCCCGGGGGAAGGAGGCGGCCGCGGGCGGGGTGGCGTCCGGCTCGGCGAACTACGCCCCGTCGCCGCCCTTGGTCAGGGGCAAGTTCTTCCCCGTGCTCAGGTGAATGCATTCGCTCGACCTCCCCCCGGGCGAAACGGACCTGTTCCACCGAGGGAGGAAGCTTATGCACTGTAGATACCGGCCCGGAGGCTACCGGGGCCGGCTGGGGGGAGCCCCCTGCGAAGACCCTTGGGACCGAAAAGGGGGAAGCCCTTGTATTATCCGGAACCGGGGAGGGGGCGCCCACGGCGATGTTTGGAACCGAAGTGGAGGGAGCCCCCGCGGCAACGACCGGAACCGGAAAGGGGGAAGCCCATGTAACATTCGGGACCGGCGAGGGGGGAGCCCCCCCGGCGACGTCTGGGACCGGGGTGCCGATGCGAGGGGAAGTCCGCTGAGGCACGGGAGCAGCTCTATCGACCGCCCCCGGTGCGGTAAACGTGACGCGAGGTGCTGGACTGGCTCCCGGCGTAGGGAAAACCCCCGGCATGAAATGGGCCCCCAGCCCCGGGAATGGGCCCGGAACGGGGTACCCCCCTGGTGCCACGAAGCGCCCGGGCATGAAGTAGCCCCCCGGCACTGGGACTGGTCCGAGTGCCGGGAAGGGTCCGGACGTATATCCCGCAGGGGGAGGGAACCCCCCGGCGGGATCATACGGGGCGGCCAGACCTCCGGAGATCGGAGGGGCCACCGGGTAACCCATAAACGGGGGCACAGTCCCCGGGTACGGGTGCGACGCAAATGTGGGGGCCGGAGGCCGCGCCAACACGCTGAGCAGCTCATCCATAGAGCGCTAGGCGTGAAGCTGGCCCTCCACGAGAGCCTCAATCAGGGCGTCCCGGGGAGCCGGGGGAGCAGCCGTCGGGGGGAGACTGGTCCCGGCCGAGGTCCCCGAAGTCATCGGGAGCGACCTGGAGGCAGAAGCACCTAAGTTAAGAGGAAAGGCGGGAGGCGGTACCTGGGCCTGACCGCCTCCGGGCGGAAGCGCCGGGACAGCCGTGTCCCGGACGAGCGGCGCCGGGTCTCCGAGACCGGCGTCATCGGGAAGGGTGCGAGCCCTTGATCTTGGGGGAGCCATGGCGTCTTGTCACGAGTCCCCACAGACGGCGCCAACTGTCGTGGTATTACGAATACCCCGACAGGTTTTGTCCACGATCCTAGCGAAGATTACGCGGCGTGGGCTGACCGGGTGACCGGTCCTCCCCCGCCGGACAAACACAAGAATTGACACGAGGATTTATACAGGTTCGGGTCCCGATGGGGGCCCTAGTCCTGTCGGCGTGCTCCCGACCAGAGTCGGCTGGGGAGGCTCTCTCCAGGGGAGAGGCTTACCGAGCACACCTATGAGCTTTGGCTATTCCAATAAAATGAATCACTTGCTTACAACTGAGGGGTACAAGGGCTATTTATAGCCCCAAAAAGAAGAAAAAGACCTATCTACCCCGGAAGCCACCGTCGGATTGAGGGGTAGCAACGTCCTTCTCCCGGTGAAACGCCTTGGATGCTTGACAGGTGGTCGCTGATTCCCGGGGCGCTCCTCGCGTGACCTACACGTGATCAACAACATGAGACTTTACCTTTAGAAGGACGACGAGGCCCGGGACACGCACCGGAGGCCAGGTCCCGGGCCAAGGGTGGCTCCCGGGACCGGCAGTGGAGGCCAGGTCCCGGGGGCCAAAAGGCGGCGCCCGGGGCAGCCACGGGAGGCCAGGTCCCCGGGCAAATGGCGGCGCCCGGGACCGGCGCCGGAGGCCAGGTCCCGGGAGCCAAAAGGCGGCGCCCGGGACAGCCACCGGAGGCCAGGTCCCCGGGCAAATGGCGGCGCCCGGGACCGGCGCCGGAGGCCAAGTCCCGGGAGCCAAAAGGCGGCGCCCGGGGCAACCACCGGAGGCCAGGTCCCCGGGCAAATGGTGGCGCCCGGGACCGGCGCCGGAGGCCAGGTCCCGGGAGCCAAAAGGCGGCGCCCGGGGCAGGCACCGGAGGCCACGTCCCCGGGCACATGTGACGCAACTTACCTAGACTTAGTCTCGCGGAGATTTCCCCCAACAACACCATTGTATGTCCATGAGAGAACGCGGCAGAGGCACGTCGACGAGGGCCCGATTTTTTTTGGGGTTGGCTTCAATGCCCCACTGGCATAGAAGGAAATTGAGAAGTTTCCCCCTGCGGATTCCAAATGCACATTTTTGTGGTTTAAGCTTTAACCCGTACTTGCGGATGTTGCGGAAGGTTTCGGCTAAATCTTCGAGGTGAGCGGTCGAGAGTGGGCTCTTGACGACCATGTCGTCAACATAGACCTCCACGTTGCAGTCGATTTGATCCTTTAGGACCGAACACATGAGGCGTTGGAAGGTCACCCTAGTGTTTTTTAGCCCGAAGGGCATATGGACATAGTAGAAGGTGCTGAGCAAAGTTATGAAACTTGTCTTTTCCTCATCGTCTGTAGCCATCCGAACCAGGTGATAGCCCGAATAGGCATACAAGAAGCTCATCAGTTCGCATCCCGCAGTGGAGTCCACCAGTTGGTCGATCCGTGGGAGCGGGAACTTATCTTTTGGACAAGCCTTGTAGAGGTCGGTGAAGTCAACACATAGCCTCCACTTGCCGCATGTCTTCCTGACGAGGATGGGGTTTGCTAGCCACTCGAGGTGCAGGACCTCCCAAATAACCCCGCCTCTCAGAGTTTTGTGATTTATGCCTTGATGGTCTCTTGGCACTCAAGGGAGAGCTTCCTCAGCTTCTACTTCATTGCGGGGCGACCAGGTGTTACCGCGAGCTTATGCTCAATAATTTCTCTAGGAACACCCCCCCAAGTCTGCAAGCTTCCATGCGAAAACATCAGCATTTTCACAGAGGAAGTCGATGAGGCATGCCGTGTGATCCTCGAGGAGATCTGCCCCGATCTTGATGGTCTTCTCCCCACTCTTCTATAAGAGGCAGACCTCCCGGAGGTCACCCTCGGGGCGTGGCTTGGGGAGGAACTTCCCGGGGATCACGACTGGCATATCCGGGGTTGGGGAGGAGCTCCCTCCCTCCAGAGCCTTGATCAAGTTGATGTCCGCAATCACCGCGGTGACACACTCGTAGAGGGAGCGGGCCACGTCCTGGTCGCCCCTAGCGGTGATCACCCCGCTTGGCCCAACGATATGCATGCATAGTGACAATAAATATTAGTTAAGCTAGTCATCTCTTTATTTAATATATCATGTTTAAGATATTTCAGATATGATATATGGCTCTGTGGTCGCAGAGCTTGGTTTCCTGTGAACTAGAAGGTCCCATAACTCATGACAACCTTAGTACTGATCGATGGTCGCAAGCTGTACGCGACCATAGTATCGAGAGAGTCATGTATAACCTGAGTAGTGGTTGAGTCTTCCAGTCATGGTTCCAGGATAAGATAACTTTCTCTCCTATTTGTGTAGATAACCACAAGGGAGTTAAGATATGCAGTTATCTGGAAACCGCATATTAGCAACTGTCTAAACCTCCTGAAACTGCTCCATGTTGACACCCTTTCGATCATTATAAAAGGGAAACAAGCATAAGACAAGATATCTAACAGAGAGATAGATTAAGAGATTGTAAGCTTTCCTCTGTAACAATCTCCCTTCTTTGTAATTACTTACATACATAGTGAAAACATCACAGGACGTAGGGTTATTACTCAAATCCTTTAGGGCCCGAACCTGTATAATCTCCTGTGTCTCCAGTGCATAATTATCTTTACATATTTGATGGGCATCTCGAAAGGTCTCCACTTCCTACACAATTAAATTGCATAAGATCGACTAAGGATCCGACTCCCAATTGACGATAGCTGGCGCACACCGTGGGGCCTTTTTCAAAGCATTTTATTCATCAGGAGTTTTGGTAAGTTATGTTTGGAGCGTATGATTTTGAGAATGATTTTGATCTTGACGACTATGCTCATATCCAAATGCCTTCACCTAACAGCCCCGTTCCTACGGAAGAGTTTGACATCGAAGATGTCCATGAGTCACATCCCGAGGATGCATTTTCTCCAACTCTGGTCATGTCGACCAAGAAATAGAGAAGATGGATTTTTTTCCCTCAAGTGAATCCTACCACATCAGAGGCTGAGTACGTGCCACATCATATCGTCCCAAAAGATGTGGAGGACAATGACCTTGAGTTTAGTTTAGGAAAGTTTGCTCTGGACAATCTCCAATCTCTTTTTGATTTTGAGTCTGACTAGGAACAAGGAGAGATATTTTCCCCATCTGTGACCTCAGTTCCATGGGAATTCGTTGAGCTTTCAGAAGAAACTCCTGAACAACGAGTTGCCACGGAGGAACGAGAATGTTAGTAGGAGGAAGATCAAGCTTGTGAAGAGCGGGAGAATGAGATTCGCAGGGCCACTAAGGAAGCCTTACGTCTTGCGCAATCTCGCCAAGATGCCGTTGTTCGAGACCTTGGTCCCAGTACCTCTCGTCACCCATATGATTGCAAGTGCGACCAGGCACCACCTTTGGCTCCAGAGTATTCCCCGGCGGTTGAAGAGACAATAACTCCTATGGCACCTAGAAGGAGCACACAAGACCAAATTCGTGTTATCACAGATACACTGTGTGATCCTCCTCCTGGTTTGGAAGATGCGGATAAAATGACCTTGGCCAGAGTCCTTGCAAACACACTCGACGAAGTTGCGTCCGAGGCCACTCCAACAGCGTCGTCACATTCCATGATTCGTTCCCAAGGGCGGGATTGTTCTTACTCCATCCATGGGAGACGCAATCGATTTCCAGCAATGCCAATTCGGCATGACAAAACCAGGAGAGTTGGAAGCTCTCGAGATTGTAATTCCTACCAGTTCATTCTCACCTGGGACCACGGGGTGAATCTCCTCAAGGTAATGTCGCCCGCGATCATATGGAAGGTCATGATGATAGACATTTTTGAAGTTCCTATGTAGGTTGTAAAGCTTTCTTGCCAAGGCTCTGTGCGGTAGTCTGGCGAGATAAGTTTAAACCTGGTACGATCGAAAGATTTGATGGAACTCAAAATCCATCAGAATTCCTTCAAATCTACATCATTGCCATTCAAGTGACAGGAGGAGATGACCGTGTAATGGCAAATTACTTGCCAATGATTCTTGAAGGACCAGAAAGGACTTGGTTATTCAATCAACCAAAAGGGTCAATATACAGTTGGGAAATGTTGTGTGATGCCATCCTCAATAATTTCCAAAATTGATATGAAAAGCCTGATAAGGAAGATGATCTTCATCGGCTACGCCAAACTTTGATCGAAACTCTTCTACAATTTGTCAAGAGGTTTGTTGGGGTAAGGAATACAATTCCCAACATTTCAGATTCTTTGGTTATCAAGGCTTTCAAACATGTTGTTCGATACCAAAGGTTCACTGAAGATTTGAGCATACATCCACCAAGGTCGGTATCCGATCTATTTGATATGGTAGACCATTATTATGACGCAGCTTAGGCTGTGGAAAGGAATAGAATGGTGGACAAAGGAAATTCGCTGCCTCAACTAGGTCTTAAGAATGACGAGAAGGATGATTCTGATAAAAAGTTACAATCATCAGGAGGAAAATCCAAGAAGCCCAAGAAAAATGGGGCTGGACAATACCGAAACGTAGCCATTGCCGAAAACGACCACAAGAAAAAGGTAATAAATTTACATTCAAAAATAAAAAGCCTCCTTCTGGTGGTCGCAACAACGACCATTTGGGAAAATAGACTAACCTGCAGGGAAACAAGAAATGGTGTCCGTTCCATAACACTTCTAGACATGATCTCAAGAACTATGGTAGCTAGTTGAAGCGTCTGGACGACTTTTACCAGGGAACTGGACCCATGCCGACCGTACCAGAGAAAGAACAATCTTGCAAGGTTAGGGACACTAATGAAGATGAAGTTATGGCCTATCAGGTACCCCAAAATCACATAAACATTATTTTTGGTGGCTCTTCTTCTTATTCTTCTAAGCATCAAGTCAAATCTCTTTACTGTGAGGTAAATAAAGTTGAAACTCCAATTGGAGAGCCTCAATTCCCCCGCTGGTCGGAAACTCCCTTAACTTTCGACAGGGATGATTGTCCCAGGTGTCTAACATGACCATTGAGACTCCCTTTGGTCAATACCCGTATAATTAGCAATGCTAAGGTAGAGTGGGTATTGATCGACAGAGGTAGTTCTCTAGATCTGTTATTGGTCAAAACTCTTGATGAGATGCAAATTCCTTGCTCAAAGATCAAACCCATAATTCATCTGTTATATAGTATAATCCCTGCTCTCTCAATGATGCTGATCGGACAAATAGTATTACCGGTAACATTGGGAGAACCAGATAACTTTCGAACAGAATTGATTACATTCGATCTAATTGATTGTGATTCAGCATATAACGCTTTGGCAGGCCGACGCTTGCTAAGTTCATGGCGGCGACGCATTACGCTTATTAGTGCATCAAGATTCCAGGCCCAAAGGGCATGATTTCGGTCCGAGGCAACCGCAATACGTCTCTCACTTGTGATCGGTTGTGTCTGGAGTTAGTCGATCAACTTCCCCTTCGGGACGTATAGGTTGCGACCACAGCACCAAACATGATCAAAGTCACCCCGCGACCATATGAGAAATTGAAGTTGGTTCCTTTGTACCCAGAAGATCCGTCTAGTACCATTCGGGCTAGGATGACAAATAGGAACTTGAGCTCATTACTTTCCTCTGGGCTAATGCAGATGTGTTTGCGTGGAAACCATCCGACATTCCTGGAGTCCCAAGGGAAGTGATCAAGCACAGGCTAGCAATCCGACTTGGATAGAGACCAATAAAGCAAAAGCTCAGATGCTTTGCTACTGACTGACAAGAAATCATCCGTGCGGAGTTAGACAAACTCCAAAAAGCAGGATTTTTTTGAGAAGTCGATCATCCTGAATGGCTTGCAAACCCGGTTATGGTCCTAAAGTCAAATGGTAAGTGGTGCATGTGCGTCGATTACACCAGCCTAAATAGTGCTTGCCCAAGGATGATTTTCCCCTTCCTCGCATCGATCAGTTGGACAATTCTACAGTGGGTTGTGAACTGATAAACTTCTTGGATGCCTACTCGGGGTACCATCAGATTAACATGGCAAAAGAAGATGAAGAGAAAACTTTCTTCATCACACCATTTAATACTTATTGCTACGTCAGAATGCCATTTGGACTCAAGAATGCTGGTTCCACGTACCAGCACTTAATGCAAAAGACCTTTCTCTCCCAGTTAGAGCGTAATCTAGAAGCTTATGTTGATGACTTGGTTGTAAAGAGTTTCAAAAGTTCTAGTCACATAGAGGATCTTGCTGAAATCTTTTGTAACTTGAATAAATATGGAATAAAGTTGAATCCCGTAAAATGCTCTTTTGGAGTTTCTTCTGGTAAAATTTTAGGTTTCCTTATTTGTTCGAGAGAAATTGAGGTTAATCCTGAGAAAATCCGGGCCATTGAGCAAATGCGATCTCCTTCGACCATGAAGGATGTCCAAAGCCTAACAGGCTGCATGGCGGCCTTAAGCTGTTTTATATCACATCTAGGCGAATGTGGTTTACCTTTCGTTAAGGTTCTACATAAGCACAATGGTTTTACCTGGTCGGATGAAGCCGAGAAGGCCTTTCAAGAGGTCAAAGCATATTTTTCTAGTCCGCCAGTGTTGGTTTCTCCAATTTTGGGGGAATCATTACTTATTTACTTGGCGGCTACCCCTCAAACAGTCAGCGCAGTTCTGGTCACGAAAAGGAAGGCATGCAATAACCAGTTTATTATGTAAGTGAAGTACTTCATGGACCAAAGGAGCGCTACCCTAAAGTCCTGAAATTACTTTATGCTCTTCTGATGGCTTCACGAAAGCTACGACATTACTTTCAAGCACATAAGGTTATTATATTGTCGTCCTTTCCCTTAGGAGACATTCTCCGTAATCCGGAAGTGTCTAGTCACGTGGCGAAATGGGCAGTGGAACTTGGAGCATTTGACATCCATTTCACTCCTTGCGTGGTAGTTAAATCTCAAATTCTTGCAGGTTTTGTGGTTGAATGGATTAATCCCAACCGACCTGCGCAAGAATCTGTGGATTTACAACACACCGACCATTGGACAATGTATTTTGATGGCTCTCGTAGTTTTCAACACTCGGGGGATGGAGTGGTCTTAATCACACCTCAGGGCGACCAACTCCAGTATGTCATGCAATTACACTTTGTTGCGACCAGCAACGCAGCAGAGTATGAAGGTCTTCTTTCCAGGCTTCGAGCAGCTAAATTCCTTGGAGTCCATCGATTAGTGGTGAGGGGAGACTCACAGCTAGTCGTAAACCAGGTAAACAAGGAGTACAACTCCTCTAATGAGACAATGGCTCATTACCTGGACGAGGTGAGGAAATTGGAAAAACACTTCAGTCATTTCGAAGTCCAATTTGTTCCGTAAAGAAACAATATTCTCGTAGACCAATTATCAAAAATTGGGTCCTCACATGAATCCGCTCTGGTAGGAGTGTTCGTCGAACACTTGAAATATCCCTCGATTACATTTCCAATCGAGGATGATGAGGTCGTAGTTCACATCGCCGACCTCGAGCATGAAGGAGATTGGACCCGACCATTGCGGATCTATCTCGAACATGGGACCTTGCCCAAGGACGAAACCGAAAGTGATCGGTTAATACGAAAGGCGCATCTATACAAAATAATTGATGGGGTTTTGTATAGAAAGGGTACTCAAGGAGTGTTCCTGGGCTATATATCTCAAGAGGAAGGTAAATCCCTCTTGAAGGACATTCACAATGGTGTATGTGGTGCACACACATCTTATCCGACGCTGGTCAGAAAAGTTATTCGACAGGGTTATTGTTGGCCTTCGGAACTTGACGATGCCAAGCGCTTGGTCAAGACATGCCCACAGTGTCAATTTCATGCATGGCAAGATCACCAACCTGCATATGCCTTACAAACTATTCCTTTAACTTGGCCATGCACGGTTTGAGGAATAGATATAGTGGGTCCTATGCCCCAAGTAGTTAATGGATACAAGTTTTTATTCGTATCTAGGGAGTTGAGATATGCAATTATATGGAAACCACAAATTAACAATCGTCTAAACCTCCCGAAATTGCTCCATGTTGACACCCTTTCGATCATTATAAAAGGGCAACAAGCATAAGACAAGATATCTAATGAAGAGATAGATTAAGAGATTGTAAGCTTTCCTCTGTAACAATCTCCCTTCTTTGTATTACTTACATACATAGTGAAAACATCACAGAACGTAGGGTTATTACTCAAATCCTTGAGGCCCTGAACCTGTATAATCTCCTATGTATCCAGTGCATAATTATCTTTACTTACCTAATGGGCGTCTCGAAAGGTCTCCACTTCCTACACAACTAAATTGCATAAGATCGACTAAGGATTCGAGTCCCAATCATTTACACATAGGTAGTTTTGGTGGATTGTAGCCCCCAGGCAGTTGATTGTGGTTCTCCCCATTATGGCGTTGTAGGAGGAGGGAAGATCCACTACGTCAAATCAGACCATCTCTTAGTCGGGGTGCCGAATGACATCGGGAGGTCGACCTTCCATAGAGGGTATATGGTTTTTCTCAGGACAAAGTTTTGCAAAGGCCTGGCCGCAGGTTGCACGAGCTTTTTGTCCACCTGCATCTCCTTGAACGCCTTTAGATAAAGGACGTCTGCGGTGCTTCTACCATCCACCAGGATTTGGGCAAGGCGGCAATTGAATATGGTCGCAGAGATAATCAGCTCGTCGTCGTGCAGGAAATGAACCCCACGCGCGTCTTTCGCGGTGAAGATGAGGGGGACATCCGATCATTTTGGTGGCCAAGACGTATTGAGGACCCTTATTGCCCTCACCTCCCATGCATATTCCTTGCGCTAGGGTTTGGAGTCTCGCTTGAAGGCGAATCCTCCCAAAATGACATTACCATGTTTCCAGGAGGTTTGGAAAGAGAGCTCGCCACTCGAGCCCCTTTCCTGGCCTTGCTACTAGGCCAATGACAGAGAGGGTAAGGAGGTTCGGCCCCTCCCCCTGGGCCATGCTGCTCGAGATATGCCACGAAGTGTTGAAGAAGTGTGTGGCATTCTCGAGTTGCATGTGAGTTGGACTTATGGAAAGCACACCATAAGGTGGCTCCAGCCTCCTTTCCCCCTAGCTTGGGAGCCTCTCGAGTGTGAGAGGATTGGCCTCCCCCATCGCTTTTGGGTTTGGAAAAGGATCGTTGCCCCCAGTTAGGACCCCCAGAGCTGCCTCCGCCCTCGAGGATGAAAGAATCCCAAGGCCTTGGCTCATTACAGGGTCCTCTCTTGGAACATTTGTGGGAGAGATCCTTGTAGTCCCTCTCTCCAGGGCCGGAGGTCCCCTGGTTCTTCTTCTAGAGGTCATCCTCCTCAAGTCTTGTGTACTTCTTGAGCACATTAAAGAGCTCATCTACAGAGGATGGGTAGCTCCGGGAGAGCCTCCAGTGGCGCTCCCCCGGTAGAATTCCGCTTTTGCATGCTTCGATCATCGTCGAGTCAGGGACGTGAGCCACCTTGCTCTTGATCTGAGCAAAGCATTTGAAGAAGCTTCGTATTGTCTCCCCCGACCACTATTGAACAATGTACAACTACGACGAATCCAGGGGTGAATGTAATTCCCCTAGAAATTTGTGCGAAACTCATGCTTGAGCTGTGCGAAGGACTTGATGGAGCCTTCCTTGAGGTTGTAAAACCAAGACCAGGCTATTCCGGAAAGGTAGAGGGGGAAGACGTTGCATTAAACACTCTCATCTCCCCCCAGTGCCGAAATGGCCGTGGAGTAGACCTGCATGAACTTGTAGGGGCCGGCCTCCCAGTTGTAGTGTTCAATGTGGGGTGGTCGATATGGCTTCGACCACTGGATGCACCGAAGGAGGCGGAAAATGGGTTGATTGGCCCCCTCTACCTCCTTTGGGGAGCCAGCGTCGCTGTCCCCCTTCACCGGGGAAGCGCACTTGTTGTCCGAGTCGGGGAGGGGTCCTAATGGACCGCTTACCTTTCGGTAGTGCCTACCCTCTTCGAGGTTGGTGGAGCTAACCTCCTGCACCTCGGGGAAGTCCCCGGAGGTGACAGTGGCTTCTTGCATGGGCCTCTTCCCCTTATCCATCGAGACATGGGAGCAGTGTCTGTGCCCCGAGAAGGGCTCCCGCGGTGGCGGGTGGGAGCCCCCTCAGACATTGCTATGCCCATTCGCTCTACCTCCTCCCAGGTGAACCGAGTTTGACCCACTAGGGGAGGCCGCGGAGGGGGCCCCGGGGGAGGGAGCTGATACGTGTCGACGACGGGTATGGGAGAAGAATCGCGCGCCGGAGAGGTTCCAACGATAGTGACGACCCTCGGCATGGGAAAGGTTCCCAGCGTAGGGACAGCTTGCATCGGGGGGGCCATGCAGGCAAGGGTCCTGGGATGGACAAGGCTCCCAGGGGAAGAACGCCTCCTAGGGCAGGAAACACCGCGGGAACAGGAGCTCCTCTCCGGGAGCGTTGTCCTCCGGAGGTGGGAGCACCTCCCAGGAAGGGTGGTCCCCCGGAGGTGGGAGCACCTCCCGGGAAGGGGTAGCCCCCAAAGAAGGGAGCACCTCCCGGGAGAGGGTTGTTGCATCTAGGCCTTTATGCCTGATCTGATTTTGATGATTAATGAAAACAAGCGTTTCAGATTAATTGTGTTTTTCAGATATTTTGATACAGAGTTCGGTTGGAAAGACATTCAAGATGATCAAGTTGAACCCAACGTAAAAGAGAAAAAGCACAAGTCACAAGATACTAAGACGCGACGTAAATCGCAGAATGAAAGATGCAAAGAACCTGAGGTAATATTTATTTTTAGTTTGACCAATCTCGGTGTTTTGAGTTTGATCGGTTTATAGAATTTTTTTTTTAGTTTTAACCATACTATAAAGAGGGATTACAAGTCCTCTCTACATTTCCAGCATAAACCGAGAAACTACTAGGTCACTGTATTGCATTCCTTTCGGTTGGATTTGACTTGGTTTTTCAGTTGAGTTTTTGATAGCAGAAGAGTTTTTGCATTTTCTAGAAAGATCTAACAGATCTGGCTTTTACTTCTATTGACAAAAATATAGCCCTTTAAATTATCTTTCAAACAAACTATCAAATACTTAAATCGGACCTTTGGATCAAACATTATAACTATTTTTATCCATAATGATTGTCAGTATGCTATGCCGAGTGTCAGTCTGTTTAAACTGACATTTGTCCAAAGAGTGTGTTTTTTGTGCCAAAAATCTTTTGAACTAAACTAACTGTCAGTATGCCATGCTGACTGTCAGTATGAGTTTCGACATCGAACTGATTGTTTTGACTTTCTGTTTTATCTGGTCATTTTTGTGGTCGATACTGACTGTTAGTATGTGATGCTAACTGTCAGTATGTGATGTTGACTGTCAGTATGAGATGTCAGTTTCCATATACGACCACAAACGGCTAGCAAAGTTTTATCCGTAATTTTTGTCAGCCGTTGAGGTAGATACTGACTGTCAGTTTGACACACTGACTGTCAGTTTGTGCTGTTTTGTTTCCTTTTTCGACCTCAAACGGCTAGCTGAGTTTTCTCCGCAAATTGCTTCGCACTGGTCATGACCCATGCTGACTGTCAGCATGCCATGCTGACTGTCAGTATGCACTGTCACTTTTCTAGCTCGTGCACAACGGCTAATTTGTTTCTTGAGGCTATAAATAGAGGCTTTGAGCAATTGTTTTATACACCGAGCAGCCTCCTTCTCATACATACACTTGAGCATTTGTTTTAGAGTTAAAAATCTTCATCTTTTGATCAAGTGGTGAGCTCTGTGATCCACCGAGTTTTCAGTTCGCATCATTTTTGCATACTTAGAGTTTCTCGGTGTATGTTGGAGGTCTAGTAGAGACCTTGTTGCTCATTACTCTTGGTGAACTCCCTCACTTAGACGGTTTGGTGGCGTGGCCGTTGATCTCTCCATTTCGGAGATTGTCGGAGAGACTCGGCGTGATTGTAAAAGGCATCGGTGCTCACCTTTCCGGAGTGGACAAGGAGCAACCACTAGTGAGTAATATCCTTCGTGGATATTGAAGCAAGACTCATTAATTTGAGTGCTTCAACGAGGAATAGATGGGACCGAGCGAGTCTCCCAGACCTCGAGAAAAATCTTGTGTTTTTCTTCTACTCTCTTCTATTTTAATTGTGCAATATAAATTCATTCGTTCTTTCTTTGCAAAAGTTATTTTAAATTGAAGTTTTTAAAGCCTCCTATTCACCCCCCTCCAGTTGGCATCCTTGATCCTACACATGGTATCAGAGCGTGCTCTCTCAATTAAATAGGCTTTACAGCCTAGAGAGAGGATGACGTCAAACGAGGGTTTTCATCTCAGTCATACCGGCCGTGCGCCTATTTTTGATGGGACTAACTATCCCTATTGGAAAGTGTGCTGACGAGGATTGTTACCCGAACTAGTTCAGAGTAAATGCACATCTGGTTCAAGACAGATGCAAACTAGACAAGTGTCCAGATGTCCGTTGCTATGATCTCAGACGACCTGAGAGGCGTGGACACATGGTCACAGGCTTTGCGTGATCATGAGACCGCAGAAAGTACGCGGTCAGGAGGCCGTGGACAGTGCGCGGTCAGAAGGTCATTGACTACTATCAACCAGGATGACTCGGGGATTGCTTAAGCTCTATGACAGGCATATCCCGAGAATCACGAAGATCCTTCCACATATGAAGACAACTGCCAAGAGGTTAACATGTGCAATTATCCCTTAATTGCACGTGTTAAGCCTGCGTGGAAGTGAAGTATGGTTGTCAAAACTGCACCTGAGCAACCGTTCAAAGCCATTGTGCATTGGCGCCCTTTCGACCAGTATAAAAGGGTGAGCAAATGTACAAAACGAAAAGGGGGGCTTTTGGACAGGTTTTGGAGAGTCTTAACAGATCGAACAAATCTAACAGATCCCAAAGATCCGACACCAGAAGACCGCAAGCTTTCATTGGCTAGTTTAGTCATTTTATAGACAATTATATAGAAAAGATCTTCGCCTGTGATGATCTTTTCCACAACTTTGTAATCCTTTTTTCCCACACATAGTGAAATCACAACAGGACGTAGGGCTATTACTCCCACCATCGAGGGCCCGAACCTATATAAATCTCTCTGTGTCCCAACTGACATTGCTCAGCATCCCTTCCCGGAGGGACACCCTGAAAGGCCTCGTAACTCACAAATTCTGCATAAGTTCAACTAAGGACCCCGAGTCCGAATCGTCGACAGCTGGCGCCCACCATGGGGCCTTTCTCAAGGCGTTCTTATTTCTATCCGGAGGTTCCGTGATCCATGTCTGGAGCATATGATTCCGAGAATGACTTCGATCTCGAGGATTATGCCCACATCTAGATGCCTTCACCTAGTGATCCTGTTCAAATGGAGGAAACCAGAGGTGAAGACGTCCCGGGGGTCGATTCGACCACTCAGGTCATGTCTATCGACCAGGAGACAACCGACACAGAACCAAAGCCCAATGTGGTCTCTCCTACGTTAGAGGTTGAATCCGGTCCATTGCACGACCCTGCTGAGGGTAAGGGTGATGTTGACCAGGAATTCAGTCCGGGGAGGTTTGATCCTGATAACCTCCACTATCTCATTGATTTTGAGTCCGACTCAGAACAAACTGAGATGTTTTCTCCATCAGCGACCTTGTTCCCTAGGCAATTCGTTGCCTTATCAGAGGAAACTCCCGATCAGTGGGCTGCTAGGGAAGAACAGGAACACGAACAAAAGGAGGACCAAGATCGTGAGCAACAAGATAACGAACTTCGCAGAACGGCCCTTGAGGCTCTTCAAAATGTGCAAGCTCGTTACGACGCTGCTCCGAGTTCCTCCCGTCGACCGCGTAGCCACAGACGCGACCAGACACCATCTTTACCCCGGGGACATTTACCGGCGGACGAGGAGACGGTGACACCTGGCGCGCCCAAGAGGAGCACGCATGGCCAGCTTCGATCCATCGCAGAGGTCCTGCGTAATTTTCCTCCTACTGTCACAGATGCGCAGAAACCGGCTTTCGCCAAGATCTTTGCGGAGAGGTTAGACGAGGTTGCATCCGAAGCGACCCCTACAACCTCTTCCCTGTCGGCGATACATTCCCATGATCAAGAATACTCTAACTCTAGTTCTGGTAGACAGAATCGTCCACCACTAGTGCCGTCTCAGCATGACAAAGCCAGAAGGGCGGGAAATTCTCGTGATCGGGAACGAGTTCTTGTCCACTCTTGCCTGGGACCACGCGTGGCCTCTCCTTCACGTGAGGTAGCCTGAGATCAGGTTGAGAGTCGCAGATCCATCCATGGTCCTTATGTCGGTTGTAAAGCTTTCTCGTCCGGCCTTCGTGTGGTCGTTTGGCCAGATAAGTTCAAACCAGGGGCCATAGAAAGATTTGACGGAACTCAGAATCCATCCGAGTTCCTTCAAATTTACATCACTGCTATTCAGGCAGCGGGTGGCAATGACCGCGTCATGGCCAATTATTTGCCTACAGTCCTCGAGGGACTGGCAAAACCTGGCTATTCAATCAACCTGAGGGTTCGATCTATAACTGGGAAATGTTGTGCGATGCCATCCTCAACAATTTCCAAAATTGTTATCAGAAACCGGGAAAAGAGGATGACCTCCATCAACTACGACAAACATCGACCGAAACTCTTCGTCAGTTTGTCAAGAGATTTGTCAGGGCTAGAAATACCATCCCAAACATATCTGATAATTCTGTTATCAGGGCGTTTAAACACGCCGTTCTATATCGAAGGTTCATGGACGATTTGCTCATCCACCCCCCTCGATCGGTAGCTGATCTTTTTGATATGGCTAATTGATATTCCGACGCGGCCGAGGCCGTCGAGTGGAATCGAATGGTGGAGAAAGGAAACTTGCCACCTCAACCAAGTCTCAAGGACATAAAGAGAGAGGATTTGAACAAGAAGCCAGAATCTTCATCAGGCGGGAAGTCGAAGAAATAAAAAAGGAATCGAACTGGACAGTACCGAGAGGTCACGATCGCAGAGAAACCTCCATCGACCAAAGGTAACAAACCTTCGTTCAAAAATAAAATTGCTTCTGGTGGTCGTAGTGCCGACCAGCCAGAGAAGTCGAGTAACCTGCAGGAAGGCAAGAGATGGTGTCCACTCCACAACTCTACGGGCCACGACCTCAAGAATTGGCGGAGCTGGTTGAAGCAATTGGATGACTTCTACCAGGGGATCAGACCAATGCCAACCTTGCCACAAAAAGAACAGACTTGCGGGCTAAGAGACGCCACCGGGGATGAAGAGATGTCTTACAAGGTACCTCGTAATCATGTCAATGTTATTTTCAGGGGTTCCTCCTCTTTTGTTTCTAAACGGCAATTTAAAGCTTTTTATCGAGAGGTGAACCAAACGGAGACTCCCCTTGGTGAACCTCAATACCCCCGTTGGTCGGATACTCCTTTGACATTTGACCGCTCTGATTGCCCTGTGGGGCTTACTCAACCATTGATACTACCTTTGGTCATAATCCCAATTATCAGTAATGCGAGAGTTGAAAGGGTCCTAATCGATAGAGGTAGTTCCTTGAACATTTTATTGGTCAAGGCACTGGACGAGATGCAAATTCCTCATTCGAAAATCAAACCCATAATTCATCTATTTTATGGGATAATTCCTGGTCCCTCTATGATGCCATTGGGACAGGTGGTGCCCCCAGTCACGCTAGGTGAACCAGATAACTTCCGAACAGAATTGGTTACTTTTGATGTAATTGATTGTGATTCAGCTTATAACGCAATCTTTGGCAGGCCAACTCTTGCTAAATTCATGATGGCTAAGCACTATGCTTACCAGTGTGGCAAGTTGCCTGGCCCCAAGGGCGCTATTTCGGTTCGAGGCAGTCGCAACGTGGCATTGACATGTGATCGGTTATCCCTGGAGATGGTAGATCAGCTTCCCCTCCGAGAAGCCCAGATTGCCACAATGTCCACTGATATGATCAAAGCTGCTCCTCGACTAGATGAAACACTAAAACTGGTTCCATTGTACCTAGATGATCCATCCAAGACAATTCAGGTTGGATCAGGCCTGGATGACAAATAGGAACTCGAGCTCATTGCTTTCCTCCGAGCTAATGCAAATATGTTTGTGTGGAAACCATCCGACATGCCCGGTGTCCCAAGGGAGGTAATTGAGAACAGGTTAACGATTCGACCTAGACAACGACCAATAAAGCAGAAGCTCAGGCGTTTTGCTGTTGATCAACAGCAAGCCATCCAAGTGGAGTTAGATAAACTCCAGGAGGCCGGGTTTATTCTCGAAGTCAATCACCCGGAATGACTTGCAAATCCGGTCATGGTCCGCAAGTCAAATGGCAAGTGGCACACGTGCGTCGACTACACCAACCTAAACAATGCCTGTCCAAAGGATGATTTCCCCTTCCCCGCATCGACCAGCTGGTCGATTCTACTGCGGGTTGAAAACTGATGAGTTTTCTGGATGCTTACCCAGGATATCATCAAATTAGCATGGCAGAAGAAGATGAAGAGAAGACTGCCTTCATCACACCATTCGGCACCTACTGCTACGTCAGAATGTCGTTTGGTCTCAAGAACGCAGGTTCCACGTACCGCGTTTGACGCAAAAGACCTTTCTTTCCTAGATGGGGCGTAATCTTGAAGCTTATGTAGATGACTTGGTTGTAAAAAGTTTAAAAAGTTCGTCTCATTTAGCCGATATTGCTGAAACCTTCTGTAATTTGAATTGATTTGGAATAAAGTTAAACCCAGAGAAATGTTCTTTCGGGGTTTCATCTGGAAAACTTCTTGGTTTTCTTGTTTGTTCCAGAGGAATCGAGGTTAATCCTGAGAAGATCAAGGCTATTGAACAAATGAGGTCTCCCTCGACCATCAAGGATGTTCAACGCCTGGCGGGTCGCATGGCGGCATTGAGCAGGTTCATATCGCAACTAGGCGAAAAGGGACTACCTTTCTTCAAAGCTCTGCGCAAATACCATAATTTTACATGGTCTGATGAAGCCGAAAAAGCATTTCAGGAGGTTAAAGCATATTTATCCAGTCCGCCGGTCTTGGTTTCCCCCAACAAAGAGGAACCATTTTTCCTTTACTTGGCGGCCACACCTCACGCGGTCAGCGCTGTCCTGATCGCAGAAAGGGAAGGTGTCCACAAACCTGTCTACTATGTAAGCGAAGTGCTTCATGATCCTAAGGAGCGATACCCTGAGGTCCAGAAGATACTTTACGCGCTGCTGATGGCTTCCCGTAAGCTACAACATTACTTCCAAGCACATAAGATCACAGTGCCCTCGACTTTTCCTTTGGGGGACATTGTCCAGAATCCGGAGAAATCTGGTTGGATTGCCAAATGGGCTGTCGAACTCGGAGCATTCAACATTCAATTCACGCCCCGCACCGTGGTCAAGTCTCAGGTCCTGGCCGACTTCGTGGTCAAATGGACTAATCCTGAACCGCCCGTGCAGGCGTCCGAAGATTTGGAATGCCCAGATTACTGCACAATGTATTTTGATGGCTCTCGCAGTTTTCAACACTCGGTGGCTGGTGTGGTCTTGGTCACGCCTCAGGGCGACCAGCTGAAGTATGTCATTCAACTACACTTTGTTGCGACCAACAATGCAGCAGAGTATGAAGGTCTTATTGCAGGGCTCCAGGCAGCAAAATTCCTCGGAGTCCGTCGATTAGTGGTGAGGGGAGACTCACAGCTGGTCGTAAACCAGGTAAACAAGGAGTACAGCACCTCCGATGAGACAATGGCTCATTACCTAGGGGAAGTGAGGAGATTGGGAAAACACTTCAGTCATTTTGAAGTCCAATACATCCCGCGAAAGGACAACATGCTCGTAGACCAATTATCCAAAATTGGGTCCTCACACACATCCACCCCGGCAAGAGTGTTCGTCAAACACTTGGAACATCCCTCGATCATGACTACGGCCGAGGATGATCCGGTAACAGTCTACGTTACCAACCTCAAACAGGAACGAGATTGGACCAATCCATTGAGGGTCTATCTCGAACACGGGACATTGCCCGAGGCCGAAACCAAGAGTGATCGGTTAATTCGAAAAGCGCATCTATACAAACTTATAGATGGAGTTTTGTATAGAAAAGGTACTCAATGAGTATTCATGCGCTGCGTGTCCCAAGAGGAAGGTAAATCCCTCTTGAAAGAAATTCATGACGGTGTATGTGGTGCACACGCGTCATTCCGAACACAGGTCGGGAATGTTTTCCGACAAGGATTTTACTGGCCTTCGGCACTTGATGATGCCAAGAATATGGTCAAGATATGTCCTCAGTGTCAATTTCATGCGAGACAGATCCATCAGCCCGCCTACGCTCTACAAACTATCCCTCTATCATTGCCCTTCGCTGTTTGGGGGATGGATATTGTTGGTCCTATGCCACAAGCGGTCAATGGATACAAGTTCTTGTTCGTAGCCATTGACACTTTACAAAGTGGATTGAGGCCGAACCAGTACGCAATATTATTGCTGCTGCTGCACAAAAGTTCTTTCATAAGAACATTGTAACTCGATTCGGTGTTCCAAATCGTCTCATCACTGATAATGGTTCCCAGTTCGCTAGCGGTCTCTTTTTGGACTATTGCGATACCGTTGGAACCAAGGTATGCTTTGCTTCTGTAGCTCATCCGCAGAGCAATGGTGCGGTTGAACATGCCAACAGGCAAATACTACAGGGCATCAAAAAGCGCATTTTTGATCGCCTTCAGACACGCTTGGGGCCTTGGGTAGATGAGCTCTATACCGTTCTATGGGCACTACGTACTACTAGTCGAGCCACCGGTGAGACACCTTTTCATCTGGTATACAGAGCTGAGGCTGTGTTACCTATGGAAATTAGTATTGGTTCTGTCCGAACAGATCAATTCGAACAAGTTGATCAGAACGGACAACGACTACAAGATCTCATCCTCCTAGAAGAAAAGCGTGATCGAGCTTTGGTCAAATCCGCGGTGTATTTGCAAGCTTTGCGCAAATACCATAACAAAAGGGTGCAACCACGTAGCCTTCACGTGGGTGATTTGGTTTTACGCAAAATAGAAAACCAATCTAATCGCAACAAGTTCTCCCCTCAATGGGAAGGTCCCTACACTGTTGTCTCGGTGCCGCGACCAGGATCTGCTCAGTTAACGATGGAGGATGGCCGAATCTTATCCAATACTTGGAACATCGATCAACTGCACAAGTTCTACGTGTAAGTTTCCCAACCCTTTTCTTTTTCAATTAGCATGATTCAAACAAAATCAGTACTTTTAGTTGTTTCAAGTGATAATTATTCCTTGTGCCCGTATGTTATGAGTCTGACTCGGGGGCTGGTCGTCGATAATCGTATCACTATAATACCTTGATCGGATTCACTGGCCGATCTCGTGATCACTTCCAGACAAGACACCCCTCAATAAGCCGTTTCTCAATGCACACGGGGCTTGCTGGCATGTCGTTGGTCATTAGAGTGGCTGCCGGTTTGCAATAAAGTTGGGTGCTATGTCTAACATGATTATTGGTCTGGTCGGATATTCCTGGTCATCGTTACACCCATATTTTTCCTGCGCTTATGATACTAAGTCTTCAGTATACATAATCTCAGGAGGGGGCTAGGGGAATATGGTCGCAACATGAAACAAAAAGAAGTGTTTTTCTTTCAAAAATTAAGGCATGCATATGCATTGTATAGTTATATCTGTACAGGTATAGAATTTACAATAGGCCAAGCTCTTTCAAGAGATCTTCTACTAAAGGTTTGACTTCCTCCATAATGACCTCAAGCTGGTCTTCACTCTCGACTTCTGCTTCTCCCACAACTGGTTTTAGATCAAGATCTGGGCCATGGTGAAGACGAAGCCTGCAGAGGATGGAGGAGGCCGCTAATCGCACTCTTGTCTTGATCACCTCCGTTTGCCACCTTGTATCTTCAGGAAGATACTCGAGGAGTGACTCCGCTTGGGTCGTGACCAGTGTGGTCCAGTCGCTAAGGCTAAGGTCATCCTTTTCGGTTTCGACCACATCAGCTCTTAGCAAACCGGCCACCATCTTCAGTTTTTCAAAGATGTCTTGTTGAGTACTGCTACAGGTTGAGAGTGACGCATTCAAGTCCTTGTTTTCCTTGCAGACAGAGTCAACTTTCGAGTTCTGCAACTCGATGGTCGCCTAGAGATCCTTCTTCTCTTGGCAGAACTGGCTTATTTGGTCCTCTCCTGCTGTGATAAGAGACCATTACAAACAGTTTTCATAACAAGTCAATTCATTCTGGTTAGAAGCACACTTACAGGAGAGCTGCGACCGTAGCTGTTGGAGTTCAGTCTCCAGAAAAGAGATTTTGGCAACTGCCCCAAACTCCTGGCTTTCCTGATCAACGAGGCTCCTGATCAGAAAGGTGTTTTCTCTGTGACAGAAGAGACAATTGTTAAAATAGGACTAAAATTCAGGCAAGTGAAGAAACATCTTCTTTACCGCTGCAGGCGACTCGTTTCCTGTTGCGCGACCTCGATACGATTCGCTACAGCCATCAACTTGGTCGCCATACGAGTCAGTTCCTATGACATGGAAGGGGATCAGTTTCAAAGCCTGGATATTCCTATGCAAATGCAGATTTAAAAATCACAAGAGGTGTTCTACATACCTCAACATACTCGCTGAAGAGTCGGTTTCCTGTTCAGCTAAAGGCTGAGCCTCTAAACTCGCCTTATCCCTAGCTGGAGTAGCAGATGAGTTTTCCTGCCGAGCCTCCTCCATGGCTGGGGTTACATATTCCAATCTGTGCGATTGGACTTCTGTAGCCATCCCATCTATAATGGCACGAAGGACTTCCTCGGCCCTGGGGATGGGACTTTGCTCCCCCGTAACCTCGGTAGCAGGGGAAGTTTCAACACTTGTAGAGGTCACTGGGGGGCTTGGCGCTGCATCTCTACGCCGAGCATAATCAAGAAAGAGAATCATCGGTTAGAATCTCTTCAGTCGATCACTGCAATACGACCCTGTCTAAACGGAAGAGATTCTTACCTTACTCGAAATCCTACCCATTTCTGGGATTTCGAGGATGGTTCCCTGGGAAAAAGAGGACAGTCATCATCTGTCCTGGTCTTCCTCTTCCTAAATATGACCTTGTCCTTTTCTCCCTGTGTGCATGCAAATCTATAACAACACACACGAGGAACGATGAAAAACAAGGCTGTAAGGGTCCTTACCGGGGAAACTTCTCCTATCGGTAGGGATGAAGCTGTTGGTCCTGAAGTCTCTTGGACCACAGGCACTGGGACTTCATCCTCGACCATGAGGTTGGTAGTGGTCGCGGGGTCCTGTTCAGTTATTCCCACTCCTGTCAACAGGAGTGGAGTACTCACCGCCCCAGGACTGGCAGGAGTCATTTCACAGTCAATAAGGGGAATGTCGTCTTCTTCCTCCTATATGAGCATAACTCAATGGATGTGCACAGATGAATGAAAACGTTCAGGATTGTGAGAAATCTTACCACAATCACCCCTTCTATCAGAAGGGGATGTGTTGCAAGTCCTGAGGCTTCATAAGCTTCAGGCACTAGGGTTTCACCCGTAACCACAGGATTATCAGTGGTCATGGGGCCCATTGTAGTCGTCTCTGTCCCTACAGTCAGAGACAGGACCTCGCTGGTTTGAGGACCGATCGCCTTCCTCTTGCGGCAAAGTAGAGGAATGTCATCCTTCTCGTCCTCGCTCCCTTCACCCTATACGACGAAGAAGTAATTTCCACTCGTACCTGGGGTTACATGGGGTACTGAATATCTTACCACGGTCTTCTTCGCGGTAGGGGTTTTCTTCTGGGAAGAAGCCTCTCCCAGAATCTTCTTAGGTTTCTTGGGAGCAGATTCCTTCGCTACGCACTTCAAAGAGGTTCTCCTCATCCTCTTCGCAGCTTGTCTCCCCGAGGGACCAACGTCCTCGCTTGGACGCATCACCTCGGCAAACTTCCCCAGAAGCTGTGTCATTCCAAATGTTCTTGGTAATACAGGACAAGTAAATGGTCTACAACAGGGCTTGTTAAGAAAGGTCTTACCTTTCGGTGCTCCTGTTTGAGATCGTCGCCGGCATTGATTAGGCTCTGGGGGCGGGGCAATCCCTTGGCTCCCTCCACAGCGGTGTTGTACGCCTTGAGGAGGTAATTTGTCCATTTTTCAATTTCGGACAAAGGTAGAGCTGCGTCGCAAACAAGTGTGTTAACAAATACAACATTTTTAATCAGTAAAAATGTATGTCTTGTTGATTGGAGGACGTACCATCATTGTAGTCCAAGGTACTATCCGCCATGGACTGGATTTCCCAAGCCAGATGAGCCCTTTCACGCAGGGGGCTTATCCAGTTCTTCACAAAGTCGCGTATGATGTCGCACGCAGTTAGGCCTTGCTGGACTAAGTGAAGAATGGCTTGAACTTGTTTCTTCTGCCCTGCACTCAGAGCAGGAAGGGAGTCCAACTCGCTGGCCTTCTCCGATCGGGAGTTCTCGAACCATAGTCCGCTTTCCAACAGAGGGGTGCAGTAGAACCATTTCTGGTACCACCCGTGTACTGAGTCCTGGAGGGGCGGGAAGGGTACTCCTTCTTCTCCCTTATCAGAAGTAGATACACCTGGCGGCATTGGCGCTCTTCGACCATGTCGAGAAATAAAAGCATCGAAAAAGCTCCACGCTTGGAAGTACTCCGACGAAAGCTTCGCAGAGATGCTGAAAGATCGCCAAGATAAGAACAACATTTGGATGGAGATTCACTAGCTCCAACCCATAATGCTCCAAGATTCCCATCAAGAACTGGCTCTCTGGGAATTGAAACCCGCAGCGCAAGTATTCCTCAAAGATCACCAACTCACCCTCTTGGACGATTGGGGTTTCTTGGTCTTTCTCTGCTGGCCGCCAGTTAATTAGCAGCCGCGGAGGGAGAATTTCTTCCTTCTCTAGCGCCACCAGACTCTCCTCTGTGTGGTGAACAGATCGGCTCCAGGACACCATTTCTTGCAAAGGATCGGGAAGAAAGGTGGTGACTTTGGAGGCGATGAAGGTGAGGAATGCAAAAGAGGGTTTTGAGCTGCGAGAAACTCTAAGGCAAATGGAGTGTTTCTGGTTGTGTGCCTTCCTCAGGAAGCTACCTTCTCCTTTTATATGCCCGAGGCAACCCTTCGTCGAATACTTTATTAATTTCCCATAATGGGTGTTTTCTTTTTAGAAACCCGTTATGCACTCCCTACAGTGAAGCCGGAACAAATATATTTTTATTATTTTTTGTTTCAAATTTGGGGGCTAGGGTGCACATAAAAACATGAAAATACATAAAAATTTTGCAAAGATTATGGAGGAATTGATCCTTCGTATCTTTTGTAAAGCTTGATCACAATGCGGTTCTATGATTGTCTCAAGATTTGCATGATGATCGCAATGCGATTCTGTGATCGCTGCAAGTGGGTAATCGCAACGTATACGGTCATCACTCGATTAAGGCATTATGTTTTGATCGCGGCTTCGGTTCTGATCACGGTTTTGGTTTTGATCGCAGTTTCAGTTTTAATCGCAATGGCAGTATTGGTCGCTATACAACACATTAATGCATTTCTGATCGAAAGACTTGTTACTTCGGATTTACCTGTGTATGGGTGATCACAAAGGCATTCTTGTGATCATGTTTGCGCATAGATATTGTGAAGAGTTTCAATTCAAATTAACTCTTGCATAATTCTTCTTGAGAAGTCAAGGTATATAAGGAAAAAGAAATTTTCATTTCTGGGAATCTTTACATACAAAAGGGATACAGGTGACCAGAACATCGACTTGATCCAAGAGAAATTTACAAAGTTCTCCTAAGAACATATTGGCGTCAGTAGAATCTACACTGACCGCCCCAAGAGAACTAGCAACTACTCTAAACCTATCTACATCATCCGAATCAGAGAAGCACCACTATTCCTGATCGTATCTGAGAGTTCTCGTTGCTGCCGAGCGTAGTCCCTCTCCAAGCGGAATTGGTGCGCCTCTTCGCGGGATTTGTCAAAACATTCTGCCAGGTGCAGAATGGCCAAAGACATTTCTTCGGTCTTCTTCTCCAAAGCGTCTTTTTCCTTCTGGAGAGTCTGTTCGAGGGAAAGAGGTTGGGCCTCAGCAGGCTGGTCGCTGGGAGCTTCGGAAATTTTCGTCTCCTGTGCATAAATGTGTTATTTTTACAAAATAAAACGACCAGCAAAAGAGATGAAAATAATTACCAATCCTCACAAGTGAGAGGATGAAGTATTTCCCCCCGAAGGTAGATCACCCGACAAAAGTCAGGAACCATCAAGTCGTGGAAGTGCAACTTTCCCACGAGAAAATTGATCACCCAACAAAAGCTGAGGATCATCTGGTTGCGGAAGTGCAACCTTCCAACCAAAAAATTGATAACCCATCAAAAGATGGGGATCGTTTGATTGCAATGAAGAAAGCTGAGAAGAAGGTTTCGAAGGATTATTATGGATCTCCAAAGGTGGAGATGAAGGTTCGACCTGTCGAGTTGCATGGATAGGGAGAACTATATGGGCCAAGGAAGGAGAGCGCAATGATGCATCCCCAACCTTTGTGCTGCTGGAGGATCTCTCGTCAACCTTGGGTTTCTCCCCTGGAGGAACCAATTCTTCGGTCACCTGTGAAGTTCCAAAAAGCATTTTGGAAATGATCAGAATATAAGAGGGCAACTTGAACCAAAAGTTCTGGAAAAGATTTACTTTTTGGAAGTCCTGGTCAAGTTCAGGTGTTACTTCCTCTTCATCACTCACAATCTCAATGATGTTCTTAGAGTCTTGATCTGCCATTGAGGTGAAAACAGAAGAGAAGGAAAGATAGTTATGGAAAAGATATAGCCGAGAAAAAGACTTGTGAAGTTTTAGGGCTAAGAGGCTTTGGTATTTATAGCCTCCAGAGGTAACGGTTCATTTTTCAAATTCCTCGAGTTCTTAAAACACAGTTACAGTGTTATCTCTGGTTAAAAGACAATTCCACAGCGCTATCATTACCTATCAAAAACAACCCAGAGTTCGTCTCGGGAAATAAACCGCCACACTTAGTGCGGCACGAAGTGGAGAAGTTGAAACGTTGGGTCACTTATCCGATGTAAGATTAAAATTTGAAGTAAATATGTCCCTTCGTTTTCTTCAAATTTGGGGGCTAGCTGACGAGGATTGTTACTCGAGCTAGTTCAGAGTAAATGCACATCTGGTTCAAGACAGATGCGAACCAGACAAGTGTCCGGATGTCCGTTGCTATGATCTCAGATGACCTAAGAGGCACGGACACATGGTCGCAGGCTTTGCGCAATCATGGGACCGCAGACAGTATGGGGTCAGGAGGCCACGGACAGTGTGCAGTCAGAAGGTCATTTACTACTATCAACCAGGATGACTTGGGAATTGCTTAAGCTCTATGACAGGCATATCCCGAGAATCACGAAGATCCTTCCACGTATGAAGACAACTGCCAGGAGGTTAACATGTGCAGTTATCCCTTAATTGCACGTGTTAAGCCTGCGTGGAAGTTAAGTACAGTTGTCAAAACTGCACCCGAGCAATCGTTCAAAGCCGTTATGCATTGGCGCCCTTTCGACCAGTATAAAAGGGTGAGCAAATGTACAAAACGAAAAGGGGGGCTTTTGGACAGCTTTTGGAGAGTCTTAACAGATCAAACAGATCTAACAGATCCCAAAGATCCACACCAGAGGACCACAAGCTTTCATAGGCTAGTTTAGTCATTTTCTAGACAATTATACAGAAAAGATCTTCGCCTGTGATGATCTTTTCCACAACTTTGTAATCCTTTTTTCTCATACATAGTGAAATCACAATAGGACGTAGGGCTATTACTCCCACTATCGAGGGCCCGAATCTGTATAAATCTCTCTGTGTCCCAACCGACATTGCTCATCATCCCTTCCCGGAGGGACACCCTGAAAGGCCTCGCAACTCACAAATTCTGCGCAAGTTCGACTAAGGACCCCGAGTCCGAATCGTCGACATGCGCATGTCGGTATTTCTAGAGGCCATGGGGCTTGATGTTTGGGATATTGTTAAACTTGAGTTTACTCCTCCAGATGATCCGGCAAGTCACTCCGATGACGACAGGAGAAAACTACACTTAAACGCCCGTGCAAAAAATGCTCTCTTTGCCAGTTTGTCTTTAAATGAGTTCAACCATGTGAGCAATCTCACCACCGCTCACAAGGTTTGGACCAGCCGCGAAGAAATATATGAGGGAACTACTAAAGTCAAAGAGGCAAAGTTGCTCATGGTAAGGAAATGATACGAGACTTCACAATGTCATCAACTGAGTCTGTGGATTCATGTTTACTTGGTTGAACAACATTGTAAATGAACTCAAGGGGCTAGGAGTTGTTTTTACTGACATCGACATTGTAAGAAAAATGCTCAGGGCTCTTCCAGAAAGTTTTGACACTCTGGTGACGGTACTAACCAACTCCGACCTATCGACCACCACACCGACGGATCTCTATTGAAACTGTAGGATCAAGGATGCCGATTAGAGGGGGGTGAATAGGAGACTTTAAAAACTTCAAATAAAAAACAAGTTTTTATACCAAAAAGAACCAAATGCAATTTAATATATTAAAGAGAGAAGATAGAGAGAACGAACACAACGATTTTTTACCGAGGTCTCGGAGACTCGCCCAGTCTCCCCTAATCCTCGTTGAAGCACTCAAGCGAATGAGTCTTGCTTCAATATCCACGAAGGATATTTCTCACTAATGGTTGCTCCTTGTCCACTCCGGAAAGGCGAGCACCGATGCCCTGTACAAACTTGCTGAGCCTCTCCGACAATCTCCGAACAGAGAGATCAACGGCCACGCCACCAAACCGTCTAGGTGAGGGCGCTCACCAAGAGTAATAGGCAGCAAGGTCTTCTCTAGACCTCCAAACACGCACCGAGAAACTACAAGTATGCAAATGAAATGAACTGGAATGCTCGGTGGATCAGAAAACACTCGACTTGATCGGAAGATCAAGATTTTATATAAGAAACTAAAGCTCAAGAATGTGTATGAGAGGAGGCTGCTTGTTATTGCAAATACATGCCCAAAGCCTCTATTTATAGCCTCAAGGATCAAATGAACCGTTGGAGCTAGGGCTGAAAATCAGCAACTCAAACTGACAGTCAGTTACATACACAACGGCCGACAAAATTTACAGATAAAAAATAGCTAGCCGTTTGTGGTCGTTTAAGGAAACTTGAAACCCCCAACTAACAGTCAGTTATGCAAACTGATAGTCAGTTCGACCAAAACATAGAACAGATCAAATAGAAACTCAGATAAAAACAGCTGTGGTCGAAACCCAAACTGACAGTCAGCATGGGTCTACTGATAGTCAGTTTAGTACAAAAATTTTTGGCCCAAAAAACACACTCTCTGGACAATTGTCAGTTAACACAATCTGACATTCAAACTGACAGTCAGTTCAGCAAACTGACAGTCAGCTTGAACAAAAACAGCTATAACTTTAAATCCAGAAGTCCAAATGAAGTGTTTGATAGCTCATTTGAAAGATATTTTAAAGGACTATCTTTTTGTCAACAGAAGAAAAATCCAGATCTCTATAGATCTTTCCAAAAAAATGCAAAAACTCTTCTGCTGTCAAAAACTAAACAGAAAAACCAAATAACTGACAGTCCGTTGAAAACATCCATAACTTTTGATCCAGAAATCCAAATTGAGAGTTTAATAGCTCGTTTGAACGATAATTTAAAGAGATGCATTTTTATTAACAGAAGAAAAAGCCAGATCTGCCTAGATCTTTCTAGAAAATAGAAAAACTCTTCTCCTGTCAAAAACTCAACTGAAAATCCAAATAACTCAATTCAAGTTCAAATCAAATCCAACCAAAAAGATGCAATGCAATGACCTAAGTTTCTCGGTTTATGTTGGAGATAAAAAGAGGACTTTCGCCACCCCTCTTTATAGTACGGTTAAAACTAAGAAATAATTTCCTAAACCAATCAAACTCCAAACACCGAGATCGGTCAAAATAAAACAAATATTAGCTTAGGTCCTTTGCATCATTAATCCTTGCAACTTTCGTTTTGGTGACCTTGCACTTGCGACTTTGGACCTGTGACCTGCAGATCTTCCCGGATCACTTGCAGACTTTACCGAAATCGCTATGCATAGAAATAGCTCAAAAACAAGGTTAGTCCAAAACACTTAATGTCAGCAATAATCAAAATCAACCTAAAAGAGCCCAGATGCAACAATCTCCCCCTTTTTGATGATTGATGACAACAAGTGTTTAAATGAATAAAATCAAATGACTCCCCCTAAGTACATGCATAATTAACAGATATTCTGGAACTCCCCCTAAATGCATGCATATATAAATACCCATATGAGTCATTTGAGATTTGAGAGTGAATCTATAATGATGAATTTATAATAATAGATCAATAGATATCTCAAAAATCTTTCTCCCCAATCTCTCCCCTAAGCATAAACAATGTCAATAATGAAGCAAGAAACTCAAAAATCTCTCCCCCTTTGTCATCAAGCACAAAAAGGCAGGAGGACAAGAAAATCATACACTTATCTTAGATCAACTAGCATTTGATATATCAATAATGTTTAGTTCACCCCTCAAAAAGTAAAATCTTGATTCATCTAGGGGTTTAGTGAAGATATCAGCTAGTTGCATATCAGTTCTAACATAGTTCACATTAATATCTCCTTTTGCCACATGATCTCTAATAAAGTGGTGCCGAATTTCAATATGCTTGGTCCTAGAATGTTGAACAAGATTATTAGCAATTTTAATGGCACTTTCATTATCACACAAGAGTGGCACTTTATCAAATTTAATTCCATAATCCAAAAATGTCTGTTTCATCCATAATAATTGAGCACAACAACTGCCTGCAGACACATATTCAGCTTCAGCTGTGGAGAGAGCTACTGAATTTTGTTTCCTAGATGACTATGATACTAAGGATCTCCCCAATAGCTGACAGCTACCAGTGTGCTTTTACGATCAATCTTGCACCCAGCATAATCAAAATCTGAATATCCAATTAATTCAAAATTTGCATCTTTCGGATACCAAAGTCCTAAACTGGAATAACATTTTAAATACCTAAGGATTCTTTTAAGAGCAGTTAAATGACATTCCTTAGGATCTGATTGAAATCTAGCACATAAGCACACACTAAACATGATATCAGGCCTAGATGCAGTAAGATATAAAAGACTACCAATCATAGACCTATAAAGTTTAGAGTCGACCGATTTTCCGCTTTTGTCCATGTCCAGATGTCCATTGGTCGCCAAGGGAGTTTTGAGTGCCTTAGCATCTTCCATCCCAAAGCGCTTGAGCAGGTCCTTCACATACTTTATTTGACTCACGAACGTACCGTTCTTGAGTTGCTTGATTTGAAGTCCGAGGAAGAAGCTCAGCTCACCGATCATGGACATCTCAAACTCCCTAGACATCATCTCTCCAAACTCATGACAGAAATGTTCATTAGTAGATCCAAAGATAATATCATCAACATATATCTGACAAATGAACAAATCTTTTTCAATTTTCTTTGTAAAGAGAGTTGTATCAACCTTCCCAATTTTAAAACCTTTTGATAAAAGAAAGTCTCTAAGTCGTTCATACCAATCACGAGGAGCTTGTTTGAGACCATAGAGAGATTTTGACAATTTAAATACATGGTTTGGAAATTTAGAATCTTCAAAACCGAGAGGTTGTTCAACAAACACAAGTTCAGAAATTTCACCATTTAAGAACGCACTTTTTACATCCATTTGAAAAAGTTTGATGTTAAAACATGATGCATAAGCAAGAAGTATGCGAATAGCTTCCAGTCTTGCTACAGGTGCAAAAGTTTCCCCAAAGTCTAGACCTTCGACTGGAGTGAAACCTTGAGCAACAAGACGAGCTTTGTTCCTAATTACAACACCATTTTCATCTTGCTTATTTCTGAAAACCCATTTTGTTCCAATAACATTATGATCCTTGGGTCTTTCTACTAGAGTCAAACTTTATTTCTAGAAAAGTTATTAAGTTCCTCATGCATGGCATTTACCCAATCAGGATCATTTAAAGCTTCATTAACATGTTTAGGTTCTAAAGAAGATACAAAAGAATGATGTTCACAAAATACAGCAATACTAGAGCGAGTTTGAACACCCTTACTGACGTCTCCCAATATTTGGTCTAGAGGGTGATCCTTGGTGATCGTTTGATGCTGCCTTGGTGCTTCATCTTGTACATCTTCATCTTGACCTTGTTCTGGAGGATCAACATGAGATGATGATGCATCTTGATCAACATTCTCAAAGTTCTCATCATCTTCTTGATCGTCTTCTCTTGGCTTGATATCTCCAATTGTAATGTTCTTCATGGCTTCTTGAAGATATTTACCTGAAACTTCATGAGAGACATGCTCCTTTTGCGAGCCGTTAGTTTCATCAAATTCGATATCACAAGTTTCTTCAATGCAACTTGTATTTTTATTGAAAACACGATAAGCTTTGCTAGTGGTGGAGTATCCGACTAGAAAGCCTTCATCTACTCTTCTTTGAAATTTACCACCAAAATTTTTTTTTCTTAAGAATATAACATTTACATCCAAACACTCGAAAATAAGAAATATTTGGCTTGCGCCCAATAAGAAGCTCATAGGGAGTCAAATTTAGAAAAGGATGCAAATAAAGCCGATTTATAGAATAGCAAGCGGTATGCACGGCTTCAGCCCAGAAGCGAGTAGGAGTATCGTACTCACTTAGCATAGTCCTTGCCATTTCTATAAGTGTTCGATTTTTCCTTTCAACAACTCCATTTTGCTGTGGAGTGCAGGATGTGGAAAACTCGTGTTTGATTCCAAGAGAGTCACAAAAATCAAATAGAGTTGAATTAACGAACTCTCCACCATGATCACTACGGATTTTCTTGATGGATAATTCGAATTCAGTAGAAACACGTTTTGCAAAACTTTTGAAAACATCGGGGGTTTCAGATTTTTGGAAAATAAAGAAAACCCAAGTATAACGAGTAAAATCATCAACAATCACAAAACCATAGTTGCTACCCCCGATACTTTGGAACTCGGAAGGTTCAAATAAATCCATATGAAGGAGTTCCAAAGGTTTACAAGTAGAAAGAATGAGCTTAGTTGGATGTGAAGTAGCTACTTGCTTGCCAGCTTGACAAGCGCTACAAAGTTTGTCCTTTTCAAAATTCACATCCTTTAAGCCAACAACTAAATCACATTTTAAAAGTTTTCTCAATTGATGCATTCCAACATATGCAAGTCGTCTATGCCATAGCCAACCTTTTGAGGTTTGAGAGACAAGATATGTTGACAGAGATGCATCTTTTGAGTGAAAATCAACCAAATAAAGATTTCCAAAACGAAAACCTTTAAAGATCAAGGTTTTATCTTTTAAACTTTCATCCAAAACTTCTTTTGGGAAAAATGTGCAACTAAAACCAAAATCGCAAATTTGTGCAACGGAAAGCAAATTGAAATTCAGAGATTTGACCAACAAAACATTCGAAATAGAAAGATCATTAGAGATTGTGCTTTTACCCAAGCCTACCACATTTCCTTGACGATTGTCACCAAAGGTAATCTTTTGGTTCTCGCTTGAGTTGTCTTTGAGTGAGGTGAACAACTTCTTGTTGCCGGTCATGTGTTCGGAGCATCCGCTATCTAGCACCCAATGCCTTCCACCGGTCTTGTAGTTCACTGTTGAGCCACATGCCATAAGGCATATAGATTTGTCGTGAGATGAAGACTTTGATCTTGATGCTTTCTTTCTAGCTTTCTTTGAGCTCTTCTTGCAAGAGTTTGCCTTTGTCTTTCTTAGGCGAACCAAGTCGATGACGTCTTTGAGCTTGCTAGTAAGCTCCCGATCCTCCGCAATGAAATCATCATTCTTAATATGCTCGGAGGTGGAATGTATGTCCTTCTCCTTGGACATAGCCTCATTTGACATAAGTATGTCAATGAGCTCGCTCGGTGAAGTATCGGAAAGGCCACCGTTTGCAAAAGTGGTAATGAAGTCTCCGTAGCGATTCTCCGGTAACACCTTAAGCAATTTCCTACAAATGTCTAGATTGGAAATATTAGCACCATGAGCTTTGAGCTCATTTGTGATGTTGATCAAGCGATCATATATG
The DNA here is from genome assembly GCA_019359835.1 of Pharus latifolius. NCBI lineage: Eukaryota > Viridiplantae > Streptophyta > Magnoliopsida > Poales > Poaceae > Pharus > Pharus latifolius. The sequence continues at coordinate 42,799,254 of CM033322.1, read as the reverse complement.
GTGGAGAGTGTATCATGCTCCAACATCACAAATGCCTCATAGTGTTGCATCAAGAAGCGCACCTTAGCATGCTCAAAGCTAGATGTGCCCTCAAAGATAGACTCAAGGGTGGTCCAAACATCGTGAGCGGTTGAACGATCACTCACTAGTTCGAGCACCTCATTGCTAAGGGATCTAAGAAGCACATCTTTAGCATTTGTATTAAGAGGAGAATATCCTTATCCGAAATCAACGGATAAGTCACACCCTTCTCCACTAAGCTCCATAAATCCAAACTCAATGCCTCAAAATAAGTGCTCATAATAATCTTCCAACGAAAGTAATGTGAGCCATCAAAGTGAGGAGCAATCAAATCAAAATCCTCTACCGAGTCCATCCTTTCTCTCTAGGTGGTAAAGCCCAAAAATGAGAGACCTTGCTCTGATACCACGTGTAAGATCAAGGATGCCGACTAGAGGGGGGTGAATAGGAGACTTTAAAAACTTCAAATAAAAAACAAGTTTTTATACCAAGAAGAACCAAATGCAATTTAATATATTAAAGAGAGAAGATAGAGAGAACGAACACAACAATTTTTTACCGAGGTCTCGGAGACTCGCCCAGTCTCCCCTAATCCTGTCGACGATTCGGACTTGGGGTCCTCAGCCGAACTTATGCAAAATTTGTAATTGTGAGACCTTTCAAGATGACCCTCCGGGAAGGTAAGTAGAACAATGGCGAACAGGGGCACAGAGAGATTTATACAGGTTCGGGCCCTCGATGGTGGGAGTAAAAGCCCTACGTCCTGTTAGAATTTCTCTATATGTGATAAAGCTTTACAAACTAGCGGGGAGAAACCTTCACAGGCGAAAGTTTTCCCTATATAAGTGTACAAAAAGAAGCTATAGGAGACTTGTAAGTATTGTTTAATCTAAGCCGTAGAGTTGGCTGTTTGAGTGGTCGAGATACCTTGTATCTCACTTATATTAGGGGTCTTGTTCTTCCAAATGTCTTGGATCCCCCGTTTGATGTACTTTGCCACCTTTTTATACTGGTCGAAAGGGTGCCATATGAAGACAACTGCATCAAACGGTTGGATGCGGTTTCTGTAGAACCGCTGTTAACTTCCACGAAAGTTATTATCACGTGTTAATCATGAATAACTGCATATATTAACCTCTGACGGTTGGTCTTCAACGTGGAGGAATCCTTGGGATGCTTGGAATATCCTGATATAAGGATAACCGAATAAACTCCAAGCATCCTGGTCGAGAACGTTCTGACCGCGGAATGTGGGCTGTCCGCGCAACATCTCGGATATCCAGTCCGCGTATAGCATACGAACTTCTGACCGCACAAGGCTGTCGGCCTGACCGCATGAAATCCGCGACCTGATCGCGTAAAGCTTGCGACCTCATGGTGATGCCCCTCAAAAATGGCTTGAGCTCGCATCGCCATATATATGTCTGGTTCGAACCTGTCTTGAACCAAAAGTTTATTAGAAGTGACCCGGGTGTCAATCCTCACCAGCTAGCCCCCAAATTCGAAGAAAATGAAGAGACGTGTTTATTTCGAATTTTAAAACCATGCATTGGATTTTTAACCCGACTCTTCAATTTTTCCACTTAGTGGCGCACTAAGTGAAAACGGTTGGTTTCTCAAGACGGGTTCTGACATTATGTGACGGGCAATGATAGCGCCGTAGAACTGTTTTTATCTCGAGGTAAAATTGTAAATGCTTTGACGAAACCCGAGGCGTCTGGAATGCAAACCGTCACCCAGGCGGCTATAAATACCAGGCTCCTGGATTTGTAAAACTTCACAATTTCCCTCCACGCCTAAGTCCTTTTCTTGTTATCCTGCCTTCTTCCTTTTCACATACTCCTCCCAATGGCAGATCACGATATCATCGAGATTGAGAGTGATGAAGAAGAAGTTGTCGAACAAGGGCCTCAAACGATTGAAGTCCTGTCTCCCTTAAAGAAGAAACCCAAGGTTGACGAAGGATCTTCCAGTGGAACAAAGGTGAAGAATGTAGCAAGTTTCTTTCTTCCTTCAGTTCCTTTGACCCTCCCCGTTCATGCCTCTCGGCAAGTTAGGCCTTTGTCCTTGGAGAAAGATCCCATCACATCCGATTCTCCCATCCTTTTGGGTGATCAACATTCTGGTCGGCAAGCAGTGACTATCCCTCGATCAGATGATTGCCATATTGGGTTGGCGAAGCAATCTTCTGATGGGAAGGTTGCACTTCCACCATCTGATGATCCTCATCCCAAGATGGGTGTATTAACGGGTTATGCACCGGGACAGGTAACAATTCTTCTCCCCTTTTGCTGATAATTATAGTTAGTGTGACTAACTTTTGCAAAATGCAGGAGGTTGGAGGCTCCAGCGATCAGCCTTCTGCTGCTGCATCTCTTCCTTCCGGACAGACTCTTCTGGAAGAGAAGAATGCCCTGGAGAAGAAGACCGAGGAGATGGCCTCGAAGATTCTGCGTCTAGCAGAATGTCTTGATCGATCCCGAGAAGAGGCGCACCATTTCCGTCGAGAGAGGGACTTCGCTCAGCAACAGCGAGAACTCTCTGACTTGATTAGGGACAATAGTGCGTCTGTTGTAAGGGACGATGTAGATAGACTTAGGGTAGTTGCTAGTTCCCTGGGGGTTGCCAGTGTAGATCCTACTGACAACAACATGTCCCTTGGGGAACTTTGTAAACTTCTTTCGGTGCAAGTCGACGTTTTGATCGACTGTATCCCTTTTGTATGTAAAGAATGTAAGAAATAAAAGTTTCTTATTTCTCATGAATATTCTTCACATCTTCTGTGCGAAAATATAGCCATAAACTTTATGTTCGCGACCATTCATACACAGGAAATTTTAGTTCTGCGATCAGAATCGCGTTTAAGAAAAAAGCACCGCGACCTGCCCTGATTCCGCGATCAGTTTCAGAGCCGCGGTCAGAACTAAAGTGCGACCAGAGTTGGAACTCGGTCAGACTGTCACTCCGATTAGAATCGAAGTTTTAGTTTAAAACACGATTTCGATAAAACCATAACCCAATTAGAAACATTCCAGTACGTCAAAAATTGAGTTGCATGATTTTTTCGAAAAAAATGTTCAAAGCATACAAAGGAAAAACGTCTTCTGAAAAATACTGAAAATTTTTCAGTCCTTTTGCACTTTCAGTTTCGAAAACAAAGAAGTCTTTTTGTTTCAGATCCGACGCCTGAATACTTTTTCGGGTCCATCAGAGACAGTATCCATTATGGGAAATGAATAAAGCATTCAATGGACATTTGAAATGAGCCGTTTACTCATTAATGCGCCACCTTGGGTCTATAAAAAGGAGCAGATGTCTTCTCAAAGAAGCCACACAACCAAAAACCCTCATCATTCCCGCCGCACAAAACCCTCATTTTCTTCAGCCTTCGTCTTCCCAAAATCGCCAACTTTCCCTTTGATTCTCCACCAAAGATGGTGTCCTGGAGCCGATCCATCCACCATTCCGAGGAGAGCCTAGTGGCGTTAGAGAAGGAGGAGATCCTTCCTCCGCGGTTGCTTATCAACTGGCGGCCTGCGGAGAAGGACCAAGAAACCCCAACCGTCCAAGAGGGCGAGTTGGTGGTTTTTGAGGAGTACCTGCGCTGCGGGTTCCGATTCCCTGAGAGCCGGTTCCTCAAGGATGTCCTTGAGCACTATGGGTGGGAACTGATTAACCTCCACCCCAACGCGATGCTGATCCTTGCGGTATTCCAGCATCTTTGTGAAGCGTTCGTCGGAATATATCCCAGCGTATATCTTTTCCGGCGATTCTACTTCTCGGCGTGGTCGAAGAGCACCAATGCCGCCGGATGCATCTACTTCCGGCTGAGGGATAAAAAGGAGTATCCCTCCCCACCCCTGCGAGACTCTGTGCACGGGTGGCACCAAAGGTGGTTTTACTGCTCTCCACCATCCGAAAGCAGTCTATGGTTTGAAAACTCGCGACCAGAGAAGTCGAGCGAGTTAGATGTTCCCCTGGCGATGAACTCGGAGCTTTCGAAGCATGCCGAGGTGATTCTTCACTTGGTCAATCAAGGATTGACGGCTCGAGACATTATTCGAGACTTCGTGAAGAACCGGGTGAGTCCTTTGCGTGAAAGGGCTCATCCGGCATGGGAGATTAGGTCCATGGCGGATAGCACCCTGGACTACAGCAAAGGTATTTATTTCTTTGGCGCTGAGCTTTCCCATTCTTGAATTGTGCAAATTCTGACTTGAATTTGGGAACAGTCCTGCCTTCATCCGAAATTGAAAGGCGGACCAACTCCCTCCTTAGGGCCTACAACGCTGATGTAGAGGGCCCTAAGGGATCGCCTCGTCCACAGAGTCTGATTCACGCCGGCGACGACCTTAAACAGGAGCGCCGAAAGGTACATTCTCTATCTGGCCTCCATTTTTTAGATCTCATGCATGTCCAGCGTTAAACATTTCCATCTAAAATGTGAATCAGCTCCTAGGAAGGTTTGCCGAGACGACTTTCCCAAGTGAGAACGTCGACTCTCTTGGGAAGCCAATGGTAAATAACGTGAAGAAGGTCTCCCAAAGACCCAGGACAAAGAGTCCTGCCTCCAAGAAGGCCAGGCCGAATCCCGGGGAGGGGTCTTCACAGAGCGTTCCTCCTACCGCGAAAAAGACGGCGGAAAGATATCACATCCCTTTTGTTTTACCAGGCGCAGATTGGAATCACTTCTTCGTCGTACAGGGAGAGGGGAGCGAGGAGGAAGAGGATGATGTTCCTCTGGTCCTTCGGAGGAGGAAGATCGCGGATCTCCCATCCGGCGATGCCCCAATCTGTCCCGCAGAGACCACTGTTACCGAAGAGGTGGTCGTAGCAGATCCTGCCACCGCGGAAAATCTTGGGGTCGCGGATGACCTCCAAGTTCCTGAAGCCCCCGAGGCTTCAGGGTCAATTGTCTCTGCTTCCCTGGTCGAAAGGACGACCTCGGTAAGGATTCCTTACAATCATATTTTCTTCAATTCCTTCTGTATATTTTGACGAGTCAATGTTTATACAGGGAGGAGAGCTTCTCCCTGCGACTACCGCGAGTCCTAGGGAGGAAAATCCTCCTCCTCCGCGGACAGAGGGGGAGGTGGTTGAGCAAAGGCCGGTTACGGCGGCTCCAGCGACCCAGGAGTTGTCAAGGCCTTCGGATGTAGCCCCACCAACCAGTACGGTAGCCCAGGTAAAAACCTTGCTTTTTGTCTCTATCTTTTTCTTAGAAATATGCTCATAGCTGGACACATCCAGGAGGGAGCTACCTTGTTTGCCATGAGGAAGGCAAGAACCGATGATAGTTCTCCTCCCCATGGGGAGCCTTCCCAGAAATCTCAGGAGCGAATGAGATTTCAAATAAGGTGAGAACCTTAAACTGGCAATAATCTTAAATAAAAACTGCTCAAATTGTCTTTCTTGTCAGGCAAAGAAAGACGGCGCCCAGCTCTTCAACCGCCTCCGGAGGGGTTGAAGCAGTAGCTGGTACAGGAGCTTCCAACGAAGAACGCTCCACTCCTGTGGTCCAGGAAGTCGTCCAGACCGCAGGGGAAGGAATAAATGCAGGGACTCAGTCACAACCGATGACTACTGGGGGTAGCGCCCAGCTGGCACTCCCACCAACTGTCCCTGTAGTAAGCGCACCCGAGGCTCTAGCGAGGATCCCCGCTGGATTGGATGATGGTGTCTTACAAAAGTTTATGAAGGTATAATAAACCTCCATTCTCGTGCCTGAATTGTACTTAGGACACCTTTGATCTTCTTCCTTGGCATCACAGGGATTATCCTGGCTAACAAGCCAGTCACATGCTGTGATGGCCAGTACAGAAGCCATTCAAAAAGAACGCGACAGCTTGCGCAGGTGAGGACCATTACCCTTTGGTTAGTATGGGTGCATTTTGGTTGTGACTGCTTTGATTTTGCTGCAGAGAGGTTACATTTTTGAAGAAAGAGGTGGCCAAATTGAGGCTCAGTTCAGTCTCAATGTTTAAGAAACAAGAGACTGAAATCAACAAACTTCGATCAGAGAATGCTGGTAAGCCGATTCCTGATTAAGAAGACTTGAATCCATAATATGCAAATAAACTCCTCTCTCTGTACAGCGCAAGCAGGTCGAATTACGTAGCTTAGTCGGGATAAGGGGATTCTTGAATCCTCGATTCGCCACACCGATCGGGCGATCAAAGAGCTGAGCTTCCTGATCTTCGAAAAACTGAAGGCCGTGGCTGATCTTTTGAAGACTGATGTGGTAGAACCGAAGAAAGACAACCTCAGCGTAAGTGACTGGACATCGCTGCTCACTGCCCAGGCGGATTCACTGCTTGAGTATCTCCCTAGAGATACACGGCGACGCGAAGAGGTGATCAGAACCAGGGTTCGATCAGTCGCAGTAGCCGTACTCAGCCGGGTTCGACTTCACCATGGCCCAGATGCAGATCTGAGCGCACTGGTGGGTCTGGTTGAGGTCGAGAGTGAAGAGCTGCTCGATGCAGTCATGGAGGAGGTCAAGCCCTTAGTAGATAGGCTCCTGACTGAGCTGGGGATTGAAGGATCCTTATTTTTGGTATCTAGACAATTGTGTATAATGCAATGTATGTAAAAAATCATTTTTGATAGGAAGTACATATTTTGCATTTTTTATAATATGAGTTCCATACTATAAGCACATCCCCCCTAGCCCCCGCCTCTGCTTATGAATACTGAAGCCTTAGTGTTATAAGCAGAGGAGAAAATATAAGCGTAACGACCAGGGGTGTGTGTTTTAAACCAACGATCAGGATCAATGTAACGTCTAATCTTATTGCGAACTGGTAACCATTCAGATGACCAAGGACTTACCAGATAGCCCCGTATGCGCTGAGAAACGGATTACTTAGGAGTGACTTATCTGGAAGTGGTCATGAGATCGACCAGCGAATCCGATTAGATTGTTGTAATTAATGGGGACGGGGATGCCCGAACTTCCGTCAGGTGGAGGATAAGTCGATTAGGCGGCGCGAGACACACACGATCCGGCTTCTTGATCGGCACGATCAAAACCCCTGCAATCGCAGCACCACGCGTCCTCTGGTTATCAACCGTGCGCTGCCCGGTTGACCTCGCCACGAAAGCTAATCCCTGCCAGTGAATCGAGAACACAAGCAAGAACAAGAAAGATGCAACTGAATTTGCAATTGAGGATGAAGCTCACGAGTTGGGGTCTCACAAACCGATGAACGGCGACACTGTTCAAAGACAGAATTGATCTAAGCAAAACCCAAGTCTAAACGGCAGCCATGTCGGCCATATATATACTGTATGGGGCGGCCATGGGGTGGAGGAGGAAACCCTAGGGGTACATGGGCCTTGGGCCCAAAGTGGAGCGTTGCAGCGCATGTTAGATTCTGGTTGTAATCTTGTTTTGATGATTTCTATTGATCCGTAAGGAATTTCGACATGGGACTGGATCCGTTGGAAATCTCTCGTCGTTCTCTTGTCCGTAGAGTCCAAGAACGTCGAAAACGGACTTCGTATGCGGCCTGTACGTCCGTTTGAAGTTGGACTACGCGCAGATGGCCGAACCAGACTCGCGGATGAATTGAGCTCACTTGTGGGCTGGCCTTGGAGCGACGTGTCTTGTGCGACCTTAGAGGTGTAGAGGCGCCTTTCTTGAGCACGTCTTGTGTTTGGGGAGGTGGCCAAGGTGGAGGCCGAACTTGTGGTGGCGACAGCACAAAATCCAGACGACGTACGTGCTGCCAGCTTTCACGTCCTGGCCAAGGTGGCGGACGATGACATCTTGATGACCACCATGTTGATGTCGTCTTGGTCATAACCATGATGTACATGGTCTCATCATTCTCCCTTTCTTGATGTGGAGTCGTCCTCGACTCCATTGTGTTTTTCTGCAAAATGTTAGCACCAACAGAGAGCACAGCAATATGCATATCTTTGATAATCAAATCATTAGACACAGAACCATTAACATTTATATACTCCCTTTCTTGAAAAAGTTCATGTGCCTTAAAAATTGAACTGGATGTACTCGACATGGAATGATTGGCGATAGTATAGCTCTCTAGTTCATCACATGGTTGTACATTATAAGCAAAATTCATATTTGAGCAAATGTACACTCGATTAACCATGTACTTTCCATTATCATTATATTTGCCTATAATATGAAAAATGTTTCTTGATATGCAAGGAAAATTATATGGATCAGTAAGTCTCTCCTCTAAATTGTCTAGATCACATAGAATATCAAATTCAATATAACCCAGAATATTTAAAGAAGACAACAATTTCAGCTCATCATTTTCGTTTGCAACGTGAACAACATGTTTATTTTGAGCACAAGTGTTATTATGTTCCAAAGTAAGAGTAACATGTTCATTCACTAGTTGTGGCATGAATATAAGTGAAGCATTATCACACAACTCTTCTTTATCCCAAGAAACATCGAGCAAATCTTCTTGTGACAAAGGGAAATCAGCAACTGGTTCCACAATTTGTTGCTCTAACAAAGCATGATTCGTGGAAAGTTTCAGCACATCAATATCGTTCTCATCTTGAATGAGTGTGGTACCTTTTTCATTACCTTTGTTTTCCTTCTCAGCTGATGTAGGTACATCTTCAGTTGTAGGTGATGGAAGCAGGGGTGCTGCAACAAGCATCTCTTCATTCTCCTCATTCTCAATTTGATCATGTGCACTTGCCTGCAGAACGTTAGTCGTGCAAGGATACACACCATTCTTGCAAACAGATGTATTAATTTTCCGTACAACTTTCTTACGTTTTATTTTATTTTCAGCTGCACAAGCAAGAGCAAATATTTGCAACAGAGAAACATATTCTTTATCAATAACAATATTGTATATTTTCTCATTAAATCCACGTAAGAATCTAATCTCTTTTTCTCCATCAGTTTCTTCTAAATCATAACGAGACATGCATATCTGTAACTCTTGATAGTACTCCTCTACAGAATTTCTACCTTGATTCAAGCATTCTAATTTCTTATGCATATTACGTTTAAAAGAAGGAGGAACAAAACATTGACGCATAGCTTCTTTTAACCTAGCCCATGTGTCAGGTTGTAAGCGGAGAGTAGCAAGTTCATTCCACCAGATGATAGCAAAGTCTTTAAATTCACTAGTGGCTTGCCTAACCCAATGGATTTGAGGAACTTGATGGGAATTAAATTTTTGTTCAACTATCATCTCCCAATCAAAGTAAATTTCACCATCATATGCACCATAAAAAGAAGGTAAGGCTATTTTACCATTGGCATTGTCACCTCCATTATCTTTTCAATCGTGATTCCAGTGTTGATATAGTTGTACATTTTCCCCAATGATCCATGAACCTGCCATTGTCAGTAGAAAACAAAAGATAACACAAAAGTATTATCCCTATCAACTACTAGGTTAGATCTCACGCTCTCAAGCAATCTTACCAAGTTCTTACCCGGTTCTTACCAACACAACGAGGGACGGTGCAACCGGTGGCTGGTTCGTGACACCGTGAGGGCGTGATGAAGCGATTGCAAGGGTCAATAACCTGTGCTGATCAGAAGGATGTATTTGTGGAGCTTGGATATGCAATATTTAGTGGCAAGGAATATGCAATCATCGAAATCAGAATAGCAAAGCTGAATAAATATCCAAAGTACTTGTCAAAGTTGCTGGCCTAAACTCGTTCTCAGACCTAACTCAAGCAAGCAAAACGAATAACGTAACACTGTCGATACAAAGGATACAAGCACTTTTGATTTTTTTTTTCCTTGCTTTTTATTTATTTTATTTTTTTTATCTTTGTGCGGCTTCTTTTTTTTGCACTTGCCTTTTTCACCTTTTTTTTTTAAATATCAATAGTGCCGCATATGAGAGATTACAAGATATATACACAAACACTCAATTTTCTCTCGCTGGAAAAATAGATCTACTATGCAGAAACTTCCTATGCTGTTTTCGGATTTTTGGAGGCCTCAAACGCTAAAACGTATAACATAAAAGTTGTAGATCATTTCGTGTTGATCATTTTGCATATATGGAACACCAATTTTGGATAACGGATCTAGGCGATATGGGCCCCGCAATTACAGTCCGTGTAGGAAATCCGAAATCAAACAGATTCACTTTCAACGCGATTTTGGACTTGAAAACGGCGTTTCTAGAAGTTCTCACAATGGACAAAGTTGTAGAGAATTTTCGGAGCTACAATTTAGACTCTGAATTTGTCCAATTTGGAGTTCAGACGAAGGAGATAAAATCAAAATATCGAACTTGATAGATTGACACCCGATTTGGACGCGGCGGCGACGATGACGACGTGATGGCGTTAGACTCGACGTCAAGATGCAAGACTCAAACTAGATCAAGAACTTACTCTAAACCAGCAACAAGACGATGACGATGGATACAAATTCAACAACGCGAAACTGAAAACAAAATCGCGAAGGGCACAAAGTGGCTTGGACGATGGATATGACGGCGAACTCAAATAATTTTGTGGGGCAATTTTCTGGACTCTAGGTGAAAGATGAATAATAAACAAAGGGGATACAAGTATACCTGACGGGCAACCGAGGCTCTGATACCACTTAATGGGGACGGGGATGCCCGAACTTCCGTCAGGTGGAGGATAAGTCGATTAGGCGGCGCGAGACACACACGATCCGGCTTCTTGATCGGCACGATCAAAACCCCTGCAATCGCAGCACCACGCGTCCTCTGGTTATCAACCGTGCGCTGCCCGGTTGACCTCGCCACGAAGGCTAATCCCTGCCAGTGAATCGAGAACACAAGCAAGAACAAGAAAGATGCAACTGAATTTGCAATTGAGGATGAAGCTCACGAGTTGGGGTCTCACAAACCGATGAACGGCGACACTGTTCAAAGACAGAATTGATCTAAGCAAAACCCAAGTCTAAACGGCAGCCATGGCGGCCATATATATACTGTATGGGGCGGCCATGGGGTGGAGGAGGAAACACTAGGGGTACATGGGCCTTGGGCCCAAAGTGGAGCGTCGCAGCGCATGTCAGATTCTGGTCGTAATCTTGTTTTGATGATTCCTGTTGATCCATAAGGAATTTGGACATGGGACTCGATCCATTGGAAAGCTCTCGTCGTTCTCTTGTCCGTAGAGTCCAAGAACATCGAAAACGGACTTCGTATGTGGCCTGTACGTCCGTTTGAAGTTGGACTACGTGCAGATGGCCGAACCAGACTCGCGGATGAATTGAGCTCACTTGTGGGCTGGCCTTGGAGAGACGTGTCTTGTGCGACCTTAGAGGTGTAGAGGCGCCTTTCTTGAGCACGTCTTGTGTCTGGGGAGGTGGCCAAGGTGGAGGCCGAACTTGTGGTGGCGACAGCACAAAATCCAGACGACGTACGTGCTGCCAGCTTTCGCGTCCTGGCCAAGGTGGCGGACGATGACATCTTGATGACCACCATGTTGATGTCGTCTTGGTCATAACCATGATGTACATGGTCTCATCAGTAATGATCTGACCGCAGGCGGTCAGCCCCAAGTCGAATGCATATGATACGGGCTTAAAGAGAAAAACTCATTGTATGAAAGCAAAACATATTTTATTTTGTCAAAAGATGCTAATTGAACAGGAAAAAAGTGATTTGGAATACTTACACGTAAAACTTGCGAAGTTGATCGATGTTCCAAGTATTGGACAAAATCCGACCATCCTCCATAGCTAATCGCGCCGATCCTGTCCGCGGCACTGAGACAACAGTATAAGGACCTTCCCATTTAGGGGAGAATTTGTTGCGATTAGACTGGTCTTGAATTTTTCGTAAAACCAAGTCGCCCACGTTGAGATCACGTGGTCGCACCTTTTTACTGTGATACCTGCGTAAAGCTTGCAAGTATGATGCGGATTTAACCAGGGTGCGATCACGCCATTCTTCTAAGAGGATGAGATCTTGCGCCCGTTGTTCGGACTGATTAATCTGTTCGAACTGATCTGTCCGAACAGAACCAATACTTACTTCCATAGGCAATACCGCCTCAGCCCCGTAGACCAAATGGAAGGGCGTCTCACCGGTGGCTCGACTAGAGCTCATCTGCCGAAGCCCCCGAGCGGGTCTTAAGGTGATTAAAAACGCGCTTTTTAATGCCTTGCAGTATTTGCCCATTGGCTCGTTCTATGGCACCATTGCTTTGTGGATGGGCCACAGAAGCAAAGCACACCTTGGTCCCAACCTGATCGCAGTAGTCCAGGAAAAGACCGCTGGCGAACTGAGAACCATTGTCTATGATGAGACGGTTTGGAACACCAAATCGTGCCACAATGTTCTTATGGAAGAACTTTTGTGCGGCTAATGCGGTAATATTTCGTACTGGTTCGGCCTCAATCCACTTTGTAAATGTGTCAATGGCTACGAATAGAAACTTGTACCCATTGACCGCTTGTGGCATAGGACCGACGATATCCATCCCCCAGACCGCGAATGGCAATCCAAGAGGAATGGTTTGCAACGCATAAGCAAGTTGATGAACTTGCCTTGCGTGGAACTGACACTGGGGACACGTCTTGACCATATGCTTGGCGTCATCAAGTGCCGAAGACCAGTAGAATCCTTGTCGAAAAGCCTTTCCGACCAGTGTCCGATATGACGAGTGCGCACCGCATACACCGTCATGTATTTCTCTCAAGAGGGATTTTCCTTCCTCCTGAGATATACAACGCATGAATACTCCTTGAATACCTTTTCTGTACAAAATCCCATCTATGAGTTTGTACAGACGCGCTTTTCGAATTAACCGATCACTTTCGGTTTCGTCCTCGGGTAGGGTCCCATGTTCAAGATAGACCCTCAATGGATGAGCCCAATCTTGTTCCTGACCGAGGTTGGTAACGAAGGCTATTACCAGATCATCCTCGACCGAAGTCATGATCGAAGGATGGTCCAAGTGTTCAATGAACACTCCTGCCGGAGCGGATGAGCGTGAGGACCCAATTTTGGATAATTGGTCTGCGAGAATATTGTCCTTTCGCGGGATGTATTGGACTTCGAAATGACTGAAGTGTTTTTCCAATCTCCTCACTTCCCCCAGGTAATGAGCCATTGTCTCATCGGAGGTGTTGTACTCCTTGTTTACCTGGTTTACGACCAGCTGTGAGTCTCCCCTCACCACTAATCGACGGACTCCGAGGAATTTTGCTGCCCGGAGCCCTGCAAGAAGACCTTCATACTCTACTGCATTGTTGGTCGTAACAAAGTGTAGTTGAATGACATACTTAAGCTGTTCGCCCTAGGGCGTAACTAAAACCACTCCAGCCCCCGAGTGTTGAAAACTACGGGAGCCGTCAAAGTACATTGTCCAGTAATCGGGCACTCCAGTTCCTCTGCCAACCGCACGGGTGGCTCAGGGTTGGTCCATTCGACCACAAAGTCGGCCAAAACCTGAGACTTAACCGCCGTGCGGGGTGTGAAATGGATCTCAAAGGCACCGAGTCCGACCACCCATTTGGCGATTCGACCAGATTTCTCTGGGTTTCAGACAATATCCCCCAAAGGAAAAGAGGAGGGTACTGTGATCTTGTGCGCTTGAAAGTAATGTCGTAGCTTACGGGAAGCCATCAGTAGCGCGTAAAGTATCTTCTGGACCTCAAGGTAGCGCTCCTTAGGACCATGAAGTACTTCGCTCACATAGTTGACGGGTCTATGTATTCCTTCCCTATCCGCGATTAGAACGGCGCTGACCGCGTGTGGTGTGGCCGCCAGGTAAAGAAGCAACGGTTCTCCTTTGTTGGGAGACACCAATACTGGCGGACGAGATAGATATGTTTTTACCTCCTGAAATGCTTTTTCGGCCTCATCCGACCATGTAAAGTTATGATGCTCCCGCAAGGCTTTGAAGAAAGGCAATCCCCTTTCGCCTAATCGCGATATGAAGCGACTTAAAGCCGCCATGCGACCAGCCAGGCATTGAACATCCTTCATGGTCGAGGGCGACCTCATTTGTTCAATAGCCTTGATTTTCTCAGGATTAACTTCAATGCCCCTGGAACACACAAGAAAGCCAAGGATTTTTCCTGAAGAAACCCCGAAAGAGCATTTCTCCGGGTTTAATTTTATTCCAAAGCGATTCAAATTACAGAAGGTTTCAGCGAGATCGTCCAAATGAGACAATCTCTTGGTGCATTTTACAACCAAATCGTCTACATATGCTTCGAGATTATGCCCTATCTGGGAAAGAAAGGTCTTTTGCATCAAGTGCTGGTACGTGGAACCTGCGTTCTTGAGACCGAACGGCATTCTGACATAGCAGTATGTGCCAAACGGGGTGATGAAGGCAGTCTTCTCTTCATCGTCTTCTGCCATGCTAATTTGATGATATCCTGAGTAAGCGTCCAGAAAACTCATCAGTTCGCAACCCGCAGTCGAGTCGACCAGCTGGCCGATGCGGGGAAGGGGAAAGTCATCCTTCGGACAGGCAGTGTTGAGGCTAGTGTAGTCGACGCACATGCGCCACTTGCCATTTGACTTGCGGACCATGACCGGATTGGCGAGCCATTCCGGGTGATCCACTTCGCGGATAAACCCGGCTTGTAAGAGTTTGTCCAACTCCTCTCGGATGGCTTCCTGTCGGTCAGCGGCAAAATGCCTGAGCTTTTGCTTTATTGGTCGTTTTCCAGGTCGAATTGCTAACTTGTGCTCAATTACTTCCCTTGGGACACCGGGCATGTCGGACGGTTTCCACGCAAACACGTCTGCATTAGCCCGGAGGAAAGCAACGAGGTCGAGTTCCTATTTGTCATCCAGGGCTGATCCAACCCGAATTGTCTTGGACGGGTCATCTGGGTACAAAGGAACTTGTTTGAGTTTTTCATCTGGTCGAGGAACAGCCTTGGTCGCATCGGCGGCGACGGTGGCGACCTGAGCGTCCCGGAGGGGAAGTTGATCGACCATCTCCAAAGATAGCCGGTCGCACGTGAGTGCCACGTTGCGACTGCCTCGGATCGAGATGACACCTTTGGGGCCAGGCAATTTCCCGCACTGATAAGCATAGTGCGTTGCCATCATGAACTTAGCAAGAGTCGGCCTGCCAAAGATTACATTATAAGCTGAATCACAATCGATTACATCGAAAGTAACCAATTCTGTCCGGAAGTTGTCTGGTTCTCCCAGAGTGACCGGGAGGACCACTTGTCCCAATGGCATCATGGAGGGGCCTGGGATTATCCCATAAAACGGATGGATTATGGGCTTGATCTTCGAACGAGGAATTTGCATCTCATCGAGTGCCTTGACCAATAAAAGATCAAGGGAACTTCCCCCGTCAATCAGGACCCTTTCGACTCTCGCGTTACTGATGATTGGGGTAATGACCAGAGGTAACCTCAATGGTCAGGTTAGCCCCACAGGATAGTCAGCGCGATCGAACTTCAAAGGCATATCCGACCAACGGGGGTATTGAGGTTCACCAAGGGATGTCTCCGTTTGGTTAACCTCTCGGCAGAAGGTTTTAAACTGCCTTTTGGAAACGAAAGAGGAAGAACCTCCGAAAATGACATTGACATGATTTTGAGGTACCTGGTAAGCCATTTCTTCGTCTCCGTCGACGTCTCTAATCCCGCACGCCTGCTCTTTAGGCGGTAAGGTTGGCATTGGCCCAATTCCTTGGTAGAAATCGTCCAGCTGTTTCAACCAACTCCTGCAGTTTTTGAGGTCGTGGCCTGCGGAGTTGTGGAGTGGACACCACTTCTTGCCCTCCTGTGGATTAGTTGATTTTTCTAGCTGGTTGGAATCCCGACCACCAGAGGCAGTTTTACTTTTAAATGAAGACTTATTACCTTTGGTCGAAGGTGGCTTCTCTGCGACTGCGACCTCGCGGTACTGTCCAGAGCGGTTCCTCTTCGGCTTCTTTGACTTCCCACCCGGTGAAGACTCCGGCTTTTTGCCTGAATCTTCTTTCCTGGCATCCTTGAAGCCTGGTTGGGGTGGTAGGTCCCCCTTGTCGACCATTCGGTTCCATTCGACCGCTTCGGCTGCATCGGAATATCGATCAGCCATGTCGAACAGATCGGCCACTGATCGAGGAGGGTGGATAAGCAAGTCTTCAGTGAATCTCCGGTATCGAACGGCATGCTTAAATGCCCTGATCACGGAGCCGTCAGATATGTTCGGGATGGTATTCCTCACCCCGACTAACCTCTTGACAAACTGCCGAAGTGTTTCGGTCGAAGTTTGCCGCAGTCTATGCAGGTCGTCCTCCTTACCCAGCTTTTGGTAACAATTTTGGAAATTGCTGAGGATGGCATCGCATAGCATTTCCCAATTGCAGATGGAACCCTCAGGCTGATTAAACAACCAGGTTCTAGCCAGTCCTGCGAGGACTGTTGGCAGGTAGTTGGCCATGACCATGTCATCTCCTCCCGCTGCTTGGATGGCAGTAATATAAATCTGAAGGAACTCGGATGGGTTCTGAGTTCCATCAAACCTCTCAATGGTCCCTGGTCGAAACTTATCGGGCCAAACGACTGCTCGTAGGCCAGGCGAAAAAGCTTTGCAACCAACATAAGGACCGTGAATCGTCCTGTGACTCTCGGTTGGGTCTCGAGCGACCTCACGCAATGGCGAGGTTACTCGTGGTCCCAAACGAGAGTGAACAGGAACTCGATCCCTACTACGAGAATCCTGCATTCGCCGGTATTTGTCCTGTCGGGACGGTACGGGTGGCGGGTAACTCCGCCGGCCAGAGCCAGAATGAGGACCATCCCGTTCACGGGAATGTGTTACCGAGCGGAAAGAGGCTGTTGGGGTCGCCTCGGATGCGACCTCATCCAGTCTTTCCGCCAGGATCCTGAAAAAGGCCGGTTTCTGCGCATCCGTGACCGTAGGAGGAAAATTGCGCATGACTTCCGCGATAGATCGCAGTCGACCATGGGTACTTCTCCTAGGGGCACCAGGTGTTATCGTTTCTTCGTCCACTGGGAAACGCTCCGGTGGTAAAGAAGGAGTCTGGTCACGTCTACGACCACGCGACCGTCGAGAAAAACTTGGGGCAGCATCGTAACGAGCCTGCGCATCTTGAAGAGCCTCTAGGGCAGTTCTGCGTAGTTCGTTGTTCTGTTGCTCGAGATCTTGATCCTCCTTCTGTTTGCGATCTTGTTCTTCCCTGGCAGCCTGTTGATCGGGAGTTTCTTCCGACAGCGCAGCAAATTGCCTAGGGAGAGAGGTTGCCGATGGGGAAAACATCTCGGTTTGTTCCGAGTCGGACTCGAAATCAAAGAGACGGTGAAGGTTATCAGGGTCGAACCTTCCTGGGCTAATTTCCGGGTCATCATCATATTTTCCCTCAGCGGGGTCGTATGACGGGCCGGATTCATCACCTAGCACATTAAGAACCTCTGTGGGTTCTGACCTTGCGCCAGTTGCTTCCTGGTCGATTGACATGACTTGGAGAGATGATTCAACCTGTGGAAGATTCTGGCCTTCGACCTCATCCATCGGAACAGGATCGCTTGGAGAAGGCATTGGTATATGGGCATAATCCTCGAGATCGAAATCGTTCTCAGAATCATATGCTCCAGCCATGTTTCAACGAACCTCCGGATTTCAATTAGGACGCCTTGAGAAAGGCCCCACGGTGGGCGCCAGCTGTCGACGATTCGGACTCGGGGTCCTCAGCCGAACTTATGCAAAATTTGTAATTGTGAGACCTTTAAAGATGACCCTCCGGGAAGGTAAGTAGAACAATGGCGAACAGGGGCACAGAGAGATTTATACAGGTTCGGGCCCTCGATGGTGGGAGTAAAAGACCTACGTCTTGTTAGAATTTCTCTATATGTGATAAAGCTTTACAAACTAGCGGGGAGAAACCTTCACAGGCGAAAGTTTTCCCTATATAAGTGTACAAAAAGAAGCTATAGGAGACTTGTAAGTATTGTCTAATCTAAGCCGTAGAGTTGACTGTTTGAGTGGTCGAGATACCTTGTATCTCACTTATATTAGGGGTCTTGTTCTTCCAAATGTCTTGGATCCCCCGTTTGATGTACTTTGCCACCTTTTTATACTGGTCGAAAGGGTGCCATATGAAGACAACTACATCAAACGGTTGGATGCGGTTTCTGTAGAACCGCTGTTAACTTCCACGGAGGTTATTATTGTTGGATCAAGGATGCCGACTAGAGGGGGGGTGAATAGGAGGCTTTTAAAGCTTAAAAACTTAAAGCAAATAAAGAACAAATAATATAAGCAAAGGGAAAAGAGAACGAACACAATGATTTTTACCGAGGTATCGGAGACTCGCCCAGTCTCCACTAATCCTCGTTGAAGCACTCAAATCACTTGAGTCTCGCTTCAATATCCACAAAGGATATTATCACTAATGGTTGCTCCTTGTCCACTCCGGAAAGGCGAGCACCGATGCCTTGTACACACTTGCCGAGCCTCTCCGACAATCTCCGAACGGAGAGGTCAACGGCCACGCCTCCGAACCGTCTAGGTGAGGGCGCTCACCAAGAGTAATAGGCAGCGAGGTCTTCTCTAGACCTCCAAGCACGCACCGAGAAGCTAAGAGTATGCAAATGCAAAAGAAACGAAACTCTCGGTGGATCGGAAAACACTCAACTTGATCAAAAAATCAAGATTTAATATAGAAAACTAATGCTCAAGAGTGTATAAGAGAGGAGGCTGCTTGTTGTAGAAAACTTATGCCCGAAGCCCCTTTTTATAGCCTCAAGAAGCAAATGAACCGTTGGAGCTAGGGCTGAAAATCAGCAACCCAAACTGACAGTCAGTTCTGCAAACTGACAGTCAGTTTAGTGCACAACGGCCGACAAAATTTACGGATAAAAAATAGCTAGCCGTTTGCAGCCAAAACAGGAAAGCTGAAACCCACAACTGACAGTCAGTTATGCAAACTGACAGTCAGTTCGACCAAAACAACGACCAGATTAAATAGAAACTCAGATAAAAACAGTTGTGGTCGAAACCCAAACTGACAGTCAGTTTAGTACAAAAATTTTTGGCCCGAAAAACACACTCTCTGGACAATTGTCAGTTAACACAAACTGACATTCAAACTGACAGTCAGTTCAGCAAACTGACAGTCAGTCTGAACATAAACAGCTATAACTATAAAACCAGAAATCCAAAAGAGGTGTTTAATATCTCATTTGAAAGATATTTTAAAGGACTATCTTTTTATCAACAGAAGAAAAAGCCAGATCTCTCTAGATCTTTCCAGAAAATGCAAAAACTCTTCTGCTGTCAAAAACTAAACTGAAAAACCAAATAACTGACAGTCCGATAAAAACATCCATAACTTTTGATACAGAAATCCAAATTGAGTTTTTAATAGCTCGTTTGAAAGATAATTTAAAGAGCTACATTTTTGTCAACAGAAGTAAAAGCCAGATCTGCCTAGATCCTTCTAAAAATTGCAAATACTCTTCTGCTGTAAAAAACTGAACTGAAAATCCAGATTTTTCAAATAAGTTCAAAACCAAATCCAACCAAAATGATGCAATGCAATGACCTAAGTTTCTCGGTTTGTGTTGGAGATAAAGAGAGGACTTTCGCCACCCCTCTTTATAGTACGGTTAAAACTAGAAAATAATTTCCTAAACCGATCAAACTCCAAACACCGAGATCGGTCAAAATAAAACAAATATTACCTCAGGTCCTTTGCATCTTTAATCCTTGCAACTTTCGTTTTGGTGACCTTGCACTTGCGACCTTGACTTCCAACCTTTAACTGCGACCACAGCCAACATTGCGACCTTGCGCTTGCGACTTTGGACCTGTGACCTGCAGATCTTCCCGGATCACTTGCAGATTTTACAGAAATCGCTCTGCATAGAAATAGCTCAAAAACAAGGTTAGTCCAAAACACTTAATGTCATCAATAATCAAAATCAACATAAAAGGGCCTAGATGCAACAATCTCCCCCTTTTTGATGATTGATGACAACAAGTGTTTAAATGAATAAAATCAAATGACTCCCCCTAAGTACATGCATAATTAACAGATATTCGGGAACTCCCCCTAAATGCATGCATATGTACATACCCATATGAGTCATTTGAGATTTAAGAGTGAATCTATAATGATGAATTTATAATAATAGATCATGAGATATCTCAAAAATCTTTCTCCCCAATCTCTCCCCTAAGCATAAACAATGTCAATAATGAAGCAAGAAACTCAAGAATCTCTCCCCCTTTGTCATCAAGCACAAAAAGGCGGGAGGACAAGAAAGATCATACACTTATTTTAGATCAACTAGCATTTGATATATCAATAATGTTCAGTTCACCTCTTAAAAAGCAAAATCTTGATTCATCTAAGGGTTTGGTGAAAATATCTGCTAGTTGCATATCAGTTCTAACATAATTCACATCAATATCTCCTTTTGCCACATGATCTCTAATAAAATGGTGCCTTATTTCAATATGCTTAGTTCTAGAATGTTGAACAGGATTATTAGCAATTTTAATGGCACTTTCATTATCACATAATAGTGGCACTTTATCAAAGATAATCCCATAATCCAAAAATGTCTGCTTCATCCACAACAATTGAGCACAACAACTGCCTGCAGACACATACTCAGCTTCAGCTGTGGAGAGAGCTACAGAATTTTGCTTCCTAGATGACCATGATACTAATGATCTCCCCAACAGCTGACAGCTACCAGATGTGCTTTTACGATCAATCTTACACCCAGCATAATCAGAATCCGAATACCCAATTAACTCAAAATTTGCATCTTTAGGGTACCAAAGGCCTAAACTGGGATAACATTTTAAATACCTAAGGATTCTTTTAAGAGCAGTTAAATGGCATTCCTTAGGATCAGATTGAAATCTAGCACATAAGCACACACTAAACATGATATCAGGCCTAGATGTAGTAAGATATAAAAGACTACCAATCATAGACCTATACAGTTTAGAATCAACCGATTTGCCGCTTTTGTCCATGTCCAAGTGTCCATTTGTCGCCATGGGAGTTTTGATTGGTTTGGCGTCTTCCATCCCAAAGCGCTTGAGCAGGTCCTTCACGTACTTTGTTTGACTCACGAACGTACCGTTCCTGAGTTGCTTGATTTGAAGTCCAAGGAAGAAGCTCAGCTCATCAATCATGGACATCTCGAACTCCCTAGACATCATCTCTCCAAACTCATGACAGAAATGTTCATTAGTAGATCCAAATATGATATCATCAACATAAATCTGACAAATGAACAAATCTTTTTCAATTTTCTTTGTAAAAAGAGTTGTATCAACCTTCCCAATTTTAAAACCTTTTGATAATAGAAAGTCTCTAAATCGCTCATACCAGGCTCGAGGAGCTTGTTTGAGACCATAGAGAGCTTTCGACAATTTAAATACATGGTTTGGAAATTTAGAATCTTCGAAACCGGGAGGTTGTTCAACAAATACAAGTTCAGAAATTTCACCATTTAGAAAAGCACTTTTTACATCCATTTGAAAAAGTTTGATATTAAAACATGATGCATAAGCAAGAAGAATGCGAATAGCTTCAAGTCTTGCTACCGGTGCAAAAGTTTCACCAAAGTCTAAACCTTCGACTTGAGTGAAGCCTTGAGCAACAATACGAGCTTTGTTTCTGATTACAACACCATTTTCATCTTGCTTATTTCTGAAAACCCATTTTGTTCCAATAACATTATGATCTTTGGGTCTTTCTACTAGAGTCCAAACTTCATTTCTAGCAAAGTTATTAAGTTCTTCATGCATGGCATTAACCCAATCAGGATCATTTAAAGCTTCATTAACATGTTTGGGTTCTAGAGAAGATACAAATGAATGATGTTCACAAAATGCAGCAATACGAGATCGAGTTTGAACACCCTTACTGACGTCACCCAATATTTGGTCTAGAGGGTGATCCTTGGTGATGGTTTGGTGTTGCCTTGGTTCTTCATCTTGTATTGCTTCATCTTGACTTTGTTCTGGAGGATCAACCTGAGATGATGATGCGTCTTGATCAACATTTTCAACGTTGACATCATCTTCTTGATCTTCCTCTGTTGGCTTGATGTCTCCAATGGTTGTGTTTTTCATGGCTTCTTGAAGATCGTCACCTGAAACTTCATGAGATACTTGCTCCTTTTGTGAGCCATTAGTTTCATCAAATTCGACATCACCTGATTCTTCAATACAACTTGTATTTTTATTAAAAACACGATAAGCTTTACTAGTGGTGGAGTATCCAACTAGAAAGCCTTCATCTACTCTTCTTTGAAATTTTCCACCAAAATTTCTTTTCTTAAGAATATAACATTTGCAACCAAAGACCCGGAAATAAGAAATATTTGGCTTGCGCCCAACAAGAAGTTCATAAGGAGTCAAATTCAGAAGAGGATGCAAATAAAGTCGATTTATAGAATAGCAAGCTGTATGCACGGCTTCAGCCCAGAAGCGAGTAGGAGTATCATACTCACTTAGCATAGTCCTTGCCATTTCTATAAGTATTCGATTTTTCCTTTCAACGACTCCATTTTGCTGTGGAGTATAGGATGTGGAAAATTCGTGTTTAATTCCAAGAGAGTCACAAAAATCAAATAGAGTTGAATTAACGAACTCTCCACCATGATCACTACGGATTTTCTTGATGGATAATTCGAATTTAGTAGAAACACGTTTTGCAAAACTTTTGAAAACATCGGGGGTTTCAGATTTTTGAGAAATAAAGAAAACCCAAGTATAGCGAGTAAAATCGTCAACAATCACAAAACCATAATTGCTACCCCCGATACTTTGGAACTCGGAAGGTCCAAATAAATCCATATGAAGAAGTTCCAAAGGTTTGCAAGTCGAAAGAATGCGCTTAGTTGGATGTGAAGTAGCTACTTGCTTGCCCGCTTGACAAGCGCTACAAGGTTTGTCCTTTTCAAAATTCACATCCTTTAAGCCAACAACCAAATCACGTTTTAAAAGTTTTCTCAATTGATGCATTCCAACATGTGCAAGTCGTCTATGCCATAGCCAACCTTTTGTGGTTTGAGAGACAAGACATGTTGAAAGAGATGCATCTTTTGAATGAAAATCAACCAAATAAAGATTTCCAAAACGAAAGCCTTTAAAGATCAAGGTTTTATCTTTTAAACTTTCAACCAAAACTTCTTTTGGGAAGAATGTGCAACTAAAACCAAAATCGCAAATTTGTGCAACGGAAGGCAAATTGAAATTTAGAGATTCGACCAATAAAACATTTGAAATAGATAGATCATTTGAGATTGCGATTTTACCCAAGCCGACCACATTTCCTTGACGGTTGTCGCCAAAGGTAATCTTTTGGTTCTCGCTTGAGTTGTCTTCTATTGAGGTGAACAACTTCTTGTTACCGGTCATGTGTTCGGAGCATCCGCTATCTAGCACCCAATGTCTCCCACCGGTCTTGTAGTTCACCTACATGAAAAGAATTAAGTTCTTTTAGGTACCCAAACCTTTTTGGGTCCTTCAATGTTAGCAATCAAAGCTTTGGGCACCCAAATAGATTTCTTCTTTTTGTTTAACATGGGTGCACCAACATACTTTGCTATAGCATAACCTTTTCTCGACTTTTGAAGCATGTAGCAAGTATCAAAATAATTCGGAGTCATTAAGGGACATGCTTCATGTGAATGACCGGTTTCATGGCATTTATGACAAAATGTGTTGCATGCTTTAACAAATATAGTTTTAGAATTTTGTTTCCTTCCTTTCTTTTGAAAATATCCTAATCCTTCTTTTCTAAAAGAACATCTTTGTTTACTAAGGATTAGATCAAGAGATACTTTACCTTTAAAGCAATTTTCTAAGCCTTTTCCAAGTTTTTCAACTTGTGCCTTAAGTACATTATTTTCATTTAAGATGTTGTCATTTGAAACACATGGAGTGTGATGACTACTAGAGGGAGATTCATTCAAGTTACATGAAGTTGAAGCATCTACCTTAGATGAAGCATTTGTAACATCTTTTATAAGCATGCTTTCATATGAATCTTTAAGTTCAGAGTATTGAGCACGTAGGGAAGAATGCTCTTCCTTAAGCGCCTTATACTTCATCTTAGTTTTTCCAAAAACTTCATTTAATTCAGTTATCATCTCAACTAAGTCATCATATGATGGATCATTGGAGTGTACCTTTTCATCGCCTTTGGCCATAAGGCACATGGATGAAGTGTTGTTGCCGAGAGCTAGTCCGGCCATCTTCTTGGAGCAACTTCGTTCGTTGTCGGAGTCGGAGTCGGAGCTCTCTCCGCCGGACATCCATTCTCCAAAACAGGCTTCTTTGATTTCTTCGTTCTTCTTCTTGAAAAACTTCTTCTTCTTGTTCCACGCCTTGTTCTTGTTTGGGCATCTTGAAGCTATGTGTCCCTTCTCATGACATCCATAGCAAATGATGTCCTTGAAGTTGTTTTGCTTTTGCCCCTTCGGTCGTGTGTCAATGTTGACACCCTTCTTATGTAACCTGCGAAGAAGTTTTTGGGTGTTCTTTACCATAAGTGCGAGGTCTTCATCGGAGGAGCCTTCGCTTGAATCGTTCCTTGCATTAGCTTTAAAGGCCAAAGCTTTCTTCTTCGTCTCCGTGGGTTCGGCCGCTTCCTTCTTTTCCTTCTTGTGCATCTCATGGGTGATGAGGTTCCCATAGAGATCGGTTGGTGTTGTGGTCGATAGATCGGAGTATGTGAGAACCGTGACCAAGGTGTCGAAGCTTTCCGGCAAGGCCCTAAGCATCTTTCTCACAAGCTCAAGGTCAGTAAAAACAACACCAAGACCCTTGAGTTCATTCACAATGTTATTTAACCGAGTAAACATGGAATCCACGGACTCGGTTGATGACATGGTGAATGTTTCATATTTTTGCCTCACCATTAGCAATTTTGCCTCTTTAACCTTTGTAGTGCCCTTGTAAATTTCTTCGAGGGTAGTCCAAACCTTATGAACATTCGTGAGATTGCTCACACGGTTGAACTCATTCAAAGATAAACCGGCAAAGAGTGCATTTTTTGCACGGGCATTTAAATGCAACTTTCTCCTATCGTCCTCAGACTGACTTGCCGGATCAACCGGAGGAGTAAAGCCGAGTTTAACAATATCCCATACATCAAGCCCCATTGCTTCTAGGAATACCGACATGCGCACTTTCCAATAAGGATAGTTTGTCCCATCAAAGATAGGCGCACAACCGGTATGACCGAGAAGAAAATCTCTACTTGACGACATCCTCTCTCTAGGCGGTAAAGCCTAATGAATCGAGAGACCAAGCTCTGATACCACGTGTTGGATCAAGGATGCCGACTAGAGGGGGGGGTGAATAGGAGGCTTTTAAAGCTTAAAAACTTAAAGCAAATAAAGAACAAATAATATAAGCAAAGGGAAAAGAGAACGAACACAATGATTTTTACCGAGGTATCGGAGACTCGCCCAGTCTCCACTAATCCTCGTTGAAGCACTCAAATCACTTGAGTCTCGCTTCAATATCCACAAAGGATATTATCACTAATGGTTGCTCCTTGTCCACTCCGGAAAGGCGAGCACCGATGCCTTGTACACACTTGCCGAGCCTCTCCGACAATCTCCGAACGGAGAGGTCAACGGCCACGCCTCCGAACCGTCTAGGTGAGGACGCTCACCAAGAGTAATAGGCAGCGAGGTCTTCTCTAGACCTCCAAGCACGCACCGAGAAGCTAAGAGTATGCAAATGCAAAAGAAACGAAACTCTCGGTGGATCGGAAAACACTCAACTTGATCAAAAAATCAAGATTTAATATAGAAAACTGATGCTCAAGAGTGTATAAGAGAGGAGGCTGCTTGTTGTAGAAAACTTATGCCCAAAACCCCTTTTTATAGCCTCAAGAAGCAAATGAACCGTTGGAGCTAGGGCTGAAAATCAGCAACCCAAACTGACAGTCAGTTTAGTGCACAACGGCCGACAAAATTTACGGATAAAAAATAGCTAGCCGTTTGCAGCCAAAACAGGAAAGCTGAAACCCACAACTGACAGTCAGTTATGCAAACTGACAGTCAGTTCGACCAAAACAACGACCAGATTAAATAGAAACTCAGATAAAAACAGTTGTGGTCGAAACCCAAACTGACAGTGAGCATGGGCATACTGACAGTCAGTTTAGTACAAAAATTTTTGGCCCGAAAAACACACTCTCTGGACAATTGTCAGTTAACACAAACTGACATTCAAACTGACAGTCAGTTCAGCAAACTGACAGTCAGTCTGAACATAAACAGCTATAACTATAAAACCAGAAATCCAAAAGAGGTGTTTAATATCTCATTTGAAAGATATTTTAAAGGACTATCTTTTTATCAACAGAAGAAAAAGCCAGATCTCTCTAGATCTTTCCAGAAAATGCAAAAACTCTTCTGCTGTCAAAAACTAAACTGAAAAACCAAATAACTGACAGTCCGATAAAAACATCAATAACTTTTGATCCAGAAATCCAAATTGAGTTTTTAATAGCTCATTTGAAAGATAATTTAAAGAGCTACATTTTTGTCAACAGAAGTAAAAGCCAGATCTGCCTAGATCCTTCTAAAAATTGCAAATACTCTTCTGCTGTAAAAAACTGAACTGAAAATCCAGATTTTTCAAATAAGTTCAAAACCAAATCCAACCAAAATGATGCAATGCAATGACCTAAGTTTCTCGGTTTGTGTTGGAGATAAAGAGAGGACTTTCGCCACCCCTCTTTATAGTACGGTTAAAACTAAAAAATAATTTCCTAAACCGATCAAACTCCAAACACCGAGATCGGTCAAAATAAAACAAATATTACCTCAGGTCCTTTGCATCTTTAATCCTTGCAACTTTCGTTTTGGTGACCTTGCACTTGCGACCTTGACTTCCAACCTTTAACTGCGACCACAGCCAACATTGCGACCTTGCGCTTGCGACTTTGGACCTGTGACCTGCAGATCTTCCCGGATCACTTGCAGACTTTACAGAAATCGCTCTGCATAGAAATAGCTCAAAAACAAGGTTAGTCCAAAACACTTAATGTCATCAATAATCAAAATCAACATAAAAGGGCCTAGATGCAACAATTATCACGTGTTAATCATGAATAACCGCATATATTAACCTCTGACGGTTGGTCTTCAACGTGGAGGAATCCTCGGGATGCTTGGAATATCCTGATATAAGGATAACCGAATAAACTCCAAACATCCTGGTTGAGAACGTTCTAACCGCGGAATGTGGGCTGTCCGCGCAACATCTCGGATATCCAGTCCGCGTATAGCATACGAACTTCTGACCGCACAAGGCTGTCGGCCTGACCGCACGAAATCCGCCACCTGATCGCGTAAAGCTTGCGACCTCATGGTGATGCCCCTCAAAAATGGCTTGAGTTCGCATCGCCATATATATGTCTGGTTCGAACCTGTCTTGAACCAAAAGTTTATTAGAAGTGACCCGGGTGTCAATCCTCGTCAGCTAGCCCCCAAATTCGAAGAAAACGGAGAGACGTGTTTATTTCGAATTTTAAAACCATGCATTGGATTTTTAACCCGACTCTTCAATTTTTCCACTTAGTGGCGCACTAAGTGAAAATGGTTGGTTTCCCAAGACGGGTTCTGACATTATGTGACGGGCAATGATAGCGCCGTAGAACTGTTTTTATCTCGAGGTAAAATTGTAAATGCTTTGATGAAACCCGAGGCGTCTGGAATGCAAACCGTCACCCAGGCGGCTATAAATACCAGGCTCCTGGATTTGTAAAACTCCACAATTTCCCTCCACGCCTAAGTCCTTTTCTTGTTATCCTGCCTTCTTCCTTTTCACATACTCCTCCCAATGGCAGATCACAATATCATCGAGATTGAGAGTGACGAAGAGGAAGTTGTCGAACAAGGACCTCAAACGATGGGCATACTGACAGTCAGTTTAGTACAAAAATTTTTGACCCGAAAAACACACTCTCTGGACAATTGTCAGTTAACACAATCTGACATTCAAACTAACAGTCAGTTCAGCAAACTGACAGTTAGCCTGAACAAAAACAGCTATAACTTTAAATCCAGAAGTCCAAATGAAGTGTTTGATAGCTCATTTGAAAGATATTTTAAAGGACTATCTTTTTTTCAACAGAAGAAAAATCCAGATCTCTCTAGATCTTTCCAAAAAATGCAAAAACTCTTCTGCTGTCAAAAACTAAACTGAAAAACCAAATAACTGACAGTCCATTAAAAACATCAATAACTTTCGATCCAGAAATCTAAATTGAGAGTTTATTAGCTCGTTTGAAAGATAATTTAAAGAGCTATATTTTTGTCAACAGAACCAAAAGCCCGATCTGCCTAGATCTTTCTAGAAAATAGAAAAACGCTTCTGCTGTCAAAAACTCAACTGAAAATCCAAATAACTCAATTCAAGTTTAAATCAAATCCAACCAAAAAGATGCAATGCAATGACCTAAATTTCTCGGTTTATGTTGGAGATAAAAAGAGGACTTTCGCCACCCCTCTTTATAGTACGGTTAAAACTAAGAAATAATTTCCTAAACCGATCAAACTCCAAACACCGAGATCGGTCAAAATAAAACAAATATTACCTTAGGTCCTTTGCATCTTTAATCCTTGCAACTTTCGTTTTGGTGACCTTGCACTTGCGACTTTGGACCTGTGACCTGCACATCTTCCCGGATCACTTGCAGACTTTACCGAAATCGCTCTGCATAGAAATAGCTCAAAGACAAGGTTAGTCCAAAACACTTAATGTCATCAATAATGAAAATCAACCTAAAAGGGCCCAGATGCAACAGAAACCTCATCACCCATGAGATGCATCGAAAGGAGAAGAAGGAAGCGGCCGAACCTTTGGAGACGAAGATGAAGGCGTTGGCTTTCAAAGCCGACTCCAAAAAGGACTCAAGCGACGGCTCCTCCGACAAAGATCTAGACCTTATGGTAAAGAACACTCATAAACTTCTTCGCAGGTTACACAAGAAAGGAGTCAACATCGACACACGACCAAAGGGGTCAAAGCAAACGAACTTCAAGGATATCATATGCTATGGATGTCATGAAAAAAGACACATAGCCTCAAGATGTCCAAACAAGAGCAAGACTTGGGACAAGAAGAACAATGGTGTATCCAAAGAAGCATGCTTCGGAGAATGTATGTCCGGAGGAGAAAGCTCGGACTCCGACTCTGACAACAAAGAAGGATGCTCCAAGAAGCTAGCTGGAGTAGCTCTCGGCAACATCATGACATTGACTAGTCCATCCCTTTGTCTTATGGCCAAAGGCGATGAAAAGGAAATGTGGTAAATGAAGTTTTTGGAATTACTAAAAAGAAGTATAGAGTGCTTAAAGAGAGCATTCTTCTTTACGCTCTCAATATTCAGAATTAAAAGAGTCATATGAAAGTCTTCTCATTAAAGATATTACTAATACCCCATCTAAGGTAGATGTAGCCATTTCATGTGATCCAGTTGATAATCCTTCAAATGCTAAAATGACTACTAGTTCTTTTGATATACCATGTGCTTGAAATGAAACAATTTTAAATGAAAATAATGAACTTAAAGCTCAAATTGAGAAGCTTGGAAAAGGACTAGAAAATTGTTATAAAAGAAAAGTATCCCTTGATCTTATTCGTATCAAGCAAAAATGCTCATTTAGAAAAGAAGGTCTTGAATACTTTCCGAAGAAAGGAAAGAAACATAATACAAAAACCATCTTCGTAAATGCATGCAACAAATTTTGCTTTAAATGTCATGAAACAGGTCATTCACATGATGCTTGTCCTTTAATGACTTCAAACTATTTTGATGCTTGCTACATGCTTCAAAGGTCAAAGAAAGGATATGCAATAGCAAAGTTTGTTGGTGCACCTACGTTAAATAAAAAGAAGAAATCAATTTGGGTGCCCAAAACTTTGATCGCTAACATCGAAGGACCCAAAAGGGTTTGGGTACCCAAAAAGATTTGATTCTTTTGTTTTGCAGGTGAACTACAAGACTGGTGGAAAACATTGGGTGCTAGATAGCGGATGTTCTGAGCATATGACTGGTAAAAATAAGTTGTTCACCTTATTAAAGACAACTCAAGAGAAAATCAAAAGATCACCTTTGGTGACAATCGTCAAGGAAATGTGGTAGGCTTGGGTAAAATTGCAATATCCAATGATCTTTCAATTTTGAAAGTTTTACTTGTTAAATCTCTGAATTTTAATTTGCTTTCCGTTGCACAAATTTGCGATCTTGGATTTTATTGCACATTTTATCCGAAAGAAGTTTTAGTTGAAAGTTTAAAAGATAATTCTTTGATCTTTAAAGGCTTTCGTTTTAGAAATCTTTATCTTGTTGATTTTCACTCTAAAGATGCTTCCCTTTCAACATGTCTTGTCTCTCAAACCTCAAAAGGTTGGCTATGGCATAGGAGACTCGCACATGTTGGAATGCATCAACTGAAAAAGCTTTTAAAATGTGATTTGGTTGTTGGCTTAAAAGATGTCAATTTCGAAAAGGATAAACCTTGTAGCGCTTGTCAAGCTGGCAAGCAAGTAGCTACTTCACATCCAATTATGCGTGTTCTTTCAACTTGCAAACCTTTGGAACTATTGCATATGGATTTATTTGGACCTTCTGAGTTCCAAAGTATCGGGGGTAATAACTATGGTTTTGTGATTGTTGATGACTTTACTCGCTATACTTAGGTCTTCTTTATTTCTCAAAAATCTGAAACCCCCGATGTTTTCAAAAGCTTTTCAAAACGTGTTTCCACTGAATTCGAACTTTCCATCAAGAACATCCATAGTGATCATGGTGGCGAATTCGTTAATTCAACTTTAGTTGATTTTTGTGATTTGTTAGGCATTAAACACGAATTTTCTACTTCTTACACTCCACAGCAAAATGGAGTTACAGAAAGAAAAAATCGAACACTAATAGAAATGGCAAGAACAATGTTAAATGAGTATGACACTCCTACTAGCTTTTGGGCTGAAGCCGTGCATACTGCTTGCTATTCCATTAATCGGCTTAATTTGCATCATCTTCTGAATTTAACTCCTTATGAACTTCTCATTGGGCGCAAGCCAAATGTTTCTTATTTTCGAGTTTTTGGTTGCCAATGCTACATCCTTAAGAAAAGAAACTTTGGTGGTAAATTTCTGAAAAGAGTAGATGAAGGCTTTCTAATCGGATACTCCACCACTAGCAAAGTCTATCGCGTTTTTAATAAAAATACAAGTTGTATTGAAGAATCGTGCGACATAGAATTTTATGAAACTAATGGCTCGCAAAAGGAGCAAGTATCTTGTGAAGTTTCAAGTGAAGATCTTCTAGAAGCCATGAAGAACATTACAATTGGAGACATCAAACAAGAGAAGATGATCAAGAAGATGATGAGAACATTGAGAATGATGATCATCATACATCATCACCTCATATGGATCCACCAGAGCAAAGTCAAGAAGAAGCTGCACAAGAAGAAGCACCAAGGCAACATCAAACCATCACCAATGATCACCCTCTAGATCAAATACTGGGTGATGTCAGTAAGGGTGGTCAAACTAGCTCTCATATTGCTTCTTTTTGTGAGCATCATTCTTTTGTATCATCTCTAGAACCTAAACATAGAGATGAAGCTCTTAGTGATCTTGATTGGGTTAATGCCATGCATGATGAACTTAATAATTTTTCTAGGAATGAACTTTGGACTTTAGTAGAAAGACCCAAGGATCATAATGTAATTGGAACAAAATGGGTTTTCATAAATAAGCAAGATGAAAATGGTGTAGTTGTTAGAAACAAAGCTCATCTTGTTGCACAAGATTTTTCCCAAGTCGAAGGTCTAGACTTTGGTGAAACCTTTGCACCTGTGTCAAGACTTGAAGCTATTCGTATACTTCTTGCTTATGCATCAAGCTTTAATATTAAGTTATTTCAAATGGATGTAAAAAGTGTCTTTTTAAATGGAGAAATATCTGAACTGGTCTTTGTGGAACAACCTCCCGGTTTCGAAGATTCAAAATTTCCAAACCATGTGTTTAAACTGTCTAAAGTTCTCTATGGTCTCAAGAAAGCTCCTCGAGCTTGGTATGAACGACTTAGAGACATTCTTTTATCAAAAGGTTTTATAATTGGGAAGGTAGACACAACTCTCTTTACGAAAATGATTGAAAAAGATTTGTTCATTTGTCAGATATATGTTGATGATATTATCTTTGGATCTACTAATGAACATTTTTGTTATGAGTTTGGAGAAATGATGTCTAGGGAATTCGAGATGTCAATGATCGGCGAGCTAAGCTTCTTCCTTGGACTTCAAATCAAGCAACTCAAGAACGGTACGTTCGTGAGTCAAACGAAGTACGTAAAGGACTTACTCAAGCACTTTGGGATGGAAGATGCTAAAGCAATCAAAACACCCATTGCCACAAATGGACATCTGGATATGTACAACAATGGAAAATAGGTCGATTCTAAACTCTATAGGTCTATGATTGGTAGCTTGTTATATCTTACTGCATCTAGGCCTGATATCATGTTCAGTGTTTGCTTATGTGCTAGATTTCAGTCAGCCCCTGAGGAATGTCATTTGATTGCTATTAAAAGAATCCTTAGGTATTTAAAATGCTACCCA
Organism: Pharus latifolius; assembly: GCA_019359835.1. NCBI lineage: Eukaryota > Viridiplantae > Streptophyta > Magnoliopsida > Poales > Poaceae > Pharus > Pharus latifolius. The sequence goes on along the minus strand of CM033322.1, from coordinate 42,766,661 downwards.
AACTTAGGCCTTTGGCATCCGAAAAATGCAAACTTTGAATTAATTGGTTATTCGAATTCAGATTATGCTGGGTGTAAGATTGATAGAAAAAGTACATCTGGAAGTAGTCAATTGTTGGGGAGATCATTAGTGTCTTTGTCATCTAAGAAACAAAATTCTGTAGCTCTCTCCACCGTTGAAGCAGAATATGTGTCTGCATGAAGTTGTTGTGCTCAAATTTTGTGGATCAAGCAGACATTTCTGGATTATGGAATCACATTTGAAAAAGTGCCACTCTTCTGTGATAATGAAAGTGCCATTAAAATTGCTAATAATCTTGTTCAACACTCTAGAGTTGCATATAGGCCTTCATGCCAAACCCTAATTTTGATGATTAATGAAAACTAAGTGGTTCAGACTGACTGTGTTTTTGAGATTGTTTGATACAGAGCTCCGTTGGGAAGATAGTCAAGATGAACAAGACGAACCCAACGCAAAAGAAGTAAAAACAAGTCGCAAGGAAAGATGTCGAGACGCAAATCGCAAAAGAGCAAAATGACCTAAGGTAATATTGTCTTTATTTTTACCGATCTCGGTGTTTGGAGTTGATCAGTTTAGGAAAATTATTTTTAGTCTTTAACCGTACTATAAAGAGGGGTGGAAAAAGTTCTCTCTACATCTCCAACATAAACCGAGAAACTTAGGTCATTGCATTGCATCTTTTTGGTTGGATTTGATCTGATATTTGGTTTGAAAGTTTTGGATTTTCAGTTGAGTTTTTGATAGCAGAAGAGTTTTTCAAATTTCTAGAAAGATCTAGGCAGATCTGATTTTTGCTTCTGTTGATAAAAATGTAGCTCTTAAAATTATCTTTCAAACGATCTATTAAACACCTCTTTTGGACTTCTGGATTTAAAGTTATCACTGTTTTTGTTCATACTGACTGTCAGTTTGCATAACTGACTGTCAGTTTGAATGTCAGTTTGTGTTAACTGACAAATGTCCAGAGAGTGTGTTTTTCGGGCTCAAAATTTTTGTATTAAACTGACTGTCAGTTTGTCCATACTGACTGTCAGTTTGGGTTTTGACCACAGTTGTTTTTATCTGAGTTTCTATTTGCTTTGGTCGAGTTTTTTGGTCGAACTGACTGTCAGTTTGCATAACTGACTATCAGTTGGGGGTTTCAAGTTTCCTTAAACAACCACAAACGGCAAATTATTTTTTATCCGTAAATTTTGTCGGCCGTTACGTACGAAACTGACTATCAGTTAGGTAAACTAACTGTCAGTTTGTGTTGCTAATTTTCAGCGCTAGCTCCAACGGTTTTTTTGATTCTTGAGGCTATAAATAGGGGCTTTGGGCATGAATTTGATAGAACAAGAAGCCTCCTCTCATATACATTCTTGAGCTTTAGTTTCTTCTACAAAATCTTGATCTTTTGATCAAGTCGAGTGCTTTTCAGATCCACCGAGTGCTTTCGTTCAGTTCATTTTGCATCCTATTAGTTTCTCGGTGAGTGTTTGGAGGTCTAGAGAAGACCTTGCTGCCTATTACTCTTGGTGAGCGCCTTCACCTAGACGGTTCGGAGGCATGGCCGTTGACCTCTCCAGTTCAGAGATTGTCGGAGAGGCTCGGCAAGTTTGTACAAGGCATCGGTGCTCGCCTTTCCGGAGTGGACAAGGAGCAACCATTAGTGGATAATATCCTTCGTGGATATTGAAGCAAGACTCAATTTATTTGAGTGCTTCAACGAGGATTAGGGGAGACTGGGCGAGTCTCTGAGACCTCGGTAAAAAATTTGTTGTGTTCGTTCTCTCATTCTTTTCTTATTAATATATTTAACTACATTTGATTTCTTTATTTGCAAATATTTGTTTCAAATTGAAGTTTTTAAAAACCTCCTATTCACCCCCCCCTCTAGTCGGCATCCTTGATCCTACACGTGGTATCAAAGTTTGGTCTCTCAATTCATTAGGCTTTACCGCCTAGAGAGAGGATGTCGTCTACTGATGGTTTCTCTCTGTCATACCAGTCGTGTGCCGATCTTTGATGGGACAAATTATCCCTATTGGAAAGTGCGCATGTCGGTATTCCTAGAGGACATGGGGCTTGACGTATGGGATATTGTTAAACTCGGTTTTACTCCTCCGGATAATCCAGCAAGTCACTCTGAGGACAACAGGACAAAACTGCATTTAAATGCCCGTACGAAAAATGCACTCTTTGCGGGTTTGTCTCTAAACGAGTTCAACCGTGTAAGAAATCTCACGATTGCTCACAAGGTTTGGACCACCCTCGAAGAAATTTACGAGGGCACAACAAAAGTCAAAGAGGCAAAGCTGCTTATGGTGAGGCAAAGATATGAGACATTCACCATGTCATCAACTGAGTCCGTGCACTCTATGTTCACTCGGTTGAATAATATTGTGAATGAACTCAAGGTGCTTGGAGTTGTTTTTACTGACCTTGATATTGTGAGAAAGATGCTTAGGGCCTTACCTGAAAGCTTCGACACCTTGGTCACGGTACTCACAAACTCTGATTTGTCGACCACAACACCGACCGATCTCTATGGGAACCTCATCACGCATGAGATGCACAAAAAGGAGAAGAAGGAAGCAGCCGAACCCTCGGATATGAAGAAGAAGGCTTTGGCTTTCAAAGCCAACACAAAGAACGATTCAAGTGATGGCTCCTCCGATGAAGATCTAGCACTCATGGTAAAAAATACTCAAAAACTTCTCTGTAGGTTACACATGAAGGGTGTCAACATTGACACATGACCAAAGGGACCAAAGCAGAACAACTTTAACGACATCATTTGCTATGGATTTCATGAGAAGGGACACATAGCTTCAAGATGCCCAAACAAGAACAAGGCATGGAACAAAAAGAAGAAATTCTTCAAGAAGAAGAATGAAGAAACCAAAGAAGCATGCTTTGGAGAGTGGATGTCCGGCGGAGAGAGCTCTGACTCCAACTCTGACGATGAAGGATGCTCCAAGAAGCTTGTCGGACTAGCTCTCGGCAACACACCATCCCTTTGTCTTATGGCTAAAGGCGATGAAAAGGTACGCTCTAACGATCCTTCATATGATGATTTAGTTGAAATGATAACCGAATTAAATGAAGTTTTTGGAAAAACTAAAAAGAAGTATAAAGCGCTTAAGGAAGAACATTCTTCTCTACGCGCTCAATACTCCGAATTGAAAGATTCATATGAAAGTTTGCTTATTAAAGACATTACTCATGCTTCATCTAAAGTTGATATATCCACTTCATGTGATTTAGATTATTCTCCTTCTAGTAGTCATCATATTCCATGTGCTTCAAATGAGAATATCTTGAATGAAAATAATGAAGTTAAGGCACAAGTCGAAAGACTTGGAAAAGGCTTAGAAAACTGCTACAAAGGCAAAGTATCGCTTGATCTAATCCTTAGTAAACAAAAATGTTCATTTAGAAAAGAAGGATTAGGATACTTTCCAAAGAAAGGAAAGAAACCAAAATCTAAAACTGTTTTTGTTAAAGCATGCAACTCATTTTGTTATAAATGCCATGAAACTGGTCATTTGCATGAAGCATGTCCATTGATGACTCAAAATTATTTTGATACTTGCTACATGCTTCAAAAGTCGAGGAAAGGGGATGCTATAGCAAAGTATGTTGGCGCACCCATGTTAAATAAAAAGAAGACATCTATTTGGGTGCCCAAAGCTTTGATTGCTAACATTGAAGGACCCAAAAAGGTTTGGGTACCTAAAAGAACTTAATTCTTTTTATGTAGGTGAACTACAAGACCGGTGGGAGGCATTGGGTGCTAGACAGCGGATGCTCCGAACACATGACCGGTAACAAGAAGTTGTTCACCTCACTTGAAGACAACTCAAGCGAAAATCAAAAGATCACCTTTGGCGACAACCATCAAGGAAATGTGGTAGGCTTGGGTAAAATTGCAATTTCAAACGATCTTTCAATTTCAAATGTTTTGCTTGTTGAATCTCTGAATTTCAACTTGCTTTTCGTTGCACAAATTTGCGATTTTGGTTTTCGATGCATATTTTATCCAAAAGAAGTTTTGGTTGAAAGTTTGAAAGACAATTCTTTGAATTTTAAAGGCTTTCGTTTTAGAAATCTTTATTTGGTTAATTTTCATTCAAAAGATGCATCTCTTTCAACATGTCTTGTCTCTCAAACCTCAAAAGGTTAGTTATGGCATAGACGACTTACACATGTTGGAATGCATCAATTGAGAAAACTTTTAAAACGTGATTTAGTTGTTGGCTTAAAGGATGTGAATTTTGAAAAGGATAAACCTTGTAGCGCCTGTCAGGCTGGCAAGCAAGTAGCTACTTCACATCCAACTAAGCGCATTCTTTCGACTTGCAAACCTTCGGAACTATTGCATATGGATTTATTTGGACCGTCTGAGTTCCAAAGTATCGGGGGTAGCAATTACGGTTTTGTAATTGTTGATGATTTTACTCACTACACTTGGGTTTTCTTTATTTCTCAAAAATCTGAAACCCCCGATGTTTTCAAAAGTTTTGCAAAACGTGTTTCCACTGAATTCGAACTTTCTGTCAAGAAAATCCATAGTGATCATGGTGGAGAGTTCGTTAATTCAACTCTATTTGATTTTTGTGACTCTCTTGGAATCAAACACGAATTTTCTGCTTCTTACACTCCACAGCAAAATGGAGTTGTTGAACGGAAAATCGAACACTTATAGAATTGGCAAGGACTATGTTATGTGAGTATGAAACTCCTACTCGCTTTTGGGCTGAAGCCGTGCATACCGCTTGCTATTCTATAAATTGACTTTATTTGCATAATCTTCTAAATTTGATACCTTATGAACTTCTTATTGGGCGTAAGCCAAATATTTCTTATTTCAGAGTTTTTGGATGCAAATGCTATATTCTTAAGAAAAGAAATTTTTGTGGTAAGTTTCAAAGAAGAGCAGATGAAGACTTTCTAGTCGGATACTCCACCACTAGCAAAGCTTATCGTATTTTTAATAAAAATACTGGTTGTATTGAAGAATCCTGTGATGTCGAATTTGATGAAACTAATGGCTCACAAAAGGAGCAAGGCTCTTGTGAACTTTCTGTCGACGATTCGGACTCGGGGTCCTTAGTCGAACTTATGCAGAATTTGTAGGTTGTGAGACCTTTCAGGGTGTCCCTCTGGGAAGGTTTGATGAATCAAAGATAACTAGAACACAGAGAAGTTTATAAAGGTTCGGGCCCTCGATGGTGGGAGTAATAGCCCTACGTCCTGTTAGGATTTCACTATATATAGTAAAAAAGAGTTACAAAGTTATGGAAAAGATCTTCACAGGCGAAGATTTTTCCTATATGTTTGTACAAGACAATGCCTGGAAGGCTTGTGAAAACTATCTAACTTAGGCTACTATCTTCTGATTCTTTGGACGTTTGATTGCTTGATTCGATGATCTGATCATCGACTTATCCCATGCCCTGTTTGATGCATTGGGTTACCCCTTTATACTGGTCGAAAGGGTGCCAAGTCATAACGGCATCGAACAGTTGCTTGGATGCAGTTTTGGCAACTGCCTTTAACCTCCACGCAAGTTTAACACGTGATATTCATGGATAACTGTACGTATTAACCTCCTGACGGTTGTCTCCATGCGTGGAAGGATCTTCGGGATACTCGGGATATCCCTATTGTAGGGACAGAACAATCCTGCACTATCTGTTCTGACTGCGCGTTGTTTGTTATTACCTATCCGCGCACTATCTGTAGTCTTCTGTTCACGTAAGGCATACGAACTCCTGACCGCGCACTAGCTACGGTCTGATCGCGTAAAGCCTGCGACCACATGATTGTGCTTCTCGGAGTAACTTGAGTTCACATTAATAGACACTCATCTGGCTTGAATCTGTCTAGAACCAGTCATGCATTTATTTGAACTAGCTCAGGTATCAATCCTCGTCAGCTAGCCCCCAAATTTGAAGAAAACGAATGGATGTGTTTGCTTCAAATTTCAAGACTTACATCGGATACTTAACCCGACGCTTCAAATCCTCCACTTAGTGGCGCACTAAGTGTGGCAGTTGATTCCCCGAGACGGGACTCTAGGTAATACTTGACGGGTAATGATGGCGCCGTAGAAACGTTTTTTAACCCGAGGTAAAATTGTAAATGCTTTAAAAACTCGAGGCGTTTGGAAACTAAATCGTCACCCCGACGGCTATAAATACCGAGGCCTCTGGACTTCAAAACTTCACAACTCTTCTCCCGGCCAAATCTTTCTTTCAAAGCCATCTTCCCTTCTCCTCCATGCACTTCTCGATGGCAGACCAAAATATCATTGAGATTGAGAGTGATGAAGAAGAAGTTTCACTTGAATTCGAGCAGCATTCACAGAAGTCCAAAGATCTGTCTCCTTCAAGGAAGAAACCCAAGGTTGACGAGGGATCCTCCAGCAGAACAAGGGTGAAAGATGCATCATTGCTCTCTCTTCCTTTGGTTCCCGTAGTTCTTCCTGTTCATGCACCTCGGCAGGTCGAACTTTCATCTCCACCTTTGGAGGGACGTTCTTCTCAGCTTTTTCCATCCCAATGATCCCCATTTTTGTTTGGGTGATCGATTTTCTAGTTGGCAAGCCATTCCTCCTCGACCAGATGATCCTCAACTTGGTTGGGGAAGCAATCTTCTGGTGGGAAGGTTGCACTTCCACCATATGATGATCCTCGACCTTTATCGGGTGATCTACTTTCTGGGAGAACTATATCAACCTGTCACTTGCGAGGATAGGTAATTATTTCTATCTCCTTTTTCTCGTTGCTACAATTAGTGCAACTAACATTTGCAAATGTAGGAGATTGGAGCCCCCAGCGATCAGCCTGCTGAGATCCTGCCTCCCCCCCCCCCCCCCCCCCGGACAGAATCTCCAAGGGGAAAAAGAGGCTCTGGAGAAGAAGACCGAAGAGATGTCTTTGGCGATTCTGCATCTGGCAGAATGTTTTGAAAGATCCTGTGAAGAGGCGCGCCAATTCCGTCGGGAGAGGGACCACGCTCAACAACAGCGAGAACTCTCCGATTTGATTAGGAATAATAGCGCATCTCTTGTTAGGGATGATGTAGATAGACTTAGAGTAGTTGCTAGTTCTCTGGGGGTCGTCAGTGTAGATCCTACTGACGACAACATGTCCCTAGGAGAACTTTGTAAACTCTTCTCGGATCAGGTCGACACTCTGGTCGCCGGTATCCCTTTTGTATGTAAAGATTGTCAGAAATAAAGATTTCTTTCTACCTTACATAACATGAAGATTCTTCATAATTTCTGCGTGAAAATGTGGCCATAAGTAGTGTTTTTACGACCACCCGTACACAGATAAGTTCCGGTATTACGACCAGAAACGCATTTAATATGTTATGCCGTGACTAGTTCTGATACAGCGATCAGACTTAAGCCGCGGTTAGAAATGAAGTTTGATCTGAAAGATTACTGTGATCAGAACCGAAATTCGATCAGACCACTACTTCGACTAGAATTGTAGTCCGATCAGAAACATAGTTCCGATAATACAGCAATCTGATCGAAAAGCAACGGTATACCCCGCAATTGAATCATAAAATATCTTTATGATCAACTCGTGAAAGTTTACAAGAAACAAACGTCCTCCGAAAATCCTTTGTAGAACTTTTCACGTTTTTGTGCCCATTTTTAATCCTCAAATTCGAAACAAAGAAGACCTTTTGTTTCAGATTCGGTCCAGGGAACGCATAACGGGTTTACCAGAGAAAATATCCATTATGGGAAATGAATAGAATATTCAATGGAACGTTACCCTCAGTGGAGCGTCTCCTCGGGCCTATAAAAGGAGCAGGTAGCTTCCTGAGGAAGCCACACATCCTAGCCTCCAGCCCTAGAACTTCCGCCGCTCAAAACCCTCGTTCCTCATCTTCCATCGCCCCCAAAGCCACCAGCTTTTTCCCTCCCAATCTCTTCTAAAAATGACATCTTGGAGCCGATCAGTTCATCATTCGGAGGAGAGCCTGATGGCGCTGGAGAAGGAAGAGATTCTTCCCCCAAGATTGCTGATCAACTAGCGAACCGCGGGGAAGGTCCAAGAAACCCCAATCGTCCAAGAGGGCGAGTTTGTGGTTTTCGAAGAATACCTGAGGTGCGGGTTCTGATTTTCTGAGAGTCGGTTCTTGAAAGGGATCTTGGAGCACTATGGGTTGGAGTTGGTGAATCTCCACCCAAATGCGGTCTTGATCCTGGCGATCTTCCAGCACCTGTGCGAAGCCTTTGTCGGAGTGTATCCCAGCGTGGATCTCTTCTGACGCTTCTACTATTCGGCGTGGTCGAAGAGCGCCAACGCCGCCGGATGCATTTATTTCCGGATAAGGGAGAAGAAAGAGTATCCCTTCCCACCCCTGCGAGACTCCGTACACGGGTGGTACCAGAAATGGTACGAGAGCGGGTTGTGGTTTGTGAACTCGCGACCAGAGAAGTCCAGTGAGTTTGATTCCCTCCCTGCTCTGAATGCAGAGCAGAAGAAGCAAGCCGAGGTGATTCTTCACTTAGTCCAGCAGGGACTAACAGCTCGTGATGTTATTCGTGACTTCGTGAAGAATCGGGTGAGCCCCCTACACGAAAGAGCTCATCCTGCTTGGGAGATACAATCCATGGCGGACAGCACCTTGGACTATAACAATGGTATGTGACTTAGCCAACGAAGTCTTATACTCTTTTTTCATATTTGCTAACTGGTCTGCTGGTGACAGAGTTTTGCCTTCGTCCGAAGTCGAGAAGCAGACAAACTACCTCCTCAAGGCATATAGTGCCGAAGTGGAGGGAACCAAGGGATCGCCTCGCCCCCAAAGCTTGATCCATGCTGGTGACAACCTTACACAAGAACGTCGAAAGGTATGTCATCTCTCGTTATGTTCTGTCTGTAAGTCATATGTATATCTTGTAATAACAAGGGCACTGGAACGGCATAGCTTTTGGGGAAATTTGCCGAGGCGACGCATCCAGGTGAAAGAGTCAGTTTCCTGGGAAAGCCGACAATGAAGAGAGTGAAGAAAGTCTCTTCAAGGCCTGGAGCAAGGGAACCTGCCCCCAAGAAATCCAAGAAACTCTCGGGGAAGGCTCCTCGCATAGGACGCCCCTTACCGCGAAGAAGACTGCGGTAAGATATCATGTGCCTCCTATTACCCCAGGTGCGAACTGGAATTACTTCTTCATCATATAGGGTGAAGGAAGCGAGGAGGAGGAAGACGACATTCCTCTGGTTCGCCAGAAGAGGACGGCGATCACTCCTCAAGTCGGTGAAGTGCTGTCTCGACCTGCAGGGACAGAGACAGCTACTGCAGACCCCGCGGCCACCGAGAACCTTGTGGTCGCGGGTGAGACCTCTGCTCCTGAAGCCCGGGAGGATTCAAGGTCTGTAACTTCCCCCCCTTTGGCCGAAGGGGCGACTACGGTAAGATTCCTCGCAATCCTGAGCGTTACAATTCATCTGTACATGTTTGTGTTCATCAAGCCACGTTTGCACAGGAAGAAGAAATTCCTCCTAAGACTCCTGTTAGTCCTAGGGAGGTGAGTACCCTGCTCCTGGTGACAGGGGCAGAAATAACAGGACAAGATCCCGCGACCACTTCCAATCTTATGGTCGCGGATGAAGTACCAACACCGGTGGTTCACGAGTCATCCAGATCGTTGGGTGCATCCCTGTCAACCGAGCAGGTTACCCCGGTAAGAATTCTCACCACTTCGATCTTCATCATTCCTCATGTATGTGCTTACAGGCTGATATACATAGGGAGAAAAAGAGAAGGTCTTGTTCAGAAAGAGAAAGACCAGAACAGACAATGATTGTCCACTTTCCCTTGGGGAACCATCTTCGAAATCCCAAAAGCTGATGGGATTTCAATTACGGTAAGAATTCCCTTCTATCTATATCGGATCAGGTTGTGGCAACCATCTGTGAAACTGACGGTTTCTTTTCTTGCTTAGGCGTAGAGATTCAGCGCCAAACCCTCCAACAGCCTCGGCGAGGGTCGAAGTTCCTTCTGGCGCTGAAGCCTCTGGTGAAGAAAGCTCTATCCCTCCGGTCTAGGAAGTCGTCCAGGCCGTTGTGGATGAGTTTGACATGGAGGCCCAATTGCAGGTGTTAAAATCTGCGATCAAGGCTCAGCAGGGACATTCATCTGCTACTCTCATCAGGGATAAGGCAAGTCCATCGACTCGGCCTCCAACCGTCCCGAAGAACAGGTCATTCCGGGAATATACTAAGGTATGTTGAACACCCCTCAGGTATCTGAGTTTAGCATAGTACACTCAGATTTTGCGATTGACTTCCCTCTATGTCATAGGAACTGACCCGTATGACGACCAGATCGATAGCTATGGTAGATAGCATCGAGGCCATGCAAGAGGAAAAGGATCGCTTGCCGGAGTAAGAAAAAAGTGCTTTAGTTTGCCTGAATACAAACTTTGTCATGACAATTGTCTGTTTTGTTGCAGAGAAAACACCTTCCTGAAGAAGAGCCTTGTTGATCGGGAAAATGATGAGCTCAGGGCGGCCACCATAATTTCACATCTAGAGGCCGAGCTCAGAAAACTGCGATCGCAGCTCTCATGTAAGTCAACTTCCGACCAAAACGACTTAACTTTGTCACTTGGACTGTTTATAACGACCTTCTTACTGCAGCACAAGTAGATCAAATAAGCCAGCTTAGTCAAGAGAAAGTAGACCTCCAGATGACCATCGACTCTGTCCGCAGGGAGAACAAAGACTTAAGCATATCCATCTTCGAAAAGCTGAAGATGGTAGACGGTCTTCTAAGGGCTGATGTGGTTGAAACCACAGCAGACGACCTTAGCCCCAGTGACTGGTCTAAATTGGTCGTAGCCCAAGCGGAGTCACTCCTTGAGTATCTTCCTGAAGATACTAGGAGACAACAAGAGGCGATCAGAGCTAGAGTCCGATCAGCAGCCTCCGCCATTCTCTACCAGTTCCATCTCCACCATGGCCCAGACCTGGATCTAAACCCATTGGTTGGAGAGGTAGAGATCGAGAGTGAAGACCAACTTGAGATTATCATGGAGGAAGTTAAACCTCTTGTAGATAAACTCTTGAACGAGCTTGGCATTATGTAAATCCTTATATCTACATAGATACAGTTTATAGAATGCAATGCATGCATTTTTTGATTTTGTTTCAAAAAAGAAAGCACTTCTTTTTGTTTCATATTGTAACCATATTCCCCTAGCCCCCACCTGTGATTATATATACTGAAGACTTAGTATTATAAGCACAGGAAAAATATGGGTGTAATGACCAGGGATATTCGATCAGGCCAGTAATTATACTCGATGCAATGCCTAACCTTGTTGCAAACCGGTAGCCACTCAGATGACCAAGGACATGCTAGCAAGCCCCGTGTGCGTTGAGAAACGGCTTATTGAGGAGTGTCTTGTCTGGAAGTGGTCATGAGATCGGCCAGCAAATCCGATTAGGGCATTGTGGCGATATAATCACTGGCGACCAGCCCCGAGCCAAACTCATAACACATGGGCATAAAAGGAAATATTCGACATATGAAACAACAAAAAAGCACTCATTTTATTAAACCATGCTAATTGAAAAGCAAAAGGGATTGGGTACTTGCACGTAAAACTTGCGTAGTTGATCGATGTTCCAAGTATTGGATAAGATTCGACCATCCCCCATTGCTAACCGAGCTGATCCTGGTCGCGGCTCCGAAACAACAGTATAAGGGCCTTCCCACTTCAGGGAGAATTTGTTGCGATTGGATTGGTCTTGTATTTTATGTAAAACCAGATCGCCCACGTGAAGACTACGTGGTTGCACCCTTTTGTTATGATATTTGCGCAAAGCTTGCAAATATCCTGCGGACTTGATCAAAGCACGATCACGCTTTTCTTCTAGGAGGATGAGATCTTGCGATCGTTGTTCACCCTGATCAACTTGTTCGAATTGATCTGTCCGAACAGATCCAATATTAACTTCCATAGGTAATACGGCCTCAGCCCCATAGACCAGATGGAAGGGTGTCTCACCGGTGGCTCGACTAGAGGTAGTTCATAGTGCCCATAGAACGGTGTAGAGCTCATCTGCCCAAGCCCCCGAGCGAGTCTTAAGGCGATCAAAAACACGTTTCTTGATGCCTTGCAGTATCTGCCCGTTGGCACGTTCCACGGCACCATTGCTCTGTGGATGAGCCACAGAAGCAAAGCACACCTTGGTTCCAATCTGATCGCAGTAATCCAAAAAAAGACCACTAGCGAACTGAGAACCGTTATCAGTAATGAGACGATTTGGAACACCAAATCGAGCAACAATGTTCTTATGGAAGAACTTTTGTGCTGCAGCAGCGGTAATATTGCGTACTGGTTCGGCCTCAATCCACTTCGTAAACGTGTCAATAGCTACGAACAGGAACTTGTATCCATTGACCACTTGTGGCATAGGACCGACAATATCCATTCCCCAGACTGCAAAAGACCATGTAAGGGGCATGGTCTGCAACGCATAGGCAGGCTGGTGAACCTGTCTTGCATAAAACTGACACTGAGGACACATCTTGACCATATTCTTGGCATCATCGAGTGCCGAAGGCCAGTAGAATCCTTGTCGAAAAGCTTTTCCGACCAGTGTACGATATGACGCGTGCGCACGGCATACACCGTCATGAATTTCTCTCAAGAGGGATTTACCTTCCTCCTGAGATACGCAAGCATGAATACTCCCTGAGTACCCTTTCTATAAAAAAAACTCCTATGAGTTTGTATAAATGCGCTTTTCGAATCAACCAATCACTTTCGGTTTCGTCCTCAGGCAAGGTCCCATGTTCAAGATAGACTCTCAATGGATGAGCCCAATCCTGTTCCTGTCCGAGGTTGGTAACGCAGACTGTTACCGGATCATCCTCGACCGAAGTCATAATCGAAGGATGTTCCAAGTGTTCGACGAACACTCCAGCCAGAGCGGATGTGCGTGAGGACCCAATTTTGGATAATTGGTCTGCGAGAATGTTGTCCTTTCGCGGGATGTATTGGACTTCGAAATGACTGAAGTGTTTTTCCAACCTCCTCACTTCCCCCAGGTAATGAGCCATTGTCTCATCGGAGGTGCTGTACTCCTTGTTTACCTGGTTTACGATCAGCTGTGAGTCTCCCCTCACCACTAATCGACGGACTCCGAGGAATTTTGTTGCTCGCAGCCCTGCAAGAAGACCTTCATACTCTGCTGCGTTATTGGTCACAACAAAGTGTAGTTGAAAGACAAACTTAAGCTGTTCGCCCTGAGGCGTAACTAAGACCACTCCAGCCCCCGAGTGTTGAAAACTATGAGAGCCGTCGAAGTACATTGTCCAGTAATCGGGGCACTCCAATTCCTCGGGTACCCGCACGGGTGGCTCAGGATTGGTCCATTCGACCACAAAGTCGACCAAGACCTGAGACTTAACTGCAGTGCGGGGCGTGAAATGGATATCAAAGGCACCGAGCTCGACAGCCCATTTCGCGATCCGACCAGATTTCTCCGGATTGCGGACAATATCCCCCAATGGAAAAGATGAGGTTACTATGATCTTATGTGCTTGAAAGTAATGTCGAAGCTTACGGGAAGCCATCAGTAGTGCGTAAAGTATCTTCTGGACCTCAGGGTATCGCTCCTTTGGGCCATGAAGTACCTCGCTCACATAGTAGACTGGTCTGTGTATTCCTTCTCTATCCGCGATCAGGACAGCGCTGACCGCGTGCGGCGTAGCCGCCAAATAGAGAAGTAGTGGTTCTCCTTTGTCAGGAGACACCAAGACTGGTGGACTGGATAAATATGCCTTCACCTCCTGAAACGCTTTTTTGGCCTCCTCGGACCATGCAAAATTGTGATGTTTTCACAGGGTTTTGAAGAAAGGTAGTCCCCTCTCGCCTAGTCGTGATATGAACCGACTTAAGGCCGCCATGTGACCTGCCAGACACTGAACATCCTTCATGGTTGAGGGAGACCTCATCTGTTCGATAGCCCTGATTTTTTCAGGATTAACTTCAATGCTTCTGGAACAAACAAGGAAACCAAGAAGTTTTCCTGAAGAAACCCCATAAGAACATTTCTCTGGGTTTAATTTTATTCCAAAGCGATTCAAATTATAGAAGGTTTCAGCCAGATCATCTAAATGAGACAATCTTTTAGTGCTTTTTACAACCAAGTCGTCTACATATGCTTCGAGATTACTCCCTATCTGGGAAAGAAAGGTCTTTTGCATCAAGCGCTGGTACGTGGAACTTGCGTTCTTGAGACCGAACGGCATTCTGACATAGCAGTAGGTGCTGAACGGGGTGATGAAGGCAGTATTCTCTTCATCTTCTTCTGTCATGCTAATTTGATGATATCCTAAGTAAGCGTCCAGGAAACTCATCAGTTCGCAGCCCGCGGTTGAGTCGACCAGCTGGTCGATGCGGGGAAGGGAAAGTCATCCTTCGGACAGGCACTGTTGAGGCTGGTGTAGTCGACGCACATGCGCCACTTACCATTTGACTTGCGGACCATGACCGGATTTGCAAGCCATTCCGGGTGATTGACCTCGCGGATAAACCCGGCCTTTAGGAGTTTGTCCAACTCCTCTCGGATGGCTTCCTGTTGGTCAACAGCAAAACGCCTGAGCTTTTGCTTTATTGGTCGCTGTCCAGGTCGAATTGCTAATCTGTGCATGATTACCTCCATTGGGACATCGGGCATGTCGGATGGTTTCCACACAAACACATCTGCGTTGGCCCAGAGGAAAGTAATGAGCTCGAGTTCCTATTTGTCATCCAGGCCTGATCTAACCCAAATTGTCTTGGATGGATCATCCGGGTACAACAGAAATAGTTTGAGTTTCTCATCTGGTCGAGGAGCAGCCTTGATCGCGTCAGCGGTGACTATGGCCACCTGAGCGTCCCGGAGGGGAAGTTGGTCCACCATCTCCAAAGATAGCCGGTCACACGTCAGTGGCACGTTGCGACTGCCTTGGATCAAGATGACACCTTTGGGGCCAGGAAACTTGCCGCACTGGTAAGCATAGTGCGTTGCCATCATGAACTTAGCAAGAGTTGGCCTGCCAAAGATTGCATTATAAGCCCACTCACAATCAATTACATCAAAAGTAACCAATTCTGTTCGGAAGTTATCCGGTTCTCCCAGTGTGACTGGGAGGACCACCTGTCCCAACGGCATCATGGAGGGCCAGGAATTATCCCATAAAATGGGTGGATTATGGGCTTGATCTTCGAACGAGGAATCTGCATCTCGTCGAGCGCCTTGACCAATAGGATATCGAAGGAACTTCCTCCGTCGATCAGGACCCTTTTGACTCTCGCGTTACTGATGATTGGGGTAATGACCAGAGGAAGCCTCAATGGTCGAGTAAGCCCCACAGGACAGTCAGAGCGATCAAACGTCAAAGGTGTATCCGACCAATGGGGGTACTGAGGTTCACCAAGGGATGTCCCCATTTGGTTAACCTCTCGATAAAAGGCTTTAAATTGCCTTTTGGAAACAAAAGAGGAGGAACCTTCGAAAATAACATTAACATGATTATGAGGTACCTGGTAAGACATCTCTTCATCCCCGTCGGCGTCTCTTAACCCGCATGCTTGTTCCTTAGTTGGTAAGGTCAGCATCGGTCCAACCCCCTTGTAGAAGTCATCTAACTGCTTCAACCAACTCCTGCAGTTCTTGAGGTCGTGGCCTGCGGAGTTGTGGAGCGGACACCATTTCTTGCCTTCCTGCGGTTAGTCGACTTCTCTGGCTGGTCGGCACTACAACCACCAGAAGCAGTTTTATTTTTAAACGAAGGCTTGTTACCTTTGGTTGAAGGAGGCTTCTCTGCGACGGCGACCTCCCGGTACTGTCCAGAGCGATTCCTTTTCGACTTCTTCGACTTCCCGCCTGACGAAGATTCCGGCTTCTTGCTTGAATCTTCCTTCCTAGCGTCCTTGAGACCTGATTGAAGCAGTAGGTTACCTTTGTCGACCATCCGGTTCCATTCGACAGCCTCGGCTGTGTCAGAATATCGATCAGCCATATCAAAGAGATCGGCTACTGATCGGGGAGGATGGATGAGCAAGGCTTCGGTGAATCTCCGATATCGAACAGCATGTTTAAATGCCCTAATAACAGAGCTATCAGATATGTTCGGGATGGTATTCCTCACCCCAACAAA
Organism: Pharus latifolius; assembly: GCA_019359835.1. NCBI lineage: Eukaryota > Viridiplantae > Streptophyta > Magnoliopsida > Poales > Poaceae > Pharus > Pharus latifolius. The sequence continues at coordinate 42,750,467 of CM033322.1, read as the reverse complement.
TCTCTTGACAAACTGATGAAGGGTTTCGGTCGAAGTTTGCCGTAGTCGATGGAGGTCGTCCTCTTTACCCGGCTTCTGATAACAATTTTGGAAATTGCTGAGGATAGCATCACACAGCATTTCCCAGTTATAGATCGAACCTTCGGGTTGGTTAAACAACCAGGTTCTGGCCTGTCCTTTGAGGACTGTTGGCAGGTAGTTGGCCATGACCCAGTCATCGCCACCTGCCGCTTGGATGACAGTAATGTAGATTTCAAGGAACTCGGAAGGGTTTTGAGTTCCATCGAGCCTCTCTATGGCCCTGGTCTAAACTTGTCTGGCCAAACGACCGCCCGAAGGCCGGGCGAGAAAGCTTTACAACCAACATAGGGACCGTGAACTATCCTGTGGCTCTCGATCAGATGGCGGGCAACCTCACACAATGGAGAGGCCACACGTGGCCCCAAACGAGAATGGACAGGGACTCGATTCCTATCATGAGAACCCTGCGCCCACCTGGACTTGTCCTGCCGGGATGGTATAGGTGGCGGGTGACTCCGTTGAGCAGAACAAGAGTGAGAGTGCTCTCAATTGTGGGAACGTGTTTCCGACCGAGAGGACGCCATAGGGGTCGCCTCAGCTATGACCTCATCTAACCTCTCTACCAGGATTCTAGTGAAGGCCGGTTTCTGCGCATCCGTGACCGTAGGAGGAAAATTACGCATGACCTCCGTGATAGATCGAAGCCGGCCATGCGTACTTCTCCTAGGGGCACTAGGTGTCACCGTTTCTTCGTCCACCGGGAAACGCTCCGCAGGCAAAGAGGGTGTCTGGTCACGTTTGCGACCACGCGATCGTCGGAAAGAACTTGGAGCAGCATCGTAACGAGCCTGCGCATCTTGAAGAGCCTCTAGGGTAGTTCTGCGTAGTTCGTTGTCTTGTTGCTTGAGATCTTGATCCTCCTTTTGTTTGCGTTCCTGTTCTTCCCTAGCAGCCCGTTGATCAGGAGTTTCTTCCGATAAGGCAGCGAACTGTCTAGGGAGAGAGGTCGCCGAGGGAGAAAACATCTCGGTTTGTTCTGAGTCAGACTCAAAATCAAGGAGACGATGGAGGTTATCTGGATCAAAGCTCCCCGGACTGATTTCCTGGTAGACATCATCCTTCCCCTCAGCAGGGTCGTACGACGGACCGGATTCGTCTTCTAACGCATTAAGAACTCAGTGGGTTCTGACCTTGCGTTGGTTGCCTCGTGGTCAATAGACATGATCTGGAGGGTTGATTCGACCTCTGGGACGTCCTCGCCTCCGGTTTCCTCCATAGGGACACGATCGCTAGGAGAAAGCATCGGAATATGAGCATAATCCTCGAGATCGAAATCGTTCTCAGAATCATATGTTCCAGCCATGATTCAGTGAACCTCCGGATGAAAATTAGAACGCCTTGAGAAAGGCCCCATGGTGGGCGCCAGCTGTCGACCATTCGGACTCGGGGTCCTTAGTCGAACTTATGCAGAATTTGTGGGTTGTGAGACCTTTCAGTGTGTCCCTCCGCGAAGGTATGCTGAATCAAAGATAACTAGAACACAGAGAAGTTTATACAGGTTCGGGCCCTCGATGGTGAGAGTAATAGCCCTACATCCTGTTGGGATTTCACTATGTATAGTAAAAAAGAGTTACAAAGTTATGGAAAAGATCTTCACAGGCGAAGATTTTTCCTATATGTTTGTACAAGACAATGCCTGGAAGGCTTGTGAAAGCTATCTAACTTAGGCTACTATCTTCTGATTCTTTGGGCATTTGATTGCTTGATTCGATGATCTGATCATCGACTTATCCCATGCCCTGTTTGATGCATTGGGTTACCCCTTTATATTGGTCGAAAGGGTGCCAAGTCATAACGGCATCGAACAGTTGCTTGGATGCAGTTTTGGCAACTGCCTTTAACCTCCACACAAGTTTAACACGTGATATTCATGGATAACCGCACGTATTAACCTCCTGACGGTTGTCTCCATGCGTGGAAGGATCTTCGGGATACTCGGGATATCCCTGTTGTAGGGACAGAACAATCCCGCGTCCCCTGGTCGAAGGTGTTCTGACCGCGCGTTGTTTGTTATTACCTGTCCATGCACTATCTGCAGTCTTCTGTTCGCGTATGGCATACGAACTCCTGACCGCGCACTAGCTACGGTCTGATCGCATAAAGCCTGCGACCACATGATTGTGCTTCTCGGAGTAACTTGAGTTCGCATTAATAAACACTCATCTGGCTTGAATCTGTCTAGAACCAGTCATGCATTTATTTGAACTAGCTCGGGTATCAATCCTCGTCAGTTTCAGGTGAAGATCTTCAAGAAGCCATGAAGAACATAACCATTGGAGACATCAAGCCAAGAGAAGAAGATCAAGAAGATGATGTCAACATTGAAAACGTTGATCAATGTGTACCACCACCTCACATTGATCCTCTAGAACCAAGTCAAGAAGACGCAGCACAAGAAGAAGCACCAAGACAGCACCAAACGATCACCGAGGATCACCCTCTAGACCAAATATTGGGTGACGTCAGTAATGGTGTTCAAACTCACTCTCGTATTGCTGCATTCTGTGAACATCACTCATTTGTGTCTTCTTTAGAACCTAAACCTGTTAATGAAGCTTTAAATGATCCTGATTGGGTAAATGCCATGCATGAGGAACTTAATAACTTTTCTAGAAGTGAAGTTTGGACCTTAGTATAAAGACCCAAGGATCATAATGTAATTGGAACAAAATGAGTTTTCAGAAATAAGCAAGATGAAAATGGAGTAGTAATTAGAAATAAAGCTCGTCTTGTTGCTCAAGGTTTCACACAAGTCGAAGGTTTAGACTTTGGCGAAACTTTTGCACCTATAGCAAGACTTGAAGCTATTCGTATTATTCTTGCTTATGCATCATGTTTCAATATCAAACTATTTCAAATGGATGTTAAAAGTGCTTTCTTAAATGGTGAAATCTCTGAACTTGTTTTTGTTGAACAACCTCCTGGTTTTGAAGATCCTCAATTTCCAAACCATGTATTTAAATTGTCTAAAGCTCTCTATGGCCTCAAGCAAGCTCCTAGAGCCTGGTATAAGCAACTTAGAGACTTTCTTTTATGAAAAGGTTTTAAAATTGGGAAGGTTGATACAACTTTGTTTACTAAGAAAATTGAAAAAGACTTGTTCATTTGTCAGATATATGTTGATGATATTATATTTGGATCTACTAATGAACATTTCTGTCATGAGTTTGGAGAGATGATGTCTAGGAAGTTCGAGATGTCCATGATCGATGAGCTGAGCTTCTTGCTTGGACTTCAAATCAAGCAACTCAAGAATGGTACGTTCATGAGTCAAACAACGTACGTGAAGGACCTGCTCAAGCACTTTGGGATGGAAGACGCTAAGGCAATCAAAACTCCTATGGCGACAAATGGACAGCTAGATATGGACAAAAGCGGAAAATCGGTCGACTGTAAAATTTATAGGTCTATGATTGGTAGTCTTTTGTATCTTACTGCATCTAGGCCTAATATCAAGTTTAGTGTGTGCTTATGTGCTAGATTTCAGTCAGATCGTAAGTAATGTCATTTAATTGCTCTTAAAAGAATCCATAGGTATTTAAAATGCTATCCTAGTTTAGGTCTTTGGTATCTGAAAGATGCAAATTTTGAATTAATTGAATATTCAGATTCTGATTTTGCTGGGTGCAAGATTGATCGTAAAAGCACATCTGGTAGCTGTTAGTTGTTGGGGAGATCATTAGTATCATGGTCATCTAGGAAACAGAATTTAGTAGCTCTCTCCACAGCTGAAGCTGAATATGTGTCTGCAGGAAGTTGTTGTGCTCAATTATTGTGGATGAAACAGACATTTTTGGATTATGGAATAATATTTGATAAAGTGCCACTCTTATGTGATAATGAAAGTGCCATTAAAACTGCAAATAATCCTGTTCAGCATTCTAGAACTAAGCATATTGAAATACGGTGCCATTTTATTAGAGATCATGTGGCAAAAGGAGGTATTGATGTGAACTATGTCAGAACAGATATGCAACTAGCAGATATTTTCACCAAACCCTTAGATGAATCAAGATTTTGCTTTTTAAGAGGTGAACTGAACATTATTGATATATCTAATGCTAGTTGATGTGCTAAATGTATTTAAAATGCATTATAATATTATTTTATTCCCTCTCTGGTCTTAATTTGCTTCTGGTCGAAATTGACCAAACTGATAGTCAGTTCATCTAACTGACAGTCAGTTTAGTGCTTAGGAGCCTATTCTTAGCCTCTGGTCGAAGTCGTTGACCTAACTGACAGTCAGTTATGTACAATTGATTTTGGTCGTAGCTCCTGTTTGCTTTCGAGTCTCAAACTGACTGTCAGTCTCATACACTGACTGTCAGTTATAAAACTCAGTACTATGAACTGATTGTCAGTGTGGTACACTGATCATCAGTTCCATGTTTCTGGGTTTGGAACTGACTGTCAGTTTATTAAACTGACTGTTAGTTGGGGTCTCCAGATCCCTAAAAACCCCCGTTCTATTTTGCGTCTTCTCGCCGCCGTTGCTCTCTTTTGCACCTCCTCGCCATCGTTGTGCCGCCACCTCGCCGTGCCCCGCCGCCGCATTCTCGCCTCTCCCTTGCGCTCTCCCTTGTTCTACTCACCGCCGGCACTACCGTCCTCGCGCGTCTCGACCTCGTCGGCCATAGCTCCTCTGTTCGCCGGTTTTCTTCACCGGCTCCACATCACCTCGTCGTGGGCCACCATTGTGTCCCTCCTTGTCGTGCGGTGTCTTTCCTTGTCGGCCGATCTGGTCGTTGCAGCCGATTCGTCACCGTCGACCTCCTCTGCTTCGTTCGGCTGTTCTGTTCAGGTCGTTTCTCCCTCTCTGCTTTTCTTTTCAACCATGTCTGACCAACCCGAGTCCTCTTCTCGTCGCATTGCCCGATGGAAGAACGCGGCAAACAGCCATCGATCATCGGGTCAATCGATGGAGACTCGTTCCTCGCCGCCACCAGAGCGTGTCCCCGTGGATTACTCCCAGTGGCACGCAAGCCGCCTTCGCACCCTACAATCCACAAACCCCTATCTCTCACCACGTCCCATTGGTCGCGACGCGTGCGACATCCTTACTTTTTACACAAATCTCCACCTAGACCTGTTCACTAGTGTTTACAGCCGCGCACCCATTTTCGCTCACCGCTCTCTATCATGGGGTACGATCCCCTCTCGCACAGGCATCGTCACCCTCGCAAACCTTTTTGGCTCCGTAGGGATCCGCGACCTTGTCGCCGATTCCTCCCTTCACTGGGCTGACGAACCCATCCGTCAGTTCTACTCCACCGTCTTCGTTTCTCCCCAGGGCGACTTCATCACCTTCATGACGGGCCTCCAGGTTCACGCCGTCACGAAGGAGCAGATTGAGTCTATGCTAGGACTGGTTTGTCCCGCATCTGGGCGCCAGCTCCACACCATTCCAGATCTCGAGCATCGGGAGGTGGCCATACTTTATTCCGGCCCCTTCCAGCTCCATCACATTGCTGGCCTGCGCCATGATGTTGACCTAGCCCTGCGGATCCTTCGTCTCACACTTGTTCCCATGAGCGGAGACAGGGCTAGGATCACCTATCTGGCCCTCCACGTCCTGATCTCTATCTTTCAGGAGGAGCCATTTGATGTTGCTAATCTCATCATCAGTGAGATTCAGCACGTCCTTCTCTCTCCGCGCCGTCAGTTGATATACACTCCGTATATCATGGCGGTGCTCCTGCATATCCGGGCCGTCGACTCTGAGCTCCCGAGGCCCCATCATCCTCTGCTCTTCTATCCTCTGGGCTAGGCTGATCGCCGGCTCGGTGCTCGCCCTGCCGCAGCCGCTAGCCCTGATTCTCCCGCATCAGATGATGATGCTGCGGGGGAGTCAGAGGATGAGGCTCCAGCTTAGGAGACTGCTTCAGCTCCGGCTGCAGGGACAGGCACCAGATCTGCCTCCTCTTCCGCTTCTCGCCTCGATCAGGTGATCCAGGTGCAGCCGCAGATCCTCAGCACCCAGGCGGAGCATCATCAGATGTTGCTTCACTTGCTTGCACAGCAAGAGGAGATACTGCATCATATGCCTGCTTCAGGTTATCCGGTCCCTCGCAAGAGGGCTCGACCAGCTTCGTCTTCTCCGAGCTCTGCATCAGCTCTAGTTGCTCCAGGACTGTCTGCTCCGGCCTCTGCAGCACCAACACCTGCTTCTCCAGCTACAGCTGCTACTCCTGCTGCATCCCCAGTCATCGACCCGACTGCATCTCCAGCAGGCTCCGGAGATATAGCCGTTCTAGGGATCTCTTCTGATGATGAGCATTAGGCTCTATTCTTATGTATTGCCTCCCTTTTTGTGCTTGATGCCAAAGGGGGAGAAGTATTTTATATATGTGACCCTGGATGTATGACTTTTTATATGTTTTAATGTTTTATGATTATTATGGATATGTGGATGATGTTTTTGTGTGGATGATGTTGATTATTATGGATATGATGTTTTTGTTTTATGCAGCTCTGATTCTTGATGATGTTTTTGTGATGTTACGATATTGTGTATATGTGTTTCATCTGTTCTCTGATATATATGTGTGATCGGTTTATACTCTGATATTTGCTTATATGGGGAGATGCATATATTCAGGGTGAGTTATTTCATTTACCTTTTATTGAACACTTGTTGTCATCAATCATCAAAAAGGGGGAGATTGTTGCATCTAGGCCTTCATGTCTAACCCCAATTTTGATGATTAATGAAAACTAAGTGTTTCAGACTGATTGTGTTTTTGAGATTGTTTGATACAGAGCTCCGTTGGGAAGATAGTCAAGATGAACAAGACGAACCCAACGCAAAAGAAGTAAAAACAAGTCGCAAGGAGTGAAGTCCAGACGCAAATCGCAAAAGAGCAAAAAGACCTAAGGTAATATTGTCTTTATTTTCACCGATCTCGGTGTTTAGAGTTGAACGGTTTAGGAAAATTATTTTTAGTCTTTAACCGTACTATAAAGAGGGGTGGCAAAATTCCTCTCTACATCTCCAACATAAACCGAGAAACTTAGGTCATTGCATTGCATCTTTTTGGTTGGATTTGATCTGATATTTGGTTTGAAAGTTTTGGATTTTTAGTTGAGTTTTTTACAATAGAAGATCTTTTCAAATTTATAGAAAGATCTAGGTAGATCTAGTTTTTGCTTCTGTTGACAAAAATGTAGCTCTTAAAATTACCTTTCAAATGAACTATTAAACACCTCTTTTCGACTTCTGGATTTAAAGTTATCACTATTTTTGTTCATACTGACTATCAGTTTGAATGTCAGTTTGTGTTAACTAACAAATGTCCAGAGAGTGTGTTTTTCGGGCTCAAAATTTTTGTACTAAACAGACTGTCAGTTTGGGTTTCAACCACAGTTGTTTTTATATGAGTTTCTATTTGCTTTGGTCGAGTTTTTTGGTCAAACTGACTGTTAGTTGGTGGTTTCAAGTTTCCTTAATCGACCACAAACGGCTAGCTATTTTTTATTTGTAAATTTTGTCGGCCGTTTTGTACGAAACTGAGTGTCAGTGAGGTAAACTTACTATCAGTTTGTGTTGCTGATTTTCAGCCCTAGCTCCAATGGTTCTTTTGATTCTTGAGGCTATAAATAGGGGCTTTGGGCATGAGTTTGATGGAACAAGCAGCCTCCTCTCATACACATTATTGAGCTTTAGTTTCTTATACAAAATCTTGATCTTTTGATAAGGTAAAGTGCTTTTCAGATCCACCGAGTGCTTTCATTCAGTTCATTTTGCATCCTATTAGTTTCTCGGTGAGTGTTTGGAGGTCTAGAAAAGACCTCGCTGCCTATTACTCTTGATGAGTGCCCTCACCTAGATGGTTCAAAGGCGTGGCCGTTGACCTCTCCAGTTCAGAGATTGTCGGAGAGGCTCGGCAAGTTTGTACAAGGCATCGGTGCTCGCCTTTCCGGAGTGGACAAGGAGTAACCATTAGTGGATAATATCCTTCGTGGATATTGAAGCAAGACTCAATTTATTTAAGTGCTTCAACGAGGATTAGGGGAGACTGGAAGAGTCTCCGAGACGTCGGTAAAAAATTCGTTGTGTTCGTTCTCTCATTCTTTTCTTATTAATATATTTAACTACATTTGATTTCTTTATTTGCAAATATTTGTTTCAAATTGAAGTTTTTAAAAGCCTCCTATTTACCCCCCCTCTAGTCGGCATTCTTGATCCTACATCTAGAACTAAGCATATTGAAATACGGCACCATTTTATAAGAGATCATGTGGCAAAAGGGAATATAGATGTGAGTTACATCAGAACTAAATTGCAATTAGCAGATATTTTCACCAAACCCCTAGATGAAACTAGATTTTGCTTTCTCAGAGGTGAATTGAACATTATTGATATTTCAAATGCTAGTTGATATGTTAAATATATTAAAATATATGTTATCCTCTATCTGGTCCAATTGTTTGTCCATACTGACAGTCAGCATGACAAACTAACTGTCAATTCCTTTGTTCAGGAGTCTGGTCGTAGTCTCTAGTCGAAGTCGTTGACCATGCTGACAGTCAGTTTCACACACTAATTGTCAGTTATGTACTTCAACTTTGGTCGTAGCCTTTGGTCAAAATTGGTGACCCACACTGACTGTCAGTTTTACACACTGACTGTCAGTTTCAAATCTCAGGTTTTTGTGCTTATTGTTAGTGCTTCACACTGATTGTCAGTTTCAAAACCCTGGTTTTTGAACTGACTGTCAGTATATCATACTGATTGTCAGTATGGGTACCCCGAGCCTAAAACCCTAGCTTTCTTTTTATAGTCTCTTCTCCTCGTCTTCACCGCCAGTGACTTTTTCGTCGTTCTGAGCCTCGCCGCTCCTCACAGCCGGTGCCTCACCTCACCACACCATCTCCTCACCGCACCGTCGCATCGCCGTACCGCGCCACCGCCTTGCTGCGCCGCCGTGTGTTGCCTCAGCACCGCACCATACCCCACCGCCTCCTTCCCATGCCGTGTCTCCACCTCTCCGTGCTGTTCCTCCTCGTCGTGTTTGACCTGTCTCTCGCCGGTCGATCTGTCTGACTCTGCTCACCGCCGTCGTCTCGTCGTCACCGGCTTCCTCTGTTTTTCATCTCCTAAAAGATCCCTATTTCTCTCCTCTGTTTTGTTTAGCCATGTCTGATCAGCCCTCGTCTTCATCTCGACGCATTTCCCGTCGAAAGAACGCTGCAGACAGCAGTCGTTCGACGGGCTAGCTGTCTGAGACCCGATCCTCGCTGCAGCCCGAGCGTGTCCCCGTGGATTATTTCCGGTGGCACGCAAGTCACCTTCGCACCCTCCGCGCCACAAACCCCTACCTATCCCCGCGTCCCACTGCTCGCGACGGCTGCAGTGTTCTCACTTTCTTCACGAACCTGCAACTTGACCTATTCACCAGCATCTACAGCCGCGTCCCCATTTTCGCGCATCGCTCTCTGTCTTGGCAGACGATTGCCTCTCGTACAGGCATCATCTCCCAGGCAGACTCTTTTCCTTTTGTCGGGATCAGGGATCTTGTCTGTGATTCTTCTCTTCACTAGGCCGATGAGCCCATCCGGCAGTTCTATGCCACTGTCTTCATCCCTCCCCAGCGCGACTCACTGACCTTCATGACAGGCCTCCAGGTTCACACTGTCACGAAAAAGCAGCTTGAGGCCGCCCTCAGACTGATTCGCCCAGCTTCTGGCCGCCAGCTCCATACCCTTCCTGACCTTGAGCATCGGGAGGTGGCCATGCTCTATTCCGGCCTCTTCCAGCTTCGTCACATCGCTGGCCTGCGCCACGATGGCGATTTGGCACTGCGGATCCTCCGTCTCACTTTGGTCCCAATGACCGAAGGCAGGGCCAGAGTCACTTACCTTGCCCTCCACGTCTTGATCTCCATCTTTCAGGAGGAGCCATTCGACGTTGCTGACCTCATCATCAATGAGATTCAGCATGTCCTTCTTTCTCCACATCGCCAGCTGCTGTATGCTCCATACATCATGGCGATGCTTCTTCATATCAGGGCCGTCGATTCTGAGCTTCCTCAGCCCCATCATCCACTTCTGTTCTACTCTCCAGGCCAGGCCGATCAGCGTTTTGGTGCCCGCCCTACAGCTGCAGCTGGACCTGACTCTTCTGCATCTGACGACGATGCAGCTGGTGAGTCGGGCGATGAGGCTGCAGGATAGGCAGCAGATCCGGATCCTACCGGAGACACAGGCACTGGATCCTCCTCCGCCTCTCAGCTCGATCAGGTGATCCAAACACAGCAGTAGATTCTGTGCACCCAGGTGGAGTACCACCAGATTCTGCTTCGTCTACTTGTCCAGCACAAGCAGATTCTGGCTCGCTTGCCTTCATCCAGTGCATCTGTCCCTGACAAGAGGGCCCACCCAACTTCTTCATCGCTAGGATCAGCTTCAGGTCCTGCGGCTCCAACCCCTGTTGTGCCGGCCTCCGTTACCCCAGCTTCTCCCATGGATGACCCGACTGGATCTCTAGCAGGCTCTGGAGATACAGCCGTTTTAGGTCTCTCCAGTGAGGAGGATTAGGCTATAGTTTCTATCAGCTCCCGCCTTTTTGTGCTTGATGCCAAAGGGGGAGAATTTTGTATGACTTTATATGTCTTGTTTTGATCGATAGTTTTTATGACATGTCATGGATATATTTATTGTTATATGGTTGTCATGTCTGGATGATTTGATGTATGGATGTTTTACCACTTGTTATATATGATGATTCAGTTTTTATATGATGTTGATTGATCATTATTGATGTATGGTTTATGATCTGAACTTATCATTATATCATGATATCCCATGCATATATTTAGGGGGAGTTATTGCTTTTATTATTTTTGAACATTTGTTGTCATCAATCATCAAAAAGTGGGAGATTGTTGCAATTAGGCTTTTATGCCAGATCTGATTTTGATGATTAATGAAAACAAGAGTTTCAGATTAATTGTGTTTTTGAGATATTTTGATACAGAGTTCAGTTGGGAAGACATTCAAGATAATCAAGTTGAACCCAACATAAAAGAGAAAAAGCACAAGTCACAAGATACTAAGACGAGACATAAATCGCAGAATGAAAGATGCAAAGAACCAGAGGTAATATTTATTTTCATTTTGACCGATCTTGGTGTTTGGAGTTTGATCGGTTTATAGATATCTGTTTTTAGTTTTAACCGTACTATAAAAAGGGGTTGCAAGTCCTCTCTACATTTCCAACAGAAACCGAGAAACTAATAGGTCACTCCATTGCATTCTTTTCGATTGGATTTGATTTGGTTTTTCAGTTGAGTTTTTGAAAGTAGAAGTGTTTTTGTATTTTATAGAAAGATCTAGGCAGATCTGGCTTTTGCTTATGCTGACAAAAATATAGTCCTTTAAATTATCTTTAAAACGAGCTATCAAAGACTTAAATTGGACCTTTGGATCAAAAGTTATCACTGTTTTTATCCATGCTGACTGTAAGTATGCTATGCTAACTGTCAGTCTGAATGTCAGTCTGTTTAAACTGACATTTGTCTAGAGAGTGTGTTTTTTGTGCCAAAAATCTTTTGAACTAAACTGACTGTCAGTATGAGTTTCGACCTCGAGCTGATTGTTTTGAGTTTCTATTTTATCTAGTCATTTTTGTGGTCGATACTGACTATCAGTATATGATGCTGACTATCAGTATGAGATGTTAGTTTCCATATACGGCCATAAACGGCTAGCATAGTTTTATCCGTAATTTTTATCAGCTGTTGAGGTAGATACTGACTATCAGTTCGTGCTGTTTTATTTCCTTTTTCAACCTCAAACGGCTTGCTGAGTTTTCTCCGCAAATTGCTTCGCACTGGTCGTGACCTGTCGTGGTATTAAGAATACCCCGGCAGGTTTTGAAGACGATCCTAGCGGAGATTACGCAGCGCGGGTTGACCGGGTGATCGGTCCTCCCCCGCCGGACAAACACAAGAATTGACACGTGGATTTATACAGGTTCGGGTCCCGGTGGGGGCCCTAGTCCTGTTGACGCGCTCTCGACCGGAGCCGGCTGGGGAGGCTCTCTCCAGGGGAGAGGCTTCCGGAGCACGTCTGTGAGCTTAGCTATTCCAAATAATAATGAGCTGATCCTTTACAACAGAGGGGTACAAGGGCTATTTATAGCCCCAAAAAGAAGCAAAAAGCCTAAACTACCCCGGAAGCCACCGTCGGATTGAAGGGTAGGACCGTCCTTCTCCCGGTCAAACGCCTTGGATGCTTGACAGGTGGTCGCTGATTCCCGAGGCGTCCCTCGCGTGACCTGCACGTGATAAACAAACAGGGATTTTACCTTTTAGGAGGGCGATGACATCCGGGACCCCTTCCGGAGAGCAGGGTCCCGGGAGCCTAAAAGGCGGCGCCCAGGGCAGGCACCGGGGGCCACTGTCCCCGGGCGAATGGCGGCGCCCGGGACTCGCCCGGGGGGGCAAGGTCCCGGCAGCCAAAACGCGGCGCCCGGGACATACCCCGGAGGCACGGTCCCGGGAGCCTAAAAGGCGGCGCCCGGGGCAGGCACCGGAGGCCACTGTCCCCGGGCAACACGGTCCCGGGGGCCAAATGGCGGCGCCCGGGGCAGGCACCGGAGGCCACTGTCCCCGGGCAAATGGCGGCGCCTGGGACCCGCCCGGGGGGCACGGTCCCGGGGGCCAAATGGCGGCACCCGGGGCAGGCACCGGAGGCCACTGTCCCCGGGCAAATGGCGGCGCCCGGGACACGCCCGGGGGGCGAGGTCCCGGGCGCCAAAAGGCGGCGCCCGGGGCAGGCACTGGGGGCCACTGTCCCCGGGCGAATGGCGGCGCCCGGGACTCGCCCGGGGGGCCAGGTCCCGGTTGCCAAAAGGCGGCCCCCGGGACATACCCCGGAGGCACGGTCCCGGGAGCCTAAACGGCGGCGCCCGGGGCAGGCACCGGAGGCCACTGTCCCCGGGCAAATGGCGGCGCCCGGGGCAGGCACCGGAGGCCACTGTCCCCGGGCAATCATGAACTTACCTGGACTTGACCGCGTGGAGATTTCCCCCAACAGCAGCCCCCCATGCCCTCCGGGGACGAAGCTTGAGCCCCCGGAGGGAATGGTTACGGTACCGGGAAAATCTCCGGGCGAAACCTCCGAACGAAAATCACCGGACCCCCGGCGACGCTTCGGTTTCTGTGCCGGGCGCTTTATGGCCGCGCCGTTTTCGCAATAAATGCACGCGTGGTTCGAACTGGCGTCTCGATTTACGCGCCCGTCCCTTCGTTTTCCGCGCACGGTTTGAATTTCAGTGGTCCTGATTGCTCCGAGGGGGCCACGTGGCGCGCATCTGGGTCACGGCCAACCTCTATAAATAGGGCCTTAGGGGGCCCCGGAAGCTCATTCCAAATCTTCAACTCTAGCTTCAGCTCTCCCTGTAGCGCTCTTCCGGTAGCTTCTCCGGTAGCCTTTTCCGGTAGCGAGCGTCCGGGAGTTGTAGACGTAGCCACCTGAAAACTTAGCCACCCATCAAGAGAGACTAACCTTATGGCGCCCAAAGGTCGAATGAAGACCACGGAGGTGCCTCCGGAGGAAATCCCCGTGGATTTCCTCTGGGCCTCCGAATTCTCGGCCTCAGACGCGGAGTCCTTGGTCGAGAAGGGCATTGTCGCGGAAGGGGACATCCGGGTCCCCTTAAAGAGGGACGGAGCCCCTCGCCCCAGGCCCAGAGAGGTTGTGGCCTTTGAGGCCTTCCTCGAGGCAGGGCTCCGGCTCCAAGTGCACCCGATGCTCCGGGAGTTCCTGAAGGAGTACGGGGTGGCGCTCAACCACCTCACCCCCAACGCCCTCGTCTGGATGGGTCTCTTCATCTGGCTGTACGAGTCGGCGACCGGGCGGGAGCCCACCCTCCGCGCCTTCCGGTACTTTTACGAGCCGGCAGCGCGGAGCTCCCACCTGGTGAAGGGAGGACCGAAGTCCCCCTTCGGCTCGGTGATGGTCCAAATGCTGCCCTCCCGGGTGGCGGACTACCCGGCGGCGGCCTCCCGGGACCATTGGGGGGACTGGCTCCGGAGGTGGTTCTACCTCCGGGTCCGGGACGAGGCGGTGGTCTACGCCCCGGAGCCTCCCACCTACAGCCGGTCATCCGCACCGAAGCCGCCGGTGTGGACGGACGAGGAGTTCGAGCTCCTCGGGAAGGTGGTGCTGACGAAGAAGGCCCGCTCGATGCGAGACGCCGCGGAGGAGCTGGCGCTCCTACGGCTTTCCCCCTTCTCACGCGGGAGAAGGGGGATCGGCATGGGCCCGGAGCAGCGGCCTCCAGTGAAGCCGGTGATACGGCGTAAGTACCCTGCACTTTCGCACATGATTTTGTATGAAAATTGACTAACTCTTTACCTCTTGCAGTACGCCCGTATCCGGCGGAGAGGGACAGGGCGGAGCACCTCCTGGGGAGGTACTTTGCCGACGAACACGAGCGCATCGTGCACCTCGTGGGGGAGGGGCCTCCCCGGAACCTGGTGGCCGAGGCCTACGGGCTCAGGCTTCCGGAGAGGAAGCCCCTTCCCACCCCCGGGTCTCATAAGCGGGGGAAGGATGCGGCCGGGGGCTCGGAGCCCAAAAGGCCCCTGGTCCAAAAGACCCCCGCCCCGGCGACGACGCCGGTGAGGGCCCGGGACACGGCTCCCGGAGCCGAACATGCTCGGGCGGCGCCCCGGGCAGAGGCGACGCCTCCGCCCCCGGAGGCCCCCGTCGAGGCCCGGGGGAAGGAGGTTGTTATCGGCGGGGCGGGGTCCAATTCCGCGGACTACGCCCCGTCGCCAGTTCGAGTGGCGCTCCTCTCGCCTCTCCCGGCGGCATTGGCGCCGGAGAGGCTGGAGGTGAGGTTCTCGGAGGCGGAGCCTCCGTGCCTCTGGCCGGTGGACAACGAGGGGGGGAGCCCCTCGGTCTACGTGGTCCCCCCAGAGCAGGAGGCCCCGAGGGCCCTTCGGCCTGGGGCGGGGAAAGGCCCGATGATCCCCCCCCCGAGCAGAGAACCCCGCCCAATCTTCGTCTTCGTCTTCGGAGGAAACTTCGTCGACGAAGACGCCGGCGACGCCGGCCGTGCTCCCGGATTCTGAGGTCCGGGGGCCCTCTCCCGGCCGCGATGGGAGGGCCGGGCAAGATACCTCCCTACTTCCCGCGGGGGAGGTGGCCCGCTACGCGGAGGGCAAGATACCTCCCTACGGTCCCACGAGCGTTTTGAGGGGCTCGAGTCCCTCGGAGCCCAGGTAACCCGAGCTCTTAATACTTCGGCTTTTTTCCTGCACTTTAGATTTTGCTAACTCTTTATGTATTTTGTAGGTAGCGACTGTTACCTGGGGCCTTGAGCAGCGGGGCACCCGGCTGCTCAAGGAGGCGGAGAGCCGGGCAGCGGCTTGCGTGGAGCAGCGGGAGGCGGCCCTCCGGGAGCGGGACGAAGCTCTTGATAAGCTGTCCCGGGCCCGGGCCCAGGTGCACCTTTCGGAGGGCGCCTACATCCGCCTCCGAGAGGAGGCCAAGGTGAGGGAGAAGGCGCTCCGGGAGCTCAAGAGCTCCAGCGTCCGGGCGCTGTCGGACGCGGGCCGCTCCGTCCGCTCGGCCTTGGAAAGCCTTGGCGTTAGCCTGGGCTCCGGGAGCGGCCCGGAGGTGCCCCCGGCGACCCTCGCGGAGGCTGTGCGTTTTCTTAACGCACAAGTCTCCGCCATCCCGGAGGCTGCGGACGTCCGGGCACGGGGCCGGGCGATCCCCGTCATCGCGGCCGCCGCGGGGCTCGTTGACTACCGGGGGGTCGGCGCCCGGGCGATCGGGGGCCGCATCCCCCGGAGCTTCCCGGAGCCCTTCGAGCCAACGCGCCGGGAGATTGAGCTGCTGGCGGGGGAGTTCTACGACCGGATCACCCGGACGAGGTTCCCGACACCGGCGCCTCCGGCCGCAGATACTCCTGCCCCGGCCTCGGAGGAGGCCCCCCGGGGGGAGGACCCCAATGCTAAAGTATGAGCCTCCCCCCGGGTCTTTAGCTAGGACCCCTTTTTATTTTGTTAGACATTTTGATTCCGGTAGCTTCTTAGGAGAAGCCCCGGGCACTTGTACAAAAATCATTTTGCAATGGAATATATTTCAAATTTTCTAAGTCTTTGCGATGAAATGTTACCAGGGTTCCCGGGGGGTTACTTCCGGGCAACGGTCCGGGAGAGGCTCTCCCGGGGACGCCCAAGCGGCTTTGATTTTGCTGAGCCTTGTCTCCGGGGAGCGCGACGGGGGTACTGCCCGGGAGCCTGTCCGGTTGAGGTGGCGCCCGGAGTGGCACTTGGACAATTTCGACAATAGCCGTGCCGAACTATCCCCCCCGCGTCCGGAGGCCCAGATGGTACCACCCCTCCGGATACTTCCACCGGCGGGGTACGAGTTTTGGCCCGAAGATGTGCTCCGGGACTCGCAGCATCGCGTGCAGGCCCTGTACCGGGACTTGGCCCAGGAGCTGAGGGAGCGCCTCCGGGAGCTTTAGGGGTAGGAGCCTTAGGCTTGTTAGAAATCCCCCGGGTTAGGACCCGGGTTGTATCTTTCCTGAAGCCCACCGGAGGGGGAGCGTGTCCTCCGGGTTTCCCGATAAATAAAGCTCCTTTCTGTTGATTGCTTTGTCTTATTTTTTCTTCTTGTATGGTCTGTGGGGCTCATCTTCAAAAGAATGAGCTATGTTTGTTCGTGGGTGACCCGGGTGCCCCCTGTCCCCCCCCCCCCCCCCCCCCGCCCACAGCGGGCCGGAGGAGGCCTCCGCGCGCTGTGGGGGTAACAGGGTCCCCGGGGGGAGCATAACCTGTAGGAGAAATATTTTCTAAGTTAGAAAATTGTAAAAACAGGATTTCCGAGGGAGGGACCTTCCGGGGTGCCCGGGGGCAGTTCATCCGGCCGCCGGGAGAGCGGGGAACCAGGAACAAGGCGCGGAAGGGGCTCATGAAAAGCCAATGACCTCCGGAGGGGAGCTTCCCGGGAGACTTCGTCCGGTCGCCGTGAGAACGGGGAACCGGGAATAATGTCTCCGGGGGAAAATATATCTGAGAAATCCATATCTTCGTAAAGCAATTGTCCGGTCGCCGTGAGAACGGGGAGCCGGAATAAGGCCTCCGGGAGATAATCATCCGGTCGCCGTGAGAACTGGGAGCCGGGAATAAGGTCTTCGAGAGGTAATCATCCGGTCGCCGTGAGAACGGGGAGCCGGGAATAAGGCCTCCGAGAGATAATCATCCGGTCACCGTGAGAACGGGGAGCCGGGAATAAGGTCTCCCCTGAGAAATCCCTTGGACATCCCGCTGGGGAGAGCGTCCACTCTCGGAGGAGGAAGAAAATCCAGAAAGCCATTAGACGTCCCGCTGAGGAGAGCGTCTACTCCCGGAGGAGGAAGTGCCCGAAGACGGGTCTTGAGTGTTTGGGTAGGGGACTAATCTCCCAAAATGACTCGTTACCGCGGCCGCTGGGGACCGGGTTGCCGCTTACACCCTCAGTCCACGAGGGCTGTTCGTAAGCCGCCCTTCAGGAGGGACTTGCTGGGTCAGGGCCCACTTCCTCACGGAGAGGGCATCCTCGCGGGGAGGGCTTCCTCACGGGGAGGGCATCTTCACGGGGAAGGCATCCTCGCAGGGAGGGCGTCGCCACTAGGGGCGGTCAATAAGAACCTGCAGTGAGACAGTTGAAGAATAAAGGCTATGCATTGATTAACAAAATATACAAAGCCCCCCCCTGCAAAACCGCGAAGGGGGGGAAAAGGAAGCTACAGTGTCCCTCCTCCCCCTCCGGCGTGATCGCTCCGGGGGAGGGGACAGGCCCTGTAACATCCTGAGTTTTGGGGTGAAAAGTTTCTTTCTTAAAAAGCATGCATGCATGTATCTGTAGTATTAGCCAGATCAGTATCTATCCTAAGCCTAAAATCTCCAAAATCTATCCTGTGATCTCAAATCAAGATCAGATTATTCAGATATGATCTATCAGTTACTTTGAACTTAAAAGTCTTCAGAACCTAGATCCAATTCTATCTCTAACTCCCAGAATTATCAACTTCTTCTGTTTTCGAAAACAGAAATACTTTATATTACCCAAATACCCTAAGTTTCAGAAGTGCAGATTTAATCAAAATCTTGACCAAGTTCAGACCAGATTATTCCTGGAATATGATCATGGGTATGTCAATACCTTAATATAAAAAGTTGACAGCCAGATTCTGCTATCTAGACTCTTTTCACAAATTAGTCCAAGAATTATCGCAAAATAGTCCTTATCTGTTATCTGAAAATCCAAAAAGGCTAAAATCTCCAGATTAACTTCAAACTCAAAATCTCTTCAGCAAATCTTTTCTAAATGCTATTTGTCACAAGTTTCTCTTCTGTTCAAATTCCAAAATCTCATCCTAAATCCCAGAATTCGAAATCAATTGAAATTCAGATTTCAATTACCCTAAAATACCCTATTTTCAGTTCATATCAAAAATCATCCGAACATTTCAAATTTTATCTTCAATCTGTGCCAAATCGTTTGTTGAATCAAGTTTGCCAAATCAGCAGAATCAAAATCAGATCAAACCTTCCAAATCTCCAGAATTACAGATCAGTCCAAATCAAGAAATCGGAAATTGCAATCA
Source organism: Pharus latifolius (assembly GCA_019359835.1). NCBI lineage: Eukaryota > Viridiplantae > Streptophyta > Magnoliopsida > Poales > Poaceae > Pharus > Pharus latifolius. The sequence continues at coordinate 42,731,773 of CM033322.1, read as the reverse complement.
GGCCCCTAATTCGACCAGGGCAGTAGCCAGTGCACGACCAGAAGCTTCGCCGTGCATTTGCGCCGTGCTTGCTCGCCGCCGGCCACGCCTCGCCTGCGCCTGAGCTCGTACTCACTTGAGTTGCATGTGCACACGCGTCCACGCCCCAGCCATCGCCGTGGCAACGCCGTTGAACAGCTTGCTCCCGTGCGTGACCGTTGTTAGCATTTGCTTGCCACGTTGCTTTGCATTGCCAGCTCCAGTTGCCACTGCTTGCACCGCCCGACAATGTGGAGTTCCAAAGAGCCGACAAGCTGAGCAGTAGTCACCTCGCCTGTGCACCGTCGCTTCACCGCTCGCCGTTGTTACTTCTGCGCCCGGCAACTCATATCAACTGACACCGATTTATTGCTATTACAACCTTGCAAGCTTCGCCCTCTGCTCTATTTAAGCTACCAGTACCCTGTGTCATCTCCCCTTCACCAGGACTTAGCCAAATTTCCAAATCTCCTCGCCGTCGTCTTCTTCTCCGGCGAGTCCAGATTGAGGCCTCACGGTGCCAGCACGCCCTGCTGCACCTCTCACCAAATTAACCGCACCAGAAGGTATAGCTCATCTCCCTCATCATGCTGTACCATCTAATTGAGTTATATTGCATCCAGTCGCCGGTGATCGCCGGAATTCCCAATTGCCCTGTTCCGGCAATGCAGACCAAATCACTTCGAATTAGCTCTCGAACTTGTGAAGAAAAATGATCAGTGAACCTTTTAAAGCAAGCCTATGCATCAATATCTCCAGATTGAGCTCGAATTGAAGTTTTCCCCAGTTTTGAGCTTCTCCAGAAACCGGCGATCGTCGCCAGGCCACACCGGCCATCCTCCGACCAAATTGATTATGCAGATAGCTTTCTCTTACCCTTCTATCACTCCTCAAGCTTGGAATCGAGTTCTTTCGGCCTGTATCAAAAAGCCCCAAATCTCATGTCATCTTCTCCGGCGCAGTTCACCGGAAACCTATTCCTGGCCGTTTCAGCTTCATCTACTTTGTCATTCAGGTGTGCCCCAACTTCCTGAGCATATTTGTCTTCTAGCTCGATCTCTGAAACTGCCCAGAATTCAAGTTACAGCTATGCCAAGATTTCTGTCCAGTGGCTTCACTGTGCCGTGTCGCCACCACACTTCTCCTTCGAAATTCATCACCTTCCAGCCATCTTCAGCTTTGAATCCTGTTGAATGATTTGTTCCTGTTAGCAATGCCTACCTCCCAGACAAAGTGGTGCATCATTTGGAGCTCCAGATCAAAAGTTATGCCAAGCCCTAGTTTCTGGCCATGTCAAGATCAATGCCAGACTACGTCAGTCAGTGGCATTAGCCCTTTTCACTCCCTTCCAGATATGCATTTTGGGCATAACTTTGTCCCTTAGATTCCTGAGGTTGTGATCAACATTTTCTTCTTCTATCACAACTTGATTTGAGCCCTTGAATTATATTTGCCGCTAAACCCTAATTTTTGACACTGTCTCAGTGCATGCCAGCCAATGGCATTGGCCTTGTTTACCCACTTCTGATTGTGCATTTTGAAAGCCACTTTGTCCACTGAATTTGTAGAGTTTTGATCTACATTTTATTCTACTACCACAAGTTGAGATAACCCCTCTATCATTCATCGACCCTATGTCGATGCTTTGAACCGAATGTCGACCTAAAGACGTTCGCTGTTTTTGAGCGAACCAGTCGCAACCTTGATATCATTCTGATATTTTGAGACATTTGGAACCTTGTAAACCTTTGACAGCTAATCTTAACATTGGTTTCCTTAACTTAACCCTAATCAGCCTCTAAACCCAATCATTTCAGAATCATCAAGACTTCATCTTTGCATCATTGCATATAGTATAATAATGTATGGAAAAGATTATGATTATTGGTTGTTTATTGATTGGAGAGCAGATCAAGAGCCCGAGTTCGAGGACTTCACTGCGGATCCGACGTCGACTGCTGTATTTTACGACGCGGAAGGCAAGTCATATCCTTGGTCATCTTGAACCTATATTTTAAATGTTGCCATAATATAACCTTGAATATAGGCAATATTGCATGTGAATGATTGAGAATGGCTGATTTATCAATTGACAGTACTAAACTGGTTATCTGTGAAATGTGAAATAAACAAGTTTTGAGCCATGAACTATTATATGTATTTATATACTTATATTCATGAAATAAAACCCCTAGCCGTGACCAGAAAAATGGTATGGATGGCTGTAGCACTGGAGGTGCTAGACTGCAAAGGAATGCAGGCACTGAAGGTGCAGGGTTGTGGATGGTCTGGTCATTGGCATATAAGGACTAGAACCTTGTGTTGTGCGTCTAGTGGCATGAACAGCGTGCTAACCGCAAGCCTGGTATGGGACAGGCCTGAACAAGTAATTATGTGGATCGCACATGAAACCCCTGAATGAGATGTGTAGTGATGCACGATAAACACGGAGCGCGGCTCCCACACATATCACTGAAGGTGATCAAGCACGCTGACCCAGTAATGGGAATAAGCAAAGGGGTGGAGGTTTGGATACAACCTGCCACAACTGTGCCTCGCTGAGAGCCACAGGGTCGGGGGTGAATTGTGAGTAAAACATAACAAAAGTTCTTGTTATTTCCACCTTGCCGCTCACAGTATGAAGTGAGTCAGGGGTCCAATCATTTTGTTATGATAGGAAAGGTTTGAAAGTGGAATATCTTGCGGGTAAATTGGTACCTCAATGCAGAGTTAAAAACATATTCGAATACTCCGAGCTCCCGGGTTTATAGGAGTCTGCTGCGGTGGATTAAATCCACGGGGTGTGACACAAGTACTATTTTCTAAATAAAATATGTTTAATTAAGATTACCCAAATGACATGTGTTGTCATGATAAGGAGTGCTGCCGTGGGCTGTCGTGTGTCGACGTGTCGCGGTAGTGCTATAATCTAGTGAACATGATTGATGATGATATATTATGAAAAGTGCTGCCATAAGATGACATGAGAAAGGAAAAGATTATTTTACAAATATCCATAATTCTTGACTAGTCTAGGTTCATATCATCACTACTATATGTATCTACTCTTACCTATGACTTGCTGAGTACGTAAGTACTCACCCTTGCAACATTCAACTCAATAGATGGAGCCTACTTTGATCAAGATGATGGCACGGAATACTACATGGATCCAGAAGGAGGAGAATCAGTTCCGCCAGAACCCTGAAGTGTGTTGTTCTGCCGTCAACTTCTTTTGTGGGAGGGTCACCTATCTTCTGCTGCGTAGTTAAATATTTTGTTAAACCCTGAATGCCTTGTAGGCATTGTAATCCCCTTTATGTAATATTAAGGCCAGCTGGCCACACTGCTTAATATTTTGTGAGTACTCTGTTGCAATGTAATATACTCCTGAGTTTGACTCATCCTGGGAAGTCAAAGGTTTGTGGTTTGGGACTAGCTGCAGCGAGCTAGGTCTCTACAGGAGTAGTCGTTGTCCCAGTCTCGGGGCGCGACAGGCCCGTAAGGCTAGACGTAGAACTTGCGAAGTAAACGCAAGTTCCAGGTGTGCTTCAGCTCCTGCTCTTGAAGGTTGGAGAGCTTGTAGGCCCCCGAGCCTAGGACAGCGGAGATCCTGTAGGGGCCCTCCCACTTGGGGGAGAGCTTACCCAGGGCTTGGGGGTCTGTGACGCGCTTGAGGACAAGGTCCCCAAGGCGGAAAGCTCTCTCGCGCACGCGCTGGTTGTATGCGCGCGACATCTCGCACTCGTAGATGGCGTGGCGGAGGAGCGCTCGGTCGCGTTCCTCCTCCACGAGGTCGATTTCCGACCGCCAGTTGTCTTCGTTGGCCCGGTAGGCTGCGGTCGTGGCTCCGTTCAGGAGCTCGACCCGCAGCGACCGGAGGCCGATCTCCAGGGGGAGGACTGCCTCCGCCCCGTAGACCAGGGAGAAGGGAGCACGCCCTGTGGCCCTGGACGGGGTCGTGCGCATCGAGCAGAGGATGCTAGGAAGCTCCTCTGCCCACGCGCCCCGTTTGGAAGCGGTTTGCTCGAGTCTCCGGCGTAACCCCTGTAGGATTACGCCATTGACCCTCTCGACGGCCCCGTTGCTTTGAGGATGGGCCACTGAGGCGAAGTGGATGACGATCCCCAGGCCTTCGCAGAATTCCCGGAAATAAGCCGAGTCGAATTGGGTCCCGTTGTCCACGGTGATTTCCCGGGGGACACCAAAACGACAAACGACGTTTTTCCAGAAAAACCGCTGAACGACCCGGGAGGTGATGCTAGCCAAGGGCTCCGCCTCAACCCACTTTGTGAAGTAGTCGACCGCGACTACCGCATACTTGTATCCTCCGGGCGCTGGGGGGAAGGGCCCTAAGAGGTCCATCCCCCAGCGCACGAAGGGCCAAGTGATGGGGATAGTCCGCAGCGCTACAAGGGGGAGATTCGAGCCCTTGGCCATCTTCTGGCATGCTTCGCACGCGGAGACACGGTCTCGCGCGTCGCGCATGACTGTAGGCCAGTAGAAGCCCTGCCGAAGGGCCTTGGCGGCGATGGCACGCGGGGCTAGGTGAGAACCACAGCTCCCCGCGTGAATGTCTTCCAGGAGTTGAAGTCCCTCCGACCGGGGGAGGCAGCGCAGGAGGGCTGAAGCCCCCCGCTTGTAGAGCCTTCCCTCCAGCTGGAGATATGCCCGGGCTTTGGCCCGGAGGCGCTTAGCCTCGGTCTCGTCGGGAGGGTCCCCCTCCCCCTTGATGAAGGAGATGAGGGGATCCATCCATGATGACGGCCGGACGATCTCGGCGACCTCCGGGACCGGAGGCTCGGGGCCTGCGTCCGGGGAGGCCACCGAGGGCTTCGTGATTGTTTCCAAGAAGGCCCCCTTGGGGAGCGTTTCCCGGGCGCTTGCCGCCCGGGCCAGGGCATCAGCCTGGTCATTCTCCTTTCGAGGGATATGCCGGGCCTCGAGGCCGTCGTAGTGCCTCTCCATCTTCCGTACTTCCTGCAAGTAAAGACTTAGATTTGCGTCATGGCACAGGTAAGACTTGTCCATTTGGCAGACAACAAGCTGAGAGTCTCCCTTCACTAGGAGGCGTCGGATCCCCAGGGAGCGCGCAAGGCGCATCCCGAGGAGCAGAGCCTCGTATTCGGCGACGTTGTTGGTTGCGGGGAACTCGAGCCGAGCGGCGTACTCGAGCTCCTTCCCCTCGGGGCTTCGGAGGACTACCCCCGCGCCAGCCCCGGCGAGACACAGCGACCCGTCGAACAGCAAGGTCCAATGGTCACTGCGTCGGGGCGGCACAGGGAGATCTTCGTCCCCGGACCCAGAGGCGGGAGTCCATTCTGCGACGTAGTCGGCGAGGACCTGCGACTTGATCGCGGAGCGGCCGGTAAGGGACAGGGAGAAGGGGGCAAGCTCGGCCCCCCACTTCCCAATCCGACCGGTGGCTTCTTTATTCCGCAGCACCTCCCCCAGGGGGAGGGACGACGGGACGGTGATGGGGTGCCCCAGGAAGTAGTGCCGGAGCTTCCGGGACGCCATGAGGAGGGCGTAGCAAATCTTCTCCATCTCCGTGTACCGAGTCTTGGCCCCTTGGAGGGCCTCACTCACGTAGTACACGGGACGTTGCTGCCCCCCTTGCTCCTTCACCAAAACCGCGCTGACGGCGACGGGGGTCGCGGCGAGGTAGAGGAGCAAGGGCTCTTCCGGAGACGGACTCGCGAGCATTGGAGGGCTCGAGAGGTACTTCTTGAGGTCGTTGAAAGCTTCCTGGGCCTCGGGGGTCCAGCGGAACCCCTCGAGCCCTCGGAGGATCTTGAAGAACTGGAGGCCCCGCTCCCCTGAACGGGAGACGAAGCGACTGAGCGCGGCCAGGCGGCCGGAGAGCCGCTGGACATCCTTGACGGAGCGCGGCGGGGGCATGTCTAGGAAGGCCCGGATCTTCTCGGGGTTTGCCTCGATGCCCCGCTGGGACACGAGGAAACCCAGGAGCTTCCCCCCGCGCCCCCCGAAGGCGCACTTCTCCGGGTTGAGCTTGAGCCCGAACGCGCGGAGGTTGCGGAAGGTCTCTGCGAGGTCGTCGATGTGGGAGGCTGCACGGGGACTCTTGACGACCGCGTCGTCTACGTAGACTTCGACGTTGCGGCCGACTTGATCTTTGAAGACCAGCGTCATCAGGCGCTGGAAGGTGGCTCCCGCATTCTTGAGCCCGAAGGGCATGTGGCGGTAGCAGAAAGTTCCGAGGGGAGTTATGAAACTCGTCTTTTCCTCGTCCCCCTCCGCCATCCGGACTTGGTGGTATCCCGAGTAGGCGTCTAGGAAGCTCATCAGCTCGCACCCCGCGGTGGAGTCAACGAGCTGGTCGATCCGCGGGAGCGGGAAGTTGTCTATGGGGCAGGCGCGGTTAAGGTCAGTGAAGTCCACGCACATGCGCCACTTGCCACTTGATTTCTTGACGAGGACGGGGTTTGCGAGCCACTCAGGGTGCAAGACTTCCCGGATGAACCCCGCCTCTTGGAGCCGAGCTATCTCCGTCTTGATGGCTTCTTGACGTTCGAGGGAGAGCTTTCTCAACTTCTGCTTAACAGGGGGGTGACCGGGGGTTACCGCGAGCTTGTGTTCAATAACCTCCCGGGCGACACCCCGCATGTCCGAAGGCTTCCACGCAAAAACATCGAAGTTTTCGCGCAGAAAGGCTGCGAGTTGCGCTGCACGGTCTTGGGGGAGCTCTGCCCTGATTTGGAAAGTTTTGTCCTCGTTGCCTGGGGACAGCGGGACCTTCCGGAGGCCCCCTTCCGGACGCGGCTTGAGAAGGGGCCTCCCAGGGGACGGCGCAGCGATGCCTACGTCCGGGGGGGGAGCCTCCCCCCCGGGCGCCTTGATCAGGTTGACGCTTCCTATTGTGGCAGCAGCTCACTCGTATAGAGCACTAGCCATGTCTTGGTCCCCCCGGACGTTGATCACGCCATGCGGCCCGGGGATCTTCATGCACAGGTAGTTTTGGTGGGTGGCAGCCCCCAGCCGATTGATCGTAGTCCTCCCCATAATCACATTGTAGGAGAAGGGGAGGTCCACTACGTCGAAGCGGACTAGCTCGGTCCAGTAGTTCTCCGGGGTGCCGAAGGTGATCGGGAGATCTACCTTGCCCACAGGGTGGATCGCCTTCCCCGGGACAAACCCTTGCAGAGGCCCTGCCGCTGGTTGCAGGAGCTTCTCATCCACCTGCATTTCCTTGAAGGTTTTGAGGAACAGGACGTCGGCGGAGCTTCCGCCATCCACGAGGATGCGGGCCAAGTGGTAGTTGTAGATTGTCGCGGAGACAATGAGCGCGTCGTCGTGGGGGAAGCGAACCCCTCGCGCGTCTTCCGCCGTAAAGGTGAGGGGGACGTCCGACCACTTGGGCGGCACGGACGCGTGTAGCACCCCCACTACCTTAACTTCTCGCGTGTCGCGCCCCGAGACTGGGACAACGACTACTCCTGTAGAGACCTAGCTCGCTGCAGCTAGTCCCATTCTCACAAACCTTTGACTTCCCAGGATGAGTCAAACACAGGAGTATATTACATTGCAACAGAGTACTCACAGAATATTAAGCAGTGTGGCCTGCTGGCCTTAATATTACATAAAGAGGATTACAATGCCTACAAGGCATTCAGGGATTAACAAAATATTTAACTACACAGCAGAAGATAGGTGACCCTCCCACAAAAGAAGTTGACGGCAGAACAACACACTTCAGGGTTCTGGCGGAACTGATTCTCCTCCTTCTGGATCCACGTAGTATTCCGTGCCATCATCTTGATCAAAGTAGGCTCCATCTATTGAGTTGAATGTTGCAAGGGTGAGCACTTACGTACTCAGCAAGTCATAGGTAAGAGTAGATACATATAGTAGTGATGATATGAACCTAGACTAGTCAAGAATTATGGATATTTGTAAAATAATCTTTTCCTTTCTCATCTCATCTTATGGCAGCACATTTTATAATATAACATCATCAATCATGTTCACTAGATTATAGCACTACCGCGACACGTCGACACACGATAGCCCACGGCAGCACTCCTTATCATGACAACACATGTCATTTGGGTAATCTTGATTTAAACATATTTTATTTAGAAAATAGTACTTGTGTCACACCCCGTGGATTTAATCCACCGCAGCAGACTCCTATAAACCCGGGAGCTCGGAGTATTCGAATACGTTTTTAACTCTGCAGAGAGGTACCAATTTACCCGCAAGATATTCCACTTTCAAACCTTTCATATCATAACAAAATGACTGGACCCCTGACTCACTTCATACTGTGAGCGGCAAGGTGGAAATAACAAGAACTTTTGTTATGTTTTACTCACAATTCACCCCCGACCCTGTGGCTCTCAGCGAGGCACAGTTGTGGCAGGTTGTATCCAAACCTCCACCCCTTTGCTTATTCCCATTACTGGGTCAGCGTGCTTGATCACCTTCAGTGATATGTGTGGGAGCCGCGCTCCGTGTTTATCGTGCATCACTACACATCTCATGCAGGGGTTTCATGTGCGATCCACATAATTACTTGTTCAGGCCTGTCCCATACCAGGCTTGCGGTTAGCACGTTGTTCATGCCACTAGACGCACAACACAAGGTTCTAGTCCTTATATGCCAGTGACCAGACCATCCACAACCCTGCACCTTCAGTGCCTGCATTCCTTTGCAGTCTAGCACCTCCAGTGCTACAGCCATCCATACCATTTTTCTGGTCACGGCTAGGGGTTTTATTTCATGAATATAAGTATATAAATACATATAATAATTCATGGCTCAAAACTTGTTTATTTCACAGATAACCAGTCTAGTACTGCCAATTGATAAATCAACCATTCTCAATCTTTCACATGCAATATTGCCTATATTCAAGGTTATGTTTTAGCAACATTTAAAATATAGGTTCAAGATGACCAAGGATATGACTTGCCTTCCGCGTCGTAAAATACAGCAGTCGATGACGGATCAACAGCAAAATCTTCAAAGTCAGCTTCTGAATCTGCTCGACGACAAACAAACACACAATAATTACTTATAATATTAAATTGTTTTAAGACTTATATGCAGAAATGCTCAATAAGAATGATTGAACTAAATTGGAGATAAGTTGAACTGTAAACTGAACTGAGATTCTAGGGTTTCAAGGAATTTGGGCTAAGGGTGGTGATTAGATAATCTCAGGGTTTCAAGATTATAATAGGGATAACAATTTTGTGGCTGGTTTAATCAAAACAGCGAATGTCAACAGATCGACATTCGGATCAAAGCTTGGACATAGCTTTAAGAAAAGCTAGGATGCTTATCTCAAGTTGTGGTAGTAGAAGAAAATGTAGATCACAACTCTACAATTTCAGTGGACAAAGTGGATTTCAAATTACACAACCAGAAGTGGGTAAACAAGGTCAATGCCACTGGCTGACAAGCTCTGGCATAGAGCTGACAATGCCAAAAACTAGGGCTTAGCATAACTTTTGATCTGGAGCTCCAAATGATGCACCACTTTGTCTGGGAGGTAGGCATTGATAACAGGAACAATTAAGTCAACAGGATCTAGGGCAAGAAATGGCTGGAAAGCAAGAAATTTGATGATGAACAGAGATGAACTGGCTGCACTGGAGCAGTTCTGGACACAAACTTGGCATGGCTATAACTTCCAATCTAGGCCGATCTAGGTGTCGGGCAAGAAGACAAAAATACTCAGGAGGCTAAGGCACATCTAAATGACAAGGTTTCGAGGGCTGAAATGACTGGAACAAGCTTTTCCGGTCATCGGCGCCGGAGAAGAATCACTGGATTTGGGCATTTCCAACATAGGCCGTTTGAACTCGATTCCTTGCTCTAGGAGTGATATATGGGTAAGAGGAAGCTACCTGCACGATCACTTTGGCCGGAGGTTGGCCAAAGAAGCCTGGCGACGATCGCCGGCGACTGGTAGAGCTTGAATTTGGGGATACCTTCGATTCGAGTTCAATCTGGAGATCTTGATGCACAGGCTTGCTGGAAATGACTCACTGATCAACTTCTTCTACAGCAATGAGAGCTAATTCGAGGTGATTTGGCCTGCATTGCCGGAACAGGGCATTTAGCAATCCCGGCGATCAACGGCGATAGAGGTCACCGGGGAGCAATTAGATGATATCACACAGAGAGAATGAGTAGGGAAACTCACTGGTGTTGTTAATTTGGCAGGAGATGATCTGTAGAGTGCTGGCACCGTGAGCTTCCTCGACGGCTCGCCGGAGAAGAAAACGAAAAGAGCAAATTCTGGAACTTGGCTGGTTTCTGGTGAAGTATGGAGGGAGCTACTGAGCACAGGAGTGCTTAAATAGGCCAGGCGAAGCTTGCAAGGAGGAGACAACGAAGTAATTGGCAGCTGAGATGAGATGGATTGCGTGCTGAGCAACAGCGGCGAAGACACAGCGAAGAACGGTGATTGCGACGGCGACAGGACTGCAACTGTCCACATTGTCGTTCATCGGGACTTTGCAAAGATGGAGCAAGCGGTGGCGACAAGTACTGGCACGGCAAAGCGACGTGGCGAGGAGTTGCTGACAAAAAGCCATTGATCGCGCGCGGGAGCAGGCGCTGGTCGTCGACGTCGCTACGGTGTTGCCACGGCGATGGCTGAGACACTGACGCGTGCACAACAGGAAGAGCAAGCATGCACGAGCACAAATGCAAGCGGAACTTGGCCGGCGGCGAGCGTGCATGGCGCAAGAAACCACGGCGAGCCCTGGTCGTGCGCACAGTAAACGGCCTGGTCGAATTTGGACTGAACTGCAGTTTCAAATCTTGAATTTTGGACTGATCTGTAAATCTGGAATTCTGGAAGGTTTAAGCTGAATTTGCTTTCACTAATCTGGCAGATATATTCAACAAAACATTTGGCAAAGATAGTTGATAAGATTTGACACATTTGAATAGTTTTTGATACAACTGAAAATAGGGTAAATTAGGGTAAAACAAGATTTAAGTTTTGTCGATTTCGAATTCTGGCATTTGGGGTTTGATTTTGATATCTGCACAGAAGAGAAACTTGTGACAAATAGCATTTTGAGAAGATTTGCCGAAGAAATTCTGAATTTGGAGTTAATCTGGAGATTTTAGCCTTTTTGGATTTTCAGATAACAGATAAGGACTATTTTGCGATAATTCTTGGACTAATTTGTAAAAAGAGTCTAGATGGCAGAATCTGGCTGTCAACTTTTTATATTAAGGTATTTACATACCCATGATCATATTCCAGGAATAATCTAGTCTGAACTAGGTCAAGATTTTGATTAAATCTGTATTTCTGAAACTTAGGGTATTTGGGTAATATAAGGTATTTCTGTTTTCGAAAACAGAAGAAGTTGATAAATCTGGAATTTAGAGATAGAATTGGATCTAGGTTCTGAAGGCTTTTAAATTTAGAGTAACTGATAGATCACATCTGAACAATCTGATCTTGATCACAGGATAGATTTTGGAGATTTTAGGGCTTGAGATAGAAACTGATCTGGCTAATACTACAGATACATGCATGCATGCTATTGATGAAAAAGGAAGTTTTCACCCCTAACTCAGGGTGTTACATCGCGCGTACTCCTTGCGCTGGCGCTTGGAGTCCCGCCCGGAGGCGGACCCCCCTACGATGACGTTGATGCGGCGCTGAGAAGTTTGAAAGGGGAGAGCGTCTGAAGGCTCCCCCTCCTGCACCTGCTGCCCCCCCGCGGGAGCGGGAAGGGCCGGAACAGCTGGCCGAGGGGGCAAGGAGGCCGGAGTCCCCCCCCCCCCTTGCCCGCGCTGGTCGAGGAACGCCGCGAAGTGCTGCAGTAGCTGGTGGCAATCTCGGGTGGCGTGGGTACTGGACCCGTGGAAGCTGCACCACGGTCCTTCCCAGCTTCTCCCCGCGGGGCCTTCGCGGCCGCGCGAAGACTGTCCTCCTCCATGGCCTCTCGGCTTGGGAAAGGGGCGGTTGCCCTTCGGGGGGTCGCGCGAGCCGCCTCCGCCCTCGAGGACAAAAGTGTCCAGAGGCCGTGGTTCGCTACGGCCCCCCTGCCTGGGGCGCCTGGGGGGATCCCGGGCCCCCCGCTCGGCGGGGGCAGGAGCCCCCTAGGTCTTCTTCCAGATGTCGTCTTCCTCCGCGCGAGCGTACTTTTCGAGTACGTTGAAGAGCTCGTCGGCGGAGGAGGGGCAGCTTCGAGAGAGTCTTCGGTGGAGTTCCCCCGGGAGGATCCCGCTTTTGCAGGCTTCGATCACTGTGGAGTCCGGGACGTGGGCCACTTTGCTTTTTACTTGGGCAAAGCGCTTGAAGAAGCTTCTGATGGTCTCCCCGGTTCTCTGGCACACTGTGTATAGCTGTGAAGAATCCAGGGGACGTACGTAATTTCCCTGAAAGTTGGCGCAGAACTCCCGCTTCAGCTGCGAGAAAGACTTGATGGAGCCCGCCTTCAGATTGTAAAACCAGGAGCGGGCAATGCCGGTGAGGTAGAGGGGGAAGACGTTGCATTGGACGCTCTCGTCCCCCCCCCCCCCCCCGCCGCGGAGATAGCTGTGGAGTAGATCTGCACGAACTCGTAAGGGTCCGCCTGGCCATTATAATGTTCGATGTGCGCGGGACGGTAGGGCCGCGGCCATCGGATGCTGCGGAGTCTTCGACACAGAGGCTGGTTCGCCCCCTGCACTTCCCGGGGGGAGCCCCAGTCACTGTCTTCTTTAACGGGGGACGCCCCCTCGTTATCCGAGTCAGGTAGCGGCCCAAGAGGGCCACCAGAGTGGTGGTGACGACGCTTCTCTTCCGGGCCGGGACTGATTTCCCGGACGTCCGGGCTTCCCTCCGGGGAGGATGGTTCTTCGGCTGGTCTCTTCCCCCGACCGGTGCGAGAGCGAGGCTCCCTGCGACAACGACCGGGGGGAAGCTCTTCCCCGCGGCTGGGAGAATGCATTCGCTCGACCTCCCCCGGGAGAAGCGGACCTGCTTCGCCCGGGGAGGGAGCTCCTGCACTGTAGCAGCCGACCCGGAAGCTACCGGGGCCTGCTGGGGGGAGCCCCCTGTGACGGCCCCCGGGACCGGAAAGGGGGGAGCCCCTGCACCATCCGGAATCGGGGAGGGGGCGCCCGGGGCGGCGTTTGGATCCGAAGAGGGGGCCCCTGCGGCAACGACCGGGACCGGAAAGGGGGAAGCCCCTGCGACATCCGGAACCACTGGGGGGTGAGCCCCCTCGGTGACGTCCGGGGTTGGGGAGCCAATGCGGGGGGAAATTCGCTGAGGCACGGGAGCTGCTCTGTCGACTGGCTCCCGGCGTAGGAATAACCCTCGGCATGAAATGACCCCCCAGCCCCGGAAGCGGGCCGGGGACGGGGTACCCCCCTGGTGCCACGAAGGGCCCGGGCATGAAATAGCCTCCCGGCACCGGGACAGGCCCGGGTGCCGAGAAGTGTCCGGAAGTATATCCCGCGGGGGGAGGGAACCCCCCGGCGGGATCATACGGGGTAGACAGCCCCCCGGAGACCGGAGGGGCCGCCGGGTATCCCATAAACGGGGGCATGATCCCCGGATATGTGTGCGACGAAAATGTGGGGGGCGGGGGCCACGCCAACACACTGAGGAGCTCGTCCATAGAGCGCTGGGCGCGGAGCTGGCCCTCCACGAGAGCCTCCAGCAGGGCATCCCGGGGAGCCGGGGGAGCCGTCGGGGGGAAACTCGTCCCGGCCGAGGTCCCCGCGGCCGCCGGGAGCGACCCGGAGGTGGAGGCACCTAGATTGAGAGGAAAGGTGGGAGGCGGTACCTGGGAATGGTCGCCTCCGGACGGAAGCGCCGGAACAGCAGCGTCCCGGACGGGTGGCGCCAGGTCACCGGGACTGGCGTCACCGAGGAGGGCGCGGGCCCTTGTTCTCGGAGGAGCCATGGCGATTTGTCACGGGTCCCCACGGTCGGCGCCAACTGTCGTGGTATTAAGAATACCCCGGCAAGTTTTGAAGACGATCCTAGCGGAGATTACGCAGCGCGGGTTGACCGGGTGACCGGTCCTCCCCCGCCGGACAAACACAAGAATTAACACGTGGATTTATACAGGTTCGGGTCCCGGTGGGGGCCCTAGTCCTGTTGACGCGCTCCCGACCGGAGCCGGCTGGCGAGGCTCTCTCCGGGGGAGAGGCTTCCGGAGCACGTCTGTGAGCTTAGCTATTCCAAATAATAATGAGCTGATCCTTTACAACAGAGGGGTACAAGGGCTATTTATAGCCCCAAAAAGAAGCAAAAAGCCTAAACTACCCCGGAAGCCACCGTCGGATTGAAGGGTAGGACCGTCCTTCTCCCGGTCAAACGCCTTGGATGCTTGACAGGTGGTCGCTGATTCCCGAGGCGTCCCTCGCGTGACCTGCACGTGATAAACAAACAGGGATTTTACCTTTTAGGAGGGCGATGACGTCCGGGACCCCTTCCGGAGAGCAGGGTCCCGGGACCCTAAAAGGTGGCGCCCGGGGCAGGCACCGAGGGCCACTGTCCCCGGGCGAATGGCGGCGCCCGGGACATACCCCGGAGGCACGGTCCCGGGAGCCTAAAAGGCGGCGCCTGGGGCAGGCACCGGAGGCCACTGTCCCCGGGCAAATGGCGGCGCCCGGGACCCGCCCGGGGGGTACGGTCCCGGGTGCCAAATGGCGGCGCCCGGGGCAGGCACCGGAGGCCACTGTCCCCGGGCAAATGGCGGCGCCCGGGACCCCCCCGGGGGGCACGGTCCCGGGGGCCAAATGGCGGCGCCCGGGGCAGGCACCGGAGGCCACTGTCCCAGGGCAAATGGTGGCGCCCGGGACCCGCCCGGGGGGCACGGTCCCGGGGGCCAAATGGCGGCGCCCGGGGCAGGCACTGGAGGCCACTGTCCCCGGCCAAATGGCGGCGCCCGGGGCAGGCACCGAAGGCCACTGTCCCCGGCCAAATGGCGGCGCCCGGGACACGCCCAGGGGGCGAGGTCCCGGGCGCCAAAAGGCGGCGCCCGGGGCAGGCACCGGGGGCCACTGTCCCCGGGCGAATGGCGGCGCCCGGGACTCGCCCGGGGGGCCAGGTCCCGGGAGCCAAAAGGCTGCGCCCGGGACATACCCCGGAGGCACGGTCCCGGGAGCCTAAACGGCTGCGCCCGGGGCAGGCACCGGAGGCCACTGTCCCCGGGCAATCATGAACTTACCTGGACTTGACCGCGTGGAGATTTCCCCCAACATGACCCATGCTGACTGTCAGTATGCACTGTCACTTTTATAGGTCGTGCACAACGGCTAATTTTTTTCTTGAGGCTATAAATAGAGGCTTTGAGCAGTTGTTTTATACACCAAGCAACCTCCTTCTCATACATACACTTGAGCATTTGTTTTAGAGTTAAAAATCTTGATCTTTTGATCAAGTCGTGAGCTCTGTGATCCACCGAGTTTTCAGTTCGCATCATTTTTGCATACTTAGAGTTTCTCGGTGTGTGTTGGAGGTCTAGTAGAGACCTTGCTGCTCGTTACTCTTGGTGAACGCCCTCACCTAGATGGTTTGGTGGTGTGGCCGTTGATTTCTCCATTTCGGAGATTGTCGGAGAGACTCAGCATGATTGTAAAAGGCATCGGTGCTCGCCTTTCTGGAGTAGACAAGGAGCAACCACTAGTGAGTAATATCCTTCGTGGATATTGAAGCAAGACTCATTCCTTTGAGTGCTTCAACGAGAAATAGGGGGGACCGGGCGAGTCTCCGAGACCTCGGAAAAATCTTGTGTTTGTCTTCTACTCTCTTCTATTTTAATTGTGCAATATAAATTCATTCGTTTTTTGTTTGCAAAAGTTGTTTTAAATTGAAGTTTTTATAGCCTCCTATTCACACCCCCCCTAGTTGACATCCTCGATCCTACAAGGGTGTCCCCCAGAGGTGGGAATTCCTCCCGGGAAGGGGTAGCCCCCAGAGATGAGAACACCTCCTGGGGGAGAGTGTCCCCCGGAAGTGGGAATACCTCCCAGGAAGGGTTGTCCCCCGGAGACGGGAATGCCTCCCGGGAAGGGATAAGTTCCCGTCGCAAAGAAGGCTCCCGGGTGCCCCATCAAAAATGGCGGTGGCGGTCCCATGCACGGGAACAGAGGTGAGTACATGATGGCCGAAGGCCGTGCTATGCCGTGCAACAACTCTTCCAGGGTACATTGCGCGCGAAGTTGTCCCTCAACGAGCACCCCGAGCAATGGGTCTCCATAGGCCAAAGGAGTCGCCTGGGGGCACTTGGTTCCTGCAGTGCAGTAGCGTCAGGTTGGCTCGAAGGAACCACGCTCCCGCCGGGGATGGCAGAAGAAGGGAGTACGGCCTCCCCCGAAGTGTCCCCTGCTGGAGGCGCCGCGACGACGGCCCCTTTTGTCGATGGCGTAGGGTTGCTAGCACCAGTGTTGTTGGAGAGGGAGGTCAAGTGCCTCGTTCTTCTTGGAGGAGCCATGACAATTTGTCACGAGTCCCCATGGTCGGCGCCAACTGTCGTGGTATTAAAAAATACTCCGGCAGGTTTGATGACGTGTTTGACACGTGTTCGACAACGCGAGATGACCATGCGAGGGGTCACTCCATGTTGGACAATCACATAAATTGACACGGAGGTTTATACAAATTCGGATCTCAATAGAGGCCATAGTCCTATCGTCGTGCTCCCGACACGAGTCGACTAGAGGAGCTCTCTCCCGAAGAGAGGGCTCCTAAGCACGCATATTCGTTTTTGTGTATTGAGTACAAATGAGATTCTTAGGTTACAAGAGAGGGGTACAAGGGTATATATAGACACCAAAAGACGCAAATTACTAAACTACGCTAGCTGCGATCGTCGCATCAAGGGCATCATGGTCTTTCGGTGGGGCCCGGGGCACTGATCTTGGACATGTGGCCACCCTCGACTTCAGTGCCCGCAACCCCGGGACGAAGTCCCGGAGGGGCAAGGCCCCACCTCCGGAGGACGGAAGACCGGTGGGCACCTCCTGCTCCGAAGGACGTAGGACCTCCTACTTCGGAGGACGGAGGATAGGAGGTGGGCGCCTCCTACTCCGGAGGTCGGTGGACCGAAGGAAGCTGCCTCCTATTCTGGAGGTCGGAGAACCGGAGATTGCACCTCCTATTCCGGAGGACCGGAGGAGGTCGCCTCCTACACTAGAGGACAAAGGGCCGAAGGTGGACGCCTCCTACTCCGGAGGTCGGAGGACCAGAGGTGGGCACCCCCTGCCCTGGAGGGTGGAGGACCAGAGGTGGGCACCTCTTGCTCCGGAGGACGTAGGACCGGTGGAGGTTGCCTCCTACTCCGGAGGTCGGAGGACCGGAGGTGGGCCTCTCCTACCCCGGAGGATGGTGGACCGGAGGAGGGCATCTCCAAATCTGGAGGTCGG
Organism: Pharus latifolius; assembly: GCA_019359835.1. NCBI lineage: Eukaryota > Viridiplantae > Streptophyta > Magnoliopsida > Poales > Poaceae > Pharus > Pharus latifolius. The sequence continues at coordinate 42,714,390 of CM033322.1, read as the reverse complement.
AGGACCGGAGGAGGGGCCCCTACTCCGGAGGACGGAGGACAGCGGACTGGAGGAGGACGCCTCCTACTCCGGGGGACGGAGGACCGGAGGTGGGCACCCTACTCTGGAGGTCGGGGGATTAGAGGAGCAAGGGTCCTTTCCCGGTCCCGGTGGAGCGAGGCTCCTCCACCGGCCGGAGGAACGAGGTTCCCCACCCGAGGGACAGAAGGTCAGGGGGAGAGGATTCCCTCCCGGGCGGGGCGAGCACATATGATCCACGGCAAATATTTTCCCCCAACACTGACTTAAATGCACATGCTCTACTACCAACTCAACTCGCATATGCTCCCACATTTTTAGTCATTGGACCATATAGCAGTTGAAGGTCAGTCGTTGGCCTAGGCCAGTTTTACAAAAAAAAATTTCTCTTCGACCATTTTTCAAATTAATTTTTTTAATGAGTTTTTTAAAAAACTCAAAATTAACTCAGGGAATCCCAGCAGGGCTCAACTTAAGATATAGAAATTTGTATCAATTCCCAAATATTCCGCCAAGAAATTAACCAAGCAAAAAAAATTAAAAATGAAAATTAATCCACAAGACTCCATCTTTTAGGCCGCAATTTTTTACATATCAGAAAGTCCAGTAGAGACAGAAGAAGAACAAAAATTTGCCTAGCTCTAGTCCACGTGGATCCTACGTGGCAGGACGGAGCCCATGAACCCAGTCTGTGCCATTGCTTCGCTGTCATCCTCCTCACCCCCTGCGAACCCCACCTCCCCCAGCTCCAGCCTCACCACCTTCCCGCCATTTTTGGCCGTTGCCGCCGAGGCAGCCGCCGGTTCAAACACCTCCGCCACCCACCTTTCCCACACGTTCTCAAGAAACCACCCGGAAGCTGCCGCTAGCGTCCCCACGACTTCCTCGTCAATGCGCAGCTCTTGGTTGATCACTGCTCTGGCCAGCCTCGACCGGATGGCGCTCGCTGCCTCCCGGTGGTCGCCATCGAAGGCGATGAAGCGTGTCGCAATGAAGGCAATGAGGTTGTGTATTTCTCCTGGCTCTCCGTTGCTACCTTCGTGGGTTATGTCGCTGGGAATGGCATCGTCATCGTCGTCGTCCTCGTTCTTATCCTCATCGGCGGCGCAGAGGTTGAGGTCGAGACTGGCACGGCCAATGCCGTCCCGCATCCGCTTGCATTCTCTTGAAAGCTCGATCTTCGCCTTCCTCTTGAGATCGCCGGACGGCGGCTCATCGGAATATAACCTCAGATTGATCACATTGCTGATATTGTTGGCAAAGTTGGATGTCGTGAAAATGATGATGGAGTTGGAGAGATCGAGTTCTTGCGCAAACTGGCCCTTCAGAGAACCGTTCTTCGCCGCCGCTGCAAGAGCGTCGACAACGTCCTGGGGCGCTTGCTCAATGTCCTCGACGAGTAGCACAAGTTTCTTGCTGCCGATCTTGGATGCTTCGACAAAGACATCAGAGCAGAAACCCTCTCCACAGCTAAATTTCTTCGGATCCACACAAATCATCTTATCAGCCGAGCCGCACCGCATCTCGGCGATCACGATCGCCGCTCGCCTCACGGCGACGTGATCATTCCCTTTCATGAACAGCCAAACACCCTTCTTCTCCTTCTCATCACTCCGACAAGCGGCGACAGCTTCCGCAATCGCCCGCACCGCACTGGATTGCCAAGGAATGTTCTTATTCAGCCGCCGCTCCAGTTCCTCGGTGACATCGGCAGAGCCATTGCTCTTTGGACTGCAGCCCTCGGATGTCGCCGTCTCATTCACCGAGACCAAGAATCTTCCAAGAACCAGCGTAGTTGTCACGTTCTGGCTCGCCGGTTCCCCAGGGGAACTCAGGCTCACATGAGGAGGAGGAGGAGGTGGTGGTGACCATTGGTTCTTGCTCTTGCCGTGCTCCATTAATGACTCAAAGCTCAAGAAACCTCCAATGCTTGGCTTGCATTGACTGTTTGCCAAGCAAGAGGACCACCATGGATTTGAGGAGGCATGAAGAGAAGAACCAAAGTATGGAGCAAAGCTTGGATTAGTGTGGTTGCTGTGGAAGTGAAGCCTCTGACACAGCCTGCTCCATTTCCTCTTCAAATCAATCAAGTATTTGTCCTAAACCATCCAAAAAAAAGAAGGAAAAATATCAGTTTGGTTAAGATCTTGTTGTTGTGCAAATGACAAGGATTTTACTGAGATTCATGGGAAAATTATCTCTGTAACAATGTTATTGTGTAAATATGTCTATGCTATAAGCCATTGCGAAATGGTTTGTAAAATGACACTATCCCATGAAACAACTTTTATTTTAAATTTAGAGAAAAGTACTTTGCAAAATGACATGCCATTAGCCTTCTTCTCCAGCGGTGATGGTGCATGCGGGCGTGCTCGGGTGGCGGCGGGAGGGTTGATCTTACCCGAACCCGACCGAACTCAACCCATGCCACCGCCCAAGCTCGCCCCCACCAATGGCATCCCGCAGCCAAGCCCGGTATAGAAGAATGTCAAGGACATATATTTCATTTTGCATCCCTTAAATTTCAAAATAAAAGTTCTTTAACACGTCAATGCCATTTTGTAAATGAACCATCATTTTACAGTGGTTTATAACATCGCTATGTTTTCACAGTGGTATTTTCTAAATGCCACCGTTCAACGACGGCACAAGCACCAATTTTCCCAAGATTACTGATCCCTCTCTCTTTACCTTGTGTGGTGTTTCAGGCTTCTCAGGCAGCAGCCAGGCAGGGCGGTTGGAGATGCATGTGGCTTCTGCCTCTGCTTTCTTCACAGCCGATGCTTCGCTCTCATAGTTCTTGCTGCACTCGGTGCACAGCACCAGCTTGTCTTCATGGTCCTCTCTGCATGCTGCCATGGCCATTGGCTCGGCATGCTTGGAAGGACTCTGAGCAAGCTTGGTCATCCTGTATTGTGATGGTGTTGCACTGCTGCAAATGACAGACACACTAACTATAAGGACAGGGTCGCAGGGTCAGGGTTCAGGTTTCTAATGGCGACCGGCCGGTTACCACTAGCACCCGGAAATCCAAAATTTTTTGAGCTGTTTGTAAAGAATACAATAAATTTTGGTAATTCAAGGCGGAGAAAGTACAATAACTTGCAAAACTGCAAAGAAAAATGTAAAACAAAAAAAAAAGTTGACCTGTAATCACAAAAGAAAAACAAACCAGTCAATAATCATCCGGAAAACGGTTTTGGGAATCCTCGGTGCATGTAAGCATATGCACACAGGTAGGATACCATGAGAACTTTTCTACTGCAGTATGACGGTTTTGCACTGCTGCAAATGACATACGAAAAATAAGGACAGGGTGCATGCAAGGTTTAGGTTTCCAACGGTGACATTGGAGATCCAGCTCAACCAGAAAGACAAACCAGTTGTTGTTGGCTTAGTTTTATGTTATTTGTAAAGAATATAATAGTATAGGTAATATGAGGTGCAGGTACAAAAACTTGCAACAATGTAAGAACATTAAAAAAAATAATGTTGACGAGTGACCAGAAAAACTGGCTGGTAATCGGTAAGGCCTTCAATCGCTATCAAAACTGTTTTGCAACCCTGAATCATGTGTGAACATGCCCACATGCAAGATGCCATGACAACTTTCCTACTACAGAAGAACAGATTATCACACAAAATGAGCAGAATTTTTGGCCAGGGGTAAGTAATTATTTTTTAAAAAAAAATTTAGATTATCTAGATCACACATCTAAATTTGAATTCAATCTCCATTCTCTATCTCTCTTATCTTCCTTCTCCACCTCTCTCCCTCTTATTGCTACCGTCTCCTCCTTCCTTCCTGATCTTCTCCTCTCCTTCTTTCCCGCCGGCCACTGCCTCCCTCTCTTCTCTGCCAATGCCTCCTCCTTCCCTGCGCTTCCCACCTTCCACCACCTCAACCAGCAACCAACAGCCCACTGTTGCCTCGCCGCCAGGTCTCCACTATTAGAGAAATTGAGAAGAAAGCTAGGTAAACTTTAAAAATACTAGATCAATAAGACGTTTAATCCATAAAGAGTAAAAAAGATATATATATATATATATATATATATATATATATATATATATACACACACACTTGTCTATTAGCAAAACTCGATATTTTTCAACTTTTCTTTAGGCAGTATTTTCTGTATCTACTATTTAAAAAAAGACTAGTATCACCCAAAATGAGCACATTTTACCTTTATGCAGATTTCTTTTAAATAACACCAGCAAAAAATCATAAGCACATAACTAGAAATCGAAATTTCTATGCAAAATTCACAACTTCTTTTTAAAAAATTCTTGTACATAAAGTGAAATGTGCATCATTGCAAGCCAAAGGGAAAGCATCAGACTGACGCATTCAAACCACTACTACATTGGTGTGCCAAAAAGGATCAGGAAACCACTGTATTTTTTTGCATCAGAGGAAGCCTTTTGGCCAAGCAGAAACTGATCAGCTCAGATGGAATCTCTGCAGAATAAAAAGCTACCCCTACCAATTTCTTTTCACTCTCTGTAAGTTTCTATTACCAGCTTCACATCTGCAACCTCACTAGTCACAATTTACAAAAGCTTGGGTTCACATGGTTAAGAAAAAAGAAAAAAAAATATTCCTCTAATAAAGTACTACGATATCAGGTCTAGTAGCTGATAGAGCTTGCATGTTGAAACACGAAACATCACTGTGGTGTGGTTTTGGTGTCGATGGTTTATTATTAAAATTGAAATCAATTTTGTGGCATGATTAAAAAAACTTAATGATGAACAAAATTGATGTCGAATCACTATTAAATATGTGGTAAAAAATTGTGGTTTAATTGTTATAAAAAGGGAAAGATGAATTATGACTCGACAAATTTGTGATGGTTAGATCCTGTGCAACCTTTCTTTTTGTCCAAGATTTGTGATAAAATGGTAGCTAAAAATAGTCAAATGTGCATTTGTGATGAAATCAGTGGCTAAAATAATCGAATGAGCTTGTTAGACAAAACGCAGCTATGAACGAAACAACGAGTTATGGCTAGACAAATTACGGGGGCTATAACCTGCGCACTTTTTGGTTAAAATTTGTGACGGAATGGCAGCCATAGATAGCCAAATGAGCTTGGTGTTGGGTATGAACTAAACGGTTTGCCAAATGTACTAGGCAAAACCTAGATATGAACAAACACTTTAGTTAGAAACAGAAACACACCAAAATAGCAAAAGAACAAGAAAGCAACACGAGAATGCGGGACAAAACCCTTCTCACCTTGGAGAAGAAGCGTGAAGGTTTAAGGCCAGGCCTGTGGTACTACCAGTGGGGACCACCACAGCTTGCAGGCCCCACATCGCCTCCAGCGACGTCGTCCGCCGCTGCTGGCACCGCATGTACGTCTGGTAGCTCGCCGTCGCCACGAGCCAGACGCGGCCGCGCCCCGTGGCCGCGGCATCGGCCCTGAGCTCGCCGAGGAGCCGGCCTAGCTCTACGACCATGTGCTCGACGGGGCTGTATGAAGCGCCAGTTTCCCCCATGCCGTGGTCTTCTTCGACGGCCCAGCGCAGGTCGCCGACGTAGACCACCAGGCTGCTTCTTGGCACGGCGTCTACGCTGCGGCGCAGCTCGGCCGCCTTCGCCTCTACGTCGGCGTGGCTCATGAGCCGGACGTGGACGTAGGAGAGCTGGAGCTTGAGAAGGTGCGCCCTGGCGAGCTCCTCAGGGACCTCTCCCCTCTCCAGCCGCTTCATCAGCTCTCCGGCCACCGCCTCCGCCATGGACACCGAGTCGCCGACGACGACCGGGTTGCTCCTCCTCCCTTGCTTTCTCACCATCACCTCCATCACCGCTCTCACGTCCTCCTTAGAGGACGGGAGAGGAATGCCCGGAGCGGCCAAGAACTGCGCCGGCCAGAACCCGCCGCCGCCGCTGTTTCCGACATTGTTGTAGTCGAGGAAGAAGTGAGGAGGGATGGCTGCCGGAGGAGGGGAGGAAGAAGCCAGTATTGCGCTCTCTTCCTCGAGGCTGCTCTTGACGGTGGCGCTCGAGAAGCCGGCCTCCCTCATCACCCGGCTCACGCTGGGGTCGTCGAGTATGGAGATGATGAGCTGGTCCAGCTCCACCTTGATGGCAAGAAGCGGCTGCTGTTGCGATGGTGGCGAGCCATGCTGCTGTGGAGGCAGCGGCGGGTGTGGTTCGCTTGGATGCCGCTGCTGCTGCTGCTGCTGGAGCTCGACGCATCCGCGACGCTGGTTCGCCTGCGCGCGCTTGAGCGCGGCGACGAGCGCGTTGGAGAGCGTGGGGTTGGGCTGTATGAGCGACGACGAGAACGCCGTGGACGAGGGCCCAGAGGACTCCGGAGGCGACTGCGGCGCGGAGGAGGGCAGCCGGTTAAGCGCGACATTGAAGCAGAGCTCAAGCGCCCGGCACTGGAGCGGGTGCGACGCCGGAGGCGCGGCTGGGTTGGACCTCAGACAAGCGCGCTTGAGGAGGCCGTACACGGCGCCGGCTGTTGGCGACGACGGCGACGAGAAGGCGACGAGAGGGGAGGCGCAGGAGGAGCTCAGCAGCGTGAAGGCGACGTGGAGCGGCGTGACCTGCGCATGGCCGCGCCGCCGCGCCAGGCCCAGCGACAGCTTCAGCACCGCGGCCGCCTCGGCGGTCAGAGACTGATGGATCGTGTAGGCCCCCGTGCGCATCACTTAGCCCTCTCCACCACCCCACCACCCCCCCCCCCCCCCCCCCCCCCCTCCCTCCCAACTCCCCTTGCTTCTTTGCTTCCTTCTTCTCTATTCTCTCTACACACCTTGTGCACTACTACTCACTACTACTGCGTGCTATATCTGTTTACCACTTACAATGCGTTGTTCTTGCTTCTTTTGATGGCTTTTTAACCCTCTAGTTATAGCAACTTATGCGAGGACAATTCCTCATGCGCGAGACATGTTGAGAATTGTTGGATCGTAATCTAGAATATAAACAGATTACGATTAGATAGACTCATGAATTGTGACTAGGGTATCATATTGTTTCTATATATGTGTGTGTATGGCTACTGTTGCTCTCTTCTTGTGGCTGCTTTGTGCGTGTGTGTGTGTGTGTGTGTGTGTGTGTGTGTGTGTGTGGGGCTTTCCTTTAGTTCTTTATAGAATAGAGTGGCTTGGTTTGGCTGTCTATCTCTCACTACTACTTCCTACAGGGGGTGTTTATTGGGTTCATGGGTTAGAAGCTTAGTAAGATGGTTTATCTTACATACTCAAGAAGTTGTTTGGTATGTGTATAATTTATAAGACGGATTATAGGGTGGAAATATGAGATATGAGATTAAGGAGGTGAAATAAATTTTATAAGTTGTGTTACAACAACTATAATTTTCTAGGTAAATATAAGCATAAGCTCCTCAGATAAGCAGGTAAATAATCAAGATGTTTGATCATACCTTCAATTTATTTAGCTAATAATCCTAAGTTGAAACCTAGTCGACTTGTGGTTATAATGTTTTTTTCTTGTTTTCTAGAGAGTTTTTATCTATGTATTTATGGAAAACAATTTTTATGAAGACAACTTGAGACCCATTTATGAGTTAGTGGATCATAATCCAGATCATATTCATATCACAGTCATATAAAATTATTTTAAGTATATTTCAATGTGCATGTGTCTCTACTGTTGTTCCTTTTGTGGCTGCTTTATGTGTGGCTTTTCCTTATTTCTTTATAGAGTAGAGTGGCTTGGCTTCACTCTGTCATCCTCTCTCTCTACCTATCTACCCATCTATCTTTCCATCTATCTATCAATCCATATCTCTCTCTCTCTCCTGTTGTGCATGTTGTGTCTGGGGGGAGCTTTTGAGCAGAGAGGGGGTTTGTCTCTTTATTGTAGAGGGTGATGCTGGTTCAGTCTTTGCTCCCTCCCTCTTTCTTTCTCTTCTGCCAACCCTTTCTTTTGCCTCCTCCCTCTCTTTGTCTTCTCAGGGATCTTTCCCTTTCCTCCCCAGTTGCTTAATGCAAAGTGTTTCCTCACTCTCTTTCTTAGCCATTTGTGCCTTGTGGGGCATGCATGTTTGTGTTGTTTGAATTTGCATTGCAGGCATATTATTCAGCAAACTACATGTTATTGTATAAGATCATTGCTCCTTCTTGGCAGTGACAAATGATTGAGGTGACATAATGCAATCTATACCAAATGAAGCATACCATTCAGCAAACTACACGCATTATTGTACAAGATCATTGTTTCTTCTTGACAGTTACAAATGATTGAGGTAAATGCAATCTATACTAAACTAAGCATATTATTTAGTAGAAAACTACGCATATTGTTGTGCAAGACCACTGTTCCTTAATTGACAGTTACTAATGACTGAGCTAAGAAATGCAATCTATACCAAATGAAGCATTTCATTAAGCAAACTGTGCATCCATGTCCTCCGTCTTAGCGAACAACAGACAGATGATGTTTTTTTAAATCTCAACTAATTTAAATGGTCCAAATTGATATAAGAGAGAAAGTGAGATAATTAATCATTTTGTGATAAATTTTAAAATTCTTGACATTAATTTGAAACGTTAATTTCTAATTTAATAGTTTAAACAGAGAGACAAACATACATCTTTTATTCTCTAAGATCGTGGATATATTTCTAACAATTACATTTTATTGTACATAGTCATTGTTCCTTGTTGACAATGACCCATGATGGAGGTAACATATGCAACATATAGTAAACGAAGCATATTATTATTCATCAAATTGCATTTGTGAAAGCAGAGGGGGCATTGTTAGAAGGGATGTGCCTCTATGTTCTTAAAAGAAATTGCACGAATTGTGAGGCAGTTCAGTGACTTATTTACCAGCCTGACTAAGTACAGGTTTTTTAAGTTTTATATATTTTTGTTTTTATAAAAAATGTTCTATCATTTGATGTGTGTTTATATATCATGAATGTGAATGTGATACACGTGTCTCTATGGTTGAACATTATTTTGAGCTCAAACATCTGTCGTTCGTAGATAGTATTTGGTTAAATGTACTATCTCATCTCTATATAGTCACGAGTATTAGTAGTGTTTAGGACTAATTTAACATAATTTAAGAATGAGTTCATATACCAACTAAATACTAGTACGAAGATTCTCACAAACAACTTATCCAAAATTTTAACTTTGAGCTGCCAAAAATTTTAGCTCTCCCAAACAAACCACATCTAGAGGGCTTCTAGTTCTATCCTCTCACTTCACCTATAGGTCAGTTTAGGAAACTTTTGAATAAAGCCAAGCATTTCTAAACAGGCCGGATGCAACAAATGCCGATTAATCCTCCTTATCTTTGTAGTTCAACCCTAACAGGATCATAACTTAAATCATATTATCTACTTTCCTAACACTATTAATTTTTTTTGAATAATCATGACGTATTGTTTGTGTCATCCCTACTATAAATTGGAATTTTTTTATAAATAATCCACAGAAAAAATTATAAAAATAATCCGCACTTATTTTTTGTTTCATTTTTAACCTGTCACATATGTCTGTCGTGTACTAGAGCCACGAGGAGCGAATTGTCGAGTGTCCATGCCTTGACAAGCCAAGCCACCACACCTCCCATGCATCCAACACTATTGATTCATGAATTTAGTTTATACATAAAAATTTTGATTCTTCCGATATTGATATATATTTTGATATATAACTCAGATTGACGATCAGTTTGAATCGGTAAAATCATGAGGCTAAAATAATCAGACTGAAACAAACATTATCAATCGGAGTTATATATTACAAGATATCATATCTTGAGATTATATGTCTAGTTGACAATCGGTTTGTGTGGTCTAATCGTTTTGGCCTTATTGTTCTAGTGGTTCAAACGGATCATCAATCCGAGTTATAGATCACAAAATATTGGTCTCAAAAAAATTAAAAAAAAATTAAATTCAAGCTTTCCGATTAAATTATACTGAACTTTTTTATTTTGTCGGGACCGATATTATGTTTTGTATTTATAATTCGGATTGATGATTCATTTGAATCAGTAGAATGATGAAGTCAAAATGATCATATCGACACAAACCTATTGTTAACCAGCATTATATATTTCAAGATATAATAAGATATAATATCTTATGGTATATAATTCCAGTTGATGACTCGTTTGTTTCAAATTGATCGTTTTAGCCTCACGATTTCACTGATTCAAACGAATCGTCAATTTGAGTTATAGATAAAAAAAGTATCGATGTCGCAAGAATCAAAATTTTGATGTATTAATTAAGTTCATGAATCAACAATGTTGCATGCACGGTGCTTGTCAAGTTTTCACGGCTCAATAAGCCATTAATTCTGGTGGCTTCAAGATACTACAGGCACACATAGCAGATAAAAATACAAAAAACAGTAACGGTAGGTTATTTTTATAATTTTTTCTCAGTGGATTATTTATAAAAAAAATTCTTATAAATTACAATTTATTAAATGTATCGCTCCAACACCACTTTATTTCACAAAACTCACTAGTACAGAAATGCAGTCTACTAACCACTATCTTCTATTGGTTATTAGCGATTTAGTTGAAAACCGATAGAAAATGTACCACACGGTCATAAAAGGGAGACGGATGTATTTTTCCTATCGGTTTATAAGAAATTTACCGATAGAATAAATAGTATGATTTACTCTAGCAGTGATGAACATATTTGCCGTTAGAAGAGATGCATAAGTACTGACGGGAGAATGTTGTGCGCCGATAGGACTGGTCGACTTCTATAACTAGACTTATTCTATCGGTACTGTATGAATATACCGACAGAGTATATTAAAAGTTCCTATCGGCAATATGTAGTGTGCCGATAGAATCGTTGGCCTTCTACAAATATTTTTATTCTATCGGTAATGGATTCTTTTACCGTTAGAATATATAGAAAATTGCTTAGAACTGTTCGTCTTCAAATAGTTTTATTCTATCGGTAATGAATGTTTATACCGGTAGAATATTGCAAAAAATATCTTAGAACTGTTGGCCTTCTACAACTAGTAATATTCTATCGGCAATGTACGTATACACCGATAGAGTATGTACAAAAATTCCTATCGGTAATATTTATTGTGCCGATAGAACCATTCGCCTTCTACAGATGTTTTTATTACTAACGGTATTCTGTTTTCGTACCGATAGAAATATATATTTGTATAAATACACGGGTATGTCTCTTTTATTCTCACAGTTCATCTGGGGCTCGTAGTCCTAACCCGTAAGCTCCATGGACGGCCGGCGCACCTCTACAGGGGACCGCTGCACCTCCGCACCTCCATCGACGCCCTCTAGACGTCAGCATCCCAAGGAAGGTACGTAAAATTTCTGCAATATTGTTAGATTATTCTAATCTGATTATGGCAATAATTCTGCTTTTTTTGTATCCTTCATTTTGATGTGTCTTATTTTCAATATGATTATGATCTGTTCAGGTCCTTGGATGATGCTCATGAGGGGCAACGTATTTCACGGTTCTTCATCGCAGTACGCTGCCTACGTTGGCTTGTTGGCGAAAGAAATGGTGAAGATTACCGTCGAGAGCTGGAAGGACGTGAAGGGCGAGATCTTGGTTGGCTCGGTCGAGAAGATGCTTAAGCCCGGCGTGTTTCTCAAATCAGGACCTATAGAAAGCATCTTACATTTTTTTGCATGCACCAGCTTGTGGCCAGATGCTTACCTGCTTGGAGAAGAAGAATTGTTGTTATTTGCACAGCCATTCTACACCATCACTACACAGAACAACATCTTGGAAGGTAGGTTCTTTTTGTTAATGGAGTTGAGTTGAGTTGAGTTGAGTTGATCGAGTTTGAGTCCGAGGAAATCACCAATACGTACAAATGTATGTCGACGGCAGTTCCAGCTCCTCGGGCGTCTTCGAATTGAACTCCTATGGTTAAGTCCAATGTGGTTCAGACATTTGCTGTTTTGGATGAATGGATTTGTGATGTATCAGGTGTAACTTGTAGTCGGTAGTTGCATTGTGGCAACCTGCAAAGGTTCTCTTTTATGTAAAATGTATGGGCCACTGGGTCCTCGTCGTGATCTGTTGTTAATTTCAGACGTGGCTTTTCTAATATACATCGAATGTGTGAATTGTTGTATTTGTATATTGTTGTATATTTGTGTATCATGTATTGCTAATTGGGACATGAACTTGAATGTGCAGGGAGTATTTGTGTATTTAATTGTACTGGTAGGTAGGTGTGTATTTGTACTGCTGTTTCAGACATGCACTTGAATTTGTGAACTGGCATGTGTATGTTTGTACCTGAATTTGTATTGGTGAACTGGCATGTGTATGTTTGTACCTGAATTTGTGAACTGGCATCTGTAATTTCTTTGGCAAGATGAAGTCCCAAGTACCTAAGAAAAGTATTTTTGTGTCTCCTAGTTAATCCACAAATTAGCATTTCTTGAAATATATTGCTTTATCTTCTAGTTAAGATCCGTTTGATGTAAGATCTGTTTGATGTTACATTGATATGATTCCTTGAATGTGAGAAATGGCATGTGCATGTTTGTCCCAGTTTGGTACCAGTACCTCCTCTAATGGTAAGTATACATATTTACCGATAGGAAAACACATATATTTGCTCAGTCATGCATATTCTAACAGTAAATACACATATTTACCGATAGAAAAACTCTTGCTCGTGTGTCATGCATCATCTAACGGTTCGTACACATATCTACCGATAGAAAAACTCATGTGCGTGCTGTGTCATGCATGATCTAATGGTCAATACACATATTTACCGAAAGAAGAAGTCCGGTACTTGCTCGGTAATGCACATTCTCTAACGGTATGTGTGTGTTTTTACCGATAGAATATGTGAGCGGCAAATTACCTAAGTTAGTCTGACGGTTATTTCATGTATTTACCGTTAGAAAAATGTCCATTATAAGGAAAACCCCACTCGTGCATTGCTGTGCTGCTCTTTAATTTGTTCTGTTGCACTCTGTGTCCCTCTGTTTGTGACGAAAGTTCCAGCTACACTGCTAGGGTGATCAGCGCAGGCTGGAGGGAAGTTGATTGCGCCCCTCTCTTTAAGGTACGCTTAATCGTCGACACTTATCTCTCTCTCCCTTAGATCTCCCTTCCTCTCTACTTGCAAGCTAGCTGTATTGTGTAGTTCCAAGTTTGTAGCTCTAAGCTTGGGAGTTTGGTAGCTGGAAATGCGTCATGTTTTAGGAGCTAACTAGCTTGTATTGTGTAGTTAGCTAGGTTAATTAGTGTTAATTTCATCAGGCTAGGGTTCAACACATGTATCTGTTGTAAGAGGCTGTACATGTACATATACATAACTTAATCGGGCAGGTTTCATGCATGGCTTACTCGTTAAATTTTGTTAATTGTAGATGGACAGGAAATATTGGATGTATGGAATAAAACGTACTACTCTTGAATATTTGGATGGTGTAAATGAGTTTATTAAATTTGCTGAGCAACAAAAGGAGAGGAAGGGAGAGAAAAATATGCTTTGTCCTTGTACAGATTGTATGAACTTGAAGAGGTTTAGCAACTCTGATCAAATTAAGAGTCATTTGATTCGTCGTGGTTTTAACGCGCGATACACCCGTTGGATATGGCATGGCGAAGATCTTGAAGGAACAAGCACCACTACTACCAATCAGCACGACTCGGATGTGGATTGCAATAATATCGATGATCATCCCAATTTTGGTAATGTTCATTCCGATGTGCACGTAGATGATGATGATGACAATCTAGATGAGATGTTACGTGATGTAGAGGAAGATTACAACGAAAATGGCTTCTGTGAATTTGAGAAACTGATTGCTGACTCTGAGAAGCCTCTGTTCCCTGGATGTGCAACTTTTACAAAACTGTCTTCTGTGCTGAGATTATATCACTTGAAGGCAGGAAACGGTTGGAGTGATAAGAGTTTCACGGCACTATTAGATCTTCTAGCGGACATGCTTCCAGAGGGAAATGAGTTGCCAAGATCTACTTACCAAGCCAAAAAATTGTTGTGTCCGTTGGGAATGGAAATCGAAAGAATACACGCATGCCCAAATGATTGTGTGTTGTACCGTAATGAGTACTCCAGTTTGCATGTTTGTCCAAGATGCGGTGCATCGAGGTATACGCCTAGGGACCGGATTGACAGTGAACGTCACGAGGTAAGGAAAGGACCCCCGGCAAAAACTGTGTGGTACTTGCCTGTGATACCTAGATTGAAGCGGTTGTTTGCAAATCCGAAAGTCGCGAAGCACTTGCGTTGGCATGCTGAAGCCCGGAAACAAGACGGAAAACTGAGACACCCAGCTGATTCTATTCAATGGAGAAACATCAACAGAACATTTGCTGAGTTCGGCGGCGAACTTAGGAATGTAAGGTTCGGGCTGAGTACATATGGTATGAACCCACATGGTAATATGAGTAGCCGGCACAGCACTTGGCCGGTTCTTTTATGCATCTACAATCTTCCTCCTTGGTTATGCATGAAGGGCAAGTACATCATGATGGCGTTACTAATCTCAGGACCCAGACAACCCGAAAATGATATTGACGTGTTTCTAGCGCCTTTAATCGAGGACTTACAGAAATTGTGGAGCGAGGGTGTGTAGGTGTGGGATGCATACAAGAAAGAGAATTTCATCTTGCGGGCCCCGATATTTTGCACCATAAATGATTTTCCGGCCTACGGCCATTTGTCGGGGTATAGTACGAAAGGAGCCAAGGCTTGCCCTATTTGCCTAGATGAAACTGAGAGCATGTGGCTGCGAAACTGCCGGAAAACAGTGTACATGGGTCACCGCAGGTTTCTTTCGGTGCATCACACGTACTGTAAGAAGAGAAAATCATTTAACGGGAAGCCTGAGAAGGGATCAGCTCCAGTGTTTCTGACCGATAAGGAGATTTACTCGCGCGTGAACGACATCAAAGTTGAGTTCGGTAAGCATTCTAAACCTCGAGAAAAAAATGTTTGGAAGAAGAGATCGATTCTCTGGGATCTACCATACTGGGAGCACTTACAAGTTCGACATTGCATTGACGTCATGCATGTAGAGAAAAATGTATGTGACAGTTTGATTGGTTTGTTGTTGAACATTCCGGGAAAGACAAAGGATGGTGTGAAAGCTCGTCGTGACATGGTGGAAATGGGGATAAGGACTGAGCTTGCACCTTTAGAGAATGGAAAGCGTACATACCTCCCCCCGGCCTGCTAACGTTGTCCAAGAGCAAAATAACAGAACTCTGTCGGTGCCTGCACGGTGTTAAAGTTCCATGTGGGTACTTCGCGAACTTGAGAAAACTTGTGTCTATGAAGGACCTAAGACTGGTTGGCATGAAGTCCCACGACTGTCATGTCTTGATGTCACAGATGCTTCCCATTGCTATCAGAGGCATTCTCCCAGTTAAAGTCAGAGAGACAATCACAAACCTATGTTATTTCTTCAACGCAATATCTTGCAAGGTAAGTACGTGCACTCGTACTATAAGTTCATTACCTCCATTTGTGGAGCTTAATTAGAAGATTTTTCTGATATGAATATTTGGCGCAACTGTGTCCTCGTAGGTAATTGATCCCGATGGACTGGACGCTTTGCAATGCGACGTGGTTACAACTCTTTGTCAGCTCGAGATGTATTTCCCTCCATCCTTTTTTGATGTTATGGTCCATCTGATTGTTCACCTTATCAGAGAAATTAAGTTTTGTGAACCCGTGTGCCTGCGCTACATGTATCTATTTGAGAGATTTATGGGTGTATTGAAGGGATACGTAAGGACTCATCGTCTACCCGAGGGGAGTATCATGGAAGGTTATGCCGCCGAGGAGGTGATTGAATTTTGCACAGATTATATGGCCGGGATTGACCCAATTGGCGTTCCTAGGTCCCGACACGAGGGTAGGCTTCAGGGAATCGGAACGATTGGATTCAAAGCTATCGTCCCCGCTCGTGATGTGTACGCAAAATCACATTTTTGGGTCTTACAACACATGACGGAGGTCGAGCCATACATACACGAGCACAAGGTAATGTTACGGTCACAGAATCCTTCGAAGTCAGACGTTTGGGTCAGCAGAGAACATAACAGGAAATTTGCTGAGTGGATCTAAGAAAGAGTCACGCGAGCTGCCGAGGGCTCCGTAAGTGAAACTGTGACATGGTTGGCTAGACGCCCAAGATTCACTGTAGGGACTTGGCAGGGGTACGACATCAATGGGTATTCATTTTACACAAGAGCTCAAGACACCAAGAGTAGCACGCAAGGTAGCGGAGTGACACTGTTTGCTATTTCCGAGGATGCCAGGTCAGTAAGGGCGCTGAACTCATATTACGGTGCTATTGACGAAATATGGGAGCTCGATTACGGATTACTTAAGATTCCCCTGTTTCGATGCCAATGGGTCGAAATCCCTCGAGATGTTCAAGTTGACAGTTACGGGTTTACTCTCGTCGATCTTGGTAGAGTCGGACACCAAGACGATCCATTCATACTTGCAAAGCAAGCCACACAGGTATTCTACATCGTTGACCTGGCTAATCCAAACTTGCATGTTGTCCTCCACAGCAAGAGACGTATTGTTGGGGTCGAAGATGTTGTCGACGAAGAGGAGTATAACCAATTCGATGAAATACCTCCATTTTTAGAGGACATTCAATCTATCCGTACTGAAGATATCGACGAAACAACGTATCTGCGAGATGACCACGAAGAAGGATTATGGGTTGAGAACCATTAATGATTAATTTCTATTTCAGGGATAAATGCCAAGCAAACAGCCCACAAGTTCTGCAGCAAGGTGAGGAACTTATCATTAATAGATCAGGCAGTACATTTTTCTTTAGAACTTAATGATAAGCTAGTTCACAGCATTAATACATCTCAATTTTACTCCACAGCATGAGTTCTAACATGTACAGTACCTTTATCCTGTAAATACTTAATTCTTCCCTTCAAATAGCACTTGCAAAAATCTCATCGCAGCCTCTTGCTTCTTCAAATTAAGTTCTGTAAAAATCCCTTTTTTCTGACGGTATTTTGTTATTTATACCGATAGAAAAGGACATCCGCTACTTTCATGTGTCTCAGGCACTTCTCTCAGGCACTTCAAAACGTTTTCTATCGGTATTGTTCTATTTTACCGTTACAATAAATTCGGTAGTCTCACGGTATTTGTTGTCTGACGGTTTTTTCCTGTTTTTACCGATAGAAGAATACTCTGCCGCTTTGAATTCTCAACCGTGTCGCCATGCGTCGCCTTGGAAACTCTATAAGTACCTCGCCATGCGTCGCGGTATTTTGTTGTTTTTCTAATTCTCGAACGGTTTGACTCCTCATCTTCTCTTTCACAATGGCAACCTCCATGGGATCGTCAGCCACGCCCTCCCCGGTAAGAAGTCTAAATCTCCTCGGTTTACCCCTGTATTGTTAATCCATGTTCAGTTCATTCTTGACCTGTTGATTTGCACAGGGAATGGTAGCCGTGGAAGACACTACCAAATTGAAGGCCGACCTGAGGGCCCTCCAGGAGGAGCACAAGCTCCTTACAGACAAGCACACTCAGCTACGGCTTGACCTTGACGATCTCTTCCAGCGCATTAAGCGCATGAAGACGGATGGTGACAATGCTAGGGCGAGGACGAGGCGTCTTCGTGAGGAGAAGAAAGCCGCGGATATGACCATTGCTGGCTGCGGTTTGATTATGAAGGATACCATAGCGAAGCTGAGGGAGGTCGCAGGCCTTCTCGACTCGGTAGTAGTTGATCCTAGGGACAACTTGTGGCTAGAGGAGTCCTGCGTCCTGGCTGCAAGTCTAACTGACTCTATTCTACATGCAGCCAGGGCTAAGACCACCCCTTGACCTAGCATTTTGGGTTTTATTTTTTTTTGTAAGTGATAAAACAACAATGAATGAACAATTTCTTTTTATGTCAATTTTCCAATTTTCCGGCTATCTTCCCTCTTTCTTTATCATTCTGCAGCTTTCAACCACGGTCTGTTTGATGTTAAATTGTGTGTACCTTTTCATTACTCTGACGGTATTTTGTTGTTTTTACCGATAGAAAAAGGCACCCAATACTATAATCTCAAGCACTTAATTAAAAAATTTTTCTGGGGAAAATTGGTCTCACGGGATTTTATTGTTTATACCGATAGAAAAAAGCGTCCACTACTTCAAATATTTTTCCGGGAAATTTACTTTTTCTATCGGTACTATTGTGTTGTGCCGATAGAAAATTATATAATTCTATCGGTATCAATTTGTTGTACCGATAGAAAGGTTCCTCCACTGCTTTATTACTCGTACACGGCCCTTGGGTTTCCCTCCACTCGAACAGTTCCACCTTAGAGCACTGCGTCTCTTCGAGAGCGAAGAAAACCACAACCTCCGCCATGACCACTCACTTCCTCTCTCCCACACGACGATTGCCGGCTGGACACTGGTTCGCCACTGCCACCGGTTCTTATTTTTGTCCTTCGCCGGCCGTCGCTGCGTTCTACACCGCCTCTCGATCACCAGAACTGATCGCTGCCGTAAATACCCTAATTTGTCGTTCTATTTCCAGCATCTTCCTTATTTGATCCTAGTGTTTTGCACGTACTAATTCTTCGAGTTTTGCAATTACACTAGGGTTCCCTATTGTGTTGGATTATGTACATTCCGCACGCAATGTTGATTTAAATTAGGGTTTACATAATATGTTCCAGTGCTGTAATGAACCTGTTTTGAGATTTTAACTTATCTATACTGCTGTATGTGTGATCAATTGTATCCAACTGCCATGTAATGCACATTATATGTTGGAGGTGTTCTTACACATATTCTATCGGCAGTTCATGTGTTTACCGATAGAAAATATTTCTGAAGAGTTCAGGAAGTAATTTATGCATGTCTTTCTTTTTGTATTATTTTCCCTTTTGCCGCCCTAGTTAGTCTCCAGTCCTGGGCTGAGTTATGGAACTCTAAGGCAAATTAATTGCCATATATATGGTTTGTTGAAGGTTTTGTAGGGGAAGACATGTCGTCGTCTTCATCGGATGATACTAGTGGTTCGACTAGGGCCAACCCCATCGTAACTACTGAAGATGCAGCTGTTACATCCCAGCGCAAGAGGGTGGGGCGAGGCGCGACGACGTTGGGGCGTTTGGCCAAATGCACGGATCTTTCTTGTGAGTTCAACCAATTTGGGAGGCCGATTGGAAAGAATGCTGGGAGGTACGCGGCCTACGTTGGGCTGTTGGCGAAAGAAAGGGTGAAGATCACCGTCCAGAGCTGGAAGGACGTGACGGTGGACGAGAGGGATAGGTTGTGGGCGGAAGTGAAGGTTAAATTAACTGAAATCGCTGAACTCTTTCGTAATCACGTTCTCTTGGCTTATACTAAAGTTTAACTAACTCGTGATTAATTGTATGCATTTTTCAGAAACAGGCTAAGTGGAACATCCCCGACGATACACCTAGGACTGCCTGCTTGAAGGACATGAACGGAACATGGAAAACCTTTCAGAGCTGGCTCGTCAGTAACTTCCTCACAGTGAGGAAATCTCCTTGCGAGAAGTACCCCTTCATAACGGAGGAGGTATGGGAGGAATTCACCAAGCAGAAGGGGACTGAGGAGTTCAAGGCCCTTAGCGAGAAGAATAGGGCGATCCAGAAGAGAAACGACCACTCGCATCGGCTCGGATCCCGGGGCTATGCGGGGAAGGAGGAGCAGTGGAAGAAGGAAGACGAACAAAATCCTGTCATCGACACCCCTGAGTTGCCGCTCTCCGAGATCCGAGATGAGAGGTGCAAGCGATGGTGGAGGGGGAGGGGGTCCGTGTCGTCCACGGGGTCTGTGCAGTTCGCAACCCCTGGGGAGGCCGACGTTGTGAGGCGAATGGTAAGTTGGCTAACCTCGTAAACTGTGTGCGCACAAGTGTATATAAGGCAATTTGTCTCACAAGGTACCTTTAAATGTAACAGATCTCTTTTGAGAAGGAGGCAGTGGAGGAATTGTTTACCCCGCAGAGGGAGAACGACATCCTCACCCGGGCTCTAGGAAATAAGGAGCATCCCGGGCGGACACGGGCCGTGGGAGCCATTGTGTCGTGGAAGGCCGGTTTCGTAGATCCGGCTCCACCGAGGAAGAAGGCCCGCTCCTGGAAGGAAAAGGAAGCTGACCTCTCCGATAAGATACGGGCTGAGGTACGGGAGGAGATACGGGCGGAGATGCGGGCTGAGATACGGGCTGACGTACAGTCTGAGGTGCAGTCCGAGGTCGCACAAATGAGGGAAGAGTTTGCACGGTTGAGAGAAGCATTGCTGGCCAAGAGTGCAGATGCGGATCCCCAGGACGACGGTACCCCGCGGGGTCGGATAAGCAGTTGCGCTTCGAAGGTACTCGCGGATCCAGTGGATCTACTTGAGGTACTGTAAGCCTTCATCTGTGCACTTAAGTTGATGCCACTCCCATTCTGTTAGAGTTGTTTCGCTAACCTATTTTAATTGTTACAAATTTGCAGAGGCCGGAGGGCTGCATCCTACAGAATCACGTAGGCGCTGGGCAGGAAGTGGTTGGACACGGCTTCGTACATCCGTCTGGGCCGGATGTCTGGGTCCACTGTGTACCTCTGCGGTTGGGTTTCGCAAAGGTACAGGTGGACATGGCCATGCCGGGCTACAACGATTCTCCGTTGCCAGTCCCAACAGAGGAACTGCAGACACTTGCTGAGGCAGTAGGCTCCTACGTACAGTGGCCCAAGAAGTGTCTTGTAATAGAACCGGTAAATCCTACACATTTTAGATTACATCCTACTCAGTACACTCAACTTGCATAATCTAACATACGTGCTCATTAATTGAAGTGGCCTGCCGCTGGGCTACCAGGGAACTGCGCCCCCAGCTCGGGGCATGAGGCCCGATCTCGTGCGACCCTGGACACATCAAAGACGGCCTCGACCCCACCCAGCGCATCCACGCCTTCACCTCGGAAGAAAGCTGCCATCACCTCGCCCTTGCCTTCGAAGGTAAGCGCTCAGTCCCCGGCAAAAGGCAAGGGCAAAGGCAAGGGAAAAGGGCGACAGGGACAGCCGGAGAGGTTCAAGAACGGGTTCCCACTCATGTCGGAGGCAGCTTTGCGCAAATTGGATCGATCAACCAGAGACCTCCACGAGTGGTACCTACACCGAGCTCGGCGCAATCTGAACTTCTTAGTTCCCTACAGGCCTGGGCAGTTCCACCGTGAGCCCGGGATTATATCTGTGGCACACGAGGATCTGTTCGACCTCTACAACTGGCGGGAGCTCGATATGTCTATCATACGGACTGGAGTCCTGTGAGTTTGCTGATGCTATGTATTGCTGTTTTCTAACTCTGTTTGCTAACTCTGCATTGTTGTAGTTCATTTGAAATGTAGTAACTTTCTGTGCAATACTAATGTCGTCCTTTGCATGCAGGTGCATATACAGGCTAGCATCGGAGGCTGCGTGTGACAAGGTGGGTTTCCTCGACCCAGAGAAAATAAGCCTCACGATGCTAGAGCACGACGCCTCGCACGCTGAGCTGTACATATCCAAGGCGCTGATGGCGCAGCAGGACAAGGAGTTCATTCTGGTGCCGTACCACCAAAGGTTAGTGCATTTCGTACTAATTTAACTCGATCTTGTATGTTACACCTGAGATATACTTTGAGCTAGCGGTCCTCTTTTACGTACAATGCAGGGGCCACTGGATCCTCATCGTGATCTGTCCGCCGAGGAACGAGGTGTACTACCTCGATTTGATGCGTGACAGATTATCGATCGAATATGTGGTCAAGGGGAATATGGAGGCGTAAGTAACTTATATGTTTGATTTAAATTTTCACCTCACTAGCTAATGATAATACATTAACGGGAAATACTAACTGAAATGCAGGGCTTTTGATAAATATGCGTCCCCTGGAGGGAGGCATGCCGCACCGCAGGGCTCCCTACTAGCTTGGAAAGAATATGAGGTACTCACGAGACTTTTTGTTTATGCCTAATTAGTTTATGGAAACAATAGCTAACATGTCTTCGCATATGCAATTATCTCAGTGCCATCAGCAGCCGCAATTGTGGGAATGCGGGTTTTATGTGTTGCGCCACATGTACGACCTAGTGCGGACAAATTTTGCCCAATTCCCCCAGGTAAGCATCGATAGCTAACTCAAATTTGAAAATTGGGTGTCACGTTCTAAATTAGGAAGTTAGTTACTAAGTATTCACACATGCTTGCAGATCGCCATGTCGAAGGACTCATACGAAAATGCAAAGATTAGAGATCTTCGACAAATCTGGGCTCAATATGTCATGGAGGAAGTTACGCCCAACCATCCGCCATGATAATTTTCTCTTTTTTGTGTACTCTGTGCATAGACTGTTTATATACATGTGAATAAATATATATGTCAATAAATGTCCACATTGGATTGCAATTTGTATTTGTCCATATATATGTGAATAAATGTGAATAACTGTCTAATGTGTCAATCTGTTCTGTGAATTTACCCTTCTTTGCATCTGTACTGTATTGTGTATCCAATCTATAATGTATTGCATCTGTACTGTATATGTGAATGTACTGTATTGTAAATGCAAACGTACTGTATATGTGATGTTCTATCGGTAAATTCATTCATAGCCGACAGACCACTACAAATTTTCTATCGGTAAACACATCCACAACCGAGAGACTACTACTCATTTTTCTATCGGTAAACTTGAAATTAACCGTCAGAATAATGTGACTTTTCCTGCCGGTGAACTCATCCACAACTGAGAGACTACTGTGGTTTTTTCTATCGGTAAACCTATAATTAACCGTTAGAAGAGTGCGATTTTTCCTGCCGGTGAACTCATACACAACCGAGAGAGTACTAAGATTTTTTCTATCGATAATGTCATTTCCAACCGACAGAGTGCTACACTTTTTTCTGTCGGTAAACTTATAATTAACCATTAGAATATGGGTATTTTTCCCAACGCTAAACGTCAGACGACGACGGGTTTTCTATCGGTACACTCATAAGGTGCCGATAGAAAAGTAATATTTTCCTGTCGGTAATCATATAATTAACCGTTAGAATATGGGTATTTTTCCCACCGTTAATCGTCATACTACGACGGGTTTTCTATCGGTACACTCCTAATATGCCGGTAGAATTGTTAATTTTTTCTGTCGGTTATTTACCAATAGAAAATGTTCTGTCTTGTTCTATCGTGTCTATCTCTATCGGTACGAAAACCGATAGTAGAAGGGTTTTTTTTACCGATAGAAGAAAGCTTTTCTGTACTAGTGACTATTGATTATAATAATGTAATATCATAACTAAACATGAAATATTTTATTAGGTTCATCGAAGAAAATAAAACTATTGTTATCATAATGCAATATCATAACTAAACATGAAATATTTTATTGGGTTCATAGGAGAAAACATCATTTGATGTCTTTGTTGCTACAACAAATGCGGGATAATCTAGTATACAAGAAAATTGGGTTCCCTCTTTGTGCCCACTGAGGAATTGAAGGTTGTGTGAGTGGACAATGGATAATTTCGAATTTTTTTTCAAATAACCCAAAAAAACAAGTTCGAAAAATAACCCAGACCTTTTAAATTTTGCCAAAATGGCCCTCTGTCGCAAACCTGGCCGCGCGACTGATCTTCAGTCGCTAGCCCGGATAGCAACTGAAGATGTGGCACAGCCCAACACCCCGCTGGCCCAGGTGCCGTGCCACACCAGCTTTCAGTCGCTAGCCCGGCTAGTGACTGAAACCCCTACCCCCCCTGACAATTAGAATTGAGAAAATTTTGTCGTCTAGTAGCGGTTGAAGGACTTGTGATGATTTCGCTTGGGAATTATGATTTGTTTGCAAATCTTGAGATTGTGAGGGCTGATTTGAGATCTAATTTCACACACAAGTGTAACTTTATTCCAGGAGCTTATTCAGCAGGAGTTTCGATGAAATTTGACAAGATTTGATGATTTTGGGATAATTCGAAAACAGGGTATTTTAGGGTAATTAGGGTAATTAGGGTTTCAGAAATGGCGGGCCTTGAAACTGAGGCCTCGGATGAGATTTTGAAAATCTTACAGAAGGGAAACTTGCTCAGAATAGTGAATGGGTGATACTCCTTGAATTAGATTAAAGTTTGGAGATGAGATGTGGGTTTTAGCCTTTTTATGTTCCGCGGAAAATCTGAAAAAGGTGTAAGCCACGATAATTCTGGGCTGATTTGTGAAAAGGGGCAAGACGACAAAGTTTTGGCATCGGTATCGTACAAGTACGTACTAATTTCTCATTTATACCGTGCTTTTGATACCTAGTTTTGTCTCGTTGGTTCGACGCATTTGTACGAAACCAAATGTCTCCGCGCAAAATATGATAGGTGCAAAAGCCGAAAAGACTAATCATACGAAAACTGAAAAGATGAATAGGTAAAGGCTGAAAAACAGAAATGCAGAGTCATACAAAAGTAGAACAGTAGAAAAGTGCGACAGAAAATCCCAAAAAGTTGGAAACCTTAAAAAAATGTACGACAAAACTGAACAGTCCGACAAAAGCCTACATCAGACTACTGCCCCCTCCTGCCCCTCTGTGGGGGGGGGCTAATACTCCGATGGTGTGTACCGAGAGGGGGCCTGACGATCCCTGATGCGCCGCCTCCTCGCTGGTGGTGTCTGCGCAGATGGCGGAGACTGGGAAGGCTGTGTCGGCTGCGTAGGCAGCGGAGCATCGGCAAGGAAGCTAGGAAGCAATTGTGTCGGCTGCGTAGGATGCTGCTGTGTTTGGTCGAGAGGCTGGTGCCATGCAGGAGTATCGAGCTTTTCATCCGAAGAGCAATCAGCAGGCATGAAACCCGTGTGCGGTGGTGGAGGGCGCGACGACGACGGACGGTCCGCTAGTGGCACATGCGTCGAAGGACCCGGCGCTGATGGTGATGGTGGGGGATCACGGTCAAGTGAGGTGGCAGCAGCACTCTGAAACCGACCAGAATCTGATCGACCTGCCGCTCGAGCTCCGAACAATATGCGTACACATCGTCGCTAGGCATGGTGGGTCCGAGGTGGGACCTGACCATCATGTCCTGTGCACCAGCAGAGATGCCGCCGAGGATGTCTAGCTGTGCACACGAATTAATGCAATTATAGAACGACAATCCATGTGAAAGTAAGGTTACAAAGAGCTAAAGAACTCACAGAAGAGTGGATTGGCCTAGTTAGGTGTCGGTCGTAGCGGTCATCGATGGTGGCAGGAGGGATGGGCTCATCAGGCGTGGCTAGTGGACCGCCCGCCAATCAGTAGATCGTGCGAGGTCGGTACCCGGACAGATAGAAAAAATGGATGTCGTGGCTGTAAGGCCTGTGCTCCTGAACCGTGCGTGTATGGGCCCAATCCATCCACTCCTGCACATAGGGCCGCTGCCGACGAACGAAATCGTCCCTCACTCGACCCTTCCTGGATTGCCTGCGGACAAAGTAATTAGTTAGTGACGGAAATCATGTATAAAATAACATGTGAATGTAATGCATATTTGACGTACTCGTGGATATGGTGCGGGATCTGTCGAGGAGGCGGCACGGGGACAAGCTGGCGCAAGCCGAACTGGCGTATAACTCGCTCAGGCGAGTAACCCTCAATCATGTGCGAGAAGACGAGCAGAACCTGGGTGCGCCAGTACACAGCATCCTGCGTACAAAGAGAAGAAAGGCCGACTGGAGAGACGGATTGGAGGTTTGCGATGATCCACAGATCCCAGATGACGCTGTCGTCGAGAAGTAGATCGAAGCGCGTGGCGTACGAAGGATATCAGAGGTGCACCTGATCTGTGGCCCACCACAAACTCAGCCTAGCCCACCTCCATCCCATCATAGGGCCGTCCCTCGCATCCCCGGCTAACACGAACTGATCCCACGGAACCAGTGATCGACCGATGGGGAATGCTCGTATGACCACATCTGCAAGAGGATGGTGCACCCAGCGAAATGAGAGCTGACCTGGTCTTTGCTCATGGCGTCAGACAACCCCCTGTAGGTGTGGCAGAGCACGGCGGATCCGAAACTGAACCGCAGCACGTGCCCCAAGGAGGAGTCAGCAATACTCCTGGCGAGCTGAACATACTGCCGCTCGCAGATGTCTCCGTGGGTGCCAGGGAAGAGCAACCACCCAAACAGGTACAGCAAGTATGCCTCAAGGTGGCGCCTGAAGACCTCCTCTGGAGTGGCCACGGGGAGCGCACCATCGCGCACTGCGTGAAGGTAACTCTGGGGAACTCCCGCGTCCTGCGCAAACCACCCCGCTGGCCCTACTCCCTCGAAGCGCTGTAGGAAATCTAGGCGCCATGCAGCTCTCTCAGTGGCCGCTGGGACATATATCTCCCCGCGGATAGGCAGGCCAAGCAGCATGCTGACGTTCTGCAGCGTGATAGTGAGCTCGCCAAAACTGAAGTGGAACGTGTGTGTCTCGGGCCTCCACCGATCCACAAGCGCAGTAATGAGGGCTCGGTCGAAAGGGAATCGCCTCGCCCGATCTACCATGCGAGCGAACGGCAATAGTCCGGCCTCGAGCAAATAAGGCGCGAATCGCTCATCTAGAGGCCACATCTCACGTGGTTTCCTCATTTGCAGAGCTAGGAGAACGGTGCTCCGTAGAAGGCGTCGAGCACGGTGATGCTCCGATGGTGTTGTGCAATCAGCTCGGGAAGCTGATGGTCATCCGCCATACCTGCAGTTGAAACATTCAGTACATAAACAAACATTCAGTACTACTTACGAAAATTCACGAGAAGGCATTAGGGAAATTCAGTACAACTCACGGCAAAACATTCAGTACTTCAAACATTACAACATTACAGTTTTATTTAGGAAAATTAAGTACAACTCATATAGGGAAGATTTGGATATTTTGGATCTTCAAAGCCCGGTGGTTGCTTTACAAATACAAGTTCTGAAATTTCACCATTTAAGAAAGCACTTTTAACATCCATTTGAAATAGTTTGATTTCAAAACTTGATGCGAATGCAAGTAAGATATGAATGGCTTCTAGTCTAGCCACGGGAGCAAAAGTTTCATCAAAATCTAATCCTTCAATTTGAAAATAACCTTGTGCTACCAATCTAACTTTTTTCTTACAACTATGCCATTTTCATCTTGCTTATTTCGAAAAACACATTTTGTACCAATTATATTGTGATCAAGAGGTTTTTCTACAAGTTTCGAAACATTGTTTCTAGTAAAGTTGTTCAATTCATCATGCATGGCATTTACTCAATCCGGGTTCGCTAGTGCTTCATCAATGCATTTGGGCTCAAGACTAGAAATGAAAGATGCATGCTAACAAAAAGATGTGATTCTAGAGCTAGTTTGAACACCTTTACCAACATCACCTATTATTTGGTTGACGGGGTGATCCTTAGTGATGGTTTGATGAAGTCTTGGATTTTGCAATGCTTGATCTTCATTTTCCTTCATCTCTGGATCAAGATCAACTTGAGTAGTAGCCTCCGGAACCATAGGAGCTACTTCATTTCCTTGATCGTGTGACTTTGAATCTTTATCTTTAGGCTTGATATCCCCAATCGTCATGTTCTTCATAGCTTCTCGTAGTTCCTCATTTCCTACATTCTCAAGATCTTCATGCTCTTCTTGAGAGCCATTAGTTTCATCAAACTCAACATTGCAAGTTTCCTCAATGCATTCGGTTGTAGTGTTAAAAACACGATAAGCTTTGCTAGTTGATGAATATCCAAGAAGAAAACCCTCATCAACACGTCTTTGAAATTTTTCAAGATGCATGCATTTTTTAAGGATGTAACATTTGCAACCAAAAATTCGAAAATATGAAATATTTGGTTTTCTTCCAACAATTAGCTCGTAGAGAGTTTTGTTTAACAATGGATGAGTGTAAAGCCGGTTTATAGCATAACAAGCAGTATTGAATACCTCGGCCCAAAACCTAGTGGGGGTTTTATATTCATCCAACAAAGTTCGAGCCATTTCGATTAATGTTCGATTTTTCCTTTCCACAACACCATTTTGTTGAGGATATATGGCACGGAAAATTCGTGTTTAATTCCAGATTCATCACAAAGCTCAATAAAATCCGAATTTTGAAACTCTCCACCATGATCACTTCGAAGTTTCTTGATGGAGAATTCAAATTCATTTTCAACACGTTTTGCAAATCTTTTAAACACACTTGGAGCATCGGACTTATGATTTAAGAAGAAAATCCAAGTAAATCGGGAGAAATCATCAACAATGACAAAGCAAAAATTGCTACCACCAATATTTTGAGTTTCCGATGGACCAAACAAATCCATATGCAAAAGCACAAGTGGTCTAGATGTTGACAAAACGTCGTTAGCGGGATGAGTACTAGCAACTTGTTTTCCCGCTTGACATGCACTACAAAGTTTATTCTTTTCAGACTTTACATTTTTCATACCCAAGACCAAATCTCTTTTTAAAAGCTTGTTTAATTGATGCATCCCAACATGAGCCAAACGACGATGCCAAAGCCATCCCAAAGAATTTTTGGCAACCAAGCAAGATGAAATGCAAGAATCTATTGAACCGAAATCCACCAAATACAAATCTCCATATCGAAAACCTTTAAATATTAGAGATTTGTCTTCTAAGCTTTCAATGATAACTTCATTTGGTTCAAAAATGCATCGAAGACCCAAATCACAAATTTTTGCAACTGAAAGCAAATTGAAGTTCAAGGATTCAACAAGTAATACATTTCAGATGGAAAGGTTGTTTGTGATTGCAACTTTACCAAACCCAATTACCTTTCCTTTGCTATTATCACCAAACGTGATTTTGTCAATGTCATTGCAACCATTCTCAAATGAGGAGAAACGACTTCCATCACCAGTCATGTATTGAGTGCACCCGCTATCGAGCACCCCAATTCCTCCCACCGGTTTTGTAGTTTACCTAAAAGAAAGGTTAGACCCTTTTAGATACCCAAACTTGTTTGGGTCCTTGGAAGTTAGCAACAAGGGTTTTTGGAACCCAAATCCTCTTTTTATGTTTATTTAGGTAAGGTAAACCAATAAATTTGGCAATTACTTTTCCATACTTGTTTTTCTTAAGCATGTAATGGGAGTGAGACTTATTTTCTTTAGCTCTAGAAGTTGAGGGATAATTATTTGATAAATGATCTACATCATGGCATTTGTGACAAAACATATTAGTAGCCTTAACAAAAGTCACTTTAGTGCTCAACTTCTTTCTCTTGTTTGGTTCAAATCCTAAACCTTCCTTCCTAAATGAACATCGTTGCTCACTAAGAAGTTTGTCTAAGATTTCTTTTCCTTTAAAATATTTTGCTAATCCTAGATTTAACTTTTCCACTTGTGCTTTGAGTTCTAAATTTTCTAAAATTAAATTTGAGTCATTATCAACAATTTCATCACAAGTATTTTCATGATCAATTTCTAAATCATTACAATTGATTGATTTTGAATGAGAGACAATATGAGATGATTCATCTAAAATATTACAAGTAATTCCTATATCACTAGTTTATTTAGAATCAATAATTTCATTAACTAGAAGTGCCTCATGCTAGTCATTTAGTTCGGCATATAAATCTCTAAATATTGAATATTCCTTTTTAAGCATTTTATTTTCCTTAGTTAACCTACCTAGAGCCTCATTTAATTCCATAACCATATCAACAAGTTCCTCGTAAGAGGGTTCGAGATCCGATACCTTTGCATCATCACTCGCCGTAAGACATAGTGATGACTCATTTTTGAGTGAAGAGGCCTCTCCAATAGCAATTCTCGCCATCTTCTTGGAAGTTGATGGGACTTTATCATCCGAGTCGGATTCCTTCGAACCGGAGTACCATTCACCAATATAAGCTTGGCCCTTGCTTTTATTGTTGTAGAACTTCTTAAAGAGCTTCTTTTTACCTTTTGAGCCTTGACCGTCATCTTTCCTCTCATGTGATCTTTGATGATCACTCTTCTTGTTTGGACATCTTGAGGCAAAGTGTCCCTTCTCATTACACTCATAGCATGTAATGTTCTTGAATCCGGTTTTCTTGTGCGGTCCTCGTCTTTTGTCAAAATCAAACCCTTTCTTGTTGATTTTGTTTAGGAGCTTTTGGGTCTTTCTCACAAGGACAGCTAGATCACCATCGGAGCTCTCATCCGAGCTATCCTCCTTGGCCTCCTCGACATTTGATTTAAAAGCCAAATTTTTCTTCTTTGATCCGGATGCTTCCGCAATTCCTTTCTTCTCCTCTTTTTGCATTTCATGGGTAATAAGAGTACCCAAGAGCTCGGTTGGAGTTGTGGATGTGAGATCACCATTGATAAGCACTGTCACTGTGGGACCCTCATTTGAGGAATCCCGTGGCAACCGCCCAGGTGGATTGCACACAGGTTGGACCATTACAAAACTCACAACAAGCGGAAAGCAGTTATTGCATAAAACATAATTAAACAGGTACGAGGTCACAAGGACCAATATTACATTAACATAGAGCCCAGAATGACGCTACTTAGAGTTGCTACGAAAATAACAAGTTTATCCATACAAGAGTCGGTATCAAGATACCGAACACACAAAACCAAGCAGACAGCAGCAACAAAGATCTTCACTTCTGGCAGCAACGGTTCTGGTAGGGCTTCCTCCACATCGGACTCAACTCGGCGCGAGACCCTCCTAGAACTCCGAATCATCTGGGGCGTTCCCATCCTCTGCTTCATCTTCATAACCAAACGAATCGGGATCGGCGAATCCCTCTTCTGATTTGTTTGAAAAGGCAAGGGTGAGCATGCTTTGATACAATGCTCAGCAAGTCGTTTATTTACAAATGCAATTATATAGATGAGGAGTGATCAAGAAAAGGGGTTAAATCTTACAATCTTAAATAGTATAGATTTCAATCCTTTAATCTTCCAAATAAGGGTTTTGTTTTCAACAGCGGGGTTTTAGAAAACCTCATAATAGACTTTTAAGAAAACATTGTGAATGGCGATCCTCCGTGATCCACCATTTGAATTAACCATATTATGAAAACATTCCAAATAGTTACTTGTGTTGAACCACATGGATAAATCCACCACGAACATACTCCATGACCTGGGAGTACAGAGTATCCGATACTTTTCTTACGCTTTGCAAAGGTGTATCTCTTTTTAAATCCACTTCTTCACTCGGCTTTCAAGTCGGTACAGCTCCATGTGACTTATACACATGTGACAAGGCCGAGATCACACAACGCTTTTGCAGTTCAGTATTAACAGTATCCCCGCCCGGTAAATAGACAATTAAGTCCGAAGTACCGTTGTGGGTCCTCCCCACTGCCTTACTTCCTAGCCTTTGGCTTATGCTCCCGCAGGACACATGGCCTTGGTCTGTCCACGTGAGACATTTGACCTTTTTGATTACAACCGCGCACGGCTTAATCAGAGGCATAGGGCGTCTTCCTTCTTTCCACCTTTTCCTCTCATACTTTTTCTGAACTCACATCACTCACGGACGAACTGCGCCCAACCAGTTTCTCCACGCGAGAAACCAGACCGACAAACCATGCAGGGAACTGCTAATACCAAAAAGCTACTAAGTCGTGCCTGTCCCATACCAGGCAACTGGTTGGTACGTTTTTCATGCCGCATAGAGGCACAAGACAAGGTTCTAGTCCTTATGAATTAATAGTGAGGAGCCATCCACATTCCCTGGTGCGCACCGCACCCTCTCCATACAAACCAATCCTCACTATCAATACTAATTTGATATTTCATTTCACAAAAGGGGTTTCAAATCCATTTCTCACATATTAGCCATTTCACATCCAACATGTATACTTAAATAAGATTAAAGCCTAAGCATGGTATCCTAGGGTGACAAGGTTGCATGATGATTCGATATCAAAAAGGGGTTTCCGCATGAAAGTTGGGTCATATCTATTCACATGTTTCTAAACATAGTTCTATCAAATATTCAGCATGCATATATCTTTAGAACAGTGAATCTACTTTATTTCAAAATACTGGGTGAGACATGATCAAGGGTGACGACTTGCCTTGCCAAGTTGGGTTTAAGAAATCTGCTGGATCTTCAAACGTTCCTTCCAAATCTTCCGCTCCTTGCTCTGCATTCGCACGGGAGCGCACACAACACATACAATACATAAGCATCCAGAAAATAGGCTTTATACAAAACATAAGTAAAATATACACATGAATGCAAATGAGGGAGATTGGGCAAAAACAGAACAGCGGAGAAAAGGATTCTAGGGTTAGGTTCACTGGACGAGACTCGAATGCGACGAAAGCCAAGGGTTGGCATTCGGTTCGCGAACAGACAATGTCCGAGAAGGACACCAGGATGATTTGGGGCTTCTAGATGATCAAAACTGGTGCAAGAGGTGGCATCGTGTGCCAAATGCTGTGAGGGACCTAAATGACAAAGTGAACTTTTCAGAAAAGCCCTTGAATTAACAGAAATTCACAGCAAAGCTCAGGACACAGGAAATCGAATGCCACTGCACAGCAGCGAACTAGGGCACATGCGTCTGGACGAATCACGCATGCATTGCTTCGCCAAACATGTCAGGGAGGTAGGCGGGATCAATACAAGGTTGCTGGTGGAAGGAATTTGGCTGGGGTGGCTTGCCGGCGACGAACGACGAGGTTGAAACCTTCGGCCGCCTGAGACAAGAACGAGCCATGGTGACAGAGAACTGGAGTGGATTGAACCTGAAATTGGTTGAGGGGAAACACTCCTGGGGTGGTGTGGATTGTTCTGGAGAGAGGAATTGGGCAGTGGTTAAGCGTGCGAGCTCGTCGACGTTGTCACCGGAGTTGGAGAAGACGGTGAACGACGAACTGTCTCCACACAGCAATGCAGGCTATAAGCTCTGTACTACACCATCTAGGGGTTACAGGGAAGGTGTAGGTGGCTTCAGTTTGGGAAGAGCTGCAGCGAGGCACGCCGGCGACGTGCGACGTCCACGGTGGTGCTCAAAAATTGGGAAAACGCACGACACTGCATCAATTTGAAAACTGGCTGAATAGGCTTGCTAAGAAAGGGCTAAGGATCATTTGATTCTACTGGAGTGAGTGATGAAAAGCACTGGAACGAGTTTAATTTCTGGAACAGGGGTCTTCTGGTTTTCCGGCGATCACCGGCGATGAAGAGCACTAGGATGCAATTGTTTGCTTGGACACGGGAAGATGGGTGTGGGGATCTTACTGGTGAGCTTGGATCGAAGAGAGGGGCTGTGGTTTGCTCTGGCGACGATGGCCTCAAAATCGGCTCGTCGGGGAAGAAAGGGAAATAGTGAAAATCCGAGAATTTGGCTAAGTCCTGGAGTTGTGTTTCTTCACAGCACTGAGGGGGTTTAAATAGGCATTGAGGCGGAGCTTGCGAGGGGAAACGGCGAGAGAACTTGTGCCGGGGACGAGACCGGCCGGGTGCAGCTGCGACAGCGGTGACCGGCGATGTGATTGTGCACTGGCAGTGTAGCAGCTCTACAGGCTTTGTCGGTTGCATTGGAACTTCACTAGTGATGGCGCAGATGCGGAGGCAACAGCGCAGCTCCGGCAACGACACGTAACGCATGCAATTGCCACGGCAACGGTTGCGCGCGCGAAGACATTGCTCTGGAGCGCGGGCGTTTAACCGCTGGACATGGCGAGGTACTGGCGGCTAGCACGTGCGCGCGGGGTGGCTCATTTTCCCACAAGCGCAGGCGACAAGAGGCGGTGGCTGGCGGCGAGCAACTGCGGCCAGGAAACGCGGCGCGGCTCCGGCGATGCAGCACTGGTCGAGGGCACGACCAGGCGCTGGTCGAAAACAGCAGAAAAAGAATAGGAGGGCTGATTTGCAATTACTGATTCTTGATTCCAGGGACCAATCTGTAAATCTGGCATTTGGCTTAGGTAGAAAGAGTTTTGACTTTGCTAAATTAATCCACAAAGTCTAAGATATTGATCAGCAGCTAGGGATGACAAAATTTTGGAGATTTAGGCAAGTTTTGAGATGAACTGAAAATAGGGTAATTAGGGTAATTTGATTTTAGAAATTTGACAAAGCTGAAACTAGGGTTTCGGGAGAGATTTGGAAATTCTTCCGGAAGGGAAAAATGTCCAGAATAGTGAAGGGAAGATGTTCACTGAATCAAATCATGATTTGGAAATGATCTGTGACTTTTAGCCTTTTTGGGGTTCCTCAGATATCTGAAAAGGACTAATTTGTGAATCTTTTGGACTGATCTGCGAAAATGACTTGAATGAAGGAGTTTGGCTGCCAACTTTTTAGAGTAACACTCTGGCGTTGCCAAGATCTTATCCTGATATGCAGATAGTCAAGGCAGGCTAGGGTTGGGAAAAACAGAGGTGTTACAGTCACAATTGTATCAAAGCTCGATGGTAAAATCATAAGCATTTTACGCACAATATCAATATTTTCAAACTTTGTACCTAAACCTTTAAGATCATTGATTAAGAGATTGAGTCGAGTGTACATATCACTAACATTTTCAGATTCAAGCATGAAGAAGGAGTTTATTCTCTAGTTAATTTAATTAGCTTAGCTTCTTTGACCTTAGAGGTACCTTCATGAATTACTTCTAAGGTTTTCCACATTTCATAAGATGTATCAAGATTTCTAATGCGGTTGAACTCACTTAAGTCTAGTCCATTAAATATGGCATTTTTGGCTTGAGCATTTGCTTGGAGGTTTTATGCTTCTAGAGGTGTAAGATTCTCTAAATCAATGGGAGCTCTAAAACCGTCTCTAGTGACCTTCCAAACATCAAGACTAATGGATTCAAGGTAAACCGCCATCCTAATTTTCCAATAGCAATAATTATCACCCTTGAAGAAGGGGACCTTTCCATTATAGTTTTCTTTGATCGACGACATCCTCTCTCTAGACGGTTAAGCCTAAATGATAGACCTAGTGCTCTGATACCATGTGTTGATCGAAGGATGCCGACTAGAGGGGGGTGAATAGGCGGTTTTTCAAATTTTACTTCTAATTGAGTGGTTAACAACCTAAATTGCAAATTCAATACACAAATGATATAGATGATGGCACAAGGTAAGTTTTGCAATTACTTAAACAGACTAGAGCAAGAATCAATTACTAGAAATGTAAAGCAAGTAATAGAGGTAACCGAAGAGATCGAATTTTTATCGAGGTCTCGAAAATTTGCCGATTTGTACTAATCCTCGTTGAAGCGCTCTTCGCTAGAGCCTTTCCTTCAATTTCACTAGGGGTAGCCCTTCTCTTCTCCGGATAGGCGAGTTCTGAGCCTTTACAACCAACCGCCGGGCCTCTCCGACACACACCGTCGATGGAGAGATCACCGGACCTCCCGGGTCGTCTAGGTGACTGTAATCACCAAGAGAAATGAGCCTAGCACCTTGCTTGATCAACCTCAATGCTTGAAGAACAAATATGCAAATGCAAATGGCTCAAATTCAACTTCTCTCAACTAGCACTCAATGTTTTGCTAATGATTTGGCTTCAAATGCAAGAGAATGAGTGTGAGAGGCTTTGCAAGCTATTTCACTAAGGTTAAGAGATGAATTTTGTGTGAGTACAGCTTCTCCAAACAGTAGGGTTTATATAGTTTCAGCAAAACGGTCGTTTTCAAGAAAATTGGGCGAAAGTTGTACTGGCCGGACAATGTCCGGACACTTCGGACAATGTCCGGTCAGTACAAATAAAATGACCGTTGCTCACGAGATTTTCAAGTGTCAGTAGCCGTTTGAGATTTTTTTGTGAAGGCCGGACGGATGGATTTGTCCGAACAAATGTATATGTCTCTGTTAACACTCATGTTTAACAGCACATATACATGCTGGACAAATACGATTTGTCCGAACAAAACATCCGGACAAATGTATATGTCTCTGTTGACACTTGGCTGAAACACTTCTCAACAAATATATAGGCCGGACGTATGTGATTTGTCCGGACAAATGCATACGTCTCTGTTAACACCTAGGTTTTCAGCTTCACAGAAGTTGTATAGGCCGGACATTGTCCGGTCACTTCGGACAATGTCCATTGCGTCCCGGACAAATGCCTCCGGACAAATACATTTGTCTTAATTAAACTTGCCATATGAAATGTACTGGCCGGACATTGTCCGGTCATTTTGGACAGTGTCCGGCCTAAATCGGACAGATGCACCGGACAAGTTTATTTGTCTCTGTTTATCGTTTTGCAATTTTCATCAGGAGTTTGTATTGGCCGGACATTGTCTGGCCATTTCAGACATTGTCCGGCCAGTTCAAAACGAAAACAGAATTGCTGAATTTTACCCAATTTCAATTAGGGACTAGATGCATATGCAATTATGTTTTCAAAGACTTCAAGGTTGATCAAATGACTTGTGCTAGAACCCCTCTTAATAGTACGATCATCTAACCTAGAAATTTTCAAAAAACAAAAACGTTAGGTTTAGATACTTGTACTTTTGTCGGAGTTTTTCGTCATCCTTGCTTCATGCAGTCTTGATGATCTTGATTTGCACTTTTGTGATGTTTTCTTCTCTAATTAACCTGAGTCTCAAATACATAGGTTAGTCGCATATCTTACGAATGTCATTAATCACCAAAACCCTAATCAGGTCTCAAGATTCAACACAATTATCACTTTCGGTGTCATTGCCGTATTTTCCTTTACTACTGACAGTATCAGACTGGCAACAAAACTGGAAGTGATATTTCTATGCTGCTGCACCATGCCCTCAGCCAGACATCTGTGGTCTTCGACTCTGGTCACCTGAAAGAACTGGCCATCTTGTGGCTGAGTGACACGTACGTACCATGGACAGTTCTCGACTAAGCACCACGTAGTTATGGATTTCTTTGCATCTTTCTTACTCCGAAACAACTGTCCAAGTTGGACAGTTGATTCATTATAGGACCATTGCGAACTCAGCTCATCACGAACCACAACGCTAATAAAAGATGATGGATCAGTCCATTCACTTATAGGATTCTGCTATTCCGTGGGTTCATCAGGAGATTCATACATTTCTGACGGATTAGTATACTCCCCCTCATTAAAATTCTCCTCCAATTCTGGTAGTTCTTCAGCTTCATCTACTTGATGGCCGCCAAATGGAGTTGTATCTCTTACAGTTTGCAAAGGTACACTGCCAGTTGCACTGGCATTGGTACTGCCACCTGCATCGGTATCGGCACCGCCACCGCCATCATGACCTCCAGTACAGATATTAGTGCTGCTCTTTTCTCTTCCTACGGAATGGCTGCCCTCCGAACTATGTGCGCGTAAGATTTCAATGTACAGTATGATGACTCCAGCACCATAGCCTGGATTTGTCACAAATCGTCCAAACGAACCCCATGATTTGTCACCTTTCAATCTCTTCAGCACCCATTTGTTTCCCTCCGGAACCATGCCTTCGACCCTGAGATTATCCGTCGCAGCATTGAGTTGTAACAGGTCGACTAACCACATCTCCAAATTATTGAAAGACATTGACTGTGGTTGTCTCATTTGACCGTAAACATGCATACAACCACCAAGATCATCACCATTTGCTCCATTACGGATTATACCAGCTCCGTAATAAACGCAAATCGTACTGGGTTGCTCCAAAGCCTAATCAATTTGTCATTCTGTGTTAGGTTTAAACAGGATAGTGCAACGATGCGCAATAACTATAGCGAAGTGTATAATTAGAGGACCAACTTGCTCAAAGTACTACCAAAAACATGGTTTTTCAAACAACAGAAATTTTCCAACACTGCATTTCAGTCGCTATTGGGCTACACGATTTTTGCCTACAACCCTAAAAAAAATAGCCCCTCTCCCTCTAAACCCATCCGGGAAAGGCCAACACGGTGAGGGTGACAGCGGTGATGACTACCGCAACGAGGCCGCGATCCCTAACCCTAACCCTAACTGAAAGCCAACCCTGACCCTAACCGATTGACAACCCTACCCTAACCCTAACAAAAAAACAACCCTTAACCCTAACCCTAACTGAAAATTAACCCCAACCCTAACCCTAACTAAAAGACAACCCTAACCCTAACTAAAAGACAATCCTAACCCTAACCCTAACCTTAACTAAAAGAAACTTTTCAATCTATATATTATCAATCATTTTAATATATGTACTAACAAATATTTTAATCTACATGCATACTAATAAAATTCAAATTTGAAAAACATCACATTTTTTAGTCCATCACATACTAATAAAGTATAGGTTCCGCAAATTTTTTAATCTACGAACATACACTAATATACAGGTTCTTTAAATTTTTTAGTCCATCACATTCACGCATTTACCATCCGTATTTAGATACTACAAGTTAATGATCTAATTAATCTATATATACGAGTTAATGAAAATATACCTCAGTGAACAGATTTGGTTTTTCTCCTCTTTCTTCTCTTCTTGTTGGGGGAAATCTCCACGGGATCAAGTTCAGGTAAGAGGTTATTCAATTTTCCTGGGGACAAGGCCCCCGGTGGCTTGTCCCAGGAGCCACCAGTTGCCCGGGGACAAGGCCCCCCGGTGACTTGTCCCGGGCACCGCCTGTTGCCCGGGGACAAGGTCCCCGGTGGCTTGTCCCGGGCGCCGCCATTTGCCAGGGGACAAGGCCGCCCGGTGGCTTGTCCCGGGCGCTGCCTTTTGGCCGGGGACAAGGCCCCCCGGTGGCTTGTCCTGGGCGCCGCCTTTTGCCCGGGGACAAGGCCCCCGGTGGCTTGTCCCGGGCGCCGCCTTTTGTCCGGGGGGTCCGGCGGCTTGTCCCGGATGCCGCCTTTTGCCCGGGGACAAGGCCTCCCGGTGGTTTGTCCTGGGCGCCGCCTTTCGAAGACAAGGGTCTCCGGTCCCGGGTCACGTGAGGGTCACGCGAGAAGTGCCTCGGGAATCGGCAGACACCTGTCAAGCATCCAAGGTTCCTGACCGGAAGAAGGACGTCGCTACCCCTCGATCCAACGGTGGCATGTGGGGTGGTTTAGTATTTTTGCGTCTTTTTGGGGCTATATAAGCCCTTGTAACACCTCATGTAAAGGGGATAGTTCATTTTTTACTCTAACAGACAATAGAATAGGTTTGCTCTGGAGCCATCTCTCCCCCGAGAGAGCTCCCCTAGCCAACTCCGGTTGGGAGCATGCCGACAGGACTAGGGCCTCCACTGAGGCCCGAACCTATATAAACCTTCGTGTCACTTGCTGAGTTTGCTCGACGGGAGAGGACCGGTCGCACGGTCAGCTCGTGTCGTCTTTTCTTCGCTAGGATCTTCTGCAAAACCTGCCGGGGTATTCGCAATACCGCGACAGTTGGCGCCGTCTGTGGGAACGTGTGACGAATTGCCATGGCTCCCCCGAGAACGAGGGCTCGCACCCTCCCCGGTGATGCCGGTCCCAATGACCCGGCGCCACCCGTCCGAAGCATGGCCGTCCTGGCACCGACGTCCGAACATGGCCAAACCCTGGTACCGCCTCCTACCTTCCCTGTTAATTTCGGCGATTCGACCTCTGGGTCAATCCCGGGGACCGCGGCCACCTCGGCCGGGACCAGCCTCCCCCCGATGGTGTCCCCGGTTCCCCAGGACACCTTGCTTGAGGCCTTAGTGGAGGGCCAGCTCCGCGCCTAGCGCTCTATGGACGACTTGCTCCGTGTCTTGGTGCGGCCACCGGCCCCCACTTACCCGCAGTTTCCGTTCATGGGGGCCATGCCCACGTTTATGGCTCACCCAGCGGCTCCTTTGATCCCTGGAGGGCCGGTCTCTCCGTACGACCCCACCGGAGGATATCCTCCCCCAGCGGGTTCCTCGTCCGGAGCCCTCCCGACGCCGGGACTCTTCTTGGTGCCGGGGGGTTATCTCATGCCGAGGGCCTTCGCTGTACCGGGGGGTCACCCTGCTCTGGGTCTCTTCCCGGGGCCGGGGGCCCACTTCATGCCGGAGGCTTTCCTAGCGCCGGGAACCAGTCCCGTCCTGCGGGTTGCGTTTACCGCATCGGGGACGGCCGATGCAACGGTTCCGGCGTCGCAGCGGGTCTCCCCCCGCAACGGCGCCCCAGTTCTGAACGTCGTCCCAGGGGTTTCCCCCTTTTCGGTTCCGGACGTCGCCACAGGGGGTTCCCCCTCACTGGGCCCGGTAGCACCCGGGCCGGTAGCTGCAGCGCATGAGCTCCCTCCTCCCCCGGGGCCGCCCCCAAGGGCACCCCCGGTGGACCAAGTCCGCTTCACCCGGGAGGAGGTTGAGCAAATGCGTACCACCAAGTTTGGGGAAGAGCTGTGGGACCCTCATTTGAGGAATCCGGTGGCAACCGCCCAGCTGTGTTGCACTCAGAAATGGCACATTGCAGCTCACAACAACAAGATGCATTATATAAAAATGCGAGTAATTAAAAACAAGTGCAGATCACAGGGACCAACATTACAATAACTTAGTGCCAAAATGACGCACTTAAATGTTGATACAAAATTAAGGAGTTTTCGACACAAAGGTCAGCACAAAATGAAACAACAGTAGTAAGCAAAAGGACTTTATCAGTCTTGATCTTCAACTGCAGCGGTGTTGCACGGGCCTTCTCCACATCGGCCTCCACTTGGTACGTAACCCTCTAACAAGCTGGGTCTTCAGTTTCTTCTTCTTGTTCCGTACTGGGTTCAAGTCCGTAGGACTCAGGGTCAATGAATCCTTCTTCTAAATTTATTTGTAAAAGCAAGGGTGAGCACTTTGTCCACATGGTGCTCAACAAGTCCCAAATAAGAATGCAAGTATATATAGATGAGAGGGAAATTCTCAAAGAATAGCTCTTTGACTTTTTATA
This sequence comes from Pharus latifolius, assembly GCA_019359835.1. NCBI lineage: Eukaryota > Viridiplantae > Streptophyta > Magnoliopsida > Poales > Poaceae > Pharus > Pharus latifolius. Next base: position 42,673,579 of record CM033322.1, on the reverse strand, counting down.
TATATGTATAGAATAGATTTTCACACTCAGTTTTGAAGAAAAGATCTTTATTTTTGAAAGCGGGGCTTTTAAAACCCTAAGCTAGATTTTCAGAAAATTGTTGTGTGTGGCGGTTTTTATGAGTCACCACTTTACTCAGATTTTGTGAAAAACTTTCCAAAAGCTACTTGTGTTGCATCGACGTGGATAGAATCCACCTCGCGCAGACTCCATAACCTGGGAGCTCAGAGTATCCGATACTTTTTATAACTTTGCAAAGGTGTACCACCTTAATCCACTGATCATTCGGCTTACAAGTCAGTACCTCTCCATGCTACTTTTACGCATGTGACAAGGCCGAGATGACACAATAGTTTACAGTCCTAGCATTAACAATTCCCTGCCCGGTAAATAGACAATTAAGTCTCAAGTACCGTTGTGGGTCCTCCCCACTGCCTTACTTCCTAGCCTGGGTCTATGTTCTCGCAAGACACATAGCCTCTCTTGATTACAGCCGCGCACGACTTAATCTGGCATAGGGCGTCTTCCTTCTTTCCACCTTTTCCTCTCATAATTTTTCTGAACTCACATCACTCACGGCCCTTACTGGCCCACCAGTTCCTCGCAAGAAACTGGACCGACAACCATTGCAGGGAAAAGCTAATACTGAGAAAGCTACTAAGTTGCGCCCGTCCCATAACCGGGCAAGTGGTTGGTACGTTTTTCATGCCGCATAGAAGTACAACACAAGGTTCTAGTCCTTATGAATCTTTAGTGAGGAGTCTTTCACATTCCCAGTGCGCACACAGCACCATCCAATCAAACCATCCTCACTATCGATTCCAATCACATTTCCTTTCACAAAAAGGGGTTTTGAATATGCTTTTCTCATATGTGACCATTCAACATTTAACATATAATCTTGAGCATAGCATAGCCTAAGCATGATATTCTAGGGTGACAAGGGTGCATGGATATTCAATGTCAAAAGGGGTTTTACAATTACTTAGGTCATATCTAATCATTTTATTTGAATATAACTCTTTCGTGATTGAATATAAGGCATGCATATACTTGAAAACAGTTAACATACTTCATTTCAAAGTATTGGGCTAGATATGATCAAGGGTTTGAGACTTTCCTTGCAGTGATGGGTCTAGCTGCTCAGATGATTCCTCGAAGATCTCTTCCGCTCCTTCAACTTCTGGTTCCACGGCGGACACAAACAACACATACACACTATATAAGCACACAAGTACTAGAAAATAATACGTAAATATATCATGCATGCAGGGGAAAAGGTTTGGACAAGGTCACTTGGTGTTGATTGAAGAGATAGGCTCAAAAGGACTTGAATGTCGAAGGGCTGACATTCGGTTCATGGCTAGACATAGCCCTAAGTTGGTCCTAGGTATGTTTTCTGGAGATGTGACAGTAGGGAATATTGTAGAACATGGCTACAAAGGCTTAGTGGACAAAGTGGCATTTCAATAGCTCAAATGTAACAGGTCTAAATCATTCAATGCCACTGGTGGACATGCACTGACATAGTGCTGGACATGGCCAGAAACTAGGGCATGGCATAACTTTTGACCTAGGGTTCCAATTGATGCAAAACTTTGTCTGGGAGTTAGGCCTTGATAACAGGAACAAATTACTCAATAGGCTAAGGGGAAGAAAGTGGCCGGACGGCGATGAACGACGTCGATGAACCACGGTGGCGACACAGCACAGACAGGGTTCTGAACAAAACTTGGCATGATCATAACTTTTGATCTAGGCCGATTCAGGGTTCGAGCTAGTGGAGTAAAATACTCAGGGGGTCGAGGCCAAGCTAGATGACAAGGTGGCATCAGCTGGTTCAGCCGAAAAACAAACTCCGGTGATTGGAGCCGAAGACGAAGGCACTGATTTGGGCGTTTTCGATTGAAGGTGTTTGAACTCAATTCCACGCTTTTGACGCACCTAGGGGATAACAGGAAGCTATTGGAGGGGTCAATTTTGCCAGGGGGTCACTGGAGAAGCTCGGCGGCGTTCTCCGGTGAACTGACAGAATCCGAAATTGGGGATTCATTGCTCGGGCCAAAATTGGGGATTCTAATCTTGCGGGCTTACCTCTCCTAGCTTACTGATCATCTTTCTCTACTGGCACGAGGATCAATTTGGCTTGAATCACTCGACATTAGGGGAACAGGGCAACAGACAGTTTCGGCGATCGCCGGCGTTAGGTCTCGCCGGGGTTCAATTAAAAGCTATGAAACGGGCAGGAAGGTGAGAGGAACTCACTGGTAGCTTTGGATTGGAGATAGATGCTGTGGTTGAGGCCAGCACCGTAAGCTCCAGAAGTGGCTCGCCGGGGAAGAAGACGAAGGCAAGCTCCAGAACTAAGCTACTCGGTTTCTGGCGAAGTGTGGTGTGAAGTGAAGCATAGGGCGAACGGGGCTTTATATAGCCATGGGGTTGAGGCCTCGGGAGTGGCAGCAAATCGAACGGGGATTCTTTCTGGCACCGGAGCAGTCAACGAGGCGTGTTGGGACATGGCGGGAGCTCTGCCAGAGACGAAGTAATCGCGCAATATCTGGATTCGGCAGAACGACGAGATGGCAAGTCTCGGCATGGCAGCAATGTGGCAGTAAAACTCTGACAGCAGCAAGCACGCGCGCGCGAACGGTGAAGCTGGCGGTCTCCGGTCATTGCCACGGTGGCGTTCCTTGGCGTGACGTGAGCACGTGCGGACACGTAGGATGTGGCCGTTAGTGGAGGCACAACTGGCCGGCGGTGAAGGCTACGGTGGTTCACGGCGAATAGTGGCAGTAGCTGCGGTCGATATGTCCTCAGGTCGTGGTCGTGCACGTGGGCTTTTGGTCGTGGTCTAGAAAATGGGCCAGGGACTAGTTTGTGAGGCTTTGGACTGATTTGTGAAGATTTGGACTAATCTGCAAGGAATTAGGTTCGGGAATTTGGGCCTATTTGCAAATCTAGAGATCTTGAGGGCTGATTTGAAATTTGGCTTTGCAGATGAGTGATACCAAAACACTTGGACTCATCCCCAGGAAAAATGGCAAAATCTGATAAGATCTGATGGTTTTGATGAAAATCGAAAACAGGGTAATCAGGGTTCGACATTTTTGTCGGAGCTGAAACTAGGGTTTCGGTTGAGATTCTTGAGTTCTTCTAGAAGGGAAAAACGTTCAGAAAAGTAAAAGGAAGACAACCATTTGATCAGATTTGAATTTGGAGATGATCTGAGACTTTTAGCCTTTTTGGGCTTTTTGAAAAGGACTAAACTGAAATACTTTTGGACTGAAAGGTGACAATGATCTGGGAGATGAAGTTTAGCTACCAGCTTTTTAGGTTAAGGTAGTGGCACACCTAAGACCATGATTTTGAGATAAGAGATCAAAATAGGGTTGAGACATCTGGATTTCCAAAGAAGATGTGCTGACTCGCAAGCAGGAAAGATAGCAAAAACAGGGATGTTACAAGAGCCTCCCCCGGGTCATGGACGCAGGGAGCCTCGCTCCCGCTCTGGTCGGGGGAAGAGACCTGCCAAAGAGCCAACCTCTCCTGGGGAGCGCCCAGACGTCCTGGAGGTCAGCTCCACCAACCCGGAAGAAATGCGGCACTTCCGCCATGCCGGCGGACCTCTTGGGCCCCTCCCCGACTCCGACAACGAGCGCGCGTCCCCTGTCAAAGGGGATAGCGATCGGGACTCCCCCCGAGAGGCGGAAGGGGCTAACCAGCCGCTGTGCCGCAGACTTTGGTGCATTTGATGGCCGCGGCCTTACCGCCCGCCGCACATCGAACAATACAATGGTGAGGCCGATCCTTATGAATTTGTGCAGGCGTATTCCACAGCCATCTTGGCGGTTGGGGGGGATGAGACGGTGCAGTGCAATGTCTTCCCCCTCTACCTAACCGGGATCGCCCGCTCGTGGTTCTACAACTTGAAGGCCGGCTCCATCAAGTCCTTCGTACAGCTCAAACGTGAGTTCTGCGCAAACTTCCAGGGGAACTATGTGCGTCCCCTGGATTCCTCGCAGCTGTATACCGTCCGGCAGAGGACGGGGGAGATCATCCGCAGCTTCTTTAAGCGTTTTGCTCAGGTCAAGAGCAAAGTAGCTCACGTCCCTATCTCCACAGTCATCGAGGCGTGTAAGAGCGGGATCCTCCCGGGGGAGCTCCATCGGAGGCTCTCCTGAAGCTGCCCCTCCTCCACCGACGAGCTCTTCAACGTACTTGAAAAATACGCTCAGGAGGAGGAAGATGACCCCTGGAAGAAGAACCAGGGGGCCCCTGCCCCCGCCAACCGAGGGGCCAGGGACCCCCTCAAATGCCCAAAAGGGGGGAATCGTGGCGAGCCATGGCCTCGGGACACCTTTGTCCTCGAGGGCAGAGGCGGCTCGCGCGACGTCTCCAAGGGTAACCGCCCCTTCCCTAAGCCGAACGGCCATGGGGGAGGATAGTCATCCTGCGGTCGAGAAAGCCCCGCGGCGGGAGGCAGGGAAGGTCTATGGTGTACCTTCCACAAGTCAAATACCCATGCCACCGGGGAATGTCATCAACTGCTCCAACAATTCACCGCATTCCTCGACCAACATGGACAGGGGGGTACTCCGGCCTCCTTGCCCCCTCAGCTGGCCTTACCAGCTCTTCCTACTCCCGCGGGGGGACAGCAGGGACGAACGCGGGAGGGGGAGCCGTCAGAAACTCTCCCCTTCCAAACCTCCCAAAGGATGTCAACGTCATCACGGGAGGGTCCGCCTCCACGCGGGACTGTAAGCGTCAGCGCAAGCAGTACGCGCGTGAAGTAAAGGTGGTGGGGGTGCTACATACATCCCAGCCGCCCAAGTGGTCGGACGTCCCCCTCACCTTTACGATAGAAGACGCGCGGGGGTTCGCCTCCCTCATGATGACGCGCTTATCGTCTCCGCTACCATCTACAACTGCCATCTGGCCCGCATCCTCGTGGTTGGCGGGACCTCCGCCGACGTCCTCTACCTAAAGGCGTTCAGGGAGATGCAGGTGGGCGAGAAGCTCCTGCAGCCCGCAGCAAGGCCCTTGTAGGGATTCGTCCTGGGGAAGACGATCCACCCTGTGGGGAAAGTGGATCTCCCCATGACCTTCGGCACCCCAGACAACTACCGGACACAGATGGTCCGGTTTGATGTGGTAGACCTCCCCTCTTCCTACAACGCGATCATGGGGAGGGCCATGATCAACCTCTTAGCAGCCGCAATCCACCAGAACTACCTCTGTGTGAAGATTCCCAGGCCTCATGGCGCGATCACCGCCGGGGGAGACCAAGATGTGGCCCGCGCTCTATACGAGCGCGCCGCTGCAATGATCGGGAGTGTCAACATGATCAAAACCCCGGGGGGGGGGGGGAGGCCTCTCGCCCGGAATCAGAAGCCACCATGAGACTTTCCGGGAGGTCCCTTCCTAAGCCGCGCCCAGAAGGGGACCTCCGGAAGATCCTGCTGTCCCCGGACGACGGGGACAAAACCGTTAGGATCGGGGCGGATCTCCACGAGGAGCACGCGGAGCAACTCGCGGATTTCCTACGTGAAAACTCCGATGTTTTTGCCTGGAAACCCTCCGACATGAGAGGCGTCACCCGGGACGTCATCGAGCAGAAGCTCGCGGTGACCACGGCCACCCCCCCGATCAAGCAGAAGCTGAGGAAACTCTCCCTTGAATGCCAAGAGGTGATCAAGGTCGAGATTGCCAGGCTCCGAGAGGCAGGGTTCATTCAGGAGGTCCTGCACCCCGAGTGGCTCGCGATCCCCGTCCTCGTGAAGAAGTCAAATGGCAAGAGGCGAATGTTTATGGACTTCACCGACCTCAACTGCGCTTGCCCCAAAGACAACTTCCCGCTCCCGCGAATTGACCAGTTGGTCTACTCAACCGCGGGGTGCGAGTTGATGAGCTTCTTGGACACATATTCGGGCTCTCACCAAGTCCGGATGGTGGACGGGGACGAGGAAAAGATGAGTTTGATAACTCCCCTCAGAACCTTCTGTTATGTCCACATGCCCTTTGGGCTGAAGAATGCTGGAGCGACCTTCCAGCGACTCATGACGGTAGTCTTCAAAGACCAGATCGGTCGCAATGTCGAAGTCTACGTCGACGACGCGGTCGTCAAAAGTCCCCGCGCGACTGCTCACGTCGGCGATTGAGCGGAGACCTTCCGCAACCTCCGTGCATACGGGCTGAAGCTCAACCCGGAGAAATGCGCCTTCGGCATGCGTGGGGGGAAACTCCTGGGCTTCCTAGTGTCCCAGCAGGGCATAGAGGCCAACCCCAAAAAAATCCGGGCATTCCTAGACATGCCCCCTCTGCGCTCGGTCAAGGACGTTCAATGACTCACCGGCTGCTTAGCCGTGCTGTGTCATTTCGTCTCATGGCCGGGGGAACGCGGCCTCCAATTCTTCAAAATCCTCCGGGGGCTCGAAGGGTTCCGGTGGACCCCTGAGGCCCAGAAGACCTTCGACGATCTGAAGAAATATCTCACGAGCCTCCCAATGCTCGTGAGCCCGTCTCCGGAAGAGCCCTTGCTCCTTTACCTCGCCGCGACCCCGGTTGTCGTAAGTGCGATATTGGTAAAGGAGAAAGACGGGCAGCAGTGCCCCGTGTACTACGTGAGCGAAGCCCTCCAAGGGACCAAAACTCGGTACACGGAGATGGAGAAGATCTGCTACGCCCTTCTGATGGTGTCCCGGAGGCTTCGTCATTACTTCCTGGGGCACCCCATCACTGTCCCGTCATCCCTCCCCTTGGGGGAGGTGCTCCGAAACAAAGAAGCTACCGGCCGGATAGGGAAGTGGGGAGCCGAGCTCACCCCCTTTTCCCTTTCCCTCACGGGGCGCTCCGCCATCAAGTCACAGGTCCTCACCGACTTCGTGGTGGAATGGACTCCTGCCTCCGGACTCGGGGACGAAGACCTCCCCGCACTGCCCCGACGTAGCGACCATTGGACACTCATGTTCGATGGCTCCCTGTGTCTCACCGGGGCCGGTGTGGGAGTAGTCCTCCGGAGCCCCGAGGGGAGAGAACTAGAGTACGCGGCGCACCTCGAGTTCCCTGCCATGAACAACGTCGCTGAATACGAGGCTTTGCTCCTCGTGTTGCACCTTGCGCGCTCCCTGGGGATTCGACTCCTCCTAGTAAAAGAAGACTCCCAGCTTGTAGTTTGCCAAATGGACAAGTCCTACTTGTGCTATGACGTGAACTTGAGCCTTTACTTGCAGGAAGTGCGCAAGATGGAGAAGCACTTCGATGGCCTGGAGACCCGACACATCTCGTGAAGGGACAACAACCGGGCCGACGCCCTAGCCCGGGCAGCCAGCGCCCGGGAACCGCTCCCCAAAGGGGCCTTCTTGGAGATCATTGCGAAGCCCTCGGTGACCTCCCCGGGCGCGGGTGACGAGCCCTGCGTCCCGAAAGTCACCGAAATCACTCGGACTTCGTCTTGGATGGATCCCCTTGTCTCCTTCATCAAGGGGGAGGGGGACCCTCCCAACGAGGCTGAGGCCAAGCGCCTCCGGGCCAAAGCTCGGGCATACCTCCTGTTGGAGGGGAAGCTCTACAGGAGGGGGGCTTCCGCCTTGCTCCGTTGCCTTCCAGGCCGGAAGTGCTTCGGCTTCTCAAGGATATTCACGCGGGAAGCTGGGGGTCTCACCTGGCTCCCCGTGCCATCGCGGCCAAGGCCCTTCGCCAGGGTTTCTATTGGCCCACGGTGATTCGTGTCGCGCGAGACCTTGTCTCCGCGTGCGAGGCCTGCCAGAAGATGGCCAAGGGTTCGAACCTCCCCCCCGTAGCGCTGCAGGCTATCCCCATCACTTGGCCCTTCGCGCGCTGGGGGATGGACCTCCTAGGACCCTTCCCCCCAGCCCGGGGCCTATAAGTATGTGGTGGTCGTGGTCGACTACTTTACTAAGTGGGTAGAGGCCGAACCCCTGGCCAGCATCACATCCCAGGCGGTACAGCAGTTTTTCTGGAAAAATATCGTATGTCGTTTCGGCATCCCCCGAGAGATCACTGTCGATAATGAGACCCAATTCGACTCGGCATATTTTCAGGAATTCTGCGAAGGCTTGGGGCTCACCATCCACTCGCCTCGGTAGCTCACCCCAGAGCAACAGGGCTGTTGAAAGGGTCAACGGCGTGATCCTACAAGGGTTACGCCGACGGCTCGAACAAGCCGCCTCCAAGCGGGGTGCATGGGCAGAGGAGCTCCCTAGCATCCTCTGTTCCATGCGCATGACTCCGAGCTGGGCAACGGGACGTACTCCCTTCTCCCTGGTGTACGGGGCTGAGGTAGTCCTCCCCCCGGAGATTGGCTTTCGATCGCTGCGGGTCGAGCTCCTAGACAGAGCCATGACCACGACGTACCAAGCCAATGAGGCAAATCAACGACTGGAGGTCGATCTCATGGAGGAGGAACGCGACCGAGCGCTCCTCCGCCATGCCATCTACAAGCGCGAAATGGCGTGCGCATACAACCAGCGCGTCCGCGAAAGGGCTTTTCGCCTCGGGGATCTCGTACTCAAGCGCGTCACTGACCCCAAGCCCAGGGCAAGCTCTCCCCCAAGTGGGAGGGCCCCTACAAGATCTCGGCAGTCCTGGGCTCGGGGGCTTACAAGCTCCCCAACCCTCAAGAGCAGGAGCTGAAACACACGTGGAACGTATGCTTGCTTCGCAAGTTCTACGTCTAGCCTACGGGCTCGTTCCCTCCCCCGGAGCGATTACGCCGGAGGGCAGGGGGACGTTGTACTCACCATTCCCTCCCCTGTCGCGATCTTGCGGGGGGAGGCGTTGTACCTTAATTTATTATCAATACAACTAGTTTTTTCTTCAGCTCTGGCTCAATGCAGGTTTTTACATTACCGTCTCTCACGGCGATGCCCTCCCCGTGAGGATGCCCTCTTAGCGAGGATGCCCTCCCCGCGAGGAAGTGGGCTATCACGACCCAACAAGTCCCGACCACGTGAGTCTCACTCCCGTAGGGCGGCTTACGATCACCCCTCGTGGACTGAGGGTGTAAGTGGCAACCCGGTCCTCAAGGACCGCGGTAACGAGTCAATTTGAGAGACTAGTCCCCTACTCAAACACTCAGACTCGTCATCGGGCGCATCCTCCTCCGGGAGTCAGTTCTCCTTAGCGAGATAGAATTCTCGGATATTTTTCTTGGAGATCTCGTTCCCGGCTCCCCATTTTCACGGCGACCGGAGGGTTGTCTCCCAGAAAAATTGTCCCCGGGAATTTCACTTTGTCGGATTTTCTCGGATGTTCTCCCCCGGAGATCTCATTTCCGGCTACCCATTTTCACGGTGACCGGAGGGTTTTCTCTCGGGAAAATTCCCAGAAATATTGGGTCTCCCAGAAAGCCCCTTCTCGGTTCCCCGTTTTCACGGTGACCGGAGGGTTTCCTCCCAGGAAAATTCCCAGAAATATTAGTTCTCCCGGAAAACTCATCGTCGGTTTCCCTTTTTCACGACGACCGGAGGATTCTGCCGAGGCTTTCGAAAAACTGTTCCCAGGAGTTTTCGCAACCTTGAGAAAACGAGGAATTCTTAAGTGAAGGGTTCTTACCCCGGGCGCTTTGTCACCCCCACAGCGCGCGGAGCTACCCTCCGGCCCGCTATGGAGGGGGGGGGGGTAAGGAGCACCCGGAAAACACCCTGTTCCGGACTATCAAAAATATGATACACAAGCAAACTTAGCTTTATTGATTATTGAAAACATTTAACCGGAGGACATCTTCCCCCTCCGGTGGGTATCATTACATTAAGCTACCGGCCTAAGAATCCCGAAGGCCCTCCGATATCTCCCGGGCTAGGTCCCGGTACAAGCTGCGTATACGACGCTGGTCCTCTCGGAGCAAGTCTTCGGGCCAACATTCGTAGCCTGCCGGTGGAAGTATTCGAAGCGGGGGAACCCTTCGGGACCCCGGTTGTGGGGGGGATAGTTCAGCACGGTGATTGTCGAAATTGTCCAGGTGCCACTCTGGACGCCACCGCAACCGGATTGGTTCCAGGGAGACGCCCCTGCCGCGTCCCCCGGAGAGGAGACTTAACAAGATAAAGGCGGCCTGGGCATCCCCCGGATGACACCCGCCGGGGCTCGAAGGCCCCACCTCCGGAGAGGTTCCCCGCAACCTCGAGGACCTTCGCCCGGGAGTAACCTCCCGGGAAACCTGGTAAATTTGATTTGAAGACTTAGCAAAAAATCTAATTTCTATTGCATCAAAATATTTTTGTACAAGTGTCCGGGGCTTCCTCTAAGAAGCTACCGGGAGCAAAAACCTAAAAACAAAAAAGGGTCCTATCTAAAGGCCTGGGGGGAGGCTCATACTTGTTCGTTGGCATCCTCCCCCCGGGAGGCTCCGCTGGAGCCGCGACATCTGCCCCCGGAGGTGCCATCGCCGGGAATCGCACTCGAACGATCCAGTCGTAGAAGCCGCCGGCGAGCTGCTCCACTTCTCCCCGTGATGGCTCGAAGAACTCCGGGAAGCTCCAGGGGATTCGGCCCCCGATCGCCCGGGCGCCTACCCCTCTGTGCTCCACGAGCCCAACCACGGCAGCCACCACCGGGATCGCCCGGTCTCACACTTGGGCATCAGCGGCCTCCGGGATCACAGAGACTTGTGCATTGAGAAAACGCACAGCCTCCGTGAGCGTCGCCGGCGCCACCTCGGAGCTGCCTCCCGAGCCCAGGCTCACTCCAAGCCCCTCGAGAGCTAAGCGGACGGAGCGTCCCGCATCCGTCACTGCACGGACACTAGAGCCCTTGAGCTCCCGAAAGGCATCCTCCTTCGCCTTCGCTTCCCTCCGGAGCCGGTCGTTGGCGGTCTCGGAGGCCTGGAGCTGGGCCCAGAGCCGGGCCAACTCCCGGAGGGCGCCGTCCCGCTCCTCCAAATAGGCGGTGGCTTTCCCCTCCGCGTCCTTCAACGCCCAATTGAAGCGCGCTTCAATCCCCCAAGTGATGGCCGCCCCCTACAAGCACAAGAGTTAGTGAAAATCCGAGTTGGGAGTGCCGAAGGAAACAATCCACTGGCTCAAGAAAGAACCTGGATCTGGAGGGATTGAAGCTCCCCGCAGAGCTCACGGAGTGTCCCTTCCGGGTCTGTAGACTCTTTGCGTACCGGTCGACCTCCCCCGCGGATAGTAGGGGGGTCTCCCTCCCGACGACGCCGATCCCATCGGGAGCGGTAGCGGGGCCCCTTGCAAAAGACGCAGGGGTGATGAGAACCGGAGTGGTGGTGGCCGTCGTCCTCGCCGCCGAAGAACACTCCGAGGAGGAGGCCGATGAGGTCTCCGAGGGAGTACCTCCCCGGAGGAGGGGGGGGATGAGGAGCCCTTTCCCCTTCCCTGGCCGCGGAGCCCCTGGGACCTCCGTCGCCAGGGCTCCCCCCTCGTCTACCGGCCACTCGACACGCGGAGGGGAGGCCACCGCGAATCGAACCTCCGGTTTCTCCGGCTCCGGTAACGCCGGGGCCGCCAGGAGAGCTACCACCGAAGGTGGCGAGGGGCCATAATCCACCGAGTCGGATGCCCCCCCCCCCCGGTCGCCGGCCGGCTCCTTTCCTCGGGCCTGTCTGGAGTCCTCGAGGAGGCGCCCGGGCTCATGTACCTCTGTTGGATCTAGGTAGATCTTAGTATCTAGGTTTTGATGATTAATGACATTTTGGATAAATCCATGATGATTAAAATTAATCTGAAGATATCAAATTTGATGATTAAATGACAATTTAGATAAATCCTGATTTAGCACAAGTAAATTGAATTGATTATCGGTAAACCCTGAATTGGATGTTTTTCTCGATTGCGGGTTTGATAGTGATGTATATGTAGAGGATGAGCTCGGTGGTTACATCAAGCTTGTGCTGATTGATTGATCAAAAGGTAATATGTTAAATCTGAGACTGATGACTCCAGTTGTGGATTTTATATCGATGCACATGTTGAGGGGGAGCTCATCACTTTGGTCATCTAGGTTGATTGATATCATGATATGAGTAGTATAGATCGTGTGCGTATGTGTTTATCATCTACGATCTATATGATTGTATTTTATCTTATACTCATTTGCTACTCGTTGAATATAGTTTGTCATGTCATTTGAAAGAGAAATCGTTGAGCTAACTCCTGTGTGGAGTAGCTTCTCTGGAGGTGATTAATGACGACTTATATATGAGACTAATGTTGTGCATTGAGTGTACGTATTGTAGTCTCAGTTTGATTGCAGGATAAAAGCGAGCAAGGGTGTGAAGAGGATGAAGTCGATATGAGACATCTCGAGCAAGGTCAAGCTTAGCAAGGTCGAGCTTTGCGAGGACAAGTGTCAAGTGGTCGAGCTTCGCGAGGTCGAGCTTAGCGAGGTCGAGCCTTGCGGGGACAAGCGTCGAGCGGTCGAACTTCACGAGGTCGAACTTCACCTAAGGTAAAATCCAAGATTAAGGATTGTTTTCTTAGGGTTTTACCGGTCTCGGTGTTTGGAGACAAACCGGGTTGATAGGTTTCTTTTTACTAGTTTGACCGTACTATTAAGAGGGGTCGGAAATTAGTAGCTAGAATCTATCTAGTGCGGAAGCTCAGATGCATTCATATCATCTTGCACTAGTGTCTTGCATTGTTAGTGAGTCTAAGTGTAGTTCATGTGTATTAGATTAAATGTTTTGAAAACTGCACTTAGTCGTGATCGCCAGCTGTTTAAATTGGTTTATTTATCTAGAGCTGGTCGTGGTCGTATTTGCATGTTCTGATCGTATCAGTGTTGATACGTGGTCGTGGTCGTGTCGCTTGTTTGGCGGCTTTCTGTTTAGGGTTTGGGCGTGGTCGTAGGAGTTCGGACTGGTCGTACCAGTCTTCGACTCGCTTGCGTACGCTCGACCAAACCATATCGACCACCTGTTTTCAATCGGATGTCAAGACCTGTGTGGTCGCGGTCGTTGCTAAGTGACACAAATCACATCCGCGAGAAAACGGCAAATCCGTATGTGCAAATACTTTAAAATTGCATTTGAGATGATTTTGGATTGAACATTTTGACAGCAGGAAAGTTTCTGAGTTTTGTAGATGTTTCTAGACCTTTCTAGGTCTTGCTCCTGTTGACAAAATTGTAGAGCTCTGAGTTATCTTTCTAACAAGCCAAAAATCACCTCAATCGGATCTCTGGATCAAAAGTTATACATGTTTTACTGTCAGTGTGCAGTGGCCGGACAAATGCATCCGTCCGGGGCTATCTGTCTGAAGTGGCCGGACAGTGTCCGAAATGGCCGGACATTGTCCGGCCTGTACAAATTTTTTGAGCCACAAAATGAAACAGAGACAAATGCATCCGTCCGGGGCATTTGTCCGTTATGGGTGGACTTTGTCCGAAATGGCCGGACATTGTCCGGCCTGTACAAGTTTTTTGAACCGAGAGTTAACAGAGACATATCCATTTGTCCGGACGTTTTGTCCGGACAAATGGTATCCGTCCGACCTTCACAAATTTCGCCCAACGGTCACTGACACATTTGCAACGGCTGAAATTTTTGTACTGGCCGGACAGTGTCTGAAGTGGCCGGACAATGTCCGGCCTGTACAACTTTTGGCCCGGTTTCTTGCAAACGGCTAGTTTTTCTTTGAGGCTATAAATACTTCATGTATGGCATCATTTGTGGGTGCTCAAAGAGTTCATTCTTCAGCTGAAAACCTAGCCAATTGATTTGCATTTGAGTTATTGCATTTAGAGGCTAGAATTGAGCCCAAATCTTGAGTAGATTTGAGAGAGAGCTTGAGGGAGATTGTGTGAGTGTTTAGTGCACTTCATCTCCATTAGATTGCTAGTGCTAGAGTGTTGAGCATCTCATTTGCATCATTGAGCTTCTAGCACGTGGTTGATTCAAGTGAAATGCATCCGGCTTGTTACTCTTGGCGATCGCCTTCGCCTAGACGGTGCCGGAGGAGAGCCGAGATCTCTCCAATTGAAGGTTGTCGGAGAGGCCGGCAAAGGATTGTGAAAGGTGTGGTTCTCGCCTATCCGGTGTGGAGAAGGAGCAACCCTAGTGAGATATCCTTCGTGGATATAGAAGCGAGGCTCCGAGCGAGCGCTTCAACGAGGAGTAGGGGAGACCGGGCAAGTCTCCGAGACCTCGGTAAAAATATTGTGTCAATTGCATAATTCTTATTTGCTTTATATTCATCTTGACACAATTGCTTATCTCACTATTGTTGCATGTATTGTTAAATATTTCATATGGTTGAATGCAACTAGTTGATTGAATTGTTTTAAGCTTCATTGTATAATTTAGGTCTCTCAATTATTCTTTAAAATTGCTTAGTGGGGAAGAAAATTGAAAAGCCTCCTAATCACCCCCCTCTAGTCGGCATCCTTGATCCTACAACCTCCACCCCCCAGAGTTCTCTAGGAGAGACGGTGTCACTTCACGTCGGGGAGGTGCCCGCGCACGTCCTGACCCAGGGGCTGCGTCCTGGGCCTTCACGGGCGTGGAGCCCGGTGTCGTCGATGGACCGGGGGCTTTCTGAGCCTTGGCCCACTTTGGCTCAGAGCCCCCGGTGACCTCTTTCCCCCTCTTGTGGGAACCGGGGGTTGGGAGAGGCGTTCTCGCCGGTAGCCTCAGCCCGAAGGCCTCGGCCACCAGGTTCTGGGGAGGACTCTCCCCGATGACGCACACGATTGGCTCTTGCTCGTCGGTGTAGTACCTCCCGAGGATGTTCTCCGCCTTCTCCCGGGTGGCCAGGTACGGCCTGACTGCAACAGGTAAGAGTTAGAAAAATATGCGAAAGGAAAAGAAGCAAAGTAGCCGGGAGCTTACGTCGGGTCACCGGCTTTTAATGGGGCCGCTGGGCCGGACACATCCCGATCCCCCTCCTCCCGTGCCAGAAGGGGGAGATCTTCAACAGCATCAGCTCCTCGGCGGCGTCCCTCATAAAGCGGATACCCCGGGAGCCCACCACAATGCTGAGGAGCTTCAGCTCCTCCTGGGTCCACACCGGGGGCTTGGGAGTGGAGGACCGGCTGTAGAAGGGGGGCTCCGGGGAGTACACCACCTCGTCGTCCCGGACCCGGAGGTAGAACCACCTCCGGACCCAGTCCCCCCAGTGGTCCCGGGAGGCCGCTACCCGGGACGGCAGCAGTTGGATCATCACCGAGCCGAACGGAGACTTCGGCCCTCCCTTCACCAGGTGGGAGCTCCTCGCCGCCGGCTCGTAGCAGTACCAGAACAACCGGAGTGTTGGCTCCCATCCGGTGGCTGTCTCGAACAGCCATATGAAGAGGCCCATCCGAATGAAGGCGTTCGGCGTCAGATGGTTCAGTGCTACCCCGTACTCCTTCAAAAACTCCTGGAGCAACGGGTGCACCGGGAGCCGGAGCCCGGCCTCGAGGAAAGCCTCAAAGACCACCAGTTCCCCGGGCCTGGGGCGGGGGGCTCCGTCTTTCTTCGAGGGGATCCGGACGTCCCCGTCCGCGACCACCCCCCGGTCCACAAGGGACTCCAGGTCCCCGGAAGTGAACTCGGAGGCCCAGAGGAAGTCCGCGGTTACTTCCTCCGGTGGCACCTCCGCGGCCTTGGCACGGCCCTTGGGTCCCATTCGGTTCCTCCGGTGGCTTGGGTTCTAAAAGAGGGACTCAGTTTTTTGGTGGCTAAGCTTCTGGGACCAAGCTTCTGGGAGAGAGCTACCGGGAGAGCTAAGAGCGCCGGTGGAGTTGAAGGATTGAAGGATGGAGTGACCTCTCTGGGCCCCCCAAGGCCCTATTTATAGGGTCGAACGCGACCCCGTTGGGTGCCATGTGGCTCCTCGCGGTACATCCGTACCGCTCAATTCAAACGACGCGCGAGGGACAGGCACGCGAAATGAGGCGTTGCGGGTTCGAACCGAGAGCGACCATTATGGCCAAACGGCGCGCTCCCTTCGAATGGTACGGGGATCGAAGTGTCACGGCCCCGGTGGCTTGTCCCAGAGATGTTCCCGGTAACATGAACCATCCCCTCCGAGGACTCGAGCATCATCCCCGTAGGGCATGGGGGACTGCTGTTGGGGGAAATCTCCATGGATCAAGTCCAGGTAAGAGGCTGTTCAATTTGCCCGGGGACAAGGCCGCCCGGTGGCTTGTCCCGGGCGCTGCCATTTGACCGAGGACAAGGCCCCCGGTGGCTTGTCCCAGGCGCCGCCATTTGCCCGGGGACAAGGCCCCCGGTGGTTTGTCCCGGGCGCCGCCTTTTGCCCGGGGACAAGGCCCCCGGTGGCTTGTCCCGAAGACAAGGGTCTCCGGTCCCGGGTCACGTGAGGGTCACGCGAGAAGTGTCTCGGGAATCGGCGGATACCTATCAAGCATCCAAGGTTCCTGACCAGAAGAAGGACGTCGTTACCCCTCGATCCAACGGTGGTAGGCGGGGTGCTTTAGTCTTTTTGCGTTTTTTTGGGGCTATATAAGCCCTTGTAGCACCTCATGTAAAGGGGATAGTTCATTTTTTACTCTAAGAGACAATATAATAGGTGTGCTCCGGAGCCATCTCTCCCCTGAGAGAGCTCCCCTAGCCAACTCCGGTTGGGAGCACGCCGACAGGACTAGGGCCTCCACTGAGGCCCGAACCTGTATAAACTTTCGTGTCACTTGTTGAGTTTGCCCGACGGGAGAGGACCGGTCGCATGGTCAGCTCGTGTCGTCTTTTCTTCGCTAGGATCTTCTAAAAAATCTACCAGGGTATTCGCAATACCGCAACACTTCTCCTCTTCCTTCTCTCTGGTAATTTCTGGATTTTTGGAAAAATGAAATGGCCGTACTGTGTGAAAGCGACGCACGGTGTTTAAATACCGTTTCAGTCGCTAGCCAGGCTAGTAACTGAAAGTAGACATGGCACGGCACCTGGGCCAGCGGGGCGTTGGGCCGTGCCACGTCTTCAGTCGCTTGTCCGGCTAGCGACTGAAGATCAGTCGCGCTGCCAAGTTGGCGACAGAGGGCCATTTTTGCAAAATTTAAAAGGTCTTGGTTTTTTTTCGAATTTATTTTTCTTTCTACAGCTTTTGTTGGAGTCCGGGTGTGTGTCACTTCACTATCCATCTATACGCTCAGCTTTGACCAACGGTAGCATGCACAGGGATCAAGCATGGGCGTGGGCAGGATTCAGGTTTCGGCGGTAACCGAAGAGATTTCAGTCCAGACTAGGAGAAATAAAAAAAAATGTCAGTAGTATTTTGGTCTTTTTGTTATTTTATAAGAATTAGTTGAAAGTCTTGGTCAGTTATGTATATAATAGTATAACAAACATTAGTATTGGAATTTTTTAATAGGAATATCTCTTTATATAAATATATATATATAGGGAGACACTATTCTACACCCACTCCTAAAATAATTATTCTATGTCTACCTTCTGTATCATTGGATTATGCATCGAGATTAGCATTTTATTGACGGTAGTAACTACCATAAATGGCTCTATTATCTTTAAAAAATAGGAACTGACACGATTTTTTATAACCGCACATTATCCCTAAAAAATAGGAACCAACCAAAACATAGCAACCGAAATCATATCAGTCAGTAAATTTACTGGTCGTGTAATATAAATTTATTGGTTATATATACTACAGATTTATTAGACGGACCAGTAAATGTATAGTATATGACCAGTAAATTTACTGGTCACATACTATAGATTTTTGTCAGTAAATTTACTGATCGCGTAATATAAATTTATTGATCGTATACCACAAATTTACTAAACAGACCAATAAATATACAGTATATGACCAGTAAATTTACTGGTCACATATTTGTCGGGGGAAATCTCCGCGGGACTAAGTCCAGGTAAGTTGCGTCACGATTGCCCGGGGACTTGGCCTCCGGCCCCTCCCCGGGCACCGCCTTTTGGCCCCCGGGACATAGCCTCCGGGCTCTCCCCGGGCGCCGTCCCGGGTGCCGCCATTTGGCCCCCGGGACATAGCCTCCGGGCTCTCCCCGAGCGCCGCCATTTGGCCCCCAGCACGTGGCCTCCGGTGCACTCCCGGGCGCCGCCATTGGCCCGGGGACGTGGTCTCCGCCCGCTCCCCGGGCGCCGCCTTTTGGCCCCTGGGGCCTGGCCTCCGGCGCCGTCCCGGGCGGCGCCATTGGCTCGGGGACATAGCCTCCGGGCGCTCCCCGGGCGCCGCCATCTGGCCCCCGGGATGTGGCCTCCGGTGCCCTCCCGGGCGCCGCCATTTGCCCGGGGACGTGGTCTCCGCCCGCTCCCCGGGCGCCGCCTTTTGGCCCCCGGGGCCTGGCCTCCGGCGCCGTCCCGGGCGTCGCCATTGGCCCGAGGACGTAGCCTCCGGGCGCTCCCCATTTGCCCGGGGACGTGGTCTCCGGCCGCTCCCTAGGCGTCGCCTTTTGGCCCCCGGGGCCTGGCCTCCGGCACTGTCCCGGGCGCCGCCATTGGCCCGGGGACGTAGCCTCCGGGCGCTCCCCGGGCATCGCCATTTGGCCCCCGGGAGGTAGCCTCCGGGCTCTCCCCGGGCGCCGCCATTGGCCCGGGGACGTAGCCTCCGGGCTCTCCCCGGGCGCCGCCATTTGGCCCCCGGGACGTGGCCTCCGGTGCCCTCCCGGGTGCCGCCATTTGCCCCGGGACGCGGCCTCCGGTGCCCTCCCGGGCGCCGCCATTTGCCCGGGGACGTGGTCTTCAGCCGCTCCCCGGGCGCCGTCATTTGGCCCCCGGGACACGGCCTCCGGCGCCGTCCCAGGCCTCATCGCCCTCGTAAAGGTAAAGTCTCGAGTTGTTTGTCACGTGCAGGTCACGCGAGGAGCGCCTCGGGAATCAGCGACCACCTGTCAAGCATCCAAGGCGTTTGACCAGGAGAAGGACGGTCCTACCCTTCAATCCGACGGTGGCTTCCGGGGTAGTTTAGGTTTTTTGCTTCTTTTTGGGGCTATAAATAGCCCTTGTACCCCTCTGTTGTAAAGGATCGGATCACTTTTATTGGAATAGCTATACTCACAGGCATGCTCCGGAAGCCTCTCCCCTGGAGAGAGCCTCCCCAGCCGACTCCGGTCGGGAGCGCGTCGACAGGACTAGGGCCCCCACCGGGACCCGAACCTGTATAAATCCTCGTGTCTTTTCTTGTGCTTGTCCGACGGGGGAGGACGGGTCATCCGGTCAACCCGCGCCGCGTAATCTTCTCAACCCGCGCCGCGTAATCTTCGCTAGGATCATCCTCAAAACCTGCCGGGTTATTCGCAATACCACGACAATATTATAGATTATACTATAAATTTTTGTCAGCAAATTTACTGGTCGTGTAGTATAAATTTACTGGTCATATACTATAAACATATACTATATTTTAGTCAGTAAATTTACTGGTCATATAATATAAATTTATTGGATGTGAACAAGACGAAGAGGCGGTTAGTGCGGATATCGATCAGTAACAATAAAATATTTCAAATATTTACTGTCGTTATGGAATAAAACGACTTTAAATTCTTTTAAACAGAAGATAACCGTTATCTCTATCCAACGGTTGTACTTTATTCTAGTAAGTTAGATCAGACGGTTTCTAGACTGAGTATAGAATACTATTCTAGGAGTGGGTGTAGAATATTGTTTGTATATATATATATAATTAGAGTTGTATTAAAAAACAGTTATCGAGGTCATCTAATTGATTTGCATCGTTATAATTTAGGTTCACCAAATATATAGTGTAGATCTTTTTTTAATTAATATAAGAATTTCTAAACCTGAAAACGATTGTGTTTCCAATTTATTCTACTATTTTTATTGTATAGATATTTAATAATATATAGATGTATAAACTAGTAATTATATAAGATTAAAAAATAAAAAACTTAAAAAAGTAAAAAAGAAAACAAGAAAGTAATAATATGCTGGAAATACCAAAATACCAGTCAGTTTCTAGTCTCCTACCGGTCTGGGAGCTACCCAAAATCTGGAAACAGAAGAAATTGGAACAGCTTTGTATTTGGAAGTACTACTTTGTGTCCTCTTTATTTTTGGTAGAAAGAAGAACAGCGCGTGATAGACGGTCAGAACTTTAAACACACAGAAATTTGGTCACCTTTTATTTCAAGGTACTTTCTTTCTCTTTATTTTGAAAAGAAAAAAAACAAATTGCAGATCAGGGCTTTAAATAGCTCTTTATTTTTCAGCTTTATTTTTTGGTGGGGCTAAGGTAATTTTTGACCCTGGAAACGATGATCACCTTTCTAAGTATATATTTTTGCTTTTGCTCTTAAAAAAAGTATTTTTGCCCTTTTTTTTCAAAATTGGCTTTTTTGGCTTGCAAAATGTTCCATTTGGGATTTTCATGTTAATGTTTGGCAAAGTAAAGGTGGGGGATGCGTAGTGGACAGAAGTAGTAAGATGGGTTGATTTTGATGTTTTTAGAAAATTATTTTATAAGTGTTAGTAACTGATTTTTATTAATACACATCCCAACTCATCCGACATACAAAGACACAAATATCACATCGCATCCTCTAACACAAGACTTCAATAAAACACACATGAAAAATAAAGAAGATTGAGAATTTATCCACACAAAATTTTGATAATAAACTAGAAAACCCCTTTCAAACGTAAGACCCAAAAATCACATACTTTTGCGAGTGAGTTACTATTAGTAAATTAAAAAAGTCGAACAATATTACAGGAACACACCTCTTTTCATATGTATGATCCAATTCAAAATCATCACCATGATCGATAAATTCTAGATAAGATCTCAAGTAAAGGGAGTCTCCATAAAAATTATCTTTTCATTTCTACCCTACTCATACAATTCAATTAAAAAAGAGTCAACATCCAGCTGAAGATCGGACTGCTCGTGATTGGATCTCCTTAGTAGGGGCCCTCTCATTAGTCTTTCTTCATTTAAGCCCAAGGAAAAATCATACAATTCTGTCAATGGACTTGTAAGTTAAAAAAACTGTTTTAAATAGTCCTTTATTGCTCTGCTTTAACTTTGTGCCATAAAACACTATAAAATTGAATAAAGTTCTACGAATATTGTCGTGGTATCACGGATACCTCGGCAGGTTAGGATGTGCACGGCACGAGTACAACGGCGCTAGCAGACCGATTTACTGGTCTTCTCCCGCCGGGCAACACAGGAATTGACACAGGGGTTTATACAGGGTTCGCGTCCGGAAGGGTTATCGAGGGCCTCGTGATGATTTCCAGAAAAGCGCCCTTGGGAAGAGGTTCCCGGGCACTGGCCGCCCGGGCCAACGCGTCGGCCCAGATGTTATCCCGTCGGGGGATGTATCGGGCCTCCAAGCCTTCGAAGTGTCTTTCCATCTTCCGCACCTCCCCCAAGTATAGACTCAGGTTCGCGTCGTGGCACAAGTAAGACTTGTCCATTTCGTTGACCACCAGCTGGGAGTCTCCTTTCACCAGGAGGCGGCGGATTCTCAGGGAGCGCGCGAGGCGCAATCCCAGGAGCAAGGCCTCATACTCGGCGACATTGTTCGTAGCAGGGAATTTGAGCCTGGCGGTATACTCCAGCATCTTCCCTTCGGGACTCCGGAGAACCACCCCCGCGCCGGCCCCGGCGAGGCACAAGGAGCCAACGAACATGATCGTCCAATGGTCCTGGCACCGGGGAGAGGCGAGGGGAGTCGCTCCGTCCGTTTCGGTGGTTGGGGTCCATTCCGCCACGAAGTCAGCGAGGACTTGCGACTTGATGGCGGAGCGGCCCGTGAAGGTGAGGGAGAAAGGAGTGAGCTCGGCCCCCCACTTGCCAATTCGGCCGGTGGCCTTCTTGTTCCTCACCACTTCCCCCAGCGGGAGAGATGACGGGACCGTGATTGGGTGCCCGAGGAAGTAGTGGCGGAGCTTCCGCGACGCCATGAGGAGGGCATAGCACAGCTTTTCCACCTCAGTGTACCGTGTCTTAGCCCCCTAAAGGGCCTCTCTTACATAGTACACGGGGCGCTGTTGCCCATCCTACTCTCTTACGAGCACCGCGCTCACCGCGACTGGGGTCGCAGCGAGGTAGAGAAGTAAAGGTTCCCCCGAGGATGGGCTTACGAGCATCGGGGGGCTCGTGAGGTACTTCTTCAGCGCGTCGAACGCCGTCTGAGCCTCGGGGGTCCATCTGAACCCCTCAAGGCCCCGGAGGATTTTGAAGAACTGGAGTCCGCGTTCTTCTGACCGCGAGACGAAACGACCCAACACGGCCAGGTGGCCTGCAAGCCTCTGCACGTCTTTGACGAAACGTGGGGGAGGCATGTCCAGCAGGGCCCGAATTTTTTCGGAGTTCGCCTCAATGCCCCGCTGGGACACCAGGAAGCCAAGCAGCCTCCCGCCGCGGACACCGAAGGCGCATTTTTCCAGGTTGAGTTTCAACCCGTACTTGCGGAGGCTGCGGAAGGTCTCCGCCAGGTCGTCGATGTGTGCGGCTGCGCGAAGGCTTTTGACAACCGCGTCGTCAACGTAGACCTCGACGTTGCGGCCGATTTGGTCCTTCAGGACCAGTATCATGAGATGCTGGAAGGTTGCCCCGGCATTTTTCAACCTGAAGGGCATGTGGCGATAACAGAAGGTGCCGAGGGGAGTTATAAAACTCGTCTTTTTCTCGTCCTCTGCAGCCATCCGAACCTGATGGTACCCCGAATATGCATCGAGGAAACTCATCAGTTCACATCCCGCGGTCGAATCGACCAGTTGGTCGATGCGCGGGAGTGGGTAGTTATCTTTTGGGCAAGCGTGGTTGAGATCGGTGAAGTCCACGCACATCCTCCACTTGCCACTTGACTTCTTTACGAGGACGGGGTTTGCCAACCATTCGGGATGGAGGACTTCCCGCACAAACCCCGCCTCTAGAAGCTTGGAGACCTCTACCTTGATGGCGTCTTGGCGCTCGAGGGATAGCTTCGTCAACTTTTGCTTGACCGGGGAGCGGCCGGGGATCACTGCGAGCTTATGCTCAATGATGTCTCGGGCGACGCCCTGCATGTCCGAGGGCTCCCACGTGAAAACGTCTGAGTTTTCGCGAAGGAAAGCCGCGAGCTGCTCGGCATGTCCCTCGGTGAGGTCTGCTCCGATCCTGATGGTTCTCTCTTCATCTCCCGCGGACAGTTGGACTTTCCGGAGGTCTCCCTCGGGGCGTGGCCTCGGGAGTGGCCTCCCGGAGGGAACGGCCGGGGCAGTATGAGGTTCGGGGGGGGGGGGGCCCTCCCCCCGGAGTCTTGATCACGTTGATGCTTCCGATGGCAGCGGTGGCGTGCTCGTAAAGAGCGCGGGCCACGTTCTGGTCGCCTCGAATGGTGATCGCACCGTGAGGCCCAGGGATCTTCACGCAGAGATAGTTCTGGTGAATCGCCGCCCCCAGATGGTTGATCGTGGTCCTCCGCATAATAGCGTTGTATGAAGAGGGGAGGTCCACCACATTGAATCGGAGCATCTCCGTCTGGTAGTTTTCCGGGGTGCCGAAGGTCATCGGTAGGTCGACCTTCCCCACAGGGTGGATGGTCTTCCCGGGACGAAGCCTTGTAACGGCCCGAGTGTGGGCTGCAGCAGCTTCTCGTCGACTTGCATCTCCCCGAACGCCTTCAGGTATAAGACATCGGCGGAGCTTCCACCGTCGACGAGGATGCGTGCTAGTTGGCAGTTGTAGACTGTAGCCGAGACGATGAGCGCGTCGTCATGCGGGAAGCGAACCGCGTGCGCTTCTTCCGCTGTGAAGGTGAGGAGGACGTCTGACCACTTCGGTGGCGGAGACGTATGCAGCACCCCCACCACCTTCACCTCTCGCGCGTACTCCTTGCGCTGACGCTTGGAGTCCCGTCTCGAGGCAGATCCCCCCATAATGACATTTATACGTCTTTGGGAGGTTTGAAAGGGGAGCTCCTGGGCCGAGCTCCCTTCTTGCGTCTGTCTTTGCTGCTCGCCCGCAGGAGCGGGGAGCGCTGGCAAAGCCGTCGAGGGAGGCAAGGAGGCAGGGCCCCCTCCCCCCTGGCCGCGCTTGTCGAGAAAAGCAGCGAAGTGTTGTAGAAGCTGATGGCATTCTCGAGTAGCGTGGGTACTCGACTTGTGGAAGGTGCACCACACATTGGCTGTGCCCTCCTTGCTCTCCTTGGGGCGGCTCTCACGCCCGCGGGAGGATTGTCCTCCCCCGTAGCTTTTTGACTTAGGAGGGGCACGACTGCCTTTGGCGCTGTCGCGCGAGGCGCCTCCGCCCTCGAGGACGAAAGTGTCCCGAGGCCATGGCTCGCGGCGATCACTTCTTCGGGGACGTTTGCTGGGGGGATCTCTGGCCTCCCGATCGGCGGGGGCAGGAGCCCCCTGGTTCTTCTTCCAAAGATCGTCTTCCTCCGCGCGGGCGTACTTCTCAAGTACGCTGAAGAGTTCGTTGGCGGAGGTGGGCCAGCTCCGGGAGAGCCTCCGGTGGAGCTCCCCTGGGAGTATCCTGCTCTTGCATGCTTCGATGACTGTGGAGTCAGGGACATGCACCACTTTGCTCTTCACCTGAGCGAAGTGCTTAAAGAAGCTGCGGATAGTCTCCCCCGTTCTTTGCTAGACGGTGTAGAGCTGGGACGAGTCTAAGGGCTGCACATAGTTGCCCTGGAAGTTCGCGCAAAATTCGCGCTTCAGCTGCACGAAGGACTTGATGGACCCAGCTGTCAGGTTGTAGAACCATGAGCGTGCGATGCCCGTGAGGTAGAGGGGGAAGACATTGCATTGCACTGTCTCGTCCCCCTCGGCCGCCGAGATGGCCGTCGAGTACACCTGCACAAACTCGTAAGGATCGGCCTCACCGTTGTAATGCTCGATGTGCGGCGGGCGGTAAGGTCGCGGCCAGTGTATGCAGCGGAGACGACTGCACAGCGGTTGGTTGGTCCCCTCAACTTCCTTGGGGGATCTATGGTCGCCGTCTTCTCTTGCCGGGGACGCGTGCTCATTGTCGGAGTCTGGAAGGGGTGGCAGCGGTCCGCCGGTGTGACGGTGCCACCTCTTTTCCTCCGGATTGGTTGAGCTAACCTCTTGGGCGTCGAGGTATTCCGCAGGGATGGTAGCAGCTTCCTTGAACGGTCTCTTCCCCTGGGCGATTTGGGAGCGCGTCTCCGCGCGCCCGCGGGTTCCGGGGAGTCCTGACCGATGGCGGGAGGTGGTTTCCCCGAACTTGGCTGTACGCATTCGCTCGACCTCCTCCCTCGTGAAGCGGGTTTGATCTGCTGGGGGTGCCCGCAGGGGCGGCCCCGGAGGGGGAGGGAGCTGATGCGCATTAGCCACCGTCCCAGTGGACGCTGTCGGCACGCGGACCGGGCCATGCGCCGGGTCCGCGCTCGGTGCGGCGGCGGGAGTAGTTGCGGTTCGAGTCCCCGGGGCGTCTGCGGGAGCGGGCGCTGCATCGGCTCCAGGCGTCGACCCCCGAAGGCTCTCGGGCTTGGGCGCGGAGGTTGTCCCCGGCGCGCCGGTAGCCGCTCGCGGGGGTTCTGGATCGGGGGCCGGGCGACTCCCCGAGGCGGGGGAGGGCTCGGAGACAAGTTGATCCCCTGGCGCGGGAAGCATCCCCGGGACCGGATACGGCCCGGGCACGCCTCCGGGAACGGGAAACATCCCGGGCACGCCTCCGGGAACGGGAAACATCCCGGGCCCGACAAAGGCGGGGTGCCCTATGAAGAATTGGGGCGGTGCCCCCATAAACGGATATGGAGGCGGGTAGACGGGAGCCGGGGGTCGCGCCAGGACGTGCAGCAGCTCCTCCAGAGTGTGCTGGGTGCGAAGCTGGCCCTGGATCAAAGCCCCCAACACAGAATCTCCGGAGACCGGAACGGAGAGTTGGGGCACACTAGGCCCCGCAAGCTCGGTTGCGGTCGCCGGGTCAGAAACGGAGACCCTTTGGCCGGAGGCCGCGGGCGGAGGAAGCAGGTCCTCACCCCGCGCGCCCCCAGGCGGCAGGGCCGTGGAGGCCTCATCTCGCGGAGGCGGAGCCGGGTTGCTGGGACCAGCACCCTCGGGAGATGAGAGGGCTTGAGCTCTGGTTGTTGCGGGAGCCATGGCGATTCGTCGCGGTCGCCCCACGGTCGGCGCCAACTGTCGTGGTATCACGGATATCTCGGCAGGTTAGGACGTGCACGGCACGAGTACAACGGCGCGAGCAGACCGAGTTACTGGTCTTCTCCCGCCGGGCAACACAGGAATTGACACAGGGGTTTATACAGGTTCGGGTCCCATTGGGGGCCCCAGTCCTGTTGGCTCTCTCCGGACGCGAGTCCGCTAGGGAGGTGTGCTCTCGGGGAGAGGTCTCCAAGAGAGCCGGATATTGCGTTAATATAAATCAATTCGAATCCCTGAAAAAGGGTACAAGAGGGGTATATATAGCCCCCAAGAAATACAAAAGACTAAATAGCCCTCGCTGCAACCGCCGGATGGAAGGGCGGGGACGTCCTTTGGCCAGAGGGACGGCCCGGATGCTTGACACGTGGCGCCGCTGACTTCCTAGAGGTCCCACGGTCAGCGGCCGCTCTTCAGGAGCCCAGAGGCTCTTCGGGTCTCACCGGGATTCCGGTGAGCCTCCGGATCTCACCGGGCGCCCGGTGACCCTCTGGATCTCACCGGGGGCCCGGTGACCCTCCGGTTCTCACAGGGGGCCTGGTGGTTCTCCGGGTCTCATCGGGGTTTCGGTGACCCTCCGGATCTCTCTGGGAGCCCGGTGGTTCTCCGGGTCTCACCAGGGGCCCGGTGGTTCTCCGGGTCTCACCGGGCGCCCGATGACCCTCCGGATCTCACCGGGGGCCCGGTGGCTCTCCGGATCTCACCGGGGGCCCAGTGACCCTCTTGATCTCACCGGGATTCCGGTGACCCTTCGGATCTCACCGGGGGCCCGGTGACCCTCCGGATCTCACCGAGGGCCCGGTGGTTCTCCGGGTCTCACCGGGATTCCGGCTCACCGGGAGCTCCTCAAGACTTCGTGGGGCCTCCTGGGGATTCCCCCAACAAATACAATTATAACCATTATATAGACCGCTAAATTCACTATTTGAGTAGTCGTGATAGCTACCTAACTTTTCACTATGCTAAAATGAGTTAGTTGGTTTTGAATTTATGAAATTTGACAAATATTAAATATCATGTAAATTCTAAATCTTATATATAATCTTCAATAGTAATATGAATATGACTTCTCCTATCCATAATTCGCCACAATGATAACAAAAATATACTCGAAGTTTATGTTTTATTATAATAATTTGTGGTGCACAAATTTGAAAATGATAGGTTGTGTCTCAACATGAAGAAATGTGATAAATCGGATTGAATTAAATTATATTTGTCTCAAGTTTAAAAAAAATGTTCCATCTTGGAGACTAAAACATTCTTGCACTATTCTCTCTACAGCAGATATACCTTTCTTGCCAAGTTATTAACATTATTTAATTGCTAAGTAAACAGACTCACATATAATCATCTGTATTGAGATAACACCCACAAAATAGTACTCAATACAAGAAATTATAAATATGAACTATGAAATTGTGATATAGGGTAGATTCTGTGATAATCTTTGAAACCGTGATTGTTCTTTTTATGGTAATGTGACACGATAATCACTATTTAAAAATATCATTAATAAAAAAAAAGACCAATAACAGCACAGGAACAAAACCTAGGGTTAAGTGCAGTGATGGCTTTCTAGGAAGAAAAAGAAAGGAACTTGTAGTAAGCCACTCCACGCCTTTATTCCCAAAAAGAAGAGCAGAAAAGAATGAATCGCGTTTGTCATCTGCAGTGTCTTTTCTTCTTTCTTTCCTTTTCTTTCACTTTGGTGTGAATGATAAAGACGCCTCAAGTCATGATGAGCAATGGAATTTGGGCAGGCACTTAGTTTAATGAAGGCATGTTGCTCTTCTGTTTTAACAAGGAAAAAAGGTAGCTCATTAGCTCTTGATAAGTGACAAAATATAATAACTTCTCTAATAATCTGGTTCATTGAGGCTCTATCTTAAACCATATGCAATATAAATCTTGATATTTCGGTGTCAAATAGGAGAGAAAGAAGGATGACATAACACGCGAGAATAGCCAGCGACTCCGCATGTGGCAACCGGTGCCATTAGCTGATGTGGGCCCCACCATGTGGATACGTATGAAACCGCTTCACAGGTCTCGCAAATAATCGTTGCATTTTTTTATTGTTTCTCACTTTAGATATTGGCCGTTGGATAAGGGATGTGATCCTTTCTCAACCGTTTGATTGTGTAGCGGTGGGAGGAGAGAGACAGGACGCGAATCAACCGTTTGATGGGCGATGTGGCCGAATCTGAGCCATCTGATGGTAGAGACAGTTAATTTCGGTTAAGATTGCTATAACAAATGTTATTTTTTAAAAAAATTATTTAAAATTTGTAGGAAATAAGGAAAAGTGTAGGAAATTTGTAGAAAATTCATAAAAATTTATCTATTAGAAAGTCACTAAAATGTAAAATGTTAGAAAATGAAAAAATGTGAGACTTTCATATAACATTGTGAAAATTTTATAATAAATTCGACTTATATTAATTTTACTAAATCCGATATATATTAATTAATTTGATAAGTAATCCATTAAATACTAATTAACAAATTAATTTTATACTTACGAACTAATAAATTCTATGTGTTAAAAATATGGATTCAACGAGCCCTATTTAAGAATCCAGAGGAGTTATTTATGCATGGTAAGAGGTGGGCCATGAATGAGGTGCTTTTAGTACAATGGACCAACTAAGAAGTTTGAGTTGCTTGCAATAAGAGGTGATTGATGATGTGGAGCTGATGTGAAGTCTCTAAACACCTTCAAAAGGATGCCTACATTATAAATTGTCTTATAAGTCTAATAAATTCTTTTTCATTAGTTCAGAATTTGTTATTAAATCTAAGTTGAGTCAAACATATAGGGTCCGTTTGGTTGTTTGGACGAATCATCT
The DNA here is from genome assembly GCA_019359835.1 of Pharus latifolius. Classification (NCBI taxonomy): domain Eukaryota; kingdom Viridiplantae; phylum Streptophyta; class Magnoliopsida; order Poales; family Poaceae; genus Pharus; species Pharus latifolius. The sequence continues at coordinate 42,644,677 of CM033322.1, read as the reverse complement.
ATCATGAGATGAAAAAGGATGGGATGAGTGGTGTGTCACAAAATGGTCCAAGATAGATGTTTGGTTGGTGTGGTATGGAATGGTCCAGATTTTTGTTTGGTTGGAGGAATGAGTTGGTTCGGGATGAGATGGAATGGTGTTTGGTTGTGTAGTTAGAGTGTTGTGATGACCTCCTCCCATTTGAATAGTAAGGTTACCTCTCATTTGAATGCTTGAATTAGACAAATCATTGTGTATGTACGAAAAATTTGTTTATTAAAATTGTAATTTAATTTTTAAAAAATGTTCTTTATATAATGACAAATGAGAATTTACTTAAATATAATGACAAATGATAAATGACAAATATTTTTTATATAATGACAAATGACAAATGACAAAATTCATAATATCAACACTAGAGTAATTTACTTAAACATAATCATGTCCACAAAAGAGGGTTCTATACCCTACGTCTACTATATAAAATTTCTATCGAGTTATATATCATGCGGATTACATAATTGCTTTTGCAAATCCTAATGCCACTAGGGCAACAAAAAACAACAGCACATAGCATATGAAAGATTGCTCGTTTCGACACTGTACATGCAAAGTATTTTTGTGGTGTTGCTTCGACCATTCATGAACTATGATCTCAGCTTCTTCTTTATTGGAATATTTTTTGTAACATGCTCCTGAGAATCCATGCACTTGAGCATAGCAATCAGCCCAAGATGTATAGATCCCACATTCCCTCCCAGCAAAAACCACGTACCAAGCCATTACTAATGAAAAATTACAAAAAATGTCAACAAAATTTAATGTCATAACAGCAAACAGCAATACAGTTTAACATAATAACAATTACGAAAATTGGTCTCAGTTTATGAGTGGAAAAGAAATTTGCCCCTTAGTGGTCTCAGAAATAACAATACAGTTGGTAAAATGAAATAAAATATCACATGAAAATAGCATTTCAAACTATTGATAGCAGCAATTGCAGCTGAATATCACAAAACAGCACCAATAGTTCAAATAGCAATAGTTCAAACAGCACCAGCAGTTCAAACAACATCAGCAACAACAGCTAGGAGCAGTAGTTCAAACAACACCAGTAGGTCAAACAACACCAGCAACAACCACCAAAACAGCAGTAGATCCTTGAAGCAACAGCAACAACAACCACCAAAATGAAAATTGTGAAAACAGTTGATACCAGCAGCTGCAGCAGCTCGAAGCAGCAGCAGCAACAACCACCAAAACGAAAATTGTGAAAACAGTTGACACCAGCAGCTGTAACAGCTGGGAGCAGCAGCAGCAGCGGCAACAACCACCAAAACGAAAAATTGTGAAAACAATTGATACCAGTAGCAACAACAACAACCACAATGAAAATACTTTAAAATAGTTGATACCAGCAGCTAGGAGCAGCAACAACAACAAGTCCAACAAATCAAATCAAGAATAAACAGTTGATACTTTAGGGAGCAGCCGATGGGAGCAGCTGCAGCAGCTGGGAGCAGCAGGAACAGCAACCAGCAAAAGAAAGAGAGTTGAAAACAGTTGATACCAGTAGCTGGGAGCAGCAGCAACAACAAGAACCACAATGAAAAGAGTTTGAAACAGTTGATAGCAGTAGCTAGGAGCAGCAACAACAAGAAGTCCAACAAAACAAATCAAGAATAAACAGTTGATACTTTAGGGAGCAGCAACAACAACCACCAGCAAAACGAAGAGAGTTGAAAATAGTTGATACCAGCAGCTGGGAGCAGCAGCAACAACGAGTACCACAATGAAAAGAGTTTAAAACAGTTGATACCAGCAGCTTGGAGCAGCAGCAACAACAACCAAAAAATAAAATACAAAAATTGGTAAAAACATGAAAATAGCTAGGAGTAGGGTAATCATCAGTTACATCATTGACCACTTGGGGCAGTCGTTTTGAAACAAAATATTAGTACAAACATCATCGACCACACTAGGGGCATTCTTTCCGAAACAAAATATTAGTACAAACATCATTGACCACAACAGAGGCAGCACCAGTAACAAGCACAACAGGAGGAGCAGCAACATCAGCAAGTCCAACAAAATTAAACATAAACACCATCAAGTCCAACAAAATTAAACATAAACACCAATAACAACCACAACAGAGTCACCACCATCATGTCCAACAAAATTAAACATAAACATATGGTTCATAAATTGCATAGGGTTGCATCAAAGTCTAAACCAAAGTAGTCATCCTCACATACTTTAGGGATTGTCTTTGAGGAACCTAGCAACCATAATCATTTGATTGGACAAGGGGACTTTGAGAAAAGCCTTGGCTTTGCTTGGATTATCACACAGATAAGTGAAGTAGTGGGTTAAGTCTCCATCATCAAAACTGGGCATGGCAGAAACATGATCCCACAAATCCTCGGGCACCTCTTCTGCCTTGCCTAATTTCTCAATGGCTGCAGCAAGCCTCTCAAGGGTGTGGGTGATGGTATCAATCAAGGGGTTGTTCTCACTATGTGCCCTCTTCTTGGACTTTGTGGGATTATTGGTTGAGAAGTTGCTGTTTGTGGCAGTTGGTTCAGTCATGGTAGGCTCTTCTTCACTCTTCTCAGGTTCAGGTGTAGGATCGGGTAATTCAGTTTCCAATGCATCATTGGATCCTTTTGCAAAGACACCTGTGGCCATCCCATTGCTAAAAATAGTAGCCATTTCATCATAGAACTCTATTGGGGTGTTCAGGAAATTTGCATCTTTGGCATTGTCCTGGGAAAAATACTTATTAGTGCATTTAGACACAAGATTTCACAGCCAACACTTCCATTTACCTAACCAAATTACCTTCGCATGTCTCATGAAATGGCCAATATCAACAGAAATGAGTTTGTTCTCCTCATCCCATATGGCACCACTCAATTTTTTGAGTTTACATATCTTTGCCCATCTAGCTCTCCATTTTTTTAGGTGGTTTGCAACTTGGATGCCATTAAGCCCTTGCAGCAGCATTGAGTTGTGCACTCTTGAACCCCTTGTCATTTCTAGCCCCACTTGCAATAAGTTCTGACATGAACTTTAGCACAAATGCAGACATTGCATTTGTCCACACGAGAGGGGTAGTTGGGTTACCACCCCCTTGTCCTTCACCCTCCATTTGCTTCAGCGGTAGTAAATTAAAATAACATACTTAACAAAATAGCCCAAAAAAGATATGTAAATATAAAAGCAAAATGAGGCAAAGTAAAATCAATTACAAATAGAAGGTCAAACGAGAAAATGTATTAAATAAGGGACATCATTGTCTCTCCAGTGTCATGAGATGACAAATACAGTAGTACAATGAGAAAATAAGAAATAGTACTAGCATTATAAGACAAAGTGCATCATTGCCTCTCCACAAGGATCTCATTTATTGGTAAGTATTAACATCACAGCACCTATCAACCACTTTGACTACTAGATGCATTGAACATCAATTATCATTTTGTTGTGCTAAGTAGTTCTGGTGAGCCACCCGCATCCTGTTGGCTATGTCTTGTCTCATTCCCACCACCTCACTAGAGTCATGGGCTTGATGGGCTTGTGAGTTTGTATGGTTTGGATTCCAAGACAACTCACTTGGAATAAATTGGTCCACCCCATGGGCAATTATCCAATTATGAAGAATGCAACAAGCTAGAACAATATCCACTTGTGTCTTAAAAGGAAAAAATGGTGTTGCATCATCAAGAACTTTGAATCCCCTCTTGAGAGACCCAAATGCACGTTCTACAGTCACTCGTAGAGAAGAGTGTCTAAGAGTGAACAACTCTTTCTCATCTTGAACTGGATTGGACCCCCATTCTTTCAAATGGTATCTGGTGGCACAGTAAGGTGGCAAAAATCCTGGCTTAGCCGCATAGGTAGCATCAACTAAGTAGAATTTACCTAACAAAATGACAATTAATGCTTGAAAGTGAAGTTATACAATAGTAATTTGGACTAAGATTTGTGTGACATAGGTATTACCTTCAGGCACATTAAATCCATTCTCTCGCTCTAGTGCATCAGCTAGGATCACAGCATCATGAGTAGACCCCTCCCAACCAGCTAAAACATATGTGAACCGTAGATCAAAATCTACGGATGCCATTATGTTTTGAGTAGCATGGCATTTTATACCTCTAAAGGCTGCCTCGCATCTCTTAGGCACACTGGCTCGCACATGGGTACCGTCAATTGCTCCAATACAGTTCTAAGGTGTGAATAATTGTTGACATTAGTAACAGAATAATTGAGGTGGCAAGCTATACATGGGTAGGTAGACATGTGCATATATTACCTGAAACCATGGAAACCATCTGCGATTGCGTCTAATTTTGGCTGGGGTATCCAAAGATGGTGGCTTGATAAGATCACTTCGTAGCTCACCTATTGCATGCAACACTAATTTGAAATAACGACTGATAGTTTCACCTGAGTGTTTGAAGTTTTGGCCAACAACCCAGTTCCTTTCATTGTGCCCTACGGTGTGAAGGAACATGGCAACTTGCTCTTCAACACAGCAATGCAAGGTGTCATGAAGCAAACTTCTTTCCCTCAGAAGATCACATAAGAGAAAGAAAGGTGCTTTCTTGAGCCTAATCATGTTCTGACAACTAACATCATCTTTATGATAAATATCATCTAAATATACATTTCTCTACATATTTCTAACAGATATTGGGGCGTAAGTCACTCGTGGCCTTCTTCTCTTAAAGCTAGAGTAAACAAAAAGAGCAACCAATACTCCCGCTAAGTAGGCAGCATCCCTAGTAAGCAACATTCTTCTCCTATTCCTTGTTGGATACATCTACAATACATGGTTGACAATGTAGGGCACATGCTCAGATCAGATATACAATTTGTCGTGGTATCACGAATACCTCGGCAGGTTAGGACGTGCACGGCACGAGTACAACGGCGCGAGTAGACCGAGTTACTGGTCTTCTCCCGCCGGGCAACACAGGAATTGACACAATGGTTTATACAGGTTCGGGTCCCAGTGGGGGCCCTAGTCCTGTTGGCTCTCTCCGGACACGAGTCCGCTGGGGAGGTATGCTCTCGGGGAGAGGTCTCCAAGAGAGCCGGATATTACGTTAATACAAATGAGTTCCTCCTCTTGAAAAAGGGTACAAGAGGGGTATATATAGCCCCTAAGAAATACAAAAGACTAAAGAGCCCTCGTTGCAACCGTCGGATGGAAGGGCGGGGACGTCCTTTGACCAGGGGGACGGCCTGGATGCTCGACACGTGGCCTCACCGGCTTCCCAGAGGCTTCACGGTCAGCAGCCGCCCTTCGGGGACCTGGAGACTCTTCGGGACTCGCCGGGGGTTCAGTGATCCTGCGGATTCCACCAGGCGCCCGATGACCCTCCGGATCTCACCGGGGGCCCGGTGGCTCTCCGGATCTCACCGGGATTCCCGGTGGCTCTCCGGGTCTCACCGGGATTCCGGGATTCCGGTGACCCTCCGGATCTCACCGGGCGCCCGGTGACCCTCCGGATCTCACCGGGGGCCCGGTGGCTCTCCGGGTCTCACCGGGGTTCCGGTAACCCTCCGGATCTCACCAGGCGACCGGTGACCCTCCGGATCTCACCGGGGGCCCGGTGATTCTCCGGGTCTCATCGGGGACTCCTCAGGACTTCGTGGGGGCCCTGGGGATTCCCCCAACAGCAGCCCCCCAGGCCCTCGTGAGCACTTGGTGCCTCCGATGGGTATGTGAAGCTCCCGACGATGACGCTTCGTCTTCCACGAAGTCCCTTACGCCGCCGGCGGCGTTTCAGTTTCTGAACCGTCTCTCCGCGGGACGCGCCTATCTGCGAACAGACGCATCGCTTCGAAATTTATGGGTGTATTGAAGGGATACGTAAGGACTCGTCGTCGACCCGAGGGGAGTATCATGGAAGGTTATGCCGCCGAGGAGGTGATTGAATTTTGCACATATTATATGGCCGGGGTTGACCCAATTGGCGTTCCTAGGTCTCGACACGAGGGTAGGCTTAGGGCATCGGAACGATTGGATTCAAAGCTATCGTCCCATCTCGTGATGTGTACGCAAAATCACATTTTTGGGTCTTACAACACATGACGGAGGTCGAGCCATACATACACGAGCACAAGGTAATGTTACGGTCACAGAATCCTTCGAAGTCAGAGATTTGGGTCACCAGAGAACACAACAAGAAATTTGCTGGGTGGATCCAAGAAAGAGTCACGCGAGTTGCCGTGGGCTCCATAAGTGAAACTGTGACATGGTTGGCTAGAGGCCCAAGATTCACTGTAGGGACTTGGCAAGGGTACGACATCAATGAGTATTCATTTTACACAAGAGCTCAAGACGCCAAGAGTAGAACGCAATGTAGCGGAGTGACACTGTTTGCTATTTCCGAGGATGCCAGGTCAGTAAGGGCGCTGAACTCATATTACGGTGCTATTGACGAAATATGGGAGCTCGATTACGGATTACTTAAGATTCCCCTGTTTTGATGCCAATGGGTCGAAATCCCTCGAGGTGTTCAAGTTGACAGTTACTGGTTTACTCTCGTCGATCTTGATAGAGTCGAACACCAAGACGATCCATTCATACTTGCAAAGCAAGCCACACAGGTATTCTACATCGTTGACCCGGCCAATCCAAACTCGCCTGTTGTCCTCCATAGCAAGAGATGTATTGTTGGGGTCGAAGACGTTGTCGACGAAGAGGAGTATAACCAATTCGACGAAATACCTCCATTTTTAGAGGACAATCAATCTATCCCTACTGAAGATATCGACGAAACAACGTATCTGCGAGATGATCACGAAGAAGGATTATGGGTTGAGAATCATTGATGATTATTTTCTATTTCAGGGAAAAATGCCAAGCAAACAGCCCACAAGTTTTGCATCAAGGTGAGGAACTTATCATTAATACATCAGGCAGTACATTTTTCTTTAGAACTTAATGATAACCTAGTTGATCCACATGTACAGTACCTTTATCCGTAAGTACTTAATTATTCCTTTCAAATTTTCTTGCCAAAATCTCATTGCAGCCTCTTGCTTCTTCAAAAATTAAGCTCTCCAAAAATCCCATTCCCTGAAACATCATTTTCCAATGCCCTGCCCACTTCAAAAATTACTTTGGAAAAAATTTACTTATTCTATCAGTATTATAATGTTCCACTGTTAGAATAAATTCATTAGTCTGATGGTATTTTGTTGTTTGTACTGATAGCAAAGGGCATCCACTACTTTAATGTCTCAGGAACTTCAAAAATTACTCTGGGAAAAATTTACTTTTTCTATCGTTATTATTATGTTCTACTGTTAGAGTAAATTTATTAGTCTGACAGTATTTTGTTGTTTGTACCGATAGCAAAGGCCATCCACTACTTTAATGTGTCTTAGGCACTTCAAAAATTTCTCTGCGAAAAATTTACTTATTCTATCGGTATTATTATGTTGTACCGATAGAAAAGGGCATCCACTACTTTATTACACGTACATGGCCCTTGAGTTTCCCTCCAGTCGAACAGTTCCAACTTATAGCACTACGTCTCTTCGAGAGCGAAGAAAACCACAACCTCCGCAGTGACCACTCACTCCCTCTCTCCCACACGATGATCGTTGGCTGGATACTGGTTCGCCACTACCACTGGTTCATATTTTCGTCCTTCGCCGGCCGCCGCTGCATTCTACACCGCCTCTCCATCACCACAACTGATCGCCGTAAATACCCTAATTCATCGTTCTTTTTCCAGCATCTTCCTTATTTGATCATAGTGTTTTGTACGAACCAATTCTTTGAGTTTTGCAATTACACTAGGGTTCCCTATTGTGTTGGATTATGTACATTCCGCAGGCAATGTTGATTTAAATTAGGGTTGACATAATATATTCCAGTGCTGTAATGAACCTATTTTGAGATTTTAACTTATATATACTGCTGTATGTGTGATCAATTGTATCCAACTGCCATGTAATGCACATTATATGTTGGAGGTGTTCATACAAATATTCTATTGGTATCTCCTGTATTTGCCTATTGAAAAAATTGTTATGTTCTATCGGTATCTCATGTGTTTACCGATAGGAAATATTTCTGAACAAGTATTAAAACTTTGGTTGTAACCTACTTTCTGTGCTTGTGTGCATATTTACGTGTGAAATAATAATGCTGGCCCATGAATATTATGATAGCAAATCATGGAGAATGTTATGTGATAACAGTGAATGGCGGCTTATCAATAAAATTCCATATATAAAGAACATTGTTATATTCTATCGGTATCTCACGTGTTTGCCAATAGAAAAATTGTTATGTTCTATCGGCAGCTCATGTGTTTACCAATAGAAAACATTGTTATGTGTGAAATAATAATGCTGGCCCATGAATATTAATATAGCAAATCATGGAGAATGTTGACTTAAACCAAGATTATGTGTTGACAGTGAATGGCGGCTTATCAACAATATTTCATATATAGAGAACATTGTTATGTTCTATCGGTATCTCACGTATTTACCGATAGAAAAATTGTTATGTTCTATCGGCAGCTCATGTGTTTACCGATAGAAAACATTGTTATGTGTGAAATAATAATGCTGGCCAATGAATATTAGTATAGCAAATCATGAAAAATGTTGACTTAAACCAAAATTATGTGATGCCTGTGAATGACGGCCTATCAACAATATTCCATAACACAGGGAACATTGCTATGTTCTATCGGTATCTTGTATCTTTGCCAATAGAAAACATTGTTATGGTCTATCGGCAGTTCATGTGTTTACCGATAGAAAAGATTTCTGAACAGTTCAGCAATTAATTTTTGCATGTCTTTTAGTATTATTTTCTTCGGACATCCCTTTGCAGCCCTAATTAGTCTCCTGTCGCGCCCCGCACAGGGTACCACGACTACTCCCGTGGAGACCTATCTCGCTGCAGCTGGCCTCATACATACATACCACTGACTTCCCAGGATAAGTCAAGCACAGGAGTTCATTGCAGCAGAGTAACTTACAAAATATCATTGATAACAGTATGGCCTGCTGGCCTGGTACAACAAGAGTAATACAATGCCTTCACGGCGCAAATGGTCTAATTAAAACAAAAGACAACTACTCGGCGGAAGCTAGGCGAAACCCCCACAGTCGTAAGAAGTTGACAGCAGAACAGCACACTTCAGGGTTCTGGCAGAACTGGCTCTCTTCCTTCTGGATCCACGAAATCTTCCAAGCCTTCATCTTGGTATTGTAGCACTCCATCTATTGTTGATAAGTTGTAAGGGTGAGCACTTACGTACTCAGCAAGTCATAGGTAAGAGTAGAGATACGTATAGTAGAGATGACATGATTCTATGCTATTGAGGGAAAGAGGTGAGGGGGTTCTTCCATAAATACTTTTCTTCCAAGCTTTTCAAATCTCATGCTCATGGCAGCATTTCATATACTTAGGGCACAATCCACATGCCTCTTAGTTATCATATGATCACTAAATTATGGTACTACCGCGACACGTCAACACATGACAGCCCACGGCAGCACCCCTTATCATGACAACACATGTTATTTGGGTAATCTTGACTTAACAAATTTTAATTTATAAAACAATACTTGTGTCACACCCCGTGGATTTAATCCACCGCGGCATACTCCTAAAACTCGGGAGCACAAAGTATTCGAATACATTTTTAACTCTGCAGAGGGGTACCAATTTACCCGCAAGATATATCCACTTTCATGCCCTTCCTATCACAAGGATTGGACCCCTAACTCACTTTATACTGTGAGCGGCAAGGTGGAAATAACAAGAACTTTTGCCATGTTTCACACACAATTCACCCCAGACCCCGTGGTTTTCTTCACGCAAACCACAGTTGTGGCAGGGTTTCACAACCCCCACTAATTGGCGTCTTCCCCTCAGGGTCAGCGTGCATGATCACATCCTGTGATATGTGTTGGAGCGCACCCCGTGTTAATCGTGAGTTTGTCATATAGGGGTTTCATGTGTGATCCACATACTACTTGTTCAGGCCTGTCCCATACCAGGCTTGCGGTCAGCACGTTAATCATGCCACTAGACGCACAACACAAGGTTCTAGTCCTTATATGCCAGTGACCAGCTCATACCATAATCCATGCACTTCCAGTGCTGGCACATCCTGTGCGACCAAGCACCTCCAGTGCTTTCACCATTCCATACCAAAATACTGGTCACGGCTAGGGGTTTTATTTCATGAATATAAATATACATAATATATTAGTTCATGGCTCATTATTTGATCAATTCACATTTCACAGGCATCAGCCTGATGCTGCCATTTCATAATTCAACTATTCTCAATCTTTCTCATGCAATATTATTATTTTATAATCAAGGTATATTCTAGCAATTCATAAAATATAGGTTCAAGATGTTCAAGAATATGACTTGCCTTCCGCGTCGTAAGAAACAGCAGTTGATGTCGGGTCTGCAACGAAGTCTTCGAACTCGGACTCTTGCTCTGAACAAGGATCAAACAAGCAAACAGGCATTACAGTCAATCCTACTCTTACTATTCCACTATATGCGATAATGCAAGGAGAAACACTTAGGCGATACAAGATTTGGAAGCGATTAGGGTTAAACTATGGAAACCAAGATTAGATTAGTTGTCAAGGGTTTACAAGGTGCCAAATGTTCCAAAATATCAGAATGATATCAAGGCTGCGGCTGGTTCGCTCAAAAACAGCGAACGCCTTTAGGTCGACATTCGGTTCAAGGCATCGACATAGGGTCGATGGATGATAGAGGGCTCAACTCAAGTTGTGACAGTAGAATAAAATGTAGATCATAACATCAGGAGTCTAAGGGTCAAGGTTATGTTCAGTTTGCATACCCAGATGGGGTCAAAATGGCCCAATGCCATTGGCTGACATAGGCTGACAATGCCCAAGAATGGCATTGACATGGTTTGAACAGTTTCTAGTAGCCAAAATGGGTTTTGATTCAAGCATATGATGCATAGGGTAGTGAAGCAACTGTTTGACAAGGTATTTTCTGTTTTTCATGACCAGAGGTGGGTGAACAGGGCTAATGCCACTGACTGGCATAGTTTGACATAGAGTTGACATGGCCAGAAATTAGGGTTTGCCATAACTTTTGATCTAGGGCTCCAAATGATGCACCACTTTGTCTGGTAGTTAGACATTTTTAACAGGAACAATTGTCTCAACAGGATCTAGGGCAGGAGATGGCCGGAAAGTGATGAAAACCGGCAAGGAAGTTGACTGGCCTGGAGCACATGCAACATAAACAGTACAGTAACTAGGGCATAGCTATATCTCACAATCTAGGCCGAATTAGAAGTCGTGATAGAAGACAAAGTTGCTCAGAATGGTCCAAAACATCTAAATGGCAAAGTGGTTAGGGCTAGATCGGCTGGATTTGGAAGATACTGGCTGGAGAAAAGATGAACTCAAATCTGTTTTGGGCATTTCTGATTTAAAGTGATTGAACTCAATTCCTTGCTTGAGTATGGTCCTCAGGGTACTAGAAATGCATTGGTGAAGTTAGATTAACAGATTGCTCAACAGAGAAGCTAAATCAGCAAGTACAAGTTCATGTTCATGGCTGGAAATTGGGGGTTTTTGATTTACAACGAATTTGTTCAAACCAGTAGCTCAGGGGTCTTAAGTGAGCTATTCTAAGCATATTTCACTACTGGCTCGAAGATCAATTCATTCTGGAATGAAATTAATTGCTCGCCGGAGCTACTGGAGTAAAACTGAAATTGCCGGCGACTGAGGGTATTTAGACTAAATTCCAAGCTCGAGAAGCATGAGGGAGATGAGAGAAACTCACTGGGGGTGTTGGATCGAAGAAGGAAGCAGTGGAGAAGCTTGGCACCGTGCTCCCTCTTTGCTGCTCACCGGGGAAGAAGAAGACACAGTGCTGCGGCTGGTTTTCTTGTGATTTTGCTGTGCAAGAGGTAAGGCTAAGTCCCAGGGGGTATAAATAGGCAAGCTGGAGGTGTTGCAACGGCTAGATGTGCACGGGGAGTTGAAGCCGGCAAGAAATGACAGGATTGCGACTTCACGGCGAGCTGGCGTCGAGGTGACTTGGTTCAGCGGCCGTGAAGGCTTTATAGGTGATGTGAAGGCAAGTTGATGGCTGGCCGCGGCGAGTTCTCCACGTGGCGCAAAGCTCCTGCGTCGACCGTTGCTGGTGGCGTGCAAACGGGAGAAAACAATGGCTGTGAGTTGCGCCGGGGAAGATCCACAGTAGCCAACACCGAGCACACACGTGGCAGCAGGTGAAGTGATCGAAGCTTGAAGCAGCAGTGCGTGCTCGAGGACGAGGCAACACAGCACAGCAGTGGCGAGGTCGAAGTCGATGGGAGCTGCAGTGGTGCCTGTGGTCGCATGCAAGCTGGGGCTGTGGTCGTGGGCTGTAACCAGGTCGTGGTCGAAGTCCCAAGCACTGGTCGAAGTAGCAGCTGGTCGGTTGCACTGGTTCCGGTCGAGAACTGAGGTGCCGGTCGAACCAGGGGCTAAATTGTAATGATTTCGGTTGAAAGATGGACTGATTTGTAATTTTGATCTTAGAGAGGTTTAATTTGGGATTTGATTTCATGGCTGAGTATAATATTTCTATTAATACTCATTTAGCTCAAATCTGGAGAAAGTTTGATAAGATTTGAGGGATTTCACCTATTTTCGAAAATAGGGTAAAATAGATCTGGATTTTGTCGATCTCGAATTCTGGTAATTAGGGTGAGATTTTGAAGTTTAAACAGAAGGGAAATATGTATCAAATAGCATTTGGGAGGTATTCCCTGAAGAGATTCTGAGGTTGGAGTTGATTTGTGAATTTTAGCCTTTTCAGGCTTCCAGGTAACAGAAAAGGACTTATTCGCAGTAAAATTTGGGCTAAACTGCGAAAAGTGTTTAGATGAAACAATCTGGTTCCCAACTTTTTGGAGTAAGTTGAGGGTATACCTAGGAACATATTCCAAAAGGTACTTGAGTCTGGATGGGGTTAGATCATGATAACTCAGTTATCTGGGATCTGGGGTACTTAGGGTAAATCTGAATTTCCTGTTTTCGAAAACAGAAAGAGACTTAGATACTGGGAGTTAGGGTTAGAATTCAACTTGGTTCCTGAAGACTTTTATCTTCAGAATAACTGGTAGGTTAAATCTGGATGATCTGATCTTGATCTGGATCTAGAGAACAGATTTGGAGATTTTTAGGGTTTGGGAGAGATTAGGGTTTAGCTGATCTGGCTACTGCTACAGGGATATATGCATGCAGGATTTCATGCAAAAACTTTTCACCCCCAAAACCAGGGTGTTACATCTCCAGTCCTGAACTGAGTTATGGAACTCCAAGAAGAATTAATTGCCATATGTTGCCTGCTTCCTATATGAAAATGTGTAGATGAAAATGCTCAGAAATAGAATCTTTTCTTCTATTGGTAGTTTCTGTGTTTACCAATAGAAAAAATATTTAAAATAGGTCCTTTTGCTTTGTAAAATGATTTGGTTTGCGTTTCCATTAAATTTTTGATGGTTTGTTGATGGTTTTGTAGGGAAAGACATGTCGTCGTCTTCATCGGATGGTAGTAGTGGTTCGACTAGGGCCAACCCCAACATAACTGAAGATGCAGCTGGTTCATCCCAGCGCAAGAGGGTGGGGCAAGGCGCGACAACGTTGGGCCGTTTGGCCAAACGCACGAATCTTTCTTGTGAGTTCAACCAATTTGGAAGGCCGATCGGAAAGAATGCTGGGAAGTACACAGCCTACGTTGGGCACTTGGCAAAAGAAAGGGTGAAGATCACCGTCCAGATCTGGAAGGACGTCACGGCATACGAGAGGGATAGGTTGTGGGCTGAAGTGAAGGTTAAATTAACTGAAATCGCTGAACTCTTTCGTAATCACATTCTCTTGGCTTATACTAAATTTTAACTAACTCGTGATTAATTGTATGCATTGTTTGAAAACAGGCTAAGTGGAACATCCCCGACGATACACCTAGGATGGCCTGCTTGAAGGACATGAACGGAACATGGAAAACCTTTAAGAGCTGGCTCGTCAGTAACTTCCTCGCTGCGGGGAAATCTCCTTGCGAGAAGTGCCCCTTCATATCGGAGGAGGTATGGGAGGAATTCACCAAGTAGAAGGGGATCGAGGAGTTCAAGGCCCTTAGCGAGAAGAATAAGGCGATCCAGAAGAGGAACGACCACCCTCATTGGCTCGGATCCCGGGGCTATGCGGGGAAGGAGGAGCAGTGGAAGAAGGAAGACGAGCAAAATCCTGTCATCGACTCCCCTGAGTTGCCGCTCTCCGAGATCCGGGATGAGAGGTGCAAGCGATGGTGGAGGGGGAGGGGGTCCGTGTCGTCCACGGGGTCTGTGCAGTTCGCAAACCCTGGGGACGTCGACGTTGTGAGGCGAATGGTAAGTTGGCTAACCTCATAAACTGTGTGCACACAAGTGTATATAAGGCAATTTGTCTCACAAGGTACCTTTGAATGTAACATATCTCTTTTGCAAAGGAGGCAATGGAGGGATAGTTTACCCCGCAGAGGGAGAACGACATCCTTACCCGGGCTCTAGGAAATAAGGAGCATCCCGGGCGGACACGGGCCGTGGGAGCCATTGTGCCGTGGAAGGCCGGTTTCGCAGATCCGGCTCCACCGAGGAAGAAGGCCCGCTCCTGGAAGGAAAAGGAAGCGGAGCTCTCCGATAAGATACGGGCTGAGGTACGGGTGGAGATACGGACTGAGGGGCAGTCTGAGGTCGCATAAATTAAGGAAGAGTTGGCACTGTTGAGAGAAGCATTGCTGGCCAAGAGTGCAGATGCGGATCCCCAGGGCGACTGTACCCCGCGGGGTCAGATAAGCAGTTGCGCTTCGAAGGTCGTCGCGGATCCAGTGGATCTACTTGAGGTATTGCAAGCCTTCATCTGTACACTTAAGTTGATGCCACTCCCATTCTGTTAGAGTTGTTTCGCTAACCTGTTTTAATTGTTACAAATTTGCGGAAGCCGGAGGGCTGCATCCTACTAAATCACTTAGGCGACGGGTAGGAAGTGGTTCGACACGGCTTCATATATCCGTCTGGGCCGGATGTCTGGGTCCACTGCGTACCTCTGCGGTTGGGGTTCGCAAAGGTACAAGTGGACATGGCCATGCTGGGCTACAACAATTCTCCATTGCCAGTCCCAATAGAGGAAATGCAGACACTTGCTGAGGCAATGGGCTCCTACGTACAGTGGCCCAAGAAGTGTGTTCTAGTACAACAGGTAAATCCTATACATTTTAGATTACATCCTACTCAGTACACTCAACTTCCAAAATCTAACATACGTGCTCATTAATTGAAGTGGCCTACCGGCGGGCTACCAGGGGACTGTGCCCCCAGCTCGGGGCATGAGGCCGGATCTTGTGCGAACCTAAACACATCAAAGACGGCCTCGACCCCAGCCAGCGCATCCACGGCTTCACCTCGGAAGAAAGCCGCCATCACCTCGCCCTTGCCTTCGAAGGTACGCGCTCAGTCCCCGACAAAAAGCAAGGGCAAAGGCAAGGGCAAAGGGCGAAAGAGACAGCCGGAGAGGTTCAGGAACGGGTTCCCACTCGTGTCAGAGGCAGCTTTGCGCAAATTGGATCGATCAACCAGAAACCTCCGCGAGTGGTACCTACACCGAGCTCGGCGCAATCTGAACTTCTTAGTTCCCTACAGGCCTGGGCAGTTCCACCGTGAGCCCGGGAGTATATCCGTGGCACACGAGGATCTGTTCGACCTCTACAACTGGTGGGAGCTCGATATGTCCATCATACGAACTGGAGTCCTATGAGTTTGCTGATGCTATGTATTGCTGTTTTCTAACTCTGTTTGCTAACTCTGCATTGTTGTAGTTCATTTGAAATGTTGTAACTTTCTATGCAATACTAATGTCGTCCTTTGCATGCAGGTGCATGTACAGGCTAGCATCGGAGAAAATAAGCCTCATGATGCTAGCGCACGACGCCGCGCACGCTGAGCAGTACATATCCAAGGCGCTGATGGCGCAGCGGGACAGGGAGTTCATTCTGGTGCCGTACCACCAAAGGTTAGTGCATTTCGTACTAATTTAACTCAATCTTATATGTTACACCTGAGATATACTTTGAGCTAGCGGTCCTCTTTTACGTACAATGTAGGGGCCACTGGATCCTCATCGTGATCTGTCCTTGGAGCAACGAGGTGTACTACCTCCATTCGATGAGTGACAGATTACCGAACGAATATGGGGTCAGGGGGAATATGGAGGCGTAAGTAACATATATGTTTGATTTAAATTTTGACCTTACTAGCTAATGATAATACATTAACCGGCGATGCTAACTGAAATGTAGGGCTTTTAAGAAATATGTGTCCGCTGGAGGGAGGCATGCTGCACCGTAGGGCTCCCTAGCTTGGAAAGAATATGAGGTACTCACGAGACTTTTTGTTTATGCTTAATTAGTTTATGGAGACAATAGCTACCATGTCTTCTCATATGCAATTATCTCAGTGCCATCAGCAGCCCCAATCGTGGGAATGCGGGTTTTATGTGCTGCGCTACATGTACGACCTAGTGCGGACAAACTTTGCTCAATTCCCCCAGGTAAGCATCGATAGCTAACTCAAATTTGAAAATTGGGTGTCACGCTCAAAATTAGGAAGTTAGTTACTCAGTATTCACACATGCTTGCAGATCGCCATGTCGAAAGACCAATAAGAAAATGCAAAGATTAGAGATCTTCGACAAATCTGGGCTCAATATGTCATGGAGGAAGTTGCACCCAATCAACTGCCATAACAATTTTCTCTTTTTCGTGTACTCTGTGCATAGATTGTTTATATATATGTGAATAAATGTCCATATTGGATTGCAATTTGTATTTTTTCATACATATGTGAATAAATGTGAATAACTGTCTAATGTGTCAATCTGTTCAATGTATATGTGAATTTACCCTTCTTTGCATCTGTACTGTATTGTGTCTCCAATCTATACTGTATTGCATCTGTACTGTATATGTAAATGTACTGTATTGCGAATGTAAAGAATGTATTGTATATGTGAATGTACTATATTGCATCTGTACTGTATTTCTATCGGTAAATTCATTCACAACTGATAGAGTGCTATCATTTTTCCTGCAGGTAAACTCATACAAAACTGAGAGAGTACATACGTTTTTTCTATCGGTAACTCATTTCCAACTGAGAGAGTACTAAGGTTTTTTCTATCGGAACACTCGTAATTAACCGTTAGAAGAGTGTGACTTTCCTGCCGGTGAACTCATACACAGCCGAGAGAGTAATATATTTTTTTCTATCGGTAATATCTTTCACAACCGAGAGAGTACTATACTTTATTCTATCGGTAGACACGTAATTCACCGTTAGAAGAGTTTAACTTTTCCTGCCGGTAAACTCATACACAACCGAGAGAGTACAATCGTTTTTTCTATCGGTAAACTCATTTCCAACCGAGAGAGTACTAAGGTTTTTTCTATCGGTATACTCGTAATTAACCGTGAGAAGACTGTGACTTTTCATGCTGGTAAACTTATTCACAACCGAGAGAGTACTATACTTGTTCTATCGGTAAACTCTTTCACAAACGTCAGACTACAATAGATTTTCTACCAGTTGTCGCCTAAGATGCTGTTAGAATAGTGGAGTTCTTCTATCGGTTATTTACCGATAGAAAATGACTTGTCTTGTTTTATCGTGTCTATCTCTAACGGTACAAAAACCGATAGTAGAAGGATGTTTTTTACCAATAGAAGAAAACTTTCTGTACTAGTGTTAGTTTATGAAGCATGTTGCTCATTCTCTTTTAAGCAGAAAAGAAAAGTGCCCAGGTCCCGAAAAGTGACAAAATGAACTAGTTTTCTAGTATTATTAATGTCATGGGTTTTGTTTAACTTAAATTTCAATAATTAAGTTCAGTTTATTGAGATTTTATCCTATAAATCCAAAAAATTTCTTTGCACTGGTTTGTGGCTTGTCTGGTCTTGTTTGAACTTCAACTTTCATCCAAAAGAAATTGAAACTTGGGCGAGACACGTAGCTTGTCACAACTTCAAGTAGAAGCTACAACCATCTGAAAAGAAATTCAAGCTGAGATGGAATAGCTTTGGTGGGTTCTCAGTCCTCACTCTCTACCACACATTTAGATTTCTTCAAATAGTTTCTAAGGAATTTCCAAGAAGCTAGCATGTTAGGCTTTTTCCACTTTAAGTCCCCAAATCTGATTTCTTCACTGTGAAACATAAGTCTCTATGATCAGTACTAAGTACTCTCATTTATACTCATAAAGAGAAAAATACAAATAAAAACACAAAAAAAATAGGCAAGTCATGTTCTTGCATTGTTTCAATTTGATAGTTGTCAAAGAGAATGTATCAAGTATGTATCAAGTGAGAACCACTCTTTAAATAAAAGAATAGAAACCAGCAACGTTGATCATTAGATTAAATCTAAGTGCATGATTCTAATCATCTATTAAAAGTCACTACCATCTTTCGAAACACCTTTAAAATATTTCACATTTACTCTTTCATCCCTTTCCACCTTCTAATATTACGAATTATTCTTCTTAATCTAATACCATTTAAGTTTGATATGACAACCAAGATTATAGTTTTTATTTTCTTATTTTAAAATTAACTCCTACCAGATGCGCTAGGCTGTCCGATGTGCAAGATCTACGAGATGCAAATAGTTAAAATGAAGTAACTCCAAATCTAGAAATCATGAATCTTCGAAATATTATTGCATGGCCTGACGCTTTTATCCTTTGTTCCCCTTTCTCCCTCTCCTTGGGTACGTAGTAGCTTTTTTGACCAGTTTCTTTTCTTAAAAAGCAGTGAAAGTGTCCGTCTCTATTACTTTTTCTCTTCACCTTTTCTTCCTTTCCTTTCTAAAATGACCCATATTGATATCGAAAGAAAACAATACAAGCTAGAAAGAACTATTGCTATGTTTGATTCCATTCTACAGCCTCTTCATGAGCAGAAAGCACTCCACCAGGCCAGGAGGCAATAATGCTCAGTTGTGTGTGTGTGTGTAGAACACTTCTTTTCAAACATCCACCTTTGCACGAGGCATATATTTAGGAGATTCGCAACATCTACCTTATAGCAGAAAAGATAGATGTATTTCTATCTATTTCAGCTACTTGATTATTACGTAACTTTGTTTTTAAATAGTTCTCGCATTTGATTTTTTATAGATAATTTTTCCTATAAATACTATTACTGTAAAATATTTTTTTGTCTCTCTATTTTGTTCTCAGACTCATTTTGGTCCACTTATTTCATATTAGTTCAAATTGGTCCATCTACTTTCAATATCAGATATCCTGTTCTTAAGCAGTTCTGTGAATTGTTTTGATGGTGTGACTTTAGATGTTTGAATGATATAGTGATTTATATTCATATTGATGAACAATATGTAATACAAAATTATCTCATTTTCTTTCCACTCAATTGATTGTAAGCACAACATATCAGTATGGATGCTGTTCTAGACATTGTTGAAGATGCTGTGGTGTCTATGCCAATGTCTTAGAATTTTTTGGAATGTCTCCTACCACACCATTATTGCTGTGGCCACAACAACCACAAAGAGCAAGAGGCAAAGGGGTGGAGGGGCCAGAGAAGGACCTTGCTTGTCATCCAATTCAATTGATAATTGTTTTTTTAATATTCTTTCATGTATCAGCAATATCCATTATTAATGATATGTTCTAGAGACAATCATAGATAGGGGTGGAAACGAGCCGAGTTCCAACGAGCTGGCTCTGGCTCAGTCGGGCTGGCGAGTTGGCTCGGCTCGGCTCAATTACCTCACCGAGCTGAGAAGTCAGCTCGAACTCGGCTTGATCCAACTCGCGAGCTAGCTCTGCCAGCTCGCGAGCTGGACAACTTGTTTTCAACACTTCTCAGTGCGACGGAGTGGCACGGGGCTGCGGAGGGACGCGAGGCGGTGGCGGAGGGGCTCGGGGCAGTGGCAAAGGGGCGGTGGTGGAGGGGGCTCCAGGGGTAGCGGAGGGGCACGGGACGGCAGAGGGAGCTCGGGGGGCGGCGGAGGGGCAGGGGAGAGGGCTTCGGGCGGCGGAAGGGGCTCCGAGTGGCGGAGAGGGCCCCGGCGAGGCGGAGGAGGCTCGGGCGGCGACGGGGGCTCTGGAGGTGTGGTCCAGATATATATATATATACCGAGTCGAGCCCAAGTGAGTTGGGGTCTGGCTTGGGCTCAGCTCATTTTTGAACCAAGCTACGAGGACAGCTTGAACTCGGCTCTTTTGTTAATGAGCCGAGCCAAAAATTGAGCCTAGCTTGAGTTGCTCGCGAGCCATGAGCTAAAGTTCCACCCCTAATTGTAGATAGTTGTGTCTTTGTTATACTTATGAACTTTTGGATAATATGTTTTATATTTCTTCAATAAAGTGTAATCTTTTTAATTAACAAGTATGTGACTTGTTCGTGAAACTCTTTATTTATTTGGTGATATTATTCTAGATAGGACAATAATGATTAATAAACCATCTCATATATTGATTGATGATCATGTTTCACGAATTACGGATATGGGATATCAGATTAATAATGTGGACACTTATTGGAGAATATGATATTGGATTGACCGACTTTGAGACACTACTGGAATTGTTATGTAAGCATCATCATTTGTCTCAAATAATGTTTATGATTGATCCTTAGATTAGAAATCGTCATGATTTTCTAAATTTATAATAGCATATTTTGGTGCTACCAAATATCACCCTTAATTGGGTGGTTATAAAGTGTTGGGGGAAATCCCGTGTCTCTCGGCGGTTTTCGTAGTGGGCTCTCGAGCGCCTGTGTCCTTCGTACTGAGACGGTTCCCGGTGGGTCCCTGGGCCTCCGGGCCCCGGATCCCATGGGATCCCTGGAGTGCGTGCGTCTTCTCGGTGGTTTCCGGGCCTCCGGGCACCGGGTCCTATGGGATCCCCCGAGCGCCTAGGTCCATCGTGCGGAGATGGTTCCTGGCGGGTCCTTGGGCCCCTGGGCCCTGGGTCCCGCAGGATAGCCCAAGCGCATGGGTCCTTTGTGTGGAGACGGTTCCCGGTTGGTCCCTGGACCCCCGGGCCCTGGGTCCCATGGGATCCCCGGAGTGCCTGCGTCCGTCATGTGGAGACGGTCCCCAGTGGGTCCCTGGGCCTTCGGGCCCCGGGTCGCACGGGATCCTTGGAGCGCCTGCGTCCGTCGTGCAGAGATGGTTCCCGGCGCTCCCCGGGCCTCCAGACCCTGGGTCCTATGGTATCCCTCGAGCGCCTCGGTCTTTCGTGCAGAGACGGTTCCCAGTGTGTCCCTGGGACTCCGGGCCCTGTGTCCCATGGGATCGCCAAAGCGCCTGCCTCGATCGTGTCGACGCGGTTCCTGGCGGTCCCCGGGACTCCGGGCCCTGTCCCGTGGGATCCCCTGAGCGTCTGGGTCCTTTGTATGGAGATGGTTCCTAGTGGGCCCTTGGGCCTTTGGGCCCTGGGTCCCATGGGATCCCTGGAGCGCCTGTGTCCGTCTTACGGAGATGGTTCCTGGTGGTCCCTGGGCCTCTGGGTCCTGGCTCCCACGAAATCCCGCGATCGCCTGGATCCTTTGCGCATAGACGGTTCCCGGTGGGTGCCCGGGCCTCTGGGCCCCTGGTGCCGCGGTGTTTGGGGAAATCCTGGAGGCTTCCTGGGATTTGGCCGGGACGCCTCCCGTGGACGAGTCACCGAGGGCTACCGGGGAAAGTGCTAGACGCCTCCCGTAGCGAGTCCCGGAGGGCTATCGGGGAAAGCCCCGGACGCCTACCGGGGAAAGTCCTAGATGCCTCCTGTGGAAAGCAACGAAGGTCTCCTGTGCAAGGTCACGTGCAGGTGATGTCAAGGATGCCTTGGGAACTAGCGAGGACACTTGTTGAGCATCCAAGCCCTTCAGCTGGTGACATGGCGTCAGTGCCCCTCTATCCGATGGCCGTAGCTAGGGCTTTTTAGTCTTTTCGCATATTTTGGGGCCTATATATACCCCCCTTGTACTTCATTTGAAACAAACTCTCAATTCATTTTACACACTCAAAGCAACAGGCATCCCTTGGAGACCTCTCTCCTCGAGAGAGAACCTCCCCAGTGGACTCACGTCTGGGGGGTGCCGACAGGACTAGGGTCCCCACCGGGACCCGAACCTATATAAATTCTCCGTGTCAATCTCTGTGCTTTCCCGGCGGGAGGTGACTGGTCACGCGGTCAGCTTGCGTCATTGTACATGTGTTACGCACATCCAAAGAAACCTGTAGAGGTATTCGTAATACCTGACATATAGGTAATAGTTGCTTATGCTATGAGTAATGCAAATGAAGGTGAATGGTCAAGATGGAATTTTGTCTCTCTTATATAACGAGAGAGATATCTCTAGAACCCTTGATATAAATGAATTGAGAAGTTCATGGTCATCCGTATATAGTTGAGTGTCAACTACGGGAAGATTACTTCACTATAAAATCGAGAAAGGATTAGACCATGCAAGAGTGGCACATTCTACCTTGGATTCAATCTTATATCATATGGTGAAGTGATCAGCATGAGTGCATTATAGATTTGTTGGATATAATTTTTGTGTACATTGTCATTGTTGGGGGAAAACCCGTGTCTCTGATAAATCTTCGGAGTGGGCTCCCGACCGCCCGGGGTCCCTCGTCTGGAGATGATGCTTGGTGGGTTCCGGGGCCTCTGGGCCCCATGTCCCAAACCATCCCCAGAGCACCTGGGTCCTTCCTCCGGAGACGGTTCCCAGAGGGTCCCTGGGCCTTTGGGCCCCGGGCCCTGTTGGATCACTAGAGCGCCTCGGTCCTTCGTCCAGAGATGGTTCCCAGCTGGTCCTCGGGCCTCCGGGCCCCAGGTCCTGGGATCCCCGGAGCACCTGCGCCCTTTGTCTCCTGGCAGGTCCCAGGGCCTCTGGGCCTGGGTCCCGTGGGATCCCAGGACCGCAGGGTCCTTCGTCCGGGGATGGTTCCCGGTGGGTCCCGGGGCATCCGGGCCACAGGTCCCTAGATCCTTGGAACACGTGTGCCCATTGTGCGAAGACAGTTCCCGTTAGGTCCCAGGTCCGGGGTCCCGTGGGATCCCTGGAGTGCGGGGTCCTTCCTCCGGAGATGGTTCCCAGTGGGTCCCAATGCCACCGGGCCCCGGGTCCCAGGGATCCCCAGAGCACCTACGCCCTTCATCCGAAGACGCTTCCCGATGGGTCCCCAGGCATCTGGGCCCCGGGTCATATTTTCTTCGCTTGGATCGTCCACAAAACCTGTCGGGGTATTCGTAATACCACGACAGTTGGCGCCATCCGTGGGGACTCATGACGAGACGCCATGACTCCCACAAGAATGAGGGCCCGCACCCTTCCCGGTGACGCCGGTCTCGGTGACCCGGCGCCACCCGTCTGGGAGACGACCGTCCCGGCGCTTCCGCCCGGAGGCGACCAGACCTAGGTACTGCCTCCCACCGTCCCTGTTAATTTCGGTGGTTCGACCTCCGGGTTAGTCCCGGTGACCGCAGTCGCCTCGGCCGGGACCAGTCACCCCCCTACGGCTTCCCCGGCTCCCCGGGACTCCTTGGTTGAGGCTTTAGTGGAGGGCCAGCTCCGCGACTTGGCGCGGCCACCGGCCCCCACATACCCGCAGTACCCATTCCCGGGCGCTATGCCCCCGTTTATGGGTCACCCGGTGGCCCCTCTGGTCCACGGAGGCCCAGCCGCTCCGTACGATCCAGCTGGAGGGTACCCTCCCCCGGCCCTTCGCTGTACCGGGGAGGCTTCTCGATGCCGGGGGGTTACTTCATGCCCGGGCCCTTCGCTGTACCGGGGGGACATCCCGCTCCGGGCCCATTCCCGGGGCCGGGGCCCACTACATGCCGGGGGTTTTCCCTACGCCGGGAGCCAGTCCCGCCCCACGAGTCACGTTTACCGCACCGGTGGTGGTTGACAGAGCAGCTCCTGTGCCGTAGCGGACCTCCCCCCGCAATGGCGCCCCGGGCCCGGACGTCGCCGCTGGGGTTCCCCCCTCCCCGTTTCCGGATAATACAGGGGTTCCCCCTTTCCGGTTCCGGGCACCGCGTTCGGGGCTCCCCCTCACCGTCCCCAGTAGCGCCCGGGTCAGTAGCTACAGTGCATGAGCTCCCTCCTCCCCCGGGGCCGCCCCCGAGGGCGCCTCCGGCGGATCAAGTCCGCTTCGTCCAGGAGGAGGTTGAGCGAATGCGTGCAACTAAGTTCGCGGAGGAGCTTCTCCTGGGTCGCGCCCACGGGGAGCATCACTCCTGCTCCGACCGGGGGAAGAGACCCGCCGAAGAACCAATCTCTCCGGGGGAGATCCCCGAAGTCTTGGAGGTCAGCTCCAACCCGGAAGAAAAGCGCCGTTACCGCCATGCCGGCGGACATCTTGGACCACTTTTCGACTCCGACAACGAGAGCGCGTCCCCTGTCAAAGGGGACAGCGACCGGGACTCTCCCCGAGAAGTGGAGGGGGCCAACCAGCCGCTGTGCAGCAGACTACGAAGTATTCGATGGCCGCAGCCTTACTGCCCGCAGCACATTGAACACTATAACGGTGAGGATGATCCTTACGAGTTTGTACAGGTGTATTCCGCAGCCATCTCGGCGGCTGGGGGGGATGAGACGGTGCAGTGCAACGTCTTCCCCCTCTACCTAACCGGGATTGCCCGCTCGTGGTTCTACAACTTGAAGGCCGGGTCCATGAAGTCCTTCGCGCAGCTCAAACGCGAATTCTATGCCAACTTCCAGGGGAACTACGTGCATCCGCTGGATTCCCCGCAACTCTACACCATCTGGCAGAGGACGGGGGAGACCATCCGCAGCTTCTTCAAGAGCTTTGCTCAAGTCAAGAGCAAAGTGGCTCACGTCCCCGACTCCACGGTCATCGAGGCGTGCAAGAGCAGAATCCTCCCAGGAGAGCTCCACCGGAGGCTCTCCCGAAGCTGCCCCTCCTCCACTGACGAGCTCTTCAACGTACTTGAGAAGTATGCTCGGGCTGTGGAGGACGACCTCTCGAAGAAAAACCAGGGGGCTCCCGCCCCCACTAACCGAGGGGCTAGGGACCCCCTCAAACGCCCCAGGCAGGGGGTTCGTAACGAGCCACGGCCTCGGGACACTTTTGTCATCGAGGGCGGAGGCGGTTCGCACGACGCCTCGAGGGGCAATCGCCCCTTTCCCAAGCCGAAAGGCCGTGGGGGAGGACAGTCGTCCCGCGGTCGGGAAGGTCCCGCGGGGGCTGGCAAGGAAGGCCCATGGTGCACCTTCCACAGGTCCAGTACCCATGCCACCCGGGAATACCACCAACTGTTGCAGCAGTTCGCCGCGTTCCTCGACCAGCTTGGGTAGGGGCGGGGGCTCCGGCCTCCTTGCCCCCTCAGCCGACCTTGCCAGCCCTTCCTGCTCCCGCGGGGGGACAGCAGGGACGAACGCAGGAGGGGAAGCCGTCCGAAACTCTCCCCTTCCTAACCTCCCAGAGGTGTGTCAACGTCATCACTGGAGGGTCCGCTTCCGGGCGGGCCTCTAAGCGCCAGCTGTGGGACCCTCATTTGAGGATTCCAGTGGCAATCGCCCAGGTGGATTGCACTCAGAAAAGGCACATTGCAGCTCACAATAACAAGATGCATTATATAAAAATACGAGTAATTAAAAACAAGTGCTGATCACAAGGACCAACATTACAATAACTTAGCGCCAAAATGACGCATTTAAATGTTGATACAAATTAAGGAGTTTTCGACACGAGGGTCGGCACAAAATAAAACAGTAATGATAAACAAAAGGACATCTTCGGTCTTCTTTTTCAGCAGCAGCGGTGTTGCACGGGCCTTCTCCACATCGAACTCCACCTTGGTGCATAACCCTTTAACCAGATGGGTCTTCAGTTTCTTCTTCTTGTTCCACATTGGGTTCAAGACCATAAGATTCGGGGTCGACGAATCCTTCTTCTAAATTCGTTTGTAAAAGCAAGGGTGAGCACATTGTCCACATGGTGCTCAACAAGTCCCAAATAAGAATGCAAGTGTATATATAGATGAGGGGGAAATCTCTCACAAAATGGCTCTTTGGCTTTGTATATGTATATAGGATAGATTTTCACACTTAGTCTTTGGAGAAAAGACTTTTATTTTCACAAGCAGTGCTTTTAAAATCCTAAGCTAAATTCTTAAAAAATGTTGTGTGTGGCGGTCTTTCATGAGTCACCACTTTATCCTGATTTTGTGAAAACTTTCCAAAAGCTACTTGTGCTGCATCGACGTGAATAGAATCCACAGCGCGCAGACTCCATAACTTGGGAGCTCAGAGTATCCGATACTTTTTAAACTTTGCAAAGGTGTACCACCTTAATCCACCGATCATTCGGCTTTCAAGTCGGTACCTCTCCATGCGACTCTTACGCATGTGACAAGGCCGAGATGACACAACAATTTACAGTCCTAGCATTAACTATTTCCCTGCCCGGTAAATAGACAGTTAAGTCTCAAGTACTGTTGTGGGTCCTCCCCACTGCCTTACTTCCTAGCCTGGGTCTATGTTCTCGCAAGACACATAGCCTCTCTTGATTACAGTCGCGCACGACTTAATCTGGCATAGGGCGTCTTCCTTCTTTCCACCTTTTCCTCTCATGATTTTTCTGAACTCACATCACTCATGGCCTTTTGTGGCCCACCAGTCCTCACAAGACACTGGATCGACAACCATTGCAGGGAAAAGCTAATACTAAAGAAAGCTACTAAGTTGCGCCCGTCCCATAAACAGGTAAGTGGTTGGTACGTTTTTCATGCCGCATAGAAGCACAACACAAGGTTCTAGTCCTTATGAATCTCTAGTGAGGAGTCTTTCACATTCCCAGTACGCACACAGCACCATCCTATCAAACCATCCTCACTATCGATTCCAATCATATTTTCTTTCACAAAAGGGTTTTTGAACATGCTTTTCTCATATGTGACCATTCAACATTTATCATATAATCTCATAGCATAGCCTAAGCATGATATTCTAGGGTAACAAGGGTGCAGGGGTATTCAATGTCAAAAGGGGCTTTACAATCATTTAGGTCATATCTAATCATTTTATTGAAACATAGTTCTTATTTGAATCTAAGGCATGCATATACTTGAAAACAGATAACATACTTCATTTCAAAATAATAGGCTAGACATGATCAAGGGTTTGAGACTTGCCTTGCAGTGACGGGTCTAGCTGCTCAAATGAATCTTCGGGGATCTCCTCTGCTCCTTCACCGTCTGGTTCCACGACAGGTACAAACAATACATACACGCTATATAAGCACACAAGTACTAGAAAATAATACGTAAATACATCATGCATGCAGGGGTAAGGGTTTGGACAAGGTCACTTGACATAGGTCGAAGAGATGGGCTCAAAGGGCTTGAATGTCGAAGGGCTGACATTCGACTCATGGCTTGACATTGCTCTAAATCGGTTCTAGGTCTATTTTCTGGAGATGTGGTAGTAGGGAATGTTGTAGATCATGGCTCAAGGGACTTACTGGACAAAGTGGCATTTCAATTGCTCAAATGAAACAAGTCTAAATCATCCAATGCCACTGGTGGTCATGCACTGACATAGTGCTAGACATGGCCAGAAACTAGGGCATTGCATAAATTTTGACTCAGGACTCCAATTGATGCACAACTTTGTCTGGGGTTTAGGCATTGATAACAGCTACAAAATTCTCAACAGGCTCAAAGGCTGAAAGTGGCCGGAGGGTGGCCAAATCCGGTGAGCAAACACGGTGGCCTGGACATGAACTGAGCCACTGGACAGCAACCTTGGCATGGCCATAACTTTTGATTTAGGTCGATTCAGAAGTCGAGCTAGTAGACAAAATTGCTCAAGGGGTTGAGATCTATCTGAAGGACAAGGTGTACGGGGCTGGATCGGCCGGGAAAAAATTCCAGCGACCGGCGCTGGAGAAGACGACTCCTGAATTGGGCGTTTCTGATTTAAAAGGTTTGAGGTCGATTCACTGCTCAGGGAGTGAGAGGGTGAGGTGAGGGGTCTACTTGCAAGGTTAATTTGGCCGGAGAATGGCCGGAGAAGCTTGGCGACGAGGACCAGTTCACTGGTGGCGCGCAAACTTCGGAAAGGCTATGATCGCTGCTCAATTTTGAAATCTAAGTTTGCAGGCTTGCTCAATTGGGTGCACTGGTCAATTCTTATCACTGGCATGAGGATTAATTCGGACTAAATCATTCGGCATTACGGGAACAGGGGATTTCGGTTTTCCGGTGATTGCCGGCGTTGAGGTGCGCCGGGGACCAATCAGTGGCTATGAAACACACAGGGGGAAGAAAGGAGCTTACTGGTGGCGTTGGTTTGGAGGGGAAAGCTTCGGGCGAAGCTGGCGCCGTGAGCTCCAGAAATTGCTCGCCGGGGAAGAAGATCTTCGAGGCGGCGCTGGAGAGCTCGGTTGCTCCCTGGTGGTGGAGGCTAAGGCTTTCAATGCGGGTGGTGTGAAGAGATGCAGGGCAATGGAGGGGCTTTATATAGCCGCGGGGTGAAGCTCTCGGGAGCAGCAGCAATCGCCGGAGGTATTTTCTTCTGGTGCTGGGGCGGTCATCGTGGTATTTCGGGACACGGCGGGGCTCTGCTAGAGGCGATGAATCGCGGGGAAACAGGATTCTGTCAGAGGTGTGGCGACGATCTCCGGGATGGCGGCCATGTGGCCTGAGGCTTCTGGCAGCAGCAGCAGGCACGCGCGGGGAAGAACATGGCACGGTGCGGTTGAAGCATTCCACGGTGGCGGTACACCTGTGCATGGTTGGTGGCTGCGTAGCCGTGAAGGTGGCAGCGCGAGGCACTTCGCCGGCGGCGAGTTCAACGGCACGGCAAAAAGGCGGGCGCTGGTTGAAAACTTCACAGGGACCTGGTTGCGAACTTTGGACTGATTTGCAAGAGATCTGGACCAATCTGTAAGGATTTTAACTCGGGTATTTGGGCCTATTTGCAAATATGGAGATCCAAAGGGCTAATCTAAGTTCTGGTTTTGCAGATGAGTGCTACTAAATGTCTTGGACTCATCTACCAAGAAAAACGATAAAATCTGATAAGATCTGGTGGTTTTGACAAAAATCGAAAACAGGGTAATTAGGGTAAACAGGGTAATTAGGGTAAACAGGGTAATTAGGGTTTGAACTTTTGTCGAAGCTGAAACTAGGGTTTCGGTTGAGATTCTGGAATTCTTCCAGAAGGGAAAAATGTTCAGAAAAATGAAAGAAAGGTTATCACTTGATCAGATCTGGATTTGGAGATGATCTGAGACTTTTAGCCTTTTTTTGGTTTTCTAAAAGGACTAAACTAAAGCACTTTTGGACTGAAATGTGAAAATGATCTGGGATGAAGTTTAGCAGCCAACTTTTTAGTTTAAGGTAGTGGCATACCTAAGATCAAGATAGGGTTGAGACAACAGGGATTCCAAGGAATATATGCTGACTCGTAAGCAGAAAAGATAGTCAAAAACTGGGGTGTTACACCAGCGCAAGGAGTACGCGCGCGAAGTAAAGGTGGTGGGGGTGCTGCACACGTCTCCGCCACCCAAGTGGTCGGGCGTCCCCCTCACCTTCATGGCAGAAGACGCGCGCGATGTTCGCTTCCCCCATGACGACATGCTCATCGTCTCCGCCACCATCTAGAATTGCCCCCTGGCCCGCATCCTCGTGGATGGCGGGAGCTCCGCCGATGTCCTCTACCTAAAAGCCTTTAGGGAGATGCAGGTAGACGAGAAGCTCTTGCAGCCTGCAGCAGGGCCTTTGCAAGGATTCGTCCCGGGGAAGGCGATCCACCCCGTGGGGAAGGCGATCCACCCCGTGGGGTTCGGCACCCCAAAAAACTACTGGACTGAGATGGTCTGGTTTGATGTGGTAGACCTCCCCTCCTCCTACAACGCTATCATGGGGAGGACCACGATCAACCGCCTGGGAGCTGCGATCCACCAGAATAACGTCTGTGTGAAGATCCCTGGGCCCCACGGCGTGATCACCACTCGGGAGACCAAGACGTGGCCCGCGCTCTATACGAGCGCGCCACCGCAATGTTCGGGAGCGTCAACATCATCAAAACCCTGGGGGGGAGGTCTCTCCCCCGGAATCAGACGTCGCCGTGATACCTTCTGGGAGACCCCTCCCCAAGCCGTGTCCGGAAGGGGGCCTCCCGAAGATCCCCCTGTCCCCGGACGATGGGGACAAGACCGTCAGAATTGGGGCAAAGCTCCCCAAAGAGCATGCGGAACGACTCCCGGCTTTCCTGCGCGAAAACTATGACGTTTTCGCGTGGAAGCCCTCCGACATGCGGGGTGTTGCCCGGGACATCATTGAGCACAAGCTTGCAGTGACCCCCGGTCACCCCCCCGATCAAGCAGAAGCTGAGGAAACTCTCGCTCGAACTCCAAATGGCGATCAAGGAAGAGATCGCCCGACTCCGAGAGGTGGGGTTCATTCGGGAGGTCTTGCACCCCGAATGGCTCGTGAACCCCGTCCTCGCGATGAAGTCAAATGGGAAGTGGCGAATGTGCGTGGACTTCACCGACCTCAACCGCACTTGCCCCAAGGACAACTTCCCACTCCCGCGAATTGACCAGTTGGTTGACTCAACTACGGGGTGCCAGTTGATGAGCTTCCCGGACGCGTACTCGGTTGGCGGAAGGGGACGAGGAAAAGACGAGTTTTATAACTCCCCTCAGAACCTTCTGCTACGTCCATATGCCCTTCGGGCTGAAGAATGCTGGAGCGAACTTCCAGCGGCTCATGACGCTGGTCTTCAAGGACCAGATCGGTCGCAACGTCGAAGTCTACGTCGATGACGCGGTCGTCAAAAGCCCCCGCGTGGCGGCTCACGTCGACGATTTGGCGGAGACCTTCCGCAACCTCCGCGCATACGGGTTGAAGCTCAACACGGAGAATGCGCCTTCGGCGTGCGTAGGGGGAAGATCCGGGCGTTCTTGGACATGCCCCCGCCGCGCACGATCGAAGACGTTCAGCGACTCACCGGCCGCCTGGTCGCGCTGAGTCGCTCGTCTCGCGGTCGGGGGAACGCCCAATTCTTCAAAATCCTCTGGGGGCTCGAGGGGTTCCGGTGGAACCCCGAGGCCTAGGAGGCCTTCGACGAACTGAAGAAGTACATCACGAGCCCCCCAATGCTCGTGAGTCCCTCTCCGGAAGAGCTCTTGCACCTCTACCTTGCCGCGACCCCGGTCGCCGTAAGTGCGGTATTGGTAAAGGAGCAAGATGAGCAGCAGCGTCCCGTGTACTACGTGAGTGAAGACCTCCAAGGGGCCAAAACTCGGTACACGGAGATGGAGAAGATCTGCTTTGCCCTCCTGATGGCGTCCCGGAAGCTTCGTCACTACTTCCTGGGGCACCCCATCACCATCCCGTCATCCCTCCCCTTGGGGGAGGTGCTACGAAACAAAGAAGCCACCGGCTGGATAGGGAAGTGGGGGGCTGAGCTCACCCCTTTTTCCCTTTCCCTCACAGGGCGCTCTGCTATCAAGTCACAGATCCTCGTCGACTTCGTGGTGGAGTGGACTCCTGCCTCCGGGCCTGGGGACGAAGACCTCCTCACGCTGCCCCGACGTAGCGACCATTGGACATTCATGTTCAATGGCTCCCTGTGTCTTGCCAGGGCTGGTGTGGGAGTAGTCCTTCGGAGCCCCGAGAGGAAGGAACTCGAGTGCGCGGCGCGGCTCGAGTTCCCCGCCACGAATAACGTCGCCGAATATGAGGCTTTCCTCCTCGGGTTGCGCCTTGCGCGCTCCCTGGGGATTCGACGCCTCCTAGTGAATGGAGACTCGCAGCTCGTAGTTTGCCAAATGGAAAAGTCTTACTTGTGCCATGACGCGAACTTGAGCCTTTACTTGCAGGAAGTGCGCAAGATGGAGAAGCACTTCGATGGCCTAGAGGCCTGGCACATCCCACGAAGGGACAACGACTGGTTTGACGCCCTAGCCCGGGCCGCCAGCGCCCGGGAACCGCTCCCCAAAGGGGCCTTATTGGAGATTATTGCGAAGCCCTCGATAACCTCCCCGGACGTGGGCAACGAGCCATGCATCCCAGAAGTCGCCGAGATCACTCGGACTTCGTCTTGGATGGACCCCCTCGTCTCCTTCATCAAGGGGGAGGGGGACCCTCCGAACTGTTGATTGAAGGATGCTGACTAGAGGGGGGTTGAATAGGCAGTTTTTCTAATTTTAATTTTGATTAAGTGGTTAACGACCTAAATTGCAATATCAATACACAAATGATATAGATGATGGCACAAAGTAAGTTTTGCAGTTGCTAAAGAGACAAGAACAATAATTCGATTTATAGAAATATAAAGCAAGTAATAGAAGTAACCGAAGAGATCGAATTTTTCCCGTGGTCTCGAAAATTTGCCGATTTCCACTAATCCTCGTTGAAGCGCTCTTCACTAGAGCTTTTGCTTCGATTCCACTAGGGGTAGCCCTTCTCCTCTCCGGATAGGCAAGCTCCGAGCCTTTACAACCAACCGCCAGGCCTCTCCGACACACACCGTTGATGGAGATATCGCCGGACCTCCCGGGTCGTCTAGGTGATGGCAATCACCAAGAGTAATGAGCCTAGCACCTTGCTTGATCAACCTCAAAGCTTGAAGAACAAGTATGCAAATGCAAATGGCTCAATTTCAAACTCTCTCAACTAGCTCTCAATACTTTGCTAAAGAATTGGCTTCAAATGCAAGAGAATGAGTATGAGAGGCTTTGCAAGCTGTTTCACTAAGCTTAGGAGATGAAATTCGTGTGTATATAGTTTCAGTAGGGTATATATAATTTCAGTAAAATGGTTGTTTTCAAGAAAACTGGGCGAAAGTTGTACTGGCTGGACATTGTCCGGCCATTTCGGACAATGTCCGGTCAGTACAAATAAAGTGAGCATTGCTCATGTGATTTTCGAGTGTCAGTAGCCGTTTGAAATTATTTGTGAAGGCCGGACGGATGGGATTTGTCCGAACAAAAAGTCCGGACAAATGTATATGTCTGTGTTAACTTTCATGTTTAATAGTTCATATACAGGCCGGACGAATGTGATTTGTCTGGACAAAAAGTCCGGACAAATGCATATGTCTCTGTTAACACTTGCTTTAACACTTCACAAAGAATATATAGGCCGGACGAATGTGATTTGTCTGGACAAAAAGTCCGACAAATGCATATGTCTCTGTTAACACTTGTTTACATCTTCACAGAAATTTTATATAGGCCGGACATTGTCCGGTGCGTCCCGGACAAAAGCCCCCGGACGGATTCATTTGTCTCTGTTGTTTGCAAATAAACTTGCCATAAGAAATGTACTGGCCGGACATTGTCCGGCCATTTCGGACAATGTCCGGCCTAAATTGGACAGATGCTCCGGACAAGTATATTTGTCTCTGGTTTTTGTTTTGCAAATTTCAGAAGAAGCTTGTATTGCCCGGACATTGTCCGGCCATTTCAGACATTGTCCGGCCAGTTCAAAACGAAAATAGAATTTCTGAATTTTTACCTAATTTCAATTAGGGACTAGATGCATATGGAAATATGTTTCCAAAAACTTCAAGGTTGATCAAGTGACTTGTGCTATGACCCCTGTTAATAGTACGACCATCTAAACTAGAAATTTTCAAAAATAAAAACGCTAGGTTTAGATACTTGTACTTTTGTCGAAGTTTTTCGTCATTCTTGCTTCATGGGGTCTCGATAATCTTGATTTGCACTTTTCTGATGCTTTCACCTCTTTTTAACCTGAGTTTGAAATACATAGGTTAGTTGCATATCTTACGGATGTCATTAATCACTGAAACCCTAATCACGGCTCAAGATTCAACACCAACGAGACCGAGGCTAAGCGCCTCCGGGCCAAAGCTCGGGCATACCTCCTGTTGGAGGGGAAGCTCTACAAGCAGGGGGCTTCCGCCCAACTTCGATGCCTCCCACAGCCGGAAGGACTCTGGCTTCTCGAAGACATCCACGCGGGAAGTTGCAGATCTCATCTAGCCCCGCGTGCCATCGCGGCAAAGGCCCTTCGCCAGGGCTTTTATTGGCCCACGGTGATGCATGACGAGCGAGACCTTGTCTCCGCCTGCGAGGCTTGCCAGAAGATGGCCAAGGGTTCGAACCTCCCCCCGTAGTGCTGTAGACTATCCCCATCACTTGGCCCTTTGCGCGCTGGGGGATGGACCTCCTAGGGCCCTTCCCCCCATCACCCGGGGGCTACAAGTATGCGGTGGTTGCGGTCGACTACTTTACTAAGTGGGTAGAGGCGGAACCTTTGGCCAGCATCACGTCCCTGGCGGTACAACGGTTTTCCTGGGAAAACGTCGTTGTCATTTTGGTGTCCCCCAAGAGATCACTGTCGATAACGGGACCCAATTCGACTCGGCTTATTTTCGGGAATTCTACGAAGGCTTGGGGCTCACCATCCACTTCGCTTCAGTGGCCCATCCCCAAAGCAACGGGGCTGTTGAAAGGGTCAACGGCGTAATCCTACAAGGGTTATGCCGACAACTCGAGCAAGCCGTTTCCAAGGGGGGTGCATGGGCAGAGGAGCTCCCTAGCATCCTCTACTCCATGCGCATGACTCCGAGCCCGGCGACGGGACGTACTCCCTTCTCCCTGGCATACGGGGCTGAGGCAGTCCTCCCCCCGGAGATTGGCTTTCGGTCGCTACGAGTCGAGCTCCTAGACGGAGCTACGATCGCGGCGTTCCAAGCCAACGAGGCAAATCAATGATTGGAGGTTGGTCTCGTGGAGGGGGAACGCGACCGAGCGCTCCTCCGCCACGCCATCTACGAGCGCGAAATGGCGCGCGCATACAACTAGCACATGTGCGAGAGGGCTTTTCGAATCGGGGACCTTGTCCTCAAACACGTCACGGACCCCCGAGCCCAGGACTGCCAAGATTCCGGCCTCCTTGCCCCCTCAGCCGACCTTGCCAGCCCTTCCTGCTCCCGCGGGGGGACAGCAGGGACGAACGCAGGAGGGGGAGCCGTCCGAAACTCTCCCCTTCCGAACCTCCCAGAGGCGTGTCAACATCATCACGGGAGGGTCCGCTTCCGGTGGGACTCTAAGCTCCAGCGCAAGATGCAGGTTGACGAGAAGCTCTTGCAGCCCGCAACAGGGCCTTTGCAAGGATTCGTCCCGGGGAAGGCGATCCACCCCATGGGGAAGGCGGATCTCCCCATGACGTTCGGTACCCCGGAAAACTACCAGACTAAGATGGTCTGGTTTGATGTGGTAGACCGCCCCTCCTCCTACAACGCGATCATGGGGAGGACCACGATCAACCGCCTGGGAGCTGCGATCCCCCAGAATTACCTCTGCATGACTATCCTCGGGCCTCACGGCGTGATCACGGCCCGGGGAGACCAAGACGTGGCCCGCGCTCTATACGAGCGCGCCACTGCAATGATCGGGAGCGTCAAGATCATCAAAACCCCGGGGGGGGGGGGGAGGTCTCTCCCCCGGAATCAGACATCTCCGTGATGCCTTCCGGGAGGCCCCTCCCCAAACCGCGTCCGGAAGGGGGCCTCCGGAAGATCCCCCGGTCCCCGAACGACGCGAACAAGACCGTCAGAATCGGGGCAAAGCTCCCCGAAGAGCATGCGGAACGACTCATGGCTTTCCTGCACGAAAACTCTGACGTTTTCACATGGAAGCCCTCCGACTTGCGTGGCGTTGCCCAGGACGTCATTGAGCACAAGCTGAGGAAACTCTCCCTTGAACGCCAAGAGGCGATCAAGGCAGAGATCGCCCGTCTCCGAGAGGCGGGGTTCATTCGGGAGGTCTTGCACCCAAATGGCTCGTGAACCCCGTCCTCATGAAGAAGTCTAACGGGAAGTGGCGAATGTGCGTGGACTTCACCGACCTCAACCGCGCTTGCCCCAAGGACAACTTCCCGCTCCCGCGAATTGACCAGTTGGTCGACTCTAACGCGGGGTGCCAGTTGATGAGCTTCTTGGACACGTACTCGGGCTATCACCAAGTTCGGATGGCGGAAGGGGATGAGGAAAAGACGAGTTTTATAACTCCCCTCGGAACCTTCTACTATGTCCATATGCCCTTCGGGCTGAAGAATGCTGGAGCGACCTTCCAGGGGCTCATGACGCTGGTCTTCAAGGACCAGATCAGTCGCAACGTCGAAGTCTACGTCGACGACGCGGTCGTCAAAAGCCCCAGCGTGGCGGCTCACGTCGACGATTTGACGGAGACCTTCCGCAACCTCCGCCCAAATGGGTGGAAGCTCAACCCAAAGAAATGCGCCTTCGGCGTGTGCGGGGGGAAGCTCCTGGGCTTCCTCGTGTCCCAGCGGGGCATAGAGGCAAACCCTGAGAAGATTCGGGCATTCTTGGACATGCCCCGGCCGTGCACGATCAAAGACGTTCTGTGACTCACCAGCCGCCTGGCCGCGCTAAGTCGCTTCGTCTCACGGTCGGGGGAACGCGGCCTCCAATTCTTCAAAATCCTCCGAGGGCTCGAGGGGTTCCGGTGGACCCCTGAGGCCCAGGAGGCCTTCGACGACCTGAAATAGTACCTCACGAGCCCCCCAATGCTCGTGAGTCCCTCTCCGGAAGAGCCCTTGCTCCTCAACCTTGCTGCGACCCCGATCGCCGTAAGCGCAGTATTGGTAAAGGAGCAAGATGGGCAACAGCATCCCGTGTACTATGTGAGTTAAGCCCTCCAAGGGGCCAAAACTCGGTACACAGAGATGGAGAAGATCTGCTACGCCCTCCTGATGGCGTCCCAGAAGCTTCGTCACTACTTCCTGGGGCACCCCATCACCATCCCATCATCCCTCCCCTTGGGGGAGGTGCTACGAAACAAAGAAGCCACCGGCCGGATAGGGAAGTGGGGGGCCGAGCTCACCCCCTTTTCCCTTTCCCTCACGGGGCGCTCCACCATCAAGTCACAGATCCTCGCCGACTTCGTGGCGGAGTGGACTCCTGCCTCTGGGCCCGGGGACGAAGACCTCCCCGCGCTGCCCCGACGTAGCGACCATTGGACACTCATGTTTGATGGCTCCCTGTGTCTCGCCAGGGCTGGGGCGGGAGTAGTCCTCCGGAGCCCCGAGGGGAAGGAACTCGAGTACGCTGCGCGGCTCGAGTTCCCCGCCACAAACAACATTGCCGACTACGAGGCTTTGCTCCTTGGGTTGCGCCTTGCGCTCTCCCTGGGGATTCGACGCCTCCTAGTGAAAGGAGACTCCCAGCTCGTAGTTTGCCAAATGGACAAGTCTTACTTGTGCCATGACGTGAACTTGAGCCTTTACTTGCAGGAAGCGCGCAAGATGGAGAGGCACTTAGATGGCCTAGAGGCCCGGCACATCCCACGAAGGGACAACGACCGGGCTGACGCCCTAGCCCGGGCCGCCAGCGCCCGGGAACCGCTCCCCAAAGAGGCCTTCTTGGAGATTGTTACGAAGCCCTCGATAACCTCCCCCGACGTGAGCAACGAGCCCCGCGTCGCACAAGTCACCGAGATCACTCGGACTTCATTTTGGATGGACCCTCTCATCTCCTTCATCAAGGGGGAGGGGGACCCTGCCAACGAGACCGAGGCTACGCGCCTCTGGGCCAAAGCTCGGGCATACCTCCTGTTGGAGGGGAAGCTCTACAAGTAGGGGGCTTCCGCCCTACTTCGATGCCTCCCACAGCCGGAAGGACTCCGGCTTCTCGAAGACATCCACGCGGGAAGCTGCGGATCTCATCTAGCCCTGCGTGCCATCGCGGCAAAGGCCGTTTGCCAGGGTTTTTATTGGGCCACGGTGATGCGTGACGCGCGAAGATTGGCATTCGGTCGCTGCGAGTCGAGCTCCTAGACGGAGCTACGACCGCGGCGTACCAAGCCAACGAGGCAAATCAACGACTGGAGGTCGATCTCGTGGAGGGGGAACGCGACCAAGCGCTACTCCGCCATGCCATCTACGAGCTCGAAATGGCGCCCGCATATAACCAGCAATTGCACGAGAGTGCTTTTCGACTCGGGGACCTTGTCCTCAAATGCGTCACAGACCCCCAAGCCCATTGCAAGCTCTCCCCCAAGTGGGAGGGCTTTTCGACTCGGGGATCTTGGCAGTCCTAGGCTCGGGGGCTTACAAGCTCTCCAACCTTCAAGAGCAGGAGCTGAAGCACACGTGGAACACGCGTTTACTTCGCAAGTTCTACGTCTAGCTTACGGGCTCATCCCCTCCCCAAGAGTGATGCGACGGAGGGGAAGGGGGACGTTGTAATCACTATTCCCTCCCCCATCGTGATTTCGCGGGGGGAGGCGTTGTACTTCGGTTTGTTGTCAATACAACTAGCTTTTCTTCAACTGTCTCAATGCAGGTTTTTTACATTACCATCTCTCACGGCCATGCCCTCCCCGTGAGGATGCCCTCTCAATGAGGATGCCATCCCCGTGAGGAAGTGGGCTATCACGACCCAACAAGTCCTTACAACGGGAGTCCAACTCCCGTATGGCGGGTTACGATCACCCCTCGAGGACTAAGGGTGTAAGCGGCAAGCCGGTCCTCAAGGACCGTGGTAAAGAGTCAATTTGGGAGACTAGTCCCCTACCCAAACACTCAGACCCGTCATCGGGCGCCCTCTGGGATTCGATGGTCTCCTCCGCGAGATGAAATTCTCGGATATTTTTTCTTGGAGGTCTTATTCCCGGCTCCCCGTTTCCATGGCGACCGGAGGGCTGTCTCCTGAAAAAATTATCCCTGGGAATTTTGCCTTGGATTTTTTTGGATATTTTTTCTCGGAGATATTATTCCCGGCTCCCCGTGTTCACGGCGACTGGACAGTTGTCTCCCAGAAAAATTACCTCCGGAAATTTCGCCTTGGATTTTCTTGGATGTTTTTTCCTGGAGATCTTATTCCCAGCTCTCCGTCTGTGGTAGCCGGAGGGTTTTCTCTCGGAAAAATTCCCGGAGATATTGGGTCTCCCGGAAGACAGCCGGTTCCCCGTTTTCTCGGTGACCGGAAGATTCTTGCCCCGGAGAGAATTCTTCATAATTTTGGAACTCTATTTTTTCCCAGAGCTCTCCCGGAAAAATCTTGGAAAAATTCTTAATGGGTCTTTGTCACGGGAGCTTTGTCACCCCCACAGCACGCGGAGCTAGCCTCCGGCCCGCTATGGGGGGGGGGGAGGAGCACCCGGGAATCACACCGTCCTGGACCATCTAAGATAAACACGATCAAACTTAGCTCTAGCAAAGAAATTTTACACAAGCAAACACAGCTTTATTGAAGATCTTTCAACCGGAGGACATCTTCCCCCTCCTGTGGGCATCATTACAGTGGACACGATACAACCCGGGGTATAACCCGAAAAGTCTCTACGTCCTAAAGATCCTACGTCTAATAGTCCTGGAGACCCTCCGATATCTCCCGGGCCAAGTCCCGGTACAAGCTTCGTATACGACGCTGGGCCTCCCGGAGCACTTCTTCGAGACAATACTCATAGCCTGCCGGTGGAAGTATTCGAAGCGGGGGAACCATCCGGGACCCCGGTCGCGGAGGGCGTAGTTTAGCGTGATGATTATCGAAGTTGTCCAGGTGCCACTCTGGATGCCACCGCAACTGGATCGGCTCCCGGGCAACGCCCCCGCTGCGTCCCCCGGAGAAAAGACTTAAGAAAATTAATGCGACCTGGGCATCCGCGAGCGTCGCCGGAGCGCCTCCGCGAGCGTCGCCGGAGCTCCTCCGCGAGCGTTGCCGGAGCACCTCGGAGCTACTCCCTGAACCTAAGCTCACGCCAAACCCCTCGAGGGCTGAGCGAACGGAGCGGCCCGCGTCCGTCACCGCCCGGATGCTCGAGCCCTTGAGCTCTCGGAGGGCGCCCTCCTTCGCCTTGGCGTCCTCCTTCGCCTTTGCCTCCGTCTGGAGCTGGTCGTTGGTGGTCTAGGAGGCATGGATTCGGGCCCGGACCTGGGCAAGCTCCCGGAGGGCATCGTCCCGCTACTCCTTGTAGGCGGTGGC
The DNA here is from genome assembly GCA_019359835.1 of Pharus latifolius. Taxonomy (NCBI): domain Eukaryota; kingdom Viridiplantae; phylum Streptophyta; class Magnoliopsida; order Poales; family Poaceae; genus Pharus; species Pharus latifolius. The sequence continues at coordinate 42,604,623 of CM033322.1, read as the reverse complement.
CCTCTCCTCCACTTCCTTCAGCGCCTGGCCAAAGCGCATCTCGATCCCCCAGGTAATGGCCGCCTCCTACAAGTTCGAGAGTTAGAAGGAAAACGCCCACCGGCTTGGGGAAGTACCTGGATCAGGAGATATTGAAGCTCCCCGAAGTGCTCGCGGAACGTCCCCTGCGAGGCGTAGTCCTGGACCTTCCGGGTCTGCAGGCTCTCCGCATACCGGTCGACCTCCCCCGAGGACAGCAAGGGGGTCTCCCTGCCGGCGCCAGACCAATCTCGGCCGACGATGGGCCCCCGCGGGTGATTCACCGGGGTGGCGGTGGCTGGCATCTTTGCCGCCGAAGAAGTGGCCGAAGAGCTCTCGGAGGGGGTCCCTCCCTGAGGAGGGATCAGGAGCCCCTTCCCTTTTTCGGGCTGCGGGGCCCCCGGGACCCCCGTCTTCGAGGGAGCCTCGTAGACCGAGGGGCTCCCTCCCTCGTCTACCGGCCATTCGACGCGCGGAGGAGAAGACTCCGCGAATCAAACCTCCGGCCTCTCCGGCTCCGGTAGCGCCGGAGCCGCCGGGAGAGCTATCGCTGAAGGTGGTGAGGGGGTGTAGTCCGCAGAATCGGACGCCCCCCCTCGTTTGCTGGTCCCTTCCCTCGAGCCTCTCTGGGGCACTCTGGGGGCGGGGGCGTCGCTTCCTTCCGAGCGGGCTCCCGCGCGCGCCCTGACCCGGGGGCGGTGTCCCGGGCCTTCACGAGTGTGGTGCCCGGTGTCGTCGATGGACCGGGGGCTTTCTGAGCCTTGGCCCGCTTTGGCTCAGAGCCCCTGGCAGCCTCCCTCCCCCTCTTGTGGGACCCGGGGGTGGGGAGGGGCGTTCTCGCCGGTAGCCTCAGCCCGAAGGCCTCGGCCACCAGGTTCCGGGGAGGGCCCTCCCCGATGACGCGCACGACGCGCTCGTGCTCGTTGGCGTAGTACCTCCCGAGGAGGTTCTCCGCCTTCTCCCGGGCGGCCGGAGTGTAAAAGGTACGAGTTAGAAAAATTCACAAAAAATATGAGCAAAGTGACCCGGGAGCTTACGTCGGGTCACAGGCTTCTGCGGAAGCCGCTGGGCCGGGCACATCCCAATCCCCCTCCTCCCGTACAAGAAGGGGGAATCTTCAGCAGCATCAGCTCCTCGGCGGCGTCCCTCATGCAGCGGACGCCTCGGGAGCCCATGACCTTGTTGAGGAGCCTCAGCTCCTCCTCGGTCCACACCGAGGGCTTGGGGGCTGATGACCGGCTGTAGGAGGTGGTCCGGCGAGTACACCACCTCGTCGTCCCGGACCCGGAGGTAGAACAACCTCCCGATCCAGTCCACCCAGTGGTCCTGGGAGGCCGCCACCGGTACTCCGCCACCCGGGACAGTAGCAGCTGGATCATTACCGATCCAAAGGGGGACTTCGGTGCTCCCTTCACCAGGTGGGAGCTCCTCGCCGCCGGTTCGTAGAAGTACCGGAATAGCCGGAGCGTGGGCTCTTGTCCAATGGTCATCTTGAAGAGCCAAATGAATAGGCCCATCCGGACGAACGCGTTCGGCGTAAGGTGGTTCAGCGCCACCCCATATCCTTCAGAAACTCCCGGAGCAATGGATGCACCGGGAGCCGGAGCCCGGCCTCGAGGAAGGCCTCGAAGGCCACTACTTCCCCGTTCGCAACAACCCCTCGGTCCACCAGGGACTCCAGGTCCCCTGTTGTGAACTCGGAGGCCCAGAGGAAGTCCGCGGTGACTTCCTCCGGGGGCACCTCCGCCGCCATGGCACGGCCCTTGGGTCCCATCTGATTTTTCTGGTGGCTTAGGCTTCGGAAAAAGGGGGGGCCTTAGATGTTCCGGAGGCTAAACGTCCGGGAGTGAGCTTCTGGGAGAGGGCTACCGGGAGATCTAAGGGCGCAAAAGTTTTGAAGGTTTGAATGAGCTCTCTGGGCCCCCCGAGGCCCTATTTATAGGGGCCCAACGTGGCCCCGATGCGTGCCACGTGGCCCTTCGTGGTACATCTGTGCCGTTCAATTCAAACAGCGTGTGGGAAACGAAGGGACTGGTGCGTGAAACAAGGCATCGCCGGTTCGAACCACGGGAGGCCATTATTGCCGAGCGGCGCGCTCCCATCGAGACGGCATTAATGAAAAACGGCGTGGTAATGAAAGCGCGGCACGGGAATCAAAGCATCACGACTCTGGTAGCTTGTCCCGGAGATTTTCCTGGTGACATGAACCATCCCCTCCGGGGACTCAAGCTTCACCCCCGGAGGGTATGGGGGGCTGCTGTTGGGGGAAATATCCGCGAGACTAAGTCTAGGTAAGGAGCCACACCATTTGCCCGGGGACAAGGCCCCCGGTGCCTGTCCCGGGCGCCGCCTTTTGCCCGGGGACAAGGCCGCCGGTGCTTGTCTTGCGCGCCGCCATTTGCCTGGGGACAAGACCTCGGGTTCCTGTCCGGGCGCCGCATTTTGCCTGGGGACAAGGCCCTCGGTGCCTGTCTCGGGCGCCGCCATTTGCCCGGGGACAAGGCCCCCGGTGCCTGTGCCGGGTGCCGCCTTTCGCCCGCAGCCTTTTGCCCAGGGACAAGGCCCTCGGTGGCTTGTCCCGGGCTCTACCGTCCTTCCGGAGGCAGAGGTCTCCGTTGCCGGGTCACGTGAGGATCACGCTACAAGCATCTCGGGAATCAGCGGACACCTGTCAAGCATTTGAGGGCCCTGGCCGGAAGAAGGATGTTGCTACCCCTCAATCCAACGGTAGCAGGCGGGCTAGTTTAGTCTTTTTGCGTCTTTTGGGGCTATATAAGCCCTTGTACACCTCATGTAAGAGACAATTACTCATTATTACTTGGAATAGACAATCTCACAGGTGTGCTCTGGAGCCGTCTCTCCCTTGAAAGAGCTCCCCTAACCAACTCAGGTTGGGAGCACGCCGACAAGACTAGGGCCCCCACTGGGACCCGAACCTGTATAAACCCTCGTGTCATTTGTTGTGCTTGCCCGACGGGGGAGGACCGGTCACTTGGTCAGCCCGCGTCGTATTTTCTTCGCTAGGATCGTCCTCAAAACCTACCGGGGTATTCTCAGTACCACTACACGTGGGATCCCTAGAGTGCTGGGTCTGGATATGGTTCCCAGTGGGTCCCAGGGCGTCCGGGCCCCAGGTCCCGGGGAATCCCCGGAGCACCTGCGCCCTCCGTCCGTAGATGGTTCCCGGCAGGTCCCTGGGCCTCTGGACCACGGGTCCCGCGGGATCCCCGGAGCGACTGGGCCCTACGTCAGAAGACGGTCCCCGGCGGGTCGCTGGGCCTACGGGCCCCAGGTCCCGGGGGATCCGCAGGGCGTCTTGGGAACTCCCCAGGACACTTGTCAAGCATCCAAGCCCTTTGGCCGGTGAAATGAAGCAAACGCCCCTCGATTTAACTGCCATACCTGGGGCTTTTTGGTATTTTGCATGTTTTGGGGCATATATATTCCCCCTTATATCTCATTTATAACCAACTCTCAATTTCATTTTTACACACTCAAAACAATAGGCTCCCTTTGAGACCTCTCTCCCCGAGAGAGCATGGCCCCAGCGGACTTACGTCCGGAGGGTGCCGACAGGACTAGGGCCTCCCACTAGGACCTGAACTTGTATAAAAACTACCGTGTCAATTGCTGCGTTGCCCAACGGGAGGTGACCGGTCACTCGATTAGCTCGCGCCGTTGTTCTCTTGTCAAGTATTTCCGTGAAATTTGTCAGTGGTATATTTTATACCACGACAGTTGGTGCGAATCGTGGGGACTCGAGACGAATCGCCATGGCTCCCCCAAGAACCAGACCTCAGCCCTCTCCCTTTCCGATGGTGCCGATCCCAGCGACCCAGCGCCGCCTCCGCAAGAAGATGCTGTTGTAACCACCCTACCGGCCGGGCACCCAGAGAGAAGTAACACCTCCCAAAATCTCCTATAGAGGTGTTCCCGTTTCCAGCCCGGCGACCGCGACCGCGATTGCTGGACCTAGAGCCCCCCAACCGGTAGTCCCGGTCTTCGAAGACCCCTTACTCGAGGCCTTGGTCGAGGGCCAACTTCGTGCCCAGCGCACCATTGAGGAGTTGCTGCGTGCCTTAGCATGGCCTCCGGCTCCTGTCTATCCGCCCTCATTCCTGTTTATGGGGGCGCCGCCTCCATTTTTTATGGGGCACCCGGCGGCTTACCCCGCGCTGTGAGCTTTCCCCACGCCGGGGACGGACCCCGCCCCCTGAGGAGAAGAGGCGCTACCACTGTCTGGGCAGACCACTGGGGCCTCGCCCCGACTCCGATAACGAGCGTGTCTCCCTTGCAAGGGGGGATAGCGACTGGGAACCTTCCCGGGGAGTTGAGGGGGCCAACCAGCCCTTGTGCCACCGGCTCCGACGCGTTCGATGGCCAAAGCCATATCGCCCGCCCCGCATTGAGCACTACAATGGTGAGGGCGAACCTTATGAATTTGTGCAGGTGTACTCAAAGGCCATCTCAGCGGCTGGGGGGATGAGATGATGCAATGCAACGTCTTCCCCCTCTACCTTACCAGAATCGCCCGGGATCCTCCCCAGCGAGCTCCATCGGAGGCTCTCCCAGAGCTGTCCCTCCTCTGCCGACGAGCTCTTCAACGTACTTGAAAAGTACGCAAGGGCAGAGGAGGATGACCTCTGGAAGGAGAACCAAGGGGTCTCCCCCCCATAAAGAGGGATCTTGGGGACTCATGGCACAAATGTCTCAAGGAGGGACATCACAGCGAGTCGAGGTCTCGGGACGTCTTTATTCTTGAAGACGGAGGTGGCTCTCGCAAAGCCGATCGGGGCGGCCGCCCCTCCCCCAAGACAAAAAGGGGCGGAGGCCAGCCCTCCCATGCTCAGGACAATCCGGCGCCGGGAAGTAATGAGGTTGGGGCCGACTTATGGTGCGCCTTCCACCAGTTCACTTCCCATGCCACTCGAGAATGTAACGTGCTTCATCAACACTTCGCGGCATTTATTGAGCAGCACGAGCAGGGGGGAGAGACTTGCCTTGCCCCATCAGTCAGCACAGGCAGCCCTCCCCGCTCCCTATGGGGGACATCGGGAGTTGGCCCAAGAAAGGGGCTCAACTGACGAGCCCCCTGTCTGCGAGCCTCGTGCTGGACCCCCAAAACGAAGTCCTCCCCACGAGGATGCCCTCACTTAGAGGATGCCCTCACTTAGGAGGAGGCGTTGTATCAAGTTACTTAATCAATGCAAATTAGTCGTTCCCCTATGAATCTTCTTTTGCAGGGTGTATTTTTTTCACTGCCTCCAAGGAGATGCCCTCCCAGCGAGGATGCCCTCACTTAGAGGAAGCCCTCCTGATGAGGATTGACACCGGAGTCAGTTCAAATAAATGCACTGTTGGTTCAGGACAGATTCGAGCCAAACACGTGCCTGGCGGTGCGAACTCAAGTCATTCTGAGAAGCATCAGCCCGAGGTCGCAGGCTTTGCGCGATCAGACTGCAGTTAGTGCGCGGTCAGGAGTTCCTGTGCTATATGCGAATAGAACGCTGGAGATGTTGTGCGGTCAGCAAACACCCCGCGGTCAGAGCACTTTCGACCAGGGGATATGAGATTCACCTGTCCCTATGGCAGGAATATCCCAAGTATTCCGAAAATTCTTCCATGTGGAGGAACAACCGTCAGGAGGTTAATACGTGCAGTTATCCATGAATAACACGTGTTAAACCTGCGTGGGGGTTAAGAGCGGTTATCTAAACCGCATCCAAGGAACTGTCTGATGCATTTACGACATGGCACCCTTTCGACTAGTATAAAAGGGTGACAAGATGCATCAAACAGAGGAAGAACCATAAGAAGAAGAGAGATCAACATCTCTTATAAAAGCGAGATACAATAGATCTCAATTACTCAAACAGCCAAGTCTACGGCCTAGATTAGATAGTTTTTATAAGCCTCCCTGGATTCTTTCTGTACACTTACATAGGAAAGACCTTCGCCTGTGAAGGTCTTTTCCCGCCATATTGTAAATCTTTACTACGTATAGTGAAATCCCAACAGGACGTAGGGCTATTACTCCCACCATCGAGGGCCCGAACATGTATAAATCTCTCTGTACTCCTGTTCTCCATATTCCTACATACCTTCCCGGAGGGTCATCTTGAAAGGTCTCCCTATTATAAATTTTGCATAAGTTCGGCTGAGGTCCCCAAGTCCGAATCGTCGACACCTCCTACTGAGGATGCTCTTCTGGGGTGTTGGGGAAATCTCTGCCCAATAGATCTAGGGGTTATGCGCCACGGTGACCCGCGTCCCGGGCGCCGCCACCGTCTCGGCGAGAGATGTCCTGATAACGGGTAGCCCCGTGCCCCGGGCGCCGCCACTGTCCCGGTGAGAGGCGACCCGATGACAGGTGTCCCTGTGTCCCGGGCGCCGCCACGAGGGGGGCCACCATCCCGGTGATAAGCTCCCTGGTGGCGGGTGTCCCCGTGTCGCGGGTGCTACCACTGTCCCGGTGATATGCACCCAGGTGACCAATGTCCTGAGCACCGCCACTGTGCCGGTCATATGCACCCCGGTGATCCGCGTCCCGGGTGCCGCCACTGTCCCAGTCATATCCACCCTGGTGACCATGTCCTGGGTGCCGCCGCCGTCCCAGCGAGAGGTGTCCCGGTGACGAGTATCCCCATGGCCCGGACGCCGCCACCGTCCCGGTGAGAGGCGTCCCCGCTTCCCTGGCACCGCCACCAGGGGGGCCACCATTCCGGTGATAAGCGCTTCGATGGCTGGTGTCCCTGCGTCCCGGGCGCTGCCACCAAGGGGGCCACCACCCCGGTGATAAGCACCCCGGTGACGGGTGTTACCACATCCCAGGCGCCGCCACTGTCCCAGTGATATCCACCCTGGTGACCCGCGTCCCGGGTGCCGCCACCATCCCGGCGAGAGGCGTCCCGGTGATGGGTATCCCCGTGCCCCGGATGGCGCCACCATCTTGGTGACAGGTGTCCCTGTGACAGGCGTCCCCGCATCCCGGGCGCCGCCACCCGGGAGGTCCACCATCCCAGTGATAAGTGCTTGAGTGGCGGGTGTCCCCGCGTCCCGGGCGCCGCCACTGTCCCGGTGATATCCACCCCGGTGACCAGCGTCCCAGGCGGCGCCACCGTCTCGGCAAGAGGCGTCCCAGTGACGGGCATCCCCGCATTCCGGTCGCCTCCACCAGGGGGGCCACCATCCTGGTAATAAGCGCCTCGGTGGCGGGTGTCCACGCGTCCCGGTGACGGGTATCCCCGTGTCCCGGACGCCGGCACCGTCCCTGTGAGAGGCGTCCCGGTGACGGGCGTCCCCGCGTCCCGGGCACCGCCACCAGGGGGGCCACCATCCCTGTGATAAGCGCCCCGGTGGAGCGTGTCCCCGCGTCCCGACGCCGCCACTGTCCCGGTGATATCCACCCCGGTGACCCGCGTACTGGGTGCCGCCACAGTCCCAGCGAGAGGCATCCCGGTGACAGGTATCCCATGCCCCGGACGCCGCCATCGTCCTGATGAGAGGCGCCCCGGTGGCGGGTGTCCTCGCGTCCCCGACGCCGCCACCGTACAGACAACACAGGGTCTTTCCCCGCGCTGGGGCCTCACCCTGCACTGTCGGGACGGTTCTCCCAGCGAGGATGCCCTTAAGAGGATTCCCTCCCCGGAGGATGTCCTTCAGAGGATGCCCTTGAATGAGGGTGACGGGCTCCTGCTTTGCCCAAGTCTCGATGGTGGCAGCCCTGCTCCCCTAGGGCGGTTTACAATGCCCCTCGTGGACTGAGGGTGTAAGCGGCAACCCGATTCCCAGAAATCATGGTAACAAGTCACTTTGAGGGGTGAGTCCTCCCCTCAAACACCCCGAAAGTCCCGACAACGGGAGCCTCGCTCCTCGGGCGGCTTACGATAAACCCTTGTGGACTGAGAGGGTAAGCGGAAACCCAGTTCTTAACTGTGGTAATGAGTCACTTTGAGGGAATTGTGCCCCCTAAAATACTCCAGAGCCCATCATGACACCCACCCTCCTACGAGATCGAATTTCCGAACCCAAAATTTCTTGATCGGTTCCCCATTCTCACGGTGACTGGGGGAATTTTTGACCTGGTCTCAGAACTTTTTGACCAGGAAATCCTTCACCGGCTCCCTGTTCTCACGGCGACTAGGGAAAGCTTCGGCCAGGTCTCTGAATTTTCGACCCGGACGCAGCTATTTTCTCCCGTCCGGGGGCTCCGCACCGCCCGGATGCGGTGGACCTTGTCTCGGGGGAAGGTTTTCTCTCCTGGGTGGACTTTTTCCTTGGGGAAGGTGTCCTCTCCTGGGGGGACGTTGTCCCGGGAGAAGGTTTTCTCCGTCCACGTCGCCCGGACGCGGTAACGTTCTCTCCTGGGTGGAATTTGTCCTGGGGGAGGGTTTTCTCTCCCCGGTGGGTCACTAGGCCTGCTGGTCCCGGGTCCCGGGGGATTTGCGGTGCGTGTTGGGAACTCGTGAGTACACTTGTCAAGCATCCAGGCCCTTTGGCCGGTAAAATGACGCCAACGCCCCTCGATCTAATGGCCATAGCTAGGGCTTTTTGGGCTTTTGCATGTTTTGGAGCCTATATATACCCCCTTGTATCTCATTTGTAACCAACTATCAATTTCATTTTTACACAATAAAAACAATAGGCTCCCTTGGAGACCTCTCTCCCCGAGAGAGCATCTCCCCAGCGGACTTACGTCAGAGAGTGCCGACAGGACTAGGGCCCCCACTAGGACCTGAACCTGTATAAAAACTACTGTGTCAATTGCAGCGTTGCCCGACTGGAGGTGACCGGTCACTTGGTCAGCTCGCGCCGTTGTTCACTTGCCAAGTATTTTTGTGAAATCTGCCGAAGGTATATTTTATACCACGATAGTCATTATGTCTTTATAGAGGCCACTATCGACTTATATGCATAAATTTACAGGATCACATGTTTAATGGATTGGAACCACTCAGTTTGGATAGGATCAGTTATGAGGTTGAATACTCAATTAGAAGCCTAATGTAGGACTCTACATTTTGGGTGCTATATATATAAAGTGAGGCGTAGTGGGTGATAAGTGCTAATTTGGTAGCATTTTACCCTAAGTTTAGTATTAAAAACGTGCAAATCATGTTTAAACTCATTTGATGTGACATTTTATGCATAAAATTTGATTATTTTTACAAATTTCTTTCACGGTTGTGTTCATCATGTTTTAGGGATCAAACGTGCCAAATTTGAGATAATTTCGACCACATTTGATCCCCATACGACCAAGAAACTAAATTGGACAAGCAAAAAGGTCCTGGTCGAGTACTCCACGGACAACACTCCTGTTCAAACTCATTTTGGCGGGTAAAATCCTTATCCTTACACGGTTGGGTGAAAAGATTCCTGTTCGAACACGTGACAACAAAAAAGAGCGTCTTTCAAAAAGAATCTGAGTCGAATACAACATTGTTGAGAAGAGTCCTACTTGGTTTCGGTTACAACATGTGTGTGGCTGCAAACATGCCACGTGTTCTGGTCGTGTTTGAGTCGGTTTCGGTCACAAAACGTGTGGGACGCGCTTATAGGAGTTCCGGTTTTGACTTTTCGCGAAGTCGTATTGGAGATTCTAGCCTCCTTCAAACAAAACACTATACGTGTTCCTCCCGATCAAACTGAAGGTGTTAGATTTAGGTTTGCAAACATGGGTTATGACTTTTCAATAGATGAATTTGCAAATTTGTTAGGGTTTAAACCTGGGGGAACTTATCATGCTTCTATGATTTGCACCCCCAGTAAAATTTGGAGTGATATAGCCGAGGAAGGGCAACATCTTTTTCGACCCAGTAAATCAAAGGCCGCCAAAATTTGTAATCCAGCCTTTCGCTATTTACAGCGCCTCATGGCCGGAACAATTTTGGGCTGTGACAGTAATCAGGAGAAAGTTTTAGAAACCATGGTTGAATTTTTGTGGGCAATGTTAGGCAAAATTCATATTTCATCAGCAGCCTATTTTGCTGTCACCTTGAAAGTATCGGCAAGGATTTACACAAAACCTCACCCATAGTTTTAGGTGGCTTAATCACTCACATAGCATCCACCTGAGGGTTTGATGCTACTGATTATCAAGAATCTATGCCAACAGCCACCCTAGATTTGAATGCATTGTTTTCAATGGGGTTTTGTAGGAGGGAAGAGAATTCCTTTCTTTGGATTATTAACGGAATTCCCTCTATCCTTTTTCCCGATATTTCTCGGACTTGCTTATCTAATGAGCAGAATTGTAGAATGCTCCAATCTAGCTCATCTGATCCTAGTTCCTCAAACGCTGCTGAGTCTGACCAGCCAGCAGCGATTGACATTGCCACTCTGCATGCTTTCATAGAGTCTTTGTGCACTAGTTTCTCCGACTTTAGGTCGGAATTTGCAAAATACAAGGTTTCGATGGATTCCAGGATGGATCACCTCATCGGCCGCGTAGATTGCCTCTACGAATATCATGTACACGCAGGCTACATCCTCTTAGATGGCACATTTTCAGGCGCATGTACCCACTACAGGGACCATCTTACACCCACAAACTTTCCCCACAACCCTATCCACCACCAACCTATCCATCCTATACATTGCCACATTTCTACCATTCTCCTCCACCGGCTTCCGACGAGTGATCTCCAAGGTATGCGATGAGGATTGATACCCGAGCTAGTTCAAATACATACATGACTAGTTCAAGACAGATTCGAATCAGGTGAGTGTCTGTTGATGCGAACTCAAGTTGCTCCGAGAAGCGCAGACATAAAATCGCACACTTTACGCGATCAGACGGTAGACAGTGCGCGGTAAGGAGTTCGTAGGTGATACACAGACAGAAGATCACAGATAGTGTGCGTTCAGATGATTACAAGCAACGCGCTGTCAGGACACCTTCAACCAGGTGATGCGATATTGCTCAGTCCCTACAATAGGGATATCCCGAGTATCCCAAAGATTCTTCCACGTATAAAGACAACCGTCAGGAGGTTAATACGTGCAGTTATTCCTTAATAACACGTGTTAAACCAGCGTGGAGATTAAGAGCAGTTATCAAAACTGCACCCGAGCAACTGTTCGATGCCGTTATGCCTTGGCACCCTTTCGACCAGTATAAGAGGGTAAGACAATGCATCAAACGAGAGAGATCGGGGGATCGAAGGATCGAGAGATCAGAAGATCAACAGAAGACATTAGACTAAGTTAGTTAGCTTTCATAAGCCTTCTAAGCATTGTCTTGTATAAACACATAGGAAGGATCTTCGCCTGTGAAGATTCTTTCCATAGTTTTGTAACTCTTTTCTGCTACACATAGTAAATCCTAACAAGACGTAGGGCTATTACTCCCACCATCGAGGGCCCGAACCTGTATAAATCTCTCTGTGCTTCAGTTACCATTGATTCATCATCCCTTCCCGGAGGGACACCCTGAAAGGTCTCACAATCTATAAATTTTGCATAAGTTCGACTAAGGACCCCGAGTCCGAATCGTTGACAGCTGGCGCCCACCATGGGGCCTTTCTCAAGGTGTCCTAATTTTCATCCGGAGGTTCGCTGAATCATGGTTGGAGCATATGATTCTGAGAACGACTTTGATCTCGAGGATTATGCCCACATTCCGATGCCTTCTCCTAGTGATCCTGTTCTGATGGAGAAAACCGGAGGCGAAGACGTCCCAGAGGTCGATTCGACCACTCAAGTCATGTCTATCGACCAGGAGGTGACCAACGCAGAATCAGAACCTACTAAGGTTCTCAATGTGTTAGAGGTTGAATCCAGTCCGTCATACGACCCTGTTAACGGGAAGAATGATGTTGACCAGGAAATCAGCCCGGGGAGGTTTGACCCTGATAACCTCCATCGTCTCTTTGATTTTGAGTCTGACTCAGAACAAACGGAGGTGTTTTCTCGCTCGGCGACTTCCCTCCCTAGACAGTTCGCTGCCTTATCGGAAGAAACTCCCGATCAACGGGCTGCTAGGGAAGAACAGGAACGCAAACAAAAGGAAGATCAAGCTCGCGAGCAACAAGACAACGAACTTCACAAAACAGCCCTAGAGGCTCTTCTAGATGCGCAGGATCGTTATGATGCTGCTACGAGTTCTTCCCGGCGATCGCGTGGTCACAAACGCGATCAGACACCGTCTTTGCCCCTGGAGCGTTTCCCGGCGGACGAAGAAATGGTAACTCCTGGTGCCCCTAGGAGAAGTACGCATGGCCGGCTTCGATCTATCGCGGAGGTCATGCGTAATTTTCCTCCTACAGTCACGGATGCGCAGAAGCCGGCCTTCACCAGAATCCTTGCAGAGAGGTTGGATGAGGTCGCATCTGAGGTGACCCCAACGGCCTCTTCCAAGTCGGCGACACGTTCCCATAACCGAGAGTACTCTCACTTTGGTTCGGGTAGATGTAATCGTCGACCACCTGTCCCATCTCAGCATGACCAAGCTAGACGGGCGGAGGACTCTCGAGATAGGGAACGAATTCCTGTCCACTCTTGCTTAGGACCGTGGGTGACTTCTCCATTGCGTGAGAGCGCGCGTGATCAGGTCGAGAGTCGCAGGTCAATTCACGGTCCCTATGTCGGTTTAAAGCTTTTCGCCCGGCCTTCGTGCAGTTGTTTGGCCAGACAAGTTTAAAGTAGGGGCCATAGAGAGATTTGACGAAACCCAGAACCCATCTGAGTTTCTCCAAATTTACATTACTGCCATCCAGGCAGCGGGCGACGATGTCCGGGTCATGGCCAACTATTTACTCACAGTCCTCAAAGGACCGGCACGAACCTGGTTGTTCAATCAACCTGAGGGTTCGATTTATAATTGGGAAATGCTGTGTGATGCTATCCTCAACAATTTCCAGAACTGTTATCAAAAGTTGGGCAAGGAGGACGACCTTCATTGACTACGGCAAACTTCGACCGAAACCCTTCGTCAGTTTGTCAAGAGATTTGTCGGGGTGAGAAATACCATCCCGAACATATATGATAATTCCGTTATCAGGGCATTTAAACATGCTGTTCGATATCGGAGATTCACCGAAGATTTGCTTATCCATCCTCCTCGATCGGTAGCTGACCTCTTTGATATGGCTGATCGATATTCCGACGCAGCCGAGGCTGTTGAATGGAATAAGATGGTTGATAAACGTAACCTACCACCTCAGCCAGGTCTCAAGGACGTTAAAGGGTAGGATTCAACCAAGAAGCTGGAATCTTCCTCAAGTGGCAAGTCGAAGAAATCAAAAAGGAGTCGATCTGGAAAATATCGAGAGGTCGCGGTCGTAAAGAAGCCTCCTTCGACCAAAGGAAACAAGCCTTCATTTAAAAATAAAACTGCTTCTGGTGGTCATAGCGCTGACCAGCCAGAGAAGTCGACTAACCCGCAGGAAGGCAAGAAATGGTGTCTGCTCCCTCAAAAACTGCAGGAGTTGGTTGAAGCAGTTAGATGACTTCTACCAGGGGATTGGACCGATGCCGAGCTTACCAGCTAAGGAACAAGCATGCGGGCTAAGAGACGCCGACGGGGACGAAGAGATGTCTTACCAGGTACCTCGTAATCATTTTAAAGTTATTTTCAGAGGTTCCTGCTCTTGTCTTTAAGAGACAATTTAAAGCTTTTTATTGACAGGTTAACCAAATGGAAAGTTCCCTTGGTGAACCTCAGTACCCTCGTTGGTCGGACACACCTTTGACGTTTGATCGCTCTGAATGTCCGGCGGGGCTGACTCGACCATTGAGCCTTCCTCTGGTCATTACCCCGATTATCAGTAATGCGAGAGTCGAAAGGGTCCTGATCGATGGAGGTAGCTCCTTGGACATCTTATTGGTCAGGGCGCTTGACGAGATGCAAATTCCTCGTTCAAAAATCAAGCCCATAATCCATCCATTTTATGGGATAATTCCTGGTCCCTCCATGATGCCATTGGGACAGGTGGTCCTTCCAGTCACGTTGGGAGAACCAGATAACTTCCGAATAGAATTAGTTACTTTTGATGTAATTGATTGTGATTCTGCTTACAACGCAATCTTTGGCAGGCCAACTCTTGCTAAGTTCATGATGGCAACGCACTATGCTTATCAGTGCAGCAAGTTGCCTGGCCCCAAAGGTGTCATCTCGATCTGAGGTAGTCACAACGTGGCAATGACGTGTGACCAGCTATCTTTGGAGATGGTGGACCAACTTCCCCTCCGGGACACTCAGGTCGCCACAATCGCCACTGACGCGATCAAGGCTGCTCCTCGACCTGATGAAAAACTCAAACTGGTTCCATTGTACCCAGATGATCCATCCAAGACAATCCGGGTCGGATCAGGCCTGGATGACAAATAGGAGCTCGAGCTCATTGCTTTCCTCCGGGCTAACGTAGATGTGTTTGCGTGGAAATCGTACGACATGCCCGGTGTCCCAAGGGAGGTAATCGAGCACAGGTTAGCAATTCAACCTGGACAGCGACCAATAAAGCAAAAGCTCAGGCGTTTTGCTGTTGACCGGCAAGAAGCCATCTGAGAGGAGTTAGACAAACTCCTAAAGGCCGGGTTTATTCGCGAGGTCGATCACCCGGAATGGCTTGCAAACCCGGTCATGGTCCGCAAGTCAAATGGTAAGTGGCGCATGTGTGTCGACTACACCAGCCTCAACAGTGCCTGTCCGAAGGACGATTTTCCCCTTCCCCGCATCGACCAGCTGGTCGATTCTACTGTGGGCGGCGAACTGATGAGTTTCCTGGATGCTTACTCAGGATACCATCAAATTAGCGTGGCAGACGAAGATGAAGAGAAGACTGCCTTCATCACCCCATTTGGCACCTACTGCTACATCAGAATGCCGTTCGGTGTCAAGAATGCAGGTTCCACGTACCAGCGCTTGATGCAAAAGACCTTTCTTTCCCAGATGGGGCGTAATCTTGAAGCTTACGTAGACGACTTGGTTGTGAAAAGCACCAAAAGATTGTCTCATTTAGACGATCTCGCTGAAACCTTCTGTAATTTAAATATATTTGGAATAAAATTAAACCTGGAGAAATGTTCTTTCTGGGTTTCTTCAGGAGATCTTCTTGGTTTTCTTGTTTGTTCCAGAGGAATCGAAGTCAATCCTGAAAAAATTAGGGCTACCAAACAGATGAGGTCTCCCTTGACCGTCAAGGACGTTCAGCGCCTAGCAGGTCGCATGGTGGCCTTGAGCTGGTTCATATCGCGACTAGGCGAAAGGGAACAACCTTTCTTCAAAGCCCTGCGCAAACATCATAATTTCACATGGTCCGATGAGGCCGAAAAGGCATTTCAAGAGGTGAAAGCGTATTTATCCAATCCTCCGATCTTGGTGTCTCCCGACAAAGGAGAACCATTACTTCTCTACTTGGCGGCCACGCCATACGCGGTCAGCGCTGTCCTGATTGTGGATAGAGAAGGTATACACAGGCCCGTCTATTATGTAAGCGAAATACTTCATGGTCCTAAGGAGCGATACCCTGAGGTCCAGAAGATACTTTACGCACTACCGATGGCTTCCCGTAAGCTATGACATTACTTCCAAGCACATAAGATCACAGTACCTTCATCTTTTCCATTGGGGAATATTGTCCGTAATCCAGAGAAATCAGATCGGATTGCCAAATGGGCTGTCGAGCTCGGTGCATTCGATATCCATTTCACACACCGCACTTCATAGTCGAATGGACTAATCCAGAGTCGCCTATGCAGGTGTCCAAAGAACTGGAATGTCCCGATTACTGGACAATATACTTTGACGGCTCTCGCAGTTTTCAACACTCGGGGGCTGGAGTGGTCTTAGTTACGCCTCAGGGTGAATAGCTGAAGTTCATCTTTCAACTACACTTTGTTGCGACCAATAACGCAGCAGAGTATGAAGGTCTTCTTGCAGGGCTCCGGGCAGCAAAATTCCTCGGAGTCCGTCGATTCGTGGTGAGGGGAGACTCACAGTTGGTCGTAAACAAGGTAAACAAGGAGTACAGCACCTCCGATGAGACAATGGCTCATTACTTGGGGGAAGTGAGGAGATTGGAAAAACACTTCAGTCATTTCAAAGTCAAATACATCCCGCGAAAGGACAACATTCTCGCAGACCAATTATCCAAATTGGGTCCTCACGCACATCCGCTCCGGCAGGAGTGTTCGTTGAACACTTGGAATATCCTTCGATTATGACTTCGGTTGAGGATGATCCGATAATAGTCTGCGTTACCAACCTCAGACAGGAACGGGATTGGACTCATTCATTGAGGGTCTATCTCGAACAAGGGACCTTGCCCGAGGAGGAAACGGAAAGCGATCGGTTGATTCGAAAAGCGCGTCTGTACAAGCTCATAGAAGGATTTTTGTATAGAAAGGGTACTCAGGGAGTATTTATGCGCTGCGTATCTCAGGAAGAAGGAAAATCCCTCTTGAGGGAAATTCATGACGGTGTATGCGGTGTGCACGCGTCATATCGAACACTGGTCAGAAAGGCTATTCGACAAGGATTCTACTGGCCTTCGGCACTCGATGATGCCAAGAATATAGTCAAAATGTGTCCTCAGTGTCAGTTTCATGCGATACAGGTTCATCAACCGGTCTATGCCTTACAAACCATTCCCCTTGCATGGCCCTTCGCGGTCTGGCGGATGGACATTGTTGGCCCTATGCCACAAGCGGCCAATGGATACAAGTTCCTGTTCGTAGCTATTGACATGTTTACAAAGTGGATTGAAGCTGAACCAGTGCGCAATATTACTGCTGTCGCAGCACAAAAGTTCTTTCATAACAACATTGTTGCTCGATTCGGTGTTCCAAATCGCCTCATCACGGATAACGGTTCTCAGTTAGCTAGTGGTCTTTTTCTGGATTACTGCGATCAGATTGGAACCAAGGTGTGTTTTGCTTTTGTAGCTCATCTGCAGAGCAATGGTGCCATAGAATGTGCCAATGGGCAAATATTGCAAGGCAACAAGAAACGTGTTTTCAATCGCCTTAAGACACGCTCGGGGGCTTGGGCAGACGAGCTCCACACCGTTCTATGGGCACTATGGACTACCTCTAGTTGAGCCACCGGTGAGATGCGTTTCCATCTCGTGTATGGGGCTGAGGCTGTGTTACCTACGGAAATTAGTATTATTGGGCGAAATCTCCGTAAGACTAAGTCCAGGTAAGTTGCGTCACGTGCGTCCTCCGGTGCCGGTCCCGGGCGCCGCCATCCGCCCGGGGACGTGGCCTCTGGTGCCTGCCTCGGGCGCCGCCTTTTGGCTCCAAGGACCGGGACTCTGGTGCCTGTCCCGGGCACCGCCTTTTGGCTCCCGGGACCGGGCCTCCGGGGTCGGTCCCGGGCGCCGCCTTTTGGATCCCGGGACCTGGCCTCCGGTGCCGGCCCTGGGCGCCGCCATTTGCCTGGGGACATGGCCTCCGGTACCTGCCCTGGCGCCGCCTTTTGGCTCCCGGGACTTGGCCTCCGGTGCCGGTCCCGGACGCTGCCATGTGCCCGGGGACGTGGCCTCTGGTGCTTGCCCCGGGCGCCGCCTTTTGGCTCCCGGGACCGGGCCTCCGGTGCCAGTCCCGGGGGCCGCCTTTTGGCTCCCGGGACCTGGCCTCCGGTGCGGGTCCCGGGCGCCGCCATTTGCCCGGGGACGTGGCCTCCGGTGCCTGCCCCGGGCGCCGCCTTTTGGCTCCTGGGACCTGGCCTCCGGTGCCGGTCCCGGGAGCCGCCTTTGGCTCGGGGACCTGGCCTCCGTTTCATGTGCCGGGCCTCAGTGCCCTTCTAAAGGTAAAGTATCTGGTTGTTAATCACGTGCAGGTCACGCAAGGAGCGCCTCGGGAATCAGCGACCACCTGTCAAGCATCCAAGGCGCTTGACTGGGAGAAGGACGTTGCTACCGGGACCGGGGTAGTTTAGTCTTTTTTGCTTCTTTTTGGGGCTATAAATAGCCCTTGTACCCTTTGTTGTAAAGACAAGTGATTCATTATTGGAATAGCCAAAACTCACTGGTGTGCTCTAGAAGCCTCTCCCCCGAGAGAGCCTCCCCAGCCGACTCCGGTCGGGAGCACGCCGGCAGGACTAGTGCCCCCACCGGGACCCGAACCTGTATAAATCCTCGTGCCAATTCTTGTGTTTGTCCGACGGTGGAGGACCGGTCACCCGGTCAGCCCGCGTCGCGTTTTCTTCGCTAGGATCGTTCACAAAACCTGCCGGGTTATTCGCAATACCACGATAGTTGGCGCCGACCGTGCGGACTCGTGACAAGACGCCATGGCTCCCCCAAGAACAAGGGCTCTCACCCTTCCCGGTGATGCCAGTCTCGGAGACCCAGTGCCGCGCGTCCGGGACATGGCCGTCCCGGCGCTTCCGCCCGGAGGCGGCCAGGCCCAGGTACCGCCTCCCGCCTTCCCGCTTAACTTAGGTGCTTCTACCTCCAGGTCGCTCCCGGTGACCGCGGGGACCTCGGCTGGGACCAGTCTCCCCCCGACGGCTCCCCCGGCTCCCCGGGACGCCCTACTTGAGGATTTAGTGGAGGGCCAGCTCCGCGCCCAGTGCTCTATGGATGAGCTGCTCAGCGTGTTGGCGCGGCCTCTGGCCCCCACATTTGCACCGCACCCATACCCGAGGACTATGCCCCCGTTTATGGGTCACCCGGCGGCCCCTCCTGTCTCCAGAGGTTTGGCCACCCCGTATGACCCCGCCGGGGGGTTCCCTCCCCTTGAGGGCTATACGCCCGGACCATTCCCGACACCCGAGCCCGTTCCGGTGCCGGGGCGCTACTTCCTGCCAGGGCCCTTCGTGGCACCTGGGGGATACCCCGTTCCGGGCCCGTTCCCGGGGCCGGCGGCCCATTACATGCCGGGGGTTTTGCCTACGCCGGGAGCGAATCCCGCCCCGCGCGTCACATTTATCACACCGGGGGCGGTCGACAGAGCAGCTCCCGTGCCTCAGTGGACCTCCCCCCGCATCGGCTACCCGGTTCCGGACACCGCCTCGGGGGCTCCCCGACGCCGGTTCCGGATATTACAGGGGCTTCCCCCTTTCTGGTTCCGGTCGCTGCCACGGGGGCTCCCTCCACTTGGGTTCCAAACGTCGCCGTGGGCGGCCCCTCCCCGGTTCCGGATAATACAGGGGCTTCCCCCTTTTCGGTCCCGGGGGTTTTTGCAGGGGGCTCCCCCCAGCCGGCCCCGAAAGCCTCCAGGTCGGCAGCTACAGTGCATAAGCTCCCTCCCTCAGCGGAACAGGTCCGTTTCTCCCGGGGGGAGGTCGAGCGAATGCATTCATCTGAGCGCAGGGAAGAACTTCCCCCTGGCCGCGGGCGTGGGGAGCCTCGTTCTCACACCGGTCAGGGGAAGAGACCCGCTAAAGAGCCAGCCTCTCCGGAGGAGAGCCCAGACGTCCGGGAACTCAGCCCCGGTCCGGAAGAAAAGCGTCGCCACCGCCACTCCGGCGGACCTCTCGGACCGCTCCCAGACTCCGATAACGAGGGTGTGTCCCCCATCAAAGAAGACAGCGACCGGGACTCTCCCCGGGAAGTGCAGGGGGCTAACCAGCCCCTATGCCGAAGACTTCACAGCATCCGGTGGCCGCGGCCCTACCGCCCTCCGCATATAGAGCACTATAACGGTGATGCCGATCCTTACAAATTTGTGCAGGTATACTCCACAGCCATCTCCGCGGCTGGGGGGGACGAGACGGTACAGTGCAACGTCTTCCCACTCTACCTCACCGGCATTGCCCGCTCCTGGTTCTACAACTTGAAGGCCGGTTCCATCAAGTCTTTCACGCAGCTCCAGCGGGAGTTCTGCGCGAACTTCCAGGGGAACTACGTGCGTCCCCTGGACTCCTCGCAGCTGTACACCGTTCGGCAGAGGACTGGGGAAACCATTAGAAGCTTCTTCAAGCTCTTTGCTCAAGTAAAGAGCAAAGTGGACCACGTCCCCGACTCTACGGTCATCGAAGCATGCAAAAGCGGGATCCTCCCGGGGAGCTCCACCGAAGGCTCTCCCGGTGCTGCCCCTCCTCCGCCGATGAGCTCTTCAACTTACTCGAAAAGTACGCTCGGGCAGAAGAAGACGACATCTGGAAGAAGACCCAGGGGGCTCCCGCCCCCGCCGACCGGGGGGCCAGGGATCCCCTCAAACGCCCCAGGCAGGGGGGGAGTAGCGAGCCACGGCCTCGGGACACCTTTGTCCTCGAGGGCGGAGGCGGCTCGCGCGACCCCCCAAGGGGCAACCGCCCCTTCCCCAAGCCGAAAGGCCTTGGGGGAGGACAGCCTTCGCGCGGCCAGGACGGCCCCGCGGGGAGAAGTCGGGAAGGACCGTGGTGCAGCTTCCACGGGTCCAGTACCCACGCTACCCGAGACTGCCACCAGCTGCTGCAACACTTCGCGGCGTTCCTCAACCAGCGCGGGCAGGGGGGGGACTCCGGCCTCCTTGCCCCCTCTGCCAGCTGTTCCGGCCCTTCCCGCTCCCGCGGGGGGTCCGCAGGGGTAGCCGCAGGAGGGGGAGCCTTCAGAAGCTCTCCCCTTGCAAACTTCGCAGCGCCTCATCAACATCATCGTGGGAGGGTCCGCCTCCGAGTGGGACTCTAAGCGCCAGCGTAAGGAGTATGCGCGCAAAGTCAAGGTTGTGGGGGTGCTACACACGTCCCCGCCACCCAAGTGGTCGGACGTCCCCCTCATGTTCACTGCAGAAGATGCGCGAGGGGTTCGCTTCCCCCACGATGACGCGCTCATCGTCTCCGCGACCATCTACAACTGCCACCTGGCCCGCATCCTCGTGGACGGCGGGAGCTCCGCCGACGTGCTATTCCAGAAGGCCTTCAAAGAGATGCAGGTGGATGAGAAGCTCTTGCAGCCCGTAGCAGGGCCCCTGCAAGGGTTCGTCCCGGGGAAGGCGATCCACCCCGTGGGCAAGGTAGATCTCCGTATGACATTCGGCACCCCGGAGAACTACCGGACCGAGCTGGTCCGCTTCGACGTAGTGGACCTCCTCTCATCCAACAACGCGATTATGAGGAGGACTACAATTAACCGGCTGGGGGCTGCCACCCATCAAAACTACCTCTGCATGAAGATCCCTGGGCCGCACGGCGTGATCAACGTCCGGGGAGACCAAGACGTGGCCCGTGCTCTATACGAGCTCGCCGCCGCCACAATTGGAAGCTTCAACCTCATTAAGGCGCCCGGGGGGGAGGCCTCTCCCCTGGAATCAGACGTCGCTGCACCTCCCCCCGGGAGGCCCATCCTCAAGCCGCGTCCGGAAGGGGGCCTCCGGAAGGTGCTGCTGTCTCCGGGCGACGGGGACAAAACCGTCTGGATCGGGGCAGAGCTCCATGAGGACCATGTAGCGCAACTTGCAGCTTTTCTGCGCGAAAACTCCGATGTTTTTGCGTGGAAGCCTTCGGACATGCGGGGCATCGCCCGGGAGGTTATTGAGCACAAGCTTGCGGTAGCCCCCGGTCACCCCCCCCTCAAACAGAAGCTGAGGAAGCTCTCCCTCGATCTCCAAGAGCAATCAAGGGGGAGATCGCCCGGCTCCGAGAGGCGGGGTTCATTCGGGAGGTCCTGCACCCCGAGTGGCTCGCGAACCCCGTTCTCGTGAAGAAGTCAACCGGCAAGTGGCGGATGTGCGTGGACTTCATCGACCTTAACCGCGCCTGCCCCAAAGACAACTTCCCGCTCCCGCGGATTGACCAGCTCGTCGACTCCACCGCGGGGTGTGAGCTGATGAGCTTCCTAGACGCCTACTCGGGCTACCATCAAGTCCGGATGGCGGAAGGGGACGAGGAAAAGACGAGTTTCATAACTCCCCTCGGAACCTTCTGCTACGTCCATATGCCCTTCGGGCTCAAAAACGCGGGGGCAACCTTCCAGCGCCTCATAACGCTGGTCTTCAAAGATCAAGTCGGCCACAACGTCGAAGTCTACGTAGACGACGCGGTCGTCAAAAGCCCTCGCGCAGCCTCCCACATCGACGACCTGGCGAAGACCTTCCACAACCTCCGGGCGTTTGGGCTCAAACTCAACTCGGAGAAGTGCGCCTTCGGCGTGCGCGGGGGGAAGCTCCTGGGTTTCCTCGTGTCCCAGCGGGGCATAGAGGCAAATCCCGAAAAGATCCGGGCATTCCTGGACATGCCCCCGCCGCGCTCCGTCAAGGACGTCCAGCGGCTCTCCTGCCGCCTAGCCGCGCTAAGCCGCTTCATCTCGCGGTCGGGGGAGTGAGGCCTCCAGTTCTTCAAGATCCTCCGGGGGCTCGAGGGGTTCCGTTGGACCCCCGAGGCCCTGGAGGCCTTCGATGACCTCAAGAAGTACCTCACGAGCCCTCCAATGCTCGTGAGTCCGTCTCTAGAAGAGCCCTTGCTCCTCTATCTTGCCGCGACCCCGATCGCCGTCAGCGCGGTATTGGTGAAGGAGCAAGGGGGAAAGCAGCGCCCCGTGTACTACGTGAGTGAGGCCCTCCAGGGGGCCAAAACTCGGTACACGGAGATGGAGAAGATCTGCTACGCCCTCCTGATGGCGTCCCGGAAGCTTCGCCACTACTTCCTGGGGCACCCCATCACCGTCCCGTCGTCCCTCCCCCTGGGGGAGGTGCTGCGGAACGAAGAAGCTACCGGCCGGATTGGGAAGTGGGGGGCCGAGCTCGCCCCCTTCTCCCTGTCCCTCACAGGCCGCTCCACCATCAAGTCACAGGTCCTCGCCGACTTCGTCGCGGAGTGGACTCCTGCCTCCGGGTCCGGGGACGATGACCTCCCTGTGCCGCCCTGACGCAGTGACCATTGGACCCTCATGTTCGATGGGTCGCTGTGTCTCACCGGGGCTGGCGCGGGAGTAGTCCTCCGGAGCCCCGAGGGGAAGGAACTCGAGTACGCCGCGCGGCTCGAGTTCCCTGCAACCAACAACATCGCCAAGTACAAGGCTTTGCTCCTCGGGATGCGCCTTGCGCGCTCCCTGGGGATCCGGCGCCTCCTAGTGAAGGGAGATTCTCAGCTCGTTGTTTGCCAAATGGACAAGTCTTACCTGTACCATGACGCAAACTTGAGTCTTTATTTGCAGGAGGTGCGAAAGATGGAGAGGCATTTCGACAGCCTCGAGGCCCGGCATATCCCGCGAAGGGACAATGACAGGGCCGACGCCCTGGCCCGGGCGGCCTGCGCCCGGGAATCGCTCCCCAAGGGAGCTTTCCTGGAAATCATCACGAAGCCCTCGGTGGCCTCCCCGGACATGGGCGACGAGCCTCGCGTCTCGGAGGTCACCGAGATCACCCGCACTCCGTCATGGATGGACCCCCTCATCTCCTTCATCAAGGGGGAGGGGGACCCTCCCAACGAGACCGAGGCTAAGCGCCTCCGGGCTAAAGCCGGGCATACCTCATGCTGGAGGGGAGGCTCTACAAGCGGGGGGCTTCCGCCCTCCTGCGCTGCCTCCCCCAGCCGAAGGGACTCCAACTTCTCGAAGACATCCACGCGGGGAGCTGTGGTTCTCACCTAGCCCCGCGTGCCATCGCGGCCAAGGCTCTCTGATAGGGCTTCTACTGGCCCACGGTCATGCGCAACGAGCGAGACCTTGTCTCCGCGTGCGAGGCATGCCAGAAGATGGCCAAGGGCTCGAACCTCCCCCCTGTAGCGCTGCAGACCATCCCCATCACTTGGCCCTTCGTGCGCTGGGGGATGGACCGCTTGGGGCCCTTCCCCCCAGCGCCCGGAGGATACAAGTATGCGGTGGTCACGGTCGACTACTTTACAAAGTAGGTAGAGGCAGAACCCTTGGCCAGCATCACGTCCCGGGCCGTTCAACGGTTTTTCTGGAAAAACGTCGTTTGTCGTTTTGGTGTCCCCCGGGAAATCACCGTGGATAACGGGACCCAATTCGACTCAGCTTATTTTCGGGAATTATGCGAAGGCCTGGGGCTCGTCATCCACTTCGCCTCAGTGGCCCATCCCCAGAGCAATGGGGCCGTCGAGAGAGTCAACGGCGTTATCCTACAAGGATTGCGCCGGAGACTCGAACAAACCGCTTCTAAGCGGGGTGCTTGGGCAGAGGAGCTCCCTAGCATCCTCGGCTCCATGCGCACGACACCGTCCCGGGCGACGGGACGTACTCCCTTCTCCCTAGTCTACGGGGCGGAGGCAGTCCTCACCTCAGAAATTGGCTTCCGGTCACTCCGAGTCGAGCTCCTGGAAGGAGCCACGACCGCAGCGTACCAGGCCAACGAGGCCAACCAACGGGTGAAGATTGACCTCATGGAGGAGGAACGCGACCGAGCGCTCCCCCGCCAGGCCATCTACGAGCGCGAGATGGCGTGCGCATACAACCAATGCGTGCGCGAAAGATCTTTCTGCCTTAGGGACCTTGTCCTCAAGCGTGTCACGGACCCCCAAGCCCAGGGTAAGCTCTCCCCCAAGTGGGAGGGCCACTATAGGATCTCCGCGGTCCTGGGCTCGGGGGCCTACAAGCTCTCCAACCTTCAAGAGCAGGAGCTGAAGCACACGTGGAACTTGCGTTTACTTCGCAAGTTGTATGTTTAGCCTAACGGGCATGTCCCCTCCCAAGGAGCGATCACGCCGGAGGGGGAGGAGGGACACTGTATTTACTTTTCCCTCCCCCTTCGCGGCTTCGCGGAGGAGGCACTGTATTTCATTTCGTTATCAATACAACTGGATTCTTTTCAACTCTCATTGCAGGTTCTTCTCATTACCGCCCCTAACAGTGATGCCCTCCCTGCGAGGAAGCCCTCCCCGTGAGGATGCCCTCTCCGTGAGGAAATGGGCCCAGACGTAGCAAGTCCCTCCTGTAGGGCGGCTTACGATCAGCCCTCGTGGACTGAGGGTGTAAGCGGCAACCTAGTCCCCAGCGGCCGTGGTAACGAGTCACTTTGGGAGACTAGTCCCCTATCCCAACACTCAGACCTGTCATCAGACACTTCCTCCTCCAGGAGTTGAGGCTCTCCCCAACGGGACGTCTCTGGCTTTCTTGGATATCTTTTCCCCGGAGACTTTATTCCCGGCTCCCCGTTCTCACGGCGACCGGACGATTGCCTCCCAGAGAAATTATGGATTTCTCAGACATCTCTTTCCCGGAGACCCTATTCCCGGCTCCCCGTTCTCACGGCGACCGGACGATCGTCTCCCAGGAAGCTCGCCTCCGGAAATCTCATCGGGTTTTCTTGGGTTTCTTCCACATGAGGCCTTATTCCCGGCTCCCCATTCTCACGGCGACCGGATGATTGTCTCCTGGAAGGTCTTTCCCTTGGAAACCTTGTTTTAGAATTTTCTAACTTGAAAAAATTCTTATACTACAGGTCATCTTCACCCTCCGGCTCGCTGTGGGCGGGGGGGATAAGGAACCCTCGAGTGTCGACCGCACCGACCACGAGCAACCTTAGCTCATTCTTATGAAAAGGAGTCGTCCAGACCATCTAAGAAAAAACAAAAAAAAAGGGACTCAAAGAAGAAAGCAAACACAGCTTTATTGATCATTCAACCCGGAGGACATCTTCCCCCTCCTGTGGGCATCAGAAACGGTACAACCTGGGTCAAAACCTGGAAATTCTCTACATCCTAAGGCTCCAACGCCTAATACTCCCGGAGGCCCTCCGCTAGCTCCCGGGCCAGGTCCCGGTACAATGCGCGTACGCGGCGCCGAGCTTCCCGGAGCACATCTTCGGGCCAGTATGTGAGACCCCCATTTGAGGATCACCTTGGTAACCGCCCAGGTAGGTTACACACAGCAGGATGTCACATGAGCTCCAAACCACACAAGCATAGTAATATCATTAAACAAGTAACAGGCCAACATGGCCAATATTACATAGCCAAAGCACCGAAAATGGCGCTAAGTAGAGTTGCTAAGAAAATAACTAGTTTATCAGAACCAGAATCGGTATCCAAGTACCGAACACACAACATAAAACACAAAGCGACGACAAACAGCTTGACTTCCATCCGCAGCGGGGTTGGAGGGGCTTCTCCCACATCTGACTTGACTTGGTGTGTAAACCTTCTAGAACGTGGGCTCGTCCGGGACACTTCCATCTTCCGCTGGGAACTCATAACTGAAGGAATCGGGATCCTCGAATCCCTCTTCTACAGTGGGATATAAATGCAAGGGTGAGCACTTGGTGCTCAGCAACACTCATTCCGGTGATTATTGCAATTGTACTTACATGAGGGTGAAACATATGATTCCGGGGTTTTGATTTCATATGGATAGAGATATATTGATTTCCAAGTCATTTATTCAGTAAAACAGTACTTTTGTCATGAAATTGATACTTTAAACTTTAAACAGGTTTTCAATAAAACATTAGATGTAGTGGTCCCCCATGAGTCACTACTTTGTTAACCGTATTATGAAAACATTCCAAACATTACTTGTGCTATAACCCATGGATAACATCCACTACGAAAAGACTCCTGAACCTGGGAGTACAGAGTATCCGATACTTCTTTTACGCTTTGCAAAGGTGTACCTCTTTTTAAATCCACTGGTTCACTCGGCTTTCAAGTCGGATCAGCTCCATGTGACTTATACACATGTGACAAGGCCGAGATCACACAACGCTTTTACCGTTCAGTATTAACAGTATCCCCGCCCGGTAAATAGACAGTTAAGTCTCAAGTACCGTTGTGGGTCTTCCCCACTGCCTTACTTCCTAGCCTCTGGCTTATGTTCCCGCAAGACACATAGCCTTGGTCTGTGTCCACGCAAGACATATGACAGTTCAAGATTACAACCGCGCACGGCTTAATCTGAGGCGTAGGGCGCCTTCCTTCTTTCCACCTTTATCTCTCATCATTTTTCTGAACTCACATCGCTCATGGCCGAACTGCGGCCCACCAGTTTCCACGCGAGAAACCAGACCGACAAACCATGCAGGGAACTGCCAATACCAAAAAGCTACTAAGTTGTGCCTGTCCCATACCAGGCAAGTGGTTGGTACGTTTACAATTCGCATAGAGACACAGCACAAGGTTCTTGTCCTTATGAACCAATAGTGAGGAACATTCACATTCCCTGGTGCGCACCGCACCCTCTCCATACAATCCAATCCTCACTATTGATCCCTTTTATCAGTTTTCTTGACAAAACGGTTTTGATCATAACTTTTCATGTATTTGACCATTTCAAGTTTAATGTGAATATTCAGTATATGAGTCCTAGGGTGACAAAAGCATATATATGAAGGTTCAATAACAAAAAGGGGTTTCATGATCCATTAGGTAATATCTACTCATGTCATTCAAACATAACTTGTATTTCAAATAAGCATGCATAGTAAGAAACAGTGAATATACTTCATATGAAAATATTGGGTGAGACATGATCAAAGGAATGAGGCTTGCCTTGCAATGTTGGGTCTAAATACTCAGACGGATCTTCAAAGACTTCTTCCGCTCCTTCAGCTTCTGACTCTGCAGCAATCAACCAACACACAAACACATACCATAAGCATACAGAAAGTAGTTTCTATAGAAAGTATTAAGTAAATAAGTCATGCATGCAGGGGAAAAGGTTAGGGCAAGGTCACAAGGGCTCTGGTCGAAGAAACGGCTAAAAAGGATTGAACGTCGAAGGGTCGACA
This sequence comes from Pharus latifolius, assembly GCA_019359835.1. Taxonomy (NCBI): domain Eukaryota; kingdom Viridiplantae; phylum Streptophyta; class Magnoliopsida; order Poales; family Poaceae; genus Pharus; species Pharus latifolius. The sequence goes on along the minus strand of CM033322.1, from coordinate 42,577,053 downwards.
TTCAGTTCATGACTTTGGCATGGCTTCAAACTAGTCTTAGGATGGTTTTCTGGAGAAGTGATAGAAGGGAAAGATGTAGAACACAACTCCAGGAATCTAGGGGACAAGGTGGCATTTCAATTGCTCAACCAGAAGGGGTCAAACCAGGCTAATGCCAGTGGCTGACATGCACTGACATAGTGCTGGACATGGCCAAAAACTAGGGCATGGTTTAACTTTTGATCCAGGGCTCCAATTGATGCAACACTTTGTCTGGGAGGTAGGCATTACTAACAGGAACAAAATACTCAACAGGGACAAGAGCTGAAAGTGGCCGGAGGGTGGCCAAATCTGGTGAGAAAACACGGTGGCCTGGACATGAACTGAGCTATTGGACAGTGATCTTGGCATTGGAATAACTTTTGATTCAGGTCGATTCAGGGATCGAGCTAGTGGACAATATTGCTCAGGGTACTGGAATCTATCTAAGGGACAAGGTTTCAGGTGCTAGATCGGCCGGGAAATAATTCCGGCGACCGGCACTGGAGAAGACGACACTGGACAAAGGGGGTTTTCGATACAATGGATTTGAGCACGATTCTTTGATCAGGGAGTGAGAGAGTGGAGTATAGAAGCTACTGGTGTGGTTAATTTGACCGGAGGATCGCCGGCATGGCCTGGCGACGAGAGCCAGTTTACTGGTGGCGCGCAATTTGGGGAGAGCTATGATCTTAGCTCGATTTTGAAAACCAGATTGGTAGGCTTGCTAAAAAGAGTATGCTGATCAATTTCTTCTACTGGTACTAAGGCTAATTTGGATTAAATCAGGTAGCATTGCAGGAACAGGGGTTTTGAGCTTTTCCGGTGATCACCGGCGTTAAGGTTCGCCGGGGTGCAATTGGGTGCTATGACACGAACAGGGGAAAGAGGGGAACTCACTGGTGGCTTTGGTTTGAAGAATGGTGCAGAGAATTGGGCTAGCACCGTGAGCTCACTCACTGGCTCGCCGGAGAAGAAGGTGAAAACGGCGAGAGCTCTGGAAAAATGGCTAAGTCCTGAGATGAGGCTTAAGCACAGCACTGGAGGGTTTAAATAGGTCTAAGGGCGGAGCTTGCGAGGGGGAAACGGCGCGAAACTTGTGCCGGGGACGAGACCGGCCGGGTGTAGCTGCGACAGCGGTGACCGGCGATGTGATCGCGCTCAGGCGGTGCTGCAGCTTTGCCAGCGACGCCAGGGTGCCTTGGAACTTTGTCCGGGACGGCGCAGATGCGGAGGCGACAACGTAGCTCCGGCAACGACACGTACACGCATGCAATTGCCACGGCAACGGGAGCGCGCGCGAAAACAAAGCTCTGGAGCGCGGCCGTTTATCCGCTGGGCGAGGCGAAGCAACGGCGCTGGCACGTGCGCACGGGGTGGCACAGCAGCTCACGGGCACAAGCGACAAGAAACGGTGACCGGCGGCGAGCAAACGCGGCGAAAACACGGCGCGGCAACGGCGAAGACGCGCTGGTCGTAGCCAACGACCAGGCACTGGTCGAAAACAGCCGAAAAGGGTAGAGGGGCTGATTTGCAATTTTCAGAACTTTGCTTCCAGGGACTGATCTGCAAATCTGGAGATCTGGAGGGCTGATCTGAAATCTGATTTCGCAGATAAGTTGTATAAAATTATTAGAACTTATCTGGCCAAAGTTTGGTAAGATCAGGCAAGATCTGAAGGTTTTCGACAAAATTAGGGAAAACAGTTTAGGGTAAAATAGGGTAATTAGGGTTTTAAAATGGCAAAGGTTGAAACTCAGCCTTAGGATGAGATTTTGGGGATGATCCCGAAGGGAAAAATGTTCTGAACAACATTTAGAAGGGAATGGCTGAAGCAGATTAGGGTTTGGGGTCAAGATGTGAATTTTGGCTATTTTAGGGTTTGGCAAAAACAGGGGTGTTACACAGTACTCGTAGCCCGCCGGTGGAAGTATTCGAAGAGGGGGTATCATCCAGAACCCCGGACGCAGAGGGGACAATTCGGCGCGATGATTGTCAAAATTGTCCAAGTGCCACTCCGGATGCCACCTCTACCGGATCGGCTGCCGGACGGCGTCCCCGCTGCGCCTCCCGGAGATGAGGCTTAGCAAGATGAAAGCCGCTTGGGCTTCCCCGGGGGGGCACCTGCCGGGGCTCGAAGGCCTCACCCCCGGGGAACCCCTCCCGGACCTTCGCCCGGGAGTAACCTCCCGGGAACCCTGGTAACATTACATTCAATTCCAGACTTAGAAAAATTTCTAATTCTATTGCATTCAAAATATATTTTTACAAGTGTCAGGGGCTTCTTCTAAGAAGCTACCAGGATCAAAATCCTAAGAAAACAAAAGGGTCCTATCTAAGACCCGGGGGTAGGCTCATACTCTTTCATTGGTGTCCTCCCCCCGGGGGGCTTCCACCAGGGCTGGGGCCGGGGCATCGGCTGCCGGAAGCGCCGGTGCCGGGAATCTCACCCGGACGATCTGGTCGTAGAAGCCCCCGGCGAGCTGCTCGACCTCCCAGTGCGATGGCTCGAAGAAATCGGGGAAGCTCCGGGGGATGCGGCCCCCGATCGCCCGGGCGCCCACCCCCCGGTGCTCGACGAGCCCAGCCGCGGCCGCGACGATGGGGATCGCCCGGCCTCGTGCTCGGGCGTCCGCTGCCTCCGGGATCACGGAGACTTGTGCGTTAAGAAAACGCACAGCCTCCGTGAGTGTGGCCGGGGGCACCTCTGAGCCACCCCCGGAGCCTAGGCATACGCCAAGCCTCTCGAGGGCCGAGCGGACGAAGCGGCCCGCGTCCACCACCGCCCGGACGCTTGACCCCTCGAGCTCCCTGAACGCCTCGTCCTTCGCCTTCGCCTCCTCCTGAAGGCGGCCGTTGACGGCCTCCGAGACATGGACCTGGGCCCGGACCCGGGCCAGCTCCTGGAGAGCTTCGTCCCGTTGACCCAGGTAGGCGGCAGCCTTGTCCTCGGCGTCCTTGAGCAGCCAGATGACGCGCTACTCGACGCCCCAGGTGACGAGGATTGTCACCCGGGTCACTTCTAATAAACTTTTGGTTCAAGACAGGTTCGAACCAGACATGTATCTGGCAATGCGAACTCAAGCTATTCTGAGGAGCATCGCCATGAGGTCGTAAGCTTTACGCGATCAGGTCGCGGGCTTCGTGCGATCAGACCGACAGCTTTGCGCGGTCAGAAGTTCGTATGCTATACGCGAACTGGATATCCGGGATGTTGCGCGGTCAGCTCACATTCCGCGGTCATAACATTCTCGACCAGGGTGCTTGGAGTTCATTCGGTTATTCATATAACTGGATATTCCAAGCATCCCGAGGATTCCTCCACGTTGAAGACCAACTGTCAGAGGTTAATATATGCGGTTATTCGTGATTAACACGTGTTAATAACCTCCGTGGAAGTTAACAGCAGTTCTCCAAAAACCACATCCAACCGTTTGATGCAGTTTTCTTCATATGGCACCCTTTCGACCAGTATAAAAGGGTGGCATAGAGGTCTGAGGAGGGGGACATCCAATCCATTTGGAAGAATAAGACTCCTGATACAAGTGAGACATAACGCATCTCAACCACTAAAAACAGCCAAGTCTACGGCCCAAGTTAGATAGTTCCTACAAGCCTCCCTGGCTTTATTCTGTATGTTTACACAGGAAAAATCCTTCGCATGTGAAGGAGTTTTTCTGCTATTTCTGTAACCTTTTATCACCTATAGTGAAATCCTAACAGGACGTAGGGCTATTACTCCCACCATCGAGGGCCCGAACCTGTATAAATCTCTCTGTGCTCCTGTTCACCATTGTTCTACATACCTTCCCGGAGGGTCATCTTGAAAGGTCTCACCATTACAAATTTTGCATAAGTTCGGCTGAGGATTCCGAGTCCGTATCGTCGACAGCTGGTGCCCACCGTGGGGCCTTTCTCAAGGCGTCCTAATTGAAATCCGGAGGTTCGCTGAAACATGGCTGGAGCATATGATTCCGAGAACGATTTCGATCTCGAGGATTATGCCCATATACCCATGCCTTCTCCAAGCGATCCTGTCCCGATGGAGGAGGTCGAAGGCCAGAATCTTCCACAGGTTGAATCGTCTCTCCAGGTCATGTCAATCGACCAGGGAGCAGCTGGCGCAAGGTCAGAACCCACGGAGGTTCTTAATGTGCTAGGCGATGAATCCGGCCCGTCATACGACCCCTTTGAGGGAAAATATGATGATGACCCAAAAATTAGCCCTGGAAGGTTCGACCCTGATAACCTTCACCGTCTCTTTGATTTCGAGTGCGACTCGGAACAAACCGAGATGTTTTCCCCATCGGCAACCTCTTTCCCTAGGCAGTTTGCTGCGTTGTCGGAAGAAACTCTCGATCAACAGGCTGCCAGGGAAGAACAAGATCGCAAACAGAAGGAGGATCAAGATCTCGAGCAACAAAACAACGAACTACGCAGAACTGCCCTAGAGGCTCTTCAAGATGCGCAGGCTCGTTACGATGCTGCTCCGAGTTCTTCTCAACGGTCGCGTGGTCGAAAACGTGACCAGACCCCTTCTTTGCCACCGGAGCGTTTCCGAGTGGACGAAGAAACAATAACACCTGGTGCCCCTAGGAGAAGTACCCATGGTCTACTGCGATCCATCGCGGAAGTCATGCGTAACTTTCCTCCTACGGTCACGAATGCGCAGAAACCGGCCTTTTTTAGGATCTTGGCGGAGAGACTGGATGAGGTCGCGTCCGAGGCGAGCCCAACGGCCTCCTCCCGCTCGGTAACGCATTCCCATGAGCGAGATGGTCCTCATTCTAGTTCCGGCCGGCAGGGTTACCCGCCGCCCGTACCGTCCCGACAGGACAAATACCGGCGAATGCAGGATTCTCGTAGTAGGGATCGAGTTCCTGTTCACTCTAGACCCAACCGAGAGGACAAACCTCGCCATTGCGTGAGGTCACTCGAGACCCAACCGAGAGTCACAGGGCGATTCACGGTCCTTACGTTGGTTGTAAAGCCTTTTCGCCTGGCCTACGAGCAGTCGTTTGGCCCGATAAGTTTCGACCAGGGGCCATTGAGAGGTTCGATGGAACTTAGAACCCATCCGAGTTCCTTCAGATCTATATTACTGCCATCCAAGCGGCAGGAGGCGATGACAAAGTCATGGCCAACTACCTGCCTATAGTCCTCGCAGGACCGGCTAGAACCTGGCTGTTTAATCAGCCTGAGGGTTCCATCTACAATTGGGAAATGCTATGCGATGCCATCCTCAGCAATTTCCAAAATTGTTACCAAAAGCTGGGTAAGGAGGACGACCTGCATCGGCTGCGGCAAACTTCAACCGAAACACTTCGGCAGTTTGTCAAGAGGTTTGTCGGGGTGAGGAATACCATCCCGAACATATCTGATGGCTCGGTAATCAGGGCATTTAAGCATGCCGTTCGATACCGGAGATTCACTGAAGACTTGCTTATCCACCCTCCTCGATCAGTGGCCGATCTGTTCGACATGGCCGATCGATATTCCGATGCAGCCGAAGCTGTCGAATGGAACCGAATGGTCGACAAGGGGGACCTACCACCCCAACCAGGCTTCAAGGACGCCAGGAAAGAAGATTCAAGCAAGAAGCCAGAATCTTCACCGGGTGGGAAGTCAAAGAAGTCGAAGAGGAACCGCTCTGGACAGTACCGCGAGGTCGCAGTCGTAGAGAAGCCACCTTCGACCAAAGGTAATAAGTCTTCACCGGATTCCGACCAGCCAGAAAAATCAACTAATCCGCAGGAGGGCAAGAAGTGGTGTCCACTCCACAACTCCGCAGGCCACGACCTCAAAAACTGCAGGAGTTGGTTGAAACAATTGGACGATTTCTACCAAGGAGTTGGGCCAATGCCAACCTTACCGCCTAAAGAGTAGGCGTGCGGGATTAGAGACGTCGACGGAGACGAAGAAATGGCTTACCAGGTACCTCAAAATCATGTTAATGTCATTTTCGGGGGTTCTTCCTCTTTCGTTTCCAAAAGGTAGTTTAAAGCCTTCTACCGAGAAGTTAACCAAACGGAGACATCCCTTGGTGAACCTCAATACCCCCGTTGGTCGAATATGCCTTTGATGTTCGATCGCGCTGACTGTCCTGTGGGGCTAACCCGACCATTGAGGCTACCTCTGGTCATTAACCCAATCATCAGTAACGCGAGAGTCGAAAGGGTCCTGATTGACGGGGAAAGTTCCCTTGATCTTCTATTAGTCAAGGCACTCGACGAGATGCAAATTCCTCGTTCGAAGATCAAGCCCATAATCCATCCGTTTTATGGGATAATCCCAGGCCCCTCCATGATGCCATTGGGACAAGTGGTCCTCCCGGTCACTCTGGGAGAACGAGACAACTTCCGGACAGAATTGGTTACTTTTGATGTAATCGATTGTGACTCAGCTTATAATGCAATCTTTGGCAGGCCGACCCTTGCTAAATTCATGATGGCAACGCACTATGCTTATCAGTGCGGGAAATTGCCTGGCCCCAAAGGTGTCATCTCGGTCCAAGGCAGTCGTAACATGGCACTCACGTGCGACCTGCTATCTTTGGAGATGGTCGATCAACTTCCCCTCCAGGACGCTCAGGTCGCCACCGTCGCCGCCGATGCGATCAAGGCTGCTCCTCGACCGGATGAAAAACTCAAACAAGTTCCTTTATACCCAGATGATCCATCCAAGACAATTCGGGTCGGATCAGCTTTGGATGACAAATAGGAACTCGACCTCGTTGCTTTCCTCCGGGCTAACTCAGACGTGTTTGCGTGGAAACCGTCCGACATGCCCGGTGTCCCAAGGGAAGTAATTGAGCACAGGTTAGAAATTCGACCTGGACAAAGACCAATAAAGCAAAAGCCATCCGAGAGGAGTTGGACAAACTCCTACAGGCCGGGTTTATCCGCGAAGTGGATCACCCAGAATGGCTCACCAATCTGGTCATGGTCCACAAGTCAAATGGCAAGTGGCGCATGTGCGTCGACTACACTAGCCTCAACGTTGCCTGTCCGAAGGATGACTTTCCCCTTCCCCGCATCGACCAGCTGGTCGACTCGACTGCGTGTTGCGAACTAATGAGTTTTCTGGACGCTTACTCAGGATATCATCAAATTAGCATGGCAGAAGACGATGAAGAGAAGACTGCCTTCATCACCCCGTTCGGCACATACTGCTACGTCAGAATGCCGTTCGGTCCCAAGAACGCAGGTTCCACGTACCACCGCTTCATGCAAAAGACCTTTCTTTCCCAGATAGGGCGTAATCTCGAAGCATATGTAGACGATTTGGTTGTAAAAAGTACCAAGAGATTGTCTCATTTGGACGATCTCGCTGAAACCTTCTGTAATTTGAATCGCTTTGGAATAAAATTAAACCCGGAGAAATGTTCTTTCGGGGTTTCTTCAGGAAAACTCCTCGGTTTTCTTGTGTGTTCCAGGGGCATTGAAGTTAATCCTGAGAAAATCAGGGCTATTGAAGAAATGAGATCGCCCTCAACCATGAAGGATGTTCAACGCCTGGCTGGTCGCATGGCGGCTTTAAGTCGTTTTATATCACGACTAGGTGAAAGGGGATTGCCTTTCTTCAAAGCCTTGCGGAAGCATCATAATTTTACATGGTCAGATGAGGCCGAAAAAGCATTTCAGGAGGTAAAAACAAATCTATCCAGTCCGCCAGTATTGGTATCTCCCGACAAAGGAGAACCATTGCTTCTTTACCTGGCGGCCACACCGCATGCGGTCAGCGCTGTCCTAATCGCAGATAGGGAAGGAATACATAGACCCGTCTACTATGTGAGCGAGGTACTTCATGGTCCTACGGTGCGCTACCCTGAGGTCCAGAAGATACTTTACGCGCTACTGATGGCTTCCCGTAAGCTACGACATTACTTTCAAGCGCACAAGATCACGGTACCCTCCTCTTTTCCTTTGGGGGATATTGTCCGAAACCCAGAGAAATCTGGTCGAATCACCAAATGGGCGGTCGAACTCGGTGCCTTCGAGATCCATTTCACGCCCCGCACGGCGGTTAAATCTCAGGTTTTGGCCGACTTTGTGGTCGAATGGACCAACCCTGAGCCACCCGTGCAGTTGGCAGAGGAACTGGAGTGCCCCGATTACTGGACAATGTACTTTGACGGCTCCCTTAGTTTTTAACACTCGGGGGCTGGAGTAGTCTTAGTTACGCCCCAGGGCGAACAGCTTAAGTATGTCATCCAACTACACTTTGTTGCGACTAACAATGCAGCAGAGTATGAAGGTCTTCTTGCAGGGCTCCGGGCAGCAAAATTCCTCGGAGTCCGTCGATTAGTGGTGAGGGGAGACTCACAGTTGGTCGTAAACCAGGTAAACAAGGAGTACAGCACCTCCGATGAGACAATGGCTCATTACCTGGGGAAGTGAGGAGATTGGAAAAACACTTCAGTCATTTCGAAGCCCAATATATCCCGCGAGAGGACAACATTCTCGCAGACCAATTATCCAAAATTGGGTCCTCACGCACATCTGCTCCGGCAGGAGTGTTCATTGAACACTTGGACCATCCTTCAATCATGACTTCGGTTGAGGATGATCCGGTAATAGCCTCCGTTACCAACCTCGGTCAGGAACAGGATTGGACTCATCCATTGAGAGTCTATCTTGAACATGGCACCCTACCCGAGGACGAAACCGAAAGTGATCGGTTAATTTGAAAAGCGCGTCTGTACAAACTCATAGATGGGATTCTGTACAGAAAAGGTACTCAAGGAGTATTCATGCGCTGTATATCTCAGGAGGAAGGAAAATCCCTCTTGAAATAAATACATGACGGTGTATGCGGTGCGCACGCGTCATATCGGACACTGGTCGGAAAGGCTTTTCGACAAGGATTCTGCTGGCCTTCGGCACTTGATGATGCCAAACATATGGTCAAGACGTGTCCCCAGTGTCAGTTCCACGCAAGACAAGTTCATCAACCTGCCTATGCGTTGCAAACCATTCCTCTCACATGGCCATTCGTGGTCTGAGGGATGGATATCGTCGGTCCAATGCCACAAGCGGTCAATGGGTACAAGTTTCTATTCGTAGCCATTGACACATTTACAAAGTGGATTGAGGCCGAACCAGTACGAAACATTACCGCATTAGCCGCACAAAAGTTCTTCCATAAGAACATTGTGGCACGATTTGGTGTTCCAAACCGTCTCATCACAGACAATGGTTCTCAGTTCACCAGCGGTCTTTTCTTGGACTACTGCGATCAGGTTGGGACCAAGGTGTGCTTTGCTTCTGTGTCACATCCACAAAGCAATGGAGCCGTAGAACGAGCCAATGGGCAAATACTGCAAGGCATTAAAAAGCGCGTCTTTGATCGCCTTAAGACCCGCTCGGGGGCTTGGGCAGACGAGCTCTATACCGTTCTATGGGCATTACGGACTACTTCTAGTCGAGCCACCGGTGAGACGCCCTTCCATTTGGTCTATGGGGCCGAGGCTGTATTGCCTATGGAAGTAAGTATTGGTTCTGTTCGGACAGATCAATTCGAACAGGTTAATCAGTCCGAACAACGGGCGCAAGATCTCATCCTCTTAGAAGAAAGGCGTGATCGCACCCTGGTTAAATCCGCGGCATACTTGCAGGCTTTACGCAGGTATCACAGTAAAAAGGTGCGACCACGTGATCTCAACGTGGGCGACTTGGTTTTACGAAAAATTCAAGACCAATCTAGTCACAACAAATTCTCCCCAAAATGGAAAGGTCCTTATACTGTTGTCTCAGTGCCGCGAACAGGATCGGCGCGATTAGCTATGGAGGATGGTCGGATTTTGTCCAATACTTGGAACATTGATCAACTTCGCAAGTTTTACGTGTAAGTATTCCAATCCCTTTTTTCCTGTTCAATTAGCATCTTTTCATAAAATAAAATATGTTTTGCTTTCATACAATGAGTTTTTCTCTTTAAGCCCGTATCATCTGCATTCGACCTGGGGGCTGACCGCCGGCGGTCAGATCATTACAACATTCTAATCGGATTCGCTGGTCGATCTCATGACCACTTCCAGATAAGTCACTTCTAAATAAGCCGTTTCTCAGCGCATACGGGGCTATCTGGCAAGTCCTTGGTCATCTGAGTGGCTACCAGTTCGCAATAAGATTAGACGTTACATTGATCCTGATCGTTGGTTTAAAACACACACCCCTGGCCGTTACGCTTATGTTTTCTCCTCTGCTTATAACACTAAGGCTTCAGTATTCATAAGCAGAGGCGGGGGCTAGGGGGATGTGCTTATAATATGGAACTCATAATATAAAATTGCAAAATATGTACTTTCTGTCAAAAATGGTTTTTACATACATTGCATTATACACAATTGTTTGGATACAAAAATAAGGATCATTCGATCCCCAGCTCAGTCAGGAGCCTGTCTACGAAGGGCTTGACCTCCTCCATGACGGCATCGAGCAGCTCTTCACTCTCGATCTCAACCGGTCCCACCAGTGGATTCAGATCTGCATCTGGGCCATAGTGGAGTCGAATCCGGCTTAGGATAGCAGAAGCGGCTAACTGAACTCTGGTTCTGATCACCTCTTCTCTTCGCTGTGTATCCTAAGGGAGATACTCGAGAAGTGACTCTGCTTGAGCTATAACTAGGGCAGCCCAGTCTTCTTGGCTGATATCGTCTCGAGTGGTTTCGACCACATCAGCCTTCAGAAGATAAGCCACCGCCTTCAGCTTTTCGAAGACTGAACGGCTCAGCTTTCCAATCGCCCTTGTGGAGGCTTCGATAGAATCCTGGAGGAGTTTATTATCCGCACTGAGCTGTTTTATTTGACCTGCTTGCGCTGCAACAAGGGAAAAGGTTACTCGCATATTGCTAAAAGACAAGTCTTCCAAGCCTAGGAGGTGACTTACCAGCAAGTTGCGACCGTAGTCTGTTATTTTCGATCTCTTGGTTCCTCATCACTGAGAGCGAATGGAGCTTCATTGTGGCCATTTCCTTGTCCTGCAATGCCACCTTCCTGTAGTAAAACAGAACGAATGGTCGTAACCAATTTATACATCTATAAATTGAAGAATGATGGTCCTTACTTGCGCAAGCAGTCTCGTTCTCTTTGTATGGTCACCATGCTCGCCGCCGTGGCACGTGACTGGGCCATCATCCGGGATAATTCCTGTGATGCAAAAAAGGGAGTGAAAAGTTTCCTATGTGTAATTCAGGACATCCAGAAAGGGATTCATCATACCTTCATGAATTTCTGCAGAGAGGCATCTTTCGGACTAATTGGAAGATTTGTCGAAGGCCCGGAAGTGCTAACAGCAGGGACAGTAGGAGGAAGTGCCTGCTGAGTATTGCTTCCAGTCGCCGGCGACTGCGACTGGGTCCTCGTATCTGTTTCTCCCCCCGTGACTCGGACGACTTCCTGGGCCGAGGGGGTGGAGCGCTCCTCACTGGGGGCTCCTGCACCAGCAGTGACTTCAACCCTTCCCGAAGCGGTTGGAGGACTGGGTGCTATTTCTTTCCGTCTGATGGAGGAAAAGAAAAATCAAATGGTAACGATTCGTGACCATCATTTCTAATACAACCAGGATGAAGGTTCTTACCTTAATTGAAATCCCATTAGCTTTTGGGATTTCTGAGAAGGTTCTTCTTGAGCGCGGGGACGAGTATCGTCCGCCCTGATCTTACGCTTGGAAAACAAAGGCCCCCTTCCCTGTATGTCTTCCCTTATGAACATTTTTTCAAGGGAAAAATAAAGGCTGGCAAGAAGGATCGTTACCTGGGCAGTTGATCCCATTGGTGATGACCCATCCAAGGATCTCGCTATCTCCTGTGATCCTGTAGCCGATACCTCATGTGTAACCGCCGCAGGATCTTGAACAACCACCTCCGCTCCTGTCTGCGGAGAAGTATTTTCTTCCCTGCGGTTAGTAGGAGTCGCAGGGGGAAGCTCTTCTCCCTGCATAAGCATTAGCTTATCAAGTACACAGGGGGAATTGAAGAAAACGGACTGTGGAAAAATCTTACCACGATCGTCCTTTCGACTAGGGAAGCGGAGACAATCAACCCTGAAGCCTCGGGGGCTTCAGGAACTGGGAGGTCATCTGCTATCCCAAGATTTTCCGCGGTGGCAGGATCTGCCACGGCCACCTCTTCGGTAGCAGTGGTCTCTGCGGGGCAGCTTGGAGCATCGCCAGATGGGAGGTCCGCGATCTTCCTCCTCCGAAGGACCAGAGGAACATCATCCTCTTCCTCCTCGCTCCCCTCTCCCTGTACGACGAAGAAGTGATTCCAATCTGCGCCTGGTAAAACAGAAGGGATGTGATATCTTACCGCCGTCTTTCTTGCGGTAGGAGGAATGCTCCGTGAAGACCCCTCCCCGGGATTTTGCCTGGCCTTCTTGGGGGCAGGACTCTTTGTCCTGGGTCTTTGGGAGACCTTCTTCACGTTCTTCACCGTTGGCTTCCCAAGAGAGCCGACGTTGTCACTCGGGAAAGTCGTCTCGGCGAACCTTCCTAGGAGCTGATTCACATTTCCGATGGAATTGTTTAGCGCTGGACATGCATAAGACCTGAAAAACGGAAGCCAGATAAAGAATGTACCTTTCGACGTTCCTGTTTAAGGTCGTCGCCGGCGTGAATCAGGGTCTGTGGGCGAGGCGATCCCTTAGGACCCTCTACATCGGCATTGTAGGCCCTAAAGAGGGAGTTGGTCCGCCTCTCAATTTCAGATGAAGGCAGGACTGTTCCCAAATTCGAGTCAGAATTTGCGCAATTCAAGAATGGCAAAGCTCAGCGCCAAAGAAATAAATACCTTTACTGTAGTCCAAGGTGCTGTCCGCCATAGACCTAATCTCCCTTGCCGGATGAGCCCTTTCGCGCAGAGGACTCACCCGATTCTTCACAAAGTCTCGGATGACATCTCGAGCTGTCAACCCTTGATTGACCAAGTGAAGGATCACCTCGGCATACTTCGAAAGCTCCGAGTTCATCGCCGGGGGAGCATCTAACTTGCTCGACTTCTCTGGTCGCGAGTTTTCAAACCACAGGCTGCTCTCGGATGGTGGAGAGCAGTAAAACCACCTTTGGTGCCACCCGTGCATAGAGTCTCGCAGGGGTGGGGAGGGATACTCCTTTTTATCCCTCAGCCGGAAGTAGATGCATCCGGCGGCGTTGGTGCTCTTCGACCACGCCGAGAAGTAGAATCGCCGGAAAAGATCCACGCTGGGATACACTCCGACGAACGCCTCACAGAGATGCTGGAACACCGCAAGGATCAGCATCGCGTTGGGGTGGAGGTTAATCAATTCCCACCCATAATGCTCAAGGACATCTTTGAGGAACCGACTCTCAGGGAATCGGAACCCACAGCCCAAGTACTCCTCAAAAACCACCAACTCGCCCTCTTGGACGGTTGGGGTTTCTTGGTCCTTCTCCGCTGGCCGCCAGTTGATGAGCAACCGCGGAGGAAGAATCTCCTCCTTCTCCAACGCCACTAGGCTCTTCTCAGAGTGGTGAATGGATCGGCTCCAGGATGCCATTTTTTGTGGAGAATCAAAGGAAAAGTTGGCGATTTTGGGAAGACGAAGGCTGAAGAAAGTGAGGGTTTTGTGCGGCGGGAACGATGAGGGTTTTTGGCTGTGTGGCTTCTTTGAGAAGACATCTGCTCTTTTTATAGACCCAAGGCGGCGCATTAATGTGAGTAAACGTTTCATTTCAAACGTTCCATTGAATGCTTTATTCATTTCCTATAATGGATACTGCTTTTGGCGGACCCGATAAAGTGTTCAGGCATCGGATCTGAAACAAAAAGACTTCTTTGTTTCGGAAACTGAAAGTGCAGAAGGACTGAAAAATTTTCAGTACTTTTCAGAAGACGTTTTTCCTTTGTATGCTTTGAACATTTTTTATGGAAATGCTTTGCAACTCAATTTTTAACGAACTGGTATATGTTTAATTGGGTTGTGGTTTGATCGAAACCATGTTTTAGACTAAACTTTGATTCTAATCGGAGTGACAGTCTGACCGAGTTCCAACTCTGGTCGCAATTCAGTTCTGACCGCGGCCCTAAAACTGATCGCGGTATCAGGGCAGGTCGCGATGCTTTTGGAAGCATGATTCTGATCGCAGAACTGAAGTTTCCTGTGTATGAGTGGTCGTGAACATAAAGTTTATGGCCATATTTTCGCACAGAAGATGTGAAGAATATTCATGAGAAATAAGAAACTTTTATTTCTTACATTCTTTACATACAAAAGGGATGCAGTCGATCAAAACGTCGACTTGCTCCGAAAGAAGTTTACAAAGTTCCCCAAGGGACATGTCGTTGTCAGCAGGATCTACACTGGCAACCCCCAGGGAACTAGCAACTACCCTAAGTCTATCTACATCGTCCCTAAGAACAGACGCACTCTTGTCCCTAATCAAGTCAGAGAGTTCTCGCTGTTGCTGAGCGTGATCCCTCTCTCGACGGAAATGGAGCGCCTCTTCCTGGGATCGATCAAGACATTCTGTTAGATGCAGAATTTTCGAGGCCATCTCCTCGGTCTTCTTCTCCAGGGCATTCTTCTCCTCCAGAAGAGTCTTTCCGGAAGGAAGAGATGGAGCAGCAGAAGGCTGATCGCTGGAGCCTCCAACCTCCTGCATTTTGCAAAAGTTAGTAGTACTAACTATAATTATCAGCAAAAGGGGAGAAGAATTATTACCTGTCTCAATGCATGACCCGTTGATATACCCATCTTGGGAAGAGGATCATCAGATGGTGGAAGTGCAACCTTCCCACCAGATGATTGCTTCGCCAACCCAATATGACAATCATCTGATCGAGGGATAGTCATCGCTTGCCGACCAGAATATCGATCACCCAAAAGGATGGGAGAATTGGAGGGAAAAGGAGAGAGTTGAGAAGAATTCCTCTCCAAGGTTAAAGGCCTAACTTGCCGAGATGCATGAACGGGGAGAGTCAAAGGAACTGAAGGAAGAAAGAGATTTGCTACATTCTTCACCTTTGTTCCACTGGAAGATCCTTCGTCAACCTTGGATTTCTTCCTTAAGGGAGACAGGTCTTCAATCGTTCGAGGCCCTTGTTCGACAACTTCCTCTTCATCACTCTCAATCTCGATGATGTCGTGATCTGCCATCAGGAGGAGTATGTGAGAAGGAGGAAGGCAGGGTGACAAGAAAAGGACTTAGGCGTGGGGAGAAATTGTGAAGTTTTACAAATCCAGGAGCTTGGTATTTATAGCCGCCAGGGTGACGGTTTGTATTCCAGACGCCTCGGGTTTTGTCAAAGCATTTACAATTTTACCTTGAGATAAAAAACAGTTCTACGGTGCTATCATTGCCCGTCACAAAATGTCAGAACCCGTCTTGGGAAACCAAACGTTTTTCACTTAGTGCGCCACTAAGTGGAAAAATTGAAGAGTCAGGTTAAAAATCCAATGCATGGTCTTAAAATTCGAAATAAACACGTCTCTTCGTTTTCTTCGAATTTGGGGGCTAGCTGACGAGGATTGTCACTCGGGTCACTTCTAATAAACTTTTGGTTCAAGACAGGTTCGAACCAGACGTGTATCTGGCAATGCGAACTCAAGCTATTCTGAGGAGCATCGCCATGAGGTCGTAAGCTTTACGCGATCAGGTCGCGGGCTTCGTGCGATCAGACCGACAGCTTTGTGCGGTCAGAAGTTCGTATGCTATAAGCGAACTGGATATCCGGGATGTTGTGCGGTCAGCTCACATTCCGCGGTCAGAACATTCTCGACCAGGGTGCTTGGAGTTCATTCGGTTATTCATATAACAGGATATTCCAAGCATCCCGAGGATTCCTCCACGTTGAAGACCAACCGTCAGAGGTTAATATATGCGGTTATTCATGATTAACACGTGTTAATAACCTCCGTGGAAGTTAACAGCAGTTCTCCAAAAACCGCATCCAACCGTTTGATGCAGTTTTCTTCATATGGCACCCTTTCGACCAGTATAAAAGGGTGGCATAGAGGTCTAAGGAGGGGGACATCCAATCCATTTGGAAGAATAAGACTCCTGATACAAGTGAGACATAACGCATCTCAACCACTAAAAACAGCCAAGTCTACGGCCCAAGTTAGATAGTTCCTACAAGCCTCCCTGGCTTTATTCTGTATGTTTACACAGGAAAAATCCTTCGCCTGTGAAGGAGTTTTTCTGCTATTTCTGTAACCTTTTATCACCTATAGTGAAATCCTAACAGGACGTAGGGCTATTACTCCCACCATCGAGGGCCCGAACCTGTATAAATCTCTCTGTGCTCCTGTTCACCATTGTTCTACATACCTTCCCGGAGGGTCATCTTGAAAGGTCTCACCATTACAAATTTTGCATAAGTTCGGCTGAGGATTCCGAGTCCGAATCGTTGACACCCCAGGTAATCGCCGCCACCTACAAATTCCAGACTTCGAAAAATTTTGGATGTAGGAAGCCAAAAGGAAGCGGCAACTTCTTCGGGTGAATACCTGGACTTGGAGGGACCGGAGCTCCCCGACGCGCTCGTGGAGCGTCCCCTCCGCGACGTAGGCCTGGACCTTTGGGGTCTGCAGGCCTTCCGCGCAACGCTCAACCTCCCCTGCGGAAAGCAGGGGGAATCCCGCCCGGCGCTGGTCCCGTCGCGGCTGGCGATGGGCCCCCGGACCTGGGCCCCCGGCATGATCTCGGTCGGGGTGGCGCTCATCGTCGTCTTCGTCGCCAAAGAACTGCCCCCCGAGGAAGTGGCCGAAGACGTTTCGGAGGGGGTCCCTTTCCGGGGGGGATCATCAGACCTTTCCCCTTCCCGGGCGGGAGGGCCCCCGGAACCTCCACCTCCGGAGGGACCTCATAGACCGAGGGGCTGCCCTCCTCGTCTACGGGCCACTCCACCTGCGGAGGCGAGGCCTCCGTGAACCTCACCTCTGGTTTCTCCGGCTCCAATGCTACCGGGGGTGCCGGGAGGGCCGCTACTGAATGCGGCGAGGGGGCGTAGTCCGCTGAATCGGACGCTGCCCCACCCGCGGCCGGCCCCTTCCCCCAAACCTCAACGGGGCTCCCGGGGGGAGGGGGCATTGCCTCCTTCTGGGCCGGCCGGCGTCGGCGATGGGCCGGGGGCTTTTTGAACTCTGGCCTTCTTAGGCTCAGAGCCCCCGGCGGCGTCCTTCCCCCGTTTGTGCGACCCGGGGGTGGGGAGGGGCTTCCTGTCCGGCAGCTTCAGCCCGAAGGCGTCGGTTACCAAGTTTCGGGGAGGGCCCTCCCCCACGAGGCGCACGACGCACTCGTGCTCGTGGGCGAACTACCTCCCCAGGAGGTTCTCCGCCTTCTCCCGCGCCGCCAGGTATGACCGGACTACAAAAGGTAAAAAGTTAGTCAAATTTCCAAAAATTTGTAACTGCAATGCATCAGGTAACAGGGACTTACATCGGGTCACCGGTTTGACCGGGGGCCGCTGCTCCGGGCCCATGCCGGTCCCCCTTATCCCGCGTGAGAAGGGGGAGATCCCCAGGAGCATCATCTCCTCGGTGGCGTCCCGCATAGAGCGGGTCCCCCGGGAGATGATCACTTTGCCAAGGAGCTCGAGCTCCTCGTCCGTCCTCACCGGAGGCTTCGGCGCGGACGATCTACTATAGGCGGGGGGCTCCCGGGCGTACGCCACCCCATCGTCCCAGACCCGGAGGTAGAACCACCTCCGAATCCAGTCGCCCCAGTGGTCCCGGGAGGCCGCCGCCGGGTAATCAGCTACCTGGGACGGCAGCATCTGCACCATCACCGAGCCGAAGGGGGACTTAGGTCCCCCTTCACCAGGTGGGAGCTCCTCGCCGCCGGTTAGTAAAAGTACCGGAAGGCGCGTAGGGTGGGCTCCCGCCCGGTCGCCATCTCGAAGAGACAAATGAAGAGGCCCATCCGGACGATGGCATTCGGGGTGAGGTGGTTTAGGGCCACCCCGTACTCCTTCAAAACTCCCGGAGCAATGGATGCACCAGGAGCCGGAGCCCCGCCTCAAGGAAGGCCTCGAAGGCCACGATCTCTCCAGGCCTGGGGCGGGGGGCTCCGTCCTTCTTCACGGGGACCTGGATGTCCCCGTCCCCAAAAACTCCGTGTTCGACCAGGGACTCCATGTCCTCGGCCGTGAACTTGGACGCCCAGAGGAAGTCCAGAGCGACCTCCTCCGGGGGCACCTCGGTCGTCTTCGCTCGACCCTTCGGTGCCATCAGGTTTGTTTTTTTCGGTGGCTAACATTTCAGGAGGCTACGTCTATAAGTTCCAGACACTTGGTTACCGGGAGCTAGCTACCGGGAGAGGGCTACCGGGAGAGCTCAAGAGGCTGAAGTTTGGAAGTTTGGAATGAACCTCCCGGGCCCCCCAAGGCCCTATTTATAGGAGTGAAGCGCGGCTTAGATGGCGCCACATGGCACCTTGCGGTGCATCTGGGCCGTTGAAGTTCAAACAGTGCGAGGGAAACGAAGGGACTGGCGTACAAACCGAGACGCCGGTTCGAATCGCGAGCGCATTTATGGCGAAGCGGCGCTGTCATAAGCGCACGGCACGGGAATGGAAGCGTCACGGCTCCGGTGGCTTGGTCCGGAGATTTTCCCAGTGACATGTACCATACCCACCGGGGACTCGAGCATCGTCCCAGGGGGGCATGGGGGCTGCTGTTGGGGGAAATCTCCGCGAGACTAAGTCCAGGTAAGTTGCGTTACGTGCGTCCTCCGGTGCCTGCCCCGGGCGCCGCCTTTTGGCTCCCGGGACCTGGCCACTGGGGCGGTCCCAGGCGCCGCCATTTGCCTGGGGACGTGGCCTCCGGTGCCTGCCGCGGGTGCCGCCTTTTGGCTCCCGGGACCTGGCCTCCGGGGCCGATCCCGGGTGCCGCCATTTGCCCTGGGACGTGGCCTCGGGTGCCTGCCCGGGCGCCGCCTTCTGGCTCCCGGGACCTGGCCACCGGGGCCGGTCCCGGGCCCTGCAATTTGCCCGAGGACGTGGCCTCCGGTGCCTGCCCCGGGCGCCGCCTTTTGGCTCCCGGGACCTGGCCTCCGGTGCCGGTCTCGGGCGCCGCCATGCCCCCAGGGACGTGGCCTCTGGTGCCATCCCCTGGCGCCGCCTTTTGGCTCCCGGGACCGGGCCTCTGGGGCCAGTCTATGGCGTCGCCTTTTGGCTCCCGGGACCGGGCCTCCGGTGCCTGCCCCGGGCGCCGCCTTTTGGCTCCCGGGACCGGGCCTCCGGTGCCTGCCCCGGGCACCGCCTTTTGGCTCCCGGGACCGGGCCTCCGGTGCCGGTCCCGGGCGCCGCCTTTTGCCCGGGGATGTGGCCTCCGGTGCCTGCCCCGGGCGCCGCCTTTTGGCTCCCGGGACCCGGCCTCCGGTGCCGGTCCCGGGAGCCGCCTTTGGCCCGGGAACCTGGCCTCCGGTGCATGTCCCGGGCCTCATCGCCCTTCTAAAGGTAAAGTCTCTGGTTGTTAATCACTTGCAGGTCACGCAAGGAGCGCCTCGGGAATCAGCGACCAGCTGTCAAGCATCAAAGGCACTTGACCGGGAGAAGGACGTTGCTACCCCTCAATCCGACGGTAGCGTCCGGGGTAGTTTAGTCTTTTTTGCTTCTTTTTGGGGCTATAAATTGCCCTTGTACCCTCAGTTGTAAAGACAAGTGATTCATTATTGGAATATCCAAAACTCACTGGTGTGCTCCGGAAGCTTCTCCCCCGAGAGAGCCTCCCCAGCCGACTCCGGTCGGGAGCACGCCGACTGGACTGGGGCCCCCACCGGGATCCGAACCTGTATAAATCCTCGTGTCAATTCTTGTGTTTGTCCGGCGGGGGAGGATCGGTCACCCGGTTAGCCCGCGTCGCGTTTTCTTCGCTAGGATCGTTCACAAAACCTGCCGGGGTATTCGCAATACCACGACAAGTATTGGTTATGTTCGGACAGATCAATTCGAACAAGTTGATCAGAGCGAACAGCGACTACAAGATCTTATCCTCCTAGAAGAAAAGCATGATCGAGCTTTGATCAAATCCGCGGTATACTTGCAAGCTTTGCGCAAGTATCATAACAAAAAGGTGTGACCACGTAGTCTTCACATGGGTGATCTGGTTTTACGTAAAATACAAGACCAATCTAGTCGCAACAAGTTCTCCCCAAAATGGGAAGGCCCCTATACTATTGTTTCGGTACCGCGACCAGGATCAGCTCGATTAGCAATGGAGGATGGTTGGATCTTATCTAATACTTGGAACATCGATCAACTACACAAGCTCTACGTGTAAGTATCCAATCCTTTTTCCTTTTCAATTAGCATGTTTTAACAAAACTAGTGCTTTTAGTTGTTTTATATGTGGGGTATTCCTTTTTTGCCCATATGTTACTAGTTTGGCTCGGGGGCTAGTCGCCGATGGTTATATCGCCACAATACCCTAATCGGCTTCGCTGGCCGATCTCATGATCACTTCCAGACAAGACACCCCTCAATAAGCCATTTCTCAATGCACACGGGGCTTACTGGTATGTCCTTGGTCATCAGAGTGGCTGCCGGTTTGCAACAAGGTTGGGCATTGTATCGAATATGATTATTGGCCTGGTCAAGTATCCCTGGTCATCGTTACACCCACATCTTTCCTGTGCTTATAATACTAAGATTTCAGTATATATAATCACAGGCGGGGGCTAGGGGAATATGGTCACAACATGAAATAGAGAAAAGTGTTTCCTTTTTAAAGAAATGCATGCATTTGCATTGTATAACTTGTGTTTGAACAGATATAAGAATTTATAGTACGCCGAGGTTGTTCAGGAGTTTCTTGACAAGAGGTCTAACTTCCTCCATGATAGACCTAAGCTGGTCTTCACTCCTGACCTCTGCTTCTTCCGCCACTGCGGTCAGATCCAGATCTGGGCTATGGCGAAGGCGAAGTCGGCAGAGGATGGCGGAGGCAGTTGATCGAACTTTCGATTTAATCGCCTCTTTTTGTGGTCTAGTATCTTCAAGAAGACACTCGAGGAGTGACTCTGGTTGGGTCGCAACTAGTGTGGT
The DNA here is from genome assembly GCA_019359835.1 of Pharus latifolius. NCBI lineage: Eukaryota > Viridiplantae > Streptophyta > Magnoliopsida > Poales > Poaceae > Pharus > Pharus latifolius. The sequence goes on along the minus strand of CM033322.1, from coordinate 42,556,029 downwards.
CCAGTCGCTAAGGCTGAGGTCGTCCACTGCGGTTTCGACCACATCAGCCCACAGTGGACCTGCCACCATCTTCAGTTTTTCGAAGATGTTCCCCTGAGCACTGCTGCAGGTAGAGATTGATGTGCTCAAATCTTTGTTCTCCCTGCGAACAGAATCAAGGGTCGCTTGGAGGGTAGTCTTCTCTTGATCGAGCCGGCTTATCTGGTCATCTCGCGCTATGACAAGAGGCCATTACGAACAATTCATACAAAGAAGTCAATTTACTCTAGACAAAGATATGCTTACAAGAGAGTTCTAATCGTAATTTCTTGAGTTCACTCTCCAGAAACGAGATGTGGGTAGCCACCTGGAATTCTTGATTTTCTCGGTCAACGAGGCTCCTCATTAGATAAGCATTTTCTCTGTGACAGAATGGATGGTTATCAAGATAAGGGCCTGCATTCGAATGGGTAAAGAAAAATCTCCCTTACCACTGCAGGCGACCTTTTTCCTCTTCTGTAGCTTCGAGGCCATCCATCATAGCCATTGACATGGTCGCCATGCGGGTTATTTCCTATGACAGGGAAGGGGATCAGTCTCAAAACATAGATGCTCTTATGCAAGCACAAAATCCATAAGGGGTGGCTGGAATGCCTCGACATACTCCCTGAATGAGAGCTTTCTTGGTTGAACCGCCTGGTTCACCTTATCTCCAGCAGGGACAGCGGATGTTCCGCCCCGCTGCCCTTTATTCTTGGCCAAGGCTGCAGAATCCAATACATCTGATTGGACTTCTGCAGAAGCCCTATCTATCATTGCCCGGACGACTTCTTGGGCCGAAGGGATGGAGCTTTGCTCCCCAGAGACCTCGGTCGTAGGGGAAGCCCCAACACTGGCCGAGGCTGCCGAAATTTCTATAATTTTCCCTTGGAACCCAAGGAAGATCCCTTACCTTATTCGGATTCCTTCCTACTTTTGGGATTTCGAAGAGGGTTCCCCAAGGAAAAGGGGACAGTTGTCATCTGTCCTGGTCTTCCTCTTCGTGAAGAGGACCCTGTCCATTTCTCCCTGTGTGCACCAAATCATGAACATGCGCATGAGGAATGAAAAAGACTGAGACTGGAATGATCCTTACTTGGGAAACCTCTTCGGTTGGTAGGGATACTGCCGTTGGACCAGGTGTCCCCTGGACCATAGGCATCAGGACTTCGTCTACGACCACGGAGCTGCTGACTGTTGCGGTGTGCTGCTCTATTGCCTCCGCCCCAGGTGTTGGGAGTGGAGTGCTTGCCGCTCCAGGGCTGGTCGAAATCATTTCGTGCCCTATAGAGGGAATGTATTCTTCCTCCTACATGAATACTACTCAGTTGACATTCACAAATGGGTAGTGACCATCAAAGCTGTCAAGGATCTTACAACAGTTATCCCCCCCGTCGGAGGGAGAGGTGTAGTCACTAGTACAGAAATGCAGTCTACTAACCCCTATATTCTATCGGTTATTAGCGAAACAGCACAAAACCGATAGAAAATGTGCCTCGCGGTCATAAAAGCCCGACGGATGTATTTTCCCTATCGGTTTCTAAGAAACTTACCGATAGAATAAATAGTATGATTTACTCTAGCGGTGATGAACATATTTGCCGTTAGAAGAGATGCATAAGTACTGACGGAAGAAGGTTGTGCGCCGATAGGACTGGTCGACTTCAACAACTAGACTTATTCTATCGCTACTGTATGAATATACCGACAGAGTATATTAAAAATTCCTATCGGCAATATGTAGTTCGCCGATAGAATAGTTGACCTTCTACAAATATTTTTATTCTATCGGTAATGGATTCTTTTACCGTTAGAATATATAGAAAATTGCTTACAACTGTTCATCTTCAAATAGTTTTATTCTATCGGTAATGAATGTTTATACCGGTAGAATATTGCAAAAATATCTTAGAACTGTTGGCCTTCTACAACTAGTAATATTCTATTGGCAATGTACGTACACACCGATAGAGTATGTACAAAAATTCCTATCGGTAATATTTATTGTGCCGATAGAACCATTCGGCTTCTACAAATGTTTTTATTACTAACGGTATTCTGTTTTCGTACCGATAGAAAATATATATTTGTATAAATACACGGGTATGTCTCTTTCATTCTCACAGTTTATCTGGGGCTCGTAGTCCGAACCCGTAAGCTCCATGGACGGCCGGCGCACCTCTACAGGGGACCGCTGCACCTCCGCACCTCCATCGACGCCCTCTAGACGTCGGCATCCCAAGGAAGGTACGTAAAATTTCTGCAATATTGTTAGATTATTCTAATCCGATTATGGCAATAATTCTGCTTTTTTTGTATCCTTCATTTTGATGTGTCTTCTTTTCAATATGATTATGATCTGTTCAGGTCCTTGGATGATGCTCGTGAGGGGCAACGTATTTCACGGTTCTTGTCGCGCCCCGCACAGGGTACCACGACTACTCCCGTGGAGACCTAGCTCGCTGCAGCTGGCCTCATACATACATACCACTGACTTCCCAGGATAAGTCAAGCACAGGAGTTCATTGCAGCAGAGTAACTTACAAAATATCATTGATAAACAGTATGGCCTGCTGGCCTGATACAACAAGAGTAATACAATGCCTTCACGGCACAAATGGTCTAATTAAAACAAAAAAACAACTACTCGGCGGAAGCTAGGCGAAACCCCCACAGTAGTAAGAAGTTGACAGCAGAACAGCACACTTCAGGGTTCTGGCAGAACTGGCTCTCTTCCTTCTGGATCCACGAAATCTTCCAAGCCTTCGTCTTGGTATTGTAGCACTCCATCTATTGTTGATAAGTTGCAAGGGTGAGCACTTACGTACTCAGCAAGTCATAGGTAAGAGTAGAGATACGTATAGTAGAGATGACATGATCCTATGCTATTGAGGGAAAAGAGGTGAGAGGGCTTTTCCATAAATACTTTTCTTCCAAGCTTTTCAAATCTCATGCTCATGGCAGCATTTCATATACTTAGGGCACAATCCACATGCCTCTTAGATATCACATGATCACTAAATTATGGTACTACCGCGACACGTCAACACATGACAGCCCACGGCAGCACCCCTTATCATGACAACACATGTCATTTGGGTAATCTTGACTTAACAAATTTTAATTTATAAAACAATACTTGTGTCACACCCCGTGGATTCAATCCACCGCGGCATACTCCTAAAACTCGGGAGCACGAAGTATTCGAATACATTTTTAACTCTGCAGAGGGGTACCTGATACCACCTAGAACGGGGCCTCGCAAGAGGATGAGGTCACAGTAGAAGGCGAGTATGTCGTTCTCTCCCAAGGGACTAGAGAGAAAAATATGCCTAACTAAATTTAAATCTGGAATGCAGAGGGAAGAAAATAGTCCAGCTCAATCTGCCTGATGCTGGATTCAGATTTCAAGTATTTCATTACTTCGGAACACGTCAACAGATAAACAGTAATTCAGAGTCAGTTCTCATTCATCTATGCAGTCACAACAGTTACCAAAATGCAACACAAGCAGTTCAAGAGGAGAAGCAGCAAAGTAGACAGTAAGTCAAAATCAAGCTCAAGCTGCGACTCAAATGCATTCAGCTCTTATTCCTATCAACTATTACAGTCCAACATCAGCAGAAACACAAACAGAATTCTTAAATGAAGACGAACAAACATGAACAGAGAGATCACCAAGGTCTACAACTCAGAGCAATTAACACACAACTGAATTGGAATTTACTCAAATGTCAAAATGCTCATTCACGATTAAACCCTGTTCTCATACAAGCATCACATAGTCACAAGCATCAGAGGAAAACAATAAGAGGGAAAAGAGGAGGATGAGAAGGTAAGATGTCACTGAAATGGTTGTCGAGGGAGAAGAGGATCGCCGGAGAGATGGAGGAAGGTGCCGGAGTCGATGAAGCCGTGGCCGTAGTCGCTGTGGTGGCGCTGTCGAAGTCGCGTGGCCGAGGTTGGTGAAGAAGCCGAAGACAGCAGACCTGCGACGGAGAAGATGATGTGGAGGCACGGCTCGAGGCCGGATCGGGCCGATGAGCGGCGCTGGATGGCGCAAGGACGGCGCGAGGACAAGCGCCGGCTTGGGCAGCGCCGGCTCGGGCCGATGGGGCGCGGCTCGGAGGCGGCGGCTGATCCCGGCGGCGCGCTGGAGTGGAGATCGGCCAGATCTGGGCCGAGGATGACCGGATCTAGAGCAGGCCCGGTGGCGGTGTGGCGCGAGGAAGACGGCCCGGCGAGGAACAGCGACAGGAGGCGAAGATCCGGCGCCTGGCGGGATGTGTGGATGGCTGTGGTGGAGCAGATCGGCGGCGGCGGCGTGTGGCGGCGACGCGGGATGGAGGGACGGCGTCAGGTGGTGGCGCGGCACCGAGGAACAGGGGAGGTGGTCCGGCGGCGCGGGATCGGCGAGATCCAGCCGAAGAAAGTCGTGGCGGCGCGCGATGGAGGCGCGGCGCGGAGGATGCGGCGCCGTTGTCGAGCGGCGCTGCAGATCCGTGGGCGGCGCGAGCTTGTGGCGATGGTTCTGGATCGGGCGGCGTGGCGCGGGATCGGATCCGGATCAGCGAGGCGGCGTCGGGTGGTGGCGGACGGCGGTATCACAGCTCAGGCGCGGCACGCAGCACCGTGGTGTATGGCCCGGCCACCACGGCGAGGTGGAAGGAGGTGTGGAGAGGGGCTTGAGGGAGGAAGAAGAAGCAGAAAAAAAAAAAAACAAAACCGGGCTCCAATTGGAAATGGCCGGCGGCTAGGGTTAAAACCCCCATTTGGCATTTTTACACCTAAGTCCCTGGGTTTTTCAGAAATTGCAGAAAGGACCTGGTTGCTAGGGTTTGGGGTTCCGGGCCCCCGGAGACTCCGATTTCGGTGCGGTCAGATCCTATGCGTTCGCGAGAATGCGCACTTTCATCAGGAATCGTCCGATGGCCAGATTAAGTCGAGGACGCGCATCCGCTAGCCAAAAATCCATCCAATCCTCGTCGACCTGCGATAAAAATTGGAAAAACAAGTAATCCGGTCGATTTGGCGACAAATCTGGAATAATCTAGACATATGCCGAGGTTAATGACTGATATGCGCAAAAATCATGGGGAAAATATACAGAAATATAAGACGAATCAAGTAAATATCATCCCCCCAAGCTTAATTCTTTGCTTGTCCTCAAGTAATGTGACAAGAAATAAATCCAAGGAGTCAAGCAAGCAAACAGATGTCATGAAAGAGTAAAATGCAGCGTATAGTAAGCTCGGCAAACTAAGATATGTATCAAGCGCTCAACCATCTAGTAATTACACTGAAATTGCAAGTAACTAGCTTAGTTCTAGACACGGAGGAAATAAGAATGCTTAATTCTACTCATACCACCTACATCCATACGTGTATATAGAAATTCAAAGTGAGCATAAACAATACACAAGCATCGAAGAACTACAGTCTCCATAAACATCAAATAAGCAGTTTCAACCTTATTAATTTTTGAGCGCTCTATTTGAAAAACAAAATCTGGTGCACATGTAAGTCTCTACCCTTCGACTTATTTAGGCGGATCTCTCCGTACTTCGCTCTAGGGTAGGTAGTCCACTAGAGTGTTTATAAACATGCTCATGAGTCAAAAAATGTAGCAGGAAGGCTTGTGCACTTATTAGATTTGAGAATGTGCAAATCATGCTTACATACCAAATACTCAGAGGAGCAACGAAGCAGAAGAGCTTTTATTCAAAAGAAAAGAAAATTCGGCAGTGTCTACAAGGTAGAAAACGAACAAATGCGACCTTATTAGCAAGAATTTTTTTTTTTTTTTTTTTTAAAAATCTGGTTTACACAAGTTAAATGATTGTTTAGGAGACTCATGTTCTAAACATGTGTGTAGAGATTAGGTTCACAATTGACATTTCAGTATACCAGATAGAATGCGGTAATAAAGATATTAATAAGCATTCAAATTTCCACAATATCCACAACAAAACTAAGCACAAGCAATTTTAGTACCATTAGAAGATGGTTAATCACAATTCAACCTATAATAGATTGTCGAGCTACTAAACCATGCTATAAAAAAAACTCAACACGACATGCAAGAGGCTCCAGAAGCCGAATGAGAACAATGAAACGCAAAATGAAAGCACATATAGTCATAACCACAACAATCACATATAAATACGAATCTGCACAAGTCTAGAATTTCCAGAAAATTTTGACAAGACCTTTTTAGATTTTTCTTGCAATCCAACCAACACAAATATACACAGATCATATCAAAACATAAACAAGCCCACAAGGCTGGATAGAGATCATTCACAACATAGGATAAACAATTACATACCACAGATCTCATACATAAGCACAAACTTGCACATAGAAGCTCAATTTTGAAAAATTTGACCCAGATTTTCAGATTTTCAGCACAACAAGAAATGCATTCCTCCCCCCCAAGCTTAAATGGTTGCATAGTCCACAATGCAACAACATGAGATGAACACATGGAGATGGGAACACAAAGTAAATTTCATGCATAAGGGTCATATGAGAGGTCCGCAATAGCTCACCGGGTGAAGGATGAAGACGATAACGCTACGATGAGCCATCCAAAGTATCCCAAATGTGCCAAGCCGCCATATGAGGATGATGCCCTGAAAGAACAACCAGAGAAGAGACTAAGAACAAGTCTATAAAAACAAGCAAAACAAAGTGAATGGGAAGGAAGAAAAGAGAAGGTGCTCGGGTTGCCTCCCGAGAAGCGCTCGTTTTAGGTCATGAGCTCGACCCTCTACAAATGCTTCATGTGGGCTCGTCGGGAGGAGGGGCGAGATCGGGACCAGGATCAACTCCGGGTCCACCCTCCTCGTCATCAAGTGATGGAATGGGCTCTCCAGCGATATAATGCTTGAGGCGCTGCCCATTCACCGTGAATAAACCTCCCTTGGGACTCTCTACCGTAATGGCCCCAGAAGGTAGGACATGCCTGATAACACAAGGGCCAAACCAGCGAGATCTGAACTTGCCTGGAAAGAGATGAAAACGTGAGTCGAAAACCAGAACAAGCTCACCGGGAGTGAAGTTGCGCCGTAGGATGCGCTGATCATGCCACCGCTTCGTCTTTTCCTTGTAGATGCGTGAGCTCTCATATGCATCAAGACGAATCTCATCGAGCTCGCACAACTGAAGCTTGCGGTAGGTACCAACGGCTCTAAGATCCATGTTGAGCTTTCGGATGGCCCAATGCGCTCTGTGCTCAAGCTCAACAGGAAGGTGACAAGATTTACCATATATCAAGCGAAAGGGAGTCATACCTAGGGGTGTCTTGTATGCCGTCCGATAGGCCCACAATGCATCAGGGAGCTTGTGTGACCAATCAGCTCGCGTACCAGACACAACCTTCTCGAGGATGCTCTTGATCTCCCTGTTCGAGACCTCAGCTAGTCCATTCGCCTGCGGATGATAAGGAGTAGTGACGTGGTGGCGATGGACTCCATACTTGGCGAGGAGGGCCTCGAACTGGCGGTTGGTGAAATGAGTACCACCATCGCTGATAATGATCCGAGGGACTCCAAACCTAGGGAAAATGATCTGTCGAAAAAGCTTACAAACAGATTTGGAGTCAGCTGTAACAGTGGGGATTGCCTCCACCCACTTGGACACATAGTCAACAGCAAGAAGTATATATTTGAAACCCTGGGATGAAGGCAATGGGCCCATATAATCGATACCCCAGACATCAAATAGCTCCACCTCAAGAATGCCACGCTGGGGCATCTCGTGTCGCCGAGAGATGTTGCCCGTGAGCTGGCATGCATCACAGGACCGCACGTACCTGTGTATGTCCTTGAACATGGAGGGCCAATAGAATCCAGCCTGGAGTACCTTAGCCTGCGTCTTGGCGGTGCTCGCGTGACCGCCATAGGAGGAAGAATGGCAATGGAATATCACGTCCTGGGTCTCCTCCTGAGGAAGGCAGCGTCGGACAATCCCGTCTGAACATAGGCGGTAGATGTATGGATCGTCCCAGAAGTACTGCTTCACGTCATGGATGAATTTCTTGCGCTGCTGCGAAGACAGACCAGGAGGGGCAACATGGCATACTAAGTAATTGACAATATCTGCGTACCATGGCGAGCCGGAGGGAGTATGGGTGATCTTCATGAGCTGGTCCCCAGGAAGTGAGTCATTGATCGGTAATGGGCTGCTCGAAGAATCCTGCAAAGGTAAATGGGATAGATGATCAGCAACTAAGTTCTCCGTACCTTTCTTGTCCCGAATCTCCACATCGAACTCCTGTAGCAGAAGGATCCATCTGATGAGCCTCGGCTTTGCGTCCTTCTTGCTAAGCAGGTACTTGATGGCTGCATGGTCAGTGTAAACAATACATCTAGAGCCAACAAGATAAGACCGAAATTTATCAAATGCGAATACAACCGCTAATAGCTCTTTCTCGATCGTGGTGTAGTTGATCTGGGCATCGTCGAGGGTACGGCTCGCGTAGTAGATAACATGAAGCTTGCCCTCATGACGCTGCCCTAGGACAGCTCCTACGGAATGATCACTCGCATCGCACATGAGCTCGAAGGGAAGGGTCCAATCGGGTGGTCGTACAATAGGAGCAGAAGTGAGCGCCTCCTTCAACCTACAAAATGCAGTCATGCAGGTTTCATCGAATGAGAAAGGTACCTCGGAGCATAAGAGATTAGTGAGTGGCTTCGCTATCTTGGAAAAGTCCTTGATGAAGCGACGATAGAAGCCGGCGTGTCCTAAGAAGCTCCGAATAGCCTTCACACTCGATGGAGGAGGAAGACGCTCAATTATCTCGACCTTGGCTCGATCAACCTCGATCCCTCGAGAAGAAATCATGTGTCCTAGTACAATGCCCTCGCTAACCATGAAGTGACATTTCTCCCAATTAAGGACGAGGTTCGCGGAGGAGCAGCGCCGCAATACCGGCTCAAGATTTGCTAGACAATCCTCAAATGTCAGTCCATAAACTGTAAAATCATCCATAAATACCTCCATGATGTGCTCAATGAGGTCGGAGAAGATGGACATGACACAACGCTGAAATGCTCCAGGGGCGTTGCACAATCCGAATGGCATCCGACGATATGCAAACGTACCATATGGGCAAGTGAATGTGGTCTTCTCCTGATCGTCCGGATGAATGGGGATCTGCAGAAAACCAGAATAGCCATCGAGATAACAATAATAGGAATGACGCGCTAACCTCTCAAGCATCTGGTCGATGAAGGGCAAAGGGAAATGATCCTTCCGAGTGGACTTGTTGAGTTTGCGATAGTCTATGCACATGCGCCAACCTGTGACGGTCCTCGTAGGGATCAAATCGCCTTTGTCGTTCTTGACGACAGTCATGCCGCCCTTCTTGGGCACCACCTGCATTGGACTCACCCACTGGCTGTCGGAGATGGGGTAAATGATGCCTGCATCCAGTAATTTCAATACCTCCTTTTTGACGACTTCCTGCATGTGTGGGTTAAGTCTGCGCTGATGCTCACGGGAGGGCACACTACCCTCCTCAAGCAAAATGCGATGCATACAAACAGAAGGGTCGATGCCCTTAATGTCATCAATCGAATATCCAATAACAGAACGATGACTGCGTAACACATCTAGTAAACGACCAACCTCATCAGCAGATAAATGGGAACTCACAATAACAGGATATGAGTCATCAGGATCGAGAAATGCATACTTGAGGTGGTCGGGAAGTGGCTTCAGCTCAAGTGAAGGAGCTGAAGCAGGTGTAGGATCAGGTACCAGAGGGAACTCTGGCTGTGGAGGCTCATCTGCGGCAGTGACGAACTCATCAGCAATCGATGTGGCCTCCAGATGGGACAGCTCCTCGGGTGTACTCACAACAGCCTCGTCGATGACATCCACCGTGAAACAATGATCAGGACAGGGAGGCAGGTGGGTGGGATGCCTCATATCAAATGTGACTTTCTCAGATCCAAACTCGAGACTCAGCCGCGCGTTCTTGACGTCGATGACAGCCCTGCTGTGGCGAGGAAAGGCCTGCCTAGAATGATGAATGGGCTGTCATCCTCTGTCTCCAGAACAACGATGTCTGCAGGGTAGGAGAACGAACACACAGTGACTGGTACATCATCCAAAATGCCAGTCGGTCGCCTGCTGGTGCGATCTGCTAGCTGAAGAGTCATAGCTGTGGGTCGTAGAGAGCGATGGATAATGCCTTGTAGACTGCCAAAGGCATGACACTGACACTGGAGCCCAAATCGCACAAAGCCTGGAAAGTCCCTGAGCAGATGGAGCAAGGGATGCAGAAGCTACCGGGATCGTCCAACTTAGGGGGCAGCTTATTCTGGATGAGTGCGCTACACCCCTTTGAGAGCTGGACAACCTCAGGCTCCTCAATCCTTCGCTTCTTCGTCAGGAGCTCCTTGAAGAACTTGGAATATGATGGCATGTTCAGGACTGCGTCGAGGAGCGGAACTGTGATCTGAACATCTTTCATCACCTCCAGAAACTTTGTGAACTGCTTCTCCTCCTCTACCTTGGCAAACTGTCCAGGAAACGGCATCGGTGGCTGAGGAATCAAAGGATCGGAGCCTCCTGGAGCAGTGGTCAGAGGGGCGGCCTGAGTAGCCGTGGCAGAACCATCCCGACGCATCGGTGGAATGTACAGTGGAGGCTGAACCGGCGTCGCATCAGTCATGGATCTGCCGCTCCTGGTGGTGATAGCTCGACAATGACCCCTCGGGTTCACTTCAGGCTGAGCAGGAAACTTGCCTGAAGATGTACTCGATGAGGGCAAAGATGCACTGAGGGTGTCCACTTTATCGCGAAGCTCGGAGAAGTCTTTTTTCAGCGACTGTAGCTCTTGCACCTCACTCCTCAGTGATTTATGGTCTGTCCGAAGTGCAATCATGTCGTCTGAATACTTTGCCAGGAAGGTCTCTTGGTTGGTCATGAGGGACGCGAACATAGCCTCGATCTTGGATGAAGACAGAGTGTGGTCCTGAGGCTGCTGACGCTGTCCGTACCTGGAAGCCTGAAAAGATGCACTAGCAGGGGTCGATGAGATATTGGGGTTGTTATATGTGAAATTCGGGTGATTGCGCCATCCAGAACTATAAGTGTTGGGAGGTGGTCCGCTCTTCTGAGCGAAGCTCACCTCACCACACTCTGGTGTGGAGGTCTTCCCCAGCTGACAGTCAGCGGGTGAATGGCCCTCAATCCCACAAATCTCACATATAAGCGCAACCGGAGGAGTAGCACGCATCGAACTAGCTAGCTGTGCAATGGATTGGTTGAAGGCTTGAGGAATCTGATTGACAGAGTGGGAGAGTGCATCTATTCTAGCATTCATAAAGTCAAAGGACTTGACCTCATGCATACCCGACCGGGATATATCTCTACCGCCTGACCACTGAAAGTGGTAGGATGCCATGCTCTCAATGAGTGCAAAAGCCTCATCCAGAGTCTTGTTCATGATCCCACCACCTGCAGCGGCATCGATAGATGCCCGGGTAGCAAAAGAAAGCCCTTTGTAGAAGATTTGCAGTACTAACCAGCGCTCCAAGCCGTGGTGCGGGCACGATCGGAGAAGCTTCTGGTACCGCTCCCATGCATGATAGAGGCTCTCACCATCCTGCTGAGAGAATCCAGTAATCTGCGCTCGTATCTCCGCCGATTTGGATGGCGGGAAGAATCTCTCCAGAAAAGCCTTCAGCAGCTGCTCCCATGCCATCTCTACACCTGAAGGCAAAGAGTGATACCAAGCACGTGCATCATCACGTAAAGAAAATGGAAATAAGCGAGTGCGAATGGCATCATCAGAAACGCCGTGATATTTCAAAGTGTTACAGTACTCAAGGAAGGTACGGATGTGCTCATTTGCGTCCTCCAGGAGTGATCCTGCAAAGCGAGACTGTTGTACCATCGTGATCAGAGCAGGCTTGATCTCAAAGTTGTTAGCCTGAATGGCTGGTTGAATTACGCCCGGAGCGGCTCCACGATCAACAGGGGCCCAGAGATCACGGAGAAGCTGTGGAGGCGGGTCACGGTCAGCCATATCTGTACTCTTTGCTCGTCGTCTCTCTCTCAAACGTCGTCGAAATGTACGCTCGATCTCCGGATCAAAGGGTGCAAGTGAATGGTCACTGGATGATCGTCGCATACATCAAGTGATGCTATAAGAGAGATGAGAGTCAGTAGTACAAGAACAGCGGTACAAGAAGAGTTAGTCGTCAGGTGTCAGTCCAACAAAAGAAAATAAATAGAGCAGAAAAAGAAAACAAAGCAAAAGAAATGAGAAAACCAAATAAAAAGAAAAAGCAAAAGAGAAGAAAAATATCAGTACCAATTTACCCGCAAGATATATCCACTTTCATGCCCTTCCTATCACAAGGATTGGACCCCTGACTCACTTCATACTGTGAGTGGCAAGGTGGAGATAACAAGAACTTTTGCCATGTTTCACACACAATTCACCCCAGACCCCGTGGTTTTCTTCACGCAAACCACAGTTGTGGCAGGGCTTCACAACCCCCACTAATTGGCGTCTTCCCCTCAGGGTCAGCGTGCATGATCACATCCTGTGATATGTGTTGGAGCGCACCCCGTGTTTAATCGTGAGTTTGTCATATAGGGGTTTCATGTGTGATCCACATACTACTTGTTCAGGCCTGTCTCATACCAGGCTTGCGGTCAGCACGTTAATCATGCCACTAGACGCACAACACAAGGTTCTAGGTCCTTATATGCCAGTGACCAGATCATACCACAACCATGCACCTTCAGTGCCTGCACATCCAGTGCAGCCAAGCACCTCCAGTGCTACCACCATTCCATACCAAAATACTGGTCACGGCTAGGGGTTTTATTTCATGAATATAAATATACATAATATATTAGTTCATGGCTCATTATTTGGTCAATTCACATTTAACAGGCATCAGCCTGATGCTGCCATTTCATAATTCAACTATTCTCAATCTTTCTCATGTAATATTATTATTTTATAATCAAGGCATGTTCTAGCAATTCATAAAATATAGGTTCAAGATGTTCAAGAATATGAGTTGCCTTCCGCGTCGTAAGAAACAGCAGTTGATGTCGGGTCTGCGACGAAGTCTTCGAACTCGGACTCTTGCTCTGAACAAGGATCAGACAAGCAAACAGGCATTACAATCAATCCTACTCTTACTATTCCACTATATGCGATAATGCAAGGAGAAACACTTAGGCGATACAAGATTAGGAAGCGATTAGGGTTAAACTATGGAAACCAAGGTTAAGATTAGTCGTCAAAGGTTTACAAGGTTCCAAAGGTTCCAAAATATCAGAATGATATCAAGGCTGCGGCTGGTTCGCTCAAAAACAGCGAACGTCTTTAGGTCGACATTCGGTTCAAGGCATCAACATAGGGTCGATGGATGATAGAGGGCTCAACTCAAGTTGTGACAGTAGAATAAAATGTAGATCACAACATCAGGAGTCTAAGGGACAAGGTTATGTTCAGTTTGCATACCCAGAAGGGGTCAAACTGGCCCAATGCCATTGGCTGACATAAGCTGACAAGGGCTGACAATGCCGAAGAATGGCATTGACATGGTTTGAATAGTTCCCAGTGGCCAAAATGAGTTTTGATTCAAGCATATGGTGCACAAGGTAGTGAGGCAACTATTTGACAAAGTATTTTCTGTTTTTCATGACCAGAGGTGGGTGAACAGGGCTAATGCCACTGACTCGCATAGTTTGACATAGAGTTGACATGGCCAGAAACTAGGGTTTGCCATAACTTTTGATCTAGGGCTCCAAATGATGCACCACTTTGTCTGGTAGTTAGACATTTGTAACAGGAACAAATGTCTCAACAGGATCTAGGGCAGGAGATGGCCGGAAAGTGATGAAAACCGGCAAAGAAGTTGACTGGCCTGGAGCACATGCAACATAAACAGTGCAGTAACTAGGGCATAGCTATATCTCACAATCTTGGCCGAATTGGAAGTCGTGATAGAAGACAAAGTTGCTCAGAATGGTCCAAAACATCTAAATGGCAAAGTGGTTTGAGCTGGAGTGGCTGGATTTGGAAGATACTGGCTGGAGAAAAGATGAACTCAAATCTGTTTTGGGCATTTCTGATTTAAAGTGATTGAACTCAATTCCTTACTTGAGTATGGTCCTCAGGGTACTAGAAATGCATTGGTGAAGTTAGATTAACAGATTGCTCAACAGAGAAGCTAAATCAGTAAGTACAAGTTCATGTTCATGGCTGGAAATTGGGGGTTTTTGTTTTACAACGAATTTGTTCAAACCAATAGCTCAGGGGTCTTAAGTGAGCTATTCTAAGAATCTTTCACTACTGGCTCGAAGATCAATTCGTTCTGGAATGAAGTTAATTGCTCGCCGGAGCTACTGGAGTAAAACTAAAATTGCCGGCTACTGAGGGTATTTAAACTAAATTCCAAGCTCGAGAAGCATGAGGGGGATGAGGGAAACTCACTGGGGGTGTTGGATTGAAGAAGGAAGCAGTGGTTGAAGCTAGCACCGAAGCTCCCTCTGCTGCTCACCGGGGAAGAAGAAGACACAGTGCTGCTGCTGGTTTTCTGGTGTTTTGGAGTGTGGTGAAGTTGGCTAAGTCCCAGGGGGTATAAATAGGCAAAGCTGGAGGTTCTCAACGGTTGGAAAAGCTCGGGGAGTTGTAGCCGGCAAGATGCGACTGGATTGGACTTCACGGAGAAGACAGGCGGCGACACGACTCGGTTCAGCGGCCGTGAGGGCTTTTGCAGGTGATGGGAAGGTGAACTGATGGCTGGCCGCAGCGAGTTCTCCACGTGGCTATGCTTTCCTGCTGGAGCCGTTGCCGGTGGCGTGCAAACGAGAGAAACCAGCTGGTCGCGATCCTCGCTGGAGAAGATCCACAGTGGCCAACGCCGAGCACACACGTGGCAGCAGGCGAAGCAAACAGCAGTGGCGCGCTCGTGGTCGAAGGGTCCCGTGCTCGTGCACTATTCCAGGTCGTGGTCGAAGTCCCAGGCGCTGGTCGAGGACAGCAGCTGGTCGGTTGCACTGTTCTGGTCGATCAGGGGCATAAGTGTGAGAGTTTTAGTTGAAATCTGGACTGATTTGTAAATATGGTTTTAAAGAGGTTTAATTTGGAATTTGATTTCATGGATGAGTATAATATTTCTATTAATACTCATTTAGCTTGAATCTGGAGAAAATTTGATAAGGTTTGAGGGATTTCACCTATTTCCGAAAATAGGGTAAAATAGATCTGGATTTTGTCAATCTCGAATTCTGGTAATTAGGGTGAGATTTTGAAGTTTAAACAGAAGGGAAATCTGTATCAAATAGTATTTGGGAGGTGTTCCCTGAAGAAATTCTGAGGTTGGAGTTGATTCGTGGATTTTAGCCTTTTCAGGCTTCCAGGTAAACAGAAAAGGACTTATTCGCAGTAAAATTTGGGCTAAACTGCGAAAAGTGTTTAGATGAAACAATCTGGTTGCCAACTTTTTGGAGTAAGTTGAGGGTAAACCTAGGAACATATTCCAAAAGATACATGAGTCTGGATAGGGTTAAACCATGATAACTCAGTTATCTGGGATCTGGGGTACTTAGGGTAAATCTGAATTTCCTGTTTTCGAAAACAGAAAGACACTTAGATACTGGGAGTTAGGGTTAGAACTCAATTTGGTTCCTGAAGACTTTTATCTTCAGAATAACTGGTAGGTTAAATCTGGATGGTCTGATCTTGATCTGGATCTAGAGAATAGATTTGGAGATTTTTAGGGTTTGGGAGAGATTAGGGTTCAGCTGATCTGGCTACTGCTGTAGGGATACATGCATGCAAGATTTTATGCAAAAACTTTTCACCCCCAAAACCAGGGTGTTACACTTCTTCATCGCAGTACGCTGCCTACGTTGGCTTGTTGGCGAAAGAAATGGTGAAGATCACCGTCGAGAGCTGGAAGGACGTGAAGGGCGAGATCTTGGTTGGCTCGGTCGAGAAGATGCTTAAGCCCGGCGTGTTTCTCAAATCAGGACCTATAGAAAGCATCTTACATTTTTTTGCATGCACCAGCTTGTGGCCAGATGCTTACCTGCTTGGAGAAGAAGAATTGTTGTTATTTGCACAGCCATTCTACACCATCACTACACAGAACAACATCTTGGAAGGTAGGTTCTTTTTGTTAATGGAGTTGAGTTGAGTTGAGTTGAGTTGATCGAGTTTGAGTCCGAGGAAATCACCAATACGTACAAATGTATGTCGACGGCAGTTCCATCTCCTCGGGCATCTTCGAACTAAACTCCTATGGTTAAGTCCAATGTGGTTCAGACATTTGCTGTTTTGGATGAATGGATTTGTGATGTATCAGGTCTAACTTGTAGTCGGTAGTCGCATTGTGGCAACCTGCAAAGGTTCCCTTTTATGTAAAATGCATGTATGGGCCACTGGGTCCTCGTCGTGATCTGTTGTTAATTTCAGACGTGGCTTTTGTAATATACATCGAATGTGTGAATTGTTGTATTTGTATATTGTTGTATATTTGTGTATCATGTATTGCTAATTGGGACATGAACTTGAATGTGCAGGGAGCATTTGTGTATTTAATTGTATTGGTAGGTAGGTGTGTATTTGTACTGCTATTTCAGACATGCACTTCAATTTGTGAACTGGCATGTGTATGTTTGTACCTGAATTTGTATTGGTGAACTGGCATGTGTATGTTTGTACCTGAATTTGTGAACTGGCATCTGTAATTTCTTTGGCAAGATGAAGTCCCAACTACCTACGAAAAGTAATTTTGTGTCTCCTAGTTAATCCACAAATTAGCATTTCTTGAAATATATTGCTTTATCTTCTAGTTAAGATCTGTTTGATGTAAGATCTGTTTGATGTTACATTGATATGATTCCTTGAATGTGAGAAATGGCATGTGCATGTTTGTCCCAGTTTGGTACCAGTACCTCCTCTAACGGTAAATACACATATTTACCGATAGGAAAACACATATATTTGTTCAGTCATGCATATTCTAACGGTAAATACACATATTTACCGATAGAAAGCACATATATTTGTTCAGTCATGCATATTCTAATGGTAAATATGTGTATTTACCGATAGAAAAAGACATATATTTGCTGAGTCATGCATAGTCTAACGGTAAATGCACATATTTACCGATAGAAAAACTAATGCTCGAGTGTCTTGCATCATCTAACGGTAAGTACACATATATACCGATAGAAAAACTCATGTGCGTGCTGTGTCATGCATGTTCTAACGGTAAGTACACATATTTACCGATAGGAAAACACATATATTTGCTCAGTAATGTATATTCTCTAACGGTATGTGTGTGTTTTTACCGATAGAATATGTGAGCGGCAAATTACCTAAGTTAGTCTGACGGTTATTTCATGTATTTACCGTTAGAAAAATGTCCATTATAAGGAAAACCCCACTCGACCATTGCTGAGCTGCTCTTTAATTTGTTCTGTTGCACTCTGTGTCCCTCTGTTTGTGACGAAAGTTCCAGCTACACTGCTAGGGTGATCAGCGCAGGGTGGAGGGAAGTTGATTGCGCCCCTCTCTTTAAGGTACGCTTAATCGTCGACACTTATCTCTCTCTCCCTCTAGATCTCCCTTCCTCTCTACTTGCAAGCTAGCTGTATTGTGTAGTTCCAAGTTTGTAGCTGTAAGCTTGGGAGCTTGGTAGCTGGAAATGCGTCATGTTTTAGGAGCTAACTAGCTTGTATTGTGTAGTTAGCTAGGTTAATTAGTGTTAATTTCGTCAGGCTAGGGTTCAACACATGTATCTGTTGTAAGAGGCTGTACATGTACATATACATAACTTAATCGGGCAGGTTTCATGCATGGCTTACTCGTTAAATTTTGTTAATTGTAGATGGACAGGAAATATTGGATGTATGGAATAAAACGTACTACTCTTGAATATTTGGATGGTGTGAATGAGTTTATTAAATTTGCTGAGCAACAAAAGGAGAGGAAGGGAGAGAAAAATATGCTCTGTCCTTGTACAGATTGTATGAACTTGAAGAGGTCTAGCAACTCTGATCAAATTAAGAGTCATTTGATTCGTCGTGGTTTTAACGCGCGATACACCCGTTGGATATGGCATGGCGAAGATCTTGAGGAAACAAGCACGACTACTACCAATCAGCACGACTCGGATGTGGATTGCAATAATATCGATGATCATCCCAATTTTGGTAATGTTCATTCCGATGTGCACGTAGATGATCATGATGATGACAATCTAGATGAGATGTTACGTGATGTAGAGGAAGATTACAACGAAAATGACTTCTGTGAATTTGAGAAACTGATTGCTGACTCTGAGAAGCCTCTGTTCCCTGGATGTGCAACATTTACAAAACTGTCTTCTGTGCTGAGATTATATAACTTGAAGGCAGGAAACGGTTGGAGTGATAAGAGTTTCACGGCACTATTAGATCTTCTAGCGGACATGCTTCCAGAGGGAAATGAGTTGCCAAGATCTACTTACCAAGCCAAAAAACTGTTGTGTCCGTTGGGAATGGAAATCGAAAGAATACACGCATGCCCAAATGATTGTGTGTTGTACCGTAACGAGTACTCCAGTTTGCATGTTTGTCCAAGATGCGGCGCATCGAGGTATACGCGTAGGGACCGGATTGACAGTGAACGTCACGAGGTAAGGAAAGGGCCCCTGGCAAAAACTGTGTGGTACTTGCCTGTGATACCTAGATTGAAGCGGCTGTTTGCATATCTGAAAGTCGCGAAGCACTTGCGTTGGCATGCTGAAGCCCGGAAACAAGACGGAAAACTGAGACACCCAGCTGATTCTATTCAACGGAGAAACATCAACAGAACATTTGCTGAGTTCGGCGGCGAACTTAGGAATGTAAGGTTCGGGCTGAGTACAGATGGTATGAACCCACATGGTAATATGAGCAGCCGGCACAGCACTTGGCCGGTTCTTTTATGCATCTACAATCTTCCTCCTTGGTTATGCATGAAGCGCAAGTACATCATGATGGCGTTACTAATCTCAGGACCCAGACAACCCGGAAATGATATTGACGTGTTTCTAGCGCCTTTAATCGAGGACTTACAGAAATTGTGGAGTGAGGGTGTGCAGGTGGGGGATGCATACAAGAAAGAGAATTTCATCTTGCGGGCCCTGATATTTTGCACCATAAATGATTTTCCTGCCTACGGCAATTTGTCGGGGTATAGTACGAAAGGAGCCAAGGCTTGCCCTATTTGCCTAGATGAAACTGAGAGCATGTGGCTGCGAAACTGCCGGAAAACAGTGTACATGGGTCACCGCAGGTTTCTTCCGGTGCATCACACGTACCGTAAGAAGAGGAAATCATTTAACGGGAAGCCTGAGAAGGGATCAGCTCCAGTGTTTCTGACCGGTAAGGAGATTTACTCACGCGTGAACGACATCAAAGTTGAGTTCGGTAAGCATTCTAAACCTCGAGAAAAAAATGTTTGGAAGAAGAGATCGATTCTCTGGGATCTACCGTACTGGGAGCACTTACAAGTTCGACATTGCATTGACGTCATGCATGTAGAGAAAAATGTCTGTGACAGTTTGATTGGTTTGTTGTTGAACATTCCGGGAAAGACAAAGGATGGTGTGAAAGCTCGTCGTGACATGGTGGAAATGGGGATAAGGACTGAGCTTGCACCTTTAGAGAATGGAAAGCGTACATACCTCCCCCCGGCCTGCTACACGTTGTCCAAGAGCGAAAAAACAGAACTCTGTCGGTGCCTGCACGGTGTTAAAGTTCCATGTGGGTACTCCGCGAACTTGAAAAAACTTGTGTCTATGAAGGACCTAAGACTGGTTGGCATGAAGTCCCACGACTGTCATGTCTTGAAGTCACAGATGCTTCCCATTGCTATCAGAGGCATTCTCCCAGTTAAAGTCAGAGAGACAATCACAAACCTATGTTATTTCTTCAACGCAATATCTTGCAAGGTAAGTACGTGCACTCGTACTATAAGTTCACTACCTCCATTTGTGGAGCTTAATTAGAAGATTTTTCTGATATGAATATTTGGCGCAACTGTGTCCTCGTAGGTAATTGATCCCGATGGACTGGACGCTTTGCAACGCGACGTGGTTACAACTCTTTGTCAGCTCGAGATGTATTTCCCTCCATCCTTTTTTGATGGTATGGTCCATCTGATTGTTCACCTTATCAGAGAAATTAAGTTTTGTGGACCCGTGTGCCTGCGCTACATGTATCCATTTGAGAGATTTATGGGTGTATTGAAGGGATACGTAAGGACTCGTCGTCGACCCGAGGGGAGTATCATGGAAGGTTATGCCGCAGAGGAGGTGATTGAATTTTGCACAGATTATATGGCCGGGGTTGACCCAATTGGTGTTCCTAGGTCCCGACACGAGGGTAGGCTTGAGGGAATTGGAACGATTGGATTCAAAGCTATCGTCCCCGCTCGTGATGTGTACGCAAAATCACATTTTTGGGTCTTACAACACATGACGGAGGTCGAGCCATACATACATGAGCACAAGGTAATGTTACGGTCACAGAATCCTTCGAAGTCAGACGTTTGGGTAAGCAGAGAACATAACAGGAAATTTGCTGAGTGGATCCAAGAAAGAGTCACGCGAGCTGCCGAGGGCTCCGTAAGTGAAACTGTGACATGGTTGGCTAGAGGCCCAAGATTCATTGTAGGGACTTGGCAGGGGTACGACATCAATGGGTATTCATTTTACACAAGAGCTCAAGACGTCAAGAGTAGCACGCAATGTAGCGGAGTGACATGGTTTGCTATTTCCGAGGATGCCAGGTCAGTAAGGGCGCTGAACTCATATTACGGTGTTATTGACGAAATATGGGAGCTCGATTACGGATTACTTAAGATTCCCCTGTTTCGATGCCAATTGGTCGAAATCCCTCGAGGTGTTCAAGTTGACAGTTACGGGTTTACTCTCGTCGATCTTGGTAGAGTCGGACACCAAGACGATCCATTCATACTTGCAAAGCAAGCCACACAGGTATTCTACATCGTTGACCCGGCCAATCCAAACTTGCATGTTGTCCTCCACAGCAAGAGACGTATTGTTGGGGTCGAAGATGTTGTCGACGAAGAGGAGTATAACCAATTTGATGAAATACCTCCATTTTTAGAGGACATTCAATCTATCCGTACTGAAGATATCGACGAAACAACGTATCTGCGAGATGACCACGAAGAAGGATTATGGGTTGAGAACCATTGATGATTAATTTCTATTTCAGGGATAAATGCCAAGCAAACAGCCCACAAGTTCTGCAGCAAGGTGAGGGACTTATCATTAATACATCAGGCAGTACATTTTTCTTTAGAATTTAATGATAAGCTAGTTCACAGCATTAATACATCTCAATTTTACTCCACAGCATGAGTTCTAACATGTACAGTACCTTTATCTTGTAAATATTTAATTCTTCCCTTCAAATAGCACTTGCAAAAATCTCATCGCAGCCTCTTCAAATTAAGTTCTGCAAAAATCCCTTTTTTCTGACGGTATTTTTTTATTTATACCGACAGAGAAGGACATCTTCTCTCAGGCACTTCAAAACGTTTTCTATCGGTATTGTTCTATTTTACCGTTAGAATAAATTCGTTAGTCTCACGGTATTTGTTGTCTGACGGTTTTTTCCTGTTTTTACCTATAGAAGAAGACTCTGCCGCTTTGAATTCTCAAACGTGTCGCCATGCGTCGCCTTGGAAACTCTATAAGTACCTCGCCATGCGTCGCGGTATTTTGTTGTTTTTCTTATTCTCGAACGGTTGGACTCCTCATCTTCTCTTTCACAATGGCAACCTCCATGGGATCGTCATCCACGCCCTCCCCGGTAAGAACTCTAAATCTCCTCGGTTTACCCCTGTATTGTTAATCCATGTTCAGTTCATTCTTGACCTGTTGATTTGCACAGGGAATGGTAGCCGTGGAAGACACTGCCAAAGTGAAGGCTGACCTGAGGGCCCTCCAGGAGGAGCACAAGCTCCTTACAGACAAGCACACTCAGCTACGGCTTGACCTTGACGATCTCTTCCAGTGCATTAAGCGCATGAAGATGGATGGTGACAATGCTAGGGCGAGGACGAGGCGTCTTCGCGAGGAGAAGAAAGCCGCGGATATGACCATCGCTGGCTGTGGTTTGACTATGAAGGATACCATAGCGAAGCTGAGGGAGGTCGCAGGCCTTCTCGACGCGGTAGTAGTTGATCCTAGGGACAACTTGTCGCTAGAGGAGTCCTGCGTCCTGGCTGCAAGTCTAACTGACTCTATTCTACATGCAGCCAGGGCTAAGACCACCCCTTGACCTAGCATCTTGGGTTTTATTTTTTTTTGTAGGTGATAAAACAACAATGAATGAACAATTTCTTTTTATGTCAATTTTCCAATTTTCCGGCTATCTTCCCTCTTTCTTTAACATTCGGCAGCTTTCAACCACGGTCTGTTTGATGTTAAATTGTGTACCTTTTCATTACTCTGACGGTATTTTGTTGTTTTTACCGATAGAAAAAGGGCACACAATACTATAATCTCAAGCACTTAATCAAAAAAATTTTCTGGGGAAAATTGGGCTCACGGGATTTTTTTGTTTATACCGATAGAAAAGGGCACCTTTTCATTACTCTCACGGTATTTTGTTGTTTTTACCGATAGAAAAATGGCACCCAATACTATAATCTCAAGCACTTTAAAAAAATTTTCTGTGGAAAATTGGTCTCATGGGATTTTATTGTTTATACCGATAGAAAAATGCATCCACTAATTCAAATATTTTTCAGGGAAATTTACTTTTTCTATCGGTATTATTTTGTTGTTTCGATAGAAAATTACATAAGTCTAACGGTATCATTTTGTTATACCGATAGAAAAGTTCCTCCGCTACTTTATTACTCGTACACGGCCCTTTAGTTTCCCTCCACTCGAACAGTTCCACCTTAGAGCACTGCGTCTCTTCGAGAGCGAAGAAAACCCCAACCTCCACCGTGACCACTCACTTCCTCTCTCCCACACGACGATCGCCGGCTGGACACTGGTTCGTCACTGCCACCGGTTCTTATTTTCGTCCTTCGCCGGCCGCTGCTGCGTCTACACCGCCTCTCCATCACCAGAACTGATCACCGCCGTAAATACCCTAATTCGTCGTTCTATTTCCAGCATCTTCTTTATTTGATCCTAGTGTTTTGCACATACTAATTCTTCGAGTTTTGCAATTACACTAGGGTTCCCTATTGTGTTGGCTTATGTACATTCCGCAGGCAATGTTGATTTTAATTAGGGTTTACATAATATGTTCCAGTGCTGTAATGAACCTGTTTTGAGATTTTAACTTCTCTATACTGCTGTATCTGTGATCAATTGTATCCAACTGCCATGTAATGCAGATTATATGTTGGAGGTGTTCTTACACATATTCTATCTGCAGCTCATGTGTTTACCGATAGAAAATTTTTCTGCACAAGTAGTAAAACTTAATTTGGATCTGGAAGGACATGAGCCATGCAATGTACTAGTTTGGTTGGGAATTTTTACTCACTTCGTATGAATATATGGCAATGTGGATGGGTCTTCGATGTATATGTTTCAAATGCCTATATACATGACTTTTCCCAACCTAATAGCTGTGAAGTCCTGATGACTCACATACAGGCTAGGCTAAAGATTATGCACAGTGGCACTTAGATGCTTGTGTGCATATTTACATGTGAAATAATAATGCTGGCCCATGAATATTAGTGTAGCAAATCATCAAGAATGTTATGTGATGACAGTGAATGGTGGCTTGTCAACAAAATTCCATATGTAGAGAACATTGTTATGTTCTATCGGTATCTCACGTGTTTGCCGATAGAAAAATTGTCTTGTGTGGAGGTAATTGTTATGGTCTATCGGCAGCTCATGTGTTTACCGATAGAAAATATTTCTGAAGAGTTCAGTAAGTAATTTATGCATGTCTTTCTTTTTGTATTATTTTCCCTTTTGCCGCCCTAGTTAGTCTCCAGTCCTGGGCTGAGTTATGGAACTCCAAGGCGAATTAATTGCCATATATATGGTTTGTTGAAGGTTTTGTAGGGGAAGACATGTCGTCGTCTTCATCGGATGGTACTAGTGGTTCGACTAGGGCCAACCCCATCGTAACTACTGAAGATGGGGCTGTTACATCCCAGCGCAAGAGGGTGGGGCGAGGCGCGACGACGTTGGGGCGTTTGGCCAAACGCACGGATCTTTCTTGTGAGTTCAACCAATTTGGGAGGCCGATTGGAAAGAATGCTGGGAGGTACGCGGCCTACGTTGGGCTGTTGGCGAAAGAAAGGGTGAAGATCACCGTCCAGAGCTGGAAGGACGTGACGGCGGACGAGAGGGATAGGTTGTGGGCGGAAGTGAAGGTTAAATGAACTGAAATCGCTGAACTCTTTCGTAATCACGTTCTCTTGGCTTATACTAAAGTTTAACTAACTCGTGATTAATTGTATGCATTTTTCGGAAACAGGCTAAGTGGAACATCCCCGACGATACACCTAGGACTGCCTGCTTGAAGGACATGAACGGAACATGGAAAACCTTTAAGAGCTGGCTCGTCAATAACTTCCTCGCTGCGGGGAAATTTCCTTGCGAGAAGTACCCCTTCATATCGGAGGAGGTATGGGAGGAATTCACCAAGCAGAAGGGGACTGAGGAGTTGAAGGCCCTTAGCGAGAAGAATTGGGCGATCCAGAAGAGGAACGACCACCCGCATCGGCTCGGATCCCGGGGCTATGCGGGGAAGGAGGAACAGTGGAAGAAGGAAGACGAACAAAATCCTGTCATTGACACCCCTGAGTTGCCGCTCTCCGAGATCTGGGATGAGAGGTGCAAGGGATGGTGGAGGGGGAGGGGGTCCGTGTCATCCACGGGGTCTGTGCAGTTCGCAACCCCTGGGGACGCCGACGTTGTGAGGCGAATGGTAAGTTGGCCAACCTCGTAAACTGTGTGTGCACAAGTGTATATAAGGCAATTTGTCTCACAAGGTACCTTCAAATGTAACAGATCTCTTTTGAGAAGGAGGCAGCAGAGGGATTGTTTACCCCGCAGAGGTAGAACGACATCCTCACCCGGGCTCTAGGAAATAAGGAGCATCCCGGGCGGACACTGGCCGTGGGAGCCAATGTGTCGTGGAAGGCCGGTTTCGTAGATCCGGCTCCACCGAGGAAGAAGGCCCGCACCTGGAAGGAAAAGGAAGCTGACCTCTCCGATAAGATACGGGCCGAGGTACGGGAGGAGATACGGGCGGAGATGCGAGCTGAGATACGGGCTGAGGTACAGTCTGAGGTGCAGACCGAGGTTGCACAAATGAGGGAAGAGTTTGCACGGTTGAGAGAAGCATTGCTGGCCAAGAGTGCAGATGCGGATCCCCAGGACGACGGTACCCCGCGGGGTCGGATAAGCAGTTGCGCTTCGAAGGTACTCGCGGATCCAGTGGATCTACTTGAGGTACTGCAAGCCTTCATCTGTGCACTTAAGTTGATGCAAGCCTTCATCTGTGCACTTAATTGTTACAAATTTGCAGGGGCCGGAGGGCTGCATCCTACAGAATCACGTAGGCGCCGGGCGGGAAGTGGTTGGACACGGCTTCGTATATCCGTCTGGGCCGGATGTCCGGGTCCACTGTGTACCTCTGCGGTTGGGTTTCGCAGAGGTACAGGTGGACATGGCCATGCCGGGCTACAACGATTCTCCGTTGCCAGTCCCAACAGAGGAACTGCAGACACTTGCTGAGGCAGTGGGCTCCTACGTACAGTGGCCTAAGAAGTGTCTTGTAATACAACCGGTAAATCCTACACATTTTAGATTACATCCTACTCAGTACACTCAACTTGCATAATCTAACATACGTGCTCATTAATTGAAGTGGCCTGCCACGGGGCTACCAGGGGACTGCGCCCCCAGCTCGGGGCATGAGGGCCGATCTCGTGCGAACCTGGACACATCAAAGACGGCCTCGACCCCACCCAGCGCATCCACGCCTCCACCTCGGAAGAAAGCCGCCATCACCTCGCCCTTGCCTTCGAAGGTACGCGCTCAGTCCCCGGCAAAAGGCAAGGGCGGCAAAGGCAAGGGCAAAGGGCGACAGGGACTGCCGCGGACGTTCACGAATGCGCTCCCACTCATGTCGGAGGCATCTTTGCGGAAATTGGATCGATCAACCAGAGACCTCCACGACTGGTACCTACATCGAGCTCGGCGCAGCCTGAACTTCTTAGTTCCCTACAGGCCTGGGCAGTTCCACCGTGAGCCCGAGACTATATCCGTGGCACACGAGGATCTGTTCGACCTCTACAACTGGCGGGAGCTCGATATGTCCATCATACGGACTGGAGTCCTGTGAGTTTGCTGATGCTATGTATTGCTGTTTTCTAACTCTGTTTGCTAACTCTGCATTAATCTTGCAGTTCATTTGAATACTGAGTAACCTTCTGTGAAATTAATATTAATCTCGTCCTTCGCATGCAGGTGCATGTACAGGCTAGCATCGGAGGCTGCGTGTGACAAGGTGGGTTTCCTCGACCCAGAGAAAATAAGCCTCACGATGCTAGAGCAGGACGCCGCGCACGCTGAGCAGTACATATCCAGCGCGCTGATGGCGCAGCAGGACATGGACTTCATTCTGGTGCCGTACCACCAAAGGTTAGTGCATTTCATACTAATTTAACTCAATCTTGTATGTTACACCTGCGATGTACTTTGAGCTAGCGGTCCTCTTTTACGTACAATGCAGGGGCCACTGGATCCTCATCGTGATCTGTCCGCCGAGGAACGAGGTGTACTACCTCGATTCGATGCGTGACAGATTATCGATGGAATATGTGCTCAAGGGGAATATGGAGGCGTAAGTAACTTATATGTTTGATTTAAATTTTGACCTCACTAGCTAATGATAATACATTAACTGGCAATACTAACTGAAATGCAGGGCTTTTGATAAATATGTGTCCGCTGGAGGGAGGCATGCCGCACCGCAGGGCTCCGTACTAGCTTGGAAAGAATATGAGGTACTCACGAGACTTTTTGTTTATGCTTAATTAGTTTATGGAAACAATATATAGCTAACATGTCTTCGCATATGCAATTATCTCAGTGCCATCAGCAGCCGCAATCGTGGGAATGCGGGTTTTATGTGCTGCGCTACATGTACGACCTAGTGCGGACAAACTTTTCCCGATTCCCCCAGGTAAGCATCGATAGCTAACTCAAATTTCAAAAATGGGTGTCACATTCTAAATTAGGATCGAAGTTAGTTACTCAGTATGCACACATGCTTGCAGATCGCCATGTCGAAAGACCAATATGAAAATGCAAAGATTATATATCTTCGACAAATCTGGGCACAATATGTCATGGAGGAAGTAGCGCCCAACCATCCAGCATGACAATTTTCTCCTTTTCGTGTACTCTGCATAGACTGTTTATATACATGTGAATAAATATATATATGTGAATAAATGTCCACATTGGATTGCAATCTGTATTTGTCCATACATATGTGAATAAATGTGAATAACTGCCTAATGTGTCAATTTGTTCTGTGAATTTACCTTGCATCTGTACTGTATTGTGTATCCAATCTATACTGTATTGAATCTGTACTGTATATGTGAATGTACTGTATTGTGAATGCAAATAAAGTACTGTATATGTGAATGCTCTATCGGTAAATTCATCAATAACCGAGAGACTACTGTACTTTTTTCTATCGGTACAATCAAAATTAACCGTTAGAAGAGTGTGACCTTTCCTGCCGGTGAACTCATACATATCCGATAGAGTACTAAGCTTTTTTCTGTCGGTAATATTGTAATTAACCGTTAGAATAGTGGTACTTTTCCAACCGCTGACGACGAGTTTTCTATCGGTAAACTTGTAAGATGCCGATAGAATAGTATGATTTTTTCTGTCGGTAAACTTGTAATTAACCGTTAGAATAGTGGTACTTTTCAAACCGCTAGCGACGAGTTTTCTATCGGTAAACTTGTAAGATGCCGATAGAATAGTATGATTTTTTTTGTCGGTAATCTTGTAATTAACCGTTAGAATAGTGGTACTTTCCCTGCCGCTGGACGTAAGACTACGACGGGTTTTCTATCGGTAGATTCATAATATGCCGATAGAATAGTGAACTTCTTCTGTCGGTTATTTACCGATAGAAAATGTCCAGTCTTGTTCTATCGTGTCTATCTCTATCGGTACAAAAACCGATAGTAGAAGGGTGCTTTTTACCGATAGAAGACTGCATTTATGTACTAGTGAGTGAGCCCTGAAGCTTCTAGGGCTTCAGGTAGTAATACTTCACCCACAACCACAGGATCATCAGTGGCCGCGAGGCCCGCTTTGGCCGTTCCAGGTTTTGCGGGCGAAGGCAAGATGTCGCTGGACAGGGAGGCAATTGTTTTCCTCTTGCGGCGGATCAGAGGAACATCATCTTCTTCCTCCTCAAATAATTAGAACTTGAGATGGTAACTTGAACCAAGAATTCCAGAAGAGATTTACCTTCTGTGAATCCTGGTCAAACTCAAGTGCCACTTCTTCTTCATCACTTTCAATCTGAATAATGTTTTGATCTGCCATTGAGAAGTGTACAAGAAAGAAGGAAAGGTGCCTTTGGAAAAGACTTAGTCGGGAAGTAATTTGTGAAGTTCTAAAGTTAAGAGGCTTCGGTATTTATAGCCCTCAGAGTGACGGTTCATTTTCTGAAGGCATCGAGCTTTTAAAACATTTACAATTTTTACCTCGGGTTAAAAGATAGTTCTACGGCGTCATAATTACCTGTCAAATATTGCCCAAAGTCCATCTTGGGAAATAAACCGCCATACTTAGTGCGCCACTAAGTGGTGGATTTGAAGCGTCGGGTTACGTATCCAATGAAAGTCATAAAATTTGAAGTAAACATGTCCCTTCGTTCTCTTCAAATTTGGGGGCTAGCTGACGAGGATTGATACCCGAGCTAGTTCAAATAAATACATGACTGGTTCAAGATAGATTCGAATTAGGTGAGTGTCCGTTGATGCGAACTCAAGTTGCTCCGAGAAGCGCGGGCATATAATCGCAGGCTTTACGCGATCAGACCGTAGACAGTTCGCGGTCAGGAGTTTGTAGGCGATACGCGGACAGAAGATCACAGATAGTGCGCTGTCAGATGATTACAAGCAATGCGCGGTCAGGACACCTTCGACCAGGTGATGTGGGATTGCTCAGTCCCTACCACAGGGATATCCCGAGTATCCCGAAGATTCTTCCACGTATAAAGACAACCGTCAGGAGGTTAATACGTGCAATTATTCCTTAATAACATGTGTTAAACCTGCGTGGAGATTAAGAGCAGTTATCAAAACTGCACCCGAGCAACTGTTCGATGCCGTTATTCCTTGGCAACCTTTGGACCAATATAAGAGGGTAAGCCAATGCATCAAACGAGAGAGATTGGGGTATCGAAGGATCGAGAGATCAGAAGATCAACAGAAGACATTAGACTAAGTTAGTTAGCTTTCATAAGCCTCATGAGCATTGTCTTGTATAAACACACAGGAAAGATCTTCGCCTGTGAAGATCCTTTCCATAGTTTTGTAACTCTTTTCTCTTACACATAGTAAATCCTAACAGGATGTAGGGCTATTACTCCCACCATCGAGGGCCCGAACCTGTATAAATCTCTCTGTGCTTCAGTTACCATTGATTCATCATCACTTCCTGGAAGGACACCCTGAAAGGTCTCACAATCTATAAATTTTGCATAAGTTCGAGTAAGGACCCCGAGTCCGAATCGTCGACAGTACGCAAGTATTTCTTTTTATTTTTTGTTTTCTTTTTTTTCTTTTTGTCTTTCTTTTCAGGTTTTCACTTGCGACACTTTGGATTGCACCGTTGGAGTTGTGTGGACCACAACATACTCTTTCACTACGTCATCTTCAACAACATCTATCTTCTTGAACCACGACTGCAAATGGTAATTTGTATCTCTTTCTATACATTGAGGACAATGTCTGATTTAGCTTGGGGGGTGTTCACTTAACCGTTTTCTTAGTATGATTTGGCTTCAAGGATGTTCATTTAACCATTTGCTTAGTCTTCATCGAATCATCATTCCACCACATATATTCCATCAAAAATAAAAAAAGAGATTTATCACTTCTAATGCCTGGTTTTGAAGATGATCTTTAATCAATTAGATGATTATTCTATCACATCTTTGCATATGATCCATTGAACTTAGCTCTTTTAAATATTTCCATTGTTGATGTCAGTTTTTATCTTAAATTGACCATCAATGTTTGAACTTATCTATTAAATTGTACTTAACTTCTTCCAAATTGAAGATTTCTAATAAAACCATTTTTTAGAATTAATTCTCTTATGTCACTTTTCATGCCTAGATTGCTAATTTCCCTTCTCTTTAAAAATAAAAAAATATGTAATAGTAAAGTATAATCGACCCATTGGGGGAGGCGGTGGTGAATCGTCGACCAGCTGGGGAATGGAAGATTTACTTAACTTATGAACACACAAAAAAAATATTTTCAGTAAAACGGTTGCTTAAGATGCAATTTTGTCTAGTCACGTGTAACGTATATACGATCCACTGGGGGGTAGTGCTGAATCGTCGACCAGCTGGTGAAGGGAAGGTATACAGAGTATTGAGGTTGCTTACAAGGGCTCGAAAAACTGACAAAACTGCCTTTCTATAAGTGCACTTAAGTAAGCGTCTTCAGTTGTGTCTCCTCTAGCTGCGACGGAATGATCCAGTAAAAACATTCTGGCCAAGAGCACAAAAAGTTGAAGAAGAAAAATTTAAAAAAAGTGCATACAAAATAATAAAAAATAAAAAATAAAGAATAAGTGTTTTAATTTTTCTCTAAAAAGGGCAATTTAGTAACTTTGTATAAATTGTAGCATAACGAGTGTTTTCTTTGTATGGTTTATTCTAAATCCCATATTAAAGAAGATTGTTAAGACTGTTTAATTGATTAAGTTCTCTGTTTTCTAAGGTGGAAATTTAATAATCTTAATATATGCTTTTGGAAGATTTAAATTGCTTAGATCATTAGCCTCATATGCATAGATGTGATGAGAATTTTCAGAAGATTGTTTATAGAAAATCAGATAAAACAAGGCATCTCAATTTTTGGAAAATCATTCAAATTCTTTGCTTGAGGACAAGCAAAATGCTAACTTGGGGGTATTTCATTAGCACTTATTTGGTAGGCATTTTTACCCTAGGTTTAGGATTGAAAACGAGCAAAATCATGCTTAAAACTCCTTTGATGCGATATTTTATGTGTAAAATTTGATTATTTTCACAAATTGCTTTCACAGTTGTGTTCCTCATGTTTTAGGGATCAAACCCACCAAATTTGGGAAGAATTCGACCACATTTGAGCCTCACATGACCAAGAAACCCAACTGGACAAGCCAAAAGGCCTGGTCGAGTACTCCACGATTGATACTCCTGGTCAAAGTCGAATTGGCGTGTAAAAGTCCTTTTCTGTACACATCTGGGCGAAAAAGACTCCTACTCAAAAAGGAAACCTGGTCGAATACAACGTAGCCGAAATTCAGTTTCAGTTACGACACGTGTCTAGCCGGAATTGAGCCACGTGTCCTAGTCGTGTGTGGCCGTGATTGTGCCACATGTCCTAGTCGTGTTCGAATTGGATTCCTTGGCTTTTTACTGGTCGGTTTTGGTTGTATTTGATCAAAACTAGTTGTTTTGAGCCGGGTTTGACCAGGACTTGTTGTATTTGGGCCGTTTTGATGCGGGTTTTTGACCAGAACTTGTCGAATTTGGTTGGTTTTAGCCAGATTTGGTCGGTTTTAGTCTTATTTGATTAGAATTGGTCAAATCTAGTCGGTTCTGACTCAGATTTATCCGTTCTCACATCGTTTGATGTCAGACTTCGTCATTTGCAAATCAAGGAGTTGTTTTTGGGCACATTTATCGATGTGCTATAAATAGAGAAGCTTTGGGCTCAAGTACTCATCTCTTTTCTTAGGTTTAGAAGCCATTAGGGCTTAGTTTTAGCTTTGTTTTCGTTTAGTAGTGCCCCCTCTATTTTTATTGCTGTTGTAAGCTGGCAAGGATGATAGCTTCAATTTCCAAGCAATCAAGTGAGTTTTTATTTAATTGTTATTCTTATTTCTGTATTATTATGGTTTTTAGTGAGTATATCCCCTCTAGGTTTAAGGATGAGCTAATCTGGAAGTCGTGATTCTCTCTTAGTCTTTATTTCAAGTTTTGGAGTAATTTCCTTATGTTTTCTTCCTCCAAACCCTAAATCCTTGTTTCGGCAACAAACATAACAGTTGAGTCTTAACAAGAATTTAGGAGAGTTCTTGAGTCCTTACTACCTTGACTCGGGATCCTAAACAGGAGAGAGGCTCTAGCCAAACGTGACAGGGGAAGCGATCCTCTGACTGTTAACCCAGCGCCCCGAACTGGAAACTTAATTTGTCTTGGAAAATAATTGAAATTAACTTACAATCCTCAGACATTGGATAGAATTATGCAGGATGGTTATGGAACTCTCGAAACCCTAGATTTTCATTGCAACTTGCAAACCCTAAATTGATAGCTTAGTTGTAGAAAAATACACCCCAACTCATTTAGACTTAATCAATGATCCATTAAGCTTGAAAGACGAATACGCTTATTCCTCGTGGATTTCGACCCTCAAGTGCTCAACGTTCAACTGCTCACTTGCGGTTTATTATTTTACACATCGTGCTCGACCGTTTTGGGTGCAATCAATTACACCTATATGTGAACTATGTGACATACAAGGCTACTATGGCCATGAATGCCAATTTAACCCATCCATGGAGCAGGCAAACGCCTTTCAAGGTATGCAATAACGAAGGTAATGCTTTTCCTAATTCGTATAACTTTGGATGGCGCAAAAATCAAAATTTTGCATGGTCAGGACAAAATTAGCAACCCAACACCAATAACAAAATTTTGGACAGCAGCAACTACATCAACAAAATCTCCAATATCAAGCTCAAAGGCTGCCGTTCCAACGACAAAATCAGCAACCTTATCGACCGCCAAACCAATGACAAACCGAGTAGTCAAACATGGAGCACATGCTAGAGAACTTTCTAGCAAATCAATAGAAAGAGAAGACATCCATGATCCAAAAGATAGACTCCATATCAACTCATGTCCACATGCTCGAGACTCAAATCGCACAATTGGCGAATCTTGCACTGAAAAACGATAACCCTCTTCTTCTCAACCTATTAATCCTCGCAACACTGAACAAATTATTTCCATAGCTTGTTCTAACCCTCTTGTTTCTAATGCAGTGATCTTAAGGAGTGGAACAAAGCTACCAGAACGAGCACCACCAACTGAACCTACGCCAGCAAAAGAAATCGAGGAGATACCATTACCACTGGCAAAGGATGATGACAAGGAAGCCGAACTAAAAGAAAAGAAAAGTGGAGAAAATCAGGCAACACGTATTTATAATCCAACTCCACCTTTCTCGAGAAGGTACGTAAAAGCGAAACTCGATAAGCAATTTGAAAAATTTGTGGAAATCTTGAAAAAGCTTAATGTGACTGTGCCTTTTACTGATTTAGTAACTCAAATGCCTTCTTATGGAAAATTATTGAAAGACATTCTTACTAAAAAGAGGGATTTGAGTGAATTTCAAACTGTTGCTTTGACCGATAATTGTAGTGCTTTGATTCAGAACAGGATGCCGGCAAAGCTTTGGGATCAAGGGAGCTTCTCCATCCCTTGCAACATAGGTACGGTACACATAAATCGAGTTCTTTGTGATCTAGGCGCAGGCTTTAGTGTGATACCTCTCACCATTGCACAATGTTTGAGCATGGGTGCAATCAAACCTACCCGCATGGTTCTACAACTTGCCGATCGTTCAGTAAAGCATCTGAAAGGAATCTTGGAAGATGTTGACGGGGATTGTTACTCGAGTTAAATCACCCATGTCTTTTCAAGGTCTCGCATATTTTTCCATGGTTGTGCATATCGTTCCATGGTTGCACATACCTTTCTATGGTCGCAAGAAACCACAGAAAGGGATTTAAACTACCTGTTACTACTTTCCCATGGTCGCATAAGACCAAGGAAAGAGATAATGTGATAATCCAAGGATATTCTGGACATAACCCATTGAGGATGTTTACCCATAATTTTAACAACTACAAAATTCTATAATCTCGACGCTTATTGTTGCAGAGTCCATGGTCCCATATTATACCTGCAAGTATTATGGCCGTGGAACCATTTTCCCACAATCATACCATGTTGCAGAGACAAAACTAGATACCAATACATGGTCGCAGTCTGTACGCGACCATAGTATTGAAGACTTAAACTATGATCTGGGGATCATATAGCCAAGTGACCATTCACAATAACCGTTCCTTGTTCCTTATGATTTTTCCTGGAATAATCATAAACCCCTGACAAGATAACCATCAAAGAAGATAAAGATGGATGTGCAGTTTCTATAATCGCATGTGATAAAATTGACAAACAGTAACCAACCATAACCTACAGCAACCACTATGCAGCAGTTGTAGACTATCGCCAGGCGTCTCTCCAATGAAGCAACTGACGTCCCTTCGACAAGTATAAAAAGACCTTTTGGGGAAGAGTACAAGGACAAGAAACAAGGCAATAGAGAACTAGACAATACATTCTCTTTGTAATTCTTTACATTCATAGTGAAAAACCAACAGGAGTAGGGTTATTACTCAAGATTTGAGGGTCCGAACTTGTATAAATCTCTATGTCATTGGATCCTTAGATACTATGATTTATTTGGTGATTGTCCAGATTGTCTCCCTACTAAACTAACTAAATTTGATTAAGTTCGACTAGGAAACTTGGTTCCAATTGTCAACAGCTGGCGCCATCCGTGGGGATATTTCAAGACATTTTCTGATTCGCCAAAATCATTGTATTAATGGATCCTTTCCCTTTTTTACATGATTTTGAGAATGATTTCGATCTCGATGATTATATTGATGTCATGGAGGAGGACAGCTTTTACATCAATGATGACCATGCTACCCTCAAGGATTATCCTGAGGAAGAATCATCTCCGGTTCTAGTCACTGCTACTACAGAAATGCTTTGCACTAATGGTTCAAAAACGTCTGTACTAACGGTTCTCATACCACTAGTGATTGGCACGATAGAACAAACCTAGCACTACTCTAACGGTTACAAAACTGTCAGTACAATAACTATATTCTAACTGTTCTATATTAAAGAGCTGTTAGAATAGCTTACTTTATTCTAATGGTTCACTAATCGCAACCGTTAGTATTATAAAATTTCTTCTAACGGTTCCAGGTTATGAACCACTACAAGAGAGTTGGTAATTGTTCGATTGGTGGGAGTCTTATTCTAATGGTTAAATAAACTAAATTGTTAGTACTAACACAACTTCTTCTAACAGTTCTCTAGTAGTAACCACTAGAAGAGAGGAGGCTTGTTCTAATGGGTTGACAAAACAAACTGTTAGATGAATTTTTCTAATGGTTCTTTAGTAGTAACCGCTAGAAGAGAGAACCCTTGTTCTAACGGGTTGACAAAATGAACCATTTGAAGAATTATTATTCTATTGGTTTTGAGTTAGTAACCATTATAATATGTTACAAAAATCTACATACACCAATTAAAAAGGTACATTCGAACCATTAGAAGCTACAATTACAAATTAAAAAGGTACATTCACAAATACACCAATACAGAGATACACATATTGAACAGATTGAATTTAGTTATTCACAGATTGAATTTATTCACAAATACACCAATACAGAGATACACACATTGAACATATTCAATTTAATTATTCAAAGATTGAATTTATTCACAAATACACCAATTCACACATTCAATGTATATTACAAAAGGCATTTACGATCGATCGTTGACAGCCACTTCATCCATCACATATTGAGCTCAAATTTGTTGCAGCTCCTTTACTTGAGGTAGCTCGTATTGGTCTTTCAACATGGCGCTCTGGATGCATGTATGAAGTTAGGAATGTACATCACATCCAATGTTTGTCTTTGAGTTAGGAAAAATGCTTACCTTAGAGAATTGGGCAAAGTCTGTCCTGATCAGGTCATACATAAACCTCATGACACAAAACCCACATTCCCACGATTGTGGATGCTAATGGCACTGGGATAATTGCATATACGAAGGCATAAACCCACATTAACTTGAAAGAACTAATTAAGCATAAATTAAAAGATTCATGAGTAGTTCCATCCTTATAAATTACCTCATATTCTTTCCAAGAAATTGTTGTCTTCGACGCGTCATGCCTCCCTCCAGTGGTAACATAATTTTTAAAAGCCCTGCATTTAATTTAGCATTGCCAGTCAATATGTTATCATTAATTAGCTAGTCGGATCAAAATTAAATCAACTGTGTTACTTACACGTCTATGTGCCACGTGAGGGTGAAAACATGCGCTACCCTGTTGCTCATTGAATCGAGGTAGTACACCTCATTCCTCCATGGAAAAATGATGACGAGGACCCAGTGGCCCCTACATTGTACATAAAAAAGAACCGTTTCATGTATATGTTAGGCGTAATATACAAAAATGAGTTAAATTAGTAGGAAATGCACTAACCTTTGGTGGTACGGCGCAAGAATGAACTCCTGGTTCTGCTGCGCCAGTAGTGCCCTTGATATGTATTGCCCCACATGTGCTGGGTCCTGCTCTAGCATCGTGAGGCTTATTTTCTCAGGGTCGAGGAAACCCACCCTGTCACATGCCCTCATCGACGCTAGCCTATACATGCACCTGCATACAAAGTAGACATTATTAAGTATTGCAATTAGATTTATTAAATGAATTACAACAACATATAGGATCAGAAAACTCACAGGACTCCAGTCTGTATGATGGACATATCAAGTTCCTGCTAGTTGAAGAGGTCGAACAAATCCTCGTGGGCCACGGATATGCTCCCGGCCTCACGGTTAAAATGTCCTGTCCTGAAGTGAACTAAGAAGTTCAAGTGGTGCCGAGACCGGGTCAGGTACCACTCATGGAGACTTCTGGTTGTTTGATCCATATTGCACAGAAGGGACTCCGACACTAGTGGGAACCCATTCTTGAACGTACCAGGATGGCTTTGTTTCCCCTTGCTTTTGCCCTTGCCTTTGGCTGGGGAGCGAGTATATACCTTGGAATGTTGGGGCGAGGTTCGCCGACTTCATTTGATGGCGAAGGGGCTTTCCGAGGAGACGTGCATCCGTTGGCTAGGGTCGAGGCCGTTGGAGGAGACATGGGGGCCGAAGGAGCTCAGTCATGCACTGTGATGAGGACATAACAACCTTGGATACACGCATGACTACTTTCTAGATGAAGCTGAACCAGAACAATTACTTGGATCTATAACTAAACCTCGGGCACGACAACTAAACTATCAGGGTGACTCTTTCCTCGGGTTCAATACTTTGGCTTTTCAGAATGGATTACTACCTAACTCTTGTGATCTACTTGTGGTCAAGAACACGGGAGTAGGGGAAGAGAGGAACTCGACAAGTGCTGCCTCTAGACATCACCTTTCGGTTGATCATGGAGAGATGCATGGCGCCACAAGTGAAGCCGGACATGGGCTTAGACCTGCAACCACCTGCCCCATACTTTCATCAACGTTTCCACAAGATCCCCACGTCACATTGGGCCCAAGGGAAGCTAGAATTTGAATTGGGTTCGCGCTGGATTCGGATTCGGACTATTGCAACACCACTGAATTCAAATGGCCGTAACTTCCGCATACAGACTCCGTTTAGGACGTTCTTGGACTTCGTAGAAAGATTATCAAGTCTAGTTGTTAACAGATCTAGCCTCATCTCCAAATTCTATCTGAGCCTGCCATAATAATCGAAAGAGTCCGTGTTCCTTCCTGGAAATGGTGCTGCACAACCTTAACTTGGGACGGTAGGCCTTGTATCAAGTAGAGCCCATTAGGGGCGCGTCCGTACGGTTGTGTACCCCTCAAATAGTCCCGTTAGCCATCACAAACAGGCGGGCTTTGCTTAGATTGCATCTACACGACATTTTGTAGACTCTCTTCGCCTCTGCACCGGACCGACTAGGCCGTTGCGTTGGTTGTGGAACCCCAATTCGTGTGCTTCACTTTATTTGCTATTCCAGATTGCTTCTTCCTTGTTCTTGTGAATTTCTCGATTGTTGCAGGAACAATTACCTTCGTGGTATGGTCGGCCGTGTACGAGTATGGTCGATAACGATGAGACGCGCGGGTGTAGCGATTGTGAGGTGATGATCCGCTGATCGGAAGCCTCAAAACGCCAACGTCCACAAGTAGATTAATCAAACCTATCGGAAGATCGGGCCGCTATCTCATCACGCTGTGCTGGGGGTGGGTTCCTCAGGAAATGCGCTGGAATCCATCATCCACTTTAAGTTACGAAAACGTAAGTTAGATTTTGCAAGTTGAGTATATTAACTGAGTTGTAAGCTACAATTGGTAGGGTTTATCTCCTGTAGTTTAACACCCTTCTTGGGCCACTGTATGTACGAGCCCAATGCCTCAGCAATTGTCCGCATTTCCTCTGTTGGGACGGGCAACAGAAAAGCGCTGTAGCCCGAGAGGGCCATGTCCACCTATATCTTTGCAAACCCAAGCTCAAGAGGTACGCAGTTGATCCGGACATCCTCCCAAGACGGATATACGACCCCGTGTGCAACCACTACAGGGTTGTTGCCTATGTAGATCAATAGGCTACAGCTCTTTGGCTTCTGCAAATTTGCAACAATTATAACAGGTTAGTGAAACAATTCTAACGGAATGGGAGTGGCATCAATTGAAGTGCATATATAGTTCAAGGTTTGCAATACCTCAAGCAGGTCCACCGGATCCACCTGAACCTTCTAGCCGCAACTGCTCAGCCTAGTAGTGTCGACCTCAGTAGCTGGATCTATACCCTTGGACTGCACAATTCGGTTGAGGCTCTCGCACTTCTCATTCATTTGAGCAAACATGGCCACGAATTGTGCAGTCACATCAGACCATATCTTCTCGGCTAGCTCTGATTCCTTTTCCTTCCAGTTGCGGTCCTTCTTCCTCTGTGGCCTAGTCTCCTTGAAGCCATCCTTCCACGGCACCACAACCCCCACGGTCCGCGTCTGCTCTGGATGCTC
The DNA here is from genome assembly GCA_019359835.1 of Pharus latifolius. Classification (NCBI taxonomy): domain Eukaryota; kingdom Viridiplantae; phylum Streptophyta; class Magnoliopsida; order Poales; family Poaceae; genus Pharus; species Pharus latifolius. Next base: position 42,516,776 of record CM033322.1, on the reverse strand, counting down.
CTTATTTCCTAGAGCCTGGGTTAGGATGTCGTTCTCCCTATGGGGAGTAAACAATCCCTGGCTCGCCTCATTCGAGGAAGAGATCTTTTACATTCAAAGCTACATTGTGAGAAAAAATATATACAAACTTGTGCATACACGATTAATCATTTTGGCTAATTGTTTTTACATAAACAAATAAGTAAAAAGATCTTGGCGTCCTTAGGGTTTTAGGTCTGTGCAGTACCAATAAATGCGAGAATTTTAGGTTTCTTGGTTAACGAAGAAAAAGAAAAAAATGAGGAAGTTAGCCAACTTACAATTCATTGCACGACCTCAGTGTCCTTAGGGTTTGGGAACTCCATAGACCTCGTGGATGACACGGTCCCTCTGGCCAACTACTAGTGCTTGTATCACGGATCGCGGATCTCGGAGATCGGCAGGTAGGGGAGTCGACGAAAGTCGACTCCTCGTCTTCGGCCTTCTTCCATTGCTCCTCCTTCCCTGCATAGCCATGAGATCCAAGCCGGTGCGGGTGGTCATTCCTACTCTGGATTGCCTTGTTCTTCTGGCTAAGGGACTTCGTAGTAGAAACAAGAAAATTAATGCACTGTTGGTTACTCCATACAACGGTGTGACCAAGCGAAGGAAGCATACGTACCTTGAACTCAGGGGTCCCCTTCTGCTGGGTGAATTGCTCCCATAACTCCTCCATTATGAAGGGATACTTATCGTATGGAGAATTGCCTTTAGTGAGGAAGGCACTGATGAGGAAGCTCTTGAAGGTTTTCCATGTGTGTTCATGTCCTTCAAGCAAGCCGTCTTGGGTCCATCATCGGGGATGTTCCACTTGGCCTGTTTTCAAACGGTGCATATAAGTAGGACTTACTTAATCTTTAGGATAAGCCATGGGAATGTGATTAATCAAGAGTTTAGGGGTTTTGATGAATTTTAACTTCACTTCCGCCCACAGCCTATCCCTCTCATCGGCCTTCATGTTCTTCCAGCTCTGGACGGTGATCTTCACCCTTTCCTTCGCTAACAAACCAATATAGGCAGCGTACTGCCCAGCGTTCTTTCTGATTGGTCTCCCAAACTAGTTGAACTCACAGGAAAAATCCGTGTGTTTGGCCAAACAGCACAACATCGTCGCGCCTCGCACCGTCCTCTTGCGATGGGACGAAGCAGCATCAGCTACGTTGCCCCTCGTCGAATCACTAGCATTAGACAAGGAAGATGCTGACATGGCTGTGCCTAAAATTCCATGAACAAACCATCAATTGATATGAGAAAATGGTTTACATGAAAAAGTTCATAACTAAAATGGAATTGCAATGACATTACTAGTAAATGGTACCGTACATATAAAATTAAACAACTTAAGTGGTCACATTTGACATAGTATTTGTCCTTAAGGGGAGCAATTGATGAACTACCACCTATTACCTAAATTCATTTCAAATTGCATACAAGTTTTAGTAAGAATTCAATCATCAAATATTTTTCTCTACAACCAAGGCAAAGATGCATCCTTTGATTCAAGATATGCACAACACCATGTATGCTCACTCATATTCTAGTTAAACATTGGTTTTTTCTTTAGTTTTTGTCTACCACTTTATCATTTTAATATCTTTTCCAACTCTCAAAGAGAACAACTATATTTCATTAATTCTATTTGAAAAAATGATAGTTGTGGCTTGGCATGAACCTAAATTCCTCCCCCATTCAGTTCCAGCATGAGAATGCACTCCATATGGATTCACAACCCTCAGGTGTGCTAGTTGTGGAGTCATAAATATCATATCTAAATCACTAACTCTTTTTGGTACTATATTACTCGAAATAAACTAAAATCTTTGCACAATAGCCACTAGTTATCTCCTCTCTCTGAAAAGTTATCAACTGACATACTTGTCAAAGAATCAACAACAACTAGTAGGCAAACTCGTAGTTCATATACAAATAACACAACTAATACACATATACACAAATTTCCAGCTTTTTTTGTGTGTGTGCTGCATTGCAAGTTTGAATGTCGGAAGCAATTCTAAGTTAAGGCATCACATGTACATGGCAGCATACTATTTTATAAATAGCTAGATTGTGCATGCAGTACAACAGTACATGTATCAACAACTTTGTTCCCACTACTACTCTCTCTCCCACCTTGTCAACCAACACACCTACAGATGCCACTTGCAGCTTTCTAGCTGCTTGTTTATCAAAGGCACAAGGTTATAATAATGCATTCATATGTATGCAGAAACTTTACATAGGTCAACTAATGATAATTTATTTAACTAACTTAAAAGCTTTATTGCTGAAATGCACTGATATACCCTACTTGTAAAAATTGCTGACATCTTAATGGAGTATTGCCCATGAGAACTTGAATAGTCCTGGCCTGTTCAATTTCATTTAAGAAACTGAATATGAATTGAACCTATTGAGTCTTTTGGGAATTTGGTTGCTTCTCTCTAAAAACTGATTCAAGAGGATAACTGAACTTATTGAGAATTTGGTTGCTTCTCTCTGAAAACTAATTCAAGAGGATAAAGAAACTACAAAAGTATCAAATATATTTGATGTTTGAGAATTTTTTTTCTCTTCCCTTATCACTACAAAAATCCTCATGAAGGAGAATTTTTTTCTGTTCCCTTTTCATGTCTTCTAACACTTGATGGTTGAGATGAAAAGTACATTTTATTCACGAAGGAGTAGGAGAGGATGATGAAAGGTCCATTTGTATGCAGCTAATATGAACTAGGGATAGGCAAGGAGAACTCTACGGCGCGAGTTGGTCGAAATCACTTATAGGTCGTGGAGTGGCTGATGATGGCGGAATGCAGTGGCCGGCAGTGGTGGAGAACCAAAATCGTGGCGGCGACGGTGGTCCCATAGCCAAAAGTAGACGGCGGCGAGGCTAGGGTTTTGCGTGCGCGAGTAGAGATAATTGGAAATGTGTTTGATTCGAATGGAGGGAATCTTCCAGGGTTTATTTAGAGAGGACTTAGTCTAATGGTTCAACACAACTAACCGTTAGTACAATGTAATTTGTTCTAGCAGTTAACATTAAGAAACCGTTAGAATAAATAATGTGGTTTTTACTAACTTTTTCATAGTAGTAACCGCTAGAAGAGAGTGGCGTTCTGTGAGGACACTTTTTCTAACGGTTTGAGAATACGAACAGTTAGTAAAACACAATTTCTTCTCCTGGTTCGCTGGTATTAACAGATAGCACGCAATGGTGTTGTTCCATGTATTACCTGTAAAATGAACAGGCATATATAGGTACAAGCTAGAGCTGACATATATAAATATTTATTGCATGTCGTTGAGTGCATAACTATAGTAATCACAAGTTTAACACCATGATCAGCATATATATTAATTTTTTCAATTATTACTTACGTTGTGATCACTTACATTAATTGCAAAATAGTCAAGAATGGCTATCAACCCATAATTGTTTTTCGTGATCGTCTCGTAGGTAACTTGTTTCGTCAATATCTTCGGTAGGGACAGATTGAAGAATTCCACCTAAAAATGGAGGTAGTTCGTCAAACTCATTATAGTCTTCTTCATCGACAACGTCTTCGACCCCAAGAATACATCTCTTACTGTAAAGGACAATGTGCAACTTTAGATTGGCCGGCTCAACGATGTAGAATACTTGTGTGGCTTGCTCAGCAAGTATAAATGGATCATCTTGGTGTGCGACTATACTGAGATCAACGAGAGTAAACCAGTAATTGTGGACTTTAATTAACACCTCGAGGGATTTTGACCCATTGGCATCGAAACTAAGGAATCTTAAATAATACGTAATCAAGCTCCCGTATTTCTTCAATAACACCATAATATGAGTTGAGTGCCCTTACTGCCCTGGAATCCTCCGAAATAGCAAGTAGTGTCACTCCACTATATTGCATAGTACTCTTCTCGACTTGAGTTCTTGTGTAAAACGAATAGCCATTGATGTCGTACCCCTACCAAGTCCCTACAATAAATCTTGTCCCTCTGGCCAACCATGTAACAACTTCACTTACGGAGCCCTCAGAAGCTTGTAGGACTATTTTCGATCCATCTAGCAAGCTTCCTGTTATGTTCTTTGGTGACCCAAATCTATGGCTTCGAAGGATTCTGTTTCCGTAACATTTCTTTATGCTCGTGTATGTATGGCTTCACCCCCGTCATGTGTTGACGACCAAAAAAATATGCTTTTGCATACAGATCACTGGAGGGGATGACTTCTTTGAATCCAATCATTCCAATGCCCTGAAGACTGCCTTCGTGCCGGGACTTAGGAACGCCAATTAGGTCAACCCCGACCATATAGTTGGTGCAAAATTTCAATCACCTCCTCGGTGGCATAACCTTCAATGATATTGCTGTAACACCCTGGTTTTGGGGGTGAAAAGTTTTTGCATAAAATCCTGCATGCATGTATCCCTGTAGCAGTAGCCAGATCAGCTGAACCCTAATCTCTCTCAAACCCTAAAAATCTCCAAATCTATTCTCTAGATCCAGATCAAGATCTGACCATCTAGATTTAACCTATCAGTTATTCTGAAGATAAAAGTCTTCAGAAACCAGATTGAATTCTAACCCTAACTCTCAGTATCTAAGTCTCTTTCTGTTTTCGAAAACAGGAAATTCAGATTTACCCTAAGTACCCCAGTTTCCAAATAATTGAGTTATCATGATCTAACCCTATCCAGACTCAAGTAACTTTTGGAATATGTTCCTAGGTATACCCTCAACTTACTCCAAAAAGTTGGGAACCAGATTGTTTCATCTAAACACTTTTCGCAGTTTAGTCCAAATTTTACTGCGAATAAGTCCTTTTCTGTTTACCTGGAAGCCTGAAAAGGCTAAAATTCACAAATCAACTCCAACCTCAGAATTTCTTCAGGGAACACCTCCCAAATACTATTTGATACAGATTTCCGTTCTGTTTAAACTTCAAAATCTCACCCTAATTACCAAAATTCGAGATTGACAAAATCCAGATCTATTTTACCCTAATTTTACCCTATTTTCGAAAATAGGTGAAATCCCTCAAACCTTATCAAATTTTCTCCAGATTTGAGCTAAATGAGTATTAATAGAAATATTATACTCATCCATTAAATCAATTTCCAGATTAAACCTCTCTAAGACCAGAATTACAAATCAGTCCACTTTTCAACAGAAACTCTTACACTTATACCCCTGGATTCGACCTCACCTCTGTTCACGACCAAAAGCCGGCTTCGACCAGCGCCTGAGACTTCGACCACGACCTGGAACAGCGCACGAGCACGGGAGCCTTCGACCACGAGCGCGCCACTGCCGTTTGCTTCGCCTGCTGCCACGTGTGTGCCCGGCGTTGGCCACTGTGGATCTTCTCCAGCGAGGATCGCGACCAGCTAGTTCTCCCGTTTGCACGCCACCGGCAACGGCTCCAGCAGGAAAGCTTAGCCACGTGGAGTTCTTACCGCGGCCAGCCATCGAGTCGCCTCCATTTCGCAGCAGCTCCAGCTGCAAAAGCCCTCACGACCGCTGAACCAGTCACCTCGACGCCAGCTCGCCGTGAAGTCACAATCCTGTCAATTCTTGCCGGCTACAACTTCCCGAGCATTTCCAACCGTTGAAGCACCTCCAGCTCGCCTATTTATACCCCTTGGAGCTTAGCTTTACTTCGTACACTCCAAAACGCTAGAAAATCAACAGCAGCACAGTGTCTTCTTCTTCCCCGGTGAGCAGCAAAGAGGGAGCACGGTGCTAGCTTCAACCACTGCTTCATCCTTCGATCCAACACCCCCAGTGAGCTTCCCTCATCCCCCTCATGCTTCTTGAGATTGGAATTTAGTTCAAATGCCTTCTGTCACCGGCAATCGCCGTGTTTCATCTAGAACTCCGACGAGCAATTAATCCTTAACCAAATCGATTTGATCTTCGAGCCAGTAGTGAAAGATGCTTAGAATAGCTCACTTAAGACCCCTGAGCTATTGGTTTGAACAAATTCGTTGTAAAACAAAAACCCCCAATTTCCAGCCATGAACATGAAATTGTACTTACTGATTTAGCTCCTCTGTTGAGCAATCTGTTAATCTAACTTCACCAATGCATTTCTAGTACCCTGAGGACCATACACAAGCAAGGAATTGAGTTCAATCACTTTAAATCAGAAATGCCCAAATTAGATTTGAGTTCATCTTTTCTCCAGCCAGTATCTTCCAAATCCAGCCGATCTAGCCCTAACCACTTTGCCATTTAGATGTTTTGGACCATTCTGAGCAACTTTGTCTTCTATCACGACTTCCAATTCGGCCTAGATTGTGAGATATAGCTATGCCCTAGTTGGCTGCACTGTTTATGTTGCATGTGCTCCAGGCCAGTCAACTTCCTTGCCGGTTTTCATCACTTTCCGGCCATCTCCTGCCCTAGATCCTGTTGAGACATTTGTTCCTGTTACAAATGTCTAACTACCAGACAAAGTGGTGCATCATTTGGAGCCCTAGATCAAAAGTTATGGCAAACCCTAGTTTCTGGCCATGTCAACTCTATGTCAAACTATGCCAGTCAGTGGCATTAGCCCTGTTCACCCACCTCTGGTCATGAAAAACAGAAAATACTTTGTCTAATAGTTGCCTCACTACCTTGTGCACCATATGCTTGAATCAAAACTCATTTTGGCCATTGGGAACTATTCAAACCATGTCAATGCCATTCTTCGGCATTGTCAGCCCTTGTCAGCCTATGTCAGCCAATGGCATTGGGCCAGTTTGACCCCTTCTGGGTATGCAAACTGAACATAACTTTGTCCCTTAGACTCCTGATGTTGTGATCTACATTTTATTCTACTGTCACAACTTGAGTTGAGCCCTCTATCATCCATCAACCCTATGTCGATGCCTTGAACCGAATATCGACCTAAAGACGTTTGCTGTTTTTGAGCGAACCAGCCGCAGCCTTGATATCATTCTGATATTTTGGAACCTTTGGAACCTTCTAAACCTTTGACGATTAATCTTAACCTTGGTTTCCATAGTTTAACCCTAATCGCTTCCAAATCTTGTATCGCCGAGGCGCTTTTACCTTGCATTATCGCATATAGTGGAATAATAAGAGTAGGATTGATTGTAATGCCTGTTTGCTTGTTGATCCTTGTTCAGAGCAAGAGTCCGAGTTCGAAGACTTCGTCGCAGACCCGACATCAACTGCTGTTTCTTACGACGCGGAAGGCAAGTCATATTCTTGAACATCTTGAACCTATATTTTATGAATTGCTAGAATATGCCTTGATTATAAAATAATAATATTGCATGAGAAAGATTGAGAATAGTTGAATTATGAAATGGCAGCATCAGGCTGATGCCTGTGAAATGTGAATTGATCAAATAATGAGCCATGAACTAATATATTATGTATATTTATATTCATGAAATAAAACCCCTAGCCGTGACCAGTGTTTTGGTATGGAATGGTGGTAGCACTGGAGGTGCTTGGCTGCACTGGTTGTGCGGGCACTGAAGGTGCATGGATTGTGGTATGAGCTGGTCACTGGCATATAAGGACCTAGAACCTTGTGTTGTGCGTCTAGTGGCATGATTAACGTGCCAACCGCAAGCCTGGTATGGGACGGGCCTGAACAAGTAGTATGTGGATCACACATGAAACCCCTATATGACAAACTCACGATTAACACGGGGTGCGCTCCAACACATATCACAGGATGTGATCATGCACGCTGACCCTGAGGGGAAGACGCCAATTAGTGGGGGTTGTGAAACCCTGCCACAACTGTGGTTTGCGTGAAGAAAACCACGGGGTCTGGGGTGAATTGTGTGTGAAACATGGCAAAAGTTCTTGTTATCTCCACCTTGCCACTCACAGTATGAAGTGAGTTAGGGGTCCAATCCTTGTGATAGGAAGGGCATGAAAGTGGATATACCTTGCGGGTAAATTGGTACCCCTCTGCAGAGTTAAAAATGTATTCGAATACTTCGTGCTCCCGAGTTTTAGGAGTATGCCGCGGTGGATTAAATCCACGGGGTGTGACACAAGTATTGCTTTATAAATTAAAATTTGTTAGTTCAAGATTACCCAAATGACATGTGTTGTCATGATAAGGGGTGCTGCCGTGGGCTGTCATGTGTTGACGTGTCGCGGTAGTACCATAATTTAGTGATCATGTGATATCTAAGAGGCATGTGGATTGTGCCCTAAGTATATGAAATGCTGCCATGAGCATGAGATTTGAAAAGCTTGGAAGAAAAGTATTTATGGAAAAACCCTCTCACCTCTTTTCCCTCAATAGCATAGGATCATGTCATCTCTACTATACGTATCTCTACTCTTACCTATGACTTGCTGAGTACGTAAGTGCTCACCCTTGCAACTTATCAACAATAGATGGAGTGCTACAATACCAAGATGAAGGCTTGGAAGATTTCGTGGATCCAGAAGGAAGAGAGCCAGTTCTGCCAGAACCCTGAAGTGTGCTGTTCTGCTGTCAACTTCTTACGACTGTGGGGGTTTCGCCTAGCTTCCGCCGAGTAGTTGTCTTTTGTTTTAATTAGACCATTTGTGCCGTGAAGGCATTGTATTACTCTTGTTGTATCAGGCCAGCAGGCCATACTGTTTATCAATGATATTTTGTAAGTTACTCTGCTGCAATGAACTCCTGTGCTTGACTTATCCTGGGAAGTCAGTGGTATGTATGTATGAGGCCAGCTGCAGCGAGCTGGGTCTCCACGGGAGTAGTCATGGTACCCTGTGTGGGGCGCGACAATTGCCCTCAAGCTGATGACGATTCCTTACATCTCCCATCAAGATACCCATAAATCTCTTAAATGGATACATGTAGCGAAGAACTCGGGTCCACAAAACTTAATTTCTCTGACAAGGTGAACAATTAGATGGACCATAACATCAAAAAATATGTCGGGAAATACATCTCGAGCTGACAAAGAGTTGTAGTCACATCATGTTGCAAATCATCCAGTCTATCCGGATCAATTACCTGCAAGGACACAGTTGCAATAAATATTCAGATAAAAAAAAACTGGCAAGTTCCATGAATTAACTTAGTAGGAATACACACTTACCTTGCAAGATATTGCGTTGATGAAATAACATAGCATTGTAATTGTCTCTCTGACTTTGACTGGGAGAATGCCTCTGATAGTAATGAGAAGCATTTGTGACATCAGTACATGACAATCATGGGACTTCATACCAACAAGTTTCAAGTCCTTCATGGACACAAGTTTTTTCAAGTTTGCAGAATACCCGCATGGTATTTTGGCACCATACAGGCACTGACAGAGTTCTGTTTTATCCTTTTTTGACAAAGTATAGCAGGCCGGGGGGAGATATGTACACTTTCCCTTCTCCAATGGTGCAAGCTCAATCCTTATGCCCATTTCCAGCATGTAACGATGAACTTTGATGCCATCTTTTGTCTTTCCCAGAATGTTCAACAACAAACCAATCAAACTGTCACAAACATTTTTCTTTACATGCATGACATCGATGCAATGTCGAACTTGTAGGTGCTCCTAGTATGGTAGATCCCAAAAAATTGATCTCTTATTCCAAACATTTTTTTCTAGAGGTTTCAAACATTTACCAAACACAACTTTGATGTCCTTCACGCGCAAGTAAAGCTCCTTACCGGTCACAAACACTGGGGCTGATTCTTTCTAAGGCTTCCCATTAAATGACATCATCTTCTAACGGTAGGCGTGATGCATCGGAAGAAACATGTGATGACCCATGTACACTGTTTTTCTACAGTTATTTAACCACATGCTTTCAGTTTCATCTAGGCAAATAGGACAAGCCTTGCCTCCTTTTGTACTATACCCCGACAAATTTAGTAGGCCGAGAAATCATTTATGGTGCAAAATATCATGGCCCGCAATATGAAATTCTCTCGCTTATATGCATCCCATACCTGCACCCCTTCGCTCCATAATTTCTGTAAGTCCTCGATTCCCGGGTTGTCTGGGTTCTGAGATTAGTAACGACATCATGATGTACTTGTGTTTCATACATAACCAAGGAGGGAGATTGTAGATGCATAAAAGAACCGACCATGTTCAATGCTGAGTGCTCATGTTTCTATGTGGATTCATACCATCTGTACTCAGCCCAAACCTTATATTCCTCACTTCGTCACCAAACTCACCAAATGTTCTGTTAATGTTTCTCCGTTGAATAGAATCAGCTAGATGTCTTAGCTTTCTGTCTTGTTTTCGGCCTTGAATATTCCAACGCAAGTACTTCGCATCTTTCAGATTTGCAAACAACCGTTTCAATCTAGAAATCACAAGCAAATACCACACAGTTTTGGCCGGAGGCCCTTTCTTTATCTCGTCACATTCACTGTGATAAATTCGGTCCCTACACTTATGCCGCGATGCACCGCATCTAGGACAAACATGCAAATCCTCATACTCGTTACGGTACAGCACACAATCATTTGTGCATGCATGTATTCTTTCGATTTCCATTCCCAACGGACACAACAATTTTTTGGCCTGGTAAACTGATCTTGGTAACTCATTTTCCTCTGGAAGCATGTCTGCTAGAAGATTTAATAGCGCTGTGAAACTCTTATCGCTCCAACCATTACTTGCCTTCAAGTTATGTAATCTCAGCACAGAAGACAACTTTGTAAATTTTGTACATCAAGGGAACAAAGGCTTCTCAGAATCAACAATCAATTTCTCAAATTTATCTAAGTCATTTTCGTTGTAATCTTCTTCCACATCACATAACATTTCATCTAAATTGTCATCATCTACATGCAAATCCGAAAGAACATTATCAAGGTTCTGATGATCATCATTATTGCAATCCACTTCTGGGTCTTGCTGATTTGTAGCGGTGCTCGTTTCCTAAAGATCTTCGCCATTCCATATCCAACGGGTATATTGTGCATTAAAACCACGACGAATCAAATGGCTCTTAATCTGATCAGAGTCGCTAAACCTCTTTAAGTTCATACAATCTATACAAGGACAAAGCATATCTTTTTCTCCCTTCTTCGCCTTTGCTTGCTCAACAAATTTAATAAACCCATTCACACCCTCCAAATACTCAAGAGTAGTATGTTTTATTCCATACATCCAATATTCTCGGTCCATCTACAATTAATTCACAAAATTGACAAATTGAAAAAAATAATTAATGACTTAGGGCATGCATGCATGCATGAAACATGGTCAATTAGTCTATATGTATACAACTACTTACATTAATGGATATATGAAACCCTAACTTGATGCATTAATTGTAAGAGCCAGCTAGCTAGCTTATTAATTTCAGCCGTAAATCATTCCTAGATTAACTTTAGCAAGCTATAGCTAGCTAGCAAACCTACTAGCTTGGACCTACAGCTAGTTTAATTGGAAGTACACAGAGAGAGGCAGAGAGTGAGAGAGTGATCGAGAGAGAGAGAGAGAGGTGATGAGAAGTTTACATTACCGAGAGGGATCAAATTAACTTCCTTCCAGCTAGCTTGCCCCGATCACTCTATCTTGGAGTGTGGAACGATAGAAACTTAACAGAGAGATCGAGGATGCAGAGCAAGAGTCAAGTGGGTCAATTAATTTGCAGAACTTTTACTAATGGTTCAAAAACACAACCGTTAGTAAACTTTCCTTTCTTCTAACGGTTCATACAGTAATAATCGTTAGAATAAATAACATGGTTTTACTAACAGTAACGGAAAACAAACCATTAGTACAATTTTCTATCTTCTAACGGTTCATACAGTAATAACCATTAGAATAAATAATGTGGTTTTACTAATGGTTACAGAAAACAAACCGTTAGTAAAATTTTCTCTCTTCTAACGGTTCATACAGTAACAAACGTTAGAATGAATAACGTGGTTTTACTAACGGTTACAGAAAACAAACCGTTAGTACAATTTTATCTCTTCTAACGGTTCATACTATGATAACCGTTAGAATAAATAATGTGATTTTCACTAGCGGTTGCCCAGAACTTAATCGTTAGTAAAAAAGTATTTCTCCACTGCGGACCTTGTACACTAACAGTTTTCTTTCAGATTGCGTTAATCGTTAGAAGATAGGGGTTAGTGGACTGCATTTCTGTAGTAGTGCACGTCTGTCAACCAAGAACCCAAAAAAGCAATTCGCTTGCCTTCTGTAAGTTTTGCTACATCTGAGGGCGAGTACGTGCCACAATACGTTGCCCCAGACAATACAGGAGATGAAGATCTTGAATTCAGTCTGGGGAATTTCACTCTGGACAATTTAAAATCTCTTTTTGATTTTGAGTCTGACTCAGCTAAAGAAGAGATGTTTTCACCGTTTGCGACTTCTGTTTCCTGGGAAGTCACTGCACTTTTTGAGGAAACCCCTAAGCAATGCGTTGACAAGGAAGTAGAAGAACGCAAGCGAAAAGAGGATGAAGCACACGGGCAGTGAGATCCTGAGGTTCGCAAGGTCGCAGAGGAAGCTTACATCTTGCACAATCTCGCCACGATACCGCTACCCGCAACTTTGGTCCAAGAACTTCTCGCCAGCATATCTTGTTGGTCGCAGGCGAGATCAAACACCGCTCTCAGCTCTGGAGTAATCACCGACGGCTGAAGCGACAATTGTGAAAACTCCTCTAGTATCCTAAAGGAGTACACAAGATCGTATCCATGTGATTGCGGAGGCACTTTGCAATCCTCCTACTGGCTTTGCGAATGATGATAGGGTAACATTCGCAAGGGTGCTTGCGGAAAACCTCGATGGAGTTGTGTCAGATGTTACTCCAATAGCATCATCATGTTTAACAACTTACTCCTGAGAGCGGTATAGTGACAACATAATCATATACACACTACATCAGCTCGACATGACAAAGCCCGACAAACTGGTTCTTCTCGCGACTGTGATCGTTAACCAGTGCACTCACGCTTGGGGCCACGTCACGAGTTTCTTCAGGCTAATTGTTTCCACGACCATGATGATGGTCGCAACGATCGACAACCACATGTTTCATATGTAGGTTGTAAGGCTTTCTCGTCAGGGCTGTGATATGTAGTCTAGCCTGAAAAGTGCAAACCTGGCATGATTGAGATATTCGATGGTACTCAAAATCCATCTGAATTTCTCTAAATTTATGTCACTGCCATTCAAGCGCCAGGAGGAAATGAACGGGTTATGGAAAATTGTTTGCCAACGGTCCTTGAGGGTTCGACACGGACTTGGTTGTTTAATCAACCAGAAGGATCAATTTACAATTGCGAAATGTTGTGCGATGCAATCCTCAATAATTTCTAGAACTGTTATGAGAAACTGGTAAAGAAGATGATCTTCATCGACTACGCCAAATTTTGACTAAGACTCTTCAGCAGTTCATTAAGAGATTTGTGTGAGTGTGAAATACCATTCCCAATATCTCTGACACTTCGGTTATTAGAGCCTTTAAAAATGGCATTCTATACCGAAGGTTCATGAAGGATTTAAGTATCCATTCGTCAAGATCAGTGTCAGATCTTTTTGACATGGTTGATCGATATTCCGATGCAGCTGAGTCTGTGAAATGGAATTGGATGGTGGATAAGGGTAACTTGCCTCCTCAACCTGGTCTCAAAACTGACAAGAAGGTTGATTAGAACAAGAAGTCTGAATCATTTGCGGTTGGAAAGTTGAAGAAGCCCAAGAAGAATGGAGCAGGCCAATTCCGCGAAGTGGCGGTTATGAATAAGCACCCGCAGCAAAAAGGTAAAAAAGTTCCATTCAAAAATAATAAACCTCCTTCTGGTGGTCGCGATGGCAACCATGCACATAAACAGACTAACTCACAGGGGAGTAAGAGATGGTGTCCATTGCACAATATTTTTGGACATGACCTCAAGAATTGTCGCACTTGGTTGAAGTGCATGGAGGACTTTTATCATGGTAATGCACCTATGCCAACTATTCCAGAACAAGGACAATCCTGTGGGATTAAGGATGTTGATGGAGATGAGGATATGCCATATCAAGTACCAAATAATCATGTTAATATAATTTTTGATGGATCTTCATCTTATTTTTATAAGCGTCAATTTAAATCTGTTTATCGGGAGGTAAATAATATTGATGCTTCTCCTGGAGAGCCCCAATTTCCCCGCTGGTCAGAGACTTCCCTGATCTTTAGCCAGGAAGATTGCCCAAAAGGATTATCGAGGCCACGGCGGCTTCCTTTGGTAATTTCTCCCATTATTAGCAACACTAAAGTGGGACGTGTATTAGTCGATGGAGGAAGCTCTCTCGACTTGTTGTTTGCAAATACACTTGACGAAATGCAAATACCTTGTTGAAAAATCAAACCAGTGGTTCACCCATTTTTTGGGATAATTCCTAGACCTTTGATGATGCCCATCAGACAAATTGTGTTGCCAGTGACACTCGGAGGACCAGAAAACTTTCAAACAGAGTTAATTACTTTTAATATAATTGATTTTAATTCAGCTTATAATGCAATTTATGGTAGGCCCTTGCTTACCAAGTTCATGGCGGCAACGCATTATGCTTATTAATGCGTCAAGGTGCTAGGACCAAAAGACGTGATCACAGTCAGAGGCAGTGAAAATATGGCTCTTACATGTGATCGCATATCCTTGGAGTTGGTCGACCAACTTCCCGCATGGGTCGTTAAAGTGTCGATGATTGGAACTAGAATTTGTTTCACATCTGTTGCTCATCCACAAAGTAATGGTGCAATAGAATGTGCCAACGGGAAAATTATACAAGGGGTTAAGAAATGTGTTTTTGACCGCCTTAAATTACGCTCAAGGGCTTGGGTAGAAGAACTCTACTCCGTTCTATGGGCATTTTGCACTACATCCAGTAGGGTTACAGGTGATACGCCTTTCCAACTGGTTTTTAGTGCAGAAGCCATGTTGCCAATTGAAACCCAAATTGGCCCTGTTTGAGTAGATAAATTAAATATCATAAATCAACATGAAACACGGCAAGATGAAATTATCCTTCTTGAAGAAAAATGTGATCAAACGTTGATTCGATCCTCAACATATTTACAACCTTTTTGTAAATATCATAGTAAGAGGATGCGACCAGGTAGCCTACACGTGGGAGACTTGGTTTTAAGAAAAATTCAAAACCAGTCTGGTTGTAACAAATTCTCCCCTCAATGGGCAGGCCCATACACTGTGGTCTCAATTCTACGACCTGGATCTGCTCGCTTAGATATGGAAGATGGAAGAATTTTATCTAATGCCTGGAACATAGACCAGTTGCGAAAATTTTATATGTAAGTTTTTTCATTTTCATTGTAAATTTTTACAATCAATAAAGTACCTTTTTCACTCTATGTTATGGTTACATTCCCATTTTTTGTCCTTACTTTCTCGGGCCACACCCGATGGCTGGTCGCAGTAAGCATTTTATTATAATGTTTAAGGGGATTCGCTGGTCGATTTCATGGTCGCATCTAGTTAAGACATCTCTTTATAAGCCATTTCTTAACGCATAAGGGACTTACTGGCATGTTTCAGATCACTCGAGTGGCCGTCAGTTAGCAAAAAGCTTATACATTTATATTAAGATGTTTATCCTTGCGACCTTATGATCACATATAGCTAAGGTGCTTCTTTTTATGACATTTCTTAACGCATAAGAGACTTACTTATATGTTTCAGATCATTGAAGCCATAGTTTATCTTAAATCCCGCGACCATTATACCATGCCTTCAGTATGTACGGTCAAAAGAGAGGGCTACGGAAATATAACTATAGCATTAAGTCAGAAAACTAAGTACTTAACATATTTTCAATCATTGAATTTTCTGTAACCATATATATTTGCAAGGTACAAAAACTTTAAAAAACCAGGTAAATGTTTTTTATTTATATCAGTAACTCCAATGTTGCAAAATACAATGAAGAATATTACATTAAGAAAGATCAAGCTCTCGGAGTAGACTTTCAATTAAGGGCCTCACATAATCCATAATAGCACTAAGCTAATCTTTGCTGTCAAAAGTAGCATCTTCACGCATAGGATTCAGATTCAAATATGGACCATGACGAGGCCTTAGTTTGCAGACGATAGCAGAAGCTACAGCTCCAACATTGGACTTTAATGCTTCTTTCTACCTCGTAATTTCAGGATTGTTCGCGACCAGCGAGTCAGCTTGAGCACAACCAATTTGCAAGACTCACTAAAGCTTAAGTTATCCCTCTTAGGGTCGACGATATCAGCCTCAGCAAGTCTACGTCCACTACTACAGAAATGTAATCCACTAACCCATATCTTCTAACGGTTATAAGCAATCTGGGAAAAATCCGATAAAATAGGACGACAGCGGCGGAGAAGAGGCTTTTTACTATCAGTTATATACTGGTACACCGTTAGTGAAGTGCAAATATTTTTTACTATCGGTTCGTACTGTACCAACCGATATAATAGATGAAATAGTACTATCGGTTTTTCTTTCGTAACTGATAGTGAAATTACGGACTTTATACTATCGGTTCGTATTGTACCAACCGATATAATAGATGAAATAGTACTATCGGTTTTTCTTTCGTAATTGATAGTGAAATTACGGACTTTATACTATCGGTTCGTATTGTACCAACCGATATAATAGATGAAATAGTACTATCAGTTTTTCTTTCGTAACTGATAGTGAAATTACGGACTTTTTACTATCGGTTACTACTGTACAAACCGATATAATAGAGTAAATTTTACTATCGGTTATATAAAACAAACCGATAGTAAAATGACGTCATATAAACTAATGGTTATGACAGTGGGGACCTTATTTTACTATCGGTTGTGGTTTTGAACCGATAGTAAAATTGTACAACTTAGGTCGACCCCTGCTCTGCGCTCTGCAACCTCGATTCATTTCTACCGTACGTGCATCCACGCTCCAAGCTAGAGTGATCTGGAGAAGCTAGTTGAGAGGTTGATAATTCGATCCCCCTCGGTGTTGTCATCTTCTGATCACCTCTCTCTCTCTCTCGATCACTCTTTCACACTCTCCCTCTCTCTCTCTACTTGCAATTCATTAAACTAGATACATGTAGCTCCAAACTAGCTAGAAGGCTAGGTTGGCTAGCTAGCTATAGCTTGCTGAAATTAAGCAGCTAGTTAGCTGGCTCTTCCAATTAATGCATCAAGTTAATTAGGGTTTCATACATATCCATTTAATGTAATTAAGCAGCTGTACACACATATGGCCTAGCTAATTGATGATGTTTCATGCATATATGCATGCCCTGAGTCATTAATTATTTATTTCAATTTGTCAATTTTGTGAAATAATTGTAGATGGAATAAAACATACTACTGTTGAGTATTTGGAAGGTGTGAATGGGTTGATTAAATTTGCTGAGAAAGAAAAGGCGAAGAAGGGAGAGAAAGATATGCATTGTCCTTGTATAGATTGTATGAACTTAAAAAGGTTCAGCAACTCTGATCAGATTAGGAGTCATTTGATTCATCGTGGTTTTAACACACGCTATACCCGTTGGATATGGCATGGTGAAGATCTTGAGGAAACGAGCACCGCTACCACTCAGCAGCACCCGGAAGTGGATTGCAGTAATGATGATCATGATCAGAACATTGGTAATGTTCATTCGGAAGTCCATGTAGATGACGACAATTTAGATGAAATGTTACGTGATGTAGAAGAAGATTACAGCGAAAACAGTTTAGCTAAATTTGACAAATTAATTGTTGATTCTGAGAAGCCTTTGTTCCCCGGATGTGCAAAATTTACAAAGTTGTCTTTTGTGTTGAGATTATATAACTTGAAGGCAAGCAACGTTTGGAGCGATAAGAGTTTCACGGCGCTATTGGATCTGTTAGTGGACATGCTTCCAGAGGGAAATGAGCTGCCAAGATCGGTTTACCAGGCCAAGAAACTATTGTGTCCGTTGGGAATGGAAATCGAAAGAATACATGCATGCCCAAATGATTGTGTTCTATACCGTAACGAGTATGAGGATTTGCATGTTTGTCCAAGATGCGGTGCATCCCGGTATAAGCATGGGGACAGAATTTATCACAATGGATGTGATGAGGTAAAGAAAGGGCCTCCGGTCAAAACTGTGTGGTATTTGCCTGTGATTCCTAGATTGAAACGGCTGTTTGCAAATCCGAAAGATGCGAAGTACTTGCGTTGGCATGTTGAAGGTCGGAAACAAGACGGAAAACTAAGACATCCAGCTGATTCTATTCAATGGAGAAACATTAACAGAACATTCAGTGAGTTTGGTGGCGAAGTGAGGAATATAAGGTTTGGGTTGAGTACAGATGGTATGAATCCACACGGAAATATGAGCAGTCGACATAGCACTTGGCCGGTTCTTTTATGTATCTATAATCTTCCTCCTTGGTTATGTATGAAACGCAAGTACATCATGATGTCGTTACTAATTTCAGGACCCAGACAACCCGGGAATGATATTGACGTGTTCCTATCACCGTTAGTCCAGGACTTACATAAATTGTGGAGCGAAGGGGTGCGGGTGTGGGATGCACATAAGCGAGAAAATTTCATGTTGCGGGCCATGATATTTTGCACCATAAATGATTTCCCGACCTATGGAAATTTGTCGGGCTATAGTATAAGAGGAGGCAAGGCTTGTCCTATTTTCCTGGATGAAACTGAAAGCATGTGATTATCGAACTACAGAAAAACAGTGTACATGGGTCACCGCAGATTCCTTCCGATGCATCACGCCTACCGTAAGAAGAAGAAGTCATTCAATGGGAAGCCTGAGAAAGGATCAGCCCCAGTGTTTGTGACTGGTAAGGAGCTTTACTTGCGCGTGAAGGACATCAAAGTTGAGTTCGGTAAATGTTCTAAACCTCCAGGAAAAATGTTTCGAAGAAGAGATCAATTCTTTGGGATCTGCCATATTGGGATCACTTACAAGTTCGACATTGCATTGATGTCATGCACGTAGAGAAAAATGTTTGTGACAGTTTGATTGGTTTGTTGTTGAACATTCCAGGAAAGACGAAAGATGGCATCAACGTTCGCTGTGACATGCTCGACATGGGCATAAGGACTGAGCTTGCACCGTTGGAGAAGGGAAAGCGGACATACCTCCCCCCGGCCTGCTATACTTTGTCAAAAGAGAAAAAACAGAAGTCTATCAGTGCCTATATGGTGTCAAAGTTCCATGTGGGTATTCTGCGAACTTGAAAAAATTTGTGTTCATGATAGACTTGAAACTGGTTGGTATGAAGTCCCATGATTGTCATGTACTGATGTCACAAATGCTTCTCATTGCTATCAGAGGCATTCTCACAGTCAAAGTCAGAGAGACAATTACAAAGCTATGTTATTTCTTCAACACAATATCTGGCAAGATACGTAACCGTGTACTCCAAGCAAGTTAATTAGCTCCATTCGTGGAACTTGTCAGATTTTTTGGTTTTGAATATTTGCTGCAACTGTGTCCTTGCTGGTAATTGATCTGGATGGACTAGAGGATTTGCAACACGATGTGACTACAACTCTTTGTGAACTGGAGATGTATTTCCCTCCATCTTTTTTTGATGTCATGGTCCATCTAATTGTTCACCTTGTCAGAGAAATTAAGTTTTGTGGACCCGTGTTCCTGCGCTACATGTATCCATTTGAGAGATTTATGGGTATCTTGAAGGGATATATAAGGAATCGACATCGGCCTGAGGGCAGTATCATTGAAGGTTATGCCGCCGAGGAGGTGATCGAATTTTGCACCAACTATATGGCCGGGGTTGACCCAATTGGCGTTCCTACGTCCCGGCATGAGGGCAGGCTTCAGGGCATTGGAACGATTGGATTTATAGCAGTCATCCCCTCTAGTGATCTATATGCAAAAGCCCATTTTTGGGTCTTACAGCACATGACGGGGGTGGAGCCATACATACACGAGCACAAGGAAATGTTACAGAAATAGAATCCTTCGAAGCCAGAGATTTGGGTCACCAGAGAACATAACAGGAAGTTTGCTGGGTGGATCGAAAATAGAGTCCTACAAGCTTCTGAGGGCGACGTAGATGAAGTTGTTACATGGTTGGGTAGAGGGCCTAGATTTACTGTAGGGAGTTGGCAGGGGTATGACATCAACGGCTATTCATTTTGCACAAGAACTCAGGATGAGAAGAGTACTATGCAATGTAGTGGAGTGACACTACTTTCTATTTCGGAGGATGCCAGGGTAGTAAGGGCACTCGACTCATATTACGGTGTTATTGATGAAATATGGGAGCTCGATTATGTATTACTTAAGATTCCTCTGTTTCGATGCCAATGGGTCGAAATCCCTCGAGGTGTTAAAGTCGACAATTATGGGTTTAGTCTCGTCGATCTCAGTACAGTCGCACACCAAGATGATCCATTTATATGTAACACCCCTGTTTTTCCCAACCCTAGCCTACCTTGACTATCTGCATATCAGGATGAGATCTTGGTGATACCAAAGTGTTACCCTAAAAAGTTGGCAGCCAAACTGCCTCATTCAAGTCATTTTCGCAGATCAATCCAAAAGATTCACAAATTAGTCCTTTTCAGATATCTGAGGAGCCCCAAAAAGGCTAAAAGCCACTGATCATTTCCAAATCATGATTTGATTCAGTGAAAACCTTCCCTTCACTATTCTGAACATTTTTCCCTTCTGGAAGAATTTCCAAAACCCTGCCGAAACCCTAGTTTCAGCCTTGTCTAACTTCTAAAATCCAGATTACCCTAATTACCCTGTTTTCAGTTCATCTCAAAACTTGCCTAAATGTCCAAAATTTTGTCATCCCTAGCTGCTGATCAATATCTTAAACCTTGTGGATTAATTTAGCAAAACCAAAACCCTTTCTACCTAAGCCAAATGCCAGATTTACAGATTGGTCCCTGGAATCAAGAATTTGTAATTGCAAATCAGCCCTTCTAGTCTTTTGCTGCTGTTTTCGACCAGCGCCTGGTCGTGCCCTCGACCAGTGCTGCATCGCCGAAGCCACGCCGCATTTTCTCGCCGCAGCTGCTCACCGCCGCCCATCGCTTCTTGTCGCCTGCACTTGTGAGCAAATGAACCACCCCGCGCGCACGTGCCAGCCACCAGTACCGCGCCATGACCAGCGGATAAACGCCCGCGCTCCAGAGCATCGCATTCGCGCGCGCAACCGTTGCCGTGGCAATTGCATGCGTTACGTGTCGTTGCCGGAGCTTTGCTACTGCCTCCGCATCTGCGCCATCACTGGTGAAGTCCCAATGCAATCGACAAAGCCTGTGGAGCAGCTACACCGCCAGTGCGCAATCACATCGCCGGTCACCGCTGTCGCAGCTGCACCCGGCCGGTCTCGTCCCCGGCACAAGTTCTCTCGCCGTTTCCCCTCGCAAGCTCCGCCTCATCGCCTATTTAAACCCCTTCAGCGCTGTGAAGAAGTACAACGCCAGGACTTAGCCATTTTTCCAGTTTGCTCACTATTTCCCTTTCTTCCCCGACGAGCCGATTCTGAGGCCATCGACGCCAGAGCAAACTACAGCCCCTCACTTCAATCCAAGCTCACCAGTGAGTCCACCACACCCATCTTCCCGTGTCCAAGCAACCAATTGCATCCTAGTGCTCATCATCACCGGTGATCGCCGGAAAACCAGAAGACCCCTGTTCCAGAAATTAAACCTGTTCCAGTGCTTTTCATCACTCACTCCAGTAGAATCAAATGATCCTTAGCCCTCTCTTAGCAACCCTGTTCAGCCATTTTCAAATTGAAGCAGTACCGTGCGTTTTCCCAATTTTCGCGCGCCACCGTGGACGTCTCACGTCGCCGGCGTGCCTCGCTGCTGCTCTCTCCGAACTAAAGCCACCTACACCTTCCCTGTAACCCCTAGATGGTGTAGCCCAAGGCTTATAGCCTACATTGCAGTGTGGAGCCAGTTCGTCGTTCACCGTCTTCTCCAACTCTGGTGGCAACGTCGACGAGCTCGTACGCTTAACCACTGTCCAATTCCTCTCTCCAGAGCAATCCACACCACCCCAGAAGTGTTTCCCCTCGGTCAATTTCAAGTTTAGTTAACTCCAGTTCCCTGTCACCGTGGCTCGTCCTTGTCCCAGGCGGCCGAAGATTTCAACCTCGCCGTTCGTCGCCGGCCAGCCACCCCAGCCAAATTCCTCCCACCAGCAACCTTGTCTTGATCCCGCCTACCTCCCTGACATGTTTGGCGAAGCAATGCACGTGTGATTCATCCAGACGCATGTCCCCTAGTTCGCTGCTGTACAGTGGCATTCGATTTCCTGTGTCCTGAGCTTTGCTGTGAATTTCTGTTAATTCAAGGGCTTTTGTGAAAAGTCCACTTTGTCATTTAGGTCCCTCACAGCATTTGGCACACAATGCCACCTCTTGCACCAGTTTTGATCATCTGGAAGCCCTAAATCATCCTAGTGTCCTTCTCGGACATTGTCTGTTCGCGAACCGAATGCCGACCCTTGGCTTTCGTCGCATTCGAGTCTTGTCCAGTGAACCTAACCCTAGAATCCTTTTCTCCGCTGTCCTGTTTCTGCCCAATCTCCCTCCTTTGCATTCATGCGTATATTTTACTTATGTTTTATATAAAGCCTATTTTCTGAATGCTTATGTATTGTATGTGTTGTGTGTGTTCTTGTGCGAATGCAGAGCAAGGAGCAGAAGATTTGGAAGGAACGTTTGAAGATCCAGCAGATTTCTTAGACCCAACTTGGCAAGGCAAGTCGTCACCCTTGATCATGTCTCACCCAGTATTTTGAAGTAAAGTAGATTCACTGTTTTAAAGATATATGCATGCTGAATATTTGATAGAACTATGTTTAGAAACATGTGAATAGATATGACCCAACTCTCATATGGAAACCCCTTTTTGATATCGAATCATCATGCAACCCTGTCACCCTAGGATACCATGCTTAGGCTTTAATCTTATTTAAGTATACATGTTGTATGTGAAATGGCTAATATGTGAGAAATGGATTTGAAACCCCTTTTGTGAAATGAAATGTCAAATTAGTATTGATAGTGAGGATTGGTTTGTATGGAGAGGGTGCGGTGCGCACCAGGGAATGTGGATGGCTCCTCACTATTAATTCATAAGGACTAGAACCTTGTGTTGTCCCCCTATGCGGCATGAAAAACGTACCAACCACTTGCCTGGTATGGGACAGGCACGACTTAGTAGCTTTTTGGTATTAGCAGTTCCCTGTATGGTTTGTCGGTCTGGTTTCTCGCGTGGAAACTAGTTGGGCGCAGTTAGTCCGTGAGTGATGTGAGTTCAGAAAAAGCATGAGAGGAAAAAGGTGAAAGAAGGAAGACGCCCTATGCCTCCGATTAAGCCGTGAGCGGTTGTAATCATGACGGTCAAATGTCTCGCGTGGACAGACCAAGGCTATGTGTCCTGCGGGAGCATAGGCCAAAGGCTAGGAAGTAAGGCAGTGGGGAGGACCCACAACGGTACTTGAGACTTAATTGTCTATTTACCGGGCGGGGATACTGTTAACACTGAACTGCAAAAGCGTTGTGTGAGCTCGGCCTTGTCACATGTGTATAAGTCACATGGAGCTGATCCGACTGGAAAGCTGAGTGAAGAAGTGGATTTAAAAAGAGGTACACCTTTGCAAAGCGTAAGAAAAGTATCAGATACTCTGTACTCCCAGTTCATGGAGTATGTTCGCGGTGGATTTATCCATGTGGTTCAACACAAGTAACTATTTGGATTGTTTTCATAATATGGGTTGACAGAAGTGATGACTCATGGGAGACCATCACATAACAATTTCTTAAAGTCTATTATAAGGTTTTCTAAAACCCCGCTGTTGAAAACAAAACCCTTATTTGAAAGATCAAAGGATTGACATCTATACTATTTATAATTATAAGACTTAGCCCCTTTTCTTGATCACTCCTCATCTATATAATTACGTTTGTAAATAAATGACTTGCTGAGCATTGTGTCAACGCATGGTCACCCTTGCCTTTTCAAACAAATCAGAAGAGGGATTCGCCGACCCCGATTCATTTGGTTATGATGATGAAGCAGAAGATGGGAACGCCCCAGATGATTCGGAGTTCTAGAAGGGTCTCGCGCCGAGTTGAGTCCGATGTGGAGGAAGCCCTAGCAGAACCGTTGTTGCCAGAAGTGAAGATCTTTGTCGTTGCTGTTTGCCTTGTTTTGTGTGTCCGGTATCTGGATGCCGACTCTTGTATGGATAAACTTGTTATTTTCATAGCAACTCTAAGTAGCGTCATTCTGGGCGCTATGTTAATGTAATATTGGTCCTTGTGACCTCGTACCTGTTTAATTATGTTTTATGCAATAACTGTTTTCCGCTTGATGTGAGTTTTGTAATGGTCCAACCTGTGTGCAATCCACCTGGGCGGTTGCCACGGGATTCCTCAAATGGGGGTCCCACAGGAGATGGTATCAGAGAAAAGGCTCGACTGTAGGCCGTGACCCTTAGATAGATATTGGCGTGCCTAGGGCAAAAATCGTTAGTCTATTTGATAAAAAAAAAATTGATTTTGAAAACCTAATTTCTTTAAACAAATTATACTAAATAGTTTGTCTCCTCACCTTGTCTCTTTGAAAAGGGTTTGAAAATCATTTTAACTCCTAGAAGTTCTGTGTTCTGTTCTTCAGATGGCTTCCAGCAAGAAGTTTGTGCACGGAGATGAGCTAGGATCATGGGCATTGCTTTTATGGATGATGCTGCAATTCTTGGGAGCTTTGGATAGCCAGCGGCCAGTGTACTATGTTCGACAGGAAGAAGTAGACAACAGACCCTACGGCTTTCGTGCCTCTGTGGTGGTCTATGAAATTCCAAGGCTTGGAAGAGGTCCCGTGAAACAAGAAGCCCGTAGAGCGGAAGAAGAAGATGCGATTCTAGACGCTGCTCGTCGCGCTATAGGTACCATCAGACTGATGTACGAGGATTTCCTTGTAGATTCCCCTTTTCGTTTTGTGCCTTGTCCGATCCCCAGGTCAGATCGCCGAGTTGTCCACCCATCAAGTGACCAAAGAGATGCAATGCTAACGAAGACTAGGGATGTTGTTCAAGCACTGGAAACCGGGTATAACCGTTTGTTGCGCGAGCATGAGAACACTCGGGATGATCGCCACTACCTCGAGGGAATGCTTGCAAGAGCCCGAGCAGATCTTCAAGAAAAAGAGAAGCAGATCCAAGAGCTAGTCGGTCCAAGCAAAAATAGAAACCCCGGAACATCGGAGTCCGTCAACAAGAGAAATCGTCCGAAGCTGAGGATTACCGCACGCAAGAGTGTGGGAAAGCTCAAGGATTACCTTGGCCAATTCACACCAGCATCGCGTGGAATCATCATCAATTCTCAAGACCCTGAACGCCTCAACACTGGAGAAAGAGGAGAAGCTCCTATCGGCAAAGGAAAAGAAGTTGTTGAAGACGACACCGATACTTTGTCTGATGAAGAAGAAGACGACGACATGGAGTTAGATCCGATGGATGCAGATGAAGACCTTGAAGAAGAAGATCCAGAAGAGGTGGAACCCTGTGGTTCTTCCGAAACTGACGAGTGATCTTAGACTCCCTTTTGGCTCGACCCTTTTTCCTGTACCTGACCCCGGCAGTCGCTAGATCTTTTGTTTGTCTGTGCCCTTGTTTGTAGTTTCTTTAGTTGTGTTGGTTGTACGCTGTACTTGTAAGACGTGGAGGCTAAAATTATGTATCTTGTGAACAACTATCTTATGAAAAACATCCTGCACTTTCAAATCCTTGTCTCATGAATTGATCTCAGCCTTCTGCTTGTACCTTATCTGTGTCTCTCTCTGAATCGGCAGTATTTCTTTGATGCTTAATCAGAACAAAATGGTTAACACCCGCGGAAGATCTCAAGGAAGGATGTCCGAAGGAAATGCTGAGAATACAAGAGACGCACCTGGAAATAGAGCTCGTACTAATCAGAACCTGTCAGGATCATCTTCCGTACCGCAAGGCAGTAACATCAACGAAGTGCTGATATGGATGGAGCATAACAGGCAACAATCCATGGTTGCACAGAACCAGATGTGGGAGCAGATGATGCAACAATTCTCCTCAGGACAGACCGGAGGATCAACGATCGGAGCTAAGTTATCAGACTTTCAGAAAACTCGCCCTCCAACCTTTTCATGTACCAAGGACCCCTTTATGGCCGATGATTGGTTAAGGGATGTGGAAAGGAAACTGAACACAGTCAGATGCAATAATGAGGAAAAGCTTTTGTATGGACCACACCAACTATCTGGACCCGCCGCAGCTTGGTGGGAGAATTATCAATCCGTACACCCAAGTGCAGACATGATTACATGGGACGAATTCAAGGAGCAATTCCGTAAATATCATGTCCCAAAAGGCGTCCTGCAAGCCAAGCGCCGAGAGTTTAGAAATCTCAAGCAAGGGGATAAACCAATCAGACAGTACCTACATGAGTTTATCCAGCTCGCGAGATATGCACCAGAGGATATTGCAACTGAAGAGAAGAAGATCGATCGATTTTGTGAAGGCCTGCAAAACTTCTTACAGTATCAGATAGCCTCACAAGAATTTACAGATTTCCATATCTTGGTCGACAGATTACTCAAGATGGAGGAAAAGCGAGGAATCATCGAGGAAGATCGGAAGAGGAAAGCTTCGTCTAGCCCGTATCAAGGCAATACCAGTCGAGGAAGACCAGCACCAAGTTTCCGACCCAATTTCAGACAGCCCCAGAGAGCTCCAAGACCAGCACCTACCTCAACACCACAATGCACCGGATGTAAAGGGAATCACCTTTACAAGGATTGCACCTTGAAGAACGTCGAATGCTATCACTGTGGGAGAAGAGGTCATCGCAAAGAAACTTGCTCACTCCAACACTTGCCATTCAGTGTTGCTAGAGCTAGAGTAGCAGGATCCACTACCCCAGCTCAGAACCCTGGTAGAGGCATTCAACCGTCAAGAGGAGGAAGAACTCAGAATAGTAGAGGAAGAGGGATGCCAACAACAGGCCGAGGCAGACTGAACTATGCAACCACAGCCGAAGCAGGAGAAGCCTCAGACGTCGTGATCGGTAGAATTCAAATCCACTCTAAACTTGCTGTTACTTTATTTGATTCGGGTGCTACGCATTCATTTGTGTCGAAATCTTTTGCTTTGGGAAGTGAACTGCCTGAGTCTGCACTAGAATCTTCCATTCTAATCCAATCCCTTGGAGCTAGAATGCCAGTGAAATCTATCTGTAGAGACATTGCCTTCTGTATCGGCAACTTAGGATTCCTAGCAGATTTGCTAGTTCTGAATCTTCAAGGGTTAGATATCATTCTCGGAATGGACTGGCTAGCCAAATACAAAGGTCAGATAGATTGTGAGAAGAAGACCGTCACCCTGACCAATGCCGAGGAAAGATAAGCTACATTCAGTGCAAGTAGAACCCCATTGAGTGATCTCATGGATTGCCTGAATAGTGCCGAAGAGATCAAAGTAGAAGATGTCCCAGTGGTCAACGAATTCCCAGAAGTATTCCCCGAAGAACTCCCCGGAATGCCACCAGACCGGGATGTGGAGTTTGCCATTGAACTGAATCCTGGATCAGCCCCTTATGCTAGAAAACTTGCACGCATGACAGGTCAAGAGCAAGAAGAACTAAGAAAGCAAGTGGAAGAATTGGAAGAGAAAGGATTCGTCAGAACAAGTTCTTCACCTTGGGGAGCCCCAGTGCTATTCGCCAAGAAGAAAGACGGTAGCCTGAGACTCTGTATTGATTACCGGAAGCTGAACGATATGACGATCAAAAACAAGTACCCTCTGCCAAGGATTGATGATCTTTTCGATCAGCTTAGAGGAGCCCAAGTATTTTCAAGGGTTGACTTGAGATCAGGCTATCATCAACTGAAGGTCCGAGAGAAGGATATCCCGAAGACTGCGTTCATAACTAGATATGGACTGTACGAATTTACAGTGATGCCATTCGGACTAACGAATGCACCAGCTATATTCATGAACCTGATGAATAAAGTCCTCATGGAATATCTGGACAAGTTCATTATTGTATTTGTGGACGACATACTGATTTTCTCCAAGACAGAGAAAGAACATGTTGAGCATCTTAGGCTAGTGCTGAAGAAGCTAGCAGATCATCAGCTGTATGCTAAATTTGATAAGTGCACCTTCTGGCTGAAAGAAATTTCTTTCTTAGGCCACATCATTTCGGATAAAGGGATATTCATGGATCCCTCGAAAATTCAAGCAGTAATGGAATGGAAACAACTGGAGACTGTGACAGAAGTAAGAAGCTTTCTAGGATTGGCCGGATACTACAGAAGATTTGTTCAAGGATTCTCCAAAATCACCCGGCCACTGACCCAGCTATTGAAGAAAAATGCCTCATTTACGTGGACTGAGAAGTGTGAAGAGAGCTTCAAAGAGTTGAAGAAGAGACTGACAACTGCACCTATCCTTATACTGCCTGACGTCAAGAAGGATTTTCAAGTTTACTGTGACGCATCTAAGCAAGGATTAGGTTGTGTTCTGATGCAAGAAGGAAAAGTTGTAGCCTACGCATCAAGACAATTACGACCTCATGAGGAGAATTATCCAACGCATGATCTAGAGTTAGCTGCTGTCGTCCATGCATTGAAAATTTGGCGACACTACTTATTGGGTAATAAGTGTGACATCTACACAGATCATAAGAGTTTAAAGTACATCTTCACACAACAGGATCTGAACATGAGACAGAGAAGATGGTTGGAACTTATCAAGGATTATGACCTTGAGGTCCATTACCACCCTGGAAAAGCAAATGTGGTGGCAGACGCTTTGAGTAGAAAGTCCTACTGTAGCCAAGCAAAGAATCTGGATTTACCACACCAACTGCTCAAGGACTTCAAAAGACTACAGTTGGAATTGGTTGAACAAGGATCCATTGCTACTTTAAGGATGGAATGTGAGTTAAAGGATCAAATCAGAAAAGCTCAAGTAACGGATCCACATATCCAGGAGCTGAAAGAGGATATGAAGCTCGGTAACGCAATCGATTTCAGAGAAGATGAACAAGGGATTTTGTGGCACCATAATCGAATCTGCGTTCCGGATGACAAGGAAATCAAGGATGCAATTTTACATGAAGCTCACCATACCCCATACTCAATCCACCCGGGTAGTACAAAAATGTATCGAGATCTGAAGAGTCAGTTTTGGTGGAGAAAGATGAAGAGAGAAATCGCTGAGTTCGTAGCATCTTGCGACACTTGTCAAAGGGTGAAAGCTGAACACCTGAAGCCAGCTGGACCGCTACAACCCCTACCAATCCCAGAATGGAAATGGGACGAAATCAGAATGGACTTCATAACAGGATTACCGAGGACCAGAAAAGGTTATGACTCCATATGGGTCATAGTAGACAGGTTGACAAAAGTAGCACATTTTCTACCAGTGAGAACCCAATACTCAACCAAACAATTGGCAGAATTGTACCTTTCAAGAATTGTCAGCTTGCATGGAGTACCAAAAGCAATAGTATCTGATAGAGGACCCCAGTTTGTATCAAAGTTCTAGGAGGAACTACAAGAAATCTTGGGAACCAATTTAAAGTTCAGTACCGCCTATCATCCACAGACTGGAGGACAAACTGAAAGAGTAAACCAAGTTTTGGAGGATATGCTAAGAGCTCGTACGTTGGAATATGGAGATTCTTGGGAATCATTCTTACCATATGCTGAATTCACATACAACAACAGCTATCAAGCAAGTATAAAGATGGCACCATACGAAGCACTCTATGGAAGGAAATGCCGTACCCCACTATACTGGACCGAAGTGGGTCAAAAGCAATTTTTAGGGCCACAACTAGTGGAAGAGGCCACAGCTCACGTGAAGATCATTCAGGAAAGAATGAAAACGGTTCAGTCTCGACAGAAAAGCTACGCCGACCACAGAAGAAGAGAACTATCATTTGAAGAAGGTGATTATGTCTATCTTAAAGTAACACCTTACAAAGGAGTGCGTCGATTCCAAATGAAAGGAAAGTTGAGCCCGAGATATGTTGGACCTTATAAGATTCTGGAAAAGCAAGGAGAGGTAGCATATAAGCTAGAACTACCACCTGAGTTGGCTGGAGTACATAACGTCTTCCATGTGTCTCAACTGAGGAAATGTTTGAAGAGGCCAACAGAACAGATATCTCCCAGAGAAGCGGAAGTACAGCCAGATTTGTCATATCAAGAGTACCCCATCAAGATACTTGAAATCAGCGAAAGGAGGCTAAAATCAAGGACCATCAGATTTTGCAGAGTCCAATGGAACAACCATTCAGAGGAAGAGTCCACTTGGGAAAAGGAAGAAGAGCTACGCCGAAACTTTCCATACCTGTTCTCAGACCTACCAGAATCTCGAGGACGAGATTGTTTTTAAGGAGGTTAGGTTGTAACACCCCTGTTTTTCCCAACCCTAGCCTACCTTGACTATCTGCATATCAGGATGAGATCTTGGTGATACCAAAGTGTTACCCTAAAAAGTTGGCAGCCAAACTCCCTCATTCAAGTCATTTTCGCAGATCAATCCAAAAGATTCACAAATTAGTCCTTTTCAGAAATCTGAGGAGCCCCAAAAAGGCTAAAAGCCACTGATCATTTCGAAATCATGATTTGATTTAGTGAAAACCTTCCCTTCACTATTCTGAACATTTTTCCCTTCTGGAAGAATTTCCAAAACCCTGCCGAAACCCTAGTTTCAGCCTTGTCTAACTTCTAAAATCCAGATTACCCTAACTACCATGTTTTCAGTTCATCTCAAAACTTGCCTAAATGTCCAAAATTTTGTCATCCCTAGCTGCTGATCAATATCTTAAACCTTGTGGATTAATTTAGCAAAACCAAAACCCTTTCTACCTAAGCCAAATGCCAGATTTACAGATTGGTCCCTGGAATCAAGAATTTGTAATTGCAAATCAGCCCTTCTAGTCTTTTGCTGCTGTTTTCGACCAGCGCCTGGTCGTGCCCTCGACCAGTGCTGCATCGCCGGAGCCACACCGTGTTTTCTCGCCGCAGCTGCTCACCGCCGGCCATCGCTTCTTGTCGCCTGCACTTGTGAGCAAATGAACCACCCCGCGCGCACGTGCCAGCCACCAGTACCGCGCCATGACCAGCGGATAAACGCCCGCGCTCCAGAGCATCGCATTCGCGCGCGCAACCGTTGCCGTGGCAATTGCATGCGTTACGTGTCATTGCCGGAGCTTTGCTATTGCCTCCGCATCTGCGCCATCACTGGTGAAGTCCCAATGCAATCGACAAAGCCTGTAGAGCAGCTACACCGCCAGTGCGCAATCACATCGCCGGTCACCGCTGTCGCAGCTGCACCCGGCGGTCTCGTCCCCGGCACAAGTTCTCTCGCCGTTTCCCCTCGCAAGCTCCGCCTCATCGCCTATTTAAACCCCTTCAGCGCTGTGAAGAAGTACAACGCCAGGACTTAGCCATTTTTCCAGTTTGCTCACTGTTTCCCTTTCTTCCCCGACGAGCCGATTCTGAGGCCATCGACGCCAGAGCAAACTACAGCCCCTCACTTCAATCCAAGCTCACCAGTGAGTCCACCACACCCATCTTCCCGTGTCCAAGCAACCAATTGCATCCTAGTGCTCATCATCACCGGTGATCGCTGGAAAACCAGAAGACCCCTGTTCCAGAAATTAAACCTGTTCCAGTGCTTTTCATCACTCACTCCAGTAGAATCAAATGATCCTTAGCCCTCTCTTAGCAAGCCTGTTCAGCCATTTTCAAATTGAAGCAGTACCGTGCGTTTTCCCAATTTTCGCGCGCCACCGTGGACGTCTCACGTCGCCGGCGTGCCTCGCTGCTGCTCTCTCCGAACTAAAGCCACCTACACCTTCCCTGTAACCCCTAGATGGTGTAGCCCAAGGCTTATAGCCTACATTGCAGTGTGGAGCCAGTTCGTCGTTCACCGTCTTCTCCAACTCCGGTGGCAACGTCGACGAGCTCGTACGCTTAACCACTGTCCAATTCCTCTCTCCAGAGCAATCCACACCACCCCAGAAGTGTTTCCCCTCGGTCAATTTCAAGTTTAGTTAACTCCAGTTCCCTGTCACCAGTGGCTCGTCCTTGTCCCAGGCGGCCGAAGATTTCAACCTCGCCGTTCGTCGCCGGCCAGCCACCCCAGCCAAATTCCTCCCACCAGCAACCTTGTCTTGATCCCGCCTACCTCCCTGACATGTTTGGCGAAGCAATGCACGTGTGATTCGTCCAGACGCATGTGCCCTAGTTCGCTGCTGTACAGTGGCATTCGATTTCCTGTGTCCTGAGCTTTGCTGTGAATTTCTGTTAATTCAAGGGCTTTTGTGAAAAGTCCACTTTGTCATTTAGGTCCCTCACAGCATTTGGCACACAATGCCACCTCTTGCACCAGTTTTGATCATCTGGAAGCCCTAAATCATCCTAGTGTCCTTCTCGGACATTGTCTGTTCGCGAACCGAATGCCGACCCTTGGCTTTCGTCGCATTCGAGTCTTGTCCAGTGAACCTAACCCTAGAATCCTTTTCTCCGCTGTCCTGTTTCTGCCCAATCTCCCTCCTTTGCATTCATGCGTATATTTTACTTATGTTTTGTATAAAGCCTATTTTCTGAATGCCTTATGTATTGTATGTGTTGTGTGTGTTCTTGTGCGAATGCAGAGCAAGGAGCAGAAGATTTGGAAGGAACGTTTGAAGATCCAGCAGATTTCTTAGACCCAACTTGGCAAGGCAAGTCGTCACCCTTGATCATGTCTCACCCAGTATTTTGAAGTAAAGTAGATTCACTGTTTTAAAGATATATGCATGCTGAATATTTGATAGAACTATGTTTAGAAACATGTGAATAGATATGACCCAACTCTCATATGGAAACCCCTTTTTGATATCGAATCATCATGCAACCTTGTCACCCTAGGATACCATGCTTAGGCTTTAATCTTATTTAAGTATACATGTTGGATGTGAAATGGCTAATATGTGAGAAATGGATTTGAAACCCCTTTTGTGAAATGAAATGTCAAATTAGTATTGATAGTGAGGATTGGTTTGTATGGAGAGGGTGCGGTGCGCACCAGGGAATGTGGATGGCTCCTCACTATTAATTCATAAGGACTAGAACCTTGTGTTGTGCCCCTATGCGGCATGAAAAACGTACCAACCACTTTCCTGGTATGGGACAGGCACGACTTAGTAGCTTTTTGGTATTAGCAGTTCCCTGTATGGTTTGTCGGTCCGGTTTCTCGCGTGGAAACTGGTTGGGCGCAGTTCGTCCGTGAGTGATGTGAGTTCAGAAAAAGCATGAGAGGAAAAAGGTGAAAGAAGGAAGACGCCCTATGCCTCCGATTAAGCAGTGAGCGGTTGTAATCGTGACGGTCAAATGTCTCGCGTGGACAGACCAAGGCTATGTGTCCTGCGGGAGCATAGGCTAAAGGCTAGGAAGTAAGGCAGTGGGGAGGACCCACAACGGTACTTGAGACTTAATTGTCTATTTACCGGGCGGGGATACTGTTAACACTGAACTGCAAAAGCGTTGTGTGAGCTCGGCCTTGTCACATGTGTATAAGTCACATGGAGCTGATCCGACTTGAAAGCTGAGTGAAGAAGTGGATTTAAAAAGAGGTACACCTTTGCAAAGCGTAAGAAAAGTATCAGATACTCTGTACTCCCAGTTCATGGAGTATGTTCGCGGTGGATTTATCCATGTGGTTCAACACAAGTAACTATTTGGAATGTTTTCATAATATGGGTTGACAGAAGTGATGACTCATGGGAGACCATCACATAACAATTTCTTAAAGTCTATTATAAGGTTTTCTAAAACCCCGCTGTTGAAAACAAAACCCTTATTTGAAAGATCAAAGGATTGAAATCTATACTATTTATAATTATAAGACTTAGCCCCTTTTCTTGATCACTCCTCATCTATATAATTACGTTTGTAAATAAATGACTTGCTGAGCATTGTGTCAAAGCATGCTCACCCTTGCCTTTTCAAACAAATCAGAAGAGGGATTCGCCGACCCCGATTCATTTGGTTATGATGATGAAGCAGAAGATGGGAACGCCCCAGATGATTCGGAGTTCTAGGAGGGTCTCGCGCCGAGTTGAGTCCGATGTGGAGGAAGCCCTACCAGAACCGTTGCTGCCAGAAGTGAAGATCTTTGTCGTTGCTGTTTGCCTTGTTTTGTGTGTCCGGTATCTGGATGCCGACTCTTGTATGGATAAACTTGTTATTTTCATAGCAACTCTAAGTAGCGTCATTCTGGGCGCTATGTTAATGTAATATTGGTCCTTGTGACCTCGTACCTGTTTAATTATGTATTATGCAATAACTGTATTCCGCTTGATGTGAGTTTTGTAATGGTCCAACCTGTGTGCAATCCACCTGGGCGGTTGCCACGGGATTCCTCAAATGGGGGTCCCACATTATACTTGCCGAGCAAGCCACACAGGGGTTCTACATCATTGACCCGGCCAACCCAAAGTTGCACATTGTCCTTCACAGTAAGAGACGTATTGTTGGGGTCGAAGACGTTGTGGATGAAGAAGAGTATGATCAGTTCGACGAACTACCTCCATTTTTAGATGGAATTCTTCAATCTATCCCTACAGAAGATATTGACGAAACAAGTTACCTGCGAGATGACCACGAAGAAGGATTATGGGTGGACAACCATTCTTGACTAATTTGCAATATGTAAGTGACGTATATTACTTGGATATTTAATCGAAGAATTCTTCAAATCATTTTTCAAAAATTCTTTGGGAAAACATACGTGATGCATTGAGAATCATTTATGCAAATTTTCATTTCAATTGGAGTATATACTTGATTTGAGCAATGATTGATTCTTTTCACAAATCAATATGAAAACTGCAAATTTTCATTCCATGATTGGATCTTTACTGTTAATTTTCACAGTAAGTCAATAACACTATATTCTACTATCGGTTTCAATTTCCAAACCGATATGAAATTAATCTCTACTATCGGTTTATTGTTCATAATCGATATATTTTATTTTGTGTTATGAGACCCTGTTCTATATTTTGGTTTGCTCTTGTACATTGGATTAATTTACTATCGGTTAATAATCATTAAACTGGAGATCATGTAGCGAAAGGCGTGTACTGAGATCATCTGTAATTGTTCTAAGGGAAATCCTTTAGGGTCAATAACATTGTATTGTACTATCGGTTTCAATTTCCAAACCGATATGAAATTAATCTCTACTATCGGTTTATTGTTCATAACCGATAGTATTTCATTTTGTGTTATGAGACCTTGTTCTACATTTTGATTTGCTCTTGTACATTGGATTAATTTACTATCGGTTAATAATCAATAAACCGATAGTGAAATACAATGCAAAATGATGTACTGAGATCATCTGTAATTATTCTAAGGGAAATCCTTTAGGGTCAATAACATTGTATTGTACTATCGGTTTATTGTTCATAACCGATAGTGATTTATACTGTGTTATGAGCCCCTGTTCTTAATTTACTATCGGTTAGTAATAATAAAACCGATAGTGAACAATGCCAACACTCCAAACCCTAACTTACATTATATTTACTATCAGTTTGGTGGTTATGAACCAATAGTAAATATTCATATATTAGGTTATAACCTCGTACCATTTTCCCTCCAGTGCAACTGATCACATCCAAATACTCGCGCGCGGAAAACCCTAGCCTCCCCGACGTTCGCTTTTTTGCTCCTCTGCGCCACCATTGCCGATCGCAGTTGGGTTCTCCACCGCCTCCGGCCACTCCACGAACGACTGTAAGTGTTCTTGACCAAACTGCTCGCATCAATTGCTTAAATTTATATGCAATATTTCATATGTGGTTCAATCGATTAGAAATATAAAACTAGATGAAAATTCATGAACTACAAACTTGATAGCTATGAGAATTACAGACTTGAAGAAAATCACTAGCAATTTGTCGTACAATGTAGTCTACTATCGGTTTCTTATTTAGAACCGATAGTAAAGACCATAATCTGAATTATGACTAACATAGTTAATTACTATCGGTTTCAATTGTCAAACCGATAGAAAATAGAGTATGTCATATCGGTTTGTTATTGTCAACCGATAGTACATTGAAAAGTCTGAATTTTGCAGAGTTCATATTTCATTTGTGAAAAGAATCAACTATTGCTCAAATCAAATACATTTGAAATGAAAATTTAAAGAAATGATTTTCATTGCATGAAATATATTTTTCTGATGAAATTTTATCAAATGACCTTTATGTTAAGCAAGGAGGTATCAGTTCGACAACCCTTTGCAAATTGAGTTTACAAATCCACTTTAAATCTATTTTGAAGACCATGTTAATAGGAATTGATGATTTTTGGCCTTTTGAATGAAAATTTGACATTTTAACAAAAAGAGGCGGTTCATCATTGCCATTCCATTTTAGTTATGAACTTTGTCATGTACCTTTCTTCATATCAATTGATGGTCTGTTCATGGAATTTTAGGTAAAGCCATGTCGGCATCTTCCTCGGCTGATCGTAGTGATTCGGCAAGGGCGAATGTAGATGACGCTGCCTTGTCCCAGAGCAAGAGGAAGGAGCGAGGCGCGACGATGTTGGGCCGTTTGGCCAAACGCGCGGATCTTTCATGTGAGTTCAACCAGTTCGGGAGACCGATCGGGAAGAACGCCGGCCACTATGCTGCCTATGTTGGTTTGTTGGCGAAGGAATGGGTGAATATCACCATCCAGAGCTGGAAGGACGTTAAGGCCGATGCGAGGGATAGGCTGTGGGCGGAAGTGAAGGTAAAATTAATCAAAATCACTGAACTCTTGAGTAATCACATTCCCTTGGTTTGTCCCAGAGATTAGGTAAGTCCTGCTTATATGCACCATTTGAAACAAGCCAAGTGGAACATCCCCGACGATGGTCCCAAGATAGCTTGCTTGAAGGACATGAACAACACGTGGAAAACCTTCAAGAGCGTCCTCGTCAATACCTTCCTCACTAAAGGTAAATCTTCATGCGAGAAGTACCCCTTCATAACGGAGGAGGTATGGGAGCAATTCACCCAACAGAAGGGGACCCCTGAGTTCAAGGTATGTATATGGTTCCTTTGCTTGGTTACACCATTATATGCAGTAACCAGCGGTGCATTAATTTTCTTGTTTCTGGTACAAAGGCCCGCAGCGAGAAGAACAAGACAATCCAGAGGAGGAACGACCACCCACACCGGCTCAGCTCTCACAGCTATGTGGGGAAGGAGGAGCAGTGGAACAAGGCTGAAGACGAGGCGTCGAATTTTGTCGACTCCCCTGACCTACCACTCTCCGAGATCCGCGATCCGCGATGCAAGCGCTGGAGGCTGGCCAGAGGGACCGTGTCCACCACGGGGACTGTGGAGTTCCCAAACCCCAGGGACGTCGAGGTCGTGCAGCGACTCGTAAGTTGGCTAACTTCCTGGTTGGAATCATAGAGTGTGGTAGAAAAAACTATATGATAACTAGTGTGCGCACAAGTTTGTATATATTTTTTCCTCACAATGGACAGTTTTGAATGTAACTGATATCTTGCTCGAAGGAGGTGACCGGGCGATTGTTCACTCCCCATAGGGAGAACGACATCCTTACCCGGGCTCTAGGGAACAAGGAGCATCCAGGACGGACGCGAACCGTGGGGGGTGTGGTACCATGGAAGGAAGGCTTCTCGGAGCCCAGGCAAAAGGCGAAGAAGGCATGCAGCTGGAAGGAAAGGGAAGTGGAGCTGTCTCAGAAGATACGGGCAGATGTGACTACACAATTCGCGGACATGTTCGCTCAAATGAACGAGAAGTATGAACGCGTCAGCCGAGTTGGGCAGTCCAAGGGTTTAGATCCAACTGCCGAGGTCGACGCTGTCAGGCCGAGTAGTTGCGGCTCGAAGGTTCACGTGGATCCAGTGGACCTGATTGAGGTATTGCAACTCTTGAGCTATATATGCAGTTCGGTTGATGCCACTCCCGTTACGTTAGAACTGTTTCGATAAACTGTTATAATTGTTGCAAATTGCAGAAGCCAGAGAGCTGTAGCCTATTGATCAACATAGGCGACAAACCTGTAGTGGTTGCAAACGGGGTCGTATATCAGTCTTGGGAGGATGTCCGGATCCACTATGTACCTCTGGAGCCTGGATTCGCAAAGGTACAGGTGGACATGGCCCTCCCGGGCTACAGCTCTTTTCCGTTGCCCGTCCCAACGGACGATATGCGGACAATTGGCGAGGCACTGGGCTCGTACATACAGTGGCCCAAGGAGGGTGTTAGACTACAGGAGGTAAAGCCTAGTCATTCTAGCATACAACTCAGTTAATATACTCAATTTGCAAAATCTAACTTATGCGTTCGTACTTAAAGTGGACGATGGATACCAGCTCACTTCCTGAGGACACCACCCGCGCCACAACGCATGACCGAGCTCCTTCGGCCCCCATGCCTCCTCCGACAGCCTCAACCCCTTCGCCATCAAATGAGGCCGGCGGCACCGTGCCCCAATCTTCGAAGGTATACACTCGCTCCCCACCCAAAGATAAGGGCAAGGCCAAAGGCAAGGCCAAACAAAGCCAGCCCGGTACGTTCAAGAACGGGTTCCCACTCATGGCGGAGTACCTTCTGCGCAATATGGATCAAATAACCAGAAGTCTCCACGAGTGGTACCTGACCCGGTCTAGGCGCCACATCAACTTCTTGGTTCACTTCAGGCGAGGTCATTTTCACCGTGAGGCCGAGAGCATATCGGTGGCCCACAAGGATTTGTTCGACCTCCTTAACTGGCGGGAGCTTGATATGTCCATCATACGGACTGGAGTCCTGTGAGTTTGCTGTTGTCTGAAGTTATCACAATTCATTTCATAAATCTAATCACTTTGTATGCACTATTTACTAATGTCTACTTTGCATCCAGGTACATGTATAGGCTGGCGTCGATGAGGGCATGTGACAAGGTGGGTTTCCTCAACCCAGAGAAAATAAGCCTCACGATGCTAGAGCACGACCAAGCACATGCGGAGGAATACATATCAAGGGCACTACTAGCGCAACAGGACCGAGATTTCATCCTTGCGCCGTACCACCAAAGGTTAGTGCATTTCCTACTAATTTAACTCATTCTTGTATGTTACGCCTAACATATGTATGAAACGGTACGCTTATATATGCAATGTAGGGGCCACTGGGTCCTCGCCGTCATTTGCCCATGGATGAATGGGGTCTATTACCTCGATTCGATGAGCGACAAGGTGGCGCATGTTTTCACCCTCACATGGCACATAGACGCGTAAGTAACACAGTTGTTTTAAATTTTTCTCTGACTAGCTAATTAATGATAACATATTAACCGGCAATGCTAAATTAAATACAGGGCTTTCAAAAATTATGTTAGTGCTGGAGGGAGGCATGACGCGTCGAAGGGCACAACAATTTCTTGGAAAGAATATGAGGTAATTAATACAGATGGAGGTACTCATGATGAGTCTTTTAATTTAAGCTTAATTAGTTCTTTCGAGTTAATGTGGGTTTATGTCTTTGCATATGCAATTATCCCAGTGCCATCAGTAGCCACAATCGTGGGAATGTGGCTTCTATGTCATGAGATTCATATGTGACCTGATCAGGAGAAACTTTGACCAATTCCCTAAGGTAACCATTTTTCCTGACTCAAAGTCGAACATTAATTGGATGTGACGTACGTTCCTAACTTCATACATGCATATATGCAGAGCGCCATGTTGAAAGAGCAATATGGGTTGCCTCAATTGAAGGAGCTGCGAATAATTTGGGCTCAATATGTCATGGAAGAAGTGGCTATCAACGATCGATTGTAACTGACTTGTGTAATATATATTGAATGTGTTGATTGTTGTATTTGTGAATAAACTCAATATGTGAATAGATTCATTGATGTATTTGTGAATAAACTCGATCAATATGTGAATAAATTCAATCTGTCCAATGCATGTGTATATTACTGTATTAGTGTATTTGTGAACAAATTCAATATGTGAATATTGGTGTATTTGTAAATATTGGTGCATTTGTGAATGATCCAATGCATCTATGTATATGTGAAAGATTCCAGTACTAACCGTGTCGAGTACATAACCGATAGGAAAAACTACACAGTACTATCGGTTATATACTACAACCGATAGAATAAATATTCCAGTACTATCGATTCATATACTACAACCGATAGAATAAAGTTTCCAGTACTAACTGTGTCGAGTACCTAACCGATAGAAAAAACCTACACAATACTATCGGTTTAGATCCGAGTCGATAGAAAAAACCTACACAATACTATCGGTTTAGATCCGAGCCGATAGAAGAAATAGTCGTTAGCGATTAGTGAACGTTGGGAATGTAGATGTTTTACTAACGGTTTTCAACTGATAGAAGTGTGCTACGTTTCTACTATTGTGCCGATCACTATCGGTAAGAGAACTAATAATAGAATGGATTTTTAACCGATAAGTGAAAAGCATTTCTGTAGTAGTGGACCATCCTTAATTTCTTGAAAGTATCTAGCTTGATACTATTCAGCTCTTGACAATTATTTCTAAAGCATTCTTTTCATTGCGAGCAAGCTTAGTAGTATCCTTGGCCTTCTCACTGGCTGCCTTATGACGCTCAACGACAGCTTGGAGCGTATCAATATCAACTCCTCTTTGAATAAATTTTTGCTCAAAGTGATCTTTCTCTTCAGCTGATTTTCTGATATGCTCTTCTTGTCCTAGAAATAAGAAGAAATGAGTTCAATTGAATTCATAAAGTTTACAAAGGTAACGCAAACTTTTGGCAAAAAGTAAACTTACTAGCCATCCTGTCTTATTGCTTTTCACAAAGGATCAAGAGATGTTCTTATTTTTCCTAAAGAGAGTGATATAGCTCTGATGCTTGCTGGAAGGTTGTTGCTT
Organism: Pharus latifolius; assembly: GCA_019359835.1. NCBI lineage: Eukaryota > Viridiplantae > Streptophyta > Magnoliopsida > Poales > Poaceae > Pharus > Pharus latifolius. Next base: position 42,475,846 of record CM033322.1, on the reverse strand, counting down.
TTTCTTTGGCTTCTTTTAATTTAGCCTCAAGTGTTAGAATTTTTGTAAGCCTTTCATCATTCATCTTCTGGGCTTCAGCCATCTCATTTTGCAGAAAATTTCTTCCCTACGACAATGAATATTATTCAGTCTCAGAAAGACTAAGATTAAAAGTAGGATACTTACTGCTTTAAATGGCTATTGTCGATTTGCGCAACCTTCAATTGCTCCACTAACAGACCAGATGTGGTCGCTACACGAGTAGTATCCTACATAAAACAAGAAATACTGGGAATGAAAATCCTAAGGAAATAAAACAAAATTCTAAGGTAAAGATTTTTACTTATCTCTAGGAATTCGTTGAGAAACTTCTAAGAGAAGTCCACAGATCCAGTTGCTTGGCTAGAAGAAGCCAAGCTGTGAGGCACTTGCTGGAGATCTTGGGCAGAGCACTGGATCTGGCAGTTTGAACTGCCATTTCTTTGTCCTCTCCTCTTCTTGTTACCCCAAAGAGGAGGGAGGCACAGATTCCTCGGCCAGGGGAGGAGTAGAAATACCTACCTACTCATCCATCCCCATAGTCGAAGCTTCAAGGGTGACCTTAGTCCTTCCATCATTGACAAGATCATTTGATTGGATATCTTTAACCACCTCATCAATGATGGTCTCAGGTTCTTCTCCAGCAGCTTGTGAAGCTGCAACTTCAACAGTAGCAACAACTTCATCAACAGCTGCCGTCCTTGTCACTGCTTCATCTATAGCCTCCACTATTTTAGCTTCAATTGATGGAGTAGGTAGTGCAGCAGATGAAGAAGCCCTGTACTGACAGATATTATAAATTATTCATAACTAAGGTCGCGGGAGGGGAGATGGGGTTTATTTGTAAAGCTCTTGCCCTAGCCAAAGTCTTGGTCACAGAGGGAGCTTTCTTCGGCTTCTTTGATGAAGAACCACTAGAGGATTCAACATTGTCGCCGATAAGCCTCTTTTGGGTTGTTGGGCGCATGAACAACTATACAAATCCAAAAGAAATTTCCTTTGGTAAAAATTATCCTTCAAAATAAAGAATACAAAGGCTTTTCGAAAGAGTGATACCTTTCGATGAGCCTGCCCAAATTTGTCGATGTTGCCGACCAAGCTTTGCGGTCTTGGCACATTGATATTGCCTTCCTTGACTGGATTATAGGATTCAGAAAGAAATTTGTCCTTATTTCAACATCAGAAATAGACAGGATTGTGAAAAAATAAGAATCAGGATAAGATGACAAAAATTCAATTCTAAAGAAAAATAGATTGAGAAAGAATTTACCAATCTGACCAGTCCTAGGATTGGAACAATTACCCAGGTGGTAGTCCCTGGTAGCATCTTCCATCACCCTAACCTCCTAGGAAGGGTGATCCCTCTTCCTTAGAGGGCTGATCCGATTCTTCATGAAATTTTGGATCACGTTGCGAGCAGTCAAGTCTTTGTTCATCAGGTATTTAATTACTTGGGCTTGCCTTTTTTGCTCATTATCAAGAGGAGGAGCAACATCCTTCTCCCCGCTCTTCTCTGGCCACCGATCTGTGAACCAGAGATGGCTCTCCTTGGGAGAAACAATAGAACCACCGTTGGTACCTGTAACACCCTGAGTTAGGGGTGAAAACTACATTTTTCATCAATAGCATGCATGCATGTATCTGTAGTAATAGCCAGATCAGTATCTATCTCAAGCCCTAAAATCTCCAAAATCTATCCTGTGACCTCAAATCAAGATCAGATTGTTCAGATGTGATCTATCAGTTACTCTGAACTTAAAAGCCTTCAGAGCCCAAATCCAATTCTATCTCTAACTTCCAGAATTATCAACTCCATTCTGTTTTCGAAAACAGAATATCCTATATTACCTAAATACCCTAAGTTTCAGAAATCCAGATTTAATCCAAATCTTGACCAAGTTCAGACCAGACTATTCCTGGAATATGATCATGGGTATGTCAATACCTTAATCTAAAAAGTTGACAGCCAGATTTCATCATCTAGACTCTTTTCACAAATCAGTCCAAGAGTTATCGCAAATTACTCCTTATCTGATATCTGAAAACCCAAAAAGGCTAAAATCTCCAGATTAACTTCAACTTCAGAATTTCTTCAGCAAATCTTCTCAAAATGCTATTTGCCACAAGTTTCTCTTCTGTGCAGATATCAAAATCGAACCCTAAATGCCAGAATTCGAAATCGACAAAACTCAAATTCTACTTTACCCTAAATTACCCTATTTTCAGTTTGTATCGAAAACTATTCAAATGTGTCAAACCTTATCAATTACCTTTACCAAATATCCTGTTGAATATAATCTACCAGATTAGTGAAATCAATTTCAGTTTAAACCTCCCAGAATTCCAGATTTACATTTCAGTCCAAAACTCAAAGAATTGAAACTGCAGTTCAGTCCATTTTCGACCAGGACAGCAGCAAGCATTCGACCAGGCCGTTTACTGTGCGCACGACCAGGGCTCGCCGTGGTTTCCTTGCGCCGTGCACACTCGCCGACGGTGAAGCTTCGCCGCACTTGTGACCGTGCATGCCAGTGCGCACGTGTCCTCGCTCTAGCCAGCGCCGTGGCAAGGTTGCTGCTACGTCGACGACCAGGGCTTGCTCCCGCGCGCGATCAACGGCTTTTGTCAGCAATTCATCGCCACGTCACTTCGCCGCGCCAGTACTTGTCGCCACCGCTTGCTACAAGCTTTGCCAGGTCCCGATGAGGCGACATTGTGATCAGCTGAAAGCTTGTCGCCGTCGGATCACCGCTCTTGCTGTTTCTTCACCGCTATTGCTCCTGCACGCAACCAGTCAAGTCACCGGCTGCCAATTACTTCATTGTCCCCTCTTCGCCATCTTCGCCTGGCCTATATAAGCACTCCTGTGCTCAGCAGCTCCCTCCACACATCACCACAAACCAGCCAAGTTCCAGAATTTCCTGTTTCAGTCATCTTCTCCGGCGAGCCATCGAGGAGGCTCACGGTGCCAGCACTCTACAGATCATCTCCTGCCAAATTAACAACACCAGTGAGTTTCCCTACTCATTCTCTCTGTGTGATATCATCTAATTGCTCCCCGGTGACCTCTAACGCCGGCGATCACCGGAAATTGCTAAAATTCGAAGAATGCCCTGTTCCGGCAATGTACCTCGAATTACTCCAAATTAGCTTTCGTTTCTGTAAACAAAATTGATCAGTGAGCTAAATCAAGCAAGCCTGTGAAGTTGGATTTCGAAATTAAGCAAGAATCGAAGCTTTTCCCTAAACCAAGCTTCACCAGAAACCGGCAATCGTCGCCAGGCTTCTCTAGTGATCCTCCGGCCAATCTAATTGTACCAGAAGCTTCCTGATACCTTCTAGATGCTCTCCAAGCAAGGAATTAAGTTCTTTTTGCCTGTAGCAGAAACCCCCAATTAACAGTGTTTCTTCTCCGGCGCCGATCACCGGAAAAGTGTTCCCGGCCGTTTCAGCCCAAATCACCTTGTCTTTTAGATGTGCCCTAGCCTCCTGAGCATTTTTGTCTTCTAGCCCGACACCTAAATCAGCCTAGATCAAAAGTTATAGCTTTGCCAAGTTTTTGTCCAGAACTGCTCCAGTGCAGCCAGTTCATCTCTGTTCATCATCAAATTTCTTGCTTTCTAGCCATTTCTTGCCCTAGATCCTGTTGACTTAATTGTTCTTGTTACTCAAGCCTACCTCCCAGACAAAGTGGTGCATCATTTCGAGCTCCAGATCAAAAGTTATGCTAAGCCCTAGTTTTTGGCATTGTCAGCTCTATGCCAGAGCTTGTCAGCCAGTGGCATTGACCTTGTTTACCCACTTCTGGTTGTGTAATTTGAAATCCACTTTGTCCACTGAATTTGTAGAGTTGTGATCTACATTTTCTTCTACTACCACAACTTGAGATAAGCATCCTTGCTTTTCTTAAAGCTATGTCCAAGCCTTGATCCGAATGTCGATCTGTTGACGTTCGCTGTTTTGATTAAACTAGCCACAAAATTGTTATCCCTATTGTAATCCTGAAACCCTAAGATTATCTAATCACCATCCTTAGCCAAAATTCCTTGAAACCCTAGAATCTTGACTCAGTTCAGTTTGCAGTTCAAATTATCTCCAGTATAGTTCAATCATTCTTGTTGAGCATTTCTGCATATAAGTCATAAAATATTTTAAATATTATAAGTAATTATTGTGTGATTGTTTGTCATCGAGCAGATTCAGAAGCTGACTTTGAAGATTTTGCTGTTGACCCGTCATCGACTGCTGTATTTTACGACGCGGAAGGCAAGTCATATCCTTGGTCATCTTGAACCTATATTTTAAATGTTGCTATAATATAACCTTGAATATAGGCAATATTGCATGTGAAAGATTGAGAATGGTTGATTTATGAATTGGCAGTACTAGACTGGTTATCTGTGAAATGTGAAATAAACAAGTTTTGAGCCATGAACTATTATATGTAAGTATATACTTATATTCATGAAATAAAACCCCTAGCCGTGACTAGAAAAATGGTATGGATGGCTGTAGCATTGGAGGTGCTAGACTGCAAAGGAATGCAGGCACTGAAGGTGCAGGGTTGTGGATGGTCTGGGCACTGGCATATAAGGACTAGAACCTTGTGTTGTGCGTCTAGTGGCATGAACAACGTGCTAACCGCAAGCCTGGTATGGGACAGGCCTGAACAAGTAATTATGTGGATCACACATGAAACCCCTGCATGAGATGTGTAGTGATGCACGATAAACACGGAGCGCGGCTCCCACACATATCACTGAAGGTGATCAACCACGCTGACCTAGTAATGGGAATAAGCAATGGGGTGGAGGTTTGGATACAACCTGCCACAACTGTGCCTCGCTGAGAGCCACAGGGTCGGGGGTGAATTGTAAGTGATGCATAACCAAAGTTCTTGTTATCTCCACCTTGCCGCTCACAGTATGAAGTGAGTCAGGGGTCCAATCATTTTGTTATGATAGAAAAGGTTTGAAAGTGGAATATCTTGCGGGTAAATTGGTACCTCTCTGCAGAGTTAAAAACGTATTCGAATACTCCAAGCTCCCGGGTTTATAGGAGTCTGCTGCGGTGGATTAAATCCACGGGGTGTGACACAAGTACTATTTTCTAAATAAAATATGTTTGATCAAGATTACCCAAATGACATGTGTTGTCATGATAAGGAGTGCTGCCGTGGGCTGTCGTGTGTCGACGTGTCGCAGTAGTGCTATAATCTAGTGAACATGAATGATGATGTTATATTATGAAAAGTGCTGCCATAAGATGAGATGAGAAAGGAAAAGATTATTTTACAAATATCCATAATTCTTGACTAGTCTAGGTTCATATCATCACTACTGTATGTAACTACTCTTACCTATGACTTGCTGAGTACGTAAGTGCTCACCCTTGCAACATTCAACTCAATAGATGGAGCCTACCTTGATCAAGATGATGGCATGGAGTACTTCGTGGATCCAGAAGGAGGAGAATCAGTTCCGCCAGAACCCTGAAGTGTGTTGTTCTGCCGTCAACTTCTTTTGTGGGAGGGTCACCTAACTTCTGCTGCGTAGTTAAATATTTTGCTAAACCCTGAATGCTTTGTAGGCATTGTAATCCTCTTTATGTAATATTAAGGCCAGCAGGCCACACTGCTTAATATTTTGTGAGTACTCTGTTGCAATGTAATATACTCCTGTGTTTGACTCATCCTGGGAAGTCAAAGGTTTGTGAGAATGGGACTAGCTGCAGCGAGCTAGGTCTCTACAGGAGTAGTCGTTGTCCCAGTTTCGGGGCGCGACACAAAAGTACCACTTGTGAACAGAATCACGAAGTGGAAAGTGCAGAAAGTCCTTCTCCCGCAGCCTGAAGTAAACGCACCCAGGAGTAGTAGTGCCCTTCAAGCCTGAAGCTTGTAGTAAATGCACCCAGGTACTGGCTAAATAAGAGCCACACTGGGCAAAACCCCAATGTATGCCTCATAGAGATGTTGGAAGACTGTGAGGATCAAAATGGAATTGGAATTCAAATTTACCAATTCCAATCCATAGTAAGCGAGAATTTCCCGAAAGAAGTCACTTTCTGGTAAACAAAATCTGCAGTGCAAGAAATTCTTGAAAATCACCAACTCGCCCTCTTACACCACAGGGCTCTCTTCATTCTCCCCAGCAGGTTGCCATGGGATCAGCGACCTTGAGGGGAGATAACCTTCTGTTTCCAAAGCCAACAGATTTTCCTCTGTTCGGTGGCTAGAATGCATCCAGCAAGCCATTGATTTGGGTTTTGAGAGAAGAAGAAGAAAGCTAAGAATTCAGAAAAACTTAGAAGAACTTAGAGACTTTGAGAGAACGTTGAAAATTTTGGGAGTGGTTTTTGTGCCAAAGAATACCTGAAACATAAGATTTTAAGGTAATTTCCCTCAGGTTCCCAGCCGTTGTGTTCACACCAACAAATTACCTTTCGAGAAAAGGTTTTGCATTTATTACCTATCACAATAAATCTGACACGCGCACCCAATTTTTTTTTGGGTTCTGTGAGATTTTGAAACGAAAAGTCGCCTTTCCAGTACTAGAAACACCTTTTTGAAGAAAAAGAAACATTTTCATTTCAAATTCGGGGTCTAGCTGATGGGGATTGTTACCCGAGTTAAATTTCCCATGTCTTTTCAAGGTCGCATATCGTTCCATTGTCGCACATACCTGTCTATAGTCGCAGGAAACCACAGAAAGGGATTTAAACTACCTATTACTACTTTCCCATGGTCGCAGAAGACCAAGGAAAGAGATAATGGGATAATCCAAGGATAATCTGAACATAACCCATCGAGGATGTTTTCCCATAATTTTAACAACTACGGAATCCTATAGTCTCAATGCTTATTGTCGCAGAGTCCATGGTCTCATATTATACCTGCAAGTATTATGGCCATGGAGACATTTGCCCACAATCATACCATGTTGCAGAGACAAAACCAGATACCAATACATGGTCGCAGTCTATACACAACCATAGTATTGAAGACTTAAACTATAATTTGAGAATCATATAACTAATTCACCATTCACAATAACCATTCCTTGTTCCTTATGATTTTTCCAGAAATAATCATAAACCCCTGACAAGATAACCGTCGAAGAAGATAAAGATGGATGTGCCGTTTCTATAACCGCATGTTCTAAAGTTGACAAATAGTAACCAACCATAACCTACAGCAACCGCAATGCAACAGTTGCAGACTATCGCCAAGCATCTCTCCAATGAAGCAACTGACGTCCCTTCGACAAGTATAAAAAGACCTTTTGGGGAAGAGTTCAAGGAGAAGAAACAAGGCAATAGAGAACTAGACAATACATTGTTTTTGTAATTCTTTACATTCATAGTGAAAAACCAACAAGAATAGGGTTATTACTCAACATTTGAGGGCTCGAACTTGTACAAATCTCTGCCATTGGATCCATAGATACTGTGATTTCTTTGGTGATTGTCTAGATTTTCTCCCTACTAAACAAACTAAATTCGTGTAAGTTCGACTAGGAACCATGGTTCCAATCATCGACAGATGTGCCTCTTCAAGTCGGTAAATATTATCTTTCAGTTGATTGTATCGTTATTGATATGGATGAAGATGTTGCTATACCTATTATATTGGGATGAGGAATGCTTCGGACAGTAGGTGCCCTCATTGATGTTCGTGGGGGATGCATTACTTTTCGCATAGGGGAGGAGAACATTTTGTTTAAAATGTCTAAACTTGTTGGCTACCTTATTTATTGCTCTAATTTAAGTATAGCCGGGCTTTGACTATACTCGATCAGATGCTGATATGCGGAATGAAAAGATCTTACTTGGAATTACCAAAACCCAAGTTGATCGAAAAACACAGTTCAAAAGATAGCACGCTCTTTATTTCAAAGAGGGATCTTGTACACGTCGAACGTTAGGACGCACTCGCCTACGTCGATGAACTTGGTGTCTAAGACTTCAATCTAGACTCGATACTATTTGATGCTCTAAACTATTACAGAGTATTTATAGTCCAATTGTATGAATATGTATTAGACTCAATAACCTAAACATATTAGACTCAGACAACTAACTAAACATAAATACGTAAGACTTAGTTATATGTATATCGATCATATTACAATTTTGACTAAAGATTGAAGCAAGGTCGCGAACCCTTTCTGAGTTCGCGAACCTTTTCTGAGGTCGTGAACCTTTTTGAGGTCGTGAGACCTTTTCCGAACTTGATTAGGTCGTAGTCGCAAAGCCTTTGTGAACTCATCCCGACAGACCCGAAGATCCTCCTGGATCATGACTCCCCTATTGAGGAGTAGCCAACCCCCGTTGGCCACCATGTGATGAAAACTGGAGATTTGGAAATTGAGATTGACCATCTTCTTGGGTGTACCACTTTGCCGCACGCGCTCGTTGATCTTTCCATCCGATTCGAAAGGACTCTCGTGTGTCACTGCGGGTGGTTGTCACCTTCTTCTACAAGATCACGTCATCCGGTAGAGGTTCTTCTCATTGATAGACAAAGTCTTCAACAGATGGTACTATTGTATTTCGCTCATCATCCAGCATTGATGGCTCGAAGGGTTTGAGGTGCTCAACATTGACAACCAAGTAAATATCCATGTATGGAGGTAATTCGAGCTGACAAGCATTAGTACCAACTTTCCGCAAAATCCGAAAAGGACCATAATGGATGGGCTTAAGCTTTTCACCTTCACCTTTAAGTCTCTCCTTACTTAGATGTAGCCATACCATATCGCCTTCATGAAATTGAGCATCAACTCGGTGCTGATCATGTCACTCCTTGTAGTTGAGTTGAGCTTTCAGCAAGTTCTGTTCAACCTCAGTATGGAGCCGTTGAATACCTTCTAGGAACTTTTGTGCTTGATACTGATCAGATGCTTGCTTGCTGTTCTGTGCTGAGGTAGGGATCACAAACTCCATGTTGAATGGACTTTGTGGTTGAAATCACAGATAGACCTCAAAAGGCAACTTTCCCGTCGAACCATGCACTGCTCTATTAAAAGAAAACTGTAGGTACGGTATGCTTGCATCTCCGGTCTTCAGATACTTGGAGTTAAAGCCCCTTAAGAGATGAACGATTGTTTGATTTACCACTTTGGTTTGATCATCAATTTGAGGATGAAAAGCAGTACTCCTCTTTAGCTTTGTATACATCATCGTCCAGAGTGATCGCCAAAAGTGACTAAGGAACTGGGTATTACGATCAGACACAATAGAAGTCAGCAGTCTGAAATGTGTCCAAACATGCTGAAAGAATACCAGAGCTGCCTCTTCTCCCGTGATAGTCTTTCGACAAGGTATGAGAATTATCATTTTGGAGAACCGATCAACGACCACAAAGTGATAGTCGTTGCCATGTTGGTTCTTAAGAAATCCTCCCAAGAAATCCATGGATATACTTTCCCATGGTCACGATGGAACTGGCAAAGGAGTATATAAACCGAATTTTTGGTTTGCTGGTTTTGAGATGCTGCACAGAACACAGCCTTGAACAAAATGAGCCACATCCTGCTGTGTACATGGCTAGAACAAATGTCGATGAAGATTTTGCAAAGTCTTTGTAACCCCAAAGTGACCAACAACCTTCGATGTATGCGCTTCTCGCAGCCATTGAATTCGAGATGCTCCATGAGGTATGCAAAGTAAATTCCCTCTGTACAAGAGTCCTTCTCATCAAACAAACTCTGTAGTTTTTCCTGTTTCAAGCTCAGCCAATGCTGATCAAAAACAGGATCTTCATTGTACATTGTGGCATAGTCATCATGACATGAGGGCTCGATCTGCATGAACGCTGATAAGCAGAGGGTCGTAACTGGTAATCGCAACAACATGTCAGCCAGTTTGTTGTGTACACCCTTCTTGTACTTAATCACCAGATTGAATTGCTGCAGATACGATATCCACTTCATATGTCGAGCTTGCTGTAGCTTCGATTGAGTTTGTAGATATTGCAAAGGTTGGTGGTCTGTGTGGACAACAGTCTCTTTACCTTAAGGGTAACACCGCCAATGTTTTACGGCCTGATGCAGTGCACACACAACTTCTTGTCGTAAGTCGGATAGTTCTTCTGAGCTCCCTGGAATGTAACATCCTGAGTTTTGGGGTGAAAAGTTTCTTTCTTAAAAGTCATGCATGCATATGTCTCTTCTAGATCAACCAAATCAGCTCCAGTTTTATTTTGTTCTAGCCATAAAATCTCCAAAATCTATCCTGTGACCCCAAGTCAAGATCTGACTTTCCAGATTTGATCTATCAGTTATCCTAAACCTAAAAGCCTTCAAAACCTAGATCCAATTCTATCTCTAACTTCCAGATTTATCAACTCCTTTCTGTTTTCGAAAACAGAAATATTTTATATTACCTAAATACCCTAAGTTTCAGAAATTCAGATTTAATCAAAATCTTAGCCAAGTTTAGACCAGATTATTCTTGGGATATGATCAAGGGTATGCCAATACCTTAATCCAAAAAGTTGGCAACCAGATTTCACCATCTAAACCATTTTCACAAATCAGTCCAAGAGTATCGCAGATCAGTCCTTTTTTCCAGATTTTCCAGAAGCCTAAAAAGGCAAAATGTTGCAAATCATCTTCAAATTCAAATCTGATTCAGGGAACACCTCCCAAATGCTTTTCAACACAAATTCTTCTTTTATGAGTATCTGAAAATCAAACCCTAAATCCTAGAATTCGAGATCAATAAGATTCAGACTTATTTTACCCTAAACTACTCTGTTTTCAATTCATATCAAAAATCATCCAAATGTCTCAAACTTTATCTCCTAGCTGTGCCAAATCATCTATTGAATTAAGTATACCAAAACAGCAGAATCAATTTCAGATTTAACCTTCCAAAACTCCAGATTTACAGAACAGTCCCAACTCAAGATTTGAAATTGCAGTTCAGTCCAATTCGACCAGAGGACTTAGCAGTTTTCGACCAGAGCTTGCCGTGCCTGTGCGCCGTGGCTATTCGTCGCCGGTGAAGCTACGCCGCGCTCGTGACCGTGCATGTTAGGTGTACGTGTCCTCGCCTCAGCCAATGCCGTGGCAATGTCGCTGCAACGTCGACGACCAGCGCCTGCTCCCGCGCGCGACCAGCAGCCTTTTGTCAGCAACTCCCCGCCACGTTGCTTTTCCGCGCCAGTTGTTGTCGCCACCACTTGCTCCAGCTTTGCAAAGTCCCGATGAACCGACATGGTGATCAGCTGCAGACTTGTCGCCGTCGCAATCACCGCTTCTTGCTGTGTCTTCACCGCTAATGTTCAGCACGCAACCAATCTCATCACCAGCTGCCAATCACTTCGCTGCTCCCTCCTTGCAAGTTGCGCCTGGCCTATTTAAACACTACTATACCCCATCAACTCCTTTGCTTCACTGGAAATCAGTTAAGTCTCGAAATTCTCCTGTCTTGGTCTTCTTCTCCGGCGAGCCGTCGAGGAGCCTCACGGTGCCAGCACAATCCACAGCATCTCCTGTCAAATTAACAGCATCAGTGAGTTCCCCTCATCTCCCTCACCGTGCTGTACCATCTAATTGAATTACCTTGCATCCTACGCCGGTGATCGCCGAAAATCCCGATTGCCCTGTTCCGGCAATGCAGTTCAAATTACTTCGAATTAGCCCTCGAACCTGTGAAGTAAAGTGATCAGCGAGCCATTTCCAGCAAGCCTGTGCATCAAGATTCTAGAATTGAATCTCAATCGAAGCTTTCCCCAGATTTGAGTTTCTCCAGTCGCCGGCGATCGTCGCCAGGCTTCTCCGGCCATCCTCCGGCCAAATTGATCATGCAGGTAGCTTCCTCTTACCCTTATATTACTCCTTGAGCTTGGAATTGAGTTCAATTGATCTGTAGCAAAAACCCCCAAATCCCATGTCTTCTTCTCCAGCACCGTTCACCGGAAACCTATTCCTGGCCGTTTTAGCTTCATCCACCTTGTCTTTCAGGTGTGCCTCAACCTCCTGAGAATTTTTTTCCTTCTAGCCCGATCTCTAAATCTGTCTAGATTTTGAGTGATAGCCATGCCAAGAAATCTGTCCAGAACTAATCCTGTGCAGTGAAGTTCATCGAGTTCATCACTGAATTTTATCACCTTCCAGCTATTTCCTGCCCTATATCCTGTTGAATGATTTGTTCCTGTTATCAATGCCTACCTTCCAGACAAAGTGGTGCATCATTTGGAGCCCCATATCAAAAGTTATGCCAAGCCCTAGTTTCTGGCCATATGAGTTCAATGCCAGACTATGTCAGTCAGTGGCATTAGCCCTTTTCACTTCCTTCCAGATGTGCATTTTGAGCATAGCTTTGTCCCTTAGATTCCTGAAGTTGTGATCTACAATTTCTTCTTCTATAACAACTTGATTTGAGCCCTTGAATTATATTTGCTGCTAAACCCTAATTTTTGACATTGTCCCAGTGCATGCCAGCCAATGGCATTGGCCTTGTTTATGCATTTCTGATTGTGCAATTTGAAAGCCACTTTGTCCACTGAATTTGTAGAGTTATGATCTACACTTTCTTCTACTATCACAACTTGAGATAAGCTCTCTAGCTTTCTTTGAAGCTATGTCAGAGCCTTGATCCGAATGTCAATCTGCTGACATTCGCTGTTTTTGATCAAGCCAGCTACAAAACTGATGTTCTTATTGTAACCTTGAGATCCTAAGAGCATCTAACACCCATTCTTAGCCAATTCCTTGAAACCCTAGAATCTCGAGTCAGTTCAGCTTGCAATCTCAATTATTTCCAGTATCATTTAGTCATTCTTGTTAAGCATATCCGCATATAGATCCTAAAACAGTTTAATATAATAAGTAATTATTGTGTGTTTGTTTGTCATCGAGCAGATCCAGAAACTAAGTTCGAGGACTTCACTGTTGACCCGTCATCAACTGCTGTTTCTTACGACGCGGAAGGCAAGTCATATTCTTGGTCATCTTGAACCTATATTTTAAATGTTGCTATAACATAACTTTGAATATAGATAATATTGCATGAGAAAGATTGAGAATGGTTGATTTATGAATTGACAGTACTAGATTGGTTATCTGTGAAATGTGAAATAAACAAGTTTTGAGCCATGAACTATTATATATGTATATACTTATATTCATGAAATAAAACCCCTAGCCGTGACCAGAAAAATGGTATGGAGGGCGGTAGCACTGGAGGTGCTAGACTGCAAAGGATATGCAGGCACTGAAGGTGTAGGGTTGTGGTTAGTCTGGTCACTGGCATATAAGGACTAGAACCTTGTGTTGTGCGTCTAGTGGCATGAACAATGTGCTAACCGCAAGCCTGGTATGGGATAGGCCTGAACAAGTACTTATGTGGATCGCACATGAAACCCCTGCATGAGTTGTGTTGTAATGATTGACTTGGAGGTTGACTCCCACTATCACTGAAGGTGATCTGATGTTTGACCCACCAATGGGAAAATGAGGTGGGGTGGAGGTTATGATACAGCCTACCACAACTGTGTTTCGCGGAGAGCCACAGGGTCGGGGGTGAATTGTGAGTGATACATAACAAAAGTTCTTATTATCTCCACCTTGCCGCTCACAATATGAAGTGCGTCAGGAGTCCAATCATTATGTTATGATAGGAAAGGCTTGAAAGTGGAATATCTTGCGGGTCAATTGGTACCTCTCTGCAGAGTTAAAAATGTATTCGAATACTCCGAGCTCCCGGGTTTTATAGGAGTCTGCTGCGGTGGATTAAATCCATGAGGTGTGACACAAGTATATGTTCTAAATAAAATGTGTTAAATCAAGATTACCCAAATGACATGTGTTGTCATGATAAGGAGTGCTGTCGTGGGCTGTCGTGTGTCGACGTGTCGCGGTAGTGCTATAATCTAGTGAACATGAATGATGATGTTATATTATGAAAGGTGCTGCCATGAGATGAGATATGAAAGAAAAAGATTATTTTACAAACATCCATAATTCTTGACTAGTCTAGGTTCATATCATCACTACTATATGTATCTACTCTTACCTATGACTTGCTGAGTGCGTAAGTGCTCACTCTTGCAACCTACAAATCAGTAGATGGAGCGTTCAATAACCAAGACGAAGGCATGGAGAACTTCTTGGATCCAGAAGGGGAAAAGTCAGTTCCGTCATTGCCCTGATGTGTGTTGTTCTGCCGTCCACTTCTCATTGTGGGTGGATCACCTATCTTCTGCTGTGTAGATGTTATTTTGCTAAACCATGAATGCCGTGAAGGCATTGTAATCTCTTTATGTAATATTACGGCCAGCAGGCCACACTGCTTAACTATTTTGTAAGTTACTCTGTTGCAATGTGAATATACTCCTGTGCTTCACTTATCCTGGGAAGTCAAGGGTATGTGTATGCTATGCATATATGGGACTAGCTGTCGCGAGCTAGGTCTCTACAGGAGCAGTCGTGGTCCTAGTTTCGGGGCGCGACAACACTCAACCCAAAGTCTACACAGTTTGAAGGGAGAAGTGAACCAGATCCCTGTAGTTGAAGAGTACCTGAGTGTGTTTCCAGAGGAGTTACCAGGAATGCCCCCAGATCGAGGATTTGAGCTCAGTATAGAATTAAAGCCTAGGACGGCACCCATATCTAAAAGGCCATATCGGATGTCAGTCAAGGAATTAGAAGAGCTTAAGAAGCAACTGGAGGAAATGGAAGAAAAATGGTTTCATACGGCCTAGCGTATCACCCTAGGGAGCACCAGTGTTGTTTGCCAAGAAGAAGGATGGTGGCATGTGTGTGGACTATAGAGCTTTGAATGAGGTCACAATCAAGAACAAGTACCCTCTGCCAAGGATAGATGACCTGTTCGATCAGCTTAGAGGAGCAGGAGTCTTTTCAAAGATAGATTTCAGATCTGGATATCATCAGTTGAAGATCAAGGAAGAAGACATACCTAAAACTGCTTTCACTTCTAGGTATGGTCTTTATGAGTTTACATTGGTGCCATTCGGATTGACCAACGCCCCAGCAGCATTTATGAATGTGATGAATATGACATTCATGGTTTATCTGGATAAATTTGTGGTGGTGTTTGTTGATGACATCCTGATATACTCCAAGAACCAAGAGGAGCATGTTGACCACCTGCGGAAAGTCCTGGATAGACTAAGAGAGCGTCAGTTTTACGCTAAGCTGGACAAGTGTGAGTTTTTTATGAAGGAAATTTCATTCTTAGGCCACATAATGACAGCAGAAGGAATACAAGTGAACCCAGCTAAGGTCATGGCCGTGAAGGAATGGAAACAACCAGAGTCTGTGACAGAAGTCAGAAGTTTTCTTGGACTAGCCGGATACTATCACCTATTCATTGAAGGATTTTCCAAGCTAGCCAAGCCACTCACTAGTTTGCTGAAGAAGGATGCCCAGTTTGAGTGGACAGAAGATTGTCAGAAGAGCTTCGAAGAGTTGAAACGAAGACTAACCACTGCGCCAGTTCTAGTACTTCCTGATAACAAGAGCTTTGAGATATATTGTGATGCATCTAGGCACGGTTTAGGTTGTGTCTTAATGCAAGATGGAAGAGCAGTCGCATTTGCATCCAGGCAACTGCGGCCACATGAGGAGAATTATCTGACCCACGACATGGAGTTGGCAGCAGTGATTCATGCACTCAAGATTTGGAGGCACTACTTGCTAGGGAACCGATGTGAAATCTACTCAGATCACAAGACCTTGAAGTATGTCTTTACCCCGTAGAATTTGAACATGAGGCAACGTCGATGGCTAGAGTTGATAAAGCACTATGACCTCGGTATACATTACCACCCTGGTAAGGCCAATGTCGTTGTGGATGCCTTTAGCAAAAAAGTTTACTGCAGCATCAGTGTTGCACCAGAGTTAATAGAGGACCTGCATGGGCAAATGATCGAAGTGGTAGATCAAGGGTTTGTGGCCACATTGTCAATTACGCCTACCTTGGAAGAAGAGATTCGAAAGGCACAAGGAAGTGATGAGGGAATCCAAGAGATCAGAGAGAACATGAAGATCGGAAAGGCAGTAGATTTTTGGGAAGATGAACAAGGAACTATTTGGCATGGTAAGAGGATCTGTGTGCCAGATATCAAGGAGATCAAGACCTTAATTCTGAAGGAGGCTCATGACACTCCATACTCCATTCATCCCGGAAGTACTTGGATGTATCAGGACTTGAAAAGTCAATTTTGGTGGAGTTGTATGAAGAGAGAAATTGCTGAGTATGGGGCAAAGTGTGACACGTGTCAGAGGATAAAGGCAAAACATCAGAAACTAGTAGGGCTGCTAGAGCCACTACCCATCCCAGAATGGAAATGGGAAGAAGTTGGAATGGTCTTTATCACAGGACTCCCGAAGACTAAGGATGGGTATGACTCCGTATGGGTAATCGTGGATAGATTGTCGAAGGTAGCACACTTTGTACCAGTGACAACAACTTATGATGGTGCCAAGTTAGCAGAGATCTACATGACTAAGATTGTGACTCTACATGCTATACCAAAGAGAATTGTATCGGGTCGTGGAGCACAATTCACTTCAAGATTCTGGAAAAGTCTGCATGAAGCCCTTTGAATGAAGTTAAACTTCAGCAAAACCTATCACCCTCAGACTGGAGGACAGACGAAACGAGTGAATCAAATACTGGAGGATATGTTGCGCGCTTGTGTGCTCGAATATGGGATTTCATGGGAGTTGTGCCTGCCGTACGCAGAGTTTACGTACAACAATAGCTATCAGTCTAGCTTGTAGATGGCTCCATTTGAAGCCCTGTATGGTCGCAAGTGCAGGACACCATTGCATTGGTCATAAGTCGGAGAAAGGCAACTGGTCGGCCCAGAGACAGCCCGAGACGCAGAAGCTCATGTGCGGATCATTAGAGAGAAGCTGAAGACTGCACAGTCAAGACAGAAGAGTTATGTTGATCACCGACGTCGTGACTTATCTTTTGAACCAGATGATCATGTGTATCTCAAGGTATCACTTTAGAAAGGTATCTCCAGATTTCAGAAGAGGCAGAAATTGAGCCCCAGGTATAGTGGACCCTACAGAGTAAAAGAAAGAAGAGGAAAAGTAGGTTATCAGCTTGAATTGCCACCAGAGATGCGAGGTGTCCATGATGTTTTCCATGTGTCGCAATTGCGCAAGAGTTTAAGAAAGCCAGAAGATCAGCTGCAGGCAGATGATATCTCAATTCATCCAGATTTGACTTACGAAGAGAAGCCGGCCAGAACCATAGAGATTGCAGAACGTCAGCTCAGAAGCAGAGTGATCAGATTCTGTCGTGTTCAATGGTGTAATCACTCAGAAGATGAATCAACCTGGGAGAAGGAGTCAGGTTTGCAACAAGCCTTTCCTTACCTTTTCTCTAACCCGTCTGAATCTCGGGGACGAGATTCTTTTTAAGGAGGATAGGTTTGTAACAGCCCCAAAATTCCGCTCTTAACCCTCCCCTTCTCATATTTTCCTTCCAGTCTGAATCTTCCGAAATTCCATTTAACTATCTTTTTGTTCCGATCAGAAAAATTCTTTCATCTGTTCAACCCTAAATCATCCCCCCAATATTTTCCTTATGCATGCATATTTTTAAATTCATGGCATCATGATTTTATGCATCAAACAAATCATTTTTCCACATGAAATGACGATTTTTCTATTTAGAAATAGCATAAAAGGATGGTTTAATTCAAAATAATGCATAGAAAATTCTGAAAAAATTTTTCTAACATATTTTATTCGCACAAGTAACCAGGTTCCACAACTTCCCATGCAGTGGAACTTTGCATTTCATCCCCTAGGTTTTTCAAAATTATAAATAAAGTCGTAGAATTGACCAAAATTGTTATTTTATTTGTAATTCCACCTTTGCCCCCAACCATCCAGCAGCAAACACAGTGTAAAGGCCTGTTTACCCTAGCTGGATGCATTACATGTCAGCATTTTGCTTCTAACACAAGGAACCAGCTGCATGCCACTCCATATAAGCCATGACACAGCTGAAACGCAACTCAAACTTGCTCATTTCTCCAAGTCCTTCTGTAGAGTGGTAGAGGAAACACCTTGCCACGCAGAGCATTCAAAAGTTGTGCATTTGGTTGAAAAATTTCACATAAAATATCAAAGAGGGTGATTTCTGCTCTTCTGCCGCTGATTTGGCCGCGCTCCAGCGCCGGCCGCCGTCACCTCGTCGTCGTTTCAATCGCTGCGGCTGTCGTTTGCTTGTCTGAGCTGCTCCATCACGTGTGCCTCCTCACCCTCCTCCTTTTTCCCTTCTGGAGCTCGACATTTTGGCCACCGGAGCTCCTCCGTGAACTGCGCCCGAGCCGTGCGCCCGAGCCGGCGTGCAGGTGCCGTGGCTCTGCTCTAGCTGTGCCTCCCTCACCCAACCACCTCCCTCCTGCTCTAGCTCCCCAACCACCATGCTCCATTCCCCGACCGTGGCCCCACTCGCCGCCGGCAAGCTTCCAGTGGCCGTAGCCAGTGCCAGCCAAATGGCACAGCAACAGTGTTGCGTGTGCTGTCTTTGTGTCTTCGTCTTTGTCGCCTTATGTCGTTCTCTGTCTTCTGGACCTCCGATTGAAAATCCGTTCACTTCGTTTTGTTCATTTCGCCGTTTTCCTTCCAAATGTGTTCTCTGATCTTTGATCCGCTGTCCAGATTTCCGTTTCGCTGTTTTGAACTCTGTCGTTCCTTCCCCCAATTTTGTCAATTTTGTTGCAGAAGTCTCCGATCGAAGATCTGTCTGCGCCATCAGATTCGCCTCAGCTCCAATCGATCTGTAATTTTCTTTCAAACACTACAACACGGTAGGCCAGCGCAAGCTGTAAAACTGCTGGGAAAAAAAGTTTTTCCCAGTAGTCCTGCAGATGAAAATATAATTTTGATTTTTCACCGATGTGTCAGCTAGGAAACGTTATTATTTTTAGCAGATCTACCGCTAGAAATAAATAATATATAGCAAGCTGTAGATCAGTTTGGGAAAGATTTTTTTTAGCAGATCTACAGCTGAGAATATTTTTTCCGCTGGGAAAATTTTTTTTTTACCAGTAATTCTATAGTTGAAAATATAATTTTTATTTTTCACCGATATGCCAGTTGGGAAAAATTATTATTTTTAGTAGATCTACCGCTAGGAATAAGTAAATTATATATTTTTTGATGTAAAACTGAAAATTTTCAGCAGAATAATAACAGATTTATTATTTTGGGAGGGAAATTTTCATGAAAAAATATTTTCATGCTGATTTGTTGGTTTTGTGCCAAATATAAAATCTTTCTCTACAGATTATTAGTTATCTTAATTCCGTGCTTCCCTCGATCGGTTCCCCAATCCAACCTCCACCGAGAATTTGACCTCTCTCCGGCCGCTGAGAAAACCCCCAATCAAACTCCACCGACAAACCTCCCTTCTCCATCCCCAGCTCTCCGGCCGCCGAGAAAACTCCCCCAATCAAACCTCCTCCACCGACAAACGTCACCCAATCCTCTCCATCTCCAGCTCCCTGCCGATAAACCTCCCCAATCCTCTCCATCTCCAGCACTCCGCCGAGAAACCTCCCCGATCCAACCTCCTCCACCGAGAAACCACTTCCAATTCACCGAGAAACCTACCCAATCTTCGATCTGGTCTCCCACCGTGCGTGAGGTGTCTCGCGGTGTGGCCCTAGAAACGCTACCGGCAGGGTGTGCGGTGAACGGCAGAGGTGGAGCGACAGCGGCGAAGAAAGTGTGCAACAGGAAGGTGAGGCGCGAGGCCGGCATAGCATGAGATCAGCAAGCCCTGCATGGGAGTGAAGCAAAGGGTGAGGTCAGGGGTTGAGGCCGGCGACCCGACGCGGCAGAGAGGCGAGTGCCGGCGCCCGGCGTGATAGAGCTTCGGTGGTGTAGTCCCCCTGAATTCGGAGCCACCTCTAGTTGATGCGAATAGATTGGAATAAAAATCCATAGGTAAGAGTGGTATTCTTACCAAATCTCTTTTAGAAATTTCACTCTTGGATGCGCCTGTTGCTTAGTTCATCAATCTTTTCATCAACATTGATCATTAGTTGACGACTTGATATTCAGCAAATTTGTTTTGTTGCCTTCCAGTTTGCATATGCATTTTTCTACATTACCATGAGTTACCTTCTACACATTAGCATGAGTGGGCATCATGAAATTATTATGGGGCATGATTGCAATGTTCTGATATCTAGAGTAAGGGCTGAAGTTTCGATGGTTGTAGTTCTGATTGGCCTGAGCAGGCAATTATAGATATAATTTTCCAGATTCAACAACATGATCTGTTCTACAGCCATGTCTCGGTAATTTGCCATTAGAATCAAATCTTATATGTCTTTTGAGGGTTTTGTGTTGATCTGGTCACAAGGTAGCTAGGCCAGTTTTTATATAGTTGTATCTTCATAAGCTCACTGAGTTTTGGTAATCCTATGGGTTTCTATTGAAGTTGTCATCAACTTACTGATATGATTGTTTCTTGTTTCGTATCAAATATGATTGTTTCTTGTTTCATATAAAATGATGTTAAATTTCTTGTGATTTGTACATGTTTGCAGTTTAAGCCAGTGCTAAACTGGTAACAGTAATAGATCTTATTATTGTTGTTTATTGATTCATATGAGGTCAGTAGACTCTAGATTAGTAAATTTCTCTTGTAATTTTCTTCAAGTTTTGCTGTTTAGATTAGTCAATTAATTATTTGAGAATTTGACAAAATCTTCAAAAGTAAGAAATTAGCATGGTGCAAGCAAAGGCAGCACAAAGCAGATTGCGAAAAAGATGCTTTGAAATGTTGTTTGAACTTCTTTTAGAGTCTTGGATATAATTTTGTACGATGATGTAAACCAAATAGACAAATAGCCTCCAAAATGCGTTGTGCTTACAGGATGTATGTGCATATGTTAATCAAACCCTTGTGCAAAACATCTGAAACCAGTAAGCATTTTTTGTGAGCTATAGTGATAATTTCAACAAAAAAGTCATCACATTGCTTTGGTCAAATAGTTAGCCTATTTCTTTTGCTCAAATTCTTAGTTTTAGACATAATTCCTCCTCATTCAGACAATATCAGGGGCCCTTTAAACAATTAAAGAATCTAAAATTGAAAAATTGATTCTATATCATAAATTTCGATGCCAACAATATATTAGTGACTTTTGAATTCTTTGATAAATGTCATCCTAATTTTTTTCCCAATGTTATATGCAACTAATCATTAGGTTTAAAATCTAATTCTAATCACGTGGGTGGGCAGGGGGTCCCACTACTTCTTCATTCGGTGGGGTTTAGCCTCATGACTTCCCACTGGGTGAGAGGTGCACCTAACCCACCTACTCACTCATCAATTACGGTGTTCAGCTGACTTACACAGAAAGACCCCTATTGTTTAGTAATTTGGTGCCCCATCTGTTGATTGAGTGTTGTCAACTAATGTTCGATTCTACTCTATGTTAGAACATTTCTGTGAATGCTATTTTGATCTAAGTGGTCCTATATTACATTACAAATATTACCTTTCTTGGAGTTCACAAACAACATTGGGTGGTGATGCTTCAGGACTAGATTTCTTCTTCCCCTCTTCCCCAGAGTTGACTGGATGCTTAGGGGAGCCCTGAGACTCTTGCTGCTCCTGTTCCTGTTGCTGCTTGCCTTCTGCAGCAATGGCAGATATAGTAGTAGAAGCAGCTGTACCCACAGCCACACCACAGTTCAGCTTGTTATCTACTTCAAGAAACCATGAAATCACCACCTTTGAATTAAAAGACCTCACTAATGCAGGAAACAGGGATTGCTCAGTACCAAAAATTGTACATTGGCTTGTGGCATCCTCAAAATGAATCGCATGTCCATTCTCATTGTCACTGCGCATGCCATCAGGAGGTCCTAAAGCTAGTGAACTCACTGGGAAGTTGAGATGGTGGTGACCTATGTTCTTAATGTCAAGAAGCTGCAGGCAGCCCCATGAAACGGGGGCCTGGAGCTCTATAGCCTGCTGCAACTCGGCCGCTTGCTGCTGCTCCTCCAGCTTCATCCTCAAAAGCGCCTCCTGGCTCGCATACATCATTCTTGTCCCTAACAATTAACAATTACAGCACTGTCCTATTCTCTGTCCCCTGCTAGGAAGCATTACTCCTCTTTTCATTCCAACTTCAAGAAGACCGATATGATTGATTGGCCTGTGCGTTTCTCTTATTACTTTTTTGTATCTCCCTGTTCCTCAGATACAATTCGATCCTTCTATAGCCAAATCTCAATTTGTGGAAAGCCTTCGATGGCTTTCTTATGAAAACATCCATTTGTATATGCGTATAGACAGTCTTTCATTATTCTTTGTGATATTGACCACATTGACCATATTTCTGATCCCTATTTACATTTCAGTGGGTTGGTCTGGTATGAGAAGTTTTGGTAAAGAGTATATTACTGCATTTCTAATTCGTGAATTTCTAATGATCGCCGTGTCCTGCATGTGGGATCCTCTACTATTCTATGTTCTTTCCGAAAGTGTGCGAATCCTTATGTTGTGTGGATGTCGCGCCCCGAAACTGGGACTACGACTACTCCTGAAGAGACCTAGCTCGCTGCAGCTAGTCCCATATATGCATAGCATACACATACCCTTGACTTCCTAGGATAAGTCAAGCACAGGAGTATATTCACATTGCAACAGAGTAACTTACAAAATAGTTAAACAGTGTAGCCTGCTGGTCTTGATATTACATAAGAAGATTACAATACCTTCACGGCATACATGGTTTAGCAAAATAACATCTACACAGCAGAAGATAGGTGACCCACCCACAAAGAGAAGTGGACAGCAGAACAACACACATCAGGGCTCTGGCGGAACTGATGCTCCTCCTTCTGGATCCAAGAAGTTCTCCACGCCTTCATCTTGATTGTTGATCGCTCCGTCTATTGATTTGTAGGTTGCAAGGGTGAGCACTTACGTACTCAGCAAGTCATAGATAAGAGTAGATACATATAGTAGTGATGATATGAACCTAGACTAGTCAAGAATTATGGATGTTTATAAAATAATCTTTTTCTTTCACACCTCATCTCATGGCAGCACCTTTCATAATATAACATCATTATTCATGTTCACTAGATTATAGCACTACCGCGACACGTCGACACAGAGTGCTTAAGATAAGTGATATTCTTCTGTAATGGTACATCTTGTACATCTATCTGATCATTAGGCTCTTCCAAACACTTTCGGAGTTGAGAGACATGAAACACATCGTGTACTCCTGTTAATCTCACAGGTAATTTCAATTCATAGGATGCTTCTCATTCTCTCTTGATTATCTTAAATGGTCCAATGTATCTTTGAAGATAACTTTCCCTTCCCTTAGAATCTTGGTAATCCTCTGAATAATGTGACCTTGAGATATATAAAATTTCTTAATTCAAATAATAATTCTCTCCATCGATTATCTGTATAATTCTTTTGTCGTGATTTTGCCGTTTTCAACCTTTCTCTAATGAGTCTGACATGAGCTTCTGCCTCTTCTACTATCTCTGGCCCTATGACCTTTTGTTCTCCTAACTCATTTCAATGCAATGGGGTTCTGCATTTATGTCCATATAAAGCTTCCAATTGTGCCATCTGTAAACTAGCTTGATAACTGTTATTATCTGCAAATGGTAAACATTTGTCCCATGATGTTCCATAATCTAGTATACAAGCTCTTAGAAGATTTTCTAGGATTTGGTTGACTTTTTCTGTCTGTCCTCTAGTTTGCAGATGATATACAATACTGAAATCCAACTGAATTTATAGAGTTTCATGCAGTCTATTCCACAATTTGGAGATAAACTGTGCTCCACGATCTGAAACTATCTTCTTAGGAATATCATGCAATGCCACTATTCTTTGCATGTATAACTCTGCTAGTTTACTGCCATCATAGATCTTTTTGACTGGTATGAAACGAGCTACTTTGGTAAGTTTGTCCACAATAACCCATATGGAATCATATCCTCCTTGAATTTTAGGTAATCCTGTAATGAAATCCATTCCAATTTCTTCTCATTTCCATAATGGTATTGGTAGAGGTTGTAGCTTTCCTGCTATTTTCTGATGTTCTGCTTTAACTCGTCGACATGTATCATAGTTCGCAATGTATTCTGCAATCTCCCTCTTCATATTATCCTACCAAAATTTTGGTCTTCAAATCTTGATACATCTTTGTGTTACCAGGGTGTATTGAGTATGGAGTTTTATGAGCTTCCTGGAGAATTATTTCCTTAAGATCTGCGTTTTGAGGTACACAGATTCTTCCTCGATACCATGCAATTCCTTGGTTATCTTTAGTAAAGCCTTGAGCCTTTCCTAACTTGATTCGACTCTTGATCTTACAAATTTCTTCATCTTCCTTCTGGGCATTTCCTATCTGTTCTTCAAGTTGAGGTTTTACTGTTAAAGTAGCTACCGTTCCCTGCGGTACTATTTCCACTTGATGATTCTGCAACTCTTGTTGTAGGTAAGGGTTCTTTCACATAACCATTCCTTGTAGGTTGTAAACTTTTCTGCTTAAGACATCGGCCACTACATTAGCTTTCCCTGGATGGTACTGAATACTAAAATCATAATCTTTGAGTTGATTCTTGAGCTTCTCTATATCTGTAACTGACATTTCTGAAAGTTCTTCTGAAAAACACATCAGAATATGGTTGCACTACAGGCGCTTGTTCCAGGCATAACTTTTGTAATGCTTGAACAGGTCTTAGCAGTTTCCTGATTGATGATCTTTGTTCATAAAATAGAACTCTCTCCCCTTGGCTACTGACAAGACTAAGAGTTTTCTCTTTACAATCTTCTAGGCCTTTATGTTGGGATAACTAATCCATGCCGAATAAAATCTCTAGATTTTGAAATTCTAGAACTAGTAGACTTGCCTCAAATTCTACCCCTTCTATACTGAAGATTACATTTGGGCAGATCGAGTAGACAGATAATCTAGCCCCTGGAGTTTGCATAACCATAGAATACTCTAATGGTACTTGCTCTATATGCATTTCAACCTCAGATGCAAATGCTTTTGACATAAATGAATTTGTAGCACCAGGATCAAATAATATTAAGGCAGATGCAGATTGAATCAGGAATCTACCTAGAAGAATGTCAGTGGCGTTGCCTGCTTCTTGGATTGAAGTATAGTTTAATCTTCCTCCTTGGGTTGCGGTTGGTGCTCTACCTCTTCCTCTTCCTCGATTAGCCATGTTCCCTCCTCTTCCTGGTGGAGCTCCTTTAGGCTTTGGTGCTGGTGACACTGGTACTCTGGGTGCTTCTGGTTGTGTTCCTGCCTGTAATCTGGCAATAAATGGTGGAAGTTGAGTCCAAGGACAAAATTCTCTATGATGTCCATGCTGCCAACAGTGATAGCATTGAGTGTTCATGTAAGGATTTCCTTTGCTTCTAGTAAACATGGCTCCTCTTCTTTGTAGATTTCTCTTGGGATTCTGCAGTGGTGATGTTCTAGGTTTTACTGACTGTATCTTTGCTTGAGATATGGCTATGGGTCTAGGGAATTGGATCCAGGGACAGAATTCTTTGCGGTGCCCATGCTGTTTGCAATGAAAACATTGGACACTTGCACAAGGATAGTGTTTCTGAAGATGGTTTCCTTTGCAATTGGGACACATCATTGTTATTGGTCTGGAAGTTTGGTATGATGGTTGAAAACTAGGGTTGGTAGGGATTCTCCTTCTAGTTGAGTTTAGTTGTGGTTGCACTTGTTGAGGCATTCTTCTCTTCCGATCCTCTCCCTCTATATTTTCCTTCGGTGGAGGATTGGAACTCTGAGGTTCTTGCTGAAACAAAGGGTTTCTTGTCATAATATCTTCTTCCTGAGGAGTCTGTTCCCTGTCTTCTCCACTGCGTTGAAATCTTCTTCTTGTATTAACCATGGTGGCTCCGAAAAAGAAGTTTGGGCTGATCTAACTATCTAGGGCCAACTAAGACAACAATGCAGAAAATAATGCAAACTACTTTAGTGCATAAAATACTTAGGCTACTAGCCATAATGCACAAGTGAACCATTGCAAAAGCAACAGCGAATCACAAACTATCAAGAGCATCACTAGCTCTTTTTATGCCAACCCCTAAGACACTCTGAAACAACAGAACGCACTCTCACAATCTTACCGAATTTTAGAAAATTCAAATAAAATTTTGAAATAAAAGTTTTCAAGAGCTACAAAGCTCATTGTTTTTTATCAAAATACAATTTTCAACAAGTAGTTTTCTAAATAAATTACGTTTTCCTGGCACGGCCAATCCCTAGAGGTGTCGTCCTACAGTCAAGTTCTCATGTTGCTCTGATACCATCTTTTCTGCCGCGCCCCGAAACTGGGACTACGACTACTCCTGAAGAGACCTAGCTCGCTACAGCTAGTCCCATATATGCATAGCATACACATACCCTTGACTTCCCAGGATAAGTCAAGCACAGGAATATATTCACATTGCAACAGAGTAACTTACAAAATAGTTAAACAGTGTAGCCTGCTGGTCTTGATATTACATAAGAAGATTACAATGCCTTCACGGCATACATGGTTTAGCAAAATAACATCTACACAGCAGAAGATAGGTGACCCACCCACAAAGAGAAGTGGACAGCAGAACAACACACATCAGGGCTCTGGCGGAACTGATGCTCCTCCTTCTGGATCCAAGAAGTTCTCCACGCCTTCATCTTGATTGTTGATCGCTCCGTCTATTGATTTGTAGGTTGCAAGGGTGAGCACTTACGTACTCAGCAAGTCATAGATAAGAGTAGATACATATAGTAGTGATGATATGAACCTAGACTAGTCAAGAATTATGGATGTTTATAAAATAATCTTTTTCTTTCACACCTCATCTCATGGCAGCACCTTTCATAATATAACATCATTATTCATGTTCACTAGATTATAGCACTACCGCGACACGTCGACACACGACAGCCCACGGTAGCACTCCTTATCATGACAACACATGTCATTTGGGTAATCTTCATTTAACACATTTTATTTAGAAAATAATACTTGCGTCACACCCCGTGGATTTAATCCACCGCAGCAGACTCCTATAAACCCGGGAGCTCGGAGTATTCGAATACGTTTTTAACTCTATAGAGAGGTACCAATTTACCCGCAAGATATTCCACTTTCAAGCCCATCCTATCATAACAAAATGATTAGACCCCTCCTCACAACCATGTGTGAGTGGCAAGGTGGAGATAACAAGAACTTTTGTTATGTCTCACTAACAATTCACCCCCGACCCTGTGGCTCTCAGCGAGACACAGTTGTGGCAGGTTGTATCCAAACCTCCACCCCTACATATGTTTCCATTACTGGATCAACGTGCGAGATCACCTTCAGTGATATGTGTGGGAGCCGTACTCCGTGTTTATCGTGCATCACTACACAATTCCAGCAGGGGTGTCATGTGCGATCCACATAATTACTTGTTCAGGCCTGTCCCATACCAGGCTTGCGGTTAGCACGTTGCTCATGCCACTAGACGCACAACACAAGGTTCTAGTCCTTATATGCCAGTGACCAGACCATCCACAACCCTGCACCTTCAGTGCCTGCATTCCTTTGCAGTCTAGCACCTCCAGTGCTACCGCCATTCCATACCATTTTTCTGGTCACGGCTAGGGGTTTTATTTCATGAATATAAGTATATAGATACATATAATAATTCATGGCTCAAAACTTGTTTATTTCACATTTTACAGATAACCAGTTTAGTACTGCCAATTCATAAATCAACCATTCTCAATCTTTCACATGCAATATTGCCTATATTCAAGGTTATATTATAGCAACATTTAAAATATAGGTTCAAGATGACCAAGTATATGACTAGCCTTCCGCGTCGTAAGAAACAGCAGTTGATGATGGTTCAACAGCGAAGTCCTCGATCTCAGCTTCTAGATCTGCTCGACGACAAACCAAACAATACACACAAATATTACTTATATATTAAGATGTTTTAGGATCTATATGCAGATATGCTTTACAAGAGTGACTGAACGATACTGGAGATAACTGAGATTACAAGCTGAACTGAGTTGAGATCTAGGGTTTCAAGGATTTGGCTAAGGATGGGTGTTAGATGCTCTTAGGATCTCAAGGTTACAATAAGAACATCAGTTTTGTGGTTGGTTTAATCAAAACAGCGAATGTCAGCAGATTGACATTCGGATCAAGATTTTGACATAGCTTTAAGGAAAGCTGGAGAGCTTATCTCAAGTTATGACAGTAGAGGAAAGTGTAGATTATAACTCTACAAATTCAGTGGGCAAAGTGGCTTTCAAAAAGCACAATCAGAAGTGGGTAAACAAGGCCAATGCCATTGGCTGGCATGCACTGGGATAGTGTCAAAAGCTAGGGTTTAGCATAACATGCATTTCAAGGGCTCAAATCAAGTTGTGATAGAAGAAGAAAATGTAGATCACAACCTCAGAAATCTAAGAGACAAAGTTATGCCCAAAATACACATCTGGAAGGGGGTAAAAAGGGCTAATGCCACTGACTGACATAGTCTGGCATTGATCTTGACATGGCCAGAAACTAGGGCTTGGCATAACTTTTGATCTAGAGCTCCAAATGATGCACCACTTTGACTGGGAGGTAGGCAATGATAACAGGAACAAATCATTCAACAGGATCTAGGGCAGAAGATGGCTGGAAGGTGATGAAATTCGAAGGAGAAGTGTGGTGGCGACACGACACAGTGAAGCCACTGGACAACAATCTTGGCATGGCTATAACTTGAATTCTGGGCAGTTTCAGAGATCGAGCTAGAAGGAAAAAATGTTTAGGAGGTCGAGGCACACCTGAATGGCAAGGTAGATGAAGCTGAAACGGCCAGGAATAGGTTTCCGGTGAACTGCGCCGGAGAAGAAGACACTGCCATTTGGGGGTTTTCGATTTAGGCCGAATGAACTCGATTCCAAGCTCATGGAGTATCTGTGGAGTATAAGGGAGCTACTAGGATGGTCAATTTTGTTAGAGGATGGTTGGAGAAGCCTGGCGACGATCGCCGGTTTCTGGAGAAGCTCAAAATTGGGGAAAGCTTCGATTGAAGCTCAATCAGGAGATCTTGATGCATAGGCTTGCTGGAAATGAGTCACTGATCATTTTCTTCCACAGGATCGAGAGCTAAATCGTGGTAATTTGGCCTGCATTGCCGGAACAAGGCAATCTTCGAGTTTTAGTAAATTCCGGTGATCGCCGGCGATAAGGTGCAAGGTAATCCAATTAAGTGATACAGCACGATGAGAGAGATAAGGGGAACTCACTGGTGCTGTTAATTTGGCAGGAGATGCTGCGGTTGAGGCTGCCACCGTGAAGCTCCTCGATAGCTCGCCGAAGAAGACGACTGCAGCGAGAGAATTTGCAAAATTGGCTATGTCCTGGTGAAGAGGAGATGATACAAGGCACTGGTGGTTTAAATAGAGCAGTGGGCGAAGCTTGCAAGGATTTACAGCATTGAATTTGTGTCAGATAACAAGATTTGCTGGGCGCAGAAGCAGCAACGGCGAGCGGCGACGCGACTGTGCACTGGTGAGGTGACTGCTGATCAAACCATTGCTTCATCGGGACGCATTGCTGTTGGGCGGTGCAAGGCAGTGGCGACAAGGGCTGGCAACGTGGCGCAGTGTTGCCGACAAAAGCCTGTTGCTGGTCGCGCGCAGGAGCACATGCTGTTCAACGGCGCTGCCACGGCGTTGCCACGGCACGGCTGAAGCAAGGACACGTACACACAAGCATGCACGGTCACGAGTGCGGCGAAGCCTCACCGGCGGCGAGTAAACACGGCGCAAGGAAACCACGGCGATCTCTGGTCGTGCACAGCAGCTGCTGTCCTGATCGAATAGGGCTGATTTGCAATAATTGATTTTCTTGATTTGGACTGAATTGTAAATCTGAAGATTTGGAAGGTTTGATCTGGAATTGATTCTGCTGTTTTGGTATACTTAATTCCATAGATGATTTGGCACAGCAAGAAGATAAAGTTTGAGACATTTGGATGACTTTTGATATGAACTGAAAACAGAGTAGATTAGGGTAAAATAAGTCTGAATCTTATTGATCTCGAATTCTGGGATTTAGGGTTTGATTTTGAGATACTCCTATAAGAAGAATTTGTGTTGAAAAGCATTTGGAAGGTGTTCCCTGAATTAGATTTGAATTTGAAGATGATTTGCAACATTTTGCCTTTTCTGGCTTTTAGAAAATCTGGAAAAAGGACTGATCTGCGAATCTGGAGTTTTGGAAGGTTTAAGCTGAATGTGATTGCACTGATCTGGCAGATTATATTCAACAGAATATTTGGCAAGAACAGTTGATAAAATTTGGCACATTTGAATAGTCTTTGGTACGGACTGAAAATAGGGTATTCTTAGGGTAATTGAATCTGAGTTTCAATTGATTTCGAATTATAGTAATTAGGATGAGATCTTGAAATCTGCGCAGAAGAAGAACTTGTTTCAAATAGCATCTAGAAAATATTTGCCGAAGAAATTCTGAATTTGGAGTTAATCTGGAGATTTTAGTCTTGTTGGGTCTTCAGAAATCAGATAAGGACTAATTTGAAATAACTCTTGGACTGATTGCGAAAAGGGTCTAGATGATGAAATCTGGCTGTCAACTTTTTGGATTAAGGTATTGGCATACCCTTGATCATAATCCAAGAATAATTTGGTCTGCACTTGGCCAAGATTTGGATTAAATCTGGATTTCTGAAACTTAGGGTAATTGGGTAATATAAGATATTCTATTTTCGAAAACAGAATGGAGTTGATAAATCTGGGATTTAGAGATGGAATTAAATCTGGCTTCTGAAGACTTCTAAGTTTAGAGTAACTGATAGATCACATCTGAACAATCTGATCTTGATTTGAGGTCACAGGTTAAATTTGCAGATTTTAGGGTTCAGGATAGATACTGATCTGGCTATTACTACAGATACATGCATGCATGCTATTTATGAAAAAGGAAATTTTCACCCCTAACTCAAGGTGTTACAGTGGATTTCTAATGATCTATGTTGCATTTGTATTTTTTTGTCTTGAAAGTTGTTTTTTCAATCTACTTTCTGTTTACATAATTTCAGATTTCATAGATTGGACTTCCAACTTGGAGATTGTTCCTGTTAGGTTTTATCTTTGGAAAAATTAGTTGCAATCAGGTAATATTATTATTATTTTTCTGCTATATGATTCTTGTTTGTACTGTTTGTGCTAGATGATTCTTGTTTGTGCTATTTTATCTTTAATAGGATTCCCGCAAAAAGCATACATGTACTGTAATGTGCTTCCCCATGGGTATCTGGTAACCACGTATGTAGGGGTATAATTGGCAATTTGACAGCATAAGCAATAAGGAAGCCAAAATAAAATAGTATTTCCTGATTGCAACTGCATAAAAACAGCCTGCATGTGCCCTCTCTAATTTTTTTTTTCGTTTTGGCTTTTGTTTGGTCACCTAGATATAGATAGATACCTTGGTGATGTTCTTGTTCATTTATATTACCAGCAAAGTTACAAAACCATGCATCTGAGTCTCAGATCATTTTGCAAAGGCAGTGCAGGCTAACTGCGGTTGTTGTATGCATGGTAGCATCTAATACTAACATTGACTTTGATACAAATGGATACAATCATAGAACTGAATGTCTGAATGCCTTCCTGTTTAGAAGTCCTTTCTGTCAGAAACCTAAGTTTAGGTCATGTAGATTTGGAATTATCAATGTTAAATTCAATTTGCAGTTTGTTTTAAATTGTTTTTTTTGGGTAGTGGTAGTATAGTAGAAAGTGAAATTAATGATGTGTTAGTCAACTCAGAAAGCCTGTCAATCCCATCCAGTGAACCAAATTATTTTCTGAAAACATTGAGATCAAAATGCTTTTGCAGAATGAAATCTTAATTTACCTCAGATAGATTTGAAGCAAAACAATGTTCAGATGTTCTTGCAATTTTCTATCTGGGATGTGTGTGTATTGGCCAGCAAATCTGAAAATTTATTGTATTCAGATTTGGATCTTGGGGAGTATCTGACTGGACCCCTCACTGCCTGCTTCAACTCTTCTATGCATAAAATTAAAACAACTTGTGTGCAGCTAGCCTGCTAGAATTTGTATTGCACATTGCTGCTTAAATAATTTTGATTCGTCAATAAAGGATTCACTTAACAAATTTGAAATGAAACCTCCCACAAAAATTACTCTTTTTTTTAAAACAAGAGAACATGTGACTTTATAATGCACCAAAATATCTATTTAAAAAAATTATATTTTGTTATCAATTTTTTCTTAAGTTCTATATCTAAATAATCAACCAATATATTTGTTTTTGTTTTGAGGTCACCAATTAGTAATAGTTTAAGCTAGGTAGCATATTTGGAAACCACAACTTGTTGCCATCATAATCTTTTAAAAGAACTTGTTGTCTGCATGACAAAACAGAATTTTAAGCATGCATAACCAAAGCACATGGTCAGCAAAAATGTTCTTAGATATATAATCCAATCACAACTTCTTTATATAAGATACCATGAAAACAATTACTGTATCTTATATGTTGAAATATGAATATATTGCTTATCTTTTTTCAACATCATAAATTTTTAAGTGAATTAATCATAGATAAAACTCAATATTCCGCCTGTTGTGCATGGCAAACTCAAGTGTACATGTCTGGGAATATGTGAAGCATTTGGAAAGCTGTAAAAAATGATAGCTTCCATCTTTCAGTAATCTTCAGACTTCAGTCTTCAGTTCTAGAGACAATTTTTTTTTTACTTGTACAGGTTTTCACTTTGTGGTGACAAAAAAGCTCTTGGAACTCAAAAGGTGAATGCTTGTACTCCCTTTCTCATGTTATGCCCTGCTCTACACTATAAGACAAAGTGCATCATACACTTCTCGGCTTTCCAGCCTATCACAGGCAGTCAAAATTATGACCCTGTGACCCCCATCCCCTAAGCTACTAGCATGCGGGACCCGTACGTATCGGCCCCAACTGGCCATCTCCGTTGATTCCCTTCATCTGTTAGCCTATCTCTAATAATTCAGACTTTTGAGAGATTTTTTAGAAAAATATTTCATGCCACACAAGCGATCAATAAGGAGTTGTTTGGAAAGTTTTTTTGTGAGACCCACGCGTGAAGAGTTTCTTTAAAAATCAATCATTCGAGTAACTTATATTTTGGAGGACTCTTCAATAGGTCCCACATATTAAATATTCAGATGTGTTTTTTGCATCATATTGTTGATTAAATAATTGATAAAAATTATTAAAAAAATTAAGAAAAAAATGGAACCGCCCGCAGTGTACAAAATAAACTTTGTAGCTGAGTATAAACGTCTCTTTCCCCCCGACATGGATAAAAGTAAGTAAACAGGAATTAATTCTAACTCCCACATGATAAAAAAAAGTAAAAGGTCTCGAGAAGAAAATAATCCTATTTGACCACTATACATTGCTAGCATCAGGAAATAGAATAATCGCGAATTCCGGGTAACTGGCCAAGTCGCTAAAGTAGCTAAAGTAGTGATAAATCCTGTCAATAAAATAGATCCTAATGAAAGTCCATCAATTCCCAATCTCCAGTGGAAATCGAAGACATCTATCCATTTTAAATCCTCCCTTAATCGGACTAAGGGATCCTCCAATTGGAAATGATAACAGAATGCATAAGTCATTAGAAGGAATTCTAATAAACAAATAGATATAGTATACCACCTAACTATTTTGTTTCCCCTATGAGGGAAAAATAAAATTAATGAACCTGCAAATATTGGAAAAACTACAAGTATTGTTAACCAAGGAAAATAACTCATGATAAAGTGATAAAGACAAGATACGTTTTGACCAGAAAAGCCCGTGCTCGAAATAATCGAGCACGGGCTTTTTCGGTAAAGAGGAATCAGACGATTCGAGTGGAGTTTTTTGTAATCTATCAATAAGATAGAGCCATGCTGCGGGTTGTTTCAGGCCCTAAATAAACACGGACACTTAAAAATCTGTTGGGCATGCAGATTCACATCTCTTACAACCCACACAATCTTCGGTTCTCGGCGCGGAAGCAATTTGCTTGGCTTTACATCCATCCCAGGGTATCATTTCCAATACATCCGTTGGACAAGCTCGTACACATTGAGTGCATCCTATACATGTATCATAAATTTTTACTGAATGTGACATTGGATTTATAAATTTTCCTTTTCAACATAAAAATTTTCGATCTGGTAAAAATAAAATTAGTACTATATGAATGAGTCAATTGTATTGTAGACACCAGACGAAGCAATGATTTATCCAAACTTCAACAAACAATGCAATATGTTTTTTAATTTGTGAGAAGATATGAAAAGAGCCAAGAGACTTGAATTTTGGACTTCAACAATCATGATTATACGAATTGTACATGCGAATTATAATTAGCCGATAAATTGGCTATTGTGTTTTTGATATAAATTATTGCAATATTCAAATTGCAATATCAATTAATTGAAAAAAAAATTCAATCAATATTCAATCAATAAGTAAAAAACAATACTATGTTTGCTATAGATTCTTTGAGAAGTATGTCAAAGAGAGGAGCTAACTAGTGGTTATTGTGCAAATACTTTAGTTCATTTGGAGTAATATAGCATTGGTATGAGCTAGTGATTTATGTATGATATTTAGAGATTCAAATTGTAACTCCAAATTTTTGTAACCAGCTATTGTATAAAGATTTTAGTTTACTTGGAGTAATATAGTATCAACAAGAGTTAGTGATTTAGATATGATATTTATAAATTCAAATTGTAACACCAAATTTCTGTTCTTTCTAGTCTTATATTGATCAAATTCTTGTTAATAGGCTCTTCTATTCCCATGTTGCATAGGTGGATGAATGTTCAGGACTATTTTGACCAAAAGAATAAAGTGCAAGGACTCAAGTGATCAGTGATCAGCAACAAAGTGGATTCCATAATAGTTGGTGCACATGGTCCTAAAGAACAAGGGTTTTGAGTATGGCTAATGTGCACACTAATAATGCTATATTTTGAATAGTTTCCATCACTAATCACCCTTAAAAAGTTCTATATGTCTGGAAGGCTGGACACAGTCAATCATTGTATTCTAAAAGGCATGCATGCCCTTTAATTTATAGGTGTTACACAATGTATCCACTAAACAGAAAAAATAATAATCTTATGTTATATAGTCATAACTATTTAACAGTTTTGTATCTATCTCTTTAGATAGACATTAGTGAATTTTTTATAATTTTGGTGCATAGATGTGAAATGTATGGAAATACTCCTA
Source organism: Pharus latifolius (assembly GCA_019359835.1). Classification (NCBI taxonomy): domain Eukaryota; kingdom Viridiplantae; phylum Streptophyta; class Magnoliopsida; order Poales; family Poaceae; genus Pharus; species Pharus latifolius. The sequence goes on along the minus strand of CM033322.1, from coordinate 42,440,492 downwards.
GTTATGTGATTGTGTTTGTGCATATATATACTCCTACAAAATCCGCAGGTTAGATCCATTGTGGTGTTGGTGCTTCTGCATGAAGCTGAAACCACTTTTACAATAAAGAATTTGATGTGCTTTAACAGCTCTAACTTCAAGTTTACAAATACTCATAAAGTTAGAATTATTTATATGGCTATGTCATTGATTACAACTACAATTACCTTCTATTATAAGATGTAAATTTTATTTAAAACAACAAAATAATAGTCTTTTGTCAAACACTATCAGAACTCTAGTTTTTAGTATATGTTGCAGTAGAGTTATATCATATATGACTTTAGTTTCTCTATGATAGAAGTTGAATCCAAAACTTACCAAACTAAGTCTTGAACATCAATTCTTTAAAACTAGCATTTAATTTTTTTTGAAATATTATTTAACTTGGAAATCAATGATTTAGAGGGACCAATAGTATATTTTTTTGGCATACAATGTTAATCATATAAGTCTTTAGACTCTTAATTGGAGAAGTTAAATATCAAATGAGTTTCTATTTTCATTTTGGTGAGAAAAATTGGACAAGTAGGAAGAAAGTCTCACCAATTGTGTGCCTTAATTTGAATTTTTTATGGTTTTTAGAAAAGTAATTTTTACCCCTAATCCCATATTTTTCAATTTTACTGGTAGATCTATATTTTTTCCATTTAAGTACTTATATTTGTTTGCAGGTTGTAATTATGCCTTTGTGTCGTACACTTTCCTTTTCACAATTTAAGAATATTTTTATTTTTCTATATTTCACAATATAAACCTTACTATAATTCCAATATATTATTTAGTACATGTTTGACTTCTTTATCCTCTATGGTATCTTCTCACACCTCCATTTACATTTTTTCCTCACACATCCAAACTTTATATAATAGAGGCATCATTAATTTATTATGATTATTTTCTCTCATTCAATACTCTTAATTCGCATGTGAATAAGAAGTAAACTTATATTATGAATCAAAAGAAGTATTTCAACAATGAATGAATGACTGTATAGAATGATGTTATTGCTTGCTTACATGAACAATAACATGGTGTGATGGGCCAATACTTACCTTACCAAATTGTATTTTGCTATCCAATTTTTGTAGTTAGCTGAGATTATTATTAAAATTAACCTAGTAATTTCAAATCACTTTGGAGAGAAATTTTTGCAGTAAGCTATTACTTCTTTCTAAATAGGGAGTATTTGTTAACCCTCCCTCCCCCGTCTATTTGTGTTCTTGTTTATAAACTCATTTCAGATTAGAATCCGTATTAAACTAGTAATGATACTAGCTAATTTTATTTCAGATATACTAGCTGATTCTTACAGTAAGCCATATAATAAGGAAAGACTACGAGGATTTTAAGGTCTTTGGCATTTATTATGGACAAGCGTTGGATGAGTGCGGCTAGGTAGAAATCAAACACTCAGTCACTAAATCAAATACAATGCTACTTTATGTGATTCTTTTGATTGAAACTAATGATAATTAAATGTAGGTACTCAACTGAATATAGCCATGGCATAAAGGACTTCATAGAGTTTGCTTTTGCAAATTCTGCAAAAGCAAATGAAATTCTCTGCCCTTGTAGAAAATGTGTGAACTGTGTTTGGAGAGAAGCTGAAGTTGTTTATGAACACTTGATTTGTGATGGGTTTTTAGAAGGATACACCAAGTGGATATTTCATGGTGAACAAACATCATTGCACAGGACAAACAAGAAATCTAATATAGAAAATGTTCCTAATATGGATAGTGAGCCGCAGCTAGATGAGATCACTGAAATGATTCATGACATAGGATGTGGATACCAAGAAGTTGGTGATATAGGTGGTGATGGTTCCGATTCGGAGGATCAAGATGTAGATGTTGAGACATTCTATAGGTTAGCAAGTGATGCTAGTCAAGAGCTCTACCCTAGGTGCAAACTCACAAAGCTACAATTTATTGTGAGGCTCCTTCACATAAAATTCCTAGGTGGATGGAGTAACAGTAGCTTTGATTTGTTATTAGACTTACTGAAGGAAGCATTTCCAAAGAATGCCACAATGCCAAAAAACTTCCATGATGCAAAGAAGATGGTGAGAAGTCTCGGGTTGGGTTATGAGAATATTGATGCATGTGAACATGACTGTATACTATTTCGGAAAGAGCATGCAAATATAGACTCATGCCCAAAATGTGGAACTTCCAGATGGAAGATAGAAAAGAAGAGCCTTGATGGGAAGCGAATACACAAAATTCCTAGAAAGGTTCTTCGATATTTTCCACTTAAAAAGAGGCTCCAGAGACTGTATATGTCATCAAAGATAGCAGCTGATATGAGATGGCATAGTGAAGGGCGCACTAGAGATGGGTTGATATGCCATCCAGCTGATTCTCCCGCTTGGAAGGATTTCGACCACAGGTACCCAGACTTCAGTTCTGACTGTCGCAATATTAGGCTGTGTTTGGCAACAGATGGTTTTAATCCTTTCCGAAGCCTAAGTTCATTACATAGCATATGGCCTGTTGTCTTGATTCCCTATAACCTTCCACCATGGATGTGTATGAAGCAACCAAATTTTATCCTCTCTCTGCTTATTCCTGGTCCTAAAGCTCCTGGAAATGATATTGACGTCTACCTTCAACCTTTGATCGATGATTTGTTAGAGATGTGGCATGGTGTCAAAACTCGTGATGCATCATCTGGTCAATGGTTTCAATTGCGTGCCGCCTTGTTCTGGACTATTACTGATTATCCAGGACATGGATATGTATCTGGACAAGTTACTTCTGGTGAGGTTGGATGTGTTGTTTGCCATGCAAATACTTGCTCACTTCGTATTAAAAATGGTAAAAAACATTGCTTCATGGGACATCGTCGATTCTTGCATTCTTGTCATGAATTTAGAAATGATAGTGAGTCATTTGATGGTACCAAAGAGTATAGGGAAGCCCCAGTTTCTCTTTCTGGATATGATGTTATAGAACAAACAAAAGATGTAAAAAATGATTTTGGGAAGGACCCAACAGGGAAAAGACCATCCCGAAAGTGTAAGGGTAAGGATGGTGAACCAAAAACTATTTGGAAAAAACAACCAATATGGGTGCAATTGCCCTATGGAAGGATATTTTGTTGCGGCATAATCTTGATGTGATGCATATCGAGAAAAATGTTTGTGACAATATAATTAACACACTTTTGGATATTGATGGCAAATCAAAAGACAATTTGAACACTCGCTTGGACCTCCAACTGTTAGGTATCAAGAAGGATCTGCATCCTATCTCAGTAGGGGACAAGTTCTATTTACCTCCTGCATCTTACTCATTGAGTTCTGCAGAGAAAAGAATGTTTTGTGAAGTATTAAAAGGAGTTAAATTTCCAGATGGATATGCAGCTGATATACGAAGTCATGTAAATGTTCATGATAAGAAGATAATTGGGTTAAAAAGCCATGACAGTCATATTCTTTTAGAACACTTGCTTCCATTGGCTGTTAGAAGGATACTACCAGAAAATGTTAGTATTGCATTGATTCGTGTAAGCAACTTCTTCAAGAAAATATTTTCTCCTGTAATCAATGTAACTGATATGGAGAGATTAGAGTCTGAAATTTCTGAAACCTTGTGCCTTCTTGAAAAAATATTTCCGCCATCATTTTTTGATGTTATGGTGCATTTAATGGTCCATCTCCCTACTGAGGCAAGGATTGCTGGCACTGTCCAGTACCGCAATATGTATCCCATAGAAAGGTATATTAATTCTATAGTAGAAGGCTCAATTTCATTAGACTGTTATTAATATTTTCATTAATTAATTATTTCAAAACTTTTATAGATTTTTGATGAGGTTGAAGAGCTATGTTCGAACTAGAAGTCACCCAGAAGGATCAATTGCGGAAGGTTATATATTTGATGAGAGTATGAAATTTTGCTCTCGTTATTTGCATGGTTGTGAGACTAGATTTAATCGGCCGAGTCGAAATGATGATGCACAATTCAATACCTTGTCAACTGGTACCACATACTTGAACAACATAGGTCACGGTTTGACTGGCAAGTGCACTATTACGTTGGACCATAAAACATGGATTCAAGCTCACAGATATGTCTTATTTAATTATCAGCATATTGAGCCATATTTGATGTATGTTCTCTAGCTAATTTTTTATTAAATGTTATTAAATTAGTTCAAATATATATTTTATAATATCTTACATTCAAAAAATATTTGTAGAAAACATTTGGGGTATCTTTCATCTATTGGTCATCAAAGGATCATGAGAGAGAGCGTATACATCATGCAACATTTCATGAGTGGTTTAGATTGTATGTAAGTTCATAAACAACAATTTTAGTTAAATACATATTTCAATGTTTTTTTTTATTAATCGTATAAATAAATTTTTCTAGGTGAATGAGTTACTATCAACTGGGGAAGATGTAGGAGAAGAGATTCAGATACTAGCAAGTGAGCCTTTTATGGTCGCAACAAAATATAACAGTTATTCAATAAATGGATACAATTTTCATACAATATCTTATGATGAGGGCAGATCAGTTCAGAGTAGTGGGGTAGCTATTGTTGCAAAAACTTGTAGTTTTTCTAGTTCAAAGGATCAAAATCCACAAATAGGAGATATAACATACTATGGTGTCATAACTGAGATACTTGAGTTAGATTATCGTCGAAAGGGTAATGTTGTTCTCTTCAAATGTGATTGGGTTGATGTTCTCAGAAAGGACAAATGGGTTAAGAAAGATAAATTTGGGATTACGACAGTGAACTTCAAGCATTTAATTAATACGGGGGAAAAATTATCAGATGAGCCATATATTTTAGCATCACAAGCTACTCAAGTCTATTATGTTGAGGATCCTATCGATAAAGACTGGAAAGCTGTCATTGAGTCAAGGCCAAGAGACCTCTATGACATGTCTGCGGAGGAAGAAATTGAAAATACAGTGGTAACTGACAAAGTTAGTGAAATCTCTGAGTTGAATGTTGGTGCTGAAATAAATCTTCTAGATGGCAACAATAATTGTGTTAGAACAAACATTGATAGTATACTTGTTGAGAAATCTCCACCTCAAATTGGGAAGTAAGATGCTATTCATTGAATGTGTTGTTTATGTCTATGTTCTTTTATTTTTTCGTCTAATATTGTAAAATTTTATTGTAGCCGTAAAGATGCAAAACGCAAGAGGAAGAAATAATGGAGTTATGCGGAGTGAGTATGAAGAGTTACGGCAAGCAAACATTGAAAGAAACAATGAGGTATTGAGAGCATTGCGCTTGCCTATACGACTTCCTGGAAATGAAATGAGGGAAAATGTCTTGAGACCATCTACAAGAACTAAAAAGGTTATTTGTTTTACCTGATGTGTTGCTAATTTCTGTTTCTAAGAACTATTTTGTAATTATCTCCCAATATGATGCATGTTGATTATGTCATAGCACATCAATGATCAGCCTATAGTTCCCCATCAAGAGCCATCACAACGTCAAAGGCATATCACTTGCAATGAACGTATTGAAAATGAAGATCCTGACGACATTTCTATGGAAGAACAACAACTTGGTGATAATGAAGATGAAACATTGAATATAGGTATATTTAAGTATAGTTTTGCATTATTTTGCTCACTTTTTTATATCATTGGTTGTTATTTTCAATTGCATATTTGTGTAGAGCAAATTCATCCAGGTCAAAAAAATAAAAGGAAGGGACGAGGACCCACTACCAAGCATGACATATGGAAGCGAAGGAATGAACCAAAAATTCATGTTGACCATAATATGAATAATCAACCAGTTGGTGATCAAGCTTCACCATTAACCAACTTTATTTCTACAATAGTGAGATCAGGAATACCACTTTCCTATAAAGACTGGAATGAAATTGATGCAGATAAAAAGGAATCTGTTTGGGCTACTGTAAAGGTACATTTGTATACTACTTAGAGTAAAAAGTCTAAATTAATTTACTCTCATTTCAGCCTTACATGTATATTTTAATAGAACTGAGATATGCTTCAATAGCTCCTCTTACTATATATAGCACTGACTAATTTTTCTTCTAATTAAGGGTGAAAATATATATGTGGAGCTTTGCAATTTATTATTAGATGTGTCATTCTAATATGAAGAGAGAGTTTGATTCTATATTTTATTTTTTACTTGCATTTTGAATTTTACTTCATAAATTGGATAGCATTCCTTTATAGTTATTTAAAATCATCAAAAATAGTAACTAGTGACAAGTTTTGTAGGCTCATGGTCTATGTGTCGTGGTATTACGAATACCCCGGCAGGTTTTGAAGACCATCCTAGCGGAGATTACGTAGCGCGGGTTGATCGGGTGACCGGTCCTCCCTCGCTGGACAAACACAAGAATTGACACGTGGATTTATACAGGTTCGGGTCCCGGTGGGGGCCCTAGTCCTGTCGACGCGCTCCCGACCGGAGCCGGCTGGGGAGGCTCTCTCCGGGGGAGAGGCTTCCGGAGCACGTCTGTGAGTTTAGCTATTCCAAATAATTATGAGTTGATCCTTTACAACAGAGGGGTACAAGGGCTATTTATAGCCCCAAAAAGAAGCAAAAAGCCTAAACTACCCCGGAAGCCACCGTCGGATTGAAGGGTAGGACCGTCCTTCTCCCGGTCAAACGTCTTGGATGCTTGACAGGTGGTCGCTGATTCCCGAGGCGTCCATCGCGTGACCTGCACGTGATAAACAAACGGGAGTTTTACCTTTTAGGAGGGCGATGACGTCCGGGACCCCTTCCGGAGAGCAGGGTCCCGGGAACCTAAAAGGCGGCGCCCGGGGCAGGCACCGGAGGCCACTGTCCCCGGGCAAATGGCGGCGCCCGGGACATGCCCGGGGAGCACGGTCCCGGGGGCCGAATGGCGGCGCCCGGGGCAGGCACCGGAGGCCATTGTCCCCGGGCAAATGGCGGCCCCCGGGACATGCCCGGGGGGCACGGTCCCGGGGGCCCAATGGCGGCGCCCGGGGCAGGCACCGGAGGCCACTGTCCCCGGGCAAATGGCGGCGCCCGGGACATGCCCGGGGGGCACGGTGCCGGGGGCCAAATTGCGGCGCCCGAGGCAGGCACCAGAGGCCACTGTCCCCGGGCAAATGGCGGCGCCCGGGACATGCCCGGGGGGCACGGTCCCGGGGGCCCAATGGCGGCGCCCGGGGCAGGCACCGGAGGCCACTGTCCCCGGGCAAATGGCGGCGCCCGGGACATGCCCGGGGGGCACGGTCCCGGGGGCCAAATGGCACCGCCCGGGGCAGGCACCGGAGGCCACTGTCCCCGGGCAAATGGCGGCTCCCGGGACCCGACCGGGGGGCACGGTCCCGGGGGCCAAATGGCGGCGCCCGGGGCATGCCCTGGAGGCACGGTCCCGGGAGCCTAAAAGGCGGCGCCCGGGGCAGGCACCGGAGGCCACTGTCGCCAGGCAAATGGCGGCGCCCGGGACCCGACCGGGGGGCACGGTCCCGGGGGCCAAATGGCGGCGCCCGGGACATGCCCCGGAGGCACGGTCCCGGGAGCCTAAAAGGCGGCGCCCGGGGCAGGCACCGGAGGCCACTGTCCCCGGGCAATCCTGAACTTACCTGGACTTGACCGCGTGGAGATTTCCCCCAACAGCAGCCCCCCATGCCCTCCGGGGACGAAGCTTGAGCCCCCGGAGGGAATGGTTACGGTACCGGGAAAATCTCCGGACGAAAACTCCGGACGAAAATCACCGGAGCCCCGGCGATGCTTCGGTTTCTGTGCCGGGCGCTTTATGGCCGCGCCGTTTTCGCAATAAATGCACGCGCGGTTCGAACCGGCGTCTCGATTTACGCGCCTGTCCCTTCGTTTCCCGCGCACGGTTTGAATTTCAGTGGTCCAGATTGCCCCGAGGGGGCCACGTGGCGCGCATCTAGATCACGGCCAGCCTCTATAAATAGGGCCTTAGGGGGCCCCGGAAGCTCATTCCAATTCTTCAACTCCAGCTTCAGCTCTCCCGGTAGCGCTCTTCCGGTAGCTTCTCCGGTAGCCTTTTCCGGTAGCGAGCGTCCGGGAGTTGTTGACTTAGCCACCTGAAAACTTAGCCACCCAAAAAAAAGAAAGAACTGACCTAATGGCGCCCAAAGGTCGAGCGAAGACCACGGAGGTGCCCCCGGAGGAAATCCCCGTGGATTTCCTCTGGGCCTCCGAGTTCTCGGTCTCGGACGCGGAGTCCCTGGTCAACAAGGGCATCGTCGCGGAAGGGGACATCCGGGTCCCCTTAAAGAGGGACGGAGCCCCTCGCCCCAGGCCCGGAGAGGTTGTGGCCTTTGAGGCCTTCCTCGAGGCAGGGCTCCGGCTCCCGGTGCACCCGATGCTCCGGGAGTTCCTGAAGGAGTACGGGGTGGCGCTCAACCACCCCACCCCCAACGCCCTCATCCGGATGGGTCTCTTCATCTGGCTGTACGAGACGGCGATCGGGCGGGAGCCCACCCTCCGCGCCTTCCGATATTTTTACGAGCCGGCAGCGCGGAGCTCCCACCTGGTGAAGGGGGGACCGAAGTCCCCCTTCGGCTCGGTGATGGTCCAGATGCTGCCCTCCCGGGTGGCGGACTACCCGGCGGCGTCCTCCCGGGACCACTGGGGGGACTGGCTCCGGAGGTGGTTCTACCTCCGGGTCCGGGACGGGGCGGTGGTCTACGCCCCGGAGCCTCCCACCTACAGCCGGTCATCCGCACTGAAGCCGCCGGTGTGGACGGACGAGGAGTTCGAGCTCCTCGGGAAGGTGGTGCTGACGAAGAAGGCCCGCTCGATGCGGGACACCGCGGAGGAGCTGGCTCTCCTGCGGGTTTGCCCCTTCTCACGCGGGCAAAGGGGGATCGGCATGGGCCCGGAGCAGCGGCCTCCGGTGAAGCCGGTGACGCGGCGTAAGTCCCCTGCATTTTTGTACTTGCAGTTTTTTATGAGAAATTGACTAACTTTTTACCTCTTGCAGTGCGCTCGTACCCGGCGGCGAGGGACAAGGCAGAGCACCTCCTGGGGAGGTACTTCGCCGATGAACACGAGCGCATCGTGCGCCTCGTGGGGGAGGGGCCTCCCCGGAACCTGGTGGCCGAGGCCTACGGGCTCAGGCTTCCGGAGAGGAAGCCCCTTCCCACCCCCGGGTCTCATAAGCGGGGGAAGGATGCGGCCGGGGGCTCGGAGCCCAAAAGGCCCTGGGTCCAAAAGACCCCCGCCCCGACGACGACGCCGGCGACGACGCCAGTGAGGGCCCGGGACGCGGCTCCCGGAGCCGAACATGCCCGGGCGGCGCCCCAGGCAGAGGTGACGCCTCCGCCCCCGGAGGCCCCCGTCGAGGCCCGGGGGAAGGAGGTTGTTACCGGCGGGGCGGGGTCCGATTCCGCGGACTACGCCCCGTCGCCAGTTCGAGTGACGCTCCTCTCGCCTCTCCCGGCGACATTGGCGCCGGAGAGGCTGGAGGTGAGGTTCTCGGAGGCGGAGCCTCCGTGCCTCTGGCCGGTGGACGACGAGGGGGGGAGCCCCTCGGTCTACGTGGCCCCCCGGAGCAGGAGGCCCCGAGGGCCCTTCGGCCTGGGGCAGGGAAAGGCCCGATGATCCCCCCCCCGGGCGGAGAACCCCGCCCAATCTTCGTGTTCGTCTTCGGAGGAAACTTCGTCGACGAAGACGCCGGCGACGCCGGCCGTTCTCCCGGATTCCGAGGTCCGGGGGCCCTCTCCTGGCCGCGACAGGAGGGCCGGGCAAGATACCTCCCTACTTTCCGCGGGGGAGGTGGCCTGTTACGCGGAGGGCCTGCACAACCGGAAGGTGCAGGCCTTCGTAGCAGGAGGAACGCTCCACGAGCGTTTTGAGGGGCTCGAGTCCCTCGGAGCCCAGGTAACCCGAGCTCTTAATACTTCCGCTTTTTTCCTGCACTTGAGATTTTTCTAACTCTTTATGTATTTTGTAGGTGGCGACAGTTACCTGGGGCCTTGAGCAGCGGGTCACCCGGCTGCTCAAGGAGGCGGAGAGCCGGGCCGCGGCTTGCGTGGAGCAGCGGGAGGCGGCCCTCTGGGAGCGGGACGAAGCTCTTGATGAGCTGTCCCGGGCCCGGGCCCAGGTGCACCTTTCGGAGGGCGCCTACATCCGCCTCCGAGAGGAGGCCAAGGTGAGGGAGAAGGCGCTCCGGGAGCTCGAGAGCTCCAGCGTCCGGGCGCTGTCGGACGCAGGCCGCTCCGTCCGCTCGGCCTTGGAAAGCCTTGGCGTTAGCCTGGGCTCCGGGAGCGGCCCGGAGGTGCCCCCGGCGACCCTCGCGGAGGCTGTGCGTTTTCTTAACGGACAAGTCTCCGCCATCCCGGAGGCTGCGGACGTCCGGGCGCGGGGCCGGGCGATCCCCGTCATCGCGGCCGCCGCGGGGCTCGTTGACTACCGGGGGGTCGGCGCCCGGGCGATCGGGGGGCGCATCCCCCGGGGCTTCCCGGAGGCCTTCGAGCCAACGCGCCGGGAGGTGGAGTTGCTGGCAGAGGGATTCTACGACCGGATCATCCGGACGAGGTTCTCAACACTGGCGCCTCCGGCCGCGGATGCCCCTGCCCCGGACTTGGAGGAAGCTCCCCGGGGGGAGGACCCCAATGCTAAAGTATGAGCCTCCCCCCGGGTCTTTAGCTAGGACCCCTTTTTATTTTTGTTAGACATTTTGATTCCGGTAGCTTCTTAGGAGAAGCCCCGGGCACTTGTACGAAAACACTTTGCAATGAAATATATTTGAAATTTTTCTCTGCAATGAAATGTTACCAGGGTACCCGGGGGGTTATTCCCGGGCAACGGTCCGGGAGAGGCTCTCCGGGGGCGCCCAAGCAGCTTTGATTTTGCTGAGCCTTGTCTCCGGAGAGCGCGATGGGGGTACTGCCCGGGAGCCTGTCCTATTGAGGTGGCGCCCGGAGTGGCACTTGGACAATTTCGACAATAGCCGTGCCGAACTATCTCCCCCACGTCCGGAGGCCTGAGTGGTACCAACCCTCCGGATACTTCCACCGGCGGGGTACGACTTTTGGCCCGAAGATGTGCTTCGGGACTCGCAGCGTCGCGTGCGGGCCCTGTACCGGGACTTGGCCCGGGAGCTGAGGGAGCGCCTCCGGGAGCTTTAGGGGTAGGAGCCTTAGGCTTGTGAGAAATCCCCCGGGTTAGGACCCGGGTTGTATCTTTCCTGAAGCCCACCGGAGGGGGAGCGTGTCCTCCGGGTTTCCCGATAAATAAAGCTCCTTTCTGTTGATTGCTTTGTCTTATTTTTTTTTCTTCTTGTATGGTCTGTGGGGCTCATCTTCAAAAGAATGAGCTATGTTTGTTCGTGGGTGACCCGGGGGCCCCCTGTCCCCCCCGCCCACAGCGGGCCGGAGGAGGCCTCCGCCCGCTGTGGGGGTAACAGGGTCCCCGAAGGGAGCATAACCTGTAGGAGAAATATTTTCTAAGTTAGAAAATTTTAAAGCGAGGTTTTCAAGGAGAAGACCTTCCGGGAGATAATCATCCGGTCGCCGTGAGAACGGGGAGCCGGGAATAAGGCCTTAAGCGGAAGGAATGTCCAAGAGAACCCGATGGGATTTCCAGAGGCGAGCTTCCTGGGAGACACTCGTCCGGTCGCCGTAAGAACGGGGAGCCGGGAATAGGGTCTTAAGCGGAAGGAAATGCCCGAGAAATCCGACTTCTCCGAGAGACAATCGTCCGGTCGCCGTGAAAACGGGGAGCCGGGAATAGGGTCTCCGGGAGGCATTCATCCGGTCGCCGTGAAAACGGGGAGCCGGGAATAACGTCGACTCCCGGAGGAGGATGATGGATCCAAATAAGCCGCAAGGGGCTGATCTTCCGGTCGCCATGAAAACGGGGAGCCGGGAATAACGTCGACTCCCGGAGGAGGAAGATGGATCCAAATAAGCCGCAAGGGGCTGATCTTCCGGTCGCCGTGAAAATGGGGAGCCGGGAATAACGTCGACTCCCGGAGGAGGATGATAGATCCAATCAAGCCGCAAGGGGCTGATCTTCCGGTCGCCATGGGAACGGGGAGCCGGGAATAACGTCGACTCCCGGAGGAGGAAGATGGATCCAATCAAGCCGCAAGGGGCTGATCTTCCGGTCGCCGTGAGAACGGGGAGCCGGGAATAACGTCGACTCCCGGAGGAGGAAGATAGATCCAATCAAGCCGCACGGGGCTGATCTTCCGGTCGTCGTGAGAACGGGGAGCCAGGAATAACGTCGACTCCCGGAGGAGGAAATGCCCGAAGAGGGGACTTGAGTGTTTGGGCAGGGGACTAGTCTCCCAAAGTGACTCGTTACCACGGCCACTGTGACCGGGTTGCCGCTTACACCCTCAGTCCACGAGGGCTGATCGTAAGCCGCCCTACGGGAGTGCAGGCTCCGTTGTAGGGACTTGTTGGGCCTGGCCCACTTCCTCGCGGGGAGGGCATCCTCGCGGGGAGGCCGCCCTACGATAGTGCAGGCTCCGTTGTAGGTACTTGTTGGGGCTAGCACACTTCCTCGCGGGGAGGGCATCCTCACAAGGAGGGCATCCTCGCGAGGGGGCATCCTCGCGGGGAGGGCATCGCCGCTAGGGGCGGTAATGAGAAAGACCTGCAATGAGACAGTTTGCAAAGCAAGACCTATGTATTGCTAATAAAATGAGATACAGGGCCTCCCCCTGCGAAGCCGCGAAAGGGGAGGAAAATATAGCGTCCCTCCTCCCCCTCCGGCGTGAACGCCCCGGGGGAGGGGACATGCCCGTGAGGCTAAACATAGAACTTGCGAAGTAAACGCAAGTTCCACATGTGCTTCAGCTCCTGCTCTTAAAGGTTGGAGAGCTTGTAAGCCCCCGAGCCCAGGACTGCAGAGATCTTGCAGGGGCCCTCCCACTTGGGGCCTAATGCGCTTGAGGACAGGGTCCCTAAGGCGAAAGGCCCTCAAGCAGCGACGACCGGGACCGGAAAGGGGGAAGCCCCTGTGGCGAAAGACCGGAATCGAAGTGGAGGGGGCCCCAGTGGCCTCGACCGGAACCGGGAAGGGAGCAGGCCCTGTAACACCCGGGACCGGCGAGGGGGGAGCCCTCGCGGCGACGTCCGGAACCGGGGAGCCCATGCGGGGGGAAGTCCACTGCGGCACGGGGGCTGCTCTGTCGACCGCCCCCGGTGCGGTACACGCGACGCGGGGGGCGGGACTGGCCCCCGGCGTAGGGTAATCCCCCGGCATGAAGTGGGCTCCCGGCCCCGGGAATAGGCCAGGAACGGGGGACCCCTTTGGTGCCATCGAAGTGCCTCTGCATCTTTTGCATCTGCAAATAAAAGACTAGAATTTGCGTTACGGCACACGTAAGGCCCGTGCTTTTGGTGAAATATTGGCTGAGAATCTCCCTTCAGTTGGAGGCATCGGATCCCCGGGGAACGCACGTGGTGCGACCTGAGGAGCAAAGCCTCGTACTTGGCGGCACTGCTGGCCCCGAGGACAGCAGGACCTTCCGGAGGCCCCCTTCCGGACGCGGTTTGAGGGGGGGGGGCCTCCCGGGGGGTATTGCCGCGACGTCTGGTTCCAGGGGGGAGGCCTCCCCCCTGGGCGCCTCAATAATGTTGACGCTTCCGATCGTGGCGGCTACGCGCTCATACAGAGCACGGGCCATGTCTTGGTCTCCCCGGACGTTGATCACGCCATGCGGCCCGGGGATCTTCATGCAGAGGTAGTTTTGATGGGTGGCAGCCCCCAGCCGGTTGATGGTGGTCCTCCCCATAATCGCGTTGTAGGAGGAGGGGAGGTCCACTACGTCGAAGCGGACCAGCTCGGTCCGGTAGTTCTCCGGGGCGCCGAAGGTCACGGGAAGATCTACCTTGCCCACGGGGTAGATCGCCTTCCCCGGGACAAAACCTTGTAGGGGCCCGGCTGCGGGCTGCAGGAGCTTCTCATCCACCTGCATCTCTTTGAAAGCCTTCAGGAATAAGACGTCGGTGGAGCTCCCACTATCCACAAGGATGCGGGCCAGGTGACAGTTGTAGATTGTCGTGGAGACAACGAGCGCGTCGTCGTGGGGGAAGCGAACCCCCCGCGCGTCTTCTGCCGTGAAGGTGAGGGGGACGTCCGACCACTTTGGTGGCGGGGACGTGTGCAGCACCCCCACAACCTTAACTTCACGCGCGTACTCCTTACGCTGGCGCTTGGAGTCCCGCCCGGAGGCAGACCCTCCCACGATGACGTTGATGCGGCGCTGAGAGGTCTGGAAGGGGAGAGCTTCTGAAGGCTCCCCCTCCTGTGCTTGCTCACCCCCCGCAGGAGCGGGAAGGTCCGGAATAGCTGGCCGAGGGAGCAAGGAGGCCGGAGTCTCCCCCCCCCTGCCCGCGCTGGTCGAGGAATGTCGCGAAGTGCTGCAGTAGTTGATCGCAGTCTCGGGTAGCGTGGGTACTGGACCCGTGGAAGCTGCACCACGGTCCTTCCCGCCTTCTCCCCGCGGGGCCTTCCCGGCCGCGCTGTCCTCCCCCGTGACCTTTCGGCTTGGGGAAGGGGCGGTTACCCCTCGGGGGGTCGCGCGAGCCGCCTCCGCCCTCGAGGACAAAAGTGTCCCGAGGCCGTGGCTCGTTATGCCCCCCTTGTCTGGGGCGTTTGGGGGGATCCCTGGCCCCCCGGTCAACGGGGGCAGGAGCCCCCTGGGTCTTCTTCCAGATATCGTCTTCCTCCGCCCGAGCATACTTTTCGAGCACGTTGAAGAGCTCGTCGGGGGAAGAGGGGCAGCTCCGGGAGAGCCTTCGGTGGAGCTCCCCCGGGAGGATGCCGCTTTTGCAGGCTTCGATGACCATAGAGTCGGGGACGTGGGCCACTTTGCTCTTCACCTGAGCAAAGCGCTTGAAGAAGCTTCTGATGGTTTCCCCAGTCCTCTGACGGACAGTGTATAGCTGCGAGGAGTCCAGGGGACGCACGTAGTTCCCCTGAAAGTTGGCACAGAACTCCCGCTTAAGCTACGAGAAAGACTTGATGGAGCCGGCCTTCAGGTTGTAGAACCAGGAGCGGGCAATGCCAGTGAGGTAGAGGGGGAAGACGTTGCATTGGACGCTCTCGTCTCCCCCCGCCGCGGAGATGGCTGTGGAGTAGATCTGCACGAACTCGTAAGGGTCCGCCTCGCCATTATAATGCTCGATGTGCGGGGGACGGTAGGGCCGCGGCCATCGGATGTTGCGGAGTCTTCGACACAGAGGCTGGTTCGCCCCCTGCACTTCCCGGGGGGAGCCCCAGTCACTGTCTTCTTTAACGGGGGACGCCCCCTCGTTATCTGAGTCAGGTAGCGGCCCAAGAGGGCCACCAGAGTGGTGGTGACAACGCTTCTCTTCCGGGCCGGGACTGATTTCCCGGACGTCCGGGCTTCCCTCCG
Organism: Pharus latifolius; assembly: GCA_019359835.1. NCBI lineage: Eukaryota > Viridiplantae > Streptophyta > Magnoliopsida > Poales > Poaceae > Pharus > Pharus latifolius. The sequence continues at coordinate 42,425,098 of CM033322.1, read as the reverse complement.
GGGAGGATGGTTCTGCGGCTGGTCTCTTCCCCCAACCGGTGCGAGAGCGAGGCTCCCTGCGACAACGGCCGGGGGGAAGCTCTTCCCCGCGGCTGGGAGAATGCATTCGCTCGACCTCCTCCCGGGAGAAGCGGACCTGCTTCGCCGGGTGAGGGAGCTCCTGCACTGTAGCAGCCGGCCCGGAAGCTACCGGGGCCTGCCGGGGGGAGCCCCCTGCGACGGCCCCCGGGACCGAAAAGGGGGGAGCCCCTGCACCATCCGAAACCGGGGAGGGGGCGCCCGGGGCGGCGTTTGGATCCGAAGAGGGGGCCCCTACGGCAACGACCGGGACCGGAAAGGGGGAAGCCCCTGCGACATCTGGAACCAGTGGGGGGTGAGCCCCCTCGGTGACGTCCGGGGTTGGGGAGCCAATGCGGGGGGAAATTCGCTGAGGCACGGGAGCTGCTCTGTCGACCGGCCCCGGTGCGGTAAACGCAACGCGAGGGGCGGGACTGGCTCCCGGCGTAGGAATAACCCCCGGCATGAAATGACCCCCCAGCCCCGGAAGCGGGCCGGGGACGGGGTACCCCCCTGGTGCCACGAAGGGCCCGGGCATGAAATAGCCTCCCGGCACCGGGACAGGCCCGGGTGCCGAGAAGCGTCCGGAAGTATATCCTGCGGGGGGAGGGAACCCCCCGGCGGGATCATACGGGGTAGACAGCCCCCCGGAGACCGGAGGGGCCGCCGGGTATCCCATAAACGGGGGCATGATCCCCGGATATGCGTGCGACGAAAATGTGGGGGCCGGGGGCCGCGCCAACACACTGGGGAGCTCGTCCATAGAGCGCTGGGCGCGGAGCTGGCCCTCCACGAGAGCCTCCAGCAGGGCATCCCGGGGAGCCGGGGGAGCCGTCGGGGGAAACTCGTCCCGGCCGAGGTCCCCGCGGCCACCGGGAGCGACCCGGAGGTGGAGGCACCTAGATTGAGAGGAAAGGTGGGAGGCGGTACCTGGGAATGGTCGCCTCCGGACGGAAGCGCCGGAACAGCAGTGACCCGGAAAGGCGGCGCCAGGTCACCGGGACCGGCGTCACCGGGAAGGGCGCGGGCCCTTGTTCTCGGAGGAGCCATGGTGATTCGTCACGGGTCCCCACGGACGGCGCCAACTGTCGTGGTATTACGAATACCCCGGCAGGTTTGGAAGACGATCCTAGCGGAGATTACGTAGCGCGGGTTGACTGGGTGACCGGTCCTCCCCCGCTGGACAAACACAAGAATTGACACGTGGATTTATACAGGTTCGGGTCCCGGTGGGGGCCCTAGTCCTGTCGACGCGCTCCCGACCGGAGCCGGCTGGGGAGGCTCTCTCCGGGGGAGAGGCTTCCGGAGCACGTCTGTGAGTTTAGCTATTCCAAATAATTATGAGTTGATGCTTTACAACAGAGCGGTACAAGGGCTATTTATAGCCCCAAAAAGAAGCAAAAAGCCTAAACTACCCCGGAAGCCACCGTCGGATTGAAGGGTAGGACTGTCCTTCTCCGGGTCAAACGTCTTGGATGCTTGACAGGTGATCGCTGATTCCCGAGGCGTCCCTCGCGTGACCTGCACGTGACAAACAAACGGGGGTTTTACCTTTTAGGAGGGCGATGACGTCCGGGACCCCTTCCGGAGAGCAGGGTCCCGGGAACCTAAAAGGCGGCGCCTGGGGCAGGCACCGGAGGCCACTGTCCCCGGGCGAATGGCGGCGCCCGGGACATGCCCGGGGAGCACGGTTCCGGGGGCCGAATGGCGGCGCCCGGGGCAGGCACCGGAGGCCACTGTCCCCGGGCAAATGGCGGCGCCCGGGACATGCCCGGGGGGCACGGTCCCGGGAGCCTAAAAGGCGGCGCCCGGGGCAGGCACTGGAGGCCACTGTCCCCGGGCAAATGGCGGTGCCCGGGACCCGACCCGGGGGCACGGTCCCAGGGGCCAAATGGCGGCGCCCGGGACATGCCCCGGAGGCACGGTCCCGGGAGCCTAAAAGGCGGCGCCCGGGGCAGGCACCGGAGGCCACTGTCCCCGGGCAATCATGAACTTACCTGGAGTTGACCGCGTGGAGATTTCCCCCAACACTATGCATTCCATAGACATGTATAGTACAATAGTATATAATCATTGACAACTTGATAATTTTGTAGGAATTTTTTGATGTTCATGATTAATGGGAACGGGGATGCCCGAACTTCCGTCAGGTGGAGGACAAGTCGATTAGGCGGCGCGAGACACACACGATCCGGCTTCTTGATTGGCACGATCAAAACCCCTGCAATTGCCGCACCACGCGTCCTCTGGTTATCAACCGTGCGCTGCCCGGTTGACCTCGCCACGAAGGCTAATCCCTGCCAGTGAATCGAGAACACAAGCAAGAACAAGAAAGATGCAACTGAATTTGCAATTGAGAATGAAACTCACGAGTTGGGGTCTCACAAACCGATGAACGGCGACACTGTTCAAAGACAAAATTGATCTAAGCAAAACCCAAGTCTAAACGGCAGCCATGGCAGCCATATATATACTGTATGGGGCGGCCATGGGGTGGAGGAGGAAACCCTAGGGGTACATGGGCCTTGGGCCCAAAGTGGAGCATCGCAGCGCACGTCAGATTCTGGTCGTAATATTGTTTTGACAATTCCTGTTGATCCATAAGGAATTTGGACATGGGACTGGATCCGTTGGAAAGCTCTCGTCGTTCTCTTGTCCGTAGAGTCCAAGAACGTCGAAAACGGACTTCGTATGTGGCCTGTACGTCCGTTTGAAGTTGGACTACGCGCAGATGGCCGAACCGGACTCGCGGATGAATTGAGCTCACTTGTGGGCTGGCCTTGGAGCGACGTGGCTTGTGCGACCTTAGAGGTGTAGAGGCGCCTTTCTTGAGCACGTCTTGTGTTTGGGGAGGTGGCCAAGGTGGAGGCCGAACTTGTGGCGGCGACAGCACAAAATCCAGACGACGTACGTGCTGCCAGCTTTCGCGTCCTGGCCAAGGTGGCGGACGATGACATCTTGATGACCACCATGTTGATGTCGTCTTGGTCATAACCATGATGTACATGGTCTCATCATTCTCCCTTTCTTGATGTGGAGTCGTCCTCGACTCCATTGTGTTTTGGTGCAAAATGTTAGCACCAACAGAGAGCACAGCAATATGCATATCTTTGATAATCAAATCATTAGACACAGAACCATTAACATTTATATACTCCCTTTCTTGAAAACTATCATATACCTTGAAAATTGAATTAGAGTGACATGGCAAGACATGATTAGTGGCATTTTCATTAATTGCAGCAAGATCAGATTTTGTAGCAAGCAAGACGGGATTCCTCAATTTAATTTGGTTGGCTACATGCTGAATTTCAGATTTTTCATCAATGGTTTTCTTGTCATTAGCAAGCCGCTCCCTATCGGATTTAACAATTTCAGCGGGGGTCAAAGGTAGAAGTGTAATTTTCTTTCCCTTATGCATAAAAGTGTATTTATTACTTCTACCGTGGTGAAGTGCATCAGTGTCATATTCTCATGGGCGACCCAATAAAAGAGAGCAAGCTTGCATCGGCACCACATCACAATCAGCAAAATCAGAATAGGAACCAATGGAAAAATGAACCCGAACTGTTTGTGTTACCTTAGCTCTGCCGGAATCATTCAGCCACTGAATGTGGTATGGATGTGGGTGCGGGCGTGTGGTCAAGCCAAGCTTCTTGACCAAATCTGTACTCACCAAGTTGTTGCAGCTGCCGGAGTCAATGATCACGCGCGCTCGTCGGTTGTTGATGACGAAGAAAATCTGGAACAAGTTGTGGCGCTGCTGCGGCTCGGCTTGCTCCATTTGTGCGCTAAGGACACGCTGGACAATGATGGACCTGTACGCAGCGGTATCCTCGGCGCCAAAGGTGGCATCATCATCAACCTCGTCGTCGTCCACCCTGGTGTCGTCGATCTCATCCTCAACATCGGAGGCGCTGATGTAACCTCCGTCGTCTGTGGTGATGTATGCCCGCTGGCTGGGGCACTCTTTCTTGACGTGGCCAATCCCTTGGCACTTGTGGCAGCGAATTCCCGTCGATGTACGGCCCGTGGAAGCGACGGAGGAGGAGCTCTTGACCGGTGTTGGCGGGGTCGACTTGCTGCTGTCCGCGGCACGGGCGGGTGGTGCCGTCGATGCCGGTCGTGTGCTCGTCGAAGGTGGCGGTGCAGCCGGTCGGAAGGTGGAAGAAGGCACTCTCTTCGCTTGTCCCGTAGTCATTCGGGGCGTGAAGGTGCTGCCGGTGTTGCTCCTACTCTTAGAATGGCGTCCCTGCAACTCCTTCTCTGCTAACATAGCAAGTTGAAACAAGTGATTGACAGTTGTATATTCTTTATAATCAACAATATCCTGAATTTCTGGACGCAAACCACCGTAAAAACGAGCAATTTTATCCTCAGGTTCCTCTACTACCCCACAACATAACATACCCTTTTGAAGCTCTTGGTAATATTCCTGAACAGTCATACTACCTTGATCTAATCGTTGCAATCTCTTGCGCATATCACGTTGGTAGGAAGGAGGAACAAATCTATTACGCATAGCATCTTTTAATCTCGCCCAAGAATCAGGTTTTAAACGGACATTTACTAGTTCATTCCACCAGATTATAGCAAAATCTTTAAATTCACTAGTGGCTTGTCTAACTCTATGAATCTCGGGAACTAGATGGGAATTAAATTTCTGCTCGACCGTCATCTCCCAATCTAAGTAAGCATCAGCATCATAAGCTCCAAAAAAGGAAGGGATGGTGAATTTTACCTTAGCGAAAGGATCATCATTGCAGTTCTGGTTATTACCTCCCATACCGTGCTGGTTGCGGCGAAGACGGTCATGCAGACGGCCGTCTCGTTGAGCAGCACGTTCCCTGGCGGCACGTTGCTGCTCATCTTCATCTTCCTCAAAATCACCATCCTCATCGTGGTCGTTGTTGCCGTGGACGGAAGCATCTCCATCAATGGTCGCGGGAGGGCGTTTTTCGACGGCATCCATCCTCTCGGTGAGGGTGGAAACTCGTCGATCGATGCTCTCAAGGGTCTTGTTCGTCGTCGTGGCATGCTCCTTGAACATCGTTTTTATCTCATCCAGCATGGTCGACAACTCTGAATGAAGGACACAGTCTTCGATGTTAACATCATCCTCGTTCCTGCCCTTCTTGCCACCTGCCATGGTTAGCACAGAAAAAGGACAGAAGGAAAACAAGCACAAGTATTATGAGCCCTATGAACTACTAGGTGGGATCTCACGCTCTCAAGCAATCTTACCAAGTTCTTACCCGGTTCTTACCAACACAGCGAGGGACGGTGCAACCGGTGGCTGGTTCGTGACACCATGAGGGCGTGATGAAGCGATTGCAAGGGTCAATAACCTGTGCTGATCAGAAGGATGTATTTGTGGAGCTGTAGGTGGCCAAAAATATGTAGCAAAGGAATTGCAATTGTTCAATATAAGTAATGCAAAATTGAAGATTAGCCCAAACTATCAACGTGCTTGACCGGCCTAGACCTAGACTAGTCTGAAGCGAACGGGTTGAAGAAAGGTGTGGTTCCCCAATATGCAACACGAAAGATGAAGTTTTTCCTTTGCTCACTTTTTCATTCAAACAGCGCGGCCCTTTTTTTTTTTTTTTTTTTGTGCGCTAGCCTTTTTTTTTTTACTTTTCTTTTTTTTTGTGCGGCTTTTCTTTATGCACTTGCCTTTTTTTTTTACCAACACAACAAAATTATGCTGCAAGAGCAGAAACTTTGCGCAGCAATTATGCAGCACGCAATCTTCAAATTTGTGATATGTTCCAAAAGTAAAGTTGTGGGGAATCTTTTAAGCTTTCCAGAACTTCCAAGATCATCTAAAACGGAGTTCGTATGAAGAAGTTATGGCCAAAATACAGAACCAAACCGTAATAGATCTAAACTTGAAAACCCTAACAAAGATGGCACGAAATCTCATAGATAGAAGCCAAATTTGGGGGTGGTTCCATTGCAGAAAGCAATGTCTTTTCCTCTAGGAAATTTTGTCAGCTTTCCAACGAGCCCAAGAACATCGAAATCCGAGTTCGTATGTGAAAGTTATGCCCGTTTTACTGAAGGGGTCACAGATTGGACGCGAACTCGAATCGGGCTCGGTTTTGTGACGAGTGGTTTTTGGATTGGATGAATGGGGAATATGTATAATTCGACCTGAGGTTATGGAGGATACAATCAAAACCAATCTACTATTTGTTTTTTTGATATTTTCTTGACAAGAACACAAACCCTAAGCGGCGGATTCAACGGCGGATGCAGACTCGAGACTAGATCTAGAAATTAGACACGGACAGCGGCAACGACGACGATGGGCGAAAATTCAATAATGCAAAACAGTAAAGAAACAATGCAAAGGCTCAAAAGTCTTGGACAATGGATGCAAATATTTTTGTGTGGCAATTTTCTGGACTCTAGAGCGAACGCAAAACTAAATCAAACTAAGGGAAAAGGCGAACCTGACGGTAACCTTGCTCTGATACCACTTAATGGGAACGGGGATGCCCGAACTTCCATCAGGTGGAGGATAAGTCAATTAGGCGGCGCGAGACACACACGATCCGGCTTCTTGATCGGCACGATCAAAACCCCTGCAATCGCAGCACCACGCGTCCTCTGGTTATCAACCGTGCGCTGCCCGGTTGACCTCGCCACGAAGGCTAATCCCTGCCAGTGAATCGAGAACACAAGCAAGAACAAGAAAGATGCAACTGAATTTGCAATTGAGAATGAAACTCACGAGTTGGGGTCTCACAAACCGATGAACGGCGACACTGTTCAAAGACAGAATTGATCTAAGCAAAACCCAAGTCTAAACGGCAGCCATGGCAGCCATATATATACTGTATGGGGCGGCCATGGGGTGGAGGAGGAAACCCTAGGGGTACATGGGCCTTGGGCCCAAAGTGGAGCGTCGCAGCGCACGTCAGATTCTGGTCGTAATCTTGTTTTGACGATTCCTATTGATCTGTAAGTAATTTTGACATGGGACTGGATCGGTTGGAAAGCTCTCATCGTTCTCTTGTCCGTAGAGTCCAAGAACGTCGAAAACGGACTTCGTATGTGGCCTGTACGTCCGTTTGAAGTTGGACTACGCGCAGATGGCCGAACCGGACTCGCGGATGAATTGAGCTCACTTGTGGGCTGGCCTTGGAGCGACATGGCTTGTGCGACCTTAGAGGTGTAGAGGCGCCTTTCTTGAGCACGTCTTGTGTTTGGGGAGGTGGCCAAGGTGGAGGCCGAACTTGTGGCGGCGACAGCCCAAAATCTAGACGACGTACGTGCTGCCAGCTTTCGCGTCCTGGCCAAGGTGGCGGACGATGACATCTTGATGACCACCATGTTGATGTCGTCTTGGTCATAACCATGATGTACATGGTCTCATCAATGATGACCTTGAGGATTGGGTTTTACAAAAAGCAGCAGTGAAATGGAAAGATTTCAAATGTGAAATAAAGTGGAATTATTTTGATGAAACAAAAACTGATGAGGAACTTTTTTCTATGAAGATTGATTCTAGAGTACCTAAAACAGATTGGATGTGGCTTATAGAGCATTGGAGAGCTCCGAAAAGTCAGGTAAAACTTCTTTATAAATGATTTTTAATTACAAATTAAATATATTTTATGCAATTAATTATATTCTCTTCTTATAGGCTGTAAGTGAAATTGGAAAAGCAAATAGTGCAAAAATGACAATGACACATACTGCTGGAAGCAAGAGTCTTGCTCGGATTGCACATGATATGGTATTAAATGTCTTAATATTTATTTCTACTTTCTTTAGATAACTAATTGTCAATATTAATGGAAGTGCAGTCCAAAGAGCTGGGTTATATGCCCGCTAGACATGAAGTTTTTATCAAAGCACATACCCATAAAAATAGAGTTCCAGAAAATAGAGCTGAAGACATAATTGTAAGTGTCATTGAAGGGTTACATGTATTTATAATCAACGATCAAATGTATACATATATATATATAAATAAATATGAGCTTTATCTAATTTTCAGAAAACAATTGCGGAGACATGTGCCAACAAGCCAGAACTCACTAAAAAAACCATAACAGAAGGAGATCTATTTTACCATGTCTTTGGAAAAGAAAAACGCTCACGTGTACGTGCTATTGGTTTGGGCCCTACTCCTCAAGACATAAAGATTCCAGGGGTACAAAAGTATTCATCCACTAAGCTTCAAATAGCTAATGCAGCAAGGATAAGACCTCAAAATCAGAATAATCTTTTGATAGAGAGGCTAGATAAAATGGAGAGTGAGAGTGTGGGAAACAAAGATCAATTGACACGGATGGAAAAAGAAATTGAAGAATTGAAGCAAATGCTTGCTTCACAGGCTAGGCAAAATATAGATAATGATTACAATCAGAGATCTAAGGGTCATGTACAGGTGATTTTTTTATATGTGTTCTTTATAATATTTAAGCAATAATATACATATGGTAATTTACTAAATTGCTCAAATGTTATGTACTAATTATTGTAGGACACGGGAGACGAAAGTGATGGTTGTTCTATAGAGTCATCTGCAGGTGAAAATAGGGTTCCACGAAACGTAAGTTTACATTTTATTATTTTACCTAAAAGTTGTACCTAACCTAACAATATTTAGACTATCAACTTATCCTTAATTTTTGTATAGATAATGCAAAGGAGAGTTGGTAAGACACATGATGTACCACGCTATAGGCATGAGGAGGTAATAGTTGCTAGTTAATTATACTCTATTGAATTTGGATGCTCATTATTGAGGTAATCATTGAGCTTATATGCAATTCTATTTGATCTTTAGGGAGGAAAGGAAGTTATTTTGATTTCTTTTATGAGGCCATATATTCCTGTTGCTAAGGGTACGCTTCAAAGGGCATCTCGAAGTGTAATAGTTGGTGACACACCTCTTGGGCCCGAGTGTTGTGAGGTGGTTGTGAACTATGTGTTGAAAAGAGATGCTCCATTGTTACGTCTATATGGGAATGTTAGAAAAATGTCTCATGCGCTTGGACGATCAATTGCATGGCCACGTGAAAAAGTAATCCATTCTATCTAGTATAATCACTCTTATTTACTTACTAATACCATCTAAGTAAACAAATTATGAACTTTTACTTGTAGATCCAAGATGATACTACAATAGGTGGTGGTCCATCTCGTGTTCTAGGTATATATAATTCTAACCTGTTATTTACTTGGTTAGTTACTATTTTTCCATTTGTTTTGTTTTTTTATTAATAAAACAATGCTTACAGGTGAAAGGGACAAGAGAATTAGTTGAAACTAAGTGGAAATACTTAATAATTTTATAAAGGTGAGGTGTTATCAACACCATCCACATGTTATTCATTTTTAAAATTTTAAGTGTATGTTAATTGTGCTTTGAATTAGAAGCTCACTTTCATATGATTAATTTATTTTATCAAGTGTATGCAAGTCATGTCAATCAACACAATTTTCTCATTCGCATAAGCAACAGCTTGTACTTGTTCTACAACAATCGACAAACCATCTTTTATTATAATTGTCATATGTTTTATATGTTACTTAAAGCAAAAGTTATTGATTTGTATATATTTATCTCAAGACTATTGTAATCAATATCTTTTCTTTTGCAGGTGGTTAACAGTAAGGTGTTAAAATCATATGAAGTGATGAAGATATTTTACGTCATAAGAGGAGTTTGAAAGTGGAATATTTTACTTTTGATAGTTATAGTTGGAACAAAATATATAAAGTTAGGAATATTATATATGGGCATACATTTGGTGTAAAGAATTCTTAAGTGATATTTTTATCGCAATTATTTCAGAGATTCTATATCTATTTTGTTTGGTTTTGTCAATTGAATAATTTGTTACCATTACGAATCTTGTCAATGGCTATATAAAGCAAAGAATTCAATAAAATATGGTGTGATTTCTGTTAGGATAGTGCATATTATAATTTTAATTGTAATATTGTTGCTTAATTACTAAAAAAATATATATTTAAAATTAATTATTGACACAATTCCTAGCGGTAAATTTACTACAAATAATTCACATATTTAAATTTGATAGTCTAAATTCTCAATAACAGATCAGCTGGCAATAATTTATTTCAAATAGTTGTGTAACTTGCAATAATGTATTACAAGTGGACATACAGGTGGGAAAAGTTCAAACTTTCCAAGCGACCTACAGTTGGTAATACTCTTTGCCACCGGATCTACAGCTAGGAAAAATATTTCAAATAGTTATACAGCTTGGAATAATGTATTACAAGTGGACATATAGATGGGAAAAGTTCAAACTTTTCAACAGACCTACAGCTGGGAATACTCTCTGTCACCGGACCTACAGCTGGGAAAAATATTCCAAATAGTTATACAGCTTGGAATAATATATTACAAGTGGACATACAGGTGGGAAAAGTTCAAACTTTCCAAGTGACCTACAGCTGGGAATACTTTTTGCCACCAGACCTACAGCTGGGAAAAAAATATTCCAAATAGTTATACAGTTTGGAATAATATATTACAAGTGGACAACCTACCGCTGAGAATACTCTTTGCCACCAGACCTACAGCTGGGAAAAAATATTCCAAATAGTTATACAGCTTGGAATAATATATTACAAGTGAACAACCTACCGCTGAGAATACTCTTTGCCACCAGACCTACAGCTGGGAAAAAATATTCCAAATAGTTATACAGCTTGGAATAATATATTACAAGTGGACATACAGGTGGGAAAAGTTCAAACTTTCCAAGCGGTCTACAGCTGGGAATACTATTTGCCATTGGACCTATAGCTGGGAAAAAATTACAGCTGGGAAAAACTTTTCGCAGCACCTTTTCGCCCAGCTGTAGCAAACCTTATTCCCAGCAGCTAAAGTGTTGGGAATACTGGCTTTTGCCAGCTGCTCAACTACTAGCATTGAAGTACTATCTTATAGTGAAATCCCAGTCCCGGAGCTTGTTTTCACCTTTTTCCAGATCCGACTCCGAGGCTTCTTTACCTAGACTTATTAGGATTTAGATTTGCATTTATTACTCTCATACTTATGCATTTTGATTGATCTGGTGCTCTTTTTGCGTTTAGAAACCGCCCGTCCAGAAGCCGAGGAGCAGCCGATCGAGGATGTCGCTGAAGATCTTGTCGCGGGAATTAAAGGCAAGTCACCATCACCTTGATCATTTTGATCCCATGTTTTCAAGTTAGCTAAGTATTTTGTTTTCCAAATATTGTGCATGTTATTTAAGCAAACTGACTATGTTGGAATATACCTGTTTAGCTATTACCCCAAATTGAAATGCCATTCTTGATTCTCAAGCCTTGTATAATGTTCTTCATGCCCTAGGTTAATGTTAAAGTATAATAGCAGTAATATGAGTTATCAACATGAGCAAACAAAAAGGTTTTTTTCAAAACTAAAAATGCCTTTTTAAACGTCTATCCTAGGGAGGAGAGGTGTGTCAGTCGGAACACGGAAAATACTATGATGCTTATGATGATGATGTGATAACATGATAATGTTGGAAACATGAAATGTTGTGAATTGTGAAAAATGTGATTAGGGAAACTCCACTCTAGAATAGCTTAAGGACCAACCAATTTGTGCTAAACATCCAATAACATGTTAGCGTACCTCCACAAGCCTGGTATGGGACAGGCACGACCAAGTATCCTTGCCGAACTATTGCCCTAGCTCTGCATAGAGTCTATAACCTAAATAATAAAGTTGCACTAATACTGTTCACTGGTCAGGGAGGGAGGATCCCTCTTGGCCCACTTACACTAACGGCTGGGACGAGCCCAGCCGATTGGTCTGAGTGAAAGATCGTGCAACTGATGTGGTTCCAGGGCACGAGTGTTGGATGTGGTTTCCCAGCACAAACCTCACGTGTGTCGGCTCACTATTGGTGGAGAGGGTCTCCCACCACGGCCCAATACGAAGTGAGGGGTAGGGTAAAGAAATGAGAGGAAAGATCCCTACAATGCTTCACAACTGTATTAGGAACCCCACCCGGAGGTGGAATTCCTGGGCCACTGACCGGTGCTGAACCTCTTATGAGGCAGAACTAGTATAATGGCTAGGCAGGGTGAAAAGCGTGTTATTCCCAACTCAGTGGAGCGCTTAAAGCAGCATGATTGAACCTGGCATAGGAGACTCATATGCTTAAAGTAGTGTGATTGGGCAAAAGGCCTATGCTCGTGGTCAACAGTGGTAGTTGAGAAGTCTTGTGGGTAAAGTGGTACCCCTCTGCAGAGTTTAAAATATATTTAAATACTCCGTGCTCCCGGAATTGGAGTGTGTTATGGTCATTGGATTTCATCCATGATTGTAAGGCACAAGTAGTTTTCATAAACTGTTTTATCAACTGCTTTAATTCCTTTACTCTTGAACTATTGCTTAAAGCAAGTTTTCAAAGTGTGTTTTGAATGCATTTATGACTATCAATTGTTAGGTTATGAACAAGGTTCGGAAAAAGAATCTCAACCACTTCCTTGAATTACTTGCATGTTATATATATATTGCATTTGTTAAGTGGTGATTTGCTGAGTACTCTGTACTCACCCGTGACTGACTTGCTCCATCAGAAGTTGAAGAGCCAACCGACTTGGGTTCACATGAGTGTGAGCCTGAGCCATATGAAGACTTCTTCGAGTATGATCCGAGCTTCTAGGCGTTGCGTACCCCGGTCGAGCGACTGTGGGCGAAGATTAGCGTTCCGCTCCTTCCGCGTTTTGTTGAAAAACTGAACTGTTATTTTGTACCTCGTTGTGTTACTATTTTAAGGCCCTAGTGCCGTCATCTGTGAACCTTGTAATATTTTTTGGATTATTTATGTATTGTGCTGGTTGTTGTGATATTCATTTCTGGTTCGCAACTGACTCCTGGGAAGTTGCCACAGGGCAGTGCTGTTCCGTACCATGGTGTTTGGTATGGGGCGGGGTTCCCCAAAACGTGAACGGAATCTCAAAGGGGTGGGAAGGGATACTCTTTCTTCTCCCTTATCCGGAAGTAGATACATCCGGCGGCATTGGTGCTCTTTGACCATGCCGAGTAGTAGAAGCGTCGGAAGAGCTCTACACTTGGGAGCACTCCGACAAAGGCTTCGCACAAATGCTGAAAATCGCTAGGATAAAGACAGCATTCGGGTGGAGATTCACCAAGTCCAATCCGTAATGCTCCAAGATTCCCTTCAAGAATTGACTCTCAGGGAATCGGAACCCGCAACGCAGGTACTCCTCGAAGACCACCAACTAGCCCTCTTGGACGATTGGGGTTTCTTGATCTTTCTCTGTGGGCCGCCAGTTGATTAGCAGCCGCAGAGGGAGAATTTCTTCTTTCTCTAGCGCCACCACACTCTCCTCTGTGTGGTGGACAGATCGGCTCTAGGACGCCATTTCTTGCAAAGGATCGGAAGGAAAGGTGGCGACTTTGGAGGTGATGGAGAATGAGGAATGAGGGTTTTGTGCGGCGGAAGCTCTAAGGCAAGTGAAGGGTTTCTGGTTGTGTGGCTTCCTCACGAAGGTACCTACTCCTTTTGTATGCCCGAGGCAACCCTTTGTTGAATACTTTATTCATTTCCCATAATGGGTGCCTTCTCTTGGGAGACCCGTTATGCACTCCCCACAGTGAATCTGAAGCAAAATGTATTTCTATAATCTTTGTTTTGAATTTGGGGGCTAGGGTGTACATAAGAACATGAAAATGTTGCAAAAATTTTCGGAGGAAGTTATCCTTCATGTTTTTTGTAAGTTAAATTTTCATGTATTGATCACAATGCGTTTCTGTGATCACTTAAAAGTTTGCATGTTGATCACAATGATATTCTGTGATCGTTGCAAGTGGATAATCGCAATACAGACAGTTATCATCCGGTCAAAGCATTATGTTATCACGACTTCAGTTCTGATCGCGATGTCAGTTCTGATCGCGGCTTTGGTTCTGATCGCAGTACCAGTATTGGTCGCAGTTTGACACATTAATGCGTTTCTAATCGCAAGACTTGTTATCTCAGATTTACCTGTGTATATGTGGTCGTGAAGACATAAATTACGACCATATTTTTCGCACAGAGATTATGAAGAGTTTTAATTCAAATTAGCTCTTATGCAATTCTTCTCAAGAAGACAAGTTATGTAAGCTAAAAGAAATTTTTATTTCTGGCAATCCTTGCATACAAAAGGGATACAGGCGACCAGAGCGTCGACCTGATCCGAGAGAAGTTTACAAAGTTCTCCTAGGGACATATTGGTGTCAGTAGGATTGACACTGACCGCCCCAAGAGAACTAGCGACTACTCTAAGCCTATCTACATCGTCCCGAATCAGAGAGTCACTACCATTCCTGATTGAGTCGGAGAGTTCTCGCTGCTGTCGAGCATATTCCCTCCCCAAGCGGAATTGGTGCGCCTCTTCGCAGGATCTGTCAAAACATTATGCCAGGTGCAGAACGGCCGAAGACATCTCTTCGGTCTTCTTCTCCAGAACCTCTTTCTCCTTCTGGAGAGTCTGTTCGAGGGAAAGAGGTTGAATCTCAGCAGGCTGGTCGCTGGGGGCTCCAACAATTTTCATCTCATGTACATAAATGTGTCAGTTTTACAAGTTAAAGCGACCAGCAGAAGAGATGAAAAGAATTACCAATCCTCGCAAGTGAGAGGATGAAGTATTTCCCCCAGAAAGTAGATCACCTGACAAAAGTCGGGAACTGTCAGGTCGTGGGTGTGCAACTTTCCCACGAGAAGATTGTTCCCCCAACACAAGTTGAGGATCTTCTGGTCGTGGAAGTGCAACCTTCTAACCAGAAAATTGATAACCCGTCAAAAAACGGGAATTGCTTGATCGCAATGGAGAAAGTTGAGAAGAAGGCTTTTGAAGGATCATTATGAATCTCCAAAGGTGGAGATGAAGGTTTGACCTACTGAGTTGCATGGACATGGAGGACTACAGGGGCCAAAGGAAGAGAGAGCAATGATGCATCCCTAACCCTTGTGCCGTAGGAAGATCCCTCGTCAACCTTGGGTTTCTTCCTTGGAGGACCCAGATCTTCAGTCGTTTGTGAGTTTCCAACAACGTTCGGGAAATGGTCAGAACATAAGATGGCAAGTCGAACCAGAATATCTGGAGAAGACTTACCTTCTGGAAGTCCTAGTTGAGTTCAAGTGCCACTTCCACTTCATCACTTTCAATCTCAATGATGTCTTGATATGCCATTGAGGTGTATACAGAAGAGAGGGAAAGGTAGCTTTGGAAAGGATTTAGCTGGGAAAAGACTTGTGAAGTTTTAGGGCTATGAGGCTTTGGTATTTATAGCCCCCAGGGGTGACGGTTCGTTTTTCAAATGCCTCGAATTCTTAAAACATTTACGGTGTTATCTCGGGTTCAAAGACAATTCCACGGCGCCATCATTACCTATCAAATACAGCCCAGAGTCCGTCTCGGGAAATAAACCACACCCTTAGTGCGCCACTAAGTGGAGGAGTTGAAGCATCGGGTTACTTTATCCGATGTAAGATTTAAATTTGAAGTAAATATGTCCCTTCGTTTCCTTCAAATTTGGGGGCTAGCTGACGAGGATTGTTACCCGAGCTAGTTCAGAATAAATGCACGTCTAGTTCAAGACAGATTTGAACCAGGTAGGTGATCGTTGATGTGATCCCAGATCGCCTGAGAAGCGCAGACACATGGTCGCAGGCTTTGCGCGATCAGGCCGAAAACAGTGCGCGGTCAGGATCCCATAAGCGATGCACGGACAGGAGGTGGCAGACAGTGCGCGGTCAGGAGATTGCAGATAATACGCGGTCAAAAGGTTATGGACTACTCTCGACTAGGACGACTCGGGGTTGCTTAGGCCCTACAACAAGCATATTGCGAGTACTCCAGAGGTTCTTCCACGTATGAAGACAACTACCAGGAGGTTAATATGTGCGGTTATCCCTTAATTGCACATGTTAAGCCTGTGTGGAAGTTAAGTGCAGTTGCCAAAACTGCACACGAGCAAACGTTCAAAACCGTTGTGTGTTGGCCCCTTTTCGGCCAGTATAAAAGGGTGAGGAAATGCACCAGCTGAGGATATGACACATCGGGAATAGATTCAACAGTTCCCAGAGATCGACAACAGCAAGCTTTCATAGGCTAGTTTAGTAATTTTCTAGATAATCATATGGAAAAGATCTTCGCCTGTGATGATCTTTTCCACAATTTTGTAACCCTTTTTCCTACACATAGTGAAATCCCAATAGGACGTAGGGCTATTACTCCCACCATCGAGGGCCTGAACCTGTATAAATTCTTCTGTGTTCCAACCGACTTTGGCTCATCATCCCTTCCCGGAGGGACACCCTGAAAGGCCTCATAACTCACAAATTCTGCATAAGTTCGACTAAGGACCCCGAGTCCGAATCGTCGACAGGGTGGAAACCTGGTGCTTGAGGCTTGTGAAGCCCCAGGGCTGACAACACCTCCCCACCGGCAGAGGGAGCGACTATGGTAAGAATCCTCACAATCTTGCATGTTTTTGTTCCTCTGTACGCACTCATTGAATTGTGTTTATACAGGGAGAAGAGGATACTGTCCTTTTTAAGAGAAGGGAGGCAAGGATAGAGGAAGATTCTTTCCCGAGAGCAACCAATAGGCTTCTTTCTCTTGGAAGTACATCATCGGAACCCAAACCATGGGTGGGGTTTTGAATAAAGTGAGAACTTTTCCTATCGCCATCTAAATATAACTGACGGGAGGCATCTTCACCTTACATTATGTTTGTCTTTCTATTGGCGCAGGGATGCTGCACCTAGTACCCTGGCGACCTCGACAAGCCATGGTACTCCTACAGCAGAGGTCGCGGGAGAGCCAAGTCCGATTCCCATGGTCGAAGAGGTTCTTCGGGCCATCATGGATGGAATGGCAGCGGAAATCCGATCCCAAGGGACGGAACTGTTGTCCCGGTGATAGAGGGCGACAACAGCAAAAATCATCTGCTTCCCCTACCGTGGACACAACAAGTCCTGAGGTTAGACCTTACGCTGCGGCTCATTCAGCGATTACAAAGAGGTATGAACAACTATCTTTTTTTTTATTTTCAAACCCGCAAAAATTCAGGAACATTCATGTCTTAAGAGCAATTTCCTATCGTGTTCCAGGACTTGACCCGTGTGGTGACCAAGTCGACAACTATAGCAAAGCATATCGAGGTCGCTTAATGGGAGATCAGCCGGCTACAACAGTAAGTATAGTGCTCTTCGTTCGTGTTAACTTGAATCTGTATTTAAGCGTAACTGATCATCCTTCTTGTTACAAAGAAAATTCCTTTCTGAACAAGAGCATGGCTGATCGAGAGAATCAAGAAGAAGCTGCAGCTGCGAGATATTCTTCTCTGGAGAAGGAACTTCGCGAAGCGCAGTCAAAGCTTTTTGGTGAGTATACTTCCGACCAGAAGAAATCTTCTCATCATATGAACTTGTTTATATTAAACGTTCACTGTGTTTATACAGCACAAGAGGATCAAATAAGCCATCTTTCAGAAGAGAAAAGAAACCTTCAGGTGACCATCGAGCTGCAAAGCTCAAAAATTGATACCGCTAGCCTGGAGAATGAAGGTCTATACAAAACAATTTCCTCCTGTAGAAGTACTCAATCGAACATCTTCAAAAAGCTGAAGATGGTGGCTACTCTGCTAAAAGCAGATGTGATCGAGTCGCAAAAGGACAATCCAAGCCTTAGCGAGTTAGCCAAACTGTTCGCGGCCCGAGCCGAATCACTCCTCGAGTATCTTCCTGAAGATACCAAAAGGCAGGAAGAGGTACTGAGGTCAAATGTTAGGTCTGTAGCCTCTGCCAATCTCTGCAGATTTTGATTTCACCACGGCCCAAATTTGAATCTGAAGCCGGTGGTAGAAGATGCAGAGATCGAGAGTAATCGATTTGAGGCCATCTCTGAAGAAGTCAAGCCTCTAGTCAAAGATCTACTAAAAGAGCTAGGCCTTGTTTGATTTCTTGTAATGATCTCTCTTAGTAATTATACTTGTGAAATTACATTTATAACATGCAAATGCTTGCCTTAAATTTTTGGAAAAGATTGATACTTTCTTCGTTTCATAGTATGATCATATTCTCTTAGCCCCCTCCTGAGATCATAAATACTAAGAACAAGTATTATAATCTCTGGAAAAATATGGGCATTATGAATACCCAAGAAACGCTTTAACTTAGATCATCCGATCAAACCGATACTGACCTCGATACAACATTCGACCTTACTACGAACTGGCAGCCACTCGAATGATCAGGAACATGCCAGTAAGTCCCATGTGCGTTGAGAAACTGCTTATTGAGGGATGACTTAGTTGGATACGACCATGAGATCGGCCAATGAATCCGGTTAGGATATTTGTAACAAGATGATCATCGGCAATCTGCCCCCAAGCCCAACTCGGTATAGGTATGGAAAATAAAGAAAACAAACATAACATGAGGCGAAGAAAAGTACTCACAAAGTTTTTGTTAAATCATGCTAATTGAACAGGAAAAAAGATTGGGAAACTTACACATAAAACTTGCACAGTTGATCAATGTTCCACGTATTGGATAAGATTCTACCGTCCTCCATCGCTAACCGAGCCGATCCTGGTCATGGTGCTGATAAAACAATGTAAGGGCCTTCCCACTGAGGAGAGAACTTATTGCGGTTAGACTGGTTTTGTATTTTTCGTAAAACCAGATCACCCACGTGAAGACTACGCGGCCGCACCCTTCTGTTGTGATATTTTCGTAAAGCTTGCAAATATACTGTTGACCTTATCAATGCTCGATCGCGCTTTTCTTCGAGGATGGTTAAATCCTGAGTACGTTGTTTGATCTGATCAATCTGGTCGAATTGATCTGTTCAGACAGAACCAATACGAATTTCTATAGGTAACACCACCTCAGCACTGTATACCAACTGGAAAGGTGTCTCACCGGTGGCTTGACTACAGGTAGTGCGTAGTGCCCATAGAACGGAGTAGAGTTCATCTACCCAAGCCCCCGAGCGCGGCTTAAGGCGATAGAAAACACGTTTTTTGATGCCTTGTAATATCTACCCACTGGCACGTTTGACAGCACCATTGCTCTGTGGATGAGCTATAGAAGCAAAGCACACCTTGGTTCCGATATTATCACAATAGTCTAGGAAGAGGCCGCTAGCGAACTAGGAACCAATGTCAGTGATGAGACGACTTGGAACACCAAATCGAGTGACGATGTTCTTATGAAAGAACTTTTGTGCCGCAGCAGTGGTTATATTACGGACTGGCTCAGCCTCAATCCACTTTGTGAATGTGTCAACGGCCTCGAGCAGAAATTTGTAACCATTAATGGCCTGTGGCATAGGTCCCACAATATCCATCCCCCAGACCGCAAAGGGCCACGTTAATGGGATGGTTTGCAAGGCATATGCGGACTGATGAACCTGTCTGGCATGAAATTGACACTGGGGGCAGTCTTTACCAAATTCTTGGCATCATCGAGTGCCGAAGGCCAAAAAAACCCTATTGGAAAGCTTTCCTAACCAGCGTGCGAAATGACACGTGCGCACCACACACACCATTATGGATTTCTTTCAAGAGGGATTTACCTTCCCCTTGAGAAATACAACGCATGAATACCCCTTGAGTACCCTTCCTATACAGAACTCCTTCTATAAGCTTGTATAGGTGTTCTTTTTGAATCAACTGATCACTTTCTGTTTCGTCCTTGGGCAAGGTCCCATGTTCGAGATAGACCCTCAATGGATGGGTCCAATCCCCTTCTTGTCCAAGGTTGGCAACGAACACTGTCACCTGGTCATCTTCAACTGTAGTCATGATCGAAGGATGCTCTAAGTGTTTGATGAGCATCCCTGCTGGAGCAGATGTATGTGAGGACCCAATTTTAGATAATTGGTCTGCGAGAATATTGTCCTTTCGCGTAATGTATTGGACTTCGAAACGAATGAAGTGTTTTTTCAATCTCCTCACCACCCCGAGGTAATGAGCCATTGTCTCATCGGAGGTGCTGTACTCCTTGTTTACCGGTTTATGACTAGCTGTGAGTCTCCCCTTACCACTAATTGACAGACTCAGAGGAATTTTGCTGCCCTGAGCCCTGCAATAAGACCTTCATACTCTGCTGCGTTGTTAGTCGCAACAAAATGTAATTGAATGACATACTTGAGTTGGTCGCCTTGAGGTGTTACTAGGACAACTCCAGCCCCCGAGTGTTGGAAACTATGAGAGCGATCAAAATACATCGTCCAATGGTCGGTACATGTCAAGTCTTTGGATTCTTGCCTTGGAGGGTCAGGGTTAGTCCATTCGACCACAAAATCTACAAGTATCTGAGACTTGACCGCAGTGTGAGGGGTGAAATGGATGTCAAATGCTCCAAGTTCCAAAGTCCACTTCGCAATTTGACCAAATTTCTTCGGGTTTCAGATAATATCTCCCACGGGAAAGGATGATGGCATTGTAATTTTATGTTCCTGAAAGTAATGTCGTAGCTTGCGGGAAACCATCAATAGCGCGTAAAGTATCTTCTGGACCTCAGGGTAATGCTCCTTAGGGCCATGAAGTACCTCGCTCACGTAATAAACAGGTCGTTGCGCACCTTCTCTTTCTGCGATCAGAACAGCGTTGACCGCATGTGGTGTGGCCACCAAATAAAGAAGTAGTGGTTCCCCGACGACTGGGGAAACCAACAACAGTGAACTAGATAAGTATGCTTTAACCTCCTGGAATGCTTTCTCGGCTTCATCCGACTAGGTAAAACCTTGGTGCTTGCGGAGAGCTTTGAAGAAGGGTAATCCCCTCTCGCCTAGTCGCGATATAAATCGACTTAAAGCCGCCATGCGACCCACTAGGCACTGGACGTGCTTCATCGTAGAAGGAGACCTCATTTGCTCGATGGCCCTGATTTTCTCGAGATTAACCTCGATTCCTCTAGAACAAACGAGAAAGCCTAAAAATTTACCAGATGAAACCCCGAAAGAACATTTTTCTGGGTTTAATTTTATTCCAAATCAGTTTAAATTACAGAAGGTTTGAGCAAGATCATCTAAATGAGTCAAGCTTTTCAAGCTTTTTACAACCAAGTCATCTACGTAAGCTTCAAAATTATGCCCCATCTGGGAAAGAAAGGTCTTTTGCATCAAGCGTTGGTACATGGAACCGGTGTTCTTGAGACCAAATGGCATTCTAACTTAGCAGTAGGTGCCAAATGGTGTGATGAAGGCAGTCTTCTCCTCATCTTCTTCTGCCATGCTAATTTGATGATATCCTGAGTAAGCATCCAAAAAACTCATCAGTTCGCAACCCGTAGTAAAATCGACCAACTGATCAATGCGAGGAAGGGGAAAATCATCCTTCGGGCAAGCACTGTTTAGGCTGGTGTAATCGACGCACATGCGCCACTTACCATTTGACTTACGGACCATGACCGGATTTGCAAGCCATTCCGGATGTTTGACTTCTCGAATAAACCCGGCTACTTGGAGTTTGTTTAACTCCACGCGGATAGGTTCTTGCCGATCAACAACAAAGCGTCTAAGCTTCTGCCTTATTGGTCGCTGTCCAGGTCGAATTGCTAACCTGTGCTCAATTACCTCTCTTGGGACACCGGGCATGTCGGATGGTTTCCACGTAAACACATCTGCATTAGCCCGGAGGAAGGTAATGAGTTTGAGTTCCTATTTGTCGTCCAGGCCTGACCCAATCCGAATTGTTCTAGATGGATCATCTGGGCATAATGGAAGCAGTTTTATCTTTTCCTCTGGTCGAGGGGAGACTTTGACCCAATCCGCAGCCGTGGTGGTAATCTTGACATCCCGAAGGGGAAGTTGATCCACGAGCTCCAGTGATAATCGATCGCAAGTCAATGCCACATTGCGGCTACCTCGGACCAAGATAACGCCATTGGGGCCAGGTAACTTGCTGCACTGATAGGCGTAGTGCGTCGCCATCATAAATTTAGCGAGAGTTCACCTTGTAGGACATTTCTTCATCCCCCTCGGCGTCTCTAAACCCTCAAGTCTGCTCTTTCGATGGCAAAGTTGGCATCGACCCAATTCCTTGGTAGAAGTCATCTAGTTGCTTCAACCAGCTCCGGCAATTTTTGAGGTCGTATCCTGGATAGTTGTGGATCAGACACCACTTCTTGCCTTCCTGCGAGTTAGTTTGTTTTTTTGGCTGGTCGAAATTGCGACCACCAGAGGCAGTTTTATTTTTAAACGAAAACATCTTACCTTTCACTGCCGGCGGCTTTTCCGCGACTGCGACCTCCCTGTACTGTCTGGGTCGATTCTTTTTGGTCTTCTTTGACTTCCTGCCTGATGAAGACTCCGGCCTCTTGCCCGTATCCTCTTTTTTCACATCCTTGAGACTTGGTTGGGGCGGTAAATTTCCTTTATCGACCATCCTATTCCATTCAACGGCCTCAGCCGCGTCTGAATAGCGATCAGCCATATCAAAGTGATCGGTGACTGATCGAGGAGGGTTGATAAGTAAATCTTCCGTAAATCTCTGATATCGAATAGCGTGCTTAAACGCCCTGATAACAGAGTTATCGGATCTGTTTGGGATGGTATTTCTCACCCCGACAAACCTTTTGACAAACTGTCGGAGTGTCTCCATAGAGGTTTGTCGTAGGTGAAGAACATCGTTTTCTTTCTCGGGTTTTTGATAATAATTCTGGAAATTGTTGAGGATAGCATCGCACAACATTTTGCAGTTATATATTGAACCCACGGGCTGATTAAATAGCCAGGTCCTTGCCGGTCCCTCAAGAACCATAGGCAAGTAGTTGGCCATGACGCGATCATCCCCGCCAGCCGCTTGGATAGCGGCAATGTAAATTTGAAGGAACTCCGACGGATTCTGGGTCCCATCAAACCTCTCAATAGCCCCTGGCTTGAACTTATCCGGCCAGATGACTGCACAGAGGCCTGGCGAGAAAGCCTTGCAACCTACATAGGGACTGTGGAGAGTTCCACGGTTTCCAACATATCCACGAGCGATTTCACGTGATGGGGATGCACCATGTGGTCCTAGATGAGAATGCACAGGAATTCTATCTCGATCACGAGAACTTCCCATGCGCCTGGATTTTTCATGCCGAAGTGATCTGGATGGTAATCGATTACGCCTACCATGACTAGAGTAAGAATACTCCCTTTCATGGGAACGTATCGTAGACCGGGAGGAAGCTGTTGGGGTTGCATCAGATGCAACCTCGTCTAGTTTCCCCACTAGGATCCTAGCAAAAGTTCGTTTGTCCGCGTCAGTGAGGGCACAAGGAAAATTACGCAAGACCTCCACGATAGATCAAAGTTGGCCATGCGTACACCTATTTGGTGCGTAGGTGTAATCATTTCTTCATCCACCGGTAAATGCTCCGGTGGTAAAGAAGGCGTTTGGTCGCGCCTGCGACCATGTGGGCGACGGGAGGAACTAGGGGCGGCGTCATAATGAGCCTGCGCATTTTGCAGAGCCTCTTGGGCTGTCCTGTGGAGTTCGTTATCTCGTCGCTCGCAGTCTTGATCCTCCTTCTACTTGCGTTCTTGTTTCTCCTTTTGTCTGCTCTCCTGTTCTTCCCTAGCAATCCGCTGATCGGGATTTTCCTCCGACACACAGCGAATTCTCTGGGGAGCGAAGCTACAAAAGGAGTGAACTTCTCTGTTTGCTCCTAGTCGGATTTGAAATCAAAGAGGGAGTGGAGGTTGTTAGGATCAAACTTCCCTGGACTGAGTTCCTGGTCACTGCCAACCTGGTCCCCGACGAGAACACATAGCGACCGAGAGTCGATTTTGCATATGGTGGAACTGACGTCAAGTTCCGGACCTGTCTCTTCCATCCCCTGGTTGATGGACATGACCCGGGTAGGGGAAGATGTGTCCTCTTGACGTCCCTTCGGAATGTCTTCGCAACCGACCTCTTCCATTGGAATGGAATCGCTAGGCTAAGGCATTTGTATATGGGCATAATCATTGAGATCAAAGACATTCTAGGAATCATATGCTCCAGACATTGCTCACCAAACCTCCAAATGAAGAGAAAGCACCTTGAGAAAGGCCCCACGGTTGGCGCCAACTATCGATGATTTGGACTCGGGGTCCTCAGTCGAGCTTATGCAAATTTGTGAGTTGTGGGACCTTTTAGGGCGCTCCTCTGGGAAGGTACGATGAGTGACGTTTGGATGAGCACAAAAGATTTTAAACAGGTTCGGGCCCTCGATGGTGGGAGTAATAGCCCTACGTCCTGTTGTAATTTCACTATATGTAATAAGATATTTACAAGAGGGAAGAAGAGATGATCACAAGCGAGGATCTCTTCAATGTTAGTGTCTATCTAACTATATCTAAGTCTTCAGGTTTGTTGAACGCCTGATAGTGCCAGTATGCTTGATTGAATTATCCACCGTCCCTAGAACGTGCATTGACTACCTTTTTATACTGGACAAAAGGGCGCCAATGTGAAATGGCCTTGGACAGTTATTAAGATGCAGTTTTGTTAACTGCACTTAACTTCCACGTAGGCTTAACACGTGCAATCAAGGGATAACCGCACATACTAACCTCCTGGTAGTTGTCTTCATACGTGGAAATATCTTCGTGATTCTCGGGATATGCCCAATCAAAGAGTTAGGCCTTCCCGAATTATCCTGGTCGCAGATAATCAACGACCCTCTGACCGCGCACTGTGCACAGTTTCCTTACCGCGCACTGTCTACGACCTCATGATTGCGCAGGGGCTGTGACCATGAAATATCTCTGTGTTCGCGCCCTTTAGGTCATCTGAGACCATAGCGACAGACTTATTGACACATGTCTAATCTGATTCTGTCTTAAACCAGACGTGTAATACTTTGAACTAGCTCGGGTGATAATCCTCGTCAATTATGAAACTGCGCAAAGAGTTAAGCAAACTTTACAACGTTACAAGGAACTTCGGGACATTATCGCAATTCTTGGGTTGGATGAATTATCAGAGGAGGATCATTTAACTGTAGCAAGAGCATAAAAAATTGAGCGTTTCTTATCATAACCCTTTTTTGTACTAGAAGTTTTTACTGGTTCTGCAGGAAGGTATGTTGGTCTTGCAGAAACAATTAGGGGGTTTCAACTGATCCTTTCAGGAGAATTAGACGGTCTACCCGAACAGGCCTTTTATTTGGTGGGTAACATCGATGAAGCTAGCACGAAAGCTATAAACTTAGAAGAGGAGAACAAATTGAATAAATGAAATTAAATCTTTATGTATTGACTCCTAAGCGAATTATTTGGGATTGTGCAGTGAAAGAAATCATTTTATCTACTAATAGTGGCCAAACTTCCAAATTACCAAACCACGCCCCCATTAACACAGCTTTAGATATGGGTCCTGTCGCGCCCCGAAACTGGGACTACGACTACTCCTGTAGAGACCTAGCTCGCTGCAGCTAGTCCCACATATGCATAGCATACACATACCCTTGACTTCCCAGGATAAGTCAAGCACATGAGTATATTCACATTGCAACAGAGTAACTTACAAAATAGTTAAGCAGTGTGGCCTGCTGGCCTTGATATTACATAAGAATATTACAATGCCTTCGCGGCAGACATGGTTTAGCAAAATAACATCTACACAGCAGAAGATAGGTGACCCACCCACAAAGAGAAGTGGACGGTAGAACAACACACATCAGGGCAACGACGGGACCGACGCTCCTCCTTCTAGATCCAAGAAGTTCACCATGCCTTCATCTTGGTCATTGAACTCTCCATCTACTGATTTGTAGGTTGCAAGGGTGAGCACTTACGTACTCAGCAAGTCATAGGTAAGAGTAGATACATATAGTAGTGATGATATGAACCTAGACTAGTCAAGAATTAAGGATGTTTGTAAAGTAATCTTTTTCTTTCATACCTCATCTCATGGCAGCACCTTTCATAATATAACATCATCATTCATGTTCATTAGATTATAGCACTACCGCGACACGTCGACACATGACAGCCCACGGCAGTACTCCTTATAATGACAACACATGTCATTTGGGTAATCTTGATTTAACACATTTTATTTAGAAAATAATACTTGTGTCACACCCCGTGGATTTAATCCACCGCAGCAGACTCCTATAAACCCGGGAGCTCGGAGTATTCGAATACGTTTTTAACTCTGCAGAGAGGTACCAATTTACCCGCAAGATATTCCACTCTCAAGCCTTTCCTATCATAACAAAATGATTGGACCCCTGACTCACTTCATATTGTGAGCGGCAAGGTGGAAATAACAAGAACTTTTGTTATGTATCACTCACATTTCACCCCTGACCCTGTGGATCTCTCGCGAAACACAGTTGTGGTGGGCTATACCCCCACCCTTTTCTCATTTCCCCATTGCTGGGTCAAATATCAAATCACCTTCAGTGATAGTGGGAGTCATCCTCCATATCAATCATCACAACACATCTCATGCAGGGATTTCATGTGCGATCCACATAAGTACTTGTTCAGGCCTGTCCCATACCAGGCTTGTGGTTAGCACGTTGTTCATGCCACTAGACGCACAACACAAGGTTCTAGTCCTTATATGCCAGTGACCAGACCATCCACAACCCTGCACCTTCAGTGCCTGCATTCCTTTGCAGTCTAGCACCTCCAGTGCTACCACCATCCATATCATTTTTCTGGTCACGACTAGGGGTTTTATTTCATGAATATAAGTATATACATATATAATAGTTCATGGCTCAAAACTTGTTTATTTCACATTTCACAGATAACCAGTCTAGTACTGTCAATTCATAAATCAACCATTCTCAATCTTTCTCGTGCAATATTATCTATATTCAAGGTTATGTTTTAGCAACATTTAAAATATAGGTTCAAGATGACCAAGGATATGACTTGCCTTCCGCGTCGTAAGAAACAGCAGTTGATAACGGATCAACAGCGAAGTCCTCAAATTCAGCTTCTGGATCTGCTCGGTGACAAACAAACAATACACACAAATATTACTTATATATTAAAATGTTTTAGGATCTATATGCAGATATGCTTTACAATAGTGACTGAACGATATTGAAGATAGTTGAGATTGTAAGCTGAACTGAGTTGAGATTCTAAGGATGGATGTTAGATGCTCTTAGGATCTCAAGGTTGCAATAAGAACATCAGTTTTGTGGTTGGTTTGATCAAAAACAGTGAATGTCAGCAGATTGACATTCGGATCAAGGCTCTGACATAACTTCAAGGAAAGCTAGAGAGCTTATCTCAAGTTATGACAGTAGAAGAAAGTGTAGATCATAACTCTACAAATTCAGTGGACAAGGTGGCTTTCAAAATGCACAATCAGAAGTGGGTAAACAAGGCCAATGCCATTGGCTGGCATGCACTGAGACAGTGTCAAAACTAGGGTTTAGCACCAAATATAATTCAAGGGCTCAAATCAAGTTGTGATAGAAGAAGAAATTGTAAATCACAATCTCTGGAATCTAAGAGATAAAGATATGCCCAAAATGTACATCTGGAAGGAAGTGAAAAGGGCTAATGCCACTGACTGACATAGTCTGGCATTGATCTTGAGATGGCCAGAAACTAGGGCTTGGCATAACTTTTGATCTAGGGCTCCAAATGATGCACCACTTTGTCTGGGAGGTAGGCAATGATAACAGGAACAAATCATTCAACAGAATCTAGGGCAGGAAATGGCTAGAAGGTGATGAAATTCAATAAGGAAGTGTGGTGGCGACACGGCACAGTGAAGCCATTGGACAAAATCTTGGCATGGCTATAACTTGAATTCTGGACAGTTTCAGAGATTGGGCTAGAAGACAAATATTCTCAGGAGGTTGAAGCACACCTGAATGACAAAGTGGCTAGGGCTGAAATGGCTGGAACAAGCTTTCCGGTGATCGACGCCGGAGAAGAAGCACTGCCATTTGGGGGTTTTCGATTTAGGCCGAATGAACTCGATTCCAAGCTTGAGGAGTGATAGAACGGTAAGAGAAAGTCACCTGCACAATCAATTTGGCCGGAGGATGGCCGGAGAAGCCTGGCAACGATCGCCGGTTTCTGGAGAAACTCAAATCTGGGGAAAGCTTCAATTGAAGCTCAATCTGGAGATCTAGATGCACAGGCTTGCTAGAAATGTCTCACTGATCATTTTCTTCCACAGAATCGAAAGCTGATTCGAAGTAATTTGGCCTGCATTGCCGGAACAGGGCAATCAGGAATTTCCGGTGATCGCCGGCGTTAGAGGTCACCGGTGAGCAATTAAATGATACAGCATGACAAGTGAGATGAGAGGAACTCACTGGTGCTGTTAATTTGGCAGGAGATGCAATGTAGCGTGCTGTCATCGTGAGGCCTCGGGCTAGTCTCGTCGGAGAAGACGACGACAGCGAAGAGATTTGGAAATTTGATCAAGTTCTGGTGAAGAGGAAATAATACAAAGCACTGGTGGGTTAAATAGACCAGAGGGCGAAGCTTGCAAGGATTAAACAGCATTGAATTGGTGTCAGTTGGCATGAGTTGCCGGGCGCAGATGCAACAACGGCGAGCGGTGACGCGACTGTGCACTGGCGAGGCAAAGCTGTGCTACATCGGGACTCAACAATGTCGGGCGGTGCAAGGCGGTGGCGACAAGGGCTGGTGAAGCAAGCAACGTGGCAAGAAGATACTAACAATGGCTGCTGCTGGTCGCGCACAGGAGCAGGTGTTGTTCAATGGTGCTGCCACGGCGTTGCCACGGCGAAGGCTAGGATACGGACACGTGCGCACAAGCATGCACGGTCACAATTTCAGGCGAGGCTTGGCCGGCGGCGAGTGAGCACGGCGCAAGGAATCACGGCGAGGATCTGGTCATGCACAGCAGTTGGCCTGGTCGAATATGGGCTGATTTGCAATACTTGATTTCTTGATTTGGACTGAAATGTAAATCTGATGATTTGGAAGGTTAAATCTGAGATTGATTGCATTAATCTGGTAGACTTGATTCAACAGATGATTTGGCACAGATAGAAGATAAAATTTGAGATGTTCGGATGATTTTTGATATGAACTGAAAATATAGTAAGTTAGGGTAAAATAAGTCTGAATCTTATTGATCTCGAATTCTGGGATTTAGGGTTTGATTTTGAGATACTCATAAAAGAAGAATTTGTGTTGAAAAGAATTTGGGAGGTGTTCCCTGAATCAGATTTGAATTTGGAGATGATTTGCAACATTTTGCCTTTTTAGGCTTCTGGAAAATCTCGAAAAGGATTGATCTGCGATACTCTTGGACTGATTTGCGAAAAAGGTTTAGATGGTGAAATCTGGCTGCCAACTTTTTGGATTAAGGTATTGGCATACCCTTGATCATAATCCAAGAATAATCTGGTCTGAACTTGGCTAAGATTTTGATTAAATCTGAATTTCTGAAACTTAGGGTATTTAAGTAATAAAAGATATTCTGTTTTCGAAAACAGAAAGGAGTTGATAAATCTGGAAGTTAGAGATAGAATTGGATCTGGGTTCTGAAGGATTTTAGGTTTAGGATAACTGATAGATCAAATCTGGAAAGTCAGATCTTGACTTGGGGTCACAGGATAGATTTTGGAGATTTAAGGGCTAAAACTGGAGCTGATTTGGTTGATCTAGAAGAGACATATGCATGCATGATTTTTAAGAAAGAACTTTTCACCCCAAAACTCAGGATGTTACAGGTCCTTTGAGAATACATCTCCTCAATGACCAATGGTTAACGGTGGTTCTGTGGAGCGGTTTTGCGAGAATAGTTAATAATGAGATCATCATTTTAGGAAATGATGTGGAGCTGGGTAGTGACATTGATCCGAAAGAAGCTCAACAGGCACTTGAAATAGCTGAAGCTATCTTGAGTAGAGCTGAGGGTACGAAAGAATTGGTTGAAGCAAAGCTAGCACTCAGACGAGCTAGGATAGAGTCGAAGCTGTCAATTGGATCCCTCCATCCAATTGAAGACAATCCAATGGTTTAATCTGATACAAAGAAAAAGAGAAGAAGGGTAGAAAAAGTTATTAGATAGCGAAGTCAGTCCAAAGGTATCTAGTAATTTTTCTGCCTACCTACCTACCTACTATTGGATTTAAACCAAGGACTCCCACCGTATGAAAGCAATACTCTAACCACTGAGTTAAGTAGGCAATTTATTTCCACAAAGGAAGACCTATTACTTTGATCGATTATAGATCGAATTTTTATTCTAAGAAATACCGCTCCACTATTCTTTTATTTTTATTTTTTATATAGTAAACAGATCAAAGAGATATCCTCTGGGATTAGAGAATATTCATATTGACAAGAAATTATCTATATGTTAAGATATCTCTGACAAGGGCTATAGCTCAGTTTGGTAGAGCAACTCGTTTACACGTGCGCCAACGCTTTTCAAGGGAGCTTATTATGAAATGAACATAATTGATCTTATTGTAAAATTAATGTCTTACTTCATGGATTCGAGAGAATAAGAGAACAATAGCCTGACAAATAGTCGGTTCGGTCCGATTCAGGTGCCAATTCAGGTGCCTAATCAAATAGAACCTTTATTGATTTGATAGTTGATAAGGTAAATATCCAGCCCACTCAATGCTAGGCTTAATGAGGATAAGGGCCTCCAAAAAACATCTTTTTGTTCTATGAACTTTAAGGTGTATGAAGTTTCATAGTCAACTCTTACAGGGGAACGATAGAGACTCCATTTAACTTAGGTTGATTTAATTTAGGCCGTAGGCAGACCTAAGTCAAGGTAATCCTTGTTTGAAACACTTTGGTATTGTTCCTAGATAGATCATAATACAAGTAATGAATCAGAGCACAGAGAGCCATCCCATTATCTTTCTGTAAAGAAAAAATATGGTGGACTAACTGACCTTTACATCAGTTGATGAAAGCGCCCAATGCAATAAAATGCATGTTGGGTCTTTGAAATAGTTCGAATCATTTCGATAATAATCAGTTTGATCTATTTTAACGAGAAGGTCTACGGTTCGAATCTGTATAGCCATAATACGTTCTATTTTTCTAATTTTGTATAGATATCCTATTTTTCTTAGTATAGTTTTCATTTCCTCATTAGTACTTGTTTATAGGCTGGAGAGTCGCCTCGTCCATAGACTAGTCCATAAAATACAGATAAAAACATTACCACAGGCTCATTCATCGAAAATCATATAGACAGGAAAATAAAAATGAAAATGCATTCCATAGAATCGGCCGATCCATTAAATTATGTTTATGTATTCCTATTTCTATCAAATCCATAGAAACAAGGATCCTTTACCTGATTTGAATTCCATCCTACTTCAAATAGGATATGCTCTAAGTCCCTAGACTTCCCTATAATGGATGCAATGATTTTCTATGATTTTCTAATTAAATTACTATTTTGTTTGAGGTATATTACTTTGATTCTATATACATTATCTACTTTAAATAAAAAATTGAATTTAAATAGAAAAATTGAAAGAAAATCCAAATAAAGAAAGAGTAAAGAAGAAAACAGAATATTCTGTCTTATAGTTCTGAAATAGAGTTCTTTTATAGTATTTCTCCTCATTGACTGCATACATTAGTCATCCTATCTTAATTAGGTTCTATATTTCGATAATAGGTTCTAATTAGTATTTTCATTTTTCTTTAATTGTCTCTGACTATCATTATTTAAAGGATAGAAATTAAATAAAGGATAGAAATAGAGTAAAGGATAGAGCAATTCCTTTTTCTAGAGGATTATAGAGAAAGTGAGACAAAATGAAGCGAGAGAGTTCTCTTTGTATAAGAATTATGTCTACACCATATCTAAATAGAATGAAAATCAAAAGGGGAGCCGGGATTCCATTGGATGAATCTTTAAAGAAGACATGCCACAGAGGAAGCAAAGGCTAAACTAAGCGCTTTGGTTTGAGCAAAATTGATTCTTGTTTAACCGAGGAAAAGAGAGAAGTTCTGGATAAATTGATAATGCCGACTTGAATTCACTAATTCAGTTCAGCCTATTCCACATTAATGGGAGTACTTTTATGTTTCTGCTTCACGAATATGATATTTTCTGGACATTTCTAATAATAGCAAGCCTTATTCCTATTTTGGCATTTTGGATTTCAGGACTTTTAGCCCCGATTAGTGAAGGACCAGAGAAGCTTTCCAGTTATGAATCGGGTATAGAACCCATGGGAGAGGCTTGGTTACAATTTTGAATACACTATTACATGTTTGCTCTAGGTTTTGTTGTTTTTGATGTTGAAACGGTCTTTCTTTACCCATGGGCAATGAGTTTTGACGTATTGGGTGTATCCATTTTTATCAAAGCTTTAATTTTCGTGCTTATCCCAATTGGAATGGTCTTAACCTAATATTCAGACAAAAAAAAAGAAGGAAAAGATTCCATTGAGACAGTTATGAGTTTGATTGAGTTTCCCTTACTTGACCAAACAACTTCCAATTCCGTTATTTCAACTACACCAAATGATCTTTCGAATTGTTCAAGACTCTCCAGTTTATGGCCCCTTCTATATGGTACCAGCTGTTGTTTCATTGAATTTGCTTCATTAATAGGCTCGCGATTCGATTTTGATCGTTATGAATTGGTACCAAGATCAAGTCCTAGGCAAGCGGACCTCATTTTAACTGCCGGTACGGTACCAATGAAAATGGCTCCTTCTTTAGTGAGATTATATGAGCAAATGCCTGAACCAAAATACGTCATTGCTATGGGAGCCTATACTATTACAGGGGGAATGTTCAGTACCGATTCCTATAGTACTGTTCGGGGAGTCGATAAGTTAATTCCTATGGATGTCTACTTGCCGGGCTGCCTACCTAAACCGGAGGCGGTTATAGATGCCCTAACAAAACTTCGTAAGAGGATATCGCGAGAAATAGTTGAGGATCGAACTCTATGTCAAAAGAAAAATCGATATTTTACTACCAGTCACAAGTTTTATGTTCGGCGGGGTACTCATACTGGAAATTACGATCAAGAATTGCTCTATCAATCACCATCTACTTTAGACATATCTTCTGAAACTTTTTACAAATCCAAAAGTTCAGTATCTTCCTACAAATTTTCAAATTAGGAAGGGTTCTTTTGTGTAGAAAAAGAAAGAGCTAACAATCTTTCAAACTTGCATTTGAAATGTGAAATATTTATACAAAAGGGGGAGAGATCAAGACAATGCAGCAAGGTTGGTTATCTAATTGGCTAGTCAAACATGAAGTGGCTCATAGATCTTTGGGCTTCGATCACAGAGGAATAGAGACTTTACAAATAAAAGCAGGGGATTGGGATTCCATTGCTGTCATTTTATATGTGTATGGTTACAATTATTTACGTTCCCAATGTGCTTATGATGTAGCTCCTAGTGGAGCTTTAGCTAGCGTGTATCATCTTACAAGAATACAATATGGTATAGATAATCCAGGAGAAGTATGCATAAAAGTCTTTGCCCCAAAGGATAATCTAGAATCCTGTTTGTTTTCTGGATTTGGAGAAGTGCCGATTTTCAAGAACGCGAATCTTATGATATGATGGGAATCTATTATGATAATCATCCATGCCTTAAACGTATCTTAATGCCTGAAAGTTGGATAGGCTGGCCCTTACGTAAGGACTATATAACCCCCAATTTCTATGAAATACAAGATGCTCATTGAATGATAAGAAATTCATCCTCACTTATACAGCACAACTCCATATTTCATTCAAGTCAAGGAATATTTTTACGTTCTATTCTTAGATGAAACGAAATACCTATTATATTCTCATTAATTCTTAATTATACAAAAAGGTATATATAGACTAAGCAAAAAAGGGCTTCATTCCAATTCTCCAATTTTTAAAATAATATATTCACTTCCTTCGTATGAACAGAAAAATATGATGACCCAAAGAAGTTTCATACCACGAACTTTGTACCGCGTACATTACTTAGACCAACCAAAAAAGTAAGTTAAGATAAGCAAGAATAAAGAAATATTTGGAAGAGCTGAATACAAAATTCAGAAAAGCAAAAATGAAGAAAAGGGAACATAATCTCACCTTCTTCTGTACCATACCATAAAGAACCATATATTTTTACCTTTCTCTAAAAATAAGTATCTCTATTTAGAGATTTAAATACTTAGATGACTAAACCATACTCCATCTATATTATTAATAAATATGTATTCCAATCCATCTCGAGTAATTTGTATCAATATCTATTTGGTAGATCCTTTTTTCTGTTCCAGGAACCATATTTGAACTGGTGACACAAGGATTTTCAGTCCTCAGCTCTACCAACTGAGCTATCCTGACCCTTTCTTGTGCATCATCCTAGTAGAGTATTTGTATCTATGTCAATTAAAGGGACTAAAAAATCAATAAAGTATTCCAAATTTTGAATTTGGATAATGCTATGCATTGTGAATGACTTACTTAATAATAAGTAATAATCGAGTTAATAATCAAAATTTCTTGCCGATACTCTAATAAATAAGAAATCTGTTCCATGGACAGCATAAGATCCAAAGAGTTCTCTTCGGACTCCTTTGTGAAAGAATAGAATGAGAAAGCTAATGAATCTTAAACCCGTTGATGAAAAGAAAAAAGAGGATAAATACTATAGTTAGGGAATAAAAGAGGGTTTTTATTGGGGATAGAGGGACTGGAACCCTCACGATTTTAAAAATTGACGGATTTTCTTTTTACTAGAAATTTCATTGTTGTCAGTATTAACATGTAGAATCGGACTCTCTCTTCATCCTCGTACGATTAATTCACTTTCAAAAATAAAAGATCTTGAAAACTATGAATTGAAGGATTTGATTACTCAATATTCGATTAGAATGGATTCACAATATTTCTAAAAAAATACAGAATTTCCTATTTCATAATCATTCCTAAATTCATTATAAAAAAGAAGATATAGCATATAATGTTATGGGTTCCGTGATTAATCGTTTGATATGCCAGTATATATACATGTGTATTAGATATACAAAGCCCTCCTTTCTCTAATTTAGAGGGAGTTCCATTACCAACACAACGTAATAAACTCGATTCGTTAGAACAGCTTCCATTGAGTCTCTGCACCTATCCTTTTCCTTTGTATTCTAGTTTTAGAATCGCTTGTTTTCTCAAAACATGGATTTGGCTCAGGATTGCCCATTTTTAATTCCAGGGTTTCTCTGAATTTGGAAGCTACCACTTAGCAGGTTTCCATCCCAAGGCTCAATACAATGAAGTCCGTAGCGTCTACCAATTTCGCCATATCCCCATTTTCCTTTTCTTTAAGACTTGAATTCCTTGTGTAACTTCATCCATCTCTTAGCATTTTTTTGGAATCGTTGAATTCATTACTAGACATAGTCTAGTAGTTCGTCTATATATGAGAGACCCCGCTTATTGCAATTCAGAATTGAATTGATTCTATCGTTGATGTATTTGCAATTCAATCCGAATCAATATATCCAAAATTTTTTCTCTCCCCCACCTCCCGCCTTTCCCTTTTAGAGTATTCAAAATCATACTATAACGCTTGATATTGATTCTTTTTTTCTAATCAGAATTTGCAATTTCATTTGCTATGATTCTATTTTCTCATTAGTGAAATATTAATCATTAATTGTCAAAGTAAGAACTTTATGTAGGAGTGGAAGCCCAGAAAGGGGATTTGGGCTTTATTTGGTAAGAGAAATTATTAATAAAAAATACAAAATATCTCAAAAAGTGTCTATAATGATTGAATGAAAGTACGAATAATTTCTTCGCATTTTCATTCAATCATTATATCTTTTATATATATTATTATTTTCTATGTATTAGAATTATTCATGCGAGCCATATCAAATTGAAAATATATGAAATCCAATTCAATATATAAATTGGAATAGAATCTATTCCATTAGAAAAATCGATTTGAGAATTAGAAAAATAAAAAGAAAATTCAATGAATTCTATAATGATATTTAAGGATATCATCTAGTTAAGCATATCAAGCTAACTTTATGAAGTTTTAGTATTTTTTTTTCTAAGTAGAACTTCGAATTTCAAACTAGTTAATAGCTAAGATTAATAATTAAGATCTAACATTTTATGGATTTCCTATACATATTTGTATTGTTTACACTATTTCTGTTATGTAAGCCCACTTAGCTCAGAGGTTAGAGCATCGCATTTGTAATGCGAGGGTCATCGGTTCAAATCCGATAGTCTGCTTTTTTTTTTCTCTATCGATTTTCCATGAACAAGAATCTCTGTTTTTCTCCGAGTTAAATGGGGAATCAAGGATCTATTACGTCGTTCTACCTTACAACTTTGCTAGATATAAAACAAAAAAATAAATAATATATATGCAAAAAATCCACATGTTGATGAAATTCCATTTTTTCTGATACTTTAGTAGATTTTATCTTGTTTATCCTTTAGTTAAATTCAGTTTTAATTTTGATTTATTGTGTAATGTAAATAAAATGAAATTGATTGTGTAAAATTAAATTTCAATAAAATAAAAAAGGAGTCTTCATGTCCCGTTATCGAGGACCTCGTTTCAAAAAAATACGCCGTCTGGGAGCTTTACCAGGACTCACTAGAAAAACGCCTAAATCCGGAAGTAATCTGAAAAAGAAATTCAATTCTGGGAAAAAAGAACAATATCGTATTCATCTTCAAGAAAAACAGAATTTGTGTTTTCATTATGGTCTGACAGAACGACAATTACTTAGATATGTCCATATCCCTGGAAAAGCAAAAAAGTCAACAGGTCAGGTTTTACTACAACTACTTGAAATGCATTTGGATAATATCCTTTTTTGATTGGGTATGGCTTCAACCATTCCTGAGGCCCGGCAATTAGTTAACCATAGACATATTTTAGTTAATGGTTGTATAGTTGATATACCAAGCTTTCGTTGCAAACCCCAAGATGTTATTACTATGAAGGATAACCAAAGATCAAAACATCTGATTCAAAATTCTATTGCTTCATCCGACCAGGTGAAATTGCCAAAGCATTTGGCTATTGACACATTGCAATATAAAGGACTAGTAAAAAAATAATAGACAGGAACTGGGTCGGTCTGAAAATAAATGAGTTGTTAGTTGTAGAATATTACTCTTGTCAGACTTGAACTTAACGAAAAAAGGAAAGGTTCATAGAATTTGATTCCCCTTCCCCTTTGTAACATCCTTAGTTTTGGGGTGAAAAGTTTCTTTCTTAAAAGTCATGCATGCATATGTCTCTTCTAGATCAACCAAATCAGCCTCAGCTTTATTCTGTTCTAGCCCTAAATCTCCAAAATCTATCCTGTGACCCCAAGTCAAGATCTGACTTGCCAGATTTGATCTATCAGTTATCCTAAACCTAAAAGTCTTCAGGAGCCAGATTGAATTCTAACCCTAACTCCCAGTATCTAAGTCTCTTTCTGTTTTCGAAAACAGGAAATCCAGATTTACCCTAAGTACCCCAGTTTCGAGATAATTGAGTTATTTTGATTTAACCCTATCCAGACTCAAGTATCCACTGGAATATGTTCCTAGGTATATCCTCAACTAACTTCAAAAAGTTGGGAACCAGATTAATTCATCTGAACACTTTTCGCGGGAAGGTCCAAATTTTACTGCGAATAGGTCCTTTTCTGTTTACCTGGAAGCCTGAAAAGGCTAAAATCTACAAATCAACTCCAACTCCAGAATTTCTTCAGGGAACACCTGCCAGATGCTATTTTATACAGATCTCTCTTTTGATCAGACTTGAAAATCTCTCTCCAATCACCAGAACTCGAGATCGACAAAATCCAGATCTGTTTTACCCTAATTTTACCCTATTTTCGAAAATAGGTGAAATCCCTCAAATCTAATCAAACCTTCTCCAAATTTGAGCTAAATGAGTATTAATAGAAATATTATACTCAGCCATGGAATCAAATTCCAAATTGAACCTCTCAAAGACCAGATTTGCAGTTTAGTCCAA
This sequence comes from Pharus latifolius, assembly GCA_019359835.1. Classification (NCBI taxonomy): domain Eukaryota; kingdom Viridiplantae; phylum Streptophyta; class Magnoliopsida; order Poales; family Poaceae; genus Pharus; species Pharus latifolius. The sequence continues at coordinate 42,387,077 of CM033322.1, read as the reverse complement.
AGCCATACCAACAATCATCGCAAATCAGTCCCTGGTTCGACCACGGGCTACTGTGCACGACCAGGTTGTTACAATCGACCACGAGCGCCGGAGTTTGGTCGTCGCCGTTGCCGCTGCCGCAGTTTCGTCGCCGGCGATCTCCAACGTTGCCACCTCAGACACTGTTTCCCTGCCGCGTGTGCGCATCGTGTTCGCCACTGTGGAATCACCTCGCCCGACAGCAGCGCCTTCGTTCTCCCGCGCGCGCGCCCGACAACGGCAGCCCAGTTGCGCCACGTTGCAAACATGCCTGGGGGAAACATCAACTCGCCGTTGCATCAACCAGGACTGCGCGCCAGGCTGCAAAAGCCGGCACGGCCGCTGGAGCGCGTCGCTTCGCTGCTGTCCCGCTCGGCCGGTCAATTCGCCGTCGATTCGAGCTTCAATTCTCCAGGCAATTCCAGCCGTTGCTAGCTTCTAGCTGTGCCTATAAAAGCCACGCCAGCCCAGCTCGAAGACACTCACACCAGAACCACTCAAGTTCCTAACCCCGCTCTCTTCTTCGTCTTCTTCGGCGAGCTCGAAGAGAGGCTCACGGTGCCAGGCCAATCCACTGCACCGAGCTCCAAATTGAAGCTACCAGTAAGTCTCTCTCATCCACTTACCTGTGTAGTAGCAGCCAATTGAACTCTAGCGCACCTCATCGCCGGGAATTGCTGATTTTCCCCGACAACTCCGGCGAGCAATTAATCCCTAGCTAAACCAAATTAGCTCTTGAGCCTATGATCAAACATGATCAGTGGACTGTGTGGAACACATCTAAGCAACCAGAATCACCAATTTTGCTAAAACTTGGAAAACCCCAAATTTACACCTTGCATGCAAACTGGGACTCGCCGTTAAGCTTCTGTGGTGATTTTCCAGTTAAATTGACTTCACACCTAGCTTTGTTATGCCCCAGAGACCCTCCTCAAGCAAGGACTCAAGTTCAATTGCCCTAGAACAGAAATACCCAAATCAGGATTGAGCTCATCCTTCCTCCAGCCAATATCTTCTAAATTCAGCCACTCCAGCTCAAACCACCTTGCCATCTAGATGTTTTGGACCATTTTGAGCAACTTTGTCTCCTACCACGACCCCTAATTCGGCCTAGAACAGGAGTTATGGCTATGCCCTAGTTGCTATACTGTTTGTGCTGCAGGTACTCCAGGCCAGTCAACTTCTTCGCTGGTTTTCATCACCTTCCAGCCATCTCCTGCCCTAGATCCTGTTGAGACATTTGTTTCTGCTACAAATACCTAACTACCAGACAAAGTGGTGCATCAATTGGAGCCTTGAGTCAAAAGATATGGCTAACCCTAGTTTCTGGCCATGTCAACCCTATGCCAGGCTGTGTCAGCCAGTGGCATTGAGCCTTTTCACCCACTTCCAGCCATGCACCTTGAAAATAACTTTGTCCCTTAGACTCCTGACGTCGTGATCTACACTTTTCTCTACTGTCACAATTTGAGTTGAGCCCTCTATCATTCATCAACCCTATGTCGATGCCTTGAACCGAATGTCGACCTAAAGACGTTCGCTGTTTTTTTTAAGCGAACCAGTCGCAACCTTGATATCATTCTGATATTTTGAGTGTAACGCCCTGAGTTAGGGGTGAAAATTTCCTTTTTCATAAATAGCATGCATGCATGTATCTGTAGTAATAGCCAGATCAGTATCTATCCTAAGCCCTAAAATCTCCAAAATCTATCCTGTGATCTCAAATCAAGATCAGATTGTTCAGATATGATCTATCAGTTACTTTGAACTTAAAAGCCTTCAGAACCTAAATCCAATTCTATCTCTAAATTCTAGATTTATCAACTTCTTCTGTTTTCGAAAACAGAAATACCTTATATTACCCAAATACCCTAAGTTTCAGAAATACAGATTTAATCAAAATCTTGACCAAGTTCAGATCAGATTATTCCTGGAATATGATCATGGGTATGTCAATACCTTAATCTAAAAAGTTGACAGCCAGATTTCACCATCTAGACTTTTTTCACAAATCAGTCCAAGAGTTATCGCAAATTAGTCCTTATCTGATATCTGAAAACCCAAACAGGCTAAAATCTCCAGATTAACTCCAAACTCAAAATATCTTTGGCAAATCTTCTCAAAATGCTATTTGCCACAAGTTTTTCTTCTGTGCAGATATTAAAATCGAACCCTAAATGCCAGAATTCGAAATCGACAAAACTTAAATCTTATTTTACCCTAAATTACCCTATTTTCAGTTTGTATCAAAAGCTATTTAAATGTATCAAATTTTATCATTTACCTTTGCCAAATATCCTGTTGAATATAATCTATCAGATTAGTGAAATCAATTTCAGTTTAAACCTTCCAGAATTCTAGATTTGCATTTCAGTCCAAAACTCAAAGATTTGAAACTGCAGTTCAGTCCATTTTCGACCAGGACAACAGCAGCATTCGACCAGGCCGTTTGCTGTACACGACCAGGGCTCGCCGTGGTTTCTTACGCCGTGCACGTTCGCCGCCGGTGAAGCTTCGCCTGCAACTTGATCGTGCATGCTTGCTCTTCTTGTTGCGCACGTGTCTTCGCTCCAGCTGGTGCCGTGGCAAGGCCGCTGCTACGTCGACGACCAGCGCTTGCTCCCGCGCGCGATCAATGGCTTTGTCAGCAATCCATCGCCACGTAGCCTCGCCGCGCCAGTACTTGTCGCCACCGCTTTGCACCGCCCGACACGATTGAGTTCCAAGGTAGCAACAGCTTTACTTCGCCAGTGCGCCGTCGCATCACCGCTCCTTGCTGTGTCTTCGCCGCTGATGTCCAGCACGCAAGCAACCTCATCACCAGCAGTCAATCACTTCGTTGTTCCCCTTTGCCATCTTTGCCTGACCTATTTAAACGCTCCTGTGTGCAGCAGCTTCTCCACACATCACCAGGACTTAACCAATTTCCAAAATTCTTCGCTGTCGTCGTCTTCTCCGGCGAGCCATCGAGGAGGCTCACGGTGACAGCTCATTCCACATCATCTCTTGCCAAATTAACCGCATCAGTAAGTTTCCCTAATCTCCCTGATCGTGCTGTACCATCTAATTGGATGACCTTGCACCTTATCGCCGGTGATCGCCGGGATTGCTAAATGCCCTGTTCCGGCAATGCAGGCCAAATTACCTCGAATTAGCTCTCGATTCTGTAGAAGAAGTTGATCAGTGAGTCGTTTCCAGCAAGCCTGTGCATCAAGATCTCCAGATTGAGCTTCAATCGAAGTTTTCCCCAATTTTGAACTTCTCCAGAAACCGGCGATCGTCGCCAGGCTTCTCCGGCCATCCTCCGGCCAAAGTAATCGTGCAGGTAGCTTCCTCTTATCCATATATCACTCCTAGAGCAAGGAATCGAGTTCAAACGGCCTGTGTTGGAAATGCCCAAATCCAGTGATTCTTCTCCGGCGCCGATGACCGGAAAGCTTGTTCCAGCCATTTCAGCCCTTGAAACTTTGTCTAGTGTGTGTGCTTTGATCTCCTGAACACTTTTGTCTTCTAGCCCGACATCTAGATCGGCCTAGATTGGAAGATATAGCTTTGCCATGTTTTTGTCCAGAACTGATCTAGTGCAGCCAGTTCATCTCTGTTCATCATCAAATTTCTTGCTTTCCAGCCATTTCTTGCCCTAGATCCTGTTAACTTAATTGTTCCTGTTACTCAAGCCTACCTCCCAGACAAAGTGGTGCATCATTTGGAGCTCCAGATCAAAAGTTATGCTAAGCCCTAGTTTTTGGCATTGTCAGCTCTATGCCAGAGCTTGTCAGCCAGTGGCATTGACTTTATTTACCCACTTCTGGTTGTGCAATTTGAAATCCACTTTGTCCACTGAATTTGTAGAGTTGTGATCTACATTTTCTTCTACTACTTGAGATAAGCACCCTAGCTTTTCTTAAAGCTATGTCCAAGCTTTGATCCGAATGTCGATCTGTTGACATTCGCTGTTTTGATTAAACCAGTCACAAAATTGTTATCCCTATTGCAAACCTGAAAACCTAAGATTATCTAATCACCATCCTTAGCCCAAATTCCTTGAAACCCTAGAATCTCAGTTCAGTTTGCAGTTCAACTTATCTCCAGTTTAGTTCAATCATTCTTGTTGAGCATTTCTGCATATAAGTCTTAAAACATTTTAAATATTATAAGTAATTATTGTGTGATTGTTTGTCGTCAAGCAGATTCAGAAGCTGACTTTGAAGATTTTGCTGTTGACCCGTCATCGACTGCTGTATTTTACGACGCGGAAGGCAAGTCATATCCTTGGTCATCTTGAACCTATATTTTAAATGTTGCTATAATATAACCTTGAATATAGGCAATATTGCATGTGAAAGATTGAGAATGGTTGATTTATGAATTGGCAGTACTAGACTGGTTATCTGTGAAATGTGAAATAAACAAGTTTTGAGCCATGAACTATTATATGTATCTATATACTTATATTCATGAAATAAAACCCCTAGCCGTGACCAGCAAAATGGTATGGATGGCTGTAGCACTGGAGGTGCTAGACTGCAAAGGAATGCAGGCATTGAAGGTGCAGGGTTGTGGATGGTCTGGTCACTGGCATATAAGGACTAGAACCTTGTGTTGTGCGTCTAGTGGCATGAACAACGTGCTAACCGCAAGCCTGGTATGGGACAGGCCTGAACAAGTAATTATGTGGATCGCACATGAAACCCCTGCATGAGATGTGTAGTGATGCACGATAAACACGGAGCACGGCTCCCACACATATCACTGAAGGTGATCAAGCACGCTGACCCAGTAATGGGAATAAGCAAAGGGGTGGAGGTTTGGATACAACCTGCCACAACTGTGCCTCGCTGAGAGCCACAGGATCGGGGGTGAATTCTAAGTGATGCATAACAAAAGTTCTTGTTATTTTCACCTTGCCGCTCACAATATGAAGTTTGTCAAGGGTCCAATCATTTTGTTATGATAGGAAAGGTTTGAAAGTGAAATATCTTGCGGGTAAATTGGTACCTCTCTGCAGAGTTAAAAACGTATTCGAATACTCCGAGCTCCCGGGTTTTATAGGAGTCTGCTGCGGTGGATTAAATCCACGGGGTGTGACACAAGTACTATTTTCTAAATAAAATATGTTTAAATCAAGATTACCCAAATGACATGTGTTGTCATGATAAGGAGTGCTGCCGTGGGCTGTCGTGTGTCGACGTGTCGCGGTAGTGCTATAATCTAGTGAACATGAATGATGATGTTATATTATGAAAAGTGCTGCCATAAGATGAGATGAGAAAGGAAAAGATTATTTTACAAATATCCATAATTCTTGACTAGTCTAGGTTCATATCATCACTACTATATGTATCTACTCTTACCTATGACTTGCTGAGTACGTAAGTGCTCACCCTTGCAACATTGAACTCAATAGATGGAGCCTATTTTGATCAAGATGATGGCACGGAGTACTCCATGGATCCAGAAGGAGGAGAATCAGTTCCGCCAGAACCCTGAAGTGTGTTGTTCTGCCGTCAACTTCTTTTGTGGAAGGGTCACCTATCTTCAGCTGCATAGTTAAATATTTTGCTAAACCCTGAATGCCTTGTAGGCATTGTAATCCTCTTTATGTAATATTAAGGCCAGCAGGCCACACTGCTTAATATTTTGTAAGTACTCTGTTGCATTGTAATATACTCCTGTGTTTGACTTATCCTGGGAAGTCAAAGGTTTGTAGTTTGGGACTAGCTGCAGCGAGCTAGGTCTCTACAGGAGTAGTCGTTGTCCCAGTTTCGGGGCGCGACATTGAGACATTTGGAACCTTGTAAACTTTTGACAGCTAATCTTAACATTGGTTTCCTTAACTTAACCCTAATCAGCCTCTAAACCCAATCATTTCAGAATCATCAAGACTTCATCTTTGCATCATTGCATATAGTATAATAATGTATTGAAAAGATTGTGATTATTGGTTATTTGTTGGTTTGGAGAGCAGATCGAGAGCCCGAGTTCAAGGACTTCACTGCAGATCCGACGTCAACTGCTGTATTTTACGACGCGGAAGGCAAGTCATATCCTTGGTCATCTTGAACCTATATTTTAAATGTTACTAAAATATAACCTTGAATATAGGCAATATTGCATGTGAAAGATTGAGAAATGGTTGATTTATGAATTGGCAGTACTAGACTGGTTATCTGTGAAATGTGAAATAAACAAGTTTTGAGCCATGAACTATTATATGTATTTATATACTTATATTCATGAAATAAAACCCCTAGCCGTGACCAGAAAAATGGTATGGATGGCTGTAGCACTGGAGGTGCTAGACTGTAAAGGAATGCAGGCACTGAAGGTGCAGGGTTGTGGATGGTCTGGTCACTGGCATATAAGGACTAGAACCTTGTGTTGTGCGTCTAGTGGCATGAACAACGTGCTAACCGCAAGCCTAGTATGGGACAGGCCTGAACAAGTACTTATGTGGATCGCACATGAAACCCCTGCATGAGATGTGTTGTGATGATTGATATGGAGGCTGACTCCCACTATCACTGAAGGTGATCTGACATTAGACCCAGCAATGGGGAAATGAGTAAGGGTGGGGGTATAGCCCGCCACAACTGTGTTTCGCGAGAGATCCACAGGGTCGGGGGTGAATTATAAGTGATACATAACAAAAGTTCTTGTTATTTCCACCTTGCCGCTCACAATATGAAGTGAGTCAGGGGTCCAATCATTTTGTTATGATAGGAAAGGTTTGAAAGTGGAATATCTTGCGGGTAAATTGGTACCTCTCTGCAGAGTTAAAAACGTATTCGAATACTCCGAGCTCCCGGGTTTATAGGAGTCTGCTGCGGTGGATTAAATCCACGGGGTGTGACACAAGTATTATTTTCTAAATAAAATATGTTTAATCAAGATTACCCAAATTACATGCGTTGTCATGATAAGGAGTGCTGCCGAGGGCTGTCGTGTGTCGACGTGTCGCGGTAGTGCTATAATCTAGTGAACATGAATGATGATGTTATATTATGAAAAGTGCTACCATAAGATGAGATGAGAAAGGAAAAGGTTATTTTACAAACATCCATAATTCTTGACTAGTCTAGGTTCATATCATCACTACTATATGTATCTACTCTTACCTATGACTTGCTGAGTACGTAAGTTCTCACCCTTGCAATCTACAAATCAATAGACGGAGCGATCAACAATCAAGATGAAGGCGTGGAGGACTTCTTGGATCCAGAAGGGGGAGCGTCAGTTCCGCCAGAGCCCTGATGTGTGTTGTTCTGCTGTCCACTTCTCTTTGTGGGTGGGTCACCTACCTTCTGCTGTGTAGATGTTATTTTGCTAAACCATGTATGCCGTGAAGGCATTGTAATCTTCTTATGTAATATCAAGGCCAGCAGGCCACACTGCTTAACTATTTTGTAAGTTACTCTGTTGCAATGTGATATACTCCTGTGCTTGACTTATCCTGGGACGTCAAGGGTATGTGTATGCTATGCATATATGGGACTAGCTGCAGCGAGCTAGGTCTCTACAGGAGCAGTCGTAGTCCCAGTTTCGGGGCGCGACACCCTTTCCCTGAACTAAATCGATCTAAGGGCCTTAGTTCGTATTTTCTCATTCATCTATCATAAATGGATTAACCCTAGGATACTTTTTTCTTTTTTGTTCTTTCCTCTATTTGTATTTTAATTACCACAGTAATTTGGTATATAAAATTTCTATTAAATAGAGGTATTATTGTTGGAACCAATTGTTATTTGATTTGATACATTGTGATCGGTAACGTTGATAAATTAAGAGAAACGGAAAGAGAGGGATTCGAACCCTTGGTAAACAAAAGTGTACATAGCAGTTCCAATGCTATGCCTTGAACCGCTCGGCCATCTTTCCCACATAATCTAATTATTGAAAAGAAAATGAGTGAATAGCGAGTTTTTGTACACAACTGCTGTGGGGTTCCATGGTTCTATTGGAATAATTCCTTTCCCATTTCCTAGGATACCCATGAGCAGAACTATTACTTACTATCTATTTCAGATAAGTGGAAAAAAGTCCGGGATTTTTTTTACTATGAATTCCGCTCCCTTGAAAAGTTTTAGTTTGGATTTTCTACAAAGAAAAGGAGAATGAAAGAATTCTTCTTATTCCATAATAAAATAAAGTTTCATAATAAAATAAAGTAATCCTAGAATTTTTTTTGCATAACGTATGCTACGCCATACAATCGAAATAGAAAATAGGGTATGGGACAATTAATGACTTTGAAAACGCAAAATAGCTGATGAGAGAAGTTGTTGTTGATAAATAGGAAAGTGGAATGAAATCCAATCTTAGTCAAGTATTTTTATATTTCTTATTTTCCAAACAGAAGGAAAAGGAGACAATTTGAGCTGGGCAGAAAGCCCCTATCTCTTTCGAACATATGGATCTATTGATAAGAATCGAATTAGTTTGTTTTTATGTTATTTTATGAAGTAATGAAAAGAATTATATATAGAATGGGTTGGTAATTATGACTAGATCCCGTATAAATGGAAATTTTATTGATAAGACCTCCTCAATTGTAGCCGATATTTTATTGCGAATAATTCCGACAACCTCAGGAGAAAAAAGGGCATTTACTTATTACAGAGATGGTGCAATTTGACTTATAGGGATGGTACGATTTGACCCTTTTTATTGTTTTTTAGCCCTACACCTCAGTCTTATGAGAAAGAGAGGCGGTTCGCATAGAGAGACGAAAATTAGTAAAGGAAACCCACGCGTGGTGAAGGTGAGATAAAGTTTGGAGATCGAACAATTCCTTCTGTCGTGTATCCTCGATTGATGCCTCAATTGTAGATTTTAGTATTGAGTGAAAGGTTACACCTACAGTATAGGTTATGTATTACATATAGGCCAATCCTACTCAACTAGTACCAATAGGCAGCATAGGGGAGAAAAGCACTACACCTAGAAATAGGAATCAACAAGAGAAAAACTTTGTTAGAAATTAGCCCTTTCCTGATCGGTATCAGGGCTGGCAAGAATGGTTGGGACAACAAACAACCATCAGGTTTGTACTTTGGATTCCCCTATAACCATCAAAGATCGTGAAGTGGCTAATTCCTATAAATAGGAAGCGTTGAGAACAAAGAAATTCTTGGAGCTATCGTTTTCCTCTAGCATTAATAGAATTAATTGGTGTTAAGAAAAAACCTCTTGCGGGAAGGTTGGCTAGAGATTTCTTGTAAAAATACCAGCCCCTTTCGGCTCTTAATCAGATGGGACTAATTCGATTTTTATTATATAGATTATTTCACTTAGTACTATGTACAGAAGGGAGGAGCCGTATGAGATGAAAACCTCATGTACGGTTCTGGCACGGAGATTTTTTGAATAGAATGAACGACCGTAACGGATGTTGGCTCAATCCGAAGGAAATTATGTGGAAGCTTTGCAGAATTATTATGAAGCTACGCGACCAGAAATTGATCCCTATGATCGAAGTTATATACTCTATATCATAGGTCTTATACACACAAGCAATGGAGAGCATACAAAGGCTTTGGAATATTATTTCCAGGCACTGGAATGAAACCCCTTCTTACCACAAGCTTTTAATAATATGGTCGTGATATGTCATTACATGCGACTATCCCCACTATAGAAAGAAGAAAAAAAAGAAAGGATCACATTAGCTAGTAAATAATAGAAAAAGGGCTTTGTACATAGGGATCGTCAAAACAACGATTTTGATCTATCAGCTGTAGCAAGGAAAGACTCTTCACGAGAACCAAAATAGGAGGAAAGTATAGCCTATACTACTACTCTATGGATAAAGGGTCAAATTGATATAGGAAGCACCGTAAAGATCAATTAGTGCGCGATTGGGTCGATAGAACTAAAAAAAACTGCTTACTTATGCCATGATATGGGACAAAAGTTAGGAATCCGCTTATGTAATAGAGTCGATCCACTAAGGTATTAAGTAGTGGTGTACTATCAAATCCCAAAGATAGTAAGTTCTTTTTTCTTTCTTATGGGAAAAGTCTTTTTCAAGGATTCTATAGAAATTTCATATATGAAACTGGGATAGTTACCTTTCAGAAGATTCGAACGAAGGATATAGGGCTATCTATACTTCATTCTTCTGAAGGTGGGAGAAAAGATCAAACTGATAATTGACCAAAATTGGAGTTTGAAACTTAGGTAATTAACTTCTTCTGCTTAACCCAAGAAGAAATTGGATAGATTTTTGAGAAATTGAATTCAATTAAGATAGGGGAAATTAAGAGAGCAATTTCTGAGCCGTATGAGGTCGGAAACTCTCAAGCACGGTTCTAGGGGAAGGAACTGCCTATTCCAACCGAGGAAAACAGGCCATTCTACAGGGTGATTCATAAATTGTGGAAGCTTGGTTTGATCAAGCTACTCAGTATTGGAAACAAGCTATAGCGCTTACTCCGAGTAATTATATTGAAGCACATAATTGGTTGAAGATCACGAAGCGCTTTAAATTTGAATAAGACCACTCTCCTTTTTCTTTCATAAAATGGGTGGTTTGGCTGTTGATCCATTAATCAAATAAACTAGGTCGGAAGATCGAATCAAGAATTTCAGTATATCCCTTTCTTCTACCTTCTATTTTATATGATATTTCAAAAGGATAAAAGGTAGGGATAGGGTATAGAATAGAAGTAATAAAGCTAATAAAAGAGAGTAAATCTAAATATTGCTAATATATCAGGAGGGTCTTATTAATAATTCTAAAGAGTTATCTTGTAATTTTGAATCGAATAAAAAAATCTATATTATGCTCAAGGAAAGTAGATGTATATAGGTGCTTATACCCTCAAAAAAATAGAGTAGTTTCCAAAATTTAACTTAAAAAAAGATTTTTTTCGTCACGCCGAGAAAGAATTTTCCAAGAGGAACAATGTTCGTTAGGCACATAATCCTTATGTCATAATAGATCCGAACACTTTCCTTGGATTGACTTCAATATCATAGTTGCTCCAGTGAATAACTAAAAAAAATAGAAGGACGATAGATAGTAAAGAAATGGACTAATCATAATATCTATCTTTCAAAGGTTCACTAAAAAGACTGTTGGCGGGTCTCTTTGTATGTGTTGTCCGGAAAGAGGACTTAATGATTACTCATTCGCCATAACCAGATGTGAAAGTTGTTGTGGATAGGGATCCTATAAAAGCATCTTTTGAAGAATGGGCCAGACCCGGCCAGACCTGTTGGATCTGGAACCTACATGTTGATGCTCACGATTTCGATATTAATACCAGTGATTTGGAGGAGATCTCTCAAAAAGTCTTTAGTGATCATTTCGGTCAACTCTCCGTTATCTTTCTTTGGTTGAGTGGCATGTACTTCCATGGTGCCTATTTGTCCAATTATAAAGCATGGTTAAGTGATCCTACTCACATTGGACCCAGTGCTCAGGTAGTTTGGCCAATAGTAGGTCAAGAAATATTGAATGGTGATGTAGGTGGGGGTTTCCAAGGAATCCAAATAACCTCCGGATTTTTTCAAATTTGGCGAGCATCTGCAATAACTAATGAATTACAACTCTATTGTACCGCAATTGGTGCATTGATTTTTGCATCGTTAATGCTTTTTGCAGGTTGGTTCCATTATCACAACGCTGCCCCAAAATTGGCCTGGTTCCAAGATGTAAAATCCATGTTGAATCACCACTTAGTGGGGTTACTAGGACTTGGGTCTCTTTCTTGGGTGGGACACCAAATCCATGTATCTTTACCAATTAACCAATTTCTTGATGCTGGGGTTGATCCAAAAGAGATACCACTTCCTCATGAATTTATCTTGAATCGTGACCTTCTGGCTCAACTTTATCCTAGTTTTGCCGAGGGAGCAACCCCCTTTTCACATTGAATTGGTCCAAATACGCAGAATTTTTATTTTTTTGGCTTTTTGACCCCATATTGTAGGGTGGATCTCGAAAGATAGGAAAGATCTCCCTCCAAGCCGTACATACGACTTTCATCGAATACGGCTTTCCACAGAATTCTATAGGGATCTATGAGATCGAGTATAGAATTTTGTTTACTCACTTTAAATTGAGTATCCGTTTCCCTCCTTTTCCCACTAGGATCGGAAATCCTGTATTTTACATATCCATACGATCGAGTCCTTAGGTTTCTGAAATAGTGTAATGGAAAAAGAAATGCTACGAATCATTGCTATTTGACTCAGACCTGTTCTGAAAAAGTTCAGGTATTTCGAATTGTTTGTTGACACAGACAATGTAAGGGAAAACCTCTGGAATAATTTCCATATTGACCTTGGACATATAAGAGTTCTGTCGTGGTATTGCGAATACCCCGGCAGGTTTTGTAAATGATCCTAGCAAAGATTACGCGGCGCGGGTTGACCGGATGACCGGTCCTCCCCCGCCGGACGAGCACAAGAAATGACACACGGGTTTATACAGGTTCGGGTCCCGGTGGGGGCCCTAGTCCTGTCGACGCGCTCCCGACCGGAGTCGGCTGGGGAGGCCCTCTCCGGGGGGAGAGGCTTCCGGAGCACGTCTGTGAGTTTAGCTATTCCAATAAAAGTGATCCGATCCCTTACAACAGAGGGGTACAAGGGCTATTTATAGCCCCAAAAAGAAGCAAAAAACCTAAACTACCCCGGAAGCCACCGTCGGATTGAAGGGTAGGACCGTCCTTCTCCCGGTCAAACGCCTTGGATGCTTGACAGGTGGTCGCTAGTTCCCGAGGCGCTCTTCGCGTGACCTGCACGTGACAAACAATTTGACACTTTACCTTTAGGAGGGCGATGAGGCCCGGGACGGCGCCGGAGGCCACGTCCCGGGGGCCAAAAGGCGGCGCCCGGGGAGGCCCCGGAGGCCACGTCCCCGGGCCACATGGCGGCGCCCGGGGAGGGGCCGGAGGCCACGTCCCCGGGCAAATGGCGGCGCCTAGGACGGCCCCGGAGGCCACGTCCCGGGCGCCAAATGGCGACGCCCGGGAGGGCACCGGGGGCCACGTCCCGGGGGCCAAAAGGCGGCGCCCGGGGAGGGGCCGGAGGCCACTTCCCCAGGCAAATGGCGGCGCCCGGGACGGCCCCGGAGGCCACGTCCCGGGGGCCAAAAGGCGTCGCCCGGGGAGGGGCCGGAGGCCACGTCCGCTGGCCAGTGGCGGCACCCGGGACGGCCCCGGAGGCCACGTCCCGGGGGCCAAAAGGTGGCGCCCGGGGACGCCCCGGAGGCCACGTCCCCGGCCCAATGGCGGCGCCCGGGACGGCCCCGGAGGCCACGTCCCGGGGGCCAAAAGGCGGCGCCCGGGGAGGCCACGTCCCCGGGCCATTGGCGGCGCCCGGAACGGCCCCGGAGGCCACGTCCCCGGGCAAATGACGGCGCCCGGGACGGCCCCGGAGGCCACGTCCCGGGGGCCAAAAGGCGGCACCCGGGGAGGCCCCGGAGGCCAGATCCCCGGGCAATCGTGACGCTACTTACCTGGACTTAGTCCCGCGGAGGTTTCCCCCGACAGCAGCCCCCCATGCACGCCGGGGACAATGCTCGAGTCCCCGGTGGGTATGGCACACGTCACCGGGAAGATCTCCGGGCCAAGCCACCGGAGCCGCGGTGCTTCGGTTTCCGTGCCCCACGCTTAGGGCCGTACCGTTTCACCATAAATGCGCGCGCGGTTCGAACTGGCACCTCGATTCACACGCCCGTCCCTTCGTTTCCCGCGCACGGTTTGAACTTCTGCGGTCCAGATTGCTCCGTGGGTGCCATGTGGCGCGCATCTAGAGCACGTCCCGCCCTTATAAATGGGGCCTTGGGGGGGCCCGGGAGCTCATTCCAAACTTCCAGCCCTAGCAATCTTTGCTCTCCCGGTAGCTCTTTCCGGTAGCTCTTGCCCGGTAGCGGACGTCCGGAAATTTTAGCAGTAGGCTCCTGCAAGGTTAGCCACCGAAAAAGAAGACTAACCTCATGGCACCCAAGGTTCGGGCGTAGACCACGGGAGTGCCCCCGGAGGAAATCCCCTCGGATTTCCTCTGGGCGTCGGAGTTCACGGCCGAGGACGCCGAGTCCTTGGTCGAACGCTGCGTCGTAGCGGACGGGGACATCCGAGTCCCCGTGAAGAAAGGCGGAGCCCCCCGCCCCAGGCCCGGAGAGGTCGTGGCCTTCGAGGCCTTGCTGGAGGCGGGGCTCCGGCTCCCGGTGCATCCCATGCTCCGGGAGTTTCTCAAGGAGTACGGGGTGGCTGTCAACCACCTCACCCCGAACGCGCTCGTCCGAATGGGCCTCTTCATCTGGCTCTACGAGACAGCGACCGGGCGGGAGCCCACCCTTCGCGCCTTCCGGTACTTCTACAAACCGGCGGTGCGGACCTCCCACCTGGTGAAGGGGGGCCCCACATCCCCCTTCGGTTCGGTGATGGTCCAAATGTTGCCGTCCCGGGTGATCGACTACCCGGCGGCGGCCTCCCGGGACCACTGGGCGGACTGGGTCCGGAGGTGGTTTTACCTCCGTGTCCAACAAGGAGGTGGTGTACGCCCCGGAGCCCCCCACCTACAGCCGGTCATCCGCGCCGAAGCCTCCGGTGTGGACGGACGAGGAGTTCGAGCTCCTCGGCAAGGTGATCCTCTCCAAGAAGACCCGCTCGATGCTGGACGCCGCCGAGGAGATGGCTCTCCTCCGGATGTCCCCCTTCACCGGCGGGAAGAGGGGGATCGGCATGGGCCCCGAGCAGCGGCCCCCGGTGAGGCCGGTGACGCGACGTATGCTCTGGGAACCTGCTGCATTGTATTTATGAATTATAGAAATTTTAACTAACTCTTTACCTCTTGCAGTCCGGCCGTACCCGGCAGCGCGGGAGAAGGCGGAGAACCTCCTGGGGAGGTACTTCGCCGATGAGCACGAGCGCGTCGTGCGCGCCGTGGGGGAGGGCCCTCCCAAGAACTTGGTAGCGGCGGCCTACGGGCTAAAGCTGCCGGAGAGGAAGCCTCTCCCAACCCCCGGGTCGCACAAACGGGGGAAGGAGGCGGCCGGGGGCTCGGAGCCCAAGAAGGCCCGGGTTCAAAAGACCCCCGGCCCATCGACGACGCCGGCGGAAACACCGGCGAAGCCCCGGGACGAGACCCCCGGGAGCGAGCATGCCCGGGCACCGGCCCGGAAGGAAGTAACACCTCCTCCCCCAAAGGGCCCCGTCGAGGCCCGGGGGAAGGAGGCGACCGCGGGCGGGGCGGCGTCCGACTCGGCGAACTATGCCTGGTCGCCACTCTTGGTGGAGCCCCTCCTGCCCCTTCCGACTTCTTTGGAGCCGGAGAGGCTGGAGGTGAGATTCGCGGAGGCCTCGCCTCTGCGGGTTTGGCCGGTGGACAAGGGGGGAGCCCCTCGGTCTACGAGGTTCCTCCGGAGGTGGAGGCCCCGAGGTCCTTCCGGCCCGGGGCAGGGAAAGGCCTGATGGTTCCCCCCCGGGCGGGGGCTCCCGCCGAGAGCTCCTCGGCCACGTCTTCGGGGGGCACTTCCTCATCGACGAAGACGCCGGTGACGCCGGCCGCGTTACCGAACCTTGAGGTCCGAGGACCCCCCACCGGCCGCGCTGGCGGCGCCGGGCGGGAGACCCCTCTGCTTCCCGCGAGGGAGGTCGCCCGCTACTCGGAGGGCCTGCATACCCGGAAGGTGCAGGCGTTCGTCGCGGAAGGGACGCTCCATGAGCATTTCGAGGGGCTTCAGTCCCTCGGGGCCCAGGTAACCCGAGTTGATAATCTCTTCATTCATCCCCTGCACTTTGAAATTTTTCTAACTCTATATATTTTGTAGGTGGCAGCTGTTACCTGGGGCCTTGAGCAGCGTGTCGCCCAGCTGCTTAAGGAGGCGGAGGGCCGGGCCGTGGCCTCCGTAGGGCAGCGCGAGGAGGCCCTCCGGGAACGCGACGAAGCCCTCACGGAATTGACCCGGGTCCGGGCCCAGGTCCATATTTCCGAGGTCGTCAACGACCACCTCCAGGAGGAGGCCAAGTCGAGGGAGGAGGCGCTCCGGGAGCTCGAGAGCTCGAGCGTCCGGGCGGTGGCGGACGCGGGCCGCTCTGTCCGTTGGCCCTCGAGAGCCTTGGCGTAAGCCTAGGCTCCGGGAGCAGGGAGGTGCCGCCGCGCCGACCCGCCGGAACTCGACGAGCCCCGCAGCAGCTGCGACAACGGGGACCGCCCGGCCCCGCGCTCGAACGTCGGCAGCCTCCGGGATGGCGGAGACCTGTGCGTTGAGAAAACGCACAGCGTCCGCGAAGGCGATCAGGGGCCGCATCCCCCGAAGCTTCCCGGACTCCTTCGAGCAGCTCGCCGAAGGATTCTACGACCGGCTCATCCGGGCGAGATTCTCGGCTCCGGCGCCTCCGGCGGGGGACGTCCCAGCCCCGGCCTTGGAAGAAGCCCCCCGGGGGGAGGACGCCGACGAACATGTATGAGCCTCCCCCCGGGCCTTAGATCGGGCCCTTTTTTGTTTTGTTAGGACTTTTGATTCCGGTACCTTCTTAGAAGAAGCCCCGGACACTTGTACAAAAACATTTTGAATGCAAAGAAGTTAGAAAATTGTTTTCTAAGTCTTTGAATTGAATTTACTATTACCAGGGTTCCTGGGAGGTTGCTCCCGGGCGAAGGTCCGGGAGGGGCTCCCCGGGGGACTCCCAAGCGGCTTTAATCTTGCTAAGCCTTGTCTCCGGGAATCGCGGTGAGGATTGTGTCCGGGAGCCGATCCGGTTGAGGTGGCGTCCGGAGTGGCACTTGGACAATTTTGATAATCATCGTGCCGAATTGTCCCCTCCGCGACCGGGGTTCCGGATGATACCTCCCCTCCGGATACTCCCACCGGCGGGATACGAGTTTTGGCCCGAAGATGTGCACCGGGACGCTCGGCGCCGCCTGCGAGCATTGTACCGGGACTTGACCCGGGAGCTAACGGAGAGCCTTCGAGTGTATTAGGCGTAGGAGCCTTAGGGCATAGAGAATCCCCCGGGTTAGAACCCGGGTTGTACCGTTTCCGAAGCCCACCGGAGGGGGAAGATGTCCTCCGGGTTTGCCAATCAATAAAGCTGTGTTGTCGTTTCTTTTTTCGTTGTCTCTATTTTCTTCTTCTTGGATGGTCCGGACGACTCATCTTAACAAGGATGAGCTAAATTTCCTCGTGGGCGGTGCGGTCGACACCCGGGGGTTCCTTATCCCCCCCGCCCACAGCGGGCCGGAGAATAGCTCCGTGCGCTGTGGGGGTAACAAGGCCCCCGGGATGGAAGTCACCTGTAGCATAGGAAATTTTCTAAGTTAGAAAATTTTAAAACGAGGTTTTTAAGGAGAAGACCTTCCGGGAAACAATCGTCCAGTCGCCGTGAGAACGGGGAGTCGGGAATAAGGCCTCATATGGAAGAGACGTCCAAGAAAACCCGATGAGATTTCCGGACGCGAGCTCCCTAGGAGACAATCGTCCGGTCGCCGTGAGAACGGGGAGCCGGGAATAGGGTCTTCGGGGAGGAAAATGCCCGGAAAATCCGTGACTTCTCTGAGAGACAATCGTCCGGTCGCCGTGAGAACGGGGAGCCGGGAATAGGGTCTCCGAGAGGCATTCATCCGGTCGCCGTGAAAACGGGGAGCCGAGAATAACGTCGACTCCCGTAGGAGGAAGATAGATCCAATCAGGCCACAAGGGGCCGATCATCCAGTCACCGTGAAAACGGGGAGCCGGGAATAACGTCGACTCCCGTAGGAGGAAGATAGATCCATGAAGGCCATTAGACGTCCCACTGGGGAGAGCGTCTACTCCCAGAGGAGGAAATGCCTGAAGATGGGTCTTGAGTGTTTTGGCAGGGGATTAGTCTCCCAAAGTGACTCGTTACCGCGGCCACTGTGCCCGGGTTGCCGCTTACACCCTCAGTCCACGAGGGCTGATCGTAAGCCGCCCTACGGGAGTGGGACTCCCGTTGTAGGGACTTGTTGGGCCTGGCCCACTTCCTCGCGGGGAGGGCATCCTCGCGGGGAGGTCATCGCCGCTAGGCGCGATAATGAGAAAAACCTGCAGTGAGAGTTTGAACAGCAAGTCCTATGTATTGCTAATAAAATGAAGTACAGGGCCTCCCCCTGCTATGTCGCGAAAGGGGAGGAAAATACAGTGTCCCTCCTCCCCCTCCGGTGTGAACGCTCCGGGGGAGGGGACAGGCCCGTAAGGCTAAACATAGAACTTGCGAAGTAAACGCAAGTTCCACGTGTGCTTCAGCTCCTGCTCTTGAAGGTTGGAGAGCTTGTAGGCCCCCGAGCCCAGGACCGCGGAGATCCTGTAGGGGCCCTCCCACTTGGGGGAGAGCTTACCCTGGGCCTGGGGGTCCGTCACGCACTTGAGGACAAGGTCCCCAAGGCGGAAAGCCTTCTCGCGCACTCGCTGATTGTACGCGCGCGCCATCTCCTGTTCGTAGATGGCGTGGCGGAGGAGCGCTCGGTCGCGTTCCTCCTCCACGAGGTCGATCTCCAGGCGCTGATTGGCCTCGTTGGCCTGGTACGCTGGGGGCGTGGCTCCCTCTAGGAGCTCGACCCGCAGTGACCGGAAGGCGATCTCCGGGGGAAGGACTGCCTCCGCCCCGTAGACCAGAGAGAAGGGAGTACGCCCCGTCGCCCGGGACGGGGTCGTGCGCATGGAGCAGAGGATGCTAGGGAGCTCCTCCGCCCATGCACCCCACTTAGAAGCGGTTTGCTCGAGTCTCCGGTGCAACCCCTGTAGGATCACGCCGTTGACCCTTTTGACAGCCCCATTGCTTCGGGGATGGGCCACCGAGGCGAAGTGGACGACGAGCCCCAGGTCTTCGCAGAATTCCCGGAAATAAGCCGAGTCGAATTGGGTCCCGTTGTCCACGGTGATTTCCCGGGGGACACCAAAACGACATACGACGTTTCTCCAGAAAAACCGCTGAACAGCTCGGGACGTGATGCTGGCCAAAGGCTCCGCCTCAACCCACTTTGTAAAATAGTCGACTGCGACTACCGCATACTTGTATCCCCCGGGCGCTGGGGGGAAGGGCCCTAAGAGGTCCATCCCCCAGCGCACGAAGGGCCAAGTGATGGGGATTGTCTGCAGCGCTATAGGGGGGAGGTTCGAGTCCTTGGCCATTTTTTGGCATGCCTCGCACGCAGAGACAAGGTCTCGCGCGTCGCACATGACAGTGGGCCAGTAGAAGCCCTGCCGGAGGGCCTTGGCCGCGATGGCACGCGGGGCTAGGTGAGAACCACAGCTCCCCGCGTGGATGTCTTCGAGAAGTTGAAGTCCTTCCGGCCGGGGGAGGTAGCGCAGGAGGGCGGAAGCCCCCCGCTTGTAGAGCCTCCCCTCCAGCAGGAGATATGCCCGGGCTTTAGCCCGGAGGCGTTTAGCATCGATCTCACTAGGAGGGTCCCCCTCCCCCATGATAAAGGAGATGAGGGGGTCCATCCAAGACAAAGTCCGGATGATCTCGGCGACCTCCGGGACATGAGGCTCGTCGCCCGTGTCCGGGGAGGCCACCGAGGGCTTCGTGATGATTTCCAGGAAAGTTCCCCTTGGGGAGCGATTCCCGGGAGCTTGCCGCCCGGGCCAAGGCGTCGGCCCGCTCATTGTCCCTCCGTGGGATATGCCGGGCCTCGAGGCCGTCGAAATGCCTCTCCATCTTCCGCACTTCCTGCAAATAAAGACTTAAGTTTGCGTCATGGCACAGGTAAGACTTGTCCATTTGGCAAACTACGAGCTGAGAATTTCCCTTGACTAGGAGGCGCCGGATCCCCAAGGAGCGCATGAGGCGCATCCCGAGGAGCAAAGCCTCGTATTCGGCGACGTTGTTGGTTGCGGGGAACTCGAGTCGCGCGGCGTACTCGAGTTCCTTCCCCTCGGGGCTCCGGAGGACTACTCCCGCACCAGCCCCGGCGAGACACAGTGACCCATCGAACATAAGGGTCCAAATGATCACTGGGTCGGGGCGGCACAGGGAGATCTTCGTCCCCGGACCCAGAGGCGGGAGTCCACTCTGTGACGAAGTCGGCGAGGACCTGCGACTTGATGGCGGAGCTGCCGGTAAGGTACAGGGAGAAGGGGGCGAGCTCGGCCCCCCACTTCCCGATCTGGCCGGTGGCTTCCTTGTTCCGCAGTACCTCCCCGAGGGGGAGGGACGACGGGACGGTGATGGGGTGCCCCAGGAAGTAATGCCGAAGCTTCCGGGACGCCATGAGGAGGGCGTAGCAAATCTTCTCCATCTCCGTGTACCGAGTTTTGGCCCCTTGGAGGGCCTCACTCACGTAGTACATGGGACGCTGCTGCCCCCCTTGCTCCTTTACCAAGACCGCGCTGACGGCGACGGGGATCGAGGCGAGGTAGAGGAGGAAGGGCTCTTCCGAAGACGGACTCACGAGCATTGGGGGGCTCATGAGGTACTTCTTGAGGTCGTCGAACGCCTCCTGGGCCTCGGGGGTCCAGCGGAACCCCTCGAGCCCCCGGAGGATCTTGAAAAACTGGAGGCCCCGCTCCCCCGACCGGGAGACAAAGCGGCTGAGTGCGGCAAGGCGGCCGGAGAGCCGCTGGACATCCTTCACGGAGCGCTGCGGGGGCATATCTAGGAACGCCCGGATCTTCTCGGGGTTTGCCTCAATGCCCTGTTGGGACACGAGGAAACCTAGGAGCTTCCCCCCGCGCACCCCGAAGGCGCACTTCTCCGGGTTCAGTTTGAGCCCGAACGCGCGGAGGCTACGGAAGGTTTTAGCCAGGTCGTCGACGTGAGAGCCTGCGCGGGGACTCTTGACGACCGCATCGTCTACGTAGACTTCAACGTTGCGGCCGACTTGCTCTTTGAAAACCAACGTCATGAGGCGCTGGAAGGTTGCCCCGTGTTCTTGAGCCCGAAGGGCATATGGACGTAGCAGAAGGTTCCGAGGCGAGTAATAAAACTCGTCTTTTCCTCGTCCCCTTCCGCCATCCGGACTTGATGGTAGCCCGAGTAGGCGTCTAGGGAGCTCATGAGCTCGTACCCCGCAGTGGAGTCGACGAGCTGGTCGATCCGCGGGAGCGGGAAGTTGTCTTTGGGGCAGGCGCGATTAAGGTCGGTGAAGTCCACGCACATCCGCCACCTTCCAGTTGATTTCTTGACGAGGACGGGGTTCGCGAGCCACTCGGGGTGCAGGACCTCCCGAATGAACCCTGCCTCTCGGAGCCGGGTGATCTCCTCCTTGATTGCCTCTTGGCGCTCGAGGGAGAGTTTCCGCAACTTCTGTTTGACCGGGGGGTGACCGGGGGCCACTGCGAGCTTGTGCTCAATGACCTCTCGGGCGACGCCCCGCATGTCCGAAGGCTTCCACGCAAAAACATCGGAGTTTTCGCGCAGAAAAGCCGCAAGTTACGCTGCGTGCTCCTCGAGGAGCTCCGCCCCAATCTGAACGGTTTTGTCTTCGTTGCCCGGGGGCAGCAGGACCTTCCGGAGGCCCCCTTCCAGACGCGGTTTGAGGAGGGGCCTCCCAGGCGGTGGCGCAGCAGCGTCTAGTTTCGGGGGAGAAGCCTCCCCCTCGGGCGTCTTTATGAGGTTGACGCTTCCGATTGTGGCCGCAGCGCGCTCGTATAGAGCACGGGCCATGTGTTGGTCTCCCCGGACGTTGATCACACCATGCGGCCCGGGGATCTTCATGCAGAGATAGTTTTGATGGGTGGCAGCCCCCAGCCGGTTGATTGTCGTCCTCCCCATAATCGCGTTGTAGGAGGAGGGGAGGTCCACTACGTTGAAGCGGACCAGCTCGGTCCGGTAATTCTCCGGGGTGCCGAAGGTCATTGGAAGATCTACCTTGCCCACAGGGTGGATCGCCTTCCCCGAGACAAAACCTTGCAGGGGCCCGGCAGCGGGCTGCAGGAGCTTCTCATCCACCTGCATTTCTTTGAAGGCCTTCAGGAATAGGACATCGGCGGAGCTCCCGCCGTCCACCAGGATACGGGCCAGATGGCAGTTGTAGATGGTCGCGGAGACAATGAGCGCGTCGTCGTGGGGGAAGCGAACCCCCCGCACGTCTTCTGCCGTGAAGGTGAGGGGGACGTCCGACCACTTCGGTGGCAGGGACGTGTGTAGCACCCCCACAAGCTTGACCTCGCGCGCGTACTCCTTACGCTGGCGCTTAGAGTCCTGCCCGGAGGTAGATCCTCGCACGATGACGTTGATGTGCCGCTGTGAAGTTTGAAAGGGAAGGGTTTCTGAAGCCTCCCCCTCCTGCGTCTGCTGACCCCCCGCGGAAGCGGGAAGGGCTGGAACTACTGGCCGAGGGGGCAAGGAGGCCGGAGTCCCCCCCCCTTGCCCGCGCTGGTCGAGGAAGTCCGCGAAGTGCTGCAGCAGCTGGCTACAATCTCGGGTAGCGTGGGTACTGGACCCGTGGAAGCTGCACCACGGTCCTTCCCGCCTTCTCCCCACCGGGCCTTCCCGGCCGCGCGAAGAATGTCCTCCCCCATGGCCCTTCGGTTTGGGAAGGGGCGGTTGGCCCTCAGGGGGTTGCGGGAGCCGCCTCCGCCCTCGAGGACAAAGGTGTCCCGAGGCCGTGGCTCGCTACGCCCCCCCTGCCTGGGGAGTTTGGGGGGATCCCTGGCCCCCCGGTCGACGGGGGCGGGAGCCCCCTGGGTCTTCTTCCAGATGTCGTCTTCCTCCGCCAGAGCGTACTTTTCAAGCATGTTGAAGAGCTCGTCGGCGGAAGAGGGGCAGCTCCGGGAGAGCCTTCGGTGGAGCTCCCCAGGGAGGATGCCGCTTTTGCAGGCTTCGATGACCGTAGAGTTGGGGACATGGGCCACTTTGCTTTTCACCTGAGCAAAGCGCTTGAAGAAGCTTCTGATGGTTTCCCCAGTCCTCTGCCGGATAGTGTACAGCTGCGAGGAGTCCAGGGGAAGTACGTAGTTCCCTTGGAAGTTGGCGCAGAACTCCCGCTTGAGCTGCGAGAAAGACTTGATGGAGCCCGCCTTCAGGTTGTAGAACCAGGAGCGAGCAACGCCGGAGAGGTAGAGGGGGAAGACGTTGCACTATACCGTCTCGTCCCCCCCGGCCTCGGAGATGGCTGTGGAGTAGACCTGCACAAACTCGTAAGGGTCTGCCTCACCGTTATAGTGCTCGATGTGCGGAGGGCGGTAGTGCCGCGGCCACCTGATGCTGCGATGTCTTCGGCACAGGGGCTGGTTGGCCCCCTGCACTTCCCGGGGAGAGCCCCGGTCGCTGTCTTCTTTCACAGGACCTTCGTTGTCTGAGTCTGGAAGTGGTCCGAGAGTTCCGCCAGAATGGCGGTGGCGACGCTTTTCCTCCGGACCGGCACTGAGTTCCCGGACGTCCGGGCTCTCCGCCGGAGAGGTTGGCTCTTCAGCGGGTCTCTTCCCCCGGCCGGTGCGAGAGCGAGTCTCCCCGCGCTCTGGTGAACGCATTCGCTCGACCTCCCCCCGGGCGAAACGGACCTGTCCCACCGAGGGAGGGAGCTCATGCGCGGTAGCTGCCGGCCTGAAGGCTTCCAGAGCCGGTTGGGGGGAGCCCCCTGCGACGACCCCCAGGACCAGAAAGGGGGAAGCCCCTGTATTATCCGGAACCGGGGAGGGGGCGCCCACGGCGACGCCTGTAATCGAAGTGGAGGGTGCCCCGGTGGCCGCAACCGGAACCGGGAAGGGGGCAGGCCCTATAACACCCGTAACCGGCGAGGGGGGAGCCCCCGCGGCGACGTCTGGAACGGGGAGCCCGTACGGGGGGAAGTCCGCTGCGGCACGGGGGCTGCTCTGTCAACCGCCCCCGGTGCGGTAAACGCGACGCGGGGGGCGGGACTGGCTCCCGGCGTAGGGTAAACCCCCGGCATGAAGTGGGCTCCCGGCCCCGGGAATAGACCAGGGACGGGGTACCCCCCTGGTGCCACGAAGGGCCCCGGCATGAAATAACCTCCCGGCACCGGGATGGGCCCGGGTGCCGGGAAAGGTCCGGACGTATATCCTGCAGGGGGAGGGAACCCCCCGGCAGGATCATACGGGGCGAACAACCCACCGGAGGCCGGAGGGGCCGCCGGGTAACCCATAAACGGGGGCATGTTCCCCAGATATGGGTGCGACGCAAATGTGGGGGCCGGAGGCCGCGCCAACACGCTAAGGAGTTCGTCCATAGAGCACTGAGCGCGGAGCTGGCCTTCTACGAGAGCTTCGAGCAGGGCGTCCCGGGGAGCCGGGGGAGCCGTCGGGGGGAGACTGGTCCCGGCCGAGGTCCCCGCGGTCACCGGGAACGACCTGGAGGTGGAAGCACCTAAATTAAGAGGAAAAGAGGGAGGCGGTACCTGGGCCAGGTCGCCTCCGGAAGGGACCGCCGGGACAGCAGTGTCCCGGGCGGACGGCGCCGGGTCTCCGAGACCCGGGTCACCGGGAAGGGTGCGAGCCCTTGTTCTAGGGGGAGCCATGGCGTCTTGTCACGAGTCCCCACGGTCGGCGCCAACTGTCGTGGTATTGGGAATACCCCGATAGGTTTTGTAAATGATCCTAGCAAAGATTACGCAGCGCGGGTTGACCGGATGACCGGTCCTCCCCCGCCGGACGAGCACAAGAAATGACACACGGGTTTATACAGGTTCGGGTCCCGGTGGAGGCCCTAGTCCTGTCGACGTGCTCCCGATCGGAGTCGGCTGGGGAGGCCCTCTCTGGGGGGAGAGGCTTCCGGAGCACGTCTGTGAGTTTAGCTATTCCAATAAAAGTGATCCGATCCCTTACAACAGAGGGGTACAAGGGCTATTTATAGCACCAAAAAGAAGCAAAAAACCTAAACTACCCCGGAAGCCATGTCGGATTGAAGGGTAGGACCGTCCTTCTCCCAGTCAAACGCCTTGGATGCTTGACAGGTGGTCGCTAGTTCCCGAGGCGCTCTTCGTGTGACCTGCACGTGACAAACAATTCGAGACTTTACCTTTAGGAGGGCGATGAGGCCCGGGACGGCGCTGGAGGCCACGTCCCGGGGGCCAAAAGGCGGCGCCCGGGGAGGCCCCGAAGGCCACGTCCCCGGGCCAAATGGCGGCGCCCGGGGAGGGGCCGGAGGCCACGTCCCCGGGCAGATGGCGGCGCCCGGGATGGCCCCGGAGGCCACGTCCCGGGCGCCAAATGGCGACGCCCGGGAGGGCACCGGGGGCCACGTCCCAGGGGCCAAAAGGCGGCGCCCGGGGAGGGGCCGGAGGCCACGTCCCCTGGAAAATGGCGGCGCCCGGCACGGCCCCGGAGGCCACGTCCCGGGGTCCAAAAGGCGTCGCCCGGGGAGGGGCCGGAGGCCACGTCCCCTGGCCAATGGCGGCGCCCGAGACGTCCCCGGAGGCCACGTCCCGGGGGCCAAAAGGCGGCGCCCAGGGAGGCCCCGGAGGCCACGTCCCCGGGCCAATGGCGGCGCCCGGGACGGCCCCGGAGGCCATGTCCCGGGGGCCAAAAGGCGGCGCCCGGGGAGGCCCCGGAGGCCACGTCCCCGGGCCAATGGCGGCGCCCGGAACGGCCCCGGAGGCCACGTCCCGGGGGCCAAAAGGCGGTGCCCGGGGAGGGGCCGGAGGCCACGTCCCCGGGCAAATGACGGCGCCCGGGACGGCCCCGGAGGCCACGTCCCGGGGGCGAAAAGGCGGCGCCCGGGGAGGCCCCGGAGGCCAGATCCCCGGGCAATCGTGACGCAACTTACCTGGACTTAGTCCCGCGGAGATTTCCCCCGACAAGTTCCGAATCGAATCTCTTTAGAAAGAAGATCTTTTGTCTCATGGTAGCCTG
Source organism: Pharus latifolius (assembly GCA_019359835.1). NCBI lineage: Eukaryota > Viridiplantae > Streptophyta > Magnoliopsida > Poales > Poaceae > Pharus > Pharus latifolius. The sequence continues at coordinate 42,361,336 of CM033322.1, read as the reverse complement.
CTCCAGTCCCCTTATGAAACTTTCGTTATTGGGTTAGCCATACACTTCACATGTTTCTAGTGAAGCATATGGAATCATCAAATGATACAAGTCTTAGATAAGAATCTACAACACACTAGAACGCCCTTGTTGACGATTCTTTACTGCGACAGCATCTAGGGTTCCTCGAATAATGTGATATCTCACACTGGGTAAATCCTTAACCCTTCCTCCTCTTACTAATACTACAGAATGTTCTTGTAAATTATGGCCAATACCAGGTATATAAGCAGTGATTTGAAATCCAGGGGTTAATCGTACTTTGCAACTTTACGTAAGGTAGAGTTGGGTTTTTTGGGGTTGATAGTGGAAAAGTCGACAGACAAGTCACCCTTACTGTCCCTCTACAGAACCGTACATGAGATTTTCACCTCATTCGGCTCCTCGTTCAATTCTCTCGAAGGGATCCTTTTCCACGTTCGAGAATCTCCGCCCTTCTTCCACTCCAACCCGAAGACTAACTAAGAGCAATTGAGTCACGGTTGCATGTTCTAATTGAGCACTTTCCATTTATGATTAAAGGAGAAGATTGTTCTTTTACCGAACATATGCGGATCAAATCATGTCTTATAATAAGAAGAAATCTTTCTCGGTATCAATCCCTTGCCCCTCATTCTTTGAGAATCAGAAGGATCCTTTTCGATTTCAATTTCTTCATTTGGAATCTGGGCTCTTCTATCTTTGACTTATTTTTTTGGCTTTATTCTTTATTTATTTCATTTCGATTTTTCCCTCTTCCTCTATCCCTATCCTCTAGGTACAGCATTTGCATCAAAAGCGAACATTTTCCTCTGTATGAATCGATATTATTCCATTCTAATTTCTTCCAGAAACTTCCCATGGAAAATCCCGAATTGGATCCAAAATTGACGGTTAATGTGAGCTTATCCATGCAGTTAGGCACTCTTCAAATAGGAATCAATTTTCTGACCTGGCTTTCGTGCTTTGATGAGTCGTCTGAGATCCTTTCGATGACCTATGTGGTGTTGAAGGGATATCTATATGATCCGATCGATTGCATAAGAACCGCGGTAGCAATAGAACGGGGAAAGTATATAGAAAAGACAGTTCTTTTCAATTTCGATTATCTCTCTATATATTAGTGTGTTTCTATTTCTAGATAACTATTTCTATATATTAGTATTAGTTAGTAGTACTATTCTATTAGTAAGTGATCTCTATTAGTTAGTGATCCCGGCTCTATGAGTTCTTCCTTCCGTGATGAACTGTCGGCACCAGTCCTACATTTTTTCTCTGTGGACCAAGGAGAAAGGGGGCTCAGGAGGAAGAGGGTTGTACCATGAGAGAAGCACAGAGGTTAACCCGCTTCAAATATGGAACATGGATTCTCGCAATGCAATGGAGTTGGGTCCTCATATCGATCCGAATGAATCAGTCTTTCTTCAGAGGTCAATATTTGCCTATTAGGCAAGAGGATAGCTAGTTAGAAATTCTGTCTCGGTAGGACATGTATTTCTATTATTGTGAAATTCATAAATGAAAATGAAGTAGTTAATGGGAGGGCTACCATTATCCTTTTTCTTGTATATGTTCCTAGGAGAAGGAATTTGTCCATTTCATGTTCCGAGGTCTCAAAAAAAGGTGTGGAAACAGATAGAAGCTCTTGAATGGAAATTGAAAAGAAATGTAGCCCCAGTTCCATCGGAAATGGTAAGATCTTTGGCACAAGAAGGGGTAATCCATACCATCTTGACTTTGTTCTGCTTCCCCTCTTTTTTTAAGAATACCGAGTCGGGTTCTTCTCCTACCAGTATCGAATAGAACATGCTGAACAAGATCTTCTTCATGGAAAACCTGCTCGATTTAGATCGGGAAAATCGTACAAATTTTATGAAACCATGTGCTATGGCTAGAATCCGTAGTCAATCCTATTTATGATAGGACTGGTTGACAATTGAATCCAATTTTTCCCATTATTTTACTATCCATAATAGTGCGGAAAGAAGGCCCGGAGGAAGAGTGGCCTTGAGTTTCTCGACCCTTTGCCTTAGGATTAATTAATTCTTTTTCTCGATGTGATGGGGAAGGGATATAACTCAGCTATAGAGTGTCACCTTGACATGGTGGAAGTTATCAGTTCGAGCCTGATTATCCCTAAACCCAATGTGAGTTTTTTCTATTTTGACTTAGTCCCCCACCACAATCGAATGGGAATGGATAAGAGGCTTGTGGGATTTACGTGATATGGTAGGGTTGGCTATGCTACTGGTGGTGAACTACAGGCTAATAATCTAAAGCGCATGGATACAAGTTATCCATGGAATGAAAGACAATTTCGAATCCGCCTTGTCTACGAATAAGGAAGCTATAAGTAATGCAACTATGAATCTCATGGAGAGTTCGATCCTGGCTCAGGATGAATGCTAGCGGCATGCTTAACACATGCAAGTCGGACGGGGAGTGGTGTTTCCAGTGGCGGACGAGTGAGTAACTCATAAGAACCTGCCCTTGGGAGGGGAACACACTACTACAAAATTCATTATCACAGTCGGGTCAAAACAGTCATCAGAGATGGTTCTGACCCATCAAGGATATTCAAGTCAGTGATAATCGAGTACTATCACTGATAGTTTTGAACCGTCTATGATTTTTCCCTTCACAGACTGTTATAAGATCAAAACCGTCTGTGATACTCATACTACACAGACTGTTATAACATCAAAACCGTCTATGATACTCTTACTACACAGACTGTTATAAGATCAAAGCCGTCTGTGATACTCATATTACCATAGATGGTTATACGCTCAGAACCGTCAGTAATAGTATGAGTATCACAGACGGTTTTGAGGTCAAAACCATCTAGGATAGTGTCATTATCGGCGACGAGTTATAAACTCAGAACCGTCTGTGATAGTATGAGTATCACAGATGATTTTTATCTTTTAACAGTCTATGATACTCATACTATCACAGACGGTTATAATGTCAGAACCGTCAGTGATAGTATGAGTATCGCAGATGGTTTTGAGGTCAAAACCATATGGGATAGTGTCATTATCGGCGACGGTTATAATCTCAGAACCGTCTGTGATAGTATGAGTATTATAGATGGTTTTGATCTTATAACAGTCTCTGATACTCTTAGTATAACAGACGGTGTTCAGGTCAAAACCATCTGGAATAGTTTCATTATCGGAGATGATTGTTGGGGGAAATCTCCGTTAGACTAAGTCCAGGAAAGTTGCGTCACATGTGCCCGGGGACGTGGCCTTCGGTGCCTGCCTCGGGCGCCGCCATTTGCCCGGGGACATGGCCTCCGGCGCCTGCCCTGGGCACCGCCATTTGCCCGGGGGCGTGGCCTCCGGTGCTTGGCCCGAGCGCTGCCTTTTGGCTCCGGGGTCCTCGCCTCCAGTGCCAGCCCGAGCGCCGCCATTTGCCCAGGGACGTTGCCTCCGATGCCTGCCCCGGACGCCGCCTTTTGGCTCCCGGGACCTGGCCTCCGGTGCCGCTCCCGGGCGCCGCCATGCGCCCGGGGACGTGGCCTCCAGTGCCTGCCCCGGGCGCCGCCTTTTGGCTCCCGGCACCTGGCCTCCGGTGCTGGTCCCGGGCGCCGCCTTTTGGCTCCCGGGACCTGGCCTCCGGTACCAGTCCCGGGCGCCGCCATGCGCCCGGAGACGTGGCCTCCGTTGCCTACCCCAAGCGCCGCCTTTTGGCTGCCGGGACCTGGCCTCCGGTGCCGGTCTCGGGCGCCGCCTTTTGGCTCCCGGGACCTGGCCTCCGGTGCCGGTCCCGGGCGCCGCCATTTGCCCGGGGACGTGGCCTCCGGTGCCTGCCCCGGGCGCCGCCTTTAGGCTCCTGGGACCCGGCCTCCGGTGCCGGTCCCGGGAGCCGCCTTTGGCCCGGGGACCTGGCATCCGGTGCATGTCCCGAGCCTCATCACCCTTCTAAAGGTAAAGTCTCTGGTTGTTAATCACGTGCAGGTCACGCGAGGAGCGCCTCGGGAATCAGCGACCACCTGTCAAGCATCCAAGGCGCTTGACCGGGAGAAGGACGTTGCTACCCCTCAATCCGACGGTAGCGTCCGGGGTAGTTTAGTCTTTTTTGCTTCTTTTTGGGGCTATAAATAGCCCTTGTACCCTCTGTTGGAGAGACAAGTGATTCATTATTGGAATAGCCAAAACTCACTGGTGTGCTCCGGAAGCCTCTCCCCCGAGAGAGCCTCCCCAGCTGACTCCGGTCGAGAGCACGCCGACAGGACTAGGGCCCCCACCGGGACCCGAACCTCTATAAATCCTCGTGTCAATTCTTGTGTTTGTCCGATGGGGGAGGACCGGTCACCCGGTCACCCCGCGTCGCGTTTTCTTCGCTAGGATCGGTCACAAAACCTGCCGGGGTATTCGCAAGACCACGACAACGGTGATTAGCTCAGAACGGTCTGTTATAAGCTCAGAACCGTCTGTGATACTCTGTGTTACGTACATAGTTAGATCTATCACAGACGGTTTATAAGATCAAAACCGTCTGTGCATATTAATATTTTTTTTAATAAATTTCTTTTTTTTGTGGCTTGCCTCAGGAATTATGCTAGCCATTCCCTCTATACAATAGCATTTCATACATGCACAGTACTGAAATATATACAGTTCATGTAACATCCTGAGTTTTGGGGTGAAAAGTTTCTTTTTTAAAAATCATGCATGCATATGTCTCTTCTAGATCAACCAAATCAGCCTCAGCTTTATTCTGTTCTAGCCCTAAAATCTCCAAAATTTATCCTGTGACCCCAAGTCAAGATCTGACTTTCCAAATTTGATCTATCAGTTATCCTAAACCTAAAAGCCTTCAGAACCCAGATTCAATTCTATCTCTAACTTCCAGAATTATCAACTCTTTTCTGTTTTCGAAAACAGAATATCTGTTATTACCTAAATACCCTAAGTTTCAGAAATTCAGATTTAATCAAAATCTTAGCCAAGTTCGTACCAGATTATTCCTGGAACATGATCATGGGTATGCCAATACCTTAAACCAGAAAGTTGGCAGCCAGATTTTATCATCTAAACCTTTTTCGCAAATCAGTCCAAGAGTTATTGCAAATTAATCCTTTACCTGATATCTGGAAACCCAAAAAGGCTAAAATCTCCAGATTAACTTCAAACTCAAAATCTCTTCAGCAAATCTTTTCTAAATGCTATTTGTCACAAGTTTCTCTTCTGTTCAGATTCCAAAATCTCATCCTAAATCCCAGAATTCGAAATCAATTGAAATTCAGATTTCAATTACCCTAAAATACCCTATTTTCAGTTCATATCAAAAATCATCCGAACATTTCAAATTTTATCTTCAATCTGTGCCAAATAATTTGTTGAATCAAATTTGCCAAATCAGCAGAATCAAAATCAGATCAAACCTTCCAAAACTCCAGAATTACAGATCAGTCCAAATCAAGAAATCGGAAATTGCAATCAGGCCCCTAATTCGACCAGGGCAGTAGCCAGTGCACAACCAGAAGCTTCGCCGTGCATTTGCGCCGTGCTTACTCGCCGCCGGCCACGCCTCGCCTGCGCCTAAGCTCGTACTCACTTGAGTTGCATGTGCACACGCGTCCACGCCCCAGCCATCGCCGTGGCAACGCCGTTGAACAGCTTGCTCCCGTGCGCGACCGTTGTCAGCATTTGCTTGCCACGTTGCTTTGCATTGCCAGCTCCAGTTGCCACTGCCCGACAATGTGGAGTTCCAAAGAGCCGACAAGCTGAGCAGTAGTCACCTCGCCTGAGCACCGTCGCGTCACCGTTCGCCGTTGTTGCTTCTGCGCCCAGCAACTCATGTCAACCGACACAAATTCCCTTGCTGCTATCTCCTTGCAAGCATCGCCCTGTGGTCTATATAAGCAGCCATACCCTGTGTCATCTCCCCTTCACCAGGACTTAGCCAAATTTCCAAATCTCCTCGCCGTCGTCTTCTTCTCCGGCGAGTCCAGATTGAGGCCTCACGGTGCCAGCACGCCCTGCTGCACTTCTCACCAAATTAACAGCACCAGAAGGTATAGCTCATCTCCCTCATCATGCTGTACCATCTAATTGAGTTATATTGCATCCAGTCGCCGGTGATCGCCGGAATTCCCAATTGCCCTGTTCCGGCAATGCAGACCAAATCACTTCGAATTAGCTCTCGAACTTGTGAAGAAAAATGATCAGTGAACCTTTTGAAGCAAGCCTATGCATCAATATCTCCAGATTGAGCTCGAATTGAAGTTTTCCCCAGTTTTGAGCTTCTCCAGAAACCGGCGATCGTCGCCAGGCTTCTCCGGCCATCCTCCGGCCAAATTGATTGTCCAGATAGCTTCATCTTACCCTTCTTTCACTCTCCAAGCTTGGATTAGAGTTCTTTCGGCCTGTATCAAAAATCCCCAAATGACAGTGTCTTCTTCTCCGGCGCAGTTCACCGGAAATCCTTTCCCGGCCGTTTCAACTTCATCCACTTTGTCATTCAGGTGTACCCCAACTTCCTGAGCATATTTGTCTTCTAGCTCGATCCCTGAAACTGCCCAGAATTCAAGTTACAGCTATGCCAAGATTTCTGTCCAGTGGCTTCACTGTGCCGTGTCGCCACCACACTTCTCCTTCAAATTTTATCACCTTCCAGCCATCTTCTGCCCTAGATCCTGTTGAATGATTTGTTCCTGTTATCATTGCCTACCTCCCAGACAAAGTGGTGCATCATTTGGAGCTCTAGATCAAAAGTTATGCCAAGCCCTAGTTTCTGGCCATGTCAAGATCAATGCCAGACTATGTCAGTCAGTGGCATTAGCCCTTTTCACTCCCTTCCAGATGTGCATTTTGGGCATAACTTTGTCTCTTAGATTCCTGAGGTTGTGATCTACATTTTCTTCTTCTATCACAACTTGATTTGAGCCCTTGAAATGCATGTTATGCTAAACCCTAGTTTTCGACACTATTCCAATGCATGCCAGTCAATGGCATTGGCCTTGTTTACCCACTTCTGATTGTGCATTTTGAAAGCCACTTTGTCCACTGAATTTGTAGAGTTATGATCTACATTTTCTTCTACTGTCATAACTTGAGATAAGTTCTCTAGTTTTCCTTGAAGTTATGTCAGATTCTTGATCCGAATGTCAATCTGCCGACATTCGCTGTTCTTGATCAAACCAGCCACAAAACTGATGTTCTTATTGTAACCTTGAGATCCTAAGAGCATCTAACACCCATCCTTAGCCAAATCCTTGAAACCCTAGATCTCAACTCAGTTCAGCTTGCAATCTCAATTATCTCCAGTATCGTTCAGTCACTCTTGTAAAGCATATCTGCATATAGATCCTAAAACATCTTAATATATAAATAATATTTGTGTGTATTGTTTGGTTTGTCGTCGAGCAGATCTAGAAGCTGAGATCGAGGACTTCGCTGTTGAACCGTCATGAATTGCTGTTTCTTACGACGCGGAAGGCAAGTCATATCCTTGGTCATCTTGAACCTATATTTTAAATGTTACTAAAACATAACCTTGAATATAGGCAATATTGCATGTGAAAGATTGAGAATGGTTTATTTATGAATTGGCAGTACTAGACTGGTTATCTGTGAAATGTGAAATAAACAAGTTTTGAGCCATGAACTATTATATGTATCTATATACTTATATTCATGAAATAAAACCCCTAGCCGTGACCAGAAAAATGGTATGGATGGCTGTAGCACTGGAGGTGCTAGACTGCAAAGGAATGCAGGCACTGAAGGTGCAGGGTTGTGGATGGTCTGGTCACTGGCCTATAAGGACTAGAACCTTGTGTTGTGCGTCTAGTGGCATGAACAACGTGCTAACCGCAAGACTGGTATGGGACAGGCCTGAACAAGTACTTATGTGGATCGTACATGAAACCCCTGCATGAGATGTGTTGTGATGATTGACTTGGAGGCTGACTCCTACTATCACTGAAGGTGATCTGATATTTGACCCAGTAATGGGAAAATGAGGTGGGGTGGAGGTTATGATACAGCCTACCACAACTGTGTTTCGCATAACAAAAGTTCTTGTTATTTCCACCTTGCCACTCACACATGGTTGTGAGGAGGGGTCTAATCATTTTGATAGGATGGGCTCGAAAGTGGAATATCTTGCGGGTAAATTGGTACCTCTCTGCAGAGTTAAAAACGTATTCGAATACTCCGAGCTCCCGGGTTTATAGGAGTCTGCTGCGGTGGATTAAATCCACGGGGTGTGACACAAGTACTATTTTCTAAATAAAATATGTTTAAATCAAGATTACCCAAATGACATGTGTTGTCATGATAAGGAGTGCTGCCGTGGGCTGTCGTGTGTCGACCTGTCGCGGTAGTGCTATAATCTAGTGAACTTGAATGATGATGTTATATTATGAAAAGTGCTGCCATGAGATGAGGTATGAAAGAAAAAGATTATTTTATAAACATCCATAATTCTTGACTAGTCTAGGTTCATGTCATCACTACTATATGTATCTACTCTTACCTATGACTTGCTGAGTACGTAAGTGCTCACTCTTGCAACCTACAAATCAATAGACGGAGCGATCAACAATCAAGATGAAGGCGTGGAGTACTTCGTGGATCCAGAAGGAGGAGCGTCAGTCCCGTCATTTCCCTGATGTGTGTTGTTCTGCTGTCCACTTCTCTTTTGTGGGTGGGTCACCTATCTTCTGCTGTGTAGATGATATTTTGCTAAACCATGTATGCCGTGAAGGCATTGTAATCTCCTTATGTAATATCAAGGCCAGCAGGCCACACTGCTTAACTATTTTGTAAGTTACTCTGTTGCAATGTGATATACTCCTGTGCTTGACTTATCCTGGGACGTCAAGGGTATGTGTATGCTATGCATATATGGGACTAGCTGCAGCGAGCTAGGTCTCTACAGGAGTAGTCGTAGTCCCAGTCTCGGGGCGCGACAGTTCATTTCTTACATGCTCATAATTTAGAACATGTACAATAGCATGCATTTCATATATACAGCACAGAACTCAGAAATATGTACAATTGAAATTGAACAAATAAATGTAATCGATAATTAAAGTCAGTATGTTAGATGTACTATACTATCTGTACCTATTTCTCAGTTAGATGCCCTTTAGATAATCTCAATTAGTAAGGCCGCACTAATACAAACCTTGCGGGTCCCTAAACTTCCCCTTGGTTGATATGACCTCCGTAAGGAAAAACTCAGCGAGCATCCCTCAGAACATACCAATCTGCCGAGGGTCAAAGCTTTCCGAAGGGAAGTCGACCCCCTGCAGCAACAGCTAGTACAGAAAAAATTAGCTCAATGCAGTTGTAAATTCTGCCAAATCGATACAAAAGGGAGCAGATGTATACCTCGGGGAAATCTGGCCGGTGAGGGGTGATGCTCAGGTCATACATGTCTCACATCACATAGAACCCACATGTATTGTCATCTGGCTGGTAATCACACTGCCAATTTACTGACTGTGAGTTAGCTGGGGACATGTTATAACGTAAAACAGATGCCAGTTGAAATTTGTACCGAAAGTGGTAACCACTAAAACCTATTGGCTCGCTGCTCGTGTTGTTGCCCTCCCTCGGCAAAGTAGTTCGTGAAAGCCCTGTAGATAGTCAAAAATGACTGTTTGAGGATAGTCGAAATTGACAATTTGAGGACAGTAAATCTAGATGCAAGACAAGTCCACATGAATATCATAACCTTTCGAATACATCTCGTGCGCCGCAATACTCGTACCCTTTCCTCCGCAATGAATCAAGGTAGAACACCTTGTTCCTTTGGCATATCTGGTCATGCAGCAACACGGAAGTAACCAATTAATAAATGACATATATTCGTATATGCATGAACATGCGTAGGATAGTAGGATACTTACAGCACCCAAGACCGTAGGATTAACAAGTCGTGCGCATCTTTGTTGAGTAAATTGTGCAGGTCTTCGAAGGTCACAGAGTAGGTCCCGACGTCGTTATGGAACTCTGCCACGGTGTACTTGACCATGATGTGCGTCGGACACTGCATCCTGGTCTTGCTTGTCCTCTTCATGTTCCATCCATACAGGCTCTATCATGCTAACCCCATGCTAGAAATTGCGGCATCGGAGGCCATGGGCATCCGCAGAGCGAACGACATGAGAGCTGGCGCACTCTTCTCACTCTCCTTCGCCGGGCTCTTCTTTGCTTTTCCCCTACTAGCCAGCTTCTTGAATGGTTGCCTCCAAGTCGGAGTCAGCTTCATCATCGGACCCATTGGTTGGCTTCTCGGAGGGGTCGGCTGGCTAGTAGGCCGAGTGTCGGTGTCCGTCTGTGATGTAAGAACCTACGTATAGTAATGGCCACTAACTCCAAGGGCTATTATTATAGTATGAATTATGAAATTGGTGGGGGAATTACCTCATCCAGGACGATGTCTTTCTTGGGCCATTGCACGAACATGTGCACCGCATCCCTGAGAGTGGTAATCTCGTCGTTCGGCGGCTTCTCCAACGGAAAACCCTTGCAATGGTCAGAGACACTGTCCACCTGGACCAGTGCAAAACCCTCAGATAGAGGGACACCGTGGATTGTGGCCCCCGCCGTGCATGGTTGCGCCATCCCACGGCCAGCCTTGATCGGTAAGAGACCAGCCAGCACCATAAGCTTGCAAGAGGCGGGTTCCTACGAACAGTGCGCATTAACATATTGAATTTCACCGCTTTTCACTTTCGAATGAATTAACATAGAAAAATGGTCATTACCTGCAGAAAGTCCACCGGATACTTTGGAGAGGGCTCTGACTACGAAGACCCCGGCGCGAATGCGCAGCTACTACGGTGGTCAAGATTGGGGCTCGGTAATTCCACTGCTACAAGGGGGTTGCCCTAGGTCGCCTGTTTTAGCTCGTCATACATGGCCCGCATCTCCGTCAACTGCTGTAGGAGTGCTTTGTCCAAAATAGTGAACTCCAATCGCATCTCCTCCTTGAGCCGTTCGTCGCGGGCTTTGTGGGATCTCTTTCTCCTCTTAGCCACCTCCTTATCATGAGGGAAACCATCCCTCCAAGGCACAGTGGCACCAAGGCCGCGCACGCGGCCTGGATGTTCCTTGTTTCCTATCGCCGTCGTGAGGATATCCCTGTCCCTCCTAGGGTTGAACTCTCTGGATGCCGCCTGCGCACTCAGCATCACCTGCAACAGGAGAACTTAGCAATACAACCCATTGCATGTGTGTTACAAGGATAGTACGTGATCGTACACTCTTACCAACCGGTCGATCACTTCCCTGTCTGCAGGGTTATTCACAGAGACGCTTCCGGAGGAGGTCATCGTCAATCTTTCTCGGCACCAATTGCGGGCACGCACGTCCGTTATGCCTGCATAAGGAGAGTCGATCGAAGACTGGGAAGCCTCCTCGTCTTGCTTCCTCCACAACCCCTTCTTCCCCACATACCCACCGGTGCCTAGTTTGTGTGGGTGGGTATTCTTGGCCTGGTTAGCCTGGCCCTTCACATTGAGCTCCTAAGCTTGCCCTTCATCTCCACGAACTGCTGCCATGCCTCGGGAGTCACGAAAGGGTAGTCATTGAAGGGGGTCTTCGACTCCTTCACATAGTGCCTGACAAGGTGGCTCTTGAAGTTCCTCTACGCCTTGTTTAGTCACATCAGTGTCGTCCGACGGACGGTGAACTGGCGATTCTCGGGAATGTGAAACGCCGCCTACACTTCTTCCCATAGCGCATCCTTGCACTTGGGGGCACTTGACCCCAGTCGGAGGTGGTGATGGGCTCCCGCTCCCTTGCCACTTTGCCGCACAAGTTTTTCCGGAGCTTCCGGCACACCATAGTCGTCAAACTGTATGTGCTGCTTTCCCCCATGTCGAGACGCGCACATGTCATCCGGCCTCGCCCCTTTCTCTTCTATGACTGGGTCACGGTGGATGCGGCGACCTCCGGCCTAGGTTCGTCATCGCCAGTGAGGTCACTCTGACTCCCCGACTGGTTCATTTTGTCACCAGACATATTTGTTCCTAACATAAGTGAAAGAGAGAACAGTTTAAGTAAATCTGAAACTAATAATTATATAACAAAACCCATATACTTATAATTAACCAATAATGGCATAAACGGTGGGGAGGCGACGGAGGTGATCGCGCCGGAAGGTGGGTGGGCGATGGAGGTGATCGCACCTGACGGTGGAAAGGCGATGGAGGTGATCGCGACGGACGATGGGGAGGCGATGGAGGTGATCGCGGCGGACTGTGGGGACGCGATGGAGGTGATCGCGCTAGACGGTGCGAGGGTGGAGAGACCTAGGGCAAGTGAACAGTCACGAAGTCTGGAAATGAGTGGGATAAAGCCCGCCTTGAACTATGTACCATGTAGAGAGATTATCACAGTCGGTCCGAACTTCATAATCGTCTGTGATAAGATTATCACAGTCGGTCCTAACTTCATAACCGTCTGTGATAATCTCTCTAGTGATAATCTCTAGAGGATTATCACAGACAGTTTTGACTTCAGAATTGACTGAACGTCTGTGATAAGATTATCACAGTCGGTTCTAACTTCATAACCGTCTGTGATAATCTCTCTAGTGATATCACTAGAGAGATTATCACAGACGGTTTTGACTTTAGAACCGACTGTGACTGCACGAATGCTTGTAACTTCAGAAACTTAACTATGAACGTCTTCTACGCAATATGTAGAGTTTTACAACCAGAAACTCTGTAGCTCTACAACTCTGAATGCTCGAAAATTTGTTTTAAATGAACACTAAGATATTTCCAATGGAGTCCAAATGCTCTGAAAATTGGTTACAATGTGGAGCATGCTCAAATAAATGTTACATACAAATGTGGACTTTGACCGACAATTTCCACATACACAGCCATGTTATCCTCAACTTTCCACTTACCGCAGCCCTGCAAACACGAGAATTAGCGGAGATATATAAGCTATACCGATGGAAACAGAGAGATAAGGACGGTTGATTACCTTTAAAGTATAACCCTTCCTGGTGATCCATACGCACGTAACTGGTTTCGTCAGTGCCTTCAGTATCGACCTGTACGCCATCTCCAAATGGAGGCATCTCATCAAATTGATTGTATTCTTCCTCATCTACAACATTTTCAACTCCAACAATCTTTCTCTTGCCATGAAGGACGACGTGCCACTTCTTATTGGCTGGGTCAGTGACATAAATGACCTGAATGACTTGCTTTGCAAGTATGAATGGCTCATCTTTATAAGCAACTCAATCGAGATCCACAGAAGTGAAACCGTAGCTGTCAACCTTCACACCCTGTGGGATTTGGACCCATCGACATCGAAACAGGGGAATCTTGAACAGTACGTAATCAGGCTCCCAAATTTCTTCAATGAACCCGTAGTACGAGTTCAATCCACGTACTACCCTTGTTGGGCCTGTCTCGCTGAACTCCACATGAAAAGCTTCTACGCTCACTCCACTATTTTGCACAGTGCCCTTTCGATCTTGAGCTTTCGTGTAAAATGTGTACCCATTGATGTCGTATCCCTACCATGTCTGTACAGTAAACGTGGGCCCTTTGGCCAACCATTTAAGGATCTCACTTGTGGACTCTCCAGTGATTCACACTTTCATCCACACATTGAATTGACTGTTATGTTCTCCCGTGATCCAAACCTTGGATCGGCGAGGATTGTCTTGTTGTAGCATCTCCTTGTGCTCATCGATGCACGGAGACACCTCCATCATGTGTTGCAAGACCCAAAAATGAGCTTTCGAGTACATATCGAAATTAGAAGTGATGGCTCTCCGTCCAATAGTGCCAACACCATCAAGCCTCCCCTCGTGACGAGACACAAGAACTCCTATTGCTTCTACCTCGGCCATGTAATTGACGCAGAACTCAACAACCTCTTCCGCTGCATAACCCTCGACAATGCTACCCTCGGACCGAGACCGATTCCTCACGTAGGCCTTAAGTACACCCATGTACCTCCCGAATGGATACATATAACGTAGGAACACGGGTCCACATATCTTGATTTCTCTGACAAGGTGGGCGGTGAGATGGACCACGATATCAAAAAACGACGGAGGAAAATACATCTCAAGCTGACATAGAGTTCGAACCACCTCGCACTGTAGAGAATCAAGTCCCTCGGGATCAATGACCTTGCCAGAAATTGCATTGAAGAAATAACACAACCTCGTGATCGTCTCTCTGACCATATGCGGCAGAATACTCCGGATGGCAACAGGAAGCATTTGTGTCATCAACACGTGACATTCATGAGACTTCATACCCAGCAATTTTAAATCGCCCATGGACACAAGCTTTTTCATATTTGCGGAGTAACCCGATGGAACTTTAACACCATAGAGACACTTATAGAGTTCTGTCCTCTCAGCCTTGCACAAAGTGTAGCATGTAGGGGGAGGTATATACGGCCTTTATCGTGCTCTCTCGGTGCTAGCTTGGGCCTAATTTTCATTTCGATCATATCACGCTGCGCATTGACGCCATCCATTGTCTTCCCCGGAATGTTCAGCAATAGGCCGATTAAACTATCACAAACATTCTTCTCTACATCCATGACATCAATGCAATGATGAACCTCTAAATGCTCCCAATACGGTAAGCCCCCAAATATCGATCTCTTCTTCCAAGTGTTCTTCGTGCGGGGTTTCAATTTATGACCCTTTCCAAACACAACGTCTATGTCCTTCACCCGTGACTAAACTTCTTTCCCACGCGTAGGCTTTGGGGCTGAACCATCTTCCTTGTGGCTGTCAAATTCCATCTTCCTCTCACGATACGCGTCATTCTTCAGAAGAAACCTACGATGACGCATGTACACTATTTTCCTGCAATTCTTCAGCCACATGCTCTCAGTCTCATCTTCGTAGTGGGGATAGGCTTTGGCTCCTTTCGTACTATGGCTCGACAAATTTCCAAGGGCAGGGAAATCGTTGATGGTGTAGAATATCATAGCACGTAGGATGAAGGTCTCTCGTTTTTATGCGTCCCACACCTGCACCCCTTCGTTCCACATTGTTAAGAGATCCTCTATCAATGGTGCTAGGTACACATCAATATCGTTTCTGGGTTGTTTTGGTCCTGAGATAAGTAGAGACATCATGATGTACTTGCGCTTCATACACAACCAAGGACGAAGGTTGTAGATACACAAAAGAACCGGCCAAGCGCTATGCCCACTTCTCATGTTACCAAAAGGCTTAATTCCATCGGTACTTAACCCGAACCTTATATTCCTCAATTCCGCTATGAAGTTAAAAAATTCCCTGTCGATGTTTCTCCACTACGAAGAATAAGCGGGGTGTCTCAGCTTTCCATCCTTTTTCCGGTCTTCCGAGTGCCAACGCAATAATTTTACCTCTTTACAGTTTGCAAACAAATGCTGCAAGTGGGGAATGACAGGAAAATACAACAACACCTTAGCAGGAGGTCCTTGCCTTATCTTAGCGCAGTCGTCGTCGTCGGTTCGGTCCTTAATGCTTGTAGCGGGATGCGCCGCACACCGGACAAACATGCATATCCTTGTAGTCGTTACGGTAAAGGATGCAATCATTAGGGTATGCGTGTATCCTTTCTACTTCCATTCCCAAAGGACACAACAGATTTTTTGCTTGGTAGGTGTTTTTTGGCAACTCGTTTCCTTCCGGAAGCATGTCCGCCAAAAGATCTAACAGTGCCGTGAAACTCTTGTCGGTCCAACTGTTATTTGCCTTCAATTTTAACAGTTCAAGCACGGAGGCCAACTTTGTGTACTTCGACTTGCAACCAGGGAACAATGGCTTTTCTGAGTCCTCAATCAAGCGCTTGAATTTGCCAAACTCCCTTTCATTGTAATTTCCTTCCACATCACGCAACATGTCATCTAAATTGTCTTCCTCTGGCATATCCTTAACGAAGTTGTTGTTGCGATCTGGCATGTCCTGTTCCTCAACCTAAGTGGCACTTGTTTCTGCAGTTGGCTCTTCTCCATGGTGGACCCAACACGTGTACTCCTTTTTGAAACCACGTTGGATGAAGTGGGCGACAATTTGAGATGAGTTGGTGAACATCTTAAGATTCTGGCAGTCTACACAAGGACATTACATATATGGTAAACCCTTCTTTGCCATGTCTTGCTCAGCAACTTTTTGGAAATCTAATACACCTTTCATGTATTCCTCACTCACTTGGTTGTCATTATACATCCAGTCTTGATTGACCATCTGCAATTAATTAAATTCATACACATGCTAATTAGTAATACTCTACATACGGTCGACATGCAATAAATTATAAATCTAGCTAGCTAGTGTTTGATGTGGAGTTTGCGGTATAACTAGTTAACTACTACTTGAACTGCAAGCAATTAGTTGGGAGCGTGGATAACACACATTATAAAGCAATTACATAGCTACAAGTCGAAAATGAGTTACAACCAGGATTTGCTACTGTAGCTTCCCCTCCCTCTCCCTCTAATTTGATCAACCAATGGAGATCGATATTGATGATGAAATCAAGTAATGTGTATTCCTTAGGGGCAAGTACCAACCATGGATCTTCAAATTTGTTGCCTCCAAATGCTCCCCTTTTGAAATATTGCTCTTCCTTGGCCCAGATCTCTTCCAACTGGACAGTATGTCGAGCAAGAGTGTACAACTAGCTCAAAACATCCGCCAAAAGACCTTTTATGCCAGGTTCAATACATATGGTTCTATATAATACCGTTGGGTGCATTTTTCACTAGTACAGAAATGCAGTCTACTAACCCCTATCTTCTATCGGTTATTAGCGAAACAGCACAAAACCGATAGAAAATGTGCCTCGCGGTCATAAAAGCCCGACGGATGTATTTTCCCTATCGGTTTCTAAGAAACTTACCGATAGAATAAATAGTATGATTTACTCTAGCGGTGATGAACATATTTGCCGTTAGAAGAGATGCATAAGTACTGACGGAAGAATGTTGTGCGCCGACAGGACTGGTCGACTTCAACAACTAGACTTATTCTATCGCTACTGTATGAATATACCGACAGAGTATATTAAAAATTCCTATCGGCAATATGTAGTTCGCCGATAGAATAGTTGACCTTCTACAAATATTTTTATTCTATCGGTAATGGATTCTTTTACCGTTAGAATATATAGAAAATTGCTTAGAACTGTCCGTCTTCAAATAGTTTTATTCTATCGGTAATGAATGTTTATACCGGTAGAATATTGCAAAAATATCTTAGAACTGTTGGCCTTCTACAACTAGTAATATTCTATCGGCAATGTACGTACACACCGATAGAGTATGTACAAAACTTCCTATCGGTAATATTTATTGTGCCGATAGAACCATTCGGCTTCTACAGATGTTTTTATTACTAACGGTATTCTGTTTTCGTACCGATAGAAAATATATATTTGTATAAATACACGGGTATGTCTCTTTCATTCTCACAGTTCATCTGGGGCTCGTAGTCCTAACCCGTAAGCTCCATGGACGGCCGGCGCACCTCTACAGGGGACCGCTGCACCTCCGCACCTCCATCGACGCCCTCTAGACGTCGGCATTCCAAGGAAGGTACGTAAAATTTCTGCAATATTGTTAGATTATTCTAATCCGATTATGGCAATAATTCTGCTTTTTTTGTATCCTTCATTTTGATGTGTCTTCTTTTCAATATGATTATGATATGTTCAGGTCCTTGGATGATGCTCGTGAGGGGCAACGTATTTCACGGTTCTTCATCGCAGTACGCTGCCTACGTTGGCTTGTTGGCGAAAGAAATGGTGAAGATCACCGTCGAGAGCTGGAAGGACGTGAAGGGCGAGATCTTGGTTGGCTCGGTCGAGAAAATGCTTAAGCCCGGCGTGTTTCTCAAATCAGGACCTATAGAAAGCATCTTACATTTTTTTGCATGCACCAGCTTGTGGCCAGATGCTTACCTGCTTGGAGAAGAAGAATTGTTGTTATCTGCACAGCCATTCTACACCATCACTACACAGAACAACATCTTGGAAGGTAGGTTCTTTTTGTTAATGGAGTTGAGTTGAGTTGAGTTGAGTTGATTGAGTTTGAGTCCGAGGAAATCACCAATACGTACAAATGTATGTCGACGGCAGTTCCAGCTCCTCGGGCGTCTTCGAACTGAACTCCTATGGTTAAGTCCAATGTGGTTCAGACATTTGCTGTTTTGGATGAATGGATTTGTGATGTATCAGGTCTAACTTGTAGTCAGTAGTTGCATTGTGGCAACCTGCAAAGGTTCCCTTTTATGTAAAATGCATGTATGGGCCACTGGGTCCTCGTCGTGATCTGTTGTTAATTTCAGACGTGGCTTTTGTAATATACATCGAATGTGTGAATTGTTGTATTTGTATATTCTTGTATATTTGTGTATCATGTATTGCTAATTGGGATATGAACTTGAATGTGCAGGGAGCATTTGTGTATTTAATTGTATTGGTAGGTAGGTGTGTATTTGTACTGCTGTTTCAGACATGCTCTTCAATTTGTGAACTGGCATGTGTATGTTTGTACCTGAATTTGTATTGGTGAACTGGCATGTGTATGTTTGTACCTGAATTTGTGAACTGGCATCTGTAATTTCTTTGGCAAGATGAAGTCCCAACTACCTACGAAAAGTAATTTTGTGTCTCCTAGTTAATCCACAAATTAGCATTTCTTGAAATATATTGCTTTATCTTCTACTTAAGATCCGTTTGATGTAAGATCTGTTTGATGTTACATTGATATGATTCCTTGAATGTGAGAAATGGCATGTGCATGTTTGTCCCAGTTTGGTACCAGTACCTCCTCTAACGGTAAGTACACATATTTACCGATAGGAAAACACATATATTTGTTCAGTCATGCATATTCTAACGGTAAATACACATATTTACCGATAGGAAGCACATATATTTGTTCAGTCATGCATATTCTAACGGTAAATATGTGTATTTACCGATAGAAAAAGACATATATTTGCTCAGTCATGCATAGTCTAACGGTAAATGCACATATTTACCGATAGAAAAACTAATGCTCGAGTGTCATGCATCATCTAACGGTAAGTACACATATATACCGATAGAAAAACTCATGTGCGTGCTGTGTCATGCATGATCTAACGGTAAGTACACATATTTACCGATAGGAAAACACATATATTTGCTCAGTAATGTATATTCTCTAACGGTATGTGTGTGTTTTTACCGATAGAATATGTGTGCGGCAAATTACCTAAGTTAGTCTGACGGTTATTTCATGTATTTACCGTTAGAAATATGTCCATTATAAGGAAAACCCCACTCGACCATTGCTGAGCTACTCTTTAATTTGTTCTGTTGCACTCTGTGTCCCTCTGTTTGTGACGAAAGTTCCAGCTACACTGCTAGGGTGATCAGCGCAGGCTGGAGGGAAGTTGATTGCGCCCCTCTCTTTAAGGTACGCTTAATCGTCGACACTTATCTCTCTCTCCCTCTAGATCTCCCTTCCTCTCTACTTGCAAGCTAGCTGTATTGTGTAGTTCCAAGTTTGTAGCTCTAAGCTTGGGAGCTTGGTAGCTGGAAATGCGTCATGTTTTAGGAGCTAACTAGCTTGTATTGTGTATTTAGCTAGGTTAATTAGTGTTAATTTCGTCAGGCTAGGGTTCAACACATGTATCTGTTGTAAGAGGCTGTACATGTACATGTACATAACTTAATCGGGCAGGTTTCATGCATGGCTTACTCGTTAAATTTTGTTAATTGTAGATGGACAGGAAATATTGGATGTATGGAATAAAACGTACTACTCTTGAATATTTGGATGGTGTGAATGAGTTTATTAAATTTGCTGAGCAACAAAAGGAGAGGAAGGGAGAGAAAAATATGCTCTGTCCTTGTACAGATTGTATGAACTTGAAGAGGTTTAGCAACTCTGATCAAATTAAGAGTCATTTGATTCGTCGTGGTTTTAACGCGCGATACACCCGTTGGATATGGCATGGCGAAGATCTTGAGGAAACAAGCACCACTACTACCAATCAGCACGACTCGGATGTGGATTGCAATAATATCGATGATCATCCCAATTTTGGTAATGTTCATTCCGATGTGCACGTAGATGATGATGATGACAATCTAGATGAGATGTTACGTGATGTAGAGGAAGATTACAACGAAAATGACTTCTGTGAATTTGAGAAACTGATTGCTGACTCTGAGAAGCCTCTGTTCCCTGGATGTGCAACATTTACAAAACTGTCTTCTGTGCTGAGATTATATAACTTGAAGGCAGGAAACGGTTGGAGTGATAAGAGTTTCACGGCACTATTAGATCTTCTAGCGGACATGCTTCCAGAGGGAAATGAGTTGCCAAGATCTACTTACCAAGCCAAAAAACTGTTGTGTCCGTTAGGAATGGAAATCGAAAGAATACATGCATGCCCAAATGATTGTGTGTTGTACCGTAACGAGTACTCCAGTTTGCATGTTTGTCCAAGATGCGGCGCATCGAGGTATACGCGTAGGGACCGGATTGACAGTGAACGTCACGAGGTAAGGAAAGGGCCCCCGTCAAAAACTGTGTGGTACTTGCCTGTGATACCTAGATTGAAGTGGCTGTTTGCAAATCCGAAAGTCGTGAAGCACTTGCGTTGGCATGCTGAAGCCTGGAAACAAGACGGAAAACTGAGACACCCAGCTGATTCTATTCAATGGAGAAACATCAACAGAACATTTGCTGAGTTCGGCGGCGAACTTAGGAATGTAAGGTTCGGGCTGAGTACAGATGGTATGAACCCACATAGTAATATGAGCAGCCGGCACAGCACTTGGCCGGTTCTTTTATGCATCTACAATCTTCCTCCTTGGTTATGCATGAAGCGCAAGTACATCATGATGGCGTTACTAATCTCAGGACCCAGACAACCCGGAAATGATATTGACGTGTTTCTAGCGCCTTTAATCGAGGACTTACAGAAATTGTGGAGCGAGGGTGTGCAGGTGTGGGATGCATACAAGAAAGAGAATTTCATCTTGCGGGCCCTGATATTTTGCACCATAAATGATTTTCCTGCCTACGGCAATTTGTCGGGGTATAGTACGAAAGGAGCCAAGGCTTGCCCTATTTGCCTAGATGAAACTGAGAGCATGTGGCTGCGAAACTGCCGGAAAACAGTATACATGGGTCACCGCAGGTTTCTTCCGGTGCATCACACGTACCGTAAGAAGAGGAAATCATTTAACGGGAAGCCTGAGAAGGGATCAGCTCCAGTGTTTCTGACCGGTAAGGAGATTTACTCACGCGTGAACGACATCAAAGTTGAGTTCGGTAAGCATTCTAAACCTCGAGAAAAAAATGTTTGGAAGAAGAGATCGATTCTCTGGGATCTACCGTACTGGGAGCACTTACAAGTTCGACATTGCATTGACGTCATGCATGTAGAGAAAAATGTCTGTGACAGTTTGATTGGTTTGTTGTTGAACATTCCGGGAAAGACAAAGGATGGTGTGAAAGCTCGTCGTGACATGGTGGAAATGGGGATAAGGACTGAGCTTGCACCTTTAGAGAATGGAAAGCGTACATACCTCCCCCCGGCCTGCTACACGTTGTCCAAGAGCAAAAAACAGAACTCTGTCGGTGCCTGCACGGTGTTAAAGTTCCATGTGGGTACTCCGCGAACTTGAAAAAACTTGTGTCTATGAAGGACCTAAGACTGGTTGGCATGAAGTCCCACGACTGTCATGTCTTGATGTCACAGATGCTTCCCATTGCTATCGGAGGCATTCTCCCAGTTAAAGTCAGAGAGACAATCACAAACCTATGTTATTTCTTCAACGCAATATCTTGCAAGGTAAGTACGTGCACTCGTACTATAAGTTCACTACCTCCATTTGTGGAGCTTAATTGGAAGATTTTTCTGATATGAATATTTGGGGCAACTGTGTCCTCGTAGGTAATTGATCCCGATGGACTGGACGCTTTGCAACGCGACGTGGTTACAACTCTTTGTCAGCTCGAGATGTATTTCCCTCCATCCTATTTTGATGTTATGGTCCATCTGATTGTTCACCTTATTAGAGAAATTAAGTTTTGTGGACCCGTGTGCCTGCGCTACATGTATCCATTTGAGAGATTTATGGGTGTATTGAAGGGATACGTAAGGACTCTTCGTCGACCCGAGGGGAGTATCATGGAAGGTTATGCCGCCGAGGAGGTGACTGAATTTTGCACAGATTATATGGCCGGGGTTGACCCAATTGGTGTTCCTAGGTCCCGACACGAGGGTAGGCTTGAGGGAATTGGAACGATTGGATTCAAAGCTATCGTCCCCGCTCGTGATGTGTATGCAAAATCACATTTTTGGGTCTTACAACACATGACGGAGGTCAAGCCATACATACACGAGCACAAGGTAATGTTACGGTCACAGAATCCTTCGAAGTCAGACGTTTGGGTAAGCAGAGAACATAACAGGAAATTTGCTGAGTGGATCCAAGAAAGAGTCACGCGAGCTGCCGAGGGCTCCGTAAGTGAAACTGTGACATGGTTGGCTAGAGGCCCAAGATTCACTGTAGGGACTTGGCAGGGGTACGACATCAATGGGTATTCATTTTACACAAGAGCTCAAGACGCCAAGAGTAGCACGCAATGTAGCGGAGTGACACTGTTTGCTATTTCCGAGGATGCCAGGTCAGTAAGGGCGCTGAACTCATATTACGGTGTTATTGACGAAATATGGGAGCTCGATTACGGATTACTTAAGATTCCCCTGTTTCGATGCCAATGGGTCGAAATCCCTCGAGGTGTTCAAGTTGACAGTTACGGGTTTACTCTCGTCGATCTTGGTAGAGTCGGACACCAAGACGATCCATTCATACTTGCAAAGCAAGCCACACAGGTATTCTACATCGTTGACCCGGCCAATACAAACTTGCATGTTGTCCTCCACAGCAAGAGACGTATTGTTGGGGTCGAAGATGTTGTCGACGAAGAGGAGTATAACCAATTCGATGAAATACCTCTATTTTTAGAGGACATTCAATCATTCCGTACTGAAGATATCGACGAAACAACGTATGTAACACCCTGAGTTAGGGGTGAAAACTTCCTTTTTCATCAATAGCATGCATGCATGTATCTGTAGTATTAGCCAGATCAGTTTCTATCTCAAGCCCTAAAATCTCCAAAATCTATCCAGTGATCAAGATCAGATTGTTCAGATGTGATCTATCAGTTACTCTAAATTTAAAAGCCTTCAGAACCTAGATCCAATTCTATCTCTAAATTCCAGATTTATCAACTTCTTCTATTTTCGAAAACAGAAATACCTTATATTACCCAAATACCCTAAGTTTCAGAAATACAGATTTAATCAAAATCTTGACCAAGTTCAGACTAGATTATTCCTAGAATATGATCATGGGTATGTAAATACCTTAATATAAAAAGTTGACAGCCAGATTCTGCCATCTAGACTCTTTTTACAAATTAGTCCAAGAATTATCGCAAAATAGTCCTTATCTGTTATCTGAAAATCCAAAAAGGCTAAAATCTCCAGATTAACTCCAAATTCAGAATGTCTTCGGCAAATCTTCTCAAAATGCTATTTGTCACAAGTTTCTCTTTTGTGCAGATATCAAAATCAAACCCCAAATGCCAGAATTCGAAATCGACAAAACTTAAATCTTGTTTTACCCTAATTTACCCTATTTTCAGTTGTATCAAAAACTATTCAAATGTGTCAAATCTTATCAACTATCTTTGCCAAATGTTTTGTTGAATATATCTGCCAGATTAGTCAAAGCAAATTCAGCTTAAACCTTCCAGAATTCCAGATTTACAGATCAGTCCAAAATTCAAGATTTGAAACTGCAGTTCAGTCCAAATTCGACCAGGCCGTTTACTGTGCGCACGACCAGGGCTCGCCGTGGTTTCTTGCGCCGTGCACGCTCGCCGCCGGCCAAGTTCCGCTTGCATTTGTGCTCGTGCATGCTTGCTCTTCCTGTTGCGCACGCGTCAGTGTCTCAGCCATCGCCGTGGCAACACCGTAGCGACGTCGACGACCAGCGCCTGCTCCCGCGCGCGATCAATGGCTTTTTGTCAGCAACTCCTCGCCACGTCGCTTTGCCGTGCCAGTACTTGTCGCCACCGCTTGCTCCATCTTTGCAAAGTCCCGATGAACGACAATGTGGACAGTTGCAGTCCTGTCGCCGTTGCAATCACCGTTCTTCGCTGTGTCTTCACCGCTGTTGCTCAGCACGCAATCCATCTCATCTCAGCTGCCAATTACTTCGTTGTCTCCTCCTTGCAAGCTTCGCCTGGCCTATTTAAGCACTCCTGTGCTCAGTAGCTCCCTCCATACTTCACCAGAAACCAGCCAAGTTCCAGAATTTGCTCTTTTCGTTTTCTTCTCCGGCGAGCCGTCGAGGAAGCTCACGGTGCCAGCACTCTACAGATCATCTCCTGCCAAATTAACAACACCAGTGAGTTTCCCTACTCATTCTCTCTGTGTGATATCATCTAATTGCTCCCCGGTGACCTCTATCGCCGGTGATCGCCGGGATTGCTAAATGCCCTGTTCCGGCAATGCAGGCCAAATCACCTCGAATTAGCTCTCATTGCTGTAGAAGAAGTTGATCAGTGAGTCATTTCCAGCAAGCCTGTGCATCAAGATCTCCAGATTGAACTCGAATCGAAGGTATCCCCAAATTCAAGCTCTACCAGTCGCTGGCGATCGTCGCCAGGCTTCTCCGGCCAACCTCCGGCCAAAGTGATCATGCAGGTAGCTTCCTCTTACACATATATCACTCCTAGAGCAAGGAATCGAGTTCAAACGGCCTATGTTGGAAATGCCCAAATCCAGTGATTCATCTCCGGCGCCGATGACCGGAAAATCTTGTTCCAGTCATTTCAGCCCTCGAAACCTTGTCATTTAGATGTGCCTTAGCCTCCTGAGTATTTTTGTCTTCTAGCCCGACACCTAGATCGGCCTAGATTGGAAGTTATAGCCATGCCAAGTTTGTGTCCAGAACTGCTCCAGTGCAGCGAGTTCATCTCTGTTCATCATCAAATTTCTTGCTTTCCAGCCATTTCTTGCCCTAGATCCTGTTGACTTAATTGTTCCTGTTATCAATGCCTACCTCCCAGACAAAGCGGTGCATCATTTGGAGCTCCAGATCAAAAGTTATGCTAAGCCCTAGTTTTTGGCATTGTCAGCTCTATGCCAGAGCTTGTCAGCCAGTGGCATTGACCTTGTTTACCCACTTCTGGTTGTGTAATTTGAAATCCACTTTGTCCACTGAAATTGTAGAGTTGTGATCTACATTTTATTCTACTACCACAACTTGAGATAAGCATCCTAGCTTTTCTTAAAGCTATGTCCAAGCTTTGATCCGAATGTCGATCTGTTGACATTCGCTGTTTTGATTAAACCAGCCACAAAATTGTTATCCCTATTATAATCTTGAAACCCTGAGATTATCTAATCACCACCCTTTGCCCAAATTCCTTGAAACCCTAGAATCTCAGTTCAGTTTACAGTTCAACTTATCTCCAGTTTAGTTCAATCATTCTTGTTGAGCATTTCTGCATATAAGTCTTAAAACAATTTAATATTATAAGTAATTATTGTGTGTTTGTTTGTCGTCGAGCAGATTCAGAAGCTGACTTTGAAGATTTTGCTGTTGATCCGTCATCGACTGCTGTATTTTACGACGCGGAAGGCAAGTCATATCCTTGGTCATCTTGAACCTATATTTTAAATGTTGCTAAAACATAACCTTGAATATAGGCAATATTGCATGTGAAAGATTGAGAATGGTTGATTTATCAATCGGCAGTACTAGACTGGTTATCTGTGAAATAAACAAGTTTTGAGCTATGAATTATTATATGTATTTATATACTTATATTCATGAAATAAAACCCCTAGCCGTGACCAGAAAAATGGTATGGATGGCTGTAGCACTGGAGGTGCTAAACTGCAAAGGAATGCAGGCACTGAAGGTGCAGGGTTGTAGATGGTCTGGTCACTGGCATATAAGGACTAGAACCTTGTGTTGTGCGTCTAGTGGCATGAACAACGTGCTAACCGCAAGCCTGGTATGGGACAGGCCTGAACAAGTAATTATGTGGATCGCACATGAAACCCCTGCATGAGATGTGTAGTGATGCACGATAAACACAGAGCGCGGCTCCCACACATATCACTGAAGGTGATCAAGCACGCTGACCCAGTAATGGGAATAAGCAAAGGGGTGGAGGTTTGGATACAACCTGCCACAACTGTGCCTCGCTGAGAGCCACAGGGTCGGGGGTGAATTGTGAGTAAAACATAACAAAAGTTCTTGTTATTTCCACTTTGCCGCTCACAGTATGAAGTGAGTCAGGGGTCCAGTCATTTTGTTATGATAGGAAAGGTTTGAAAGTGGAATATCTTGCGGGTAAATTGGTACCTCTCTGCAGAGTTAAAAACGTATTCGAATACTCCGAGCTCCAGGGTTTATAGGAGTCTGCTGCGGTGGATTAAATCCACGGGGTGTGACACAAGTACTATTTTCTAAATAAAATATGTTTAAATCAAGATTACCCAAATGACATGTGTTGTCATGATAAGGAGTGCTGCCGTGGGCTGTCGTGTGTCGACGTGTCGCGGTAGTGCTATAATCTAGTGAACACGATTGATGATGTTATATTATAAAATGTGCTGCCATAAGATGAGATGAGAAAGGAAAAGATTATTTTACAAATATCCATAATTCTTGACTAGTCTAGGTTCATATCATCACTACTATATGTATCTACTCTTACCTATGACTTGCTGAGTACGTAAGTGCTCACCCTTGCAACATTCAACTCAATAGATGGAGCCTACTTTGATCAAGATGATGGCACGGAATACTACGTGGATCCAGAAGGAGGAGAATCAGTTCCGCCAGAACCCTGAAGTGTGTTGTTCTGCCGTCAACTTCTTTTGTGGGAGGGTCACCTATCTTCTGCTGTGTAGTTAAATATTTTGTTAATCCCTGAATGCCTTGTAGGCATTGTAATCCTCTTTATGTAATATTAAGGCCAGCATGCCACACTGCTTAATATTTTGTGAGTACTCTGTTGCAATGTAATATACTCCTGTGTTTGACTCATCCTGGGAAGTCAAAGGTTTGTGAGAATGGGACTAGCTGCAGCGAGCTAGGTCTCTACAGGAGTAGTCGTTGTCCCAGTCTCGGGCCGCGACAACGTATCTGTGAGATGACCACGAAGAAGGATTATGGGTTGAGAACCATTGATGATTAATTTCTATTTCAGGGATAAATGCCAAGCAAACAGCCCACAAGTTCTGCAGCAAGGTGAGGAACTTATCATTAATACATCAGGCAGTACATTTTTCTTTAGAATTTAATGATAAGCTAGTTCACAGCATTAATACATCTCAATTTTACTCCACAGCATGAGTTCTAACATGTACAGTACCTTTATCCTGTAAATATTTAATTCTTCCCTTCAAATAGCACTTGCAAAAATCTCATCGCAGCCTCTTCAAATTAAGTTCTGCAAAAATCCCTTTTTTCTGACGGTATTTTGTTATTTATACCGATAGAGAAGGACATCTTCTCTCAGGCACTTCAAAACGTTTTCTATCGGTATTGTTCTATTTTACCGTTAGAATAAATTCGTTAGTCTCACGGTATTTGCTGTCTGACGGTTTTTTCCTGTTTTTACCGATAGAAGAAGACTCTGCCGCTTTGAATTCTCAAACGTGTCGCCATGCGTCACGGTATTTGTTGTTTTTCTAATTCTCGAACGGTTGGACTCCTCATCTTCTCTTTCACAATGGCAACCTCCATGGGATCGTCATCCACGCCCTCCCCGGTAAGAACTCTAAATCTCCTCGGTTTACCCCTGTATTGTTAATCCATGTTCAGTTCATTCTTGACCTGTTGATTTGCACAGGGAATGGTAGCCGTGGAAGACACTGCCAAAGTGAAGGCTGACCTGAGGGCCCTCCAGGAGGAGCACAAGCTCCTTACAGACAAGCACACTCAGCTACGGCTTAACCTTGACGATCTCTTCCAGCGCATTAAGCGCATGAAGATGGATGGTGACAATGCTAGGGCGAGGACGAGGCGTCTTCGCGAGGAGAAGAAAGCTGCGGATATGACCATCGCTGGCTGCGGTTTGACTATGAAGGATACCATAGCGAAGCTGAGGGAGGTCGCAGGCCTTCTCGACGCGGTAGTAGTTGATCCTAGGGACAACTTGTCGCTAGAGGAGTCCTGCGTCCTGGCTGCAAGTCTAACTGACTCTATTCTACATGCAGCCAGGGCTAAGACCACACCTTGACCTAGCATTTTGGGTTTTATTTTTTTTTGTAAGTGATAAAACAACAATGAATGAACAATTTCTTTTTATGTCAATTTTTCAATTTTCCGGCTATCTTCCCTCTTTCTTTAACATTCTGCAGCTTTCAACCACGGTCTGTTTGATGTTAAATTGTGTACCTTTTCATTACTCTGACGGTATTTTGTTGTTTTTACCGATAGAAAAATGGCACCCAATACTATAATCTCAAGCACTTAATCAAAAAAATTTTCTGGGGAAAATTGGGCTCACGGGATTTTTTTGTTTATACCGATAGAAAAGGGCACCTTTTCATTACTCTCACGGTATTTTGTTGTTTTTACCGATAGAAAAATGGCACCCAATACTATAATCTCAAGCACTTTAAAAAATTTTTCTGTGGAGAATTGGTCTCACGGGATTTTATTGTTTATACCGATAGAAAAATGCATCCACTAATTCAAATATTTTCCGGGAAATTTACTTTTTCTATCGGTATTATTTTGTTGTTTCGATAGAAAATTACATATGTCTATCGGTATCATTTTGTTATACCGATAGAAAAGTTCCTCCGCTACTTTATTACTCGTACACGGCCCTTTAGTTTCCCTCCACTCGAACAGTTCCACCTTAGAGCACTACGTCTCTTCGAGAGCGAAGAAAACCCCAACCTCCGCCGTGACCACTCACTTCCTCTCTCCCACGCGACGATCGCCGGCTGGACACTGGTTCGTCACTGCCACCAGTTCTTATTTTCGTCCTTCGCCGGCCGCTGCTGCGTTCTACACCGCCTCTCCATCACCAGAACTGATCACCGCCGTAAATACCCTAATTCGTCATTCTATTTCCAGCATCTTCTTTATTTGATCCTAGTGTTTTGCACGTACTAATTCTTCGAGTTTTGCAATTACACTAGGGTTCCCTATTGTGTTGGCTTATGTACATTCCGCAGGCAATGTTGATTTTAATTAGGGTTTACATAATATGTTCCAGTGCTGTAATGAACCTGTTTTGAGATTTTAACTTCTCTATACTGCTGTATGTGTGATCAATTGTATCCAACTGCCATGTAATGCAGATTATATGTTGGAGGTGTTCTTACACATATTCTATCGGCAGCTCATGTGTTTACCGATAGTAAATTTTTCTGCACAAGTAGTAAAGCTTAATTTGGATCTGGAAGGACATGAGCCATGCAATGTACTAGTTTGGTTGGGAATTTTTACTCACTTCGTATGAATATATGGCAATGTGGATGGGTCTTCGATGTATATGTTTCAAATGCCTATATACATGACTTTTCCCAAGCTAATAACTGTGAAGTCCTGATGACTCACATACAGGCTAGGCTAAAGATTATGCACAGTGGCACTGAGATGCTTGAGTGCCTATTTACGTGTGAAATAATAATGCTGGCCCATGAATATTAGTGTAGCAAATCATCGAGAATGTTATGTGATGACAGTGAATGGTGGCTTGTCAACAAAATTCCATATGTAGAGAACATTGTTATGTTCTATCGGTATCTCACGTGTTTGCCGATAGAAAAATTGTCTTGTGTGGAGGTAATTGTTATGGTCAATCGGCAGCTCATGTGTTTACCGATAGAAAATATTTCTGAAGAGTTCAGTAAGTAATTTATGCATGTCTTTCTTTTTGTATTATTTTCCCTTTTGCCGCCCTAGTTAGTCTCCAGTCCTGGGCTGAGTTATGAAACTCCAAGGTGAATTAATTGCCATATATATGGTTTGTTGAAGGTTTTGTAGGGGAAGACATGTCGTCGTCTTCATCGGATGGTACTAGTGGTTCGACTAGGGCCAACCCCATCGTAACTACTGAAGATGGGGCTGTTACATCCCAGCGCAAGAGGGTGGGGCGAGGCGCGACGATGTTGGGGCGTTTGGCCAAACACACAGATCTTTCTTGTGAGTTCAACCAATTTGGGAGGCCGATTGGAAAGAATGCTGGGAGGTACGCGGCCTACGTTGGGCTGTTGGCGAAAGAAAGGGTGAAGATCACCGTCCAGAGCTGGAAGGACGTGACGGCGGACGAGAGGGATAGGTTGTGGGCGGAAGTGAAGGTTAAATGAACTGAAATCGCTGAACTCTTTCGTAATCACGTTCTCTTGGCTTATACTAAAGTTTAACTAACTCGTGATTAATTGTATGCATTTTTCGGAAACAGGCTAAGTGGAACATCCCCGACGATACACCTAGGACTGCCTGCTTGAAGGACATGAACGGAACATGGAAAACCTTTAAGAGCTGGCTCGTCAGTAACTTCCTCGCTGCGGGGAAATCTCCTTGCGAGAAGTACCCCTTCATATCAGAGGAGGTATGGGAGGAATTCACCAAGCAGAAGGGGACTGAGGAGTTCAAGGCCCTTAGCGAGAAGAATAGGGCAATCCAGAAGAGGAACGACCACCCGCATCGGCTCGGATCCCGGGGCTATGCGGGGAAGGAGGAACAGTGGAAGAAGGAAGACGAACAAAATCCTGTCATCGACACCCCTGAGTTGCCGCTCTCCGAGATCCGGGATGAGAGGTGCAAGCGATGGTGGAGGGGGAGGGGGTCTGTGTCGTCCACGGGGTCTGTGCAGTTCTCAACCCCTGGGGACGCCGACGTTGTGAGGCGAATGGTAAGTTGGCTAACCTCGTAAACTGTGTGTGCACAAGTGTATATAAGGCAATTTGTCTCACAAGGTACCTTCAAATGTAACAGATCTCTTTTGAGAAGGAGGCAGCGGAGGGATTGTTTACCCCGCAGAGGGAGAACGACATCCTCACCCGGGCTCTAGGAAATAAGGAGCATCCCGGGCGGACACGGGCCGTGGGAGCCATTGTGTCGTGGAAGGCCGGTTTCGTAAATCCGGCTCCACCGAGGAAGAAGGCCCGCACCTGGAAGGAAAAGGAAGCTGACCTCTCCGATAAGATACGGGCTGAGGTACGGGAGGAGATACGGGTGGAGATGCGGGCTGAGATACGGGCTGAGGTGCAGACCGAGGTCGCACAAATGAGGGAAGAGTTTGCACGGTTGAGAGAAGCATTGCTGGCCAAGAGTACAGATGCGGATCCCCAGGACGACGGTACCCCGCGGGGTCGGATAAGCAGTTGCGCTTCGAAGGTACTCGCGGATCCAGTGGATCTACTTGAGGTACTGCAAGCCTTCATCTGTGCACTTAAGTTGATGCAAGCCTTCATCTGTGCACTTAATTGTTACAAATTTGCAGGGGCCGGAGGGCTGCATCCTACAGAATCACGTAGGCGCCGGGCAGGAAGTGGTTGGACACGGCTTCGTATATCCGTCTGGGCCGGATGTCCGGGTCCACTGTGTACCTCTGCGGTTGGGTTTCGCAAAGGTACAGGTGGACATGGCCATGCCGGGCTACAACGAACGATTCTCCGTTGCCAGTCCCAACAGAGGAACTGCAGACACTTGCTGAGGCAGTGGGCTCCTACGTACAGTGGCCCAAGAAGTGTCTTGTAATACAACCGGTAAATCCTACACATTTTAGATTACATCCTACTCAGTACACTCAACTTGCATAATCTAACATACGTGCTCATTAATTGAAGTGGCCTGCCGCGGGGCTACCAGGGGACTGCGCCCCCAGCTCGGGGCATGAGGGCCGATCTCGTGAGAACCTGGACACATCAAAGACGGCCTCGACCCCACCCAGCGCATCCACGCCTCCACCTCGGAAGAAAGCCGCCATCACCTCGCCCTTGCCTTCGAAGGTACGCGCTCAGTCCCCGGCAAAAGGCAAGGGCGGCAAAGGCAAGGGCAAAGGGCGACAGGGACTGCCGCGGACGTTCACGAACGCGCTCCCACTCATGTCGGAGGCATCTTTGCGGAAATTGGGTCGATCAACCAGAGACCTCCACGACTGGTACCTACATCGAGCTCGGCGCAGCCTGAACTTCTTAGTTCCCTACAGGCCTGGGCAGTTCCACCGTGAGCCCGGGACTATATCCGTGTCACACGAGGATCTGTTCGACCTCTACAACTGGCGGGAGCTCGATATGTCCATCATACGGACTGGAGTCCTGTGAGTTTGCTGATGCTATGTATTGCTGTTTTCTAACTCTGTTTGCTAACTCTGCATTAATGTTGCAGTTCATTTGAATACTGAGTAACTTTCTGTGAAATTAATATTAATCTCGTCCTTCGCATGCAGGTGCATGTACAGGCTAGCATCGGAGGCTGCGTGTGACAAGGTGGGTTTCCTCGACCCAGAGAAAATAACCCTCACGATGCTAGAGCAGGACGCCGCGCACGCTGAGCAGTACATATCCAGCGCGCTGATGGCGCAGCAGGACAGGGACTTCATTCTGGTGCCGTACCACCAAAGGTTAGTGCATTTCGTACTAATTTAACTCAATCTTGTATGTTACACCTGAGATGTACTTTGAGCTAGCGGTCCTCTTTTACGTACAATGCAGGGGCCACTGGATCCTCATCGTGATCTGTCCGCCGAGGAACGAGGTGTACTACCTCGAATCGATGCGTGACAGATTATCGATGGAATATGTGCTCAAGGGGAATATGGAGGCGTAAGTAACTTATATGTTTGATTTAAATTTTGACCTCACTAGCTAATGATAATACATTAACTGGCAATACTAACTGAAATGCAGGGCTTTTGATAAATATGTGTCTGCTGGAGGGAGGCATGCCGCACCGCAGGGCTCCATACTAGCTTGGAAAGAATATGAGGTACTCACGAGACTTTTTTTTTATGCTTAATTAGTTTATGGAAACAATATATAGCTAACATGTCTTCGCATATGCAATTATCTCAGTGCCATCAGCAGCCGCAATCGTGGGAATGCGGGTTTTATGTGCTGCGCTACATGTACGACCTAGTGCGGACAAACTTTTCCCGATTCCCCCAGGTAAGCATCGATAGCTAACTCAAATTTCAAAAATGGGTGTCACGTTCTAAATTAGGATCGAAGTTAGTTACTCAGTATGCACACATGCTTGCAGATCGCCATGTCGAAAGACCAATATGAAAATGCAAAGATTATATATCTTCGACAAATCTGGGCACAATATGTCATGGAGGAAGTAGCGCCCAACCATCCAGCATGACAATTTTCTCCTTTTCGTGTACTCTGCATAGACTGTTTATATACATGTGAATAAATATATATATGTGAATAAATGTCCACATTGGATTGCAATCTGTATTTGTCCATACATATGTGAATAAATGTGAATAACTGCCTAATGTGTCAATTTGTTCTGTGAATTTACCTTGCATCTGTACTGTATTGTGTACCCAATCTATACTGTATTGCATCTGTACTGTATATGTGAATGTACTGTATTGTGAATGCAAATAAAGTACTGTATATGTGAATGCTCTATCGGTAAATTCATCAATAACCGAGAGACTACTGTACTTTTTTCTATCGGTACAATCAAAATTAAGCGTTAGAAGAGTGTGACCTTTCCTGCCGGTGAACTCATATATATCCGATAGAGTACTAAGCTTTTTTCTGTCGGTAATATTGTAATTAACCGTTAGAATAGTGGTACTTTTCCAACCGCTGACGACGAGTTTTCTATCGGTAAACTTGTAAGATGCTGATAGAATAGTATGATTTTTTCTGTCGGTAAACTTGTAATTAACCGTTAGAATAGTGGTACTTTTCAAACCGCTAGCGACGAGTTTTCTATCGATAAACTTGTAAGATGCCGATAGAATAGTATGATTTTTTCTGTCGGTAATCTTGTAATTAACCGTTAGAATAGTGGTACTTTCCCTGCCGCTGGACGTAAGACTACGACGGGTTTTCTATCGGTAGATTCATAATATGCCGATAGAATAGTGAACTTCTTCTCTCGGTTATTTACCGATAGAAAATGTCCAATCTTGTTCTATCGTGTCTATCTCTATCGGTACAAAAACCGATAGTAGAAGGGTGTTTTTTACCGATAGAAGACTGCATTTCTGTACTAGTGTTTGTAGAACAGAATATCACAGAAACTATCACTGACGGGTTTCACTTTAAACCTTTAGTAATATCAGTGCATTTGTGTAGAACTATGACAGAAATATCACAGACGGTTTTGACATCTAAACCGTTGGTGATAATTAGAATATCCAAGACGGTTCCGAGCTCAAAACCGTCCGCTTTACTATGGCAGTCTATGTTTACTTCATAACCATCTGTGATAATTATAAAATCAATAGCCTGCTTTACTATCACAGACGGTGATAAGGTTCGAACCGTCTATAATATGCAGGAATTTTGGTTGCAGTCGAACCATTCGACTAGTTGAATTGTTCCACTTATTTTTCTCCTTCGGCACGACAAGCGCTAACCCGTAACCTCCATTGATGACTGCCGCAACTCCATCGACGACCACTAGTTTATCTGGTGAATCAAGTCCAAGTATATGATGATGAAACTGCATGTAAGAGCCACCAATACCAATCGGACGGGTAGCAATAATATTAGAAACGTGACCAAATTATTGAATAAAATGTTTTTCATATTTGGTTTTATCTTATTTTCAATGTTAGTATTAAAAAAATGATATATTATGGTGTTATGGTGTATATATATGTCTGTGGATGTTCAAAGAACGTTGAGACTATTACAGTCGGTCCTGACATCAAAACCGTCTGTAATGTTACTATTGGGGGAAATCTCCCAGGGATCAAGTCCTGGTAAGAGCCAAGATTCCCGGACGGCACCATTTGCCCGGGCACAAGTGTGGGACCCTCATTTGAGGAATCCGGTGGCAACCGCCCAGGTGGGTTGCACTCAGAAAGGTACATCACAAGCTCACAACAACAGGATTTACTTTAAACAATAAAGCAAATATATAAAGCAAGTACAAGGTCACGAGGACCACTATTACATTATCATAATGCCAAGAATGGCATTAATTAAAGTTGATACAAAAGTAGAGAGTTTTTCACGATCAAGAATCAGAAAGAATCGGTATCGAAGTACCGGGCACAAAAAATAACACAAAAGCAACAACAAAGGTCTTCCTTTCCTTCTGCAGCGGTTCGGCTCGGGCCTTCACCACATCGGACTCAACTTGGCGCATGACCCTCCTAGAAGCTCAAATCTTTTGGAAAGGTTCCTTCCTCTTCTTGGTGCTTAAGGCTAAAGGGATCAGGATCCTCAAATCCTTTCTTCTGAATTTGTGTGAAAAGGCAAGGGTGAGCATGTTTTACACGATGCTCAACAAAGTCTCGTTATGAGAATGCAGGTATATAGATGAGGGGTTCTCAAGGAAAGAGGTCTTGGCTTTATATATAGGAATATAATAGATTTTCACTCTTTATTTGAAGACAAGGTTTTTGTTTTCAAAAGCGAGGCTTTTAAAATCCTAAGCTAGATTTTCAGAATATGTTATGCGTGGCGGTCTTCCATGAGTCATCACTTTATTCACATTTTATGAAAAACTTCCCAAAAGCTACTTGTGCTGCATCGACGTGGATAGAATTCACCGCGCGTAGACTCCATGACCTAGGAGCTCAGAGTATCTAATACTTTTTATAACTTTGCAAAGGTGTACCACCTTAATCCACCGATCACTCCGCTTTCAAGTCGGATCAGCTCCATGCGACTTTTACGCATGTGACAAGGCTGAGATCACACAACAGTTTACAATCCTAGCATTAACAATTCCCTGCTCAGTAAATAGACATTCCAGTCCTCATTACCGTTGTGGTTACTCCCCACTGCCTTACTTCCTAGCCTTGGTCTATGTTCTCGCAAGACACATAGCCTCTTTTGATTACAGTCGCGCATGTCTTAATCAAGGCGTAGGGCGTCTTCCTTCTTACACCTTATCCTCTCATTATTTTTCTGACCTCACATCACTCATGGCACTCAGTGGCCCACTAGTTTCTCGCAAGAAACCGAACCGACAACCATTGCAGGGAAAAGCTAATACTGATAAAGCTACTATGTTGCGCCCGTCCCATACCGGGCAAGCGGTTGGTACGTTTTGCATGCCGCATGGAAGTACAAAACAAGGTTCTAGTCCTTATGAATCTTTAGTGAGGAGTCTTTCACATTCCCAGTGCGCACACTGCACCAACCAATCAAACCATCCTCACTATCGATTCCAATCACATTTTCTTTCACAAACGGGTTTTGAATATACATTTCTCACATGTGACCATTTAACATTTAACATATAATCTTGAGCATAGTATAGACTAAGCATAATATTCTAGGGTGACAAGGGTGCATGGATATTCAATGACAAAAGGGGCTTCACAATTATTTAGGTCGTATCTACCACTTTATTTGAATATAGTTCTCATTTGAATATAAGGCATGCATATACTTGAAAACAGCTAACATACTTCATTTCAAAATATTAGGCCAGACATGATCAAGGGTTTGAGTCTTGCCTTGCAATGCTGGGTCTAGTTACTTGGACGAAACTTCGAAGATCTCTTTCGCTCCTTCAATCTCTAGTTCCACGGCGGATACAAATAATACACACACACACACACTATATAAGAATACAAAATAGTTGCAATAGGAAATAATAAGTAAATATATCATGCATGCAGGGGAAAGGTTTGGACAAAGTCACTTGGGTGCTGATTGAAGAGATGGGCTAAAAAGGAGTTGAATGTCGAAAGGCTGACATTCGGTCCACGGCTAGACATAGCCCTAAATTGGTCTTAGGTAGGTTTTCTGGAGAAGTGGCAGAAGAGAATGATGTAGAGCACAACTCCAGGAATCTAATGGACAAAGTGGCATTTCAATTTCTCAAGTGTAACAGGTCTGAATCATCCAATGCCACTGGTGGACATGCACTGACATAATGCTGGACATGGCTAGAAACTAGGGCTTCGGTTGAGCTTTTGGAATTCTTCCAGAAGGGAAAAATGCTCAGAAAAGTAAAGGGGAGATATTCACTTAATCATATCAAAATTTGGAGGTGGTCTGAGACTTTTAGTCTTTTTGAGCTTCTGACAAATCTGAAAAGAGCTGATCTGCGATACCTTTGGACTAAAAAGAGAAAATGGTCTGAAAGGTAGAGTTTTGCTGCCAACCTTTTAAATTAAGGTAGTGGCATACCTAAGATCATAATTCTGAGATAAAGATCAAAAATGGGGTTGAGACATCCGAGAATCCAATGAAGATATGCTGACTGGCAAGATAAAGAGATAGCAAAATTTGGGATATTACAACAAGGCCCCCCCGGCGGCTTGTCCTGGGCGCCGCCTTTTGCCCGAGACATCCGAGAATGCTCGAAGTGCCTCGGGAAATGGTGGACACCTGTCAAGCATCCAAGGCTCCTGACCGTAAGAAGGACGCTAATGCCCCTCGATCCAACGGTGGCTAGTGGTGTAGTTTAGTCTTTTTGCATCTTTTGTGCCTATAGAAGCCCCTGTAACCCCTCTTGTGAGGACGACAATTCATTTTTCACTCGAATAGACAATCAAACAGGCGTGCTTGGGAGCCATCTCTCCCCCGAGAGAGCTCCCCTAGCCAACTATAGTTGGGAGAACGTCGACAGGACTAGGGTCTCCACTGAGGCCTGAACCTGTATAAACCTCCGTGTCATTTGCTGTGCTTGCCCAACGGGAGAGGACAGGTCACGCGGTCAGCTCGCGTCGTCTTTTCTTCACTAGGGACTTCAACAAAACCTGCGGGGGTATTCGCAATACCACGACAGTTGGCGTTGTCCGTCGGGACTCATGACGAGTTGCCATCGCTCCCCCACGAACAAGGGCTCGCAGCCTTCCCGGTGATGCTGGTCCCAGTGACCCGGCGCCACCTCTCCAAAGCGTGGCCGCCCCGGCGCTACCGCCTGGACACGGCCAAACCCAGGTACCACCTCTAACTCTCCCGGTAATTCCTGGCGGACAGGGCTCCAGGTCCAACCCGGCAACCTCGGACGCTCCTGAGGGGACTGGCTTTCCCACGGTGGCTCCGTAGGCTTCCCAGGACGTACTGCTCGAAGCTCTGGTGGAGGGCCAGCTCCACGTCCAGCGCTCGATGGACAAGCTCCTCCGCGTTCTGGCATGGCCCCCCACTTCCCAATCCGGCCGGTGGCTTCTTTGTTCCGCAGTACCTCCCCCAGAAGGAGGGACGACGGGACGGTGATAGGTGTCCCAGGAAGTAATGGCGAAGCTTCCGGGACGCCATCA
Source organism: Pharus latifolius (assembly GCA_019359835.1). Classification (NCBI taxonomy): domain Eukaryota; kingdom Viridiplantae; phylum Streptophyta; class Magnoliopsida; order Poales; family Poaceae; genus Pharus; species Pharus latifolius. The sequence goes on along the minus strand of CM033322.1, from coordinate 42,322,871 downwards.
GGAGGGCGTAGCAGATCTTCTCCATCTCTGTGTACCGAGTTTTGGCCCCTTGGAGGGCCTCGCTCACGTAGTACACGGGACGCTGCTGCCCCCCTTGCTCCTTCACCAAGACCGCGTTGACGGCGACGGGGGTCGCGGCAAGGTAGAGGAGCAAGGGCTCTTCTAGAGATTGGCTCACAAGCATTGGAGGGCTCGTGAGGTATTTCTTGACGTCATTGAAGGGTTCCTGGGCCTCGGGGGTCCAGTGGAACCCCTCGAGACCTCGGAGGATCTTGAAGAATGCGAGACAAAGCGGCTTAGCGCGGCCAGGCGGCCGGAGAGCCGCTGGACGTCCTTGACGGAGCGCGGGGGGGGCATGTCGAGGAATGCCCAGATCTTCTCGGGGTTTGCCTCAATGCCCCGTTGGGACACGAGGAAACCTAGGAGCTTCCCCCCGTGCACCCCGAAGGCGCACTTCTCCGGGTTGAGTTTGAGCCCAAACGCGCGGAGGTTGCGGACGGTCTCCGCCAGGTCGTCGATGTGGGAGGCTGCGCGGGGACTTTTGACGACTGCGTCGTCTACGTAGACTTCGACGTTGTGGCCGACTTGATTTTCGAAAACCAGCGTCATGAGCCGCTGGAAGGTCACCCCCGCGTTCTTGAGCCCGAAGGGCATATGGACGAGCAGAAGGTTCCGAGGGGAGTTATGAAACTCGTCTTTTCCTCGTCCCTTCCGCCATCCGGACTTGATGGTAGCCCGAGTAGGCGTCTAGGAAGCTCATGACCTCGCACCCCGCGGTGGAGTCGACGAGCTGGTCAATCCTCGGGAGCGGGAAGTTGTCTTTGGGGCAGGCGCGGTTAAGGTCGGTGAAGTCCACGCACATCCGCCACCTACCGGTTGACTTCTTCACGAGGATGGGGTTGGCGAGCCACTCGGGGTGCAGGACCTCCCGAATGAACCCCGCCTCTCGGAGCCGGGTAATCTCCACCTTGATTGCCTCTTGGCGCTCGAGGGAGAGTTTTCGCAGCTTGTGCTCAATGACCTCCCGGGCGACGCCCCGCATGTCCGAAGGCTTCCATGCAAAAATATCAGAGTTTTCGCGCAGAAAAGCCGCAAGTTGCGCTGCATGCTCCTCGAGGAGCTCCGTCCCAATCTGGATGGTTTTTTCTTCGTCGCCCGGGGACAGCAGGACCTTCCGGAGGCCCCCTTCCGGACGCGGCTTGAGGAGGGGCCTCCCGGGCGGTGGCGCTGCGACGTCTGGATCCGGGGGAGAGGCCTCCCCCCCGGGCATCTTTATGAGGTTGACGCTTCCGATTGTGGCAGCAGCGCGCTCGTACAGAGCACGGGCCATGTCTTGGTCTCCCCGGACGCTGATCACGCCATGCGGCCCGGGGATCTTCATGCAGAGGTAGTTTTGATGGGTGGCAGCCCCCATCCGATTGATTGTGGTCCTCCCCATTATCGCGTTGTAGGAGGAGGGGAGGTCCACTACGTCGAAGCGGACCAGCTCGGTCCGGTAGTTCTCCGGGGTGCCGAACGTCATAGGAAGATCTACGTTGCCCACGGGGTGAATCACCATGCCCGGGAGAAAACCTTGCAGGGGCCAGGCTGCGGGCTGCAGGAGCTTCTCATCCACCTGCATCTCTTTGAAGTCCTTCAAGAATAGGACGTCGGCGGAGACGATGAGCGCGTGTAGATGGTCGCAGAGACGAGGATGCGGGTAGATGGTCGCGGAGATGGTGAGGGGGACGTTCGACCACTTGGGTGGCAGAGACGTGTGTAGCACCCCCACAACCTTAACCTCGCGCGCGTACTCCTTACGCTAGCGCTTAGAGTCCCGCCCGGAGGCGGACCCTCCCACGATGACGTTGATGCGGCGCTGAGAAGTTTGAAAGGGGAGAGCTTCTGAAGGCTCCCCCTCCCGCGTCTGAGTCTGCTGACCCCCCGCGGGAGCGGGAAGGGCCAGAACAGCTGGCCGAGGGAGCAAGGAGGCCGGAGTCCCCCCCCTGCCCGCACTGATCGAGGAACGCCGAGAAGTGTTGCAAGAGCTGGTGGCAATCTCGGGCAGCATCGGTACTGGACCCGTGGAAGCTGCGTGAAGGACTTGATGGAGCCGGCCTTCAGGTTGTAGAACCAGGAGCGGGCAATGCCGGTGAGGTAGAGGGGGAAGACATTGCATTGTACCGTCTCGTCCCCCCCGGCGGCGGAGATGGCTGTGGAGTATACCTGCACAAATTCGTAAGGGTCTGCCTCACCGTTATAGTGCTCGATGTGCGGGGGGCGGTAGGGCTGCGGCCACCGGATGCTACGAAGTCTTCGGCATAGGGGCTGGTTAGCCCCCTGCACTTCCCGGGGAGAACCCCGGTCGCTGTCTTCTTTGACAGGGGACACACCCTCATTATCAGAGTCAGGGAGCGGTCCAAGGTGTCCGCCGGAGTGGCGGTGGCGACGCTTCTCTTCAGGACCGGGGCTGAGTTCCCGGACGTCCGGGAACTCCTCCGGAGAGGCTGGCTCTTCAGCGGGTCTCTTCCCCCGACGGTGCGAGAGCGAGGCTCCCCACGCCCCCGGCCAGGGGGAAGTTCTTCCCCGTGCTCAGGTGAATGCATTCGCTCAGACCTCCCCCCGGGCGAAACGGACCTGTCCCACCGAGGGAGGGAGCTTATGCACTGTAGCTACTGGCCCGGATGCTTCCGGGGCCGCCTGGGGGAGGACCCTGCGAAGACCCCCGGGACCGGAAAGGGGGAAGCCCCTGTATTATCCGGAACCGGGGACGGGGGAGCCCCCGTGGCAACGACCGGAACCGCAAAGGGGGAAGCCCTTGTAACATCCGGGACCGGCGAGGGGGCAGCCCCCGCGGCGACATCCGCGACCGGGGAGCCGATGCGGGGGGAAGTCCGCTGAGGAACGGGAGCTGCTCTCTCGACCGCCCCCGGTGCGGTAAACGCGACGCGAGGGGCGGGACTGGCTCCCGGCGTAGGGAAAACCAACGGCATGAAATGGGCCCCCGGCCCCGGGAATGGGCCCGGAACGGGATACCCCCCTGGTGCCACGAAGGGCCCGGGCATGAAGTAGCCCCCTGGCACCGGGACGGACCCGGGTGCCGGGAAGGGCCCGGACGTTTATCCCGCAGGGGGAGGGAACCCCCCGGCGGGATCATACGGAGCGGCCAGACCTCCGGAGGCCGGAGGGGCCGCTGGGTAACCCATAAACGGGGGCATAGCCCCCAGGTATGTGTGCGACGCGAACATGGGGGCCGGAGCCCCGCCAACACGCTGAGCAGCTCATCCATAGAGCGCTGGGCGCGGAGCTGGCCCTCCACGAGAGCTTCCAGCAGGGCGTCCCGGGGAGCTGGGGGAGCCGTCGGGGGTAGACTGGTCCCGGCCGAGGTCCCCGAGGTCACCGGGAGCGACCTGGAGGTAGAAGCACCTAAGTTAAGAGGAAAGGCGGGAGGTGGTACCTGTGCCTGACTGCCTCCGGGCGGAAGCGACGGGACAGCCGTGTCCCGGACGGGCGGCGCCGGGTCTCCGAGATCGGCGTCACCAGGAAGAGTGTGAGCCCTTGTTCTTGGGGCAGCCATGGCGTCTTGTCACTGTCGGCGCCAACTGGGGAGGCTCTCTCCGGGGGAGAGGCTTCCGGAGCACACCTGTGAGTTTTGGCTATTCCAATAAATGAATCACTTGGTTACAACTGAGGGGTACAAGGGCTATTTATAGCCCCAAAAAGAAGCAAAAAGACCTATCTACCCCGGAAGCCACCGTCGGATTGAGGGGTAGCAACGTCCTTCTCCCGGTCAAACACCTTGGATGCTTGACAGGTGGTCGCTGATTCCCAAGGCGCTCCTCACGTGACCTGCACGTGATCAACACCAAAGACTTTACCTTTAGAAGGACGACGAGGCCCGGGACACGCACCGGAGGCCAGGTCCCCAGGCAAATGGCGATGCCCGGGACCGGCGCCGGAGGCCAGGTCCCGGTAGCCAAAAGGCGGCGCCTGGGGCAGGCACGGAGGCCAGGTCCCCGGGCGAATGGCGGCGCCCGAGACCGGCGCCTCCAGAGGCCAGGTCCCGGGAGCCAAATGGCGGCGCCCCGGGCATGCACCGAGGCCACGTCCTCGGGGAAATAGCGACGCCCGGGACCGGCGCCAGAGGCTGAGTCCCAGGAGCCAAAAGGGGGCGCCCGGGGCAGGCACCGAGGCCACGTCCCCGGGCAAATGGCGGCGCCCGGGGCGGGCACCGAGGCCACGTCGCTGGGCAAATGGCCTGGGCAAATCGCGGCGCCCGGGACCGGCGCCGGAGGCCAGGTCCCGGCAGCGCCGGTCCCGAGAGGCAAACGGCGGCGCCCGGGGCATGCACCGAGGCCACGTCCCGGGCAAATGGCGGCGCCCGGGACGGGAGCGGAGGCCAGGTCCCAGGAGCCAAATGGCGGCGCCCGGGGCAGGCACCGGAGGTCACGTCCCCGGGGCAAATGTGACGCAACTTACCTGGACTTAGTCTCGCGGAGATTTCCCCCAACACAAGTCCTCGCTGACTTAATGGCGGAGTGGACCCCTACCTCCGGGCCGGGGGACGAAAACCTCCCCGCACCGCCCCGACGTAGCTACCGTTGGACGCTCATGTTTGATGGCTCCCTGTGTCTCGCCGGGGCCAACGCGGGAGTAGTGCTCTAGAGCCCCGAGGGGAGGGAACTGGAGTACACGGCACGACTCGAGTTCCCCGCCACGAACAGCATCGCCGAATGCGTGGCCTTGCTCCTTGGATTGCGCCTCGCGCGCTCCCTGGGGATTCGACGCCTCCTAGTAAAAAGAGACTCCCAGCTCGTAGTTTACCAAATGGACAAGTCCTACTTGTGCCATGACGCAAACTTGAGCCTCTACTTGCAGGAAGTGCGCAAGATGGAGAAGCCCTTCGATGGCCTAGAGGCCCGGCACATCGTGCGGAGGGACAACAACCAGGCCGACGCCCTGGCGCGGGCAGCCAATGCCCGGGAACCGCTCCCTAAAGGGGCTTTCTTGGAGATCATCGCGAAGCCCTCGGTGGCCTCCCCGGACGCGGGTGATGAGCCCAGTGTCCCGGAAGTCGCCGAAATCACCTGGACTTCATCTTGGATGGATCCCCTCGTCTCCTTCATCAAGGGGGAGGGAGACCCTTCCAACGAGACTGAGGCCAAGCATCTCCGAGCCAAGGCTCGGGCATACCTCTGCTGGAGCGGAAGCTTTACAAGCAGGGGGCTTCCGCCTTGCTCTGCGGCCTTACACGGCCGGAAGGGCTCGAGCTTCTCGAGGACATCCACTCGGGAAATTGCGAGTCTCATATGGCCCCGCGCGCCATCGCGGCCAAGGCCCTTCGCCTGGCTTTCTATTGGCCCATGGTGATTCACGACGCATGAGACCTTGTCTCCGCGTGCGAGGCCTGCCAGAAGATGGCCAGGGGTTCTATCCTCCCCTCTGCAGCACTGCAGACCACCCCCATCACTTGGCCCTTTGCGCGCTAGGGGATGGACCTCCTTGGTCCCTTCTCCCCGGTACCAGGGGGCTACAAGTATGCTGTGGTCGTGGTCGACTACTTTACCAAGTGGGTAGAGGCTGAACCACTGGTCAGCATCACGTCCTAAGCGATTTAGCGATTCTTCTGGAAGAATATCGTATGTCGTTTCGGGGTCCCCCAAGAAATCACTGTCGATAACGGGACCCAGTTTGACTCAGCATATTTTCGGGAATTCTGCGAAGGCTTGGGTCTCACCATTCACTTCACCTCGGTAACTCACCCCAGAGCAACGGGGCAACGGTGTGATCCTACAGGGGTTACGCCGACGGCTCGAACAAGCTGCCTCCAAACGGGGTGCGTGGGCGGAGGAGCTCCCAAGCACCCTCTGTTCCATGCAAACGTCCCCGAGCCGGGCAACGGGACGCACCCCCTTCTCCCTTGTATACGGGGCGGAGGTGGTTCTTCCCCCAGAGATTGGCTTCCGGTCACTGCGGGTCAAGCTCCTAGACGGAGCCACGACCGCAACGTACCAAGCCAATGAAGCAAATCAGCGACTGGAGGTCGACCTCGTGGAAGAGGAACCCGACCGAGCTCTCCTACGCCACGCCATCTACGAGCGCGAAATGGCGCGTGCATACAACCAGCGTGTCCGCGAGAGGACTTTCCACCTCGGGGACCTCGTCCTCAAGCGCATCACGGACCCCCAAGCCCAGGGCAAGCTCTCCCCCAAGTGCGAGGGCCCCTACAGGATCTCGGCTGTCCTGGGCTCAGGGACTTACAAGCTCTCCAACCTTCAAGGGCATGAGCTGATGCACACGTGGAATTTAAGCTTGCTTCGCAATTTCTACGTCTTGGCTACAGGCTCGTCCCCTCCCCCGGAGAGGTTACGCCAGAGGGGAGGGGGACATTGTACTCACCATTCCGTCGCCCGTCGCGATCTTGCAGGGGAGGCATTGTACCTTAACTCATTATCAATACAACTGGATTTTTCCTCAGCTTCAGCTCACTGCAAGTCTTTACTTTACCGTCCCTCACGGCGATGCCCTCCCCGTGAGGATGCCCTCTTAGCAAGGATGCCCTCCCCGTTAGGAAGTGGGCTATCACGACCCAACAAGTCCCTACAATGGGAGTCCCACTCCCGTAGGGTGGCTTACGATCACCCCTCGTGGACTGAGGGTGTAAGCGGCAACCCGGTCCTCAAGGGCCGCGGTAACGAGTCAATTTGAGAGACTAGTCCCCTCCTCAAACACTCAGAAGCGCCATCGGGCGCATCCTCCTCCGGGAGTCGATTGTCTCCTTAGCGAGGCGGAATTCTAGGATATTCTCTCTCGGAGATCTCATTCCCAGTTCCCGGTTTTTACGGCGACCGAAGAGTTTTCTCCCTGAAAAATTATCCCTGGGAATTTTAGATTCTCGGATATTCTTTCTCGGAGATCTCATTCCTGGCTCCCCGTTTTCATAGTGACCAGAGGGTTTTCTCCAAGAAAAATTATTCCCGAGAATTTCAGAGACTTTCTCCCAGAAATCTCGGACACCTCTCTAGCTCCCTGTTCGCACGGTGACCGGACGATTTCTCACCAGGATTTTTGAAAAATTGTTCCTGGAAGTTTTACCCGCCCCCACCCCCCCGTCCTCATGGCGACTGGTAAATTTCTCACCGGAACTTTTGAAAAAAATTTTGGGCAATTCCTACCCGGAGGCTTTGTCACCTCCACAGTACCCGGAGATCACCCTGTTCCGGACCATTTGAGAATTCACAAAGTACACAAGCAAACTTAGCTTTATTAAAAACATTTAACCAGAGGACATCTTTCCCCTCCGGTGGGCATCGCTACATTAAACATGGCACAACCCGGAGTGCAAGCCGAAAGGCTCCTAGACCAAATAATCCCGGAGGCCCTCTGATAGCTCCCGGGCCAGGTCTCGAAACAAGCTTCGTATACGACGCTGGGCCTCGCGGAGAAAATCTTCGGGCCAATATTCATAGCCCGCCGGTGGAACTATTCGAAGCGGAGGAACCCTCCAGGACCCCGGTCGCGGAGGGTATAGCTCAGCACGGTGGTTGTCGAAGTTGTCCAGGTGCAACTCCGGAAGCCACCACAACCGGATTGGCTCTCAGGAAACACCCCCGCCATGTCCCCCGGAGAAGAGACTTAACAAGATGAAGGCGGCCCGGGCATCCCCCGGGTGACACCCGCCGGAGCCTGGAGGCTCCACCTCCGGAGAGGCTCCCTGCAACATTGGGACGCCCCTGAGGTGGCGCTCCAACCTCGGGGGTCTTTGCTCGGAAATAACTTCCCGAGGCCCAGGAGTAACCTCCCGGGGGACCTGGTAAATTCAATTCAGACTTAGCAAAAAATTTCATTTCTATTGCATCAAAATATTTTTGTACAAATGTCCGGGGCTTCTTCTAAGAAGCTACCAAAAGGAAAAACCCTAAAACAAAAAAGGGACCTATCTAAAGGCCCGGGAGGAGGCTCATACTTGTTCAATGGCGTCCTCCCCCTGGGAGGCCTCTGCCGGGGCCGTAGTGTCTGCCCTTGGAGGCGCTGGCGCCAGCAATCGCACCCGAACAATCCGATCGTAGAAGCCGCTGGTGAGCTGCTCTACTTCTCTTCGGGGGGACCTCGTAGACCGAGGGGCTCCCCCCTCGTCTATCGGCTATTCAACGCTGTAGCTTCAAGGCCCCTATAGAATGTTTTAATAATTAATGATAACTTCAAATGCTATACTAACGTTACCTGCCTAGTTGTGTCAAGAAGATACTTAAAAGACAGGTTAATGAAAGGCGAAGAAAGAGCCTCATGATGAAGAAAGAGCATTGATCAAAAGGGCAAAGGTATGAAATAGGGTCTTTTCCATTTTTACCGTTCTAAGGTGATTAGAGAAGAATTTTGACCGGATTTTAGGATAGTTGCCGTACTATTAAGAGGAGCATGTGGTGTATCACAAAATACTTCATCTATGTGCCACAAATCATAAAATCAACTTGCATTGCATACTAGAAGGTCATATACTTTGAATATGCTTGTTTCAGCTCATTTCTGCTCAGCAATGTCTCGTCGGTCTGACCGTATGTTGGACCAGTCTGACCGAATTCACGGACTGACCGACATTATGTCTTAGTATAGTATATACCTTTATAAGGTCGGTCTGTCCGTAGTTTAAACCTAAGTCAGTCTCCTGGAACGTCATGAACTCTCTTTCTGTTGTTTTGAGCTATTACGGTCTGACCGTTTTATTAGACCGGTCTCACCGTGAAATCAGTCTGACCGTGTCTTTATACTACGGTCTGACCGTATGGCCGGTCTGTCCGTTTTTATCGGCCTGACCGTATAAGGTGTCCAGAAACTAGGTCGTCTCTGGACAGCTTCACGGTCTGACCGAAATAGGCTCCGGTCTGACCGTGTGTGTGCTTGACAAGGGCAGTTGAGCATTTATTGCGCCTGTTTAATGCCGTTGCAATTGCGGCGGTCTGACTGAGCTTATACCTGCGGTCTGACCGCCAAGTGAGCTTTTTCACCCAACGGCCTGTAACGGCTATATTTATTGTGAGGGGTATATATACTCCCATGCACGGCCCTGTTCATCACTCTTGGCATAATTTGAGCATTGTCATCATCCTTGAGAGCTTTAGCACATTTCATACACTCTAGGGTTCAAATTCTCGAATTTGTGAGAGTGTGCATTTGAGATCTTCTAGTGCATTGCATCTAGATCATTAAATCATCCTCGTGGCACTAGAAGAAGGCTAAGTGATCATCACCAGCTTGTTACTCTTGGAGTTTGCCGGCTCCTAGATGGCTAGGAGTAGGGTTTTGGAGAGCTCTTCAAGGAAGATTGTGAAGAAGCCTCAAAACGTCTTGTGAAAGGGTTGAGCACACCTTGCCGGAGCGATAAAGTGCATCCTTAGTGAAAACGAGGTTTGGATAACTCATCACACTAATCTGGCTCAAGATCTAGGTCACTTCTCGAGAGAAGGTTGACTAGATAGAGGAGCGGTTAGAGATTTGAGTTTGCCTCAACGTGGATTAGGGGTGATCGGCAAATCACCGAGACCACGGGATATATCCTTGTGTTGGAATTGTACTTTGTTCATATTGTGTTATTTATTTCCTCTCATTATCTATAAATTGTTTGATTAATTGCTAAATTGTTAAAATCGCCTATTCACCCCCCTCTAGTCGATATCCTAGATCCCTTTCAAGCGGTCAGCGAGGCACATCGGGACACGGCGGGAGCTCTACCAGAGACGAAGCATCGCACGAAATCGGGACTTCGTCAGGACGACGGGATAGCGAGCTTCAGCATGGCAACCATGTGGCAATAAAGTCCTGACAATGTCAGGCACGCGCGCGAACGGTGAAGCCACAGTCTCCGGTCATCGCCACGATGGCGCTCCTTGACGCGACGCGGGCATGTGCGGCACACGCTGGTTTCGACCGTTGGCGGCGGCGAATCTGGCCGGCGGTGAAGGCTACGGTGGTTCACGGCAACGGCAACAGCTGCAGTCGAATGTCCTCAGGTCGTGGTCGTGCACGCGGCTCTGGTCGTGGTCGAAGAAAGGGCCAGGGGCTTGTTTGCAAGGTTTTGGACTGATTTGCGAAGGTTTGGACTAAACTGCGAGGATTTTGGTTCGAGAACTTGGGCCTATTTGCAAATCTGAAGATCTGGAGGGCTGATTTTAATTTTGACTTTGCAGATGAGTGTTACCAAAATACTTGGACTCATCCAGCAGGAAAAATGGTAAGATCCGACAAGATCTGAGGGTTTCGACAAAAATCGAAAACAGGGTAAAATAGGGTAAATAGGGTTTGACATTTTGCCGGGGCTGAAACTAGGGCTTCGGTTGAGATTCTTGAGTTCTTCCAGAAGGGAAAAACGTTTAGAAAAATGAAAGAAAGATAATCATTTGATCAGATTTGAATTTGGAGATGATCTGGGACTTTTAGCCTTTTTGGGCTTTTTGAAAATTCTGAAAAGAACTAAACTGAAACACTTTTGGACTGAAATGTGAAAATGATCTAGGAGATGAAGTTTAGCTGCCAACTTTTTAGGTTAAGGTAGTGGCATACCTAAGATCAAGATAGGGTTGAGACATCAGGGATTCCAAAGAAGATATGCTGACTCGCAAACAGAAAAGATAGCCAAAAACTGGGATGTTACACCTTGCAACCCATCCAATTGCATCTGCATCACCTCCTCTGGATCTCCACAGCAATCCTTTTCTAACCCTCATTCTTCTGGAGAAAGTCTCACACCCTGCTTGGATTTCTCCTCTGCTTCTCAGGTAATCATCTTCATCCTCTCTGTTGGTCTCATGTTTTTAGAAACTAATCCATACATGTTTTGGAGGTGAAGACCCCTGGAGCCCCCAGCGATCAGCTTGCTGAGATCCAGGCTCTTTTGTGGGAGAAATTTTACTTGGTCAGAACCCTCAATGAAGAAAAAGAGACGCTGGAGAAGCATTCTGAGGAGATTTCCTCAATCATCCTATGCCTGGCAGAATGCTATGATGGAGCTCACGAAGAGGCGCACAAGCTCTGTCTGGAGAGAAATCATGCGCAAGAGCAGCGAGAACTCTCTGATACAATAAGGAATAGTTGCACTCCCTTAATAAGGAATGACATCGATAGGCTTAGCGATATCACCAGTTCTCTTGGGGCGGCCAGTGTTAATCCCACTGATGCCAATATGTTCCTAGGAGTGTAAATTACTCTCGGATCGGGTTGACACTTTACTCATCTGTATCCCTTTTGTATGTAAAGACTATAAGAAATAAATTTCTTTTACATGCTTGAGTCCTTGAATGATTATGTACAACTTATAATCATCAATTAGCATTCTCTATGTGAAAAATGATGATCGGAAAAAACTTCTGTGATCAAAACATACACAGGTAGTACATCTTCTATCCGAAACCAATTCCAGACTTTGGTCTCAAGATAGTATTGAGGCCATAAAGAACATTGCGGTCACAGAACAGCCTTGAGACCGCACGTAGCATTGAGGTAATAGTTAATACCGAGATCACAGAATAGCCTTGCGATCATACCTGGTACTGCGATCACAAAAGAATTTTTGCTTTTAAGATTATGACAGTGCTGAAGATATGAGATTACCATGGAATCATAAGGTTTTAATTTTTCAAAAGATTCTCAGAAAATTATCTATACCATAGCCCCGGAATGTGAAATAAAATGACCTATTAATTGAAAACAGACGCATTTTTTTTAGATTCAAACTGGGTTAAAGACATGATACCGGGTTCTATTCGAGAGAATACCCGTTATGAGAAATTAATACAATAATGAACCTGGTGAGTAGCAATCTTGGGTGTATAGAAGGAAGAAGGTATCTTTCTTGAGAAGCTTCAGAAGAAAAAACCCTCTTTTGTCGTAGCCACTTTCTCCGCAAAAAACCCTCCCTTTGCACCTTGCTCTCATCGCCTCCAAAGCCATCGTCTTTCCACCGATTTCATCCACAATGGCGTCTTGGAGCCGATCAATCCACCATAGTGAGGAGAGCTTGATGGCGCTTGAAAAAGAGGAGATCCTTCCCCCATGACTACTAATCAACTGGTGACCGGAGTAGAAGAACGAGGAAACGCCAATCGTTCATGAGAACGAACTGGTGATCTTTGAAGAGTTCTTGCGTTGCGGCCTTCAATTCCCAGAAAGCAAGTTCCTACAAGAAGTTCTGGCGCACTATGGGTTGGAGCTGGTGAATCTGCATCCTAATGCCATTTTGATCTTGGGGATCTTCCAAACATTTGTGCGAGGCCTTCATCGGAGTGCTACCAAGCGTGGATCTCTTCCAACGATTCTACTTCTCGGCATGGTCGAAGAGCGCCAGTGCCGCAGGGTGTATATACTTCCACATAAGGGAGAAGAAAGATTATCCCTTTCTTCTTTTGTGGGATTTTGTGCACGGGTGGCACCAGAAATGGTTCCACTGCACCCCTCCATCGGAGAGTAGTCTTTGGTTCGAGAATCATCGGGCAGAGAAGTGCAGTGAAATGGACACCTTTCCTGCTTTAAACCAAGAGTTGAAGAAGCAGGCCCAAGCGATTCTTCACCTAGTCTAGCAAGGATTAACAGCGTGAGATATGATCCGCGACATCGTGAAGACCAGGATGAGCCCCTTGCGGAAGAGGGAGCATCCTGCTTGGGAGGTAGAATCCATGGCGGATAGCACCCTGGATTATAATACAAGTCTGTTCTCTAGTCTACAAGATACGCAATTTTACTGGTGAAAAGATACCATACCAAGTAATTTTCCTTTTGTGACACAGTTCTTCTATCTTTGTACAAAATTGAGAAACGGACAAATAACCTGCTGCGGCCATATAATGCCGCAACAGAAGGAGCTCAACGATCACCCCATCCCCAGAGCTTAATCAATGGCAGCGATGATCTGAGACAAGAACGTCAGAAGGTATGACTTCTTTTGTGGAACATGTCCGAGGTCACCTATTGATTTTGATCATCAAATCAAAATTCTTTAAACAATGCAGCTGCTGAAGGGGCGAACCGCCGGGACAAAGCGTCCTGGTGGTGACACTGGGCCTTCTGGGAGGCCAGCGTCGAAGAGGGTGAAGAAATCCTCTTCATGTTGAAGACAACAAGGAGCCGGCCCCTGAATCCTCCAAAAAGATAATAAAAGAGGTTTGTCAAAAAAGAAGAAAATAACCACGAAAGATACTGCGGTAAGATTTTCTCTTCCCCCTATTATGCCAAGTACGAGTAGGAGTTACTTCTTAGTCGTACAGCGTGAGGGGAGCGAGGATGAGGAGGACGAAGTTCCTCTCATCCGTTGCAAGAGGAAGGCATCAAACCCTCTAGAGATTAGCATTCCAGAGAGGTCAACCTCTCCTACCATTGCTGAAGTCTTGTCCTCCTTGCGGAGGCAAAAACGGTAGTAGAGGATCACATGGCCGCAGAAGAACTTGCGGTCGCAGAGAAGACTCCCAATCCTGAGGCACACGCTGCCACAGGGCTGGTGACCCCTCCTTCGATTATCGAAGGGACTACTGCGGTAAGAACTTCACAGTTTTTAAATTTTTACTTCCCTGCATATACCAATCGTATTGTGAACATGCAGGGGGAGGAAGACACTGTCTAGTTCAAGAAAAGAAGAACAAGGACAATCGATGATGCTTCAGCAAGGGCACCCAGTGGGCTTCTTTCTCCCCAAAGCTCATCTTCAAAACCCAAATCTTGGATAGGGTTCTGTATAAAGTAAGGATATGACAACTCGTCAATTATTTGTTATTTAAACCAGAGATATTTTAAGTTATGGTATCTTCAAGGATCCTGTGCTTAGCGCCCTGTCGACCTCACCGAACATCGGCGCACCGACTACCATGGAGGTCGCAGGGGACACAGGTGCAACTCCAATGGCTGAGGTATCCCCTCAGGCCATTGTAGCGGAAATAATCGCGGACATCCACTCTCGGGGGATGGAAACCGCAATCTTGACCGTAAGGGTGGATCAGCAAGAACAACCATTTGCCGCCCCTAGTGTCAAGGAGAAAGTGAGCCTCGAGGTTCAACCTTTAAATGAACCCGAGAGTATGCTGAGAACTTCTTTCAGCAATTTTGTAGAGGTAATAAAATATTCTTTTACCCCGTTAGATTCGAGAACTTAGGAATGTTCAGGTTTGAGTAACAAGTTTTACTGTGCTTCAGGATCTAACCCAAATGGCAACCAAGCCAAAAGCTTTGGCAACACATATTGAGGTCACGCAATGGAAGATCAGCTGCTTACAACAGTAAGTATTAGTAACTTGCTTACGCCAACTTGAACTTTGTCTAAGTATAACGGTTATCTTCGTTGTCATAGGGGAAATGCCTCCTTGACAAAAAGTATAGCTAATCGGGAAAGCTAGGAAAAGGCTGCGGCCTTGAGATTTTCTTCAATGGAGAAGAATTTCATGAGAGGCAGCTAAAGCTTTCCTGTAAGTTTTTCTTTCAACCAGATGGAATTATTTCTTTACATGAACTGTCATAAAATCAATTACTTTGCCCATGTAGTACAAGAGGAACATATAAGCCTTCTTTCACAAGAGAGGGATGACTTCCAAGAGAAGTGTACCTAGGCTGAAATCAAATCAGGGCGACTTCACACTACCGTCGAGCACCAAAGTGCAACCATCGAGTCTCTCAAGAAAACGATTGATATTATCTGCGAGGAGAGGGAAACCCTGAAGGCGACAATTTCCTCCTACAGTGACATTCTGTCGCCAGCTTTTGGAAAATTGAAGATGGTTGCGAAGAATTTGCTGAAGGCTGATATTGTCGACCCTCAAAAGGAAGAATTAAGCCTTGGCGAGTCGTGCAAATTAGTGGCGGCTCAAGCTGAATCGCTCCTTGAATATCTTCCTGAAGATACCAAGTGGCAAGAAGAGGCAGTGAAGGACAATGCAAGATATGTCGCCTCCACCATCTTATGCAAGTTCAAACATCACCACGGCCCGAATTTAGACTTGGAACCAGTGGTGGGAGGCGTAGAGTTTGAGTGTGAGAATCAGCTTGAGGATATCATGAATGAAGTGAAGCCCTTGATCGAAGATCTTCTGAAAGAATTCGGCTTATCGTAATATCACTGTAATGAACAATGACCCTCTGTTTTTACTACACCTGCAAATATACAATTATAATATGCAAATGCATGCCTTAAGTTTTTTGGGAAGAATGTACTCATTTTCATTTTATATCATGTCCCATATCCCTCTAGCCCCCTCCTGAGATTATGTATACTAAAAATATTGTATCATAATCTCAGGAAAAGATGGTTTATTGATGATCAGGAAATATCTGGCGAGTTCCTTATACTTTTAGAAATGGTTTACAAAGGAATCTCTCAACCTAGATACGATCATCTGGTCGCACTGATACTGATCTTAATATAATACCAATGTTTATTACGAACTGGTAGCCACTCGAATGATCAAAAACACGCTAGTAAGTCCCGTATGAGTTTAGAAACGGATTATTTAGGGATGTCTTATCTAGATACGACCCTGAGATCGGCCAGCAAATCCAACTTTGTTATCATAGTAAGATGGTCATCAGCGACTAGCCCCCGAGCATAACTGAAATGGGAAACTTACACGTAGAACTTGTGTAGTTGATCTATGTTCCAAGTATTGGACAAGATCCTTCCATCCTCCATCGCTAATCGAGCCGATCCTAGTCACGGTACGAAAACTATAATATAATGGCCTTCCCATTGAGGGGAGAATTTATTGCAGTTAGACTGGTTTTGCATCTTTCATAAAACCAAGTCGCCCACGTGGAGACTACGAGGCCGCACCCTTTTACTGTGATATTTATGCAAAGCTTATAAGTATACCGCAGACATGATCAGTGCCCGATCACGTTTCTCTTCAAGGAGGGTAATATCTTGGGTACGTTGTTCAAGTTGATCAGTCTGATTGAATCAATCTACCCGAACAGAACCAATGCGAATTTTCATCGGTAAGACTATGTCGTGGTATTAAGAATACCCCGGCAGGTTTTGTGAACGATCCTAGCAAAGATTACGCGACGCGGGCTGACCGGATGACCGGTCCTCCCCCGCCGGATAAACACAAGAAATGACACGAGGATTTATACAGGTTCGGGTCCCGGTGGGGGCCCTAGTCCTGTTGACGCGCTCCCGACCGGGTTCGGCTGGGGAGGCTCTCTCCGAAGGAGAGGCTTCCGGAGCACGCCTGTGAGTTTAGCTATTCCAATAAAAGTGATTCGATCCCTTTCAACAGAGGGGTACAAGGGCTATTTATAGCCCCAAAAAGAAGCAAAAAGTCTAAACAACCCCAGAAGCCACCGTCGGATCGAAGGGTAGGAACGTCCTTCTCCCGGTCAAGTGCCTTGGATGCTTGACAGGTGGTCGCTGATGCCTGAGGCGCCCCTCGGGTGTCCTGCACGTGATGAATAAACAGGGAATTTACCTTTTTGGAGGGCGATGATGTCCGGGACATGCCCCGGAGTCAAGGTCCCGGGAGCCAAAATGCGACGCCCGGGCAGGGCGCCGAGGGCCACAGTCCCTGGGCAAAAGGCGGCGCCCGCGACCTGTCCCGGAGGCAAGGTCCGGGGGGCCAACTGGCGGCGCCCGGGGAGGGCGCCGGAGGCCACAGTCCGTGGGAAAAATGGCGGCGCCTGGGGCAGGCGCCGGAGGCCATAGTCCCCGGCTGAAAGGCGGCGCCCGGGACCTGTCCCAGTGGTAAGGTCCCGGGGGCCAAAATGGCGGCGCCCGGGGCAGGCGCCGGAGGCCACAGTCCCCGGGCGAATGGCGGTGCCCGGGACGTGCCCCGGAGGCGAGGTCCTGGGGGCCAAACGGCGGCGCCCGGGGCAGGCACCAGAGGCCACAATCCCCGGGCAAGTAGCGGCGCCCGGGACCTGTCCCGGAGGTAAGGTCCCGGGGGCCAAATGGCGGCGCTCGGGACATATCCGGAGGCAAGGCCCCGGGGGGAAATGGCGGCGCCCAGGACGTACCCGGAGGTAGGGTCCCGGGGGCCAAATGGCGGCGCCCGGGGCAGGCACCGGAGGCCACAGTCCCCGGGCGCCGCGCGAATGGCGGCGCCCGGGACGTACCGCGGAGGCAAGGTCCCAGGGGCCAAATGGCGGCGCCCGGGACATATCCGTAGGCAAGGCCCCGGGGGCCAAATGGCGACGCCCGGGACGTACCCGGAGGCAGGGTCCTGGGGGCCAAATGGCAGCGCCCGGGGCAAGCACTAGAGGCCACAGTCCCTGGGTGAATGGCGGCGCCCGGGACGTACCCGGAGGCAGGGTCCCGGGGGACAAATGGCGGTGCCCGGGGCAAGCTCCGGAGGCCACAATCCCCGAGCCAGTGGCGGCGCCCGGGACCTATCCCGGAGGTAAGGTCCGGACATATCCGGAGGCAATGCCCCGAGGGCCAAATGGCGGCGCCCGGGATGTACCCGGAGGCAGGGTCCTGGGCCCAAATGGCGGCGCCCGGGGCAGGCACCGGAGGCCACAGTCCCCGGGTGAATGGCGGCACCCGGGACGTACCCCGGAGGCAAGGTCCCGGAGGACAAATGGCGGCGCCCGGGACATATCCGGAGGCAAGGCCCCGGGGGCCAAATGGCGGCGCCTGGGATGTACCCGGAGGCAGGGTCCCGGGGGCCAAATGGCGGCGCCCAGGGCAGGCACCGGAGGCCACAATCCCCGGGCAAGTGTGAACTTACCTGGACTTAGCCTCGCGGAGATTTCCCTCAACAGCAGCCCCCCATGCCCCCCGGGGACGGTGCTCGAGTCCCCGGTGGGGTATGGTTCACATTACCAGGAAAATCTCCGGAGCAAGTCACCGGAGCTGCCGTGACGCTTCGGTTTCCGTGCCGAGCGCTTATGACCGCGCCGCTCCGTCACAAATGCGCGCGCGATTCAAACCGGCGCCTCGGTTTATGTAACACCCTGAGTTAGGGGTGAAAATTTCCTTTTTCTTCAATAGCATGCATGCATGTATCAGTAGTAGTAGCCAGATCAGTATCTATCTCAAGCCCTAAAATCTCCAAATCTAATCTGTGACCCCAAACCAAGATCAGATTGTCTAGATATGATCTATCAGTTATCCTGAATCTAAATGCTTTCAAAACCTAGATCCAATTCTATCTCTAAATCCCAGATTTATCAACTCCTTCTGTTTTCGAAAACAGAAATACCTTATATTACCCTAAATACTCTGAATCCAGATTTAACCTAAATATTGACCAAGTTCAGACCAGATTATTCCTGGAATATGATCATGGGTATGCCAATACCTTAAACCAGAAAGTTGGCAGCCAGATTTTATCATCTAGACTCTTTTCACAAATCAGTCCAAAAGTGATTACAAATTAGTCCTTATCTGATATCTGAAAACCCAAAAAGGCTAAAATCTCCAGATTAACGCCAAACTCAAAATCTTTTCAGCAAATCTTTTCTAAATGCTATTTGTCACAAGTCTCTCTTCTGTGCAGATATCAAAATCAAACCCTAAATGCCAGAATTCGAAATCGACAAAACTCAAATCTTACTTTACCCTAATTTACCCTATTTTCAGTTTGTATCGAAAGCTATTCAAATGTGTCAAATCTTATCAACTATCTTTGCCAAATGTTTTGTTGAATATATCTGCCAGATTAGTGAAAGCAAATTCAGTTTAAACCTTCCAGAATTCCAGATTTACAGATCAGTCCAAGACTCAAAGATTTGAAATTGCAACTCAGCCCATTTCGACCAGGAGAGCAGCAAGCATTCGACCAGGCCGTTTACTGTGCGCACGACCAGGGCTCGCCGTGGTTTCCTTGCGCCGTGCACGGTCGCCGCCGGCCAAGCTTCGCCGCACTTGTGACCGTGCATGCCGGTGCGCACGTGTCCTCGCTCCAGCTAGTGCCGTGGCAAGGTCGCTGCTACGTCGACGACCAGTGCCTGCTCCCGTGCGCGATCAACGGCTTTTTGTCAGCAGCCCCTCGCCACGTCGCCTTGCCGCGCCAGTGGTTGTCGGCACCGCTTGCTACAGCTTTGCCAGGTCCCGATGAGGCGACATTGTGATCAGCTGAAAGCTGGTCGCCGTCACATCACCGCTCTTGCTGTTTCGTCGCCGCTATTGCTCCCGCACGCAAGCAATCTCATCACAGCAGCCAATCACTTCATTGTCTCCTCCTTGCAAGCTTCGCGTGGCCTATTTAAGCGCTCCTGTGTGCAGCAGCTTCTCCATATTTCACCAGAAACCAGCCAAATTCCAAATTCCAATCATCGGCAACCATGGGATCGGTCGCACTAGAGAATGTTGGTGGACGGGTCTTTTGGAAATCTGTTAATCTTGCTCCTACAGCAGAAGTAGTTCCTTCTGTTGTTCCAGTAGGCAGTTTTTGAACTATCTGAGCTAACAACTGGGTATGAGCTATCTGAGCTTCCTGTCGACTTTTCTCCATTGACAACAAAATTTCCTGAAGACTGGGTTGTTCATTCTGAGGTGGATTGGAACTCTGAGATCCTTGCTGAAACAAAGGGTCTCTTGTCATAGTTTCTTCTTCTTGCGGAGTCTGACCTATATCTTCTCTTCCACTTCGAGATCTCCTTCTGGTGTCAACCATGGTGGCTCTGAAAAAAGTTTAGACGGATCTAACTAACTAAGGCCAACTATGACAGCAATGCAGAAATTAATGCAACTACTTTAATGCATAAAATTACTTAGGCTATTAGCCATAATACACAAATTAACCATTGTAAAAGCAACAGCGAATCACAAAGCTATCAAGAGCATCCACTAGCTCTGTCTACACCAACCTCTAAGACACTCTGGAACAGAACGCACTCTCACAATCTTACCGAATTTTAGAAATCCAAATAAAATTTTGAAATGAAGGTTTTCAAGAGCTACAAGGCTCATTATTTTTACCAAAATAAAATTTCCACAAATCTCGCTGTTTCAGTGAGTTCCCCTACTCATTCTCTCTGTGTAGTACTATTTAATTGCTCCCCGGTGACCTCTAAAGCCAGCGATCACCGGAAATTGCCGTTTGCCCTGTTTCTGTAATGTGGCTCAATCCAGTACAAATTAGCTTTCGATTTTGTAAACAAAATGGATCAGTGAACCTTTTCAAGCATGCCTGTGAACTTAGAATAATCAATTGATCCCAATTTGAAGCTATTCCCGATTTTGCAATTTATCAGTTGTTGGCTCTCGTCGCCAAGCCACACCGGCGATCCTCCGGCCAAATTGACGTCGCCAGTAGCTTACTCATACCCTTCTATCACTCCTAGAGCAAGGAATCCAGTTCAATCGGCTTGTGTTGAAAATGCCCAAATGGCAGTTTTCTTCTCCGGCGCCGATCACCGGAAAGCTTGTTCTAGCCGTTTCAGCCCAAATCACCTTGTCTTTTAGATGTGCCTTAGCCTCCTGAGCATTTTTGTCTTCTAGCCCGACACCTAGATCGGCCTAGATTGGAAGTTATAGCTTTGCCAAGACTTTGTCCAGAACTGATCTAGTGCAGTGTGTTCATCTCAGTTCATCATTAGATATCTTGCTGTCCAGCCATCTTCAGCCCTGGAACCTGTTGACTTAATTATTACTGTTACCCAAGCCTACCTCCTAGACAAAGTGTTGCATCATTTGGAGCTCCAGATCAAAAGTTATGCTAAGCCCTAGTTTTTGGCATTGTGAGCTCTATGCCAGAGCTTGTCAGCCAGTGGCATTGACCTTGTTTACCCACTTCTGGATGTGTAACTTGAAAACCACTTTGTCCACTGAATTTGTAGAGTTGTGATCTACATTTTCTTCTACTAACACAACTTGAGATAAGCACTCTAGCTTTTCTTAAAGCTATGTCCAAGCCTTGATCCAAATGTCGATCTGTTGACATTCGCTGTTTTGTTTAAACCAGCCACAAAATTGTTATCCCTATTGTAATCCTGAAACCCTAAGATTATCTAACCACCATCCTTAGCCCAAATTCCTTGAAACCCTAGAATCTCGACTCAGTTCAGTTTGCAGTTCAAATTATCTCCAGTATAGTTCAATCATGCTTGTTGAGCATTTCTGCATATAAGTTGTCGCGCCCCGAGACTGGGACAACGACTACTCCTGTAGAGACCTAGCTCGCTGCAGCTAGTCCCATTCTCACAAACCTTTGACTTCCCAGGATGAGTCAAACACAGAAGTATATTACATTACAACAGAGTACTCACAAAATATTAAGCAGTGTGGCCTGCTGGCCTTAATATTACATAAAGAGGATTACAATGCCTACAAGGCATTCAGGGTTTAACAAAATATTTAACTACGCAGCAGAAGATAGGTGACCCTCCCACAAAAGAAGTTGACGGCAGAATAACACACTTCAGGGTTCTGGTGGAACTGATTCTCCTCCTTCTGGATCCACGTAGTACTCCGTGCCATCATCTTGATTAAGGTAGGCTCCATCTATTGAGTTGAATGTTGCAAGGGTGAGCACTTACGTACTCAGCAAGTCATAGGTAAGAGTAGATACATATAGTAGTGATGATATGAACCTAGACTAGTCAAGAATTATGGATATTTGTAAAATAATCTTTTCCTTTCTCAACTCATCTTATGGCAGCACTTTTCATAATATAACATCATCATTCATGTTCACTAGATTATAGCACTACCGCGACACGTCGACACACGATAGCCCACGGCAGCACTCCTTATCATGACAACACATGTCATTTGGGTAATCTTGATTTAAACATATTTTATTTAGAAAATAGTACTTGTGTCACACCCCGTGGATTTAATCCACCGCAGCAGACTCCTATAAACCCGGGAGCTCGGAGTATTCGAATACGTTTTTAACTCTGCAGAGAGGTACCAATTTACCCGCAAGATATTCCACTTTCAAACCTTTCCTATCATAACAAAATGATTGGACCCCTGACTCACTTCATACTGTGAGCGGCAAAGTGGAAATGACAAGAACTTTTGTTATGTTTTACTCACAATTCACCCCCGACCCTGTGGCTCTCAGCGAGGCACAGTTGTGGCAGGTTGTATCCAAACCTCCACCCCATTGCTTATTCCCATTACTGGGTCAGCGTGCTTGATCACCTTCAGTGATATGTGTGGGAGCCGCGCTCCGTGTTTATCGTGCATCACTACACATCTCATGCAGGGGTTTCATGTGCGATCCACATAATTACTTGTTCAGGCCTGTCCCATACCAGGCTTGCGGTTAGCACGTTGTTCATGCCACTAGACGCACAACACAAGGTTCTAGTCCTTATATGCCAGTGACCAGACCATCCACAACCCTGCACCTTCAGTGCCTGCATTCCTTTGCAGTCTAGCACCTCCAGTGCTACAGCCATCCACACCATTTTTCTGGTCACGGCTAGGGGTTTTATTTCATGAATATAAGTATATAACTACATGTAATAGTTCATGGCTCAAAACTTGTTATTTTACATTTCACGAATAACCAGTCTAGTACTGCCAATTCATAAATCAATCATTCTCAATCTTTCACATGCAATATTGCCTATATTCAAGGTTATATTATAGCAATATTTAAAATATAGGTTCAAGATGACCAAAGATATGACTTGCCTTCCGCGTCGTAAAATACAGCAGTCGATGACGGGTCAACAGCAAAATCTTCAAAGTCAGCTTCTGAATCTGCTCGACGACAAACAAACACACAATAATTACTTATAATATTTAAAATGTTTTATGACTTATATGCAGAAATGCACAACAAGCATGATTGAACTAAACTGGTGATAGCTGCAAACTGAACTGAGTCGAGATTCTAGGGTTTCAAGGAATTTGGGCTAAGGATGGTGATTAGATAATCTTAGGGTTTCAAGTTTACGATAGGAATAATAATTTTGTGGCTGATTTAATCGAAACAGCGAATGTCAACAGATCGACATTCGGATCAAAGCTTGGACATAGCTTTAAGAAAAGCTAGAGTGCTTATCTCAAGTTGTGGTAGAAGAAGAAATTGTAGATCACAACTTCAGGAATCTAAGGGACAAAGTTATGCTCAAGATGCACATCTGGAAGGCAGTGAAAAGGGCTAATGCCACTGACTGACATAGCCTGGCATTAATCTTGACATGGCCAGAAACTAGGGCTTAGCATAACTTTTGATCTAGGGCCCCAAATGATGCACCACTTTGTCTGGGAGGTAGGCATTGATAACAGGAATAAATCATTCAATAGGATCTAGGGCTGAAAATGGCAGGAAAGCAAGAAATTTGATGATGAACAGAGATGAACTGGCTGCACTGGAGCAGTTCTGGACACAAACTTGGCAAAGCTATATCTTCCAATCTAGGCCGATCTAGGTGTCGGGCTAGAAGACAAAAATACTCAAGAGGCTAAGGCACATCTAAATGACAAGGTTTCGAGGGCTGAAATGGCCGGGATCACTTTTCCGATCATCGGCGCCGAAGAAGAGACACTGCCAGTTGGGGGTTTCTGCTACAGGCCGAGAGAACTTAATTCCTTGCTTGGAGAGCATCTAGGAGGTATAGGGAAGCTTCTGGTAACATCAAATTGATCGGAGGATCACCGGAGAAGTCTGGCGACGATCGCCGGTTTCTGGTGAAGCTCGGTTTAGGAAAAAGCTTCGAATGATGTTTAATTGGGGATTCTATCTTACAGGCTTGCTTGAAATAACCCACTGATCAATTTTGTTTACAGGATCGAGGGCTAATTCGAGGTAGATTGGCCAGCATTGCCGGAACAGGGCATTCTTCGATTTTCAGCCATTTCCGGCGATCATCGGTGTTAGAGTCCACCGGAGAACAATTAAATGATATCACACAGAGAGGATGAGTAGGGGAACTCACTGATGTTGTTAATTTGGCAGGAAATTAAGTGTAGAGCGCTGGCACCGTGAGCCTCCTCGACGGCTCGCCGGAGAAGATGACTGGAACAGGAATTTCTGGGACTTGGCTGATTTCCAGTGAGGTGTGAGGGAGTTGCTGAGCACAGTGGGGTTTAAATAGACCAGGCGAAGCTTGCAAGGAGGAGACAACGAAGTAATTGGCAGCCGGTGACTTGACTGGTTGCGTGCTGGAGCAACAGCGGCGAAGACACAGCGAAGAACGGTGATGCGACGGCGACAAGCTTGCAATTGATCACAGTGTCACCTCATCGGGACCTGGCAAAGTTGTAGCAAGCGGTGGCGACAACACTGGCGCGGCAAAGCGACGTGGCGAGGGGTTGCTGACAAAAAGCCGTTGATCGCGCGCGGGAGCAGGCGTTGGTCGTCGACGTAGCAGCGACCTTGCCACGGCACTAGCTGGAGCGAGGACACGTGCGCACCAGCATGCACGGTCACGAGCGTGGGCGAAGCCTCACCGGCGATGAGCAACCACGGCGCACAAGCACGGCGGTTCCTGGTCGTGCGCACAGTAATTGGCCTGGTCGAAATTTGGACTGAACTACAGTTTCAATTCTTTGAGTTTTGGACTGAATTGCAAATCTGGAATTCTGGAAGGTTTAAACTGAATTTGCTTCTGCTATTTTGGCAATCTTTATTCCACAAATGATTTGGCAGGGATTGAAAATAAAACTTGGCACATTTGGATAGCTTTTGATACAAACTGAAAATAGAGTAATTTAGGGTAAAATTAAATTTGAGTTTTGTCGATTTCGAATTCTGGCATTTAGGGTTCGATTTTGATATCTGTATAGAAGAGAAACTTGTGTTAAATAGCAATTAGAAAAGATCTGCTGAAGAAATTCTGAATTTAGAGTTAATCTGGAGATTTTAGTCTTTTTAGGTTTTCAGATATCAGATAAGGACTAATTTGCGATAAGTCTTGGACTGATTTGTGAAAAAGGTTTAGATGATAAAATCTGGCTGTCAACTTTTTAGATTAAGGTATTGACATACCCATGATCATATTCCAGGAATAATCTGGTCTGAACTTGGTCAAGATTTTGATTAAATCTGTATTTCTAAACTTAGGGTATTTGGGTAATATAAGGTAATTCTGTTTTCGAAAACAGAAGGAGTTGATAATTCTGGGAGATAGAGATAGAATTGGATCTGGGTTCTGAAGACTTTTAAGTTCAGAGTAACTGATAGATCACATCTGAACAATCTGATCTTAATTTGAGGTCATAGGATAGATTTTGGAGATTTTAGGGCTTGAGATAGATACTGATCTGGCTATTACTACAGATACATGCATGCATGCTATTGATGAAAAAGGAAGTTTTCACCCCTAACTCAGGGTGTTACAGATCTACCCTCCTTAAAGAAATCTCGCCCCGAGATTTACCTAAGACAGGAAAAGATAAGGATAGGTTTGGTTAAGATCTTCTTCCTTCTCCCAAGTAGCCTCTTGCTCTGAATGATTTTTCCATTGAACTTTACACAATCTGATTTTCTTCCTTCGGAGCTGACGTTCATCAATGGCTAGGATTCTGATTGGGTGCTCAAGATAAGTGAGATTCTTCTGTAATGGCACATCTTGTACATCTATCTGGTCAGTAGGTTTCTTCAAACATTTCCGGAGCTGAGAGACATGAAACACATCATGCACTCCTGCTAATCCCTCAGGTAATTCCAATTTATATGATACTTCTCCCTTTCTCTTGATTATCTTAAATGGTCCAATGTATCTTGGAGATAACTTTCCTTTCACTTGGAATCTTTGTAATCCCTTGAATGGTGTGACCTTGAGATACACAAAATCTCCTGGTTCAAATGATAATTCTCTTCGTCGTTTATCTGCATAACTCTTTTGTCGTGATTGTGCTGTTTTCAACCTTTCTCTGATGAGTCTGACATGAGCTTCTGCTTCTTCTACTATCTCTGGTCCTATGACTTTTCGTTCTCCTGGCTCATTCCAATGTAACGGTGTTCTGCATTTACGTCCATATAAAGCTTCAAATGGTGCCATCTGTATACTAGCTTGATAACTGTTATTATATGTAAATTCTGCAAATGGTAAACATTTGTCCCAAGATGTCCCATAATCTAGTATACAAGCTCTTAGAAGATCCTCTAGAATTTGGTTGACTCTTTCTGTCTGTCCTCCCGTCTGTGGATGATATGCAGTACTGAAATCCAGCTGGGTTCCTAGGGTTTCATGCAGTCTATTCCAAAATTTGGAGGTAAACTGTGTTCCACGATCTGAAACTATCTTCTTAGGAATACCATGCAATGCCACTATTCTTTGCATGTATAAGTCTGCTAATTTACTGCCTTCATAAATCTTTTTAACTGGTATGAAATGAGCTACTTTAGTAAGTCTGTCCACAATAACCCATATGGAATCATATCCTCCTTGAGTTTTAGGTAGTCCTGTAATGAAATCCATACCAATTTCTTCCCATTTCCATAATGGTATTGGTAGAGGTTGTAGCTTTCCTGCTATTTTCTGGTGTTCTGTTTTAACTCGTCGACATGTATCACAGTTTGCAATGTACTCTGCAATCTCTTTCTTCATATTATCCCACCAGAATCTGGTCTTCAAATCTTGATACATCTTTGTGTTACCAGGGTGTATTGAGTATGGAGTTTTATGTGCTTCATGGAGAATTATTTCCTTAAGATCTGCGTTTTGAGGTACACAGATTCTTCCTCGATACCATACAATCCCTTGGTTATCTTCAATAAAGCCTTGAGCCTTTCCTAACTTGATTCGACTCTTGATCTTACAAATTTCTTCATCTTTCTTCTGGGCATTTCCTATTTGTTCTTCAAGTTGAGATTTTATTGTTAAAGTAGCTACCGTTCCCTGCGGTACTATTTCCACTTGATGATTCTGCAACTCTTGTTGTAGGTAAGGGTTCTTCAACATAACCATTCCTTGTAGGTTGTAAACTTTTCTTCTTAGGGCATCAGCCACTACATTAGCTTTCCCTGGATGGTACTGAATACTAAGATCATAATCTTTGATCAATTCCAGCCATCGGCGTTGACGCATGTTGAGTTCCGTCTGTGTGAAAATATACTTGAGGATTTTATGATCTGTAAAGATCTCACACTTACGTCCAATGAGATAATTCCGCCATATCTTTAAAGCATGCACTACTGCTGCTAACTCCAAATCATGGGTCGGATAATTTTCCTCATGTGGTCTCCATTGACGTGATGCATAAGCCACTACTCGACCTTGCTGCATTAACACACAGCCTATTCCTTGCTTTGAAGCATCACAGTAAACTACAAAATCTTCTTTGCTGTCTGGTAAGGTGAGGACTGGGGTTGTTGTCAATTTCTGCTTTAGCTTCTGAAAACTCTCCTCGCACTTGGTGGTCCATTCAAATGCAACATCCTTCTTTAGCAGGTTAGTAAGAGGTTTGGCAATTTGGGAAAATCCTTCGATGAATCTCCTATAATACCCTGCTAATCCCAAGAAACTTCTAATCTCTGAAACTGAGGTAGGTTGCTTCCACTCCTTGATTGCAGAGATTTTAGCTGAATCCACTGAAATTCCTTCCGCTGTCAATACATGTCCAAGAAATGAAATTCTTGACATCCAAAATTCACATTTGTCAAACTTGGCATAAAATTGCCTCTCTCGTAGCCTTTCCAAGACTAGGTGTAAATGTTGCTCATGTTCTTCCGTACTCTTGGAATATATCAGAATGTCATCTATGAATACTATGACAAACTTGTCAAGAAAATCCATAAATGTACTGTTCATGACATTCATGAAAGCTGCCGGAGCATTGGTCAAGCCAAAAGGTACTACTGTAAATTCATATAAACCATATCTGGTAGTGAAAGCAGTCTTCGGTATATCTTCTTTCTTGATCTTCAGCTGATGATATCCAGATTTCAAATCTATCTTGGAAAATACTTTGGCTCCTCGAAGCTGATCGAACAAGTCATCAATTCTGGGTAATGGATACTTGTTTTTAATAGTGACTTCATTCAAAGCTCGGTAGTCTACACACATTCGTAGAGTTCCGTCTTTCTTTCTCACAAACAAAACTGGGGCTCCCCATGGCGAAGCACTGGGTTTGATAAATCCTTTGTTTTCCAAGTCTTCGAGCTGATTCTTGAGCTCCTCCAAATCTGTAACTGGCATCCTATAGGGACGTTTTGCTATAGGTGCTGCTCCTGGTTTAAGTTCAATACTGAATTCTATTTCTCTGTCAGGTGGCATTCCTGGAAGTTCTTCTGGAAATACATCAGAATATTGTTGCACTACAGGCACTTGTTCTAGGCATAACTTTTGTAATGCTTGAACAGATCCTAGCGGTCTCTTGACTGCTGATCTTTCTGCATGGAATAGAACTCTCTCCCCTTGGCTACTGACAAGACTAAGGGTTTTCTCTTCACAGTCTACTAGACCTTTATGTTGGGACAACCAATCCATTCCCAAAATAATGTCTAGTCCTTGCAGTTCTAGAACTAGTAGATTTGCCTCAAATTCTACCCCTTCTATAATGAAAGTTACATTTGGGCAGATCGAGTAAACAGATAATCTAGCCCCTGGAGTTTGTATAACCATAGAGTACTCTAGTGGTACTTGGTCTATATGCATTTCAACTTCAGATGCAAATGCTCTTGACATGAATGAATTTGTAGCACCAGGATCAAACAATATTAAGGCAGATGCAGATTTAATCAGAAATCTACCTAGAAGAATGTCGGTGGCGCTGCCCGCTTCTTGAATTGAAGTATAATTTAATCTTCCTCCTTGGGTTGCAGCTGGTGCTCTACCTCTTCCTCTTCCTCGATTAGCCATGTTTCCTCCTCTTCCTGCTGAATTTCCTCTAAAATTCTGCGATGGTGATGCTCTGGTTACTACTGGCTGTGTCCCTGCTTGAGATCTGGCAATGGACATCGGAAGTTGTATCCAAGGACAGAATTCTTTACGGTGCCCACGCTGTCCACAATGATAACACTCAACACGAGGATGAGGGCAATCCTTCTGAGAATGATTTCCTCGGCAGTTGGGGCACAATGTCATTGCTGGTCTGGGATTCTGATAAGATGGTCGGAAATTGGGAGTGATAGGAACTCTTCCTCTGATTGGATTTGGCTGTGGTCTTGTTTGCTGGAACATCCTCCTCTTTCGGCTTTCTTCCCCCATATTCTTCTTCTCTTCCACCTTTAAAGCTCTGTTCACTAGTGTTTGAAATTCCGTCAGTTCATGAGAAGCAATTTGATACTGTAAATAGTGTTGAAGTCCTTCTGTGAAGCGCTCTATCTTCTTCTCTTCAGTATCCACATCTCCAGGTGCGTATCGAGCCAAATGAGTAAATTGGTGTAGATACTCAGTAACTGACTTACTTCCTTGAGTTAAATTCCGAAATTCCCGACGCTTAGCTGCCATAACACCAGTAGGTATATGGAATTTCCGAAATTGATCCTTAAATTCCCTCCAAGAGATATTATCTTTATCAGAGTGGGCTTCCTGGTAGTTCATCCACCATGCAGCGGCAGCTCCTGATAACTGATGAGATCCAAACAAAACTTTCTCTCGTTCGCTGCATCGGACCGTGTCCAGTTTCCTCTCGATATCCCATAACCAATCATCGGCAACCATGGGATCGGTCGCACTAGAGAATGTTGGTGGACGGGTCTTTTGGAAATCTGTTAATCTTGCTCCTACAGCAGAAGTAGTTCCTTCTGTTGTTCCAGTAGGCAGTTTTTGAACTATCTGAGCTAACAACTGGGTATGAGCTATCTGAGCTTCCTGTCGACTTTTCTCCATTGACAACAAAATTTCCTGAAGACTGGGTTGTTCATTCTGAGGTGGATTGGAACTCTGAGATCCTTGCTGAAACAAAGGGTCTCTTGTCATAGTTTCTTCTTCTTGCGGAGTCTGACCTATATCTTCTCTTCCACTTCGAGATCTCCTTCTGGTGTCAACCATGGTGGCTCTGAAAAAAGTTTAGACGGATCTAACTAACTAAGGCCAACTAAGACAGCAATGCAGAAATTAATGCAACTACTTTAATGCATAAAATTACTTAGGCTATTAGCCATAATACACAAATTAACCATTGTAAAAGCAACAGCGAATCACAAAGCTATCAAGAGCATCCACTAGCTCTGTCTACACCAACCTCTAAGACACTCTGGAACAGAACGCACTCTCACAATCTTACCGAATTTTAGAAATCCAAATAAAATTTTGAAATGAAGGTTTTCAAGAGCTACAAGGCTCATTATTTTTACCAAAATAAAATTTCCACAAATCTCGCTGTTTCAGTGAGTTCCCCTACTCATTCTCTCTGTGTAGTACTATTTAATTGCTCCCCGGTGACCTCTAACGCCAGCGATCACCGGAAATTGCCGTTTGCCCTGTTTCTGTAATGTGGCTCAATCCAGTACAAATTAGCTTTCGATTTTGTAAACAAAATGGATCAGTGAACCTTTTCAAGCATGCCTGTGAACTTAGAATAATCAATTGATCCCAATTTGAAGCTATTCCCGATTTTGCAATTTATCAGTTGTTGGCTCTCGTCGCCAAGCCACACCGGCGATCCTCCGGCCAAATTGACGTCGCCAGTAGCTTACTCATACCCTTCTATCACTCCTAGAGCAAGGAATCCAGTTCAATCGGCTTGTGTTGAAAATGCCCAAATGGCAGTTTTCTTCTCCGGCGCCGATCACCGGAAAGCTTGTTCTAGCCGTTTCAGCCCAAATCACCTTGTCTTTTAGATGTGCCTTAGCCTCCTGAGCATTTTTGTCTTCTAGCCCGACACCTAGATCGGCCTAGATTGGAAGTTATAGCTTTGCCAAGACTTTGTCCAGAACTGATCTAGTGCAGTGTGTTCATCTCAGTTCATCATTAGATATCTTGCTGTCCAGCCATCTTCAGCCCTGGAACCTGTTGTCTTAATTATTACTGTTACTCAAGCCTACCTCCTAGACAAAGTGTTGCATCATTTGGAGATCCAGATCAAAAGTTATGCTAAGCCCTAGTTTTTGGCATTGTGAGCTCTATGCCAGAGCTTGTCAGCCAGTGGCATTGACCTTGTTTACCCACTTCTGGATGTGTAACTTGAAAACCACTTTGTCCACTGAATTTGTAGAGTTGTGATCTACATTTTCTTCTACTACCACAACTTGAGATAAGCACTCTAGCTTTTCTTAAAGCTATGTCCAAGCCTTGATCCAAATGTCGATCTGTTGACATTCGCTGTTTTGTTTAAACCAGCCACAAAATTGTTATCCCTATTGTAATCCTGAAACTCTAAGATTATCTAACCACCATCCTTAGCCCAAATTCCTTGAAACCCTAGAATCTCGACTCAGTTCAGTTTGCAGTTCAAATTATCTCCAGTATAGTTCAATCATGCTTGTTGAGCATTTCTGCATATAAGTTGTCGCGCCCCGAGACTGGGACAACGACTACTCCTGTAGAGACCTAGCTCGCTGCAGCTAGTCCCATTCTCACAAACCTTTGACTTCCCAGGATGAGTCAAACACAGAAGTATATTACATTACAACAGAGTACTCACAAAATATTAAGCAGTGTGGCCTGCTGGCCTTAATATTACATAAAGAGGATTACAATGCCTACAAGGCATTCAGGGTTTAACAAAATATTTAACTACGCAGCAGAAGATAGGTGACCCTCCCACAAAAGAAGTTGACGGCAGAATAACACACTTCAGGGTTCTGGTGGAACTGATTCTCCTCCTTCTGGATCCACGTAGTACTCCGTGCCATCATCTTGATTAAGGTAGGCTCCATCTATTGAGTTGAATGTTGCAAGGGTGAGCACTTACGTACTCAACAAGTCATAGGTAAGAGTAGATACATATAGTAGTGATGATATGAACCTAGACTAGTCAAGAATTATGGATATTTGTAAAATAATCTTTTCCTTTCTCAACTCATCTTATGGCAGCACTTTTCATAATATAACATCATCATTCATGTTCACTAGATTATAGCACTACCGCGACACGTCGACACACGACAGCCCACGGCAGCACTCCTTATCATGACAACACATGTCATTTGGGTAATCTTGATTTAAACATATTTTATTTAGAAAATAGTACTTGTGTCACACCCCGTGGATTTAATCCACCGTAGCAGACTCCTATAAACCCGGGAGATCGGAGTATTCGAATACGTTTTTAACTCTGCAGAGAGGTACCAATTTACCCGCAAGATATTCCACTTTCAAACCTTTCCTATCATAACAAAATGATTGGACCCCTGACTCACTTCATACTGTGAGCGGCAAAGTGGAAATGACAAGAACTTTTGTTATGTTTTATTCACAATTCACCCCCGACCCTGTGGCTCTCAGCGAGGCACAGTTGTGGCACGTTGTATCCAAACCTCCACCCCATTGCTTATTCCCATTACTGGGTCAGCGTGCTTGATCACCTTCAGTGATATGTGTGGGAGCCGCGCTCCGTGTTTATCGTGCATCACTACACATCTCATGCAGGGGTTTCATGTGTGATCCACATAATTACTTGTTCAGGCCTGTCCCATACCAGGCTTGCGGTTAGCACGTTGTTCATGCCACTAGACGCACAACACAAGGTTCTAGTCCTTACATGCCAGTGACCAGACCATCCACAACCCTGCACCTTCAGTGCCTGCATTCCTTTGCAGTCTAGCACCTCCAGTGCTACAGCCATCCACACCATTTTTCTGGTCACGGCTAGGGGTTTTATTTCATGAATATAAGTATATAACTACATGTAATATTTCATGGCTCAAAACTTGTTTATTTTACATTTCACGAATAACCTGTCTAGTACTGCCAATTCATAAATCAATCATTCTCAATCTTTCACATGCAATATTGCCTATATTCAAGGTTATATTATAGCAATATTTAAAATATAGGTTCAAGATGACCAAAGATATGACTTGCCTTCCGCGTCGTAAAATATAGTAGTCGATGACGGGTCAACAGCAAAATCTTCAAAGTCAGCTTCTGAATCTGCTCGACGACAAACAAACACACAATAATTACTTATAATATTTAAAATGTTTTATGACTTATATGCAGAAATGCACAACAAGCATGATTGAACTAAACTGGTGATAGCTGCAAACTGAACTGAGTCGAGATTCTAGGGTTTCAAGGAATTTGGGCTAAGGATGGTGATTAGATAATCTTAGGGTTTCAAGTTTACGATAGGAATAATAATTTTGTGGCTGGTTTAATCGAAACAGCGAATGTCAACAGATCGACATTCGGATCAAAGCTTGGACATAGCTTTAAGAAAAGCTAGAGTGCTTATCTCAAGTTGTGGTAGAAGAAGAAATTGTAGATCACAACTTCAGGAATCTAAGGGACAAAGTTATGCTCAAGATGCACATCTGGAAGGCAGTGAAAAGGGCTAATGCCACTGACTGACATAGCCTGGCATTAATCTTGACATGGCCAGAAACTAGGGCTTAGCATAACTTTTGATCTAGGGCCCCAAATGATGCACCACTTTGTCTGGGAGGTAGGTATTGATAACAGGAATAAATCATTCAATAGGATCTAGGGCTGAAAATGGCTGGAAAGCAAGAAATTTGATGATGAACAGAGATGAACTGGCTGCACTGGAGCAGTTCTGGACACAAACTTGGCAAAGCTATATCTTCCAATCTAGGCCGATCTAGGTGTCGGGCTAGAAGACAAAAATACTCAGGAGACTAAGGCACATCTAAATGACAAGGTTTCGAGGGCTGAAATGGCCGGGATCACTTTTCCGATCATCGGCGCCGGAGAAGAGACACTGCCAGTTGGGGGTTTCTGCTACAGGCCGAGAGAACTTAATTCCTTGCTTGGAGAGCATCTAGGAGGTATAGGGAAGCTTCTGGTAACATCAAATTGATCGGAGGATCACCGGAGAAGTCTGGCGACGATCGCCGGTTTCTGGTGAAGCTCGGTTTAGGAAAAAGCTTCGAATGATGTTTAATTGGGGATTCTAATCTTACAGGCTTGCTTGAAATAACCCACTGATCAATTTTGTTTACAGGATCGAGGGCTAATTCGAGGTAGATTGGCCAGCATTGCCGGAACAGGGCATTCTTCGATTTTCAGCCATTTCCGGCGATCATCGGTGTTAGAGTCCACCGGAGAACAATTAAATGATATCACACAGAGAGGATGAGTAGGGGAACTCACTGATGTTGTTAATTTGGCAGGAAATTAAGTGTAGAGCGCTGGCACCGTGAGCCTCCTCGACGGCTCACCGGAGAAGATGACTGGAACAGGAATTTCTGGGACTTGGCTGATTTCCAGTGAGGTGTGAGGGAGTTGCTGAGCACAGTGGGGTTTAAATAGACCAGGCGAAGCTTGCAAGGAGGAGACAACGAAGTAATTGGCAGCCGGTGACTTGACTGGTTGCGTGCTGGAGCAACAGCGGCGAAGACACAGCGAAGAACGGTGATGC
Source organism: Pharus latifolius (assembly GCA_019359835.1). Classification (NCBI taxonomy): domain Eukaryota; kingdom Viridiplantae; phylum Streptophyta; class Magnoliopsida; order Poales; family Poaceae; genus Pharus; species Pharus latifolius. The sequence continues at coordinate 42,288,586 of CM033322.1, read as the reverse complement.
GACGGCGACAAGCTTGCAATTGATCACAGTGTCACCTCATCGGGACCTGGCAAAGTTGTAGCAAGCGGTGGCGACAACACTGGCGCGGCAAAGCGACGTGGCGAGGGGTTGCTGACAAAAAGCCGTTGATCGCGCGCGGGAGCAGGCGTTGGTCGTCGACGTAGCAGCGACCTTGCCACGGCACTAGCTGGAGCGAGGACACGTGCGCACCGGCATGCACGGTCACGAGCGTGGGCGAAGCCTCACTGGCGATGAGCAACCACGGCGCACAAGCACGGCAGTTCCTGGTCGTGCGCACAGTAATTGGCCTGGTCGAAATTTGGACTGAACTGCAGTTTCAATTCTTTGAGTTTTGGACTGAATTGCAAATCTGGAATTCTGGAAGGTTTAAACTGAATTTGCTTCTGCTATTTTGGCAATCTTTATTCCACAAATGATTTGGCAGGGATTGAAAATAAAACTTGGCACATTTGGATAGCTTTTGATACAAACTGAAAATAGAGTAATTTAGGGTAAAATTAAATTTGAGTTTTGTCGATTTCGAATTCTGGCATTTAGGGTTCGATTTTGATATCTGTACAGAAGAGAAACTTGTGTTAAATAGCAATTAGAAAAGATCTGCTGAAGAAATTCTGAATTTAGAGTTAATCTGGAGATTTTAGTCTTTTTAGGTTTTCAGATATCAGATAAGGACTAATTTGCGATAAGTCTTGGACTGATTTGTGAAAAAGGTTTAGATGATAAAATCTGGCTGTCAACTTTTTAGATTAAGGTATTGACATACCCATGATCATATTCCAGGAATAATCTGGTCTGAACTTGGTCAAGATTTTGATTAAATCTGTATTTCTAGACTTAGGGTATTTGGGTAATATAAGGTAATTCTGTTTTCGAAAACAGAAGGAGTTGATAATTCTGGGAGTTAGAGATAGAATTGGATCTGGGTTCTGAAGACTTTTAAGTTCAGAGTAACTGATAGATCACATCTGAACAATCTGATCTTAATTTGAGGTCATAGGATAGATTTTGGAGATTTTAGGGCTTGAGATAGATACTGATCTGGCTATTACTACAGATACATGCATGCATGCTATTGATGAAAAAGGAAGTTTTCACCCCTAACTCAGGGTGTTACATAAGTCATAAAACATTTTAATATTATAAGTAATCATTGTGTGTTTGTTTGTCGTCGAGCAGATTCAGAAGCTGACTTTGAAGATTTTGCTGTTGACCCGTCATCAACTGCTGTTTCTTACGACGCGGAAGGCAAGTCATATCCTTGGTCATCTTGAACCTATATTTTAAATGTTGCTATAATATAACCTTGAATATAGGTAATATTGCATGTGAAAGATTGAGAATGGTTGATTTATGAATTGGCAGTACTAGACTGGTTATCTGTGAAATGTGAAATAAACAAGTTTTGAGCCATGAACTATTATATATGTATCTATATATTTATATTCATGAAATAAAACCCCTAGCCGTGACCAGAAAAATGGTATGGATGGCGGAAGCACTGGAGGTGCTATACTGCAAAGGAATGCAGGCACTAAAGGTGCAGGGTTGTGGATGGTCTGGTCATTGGTATATAAGGACTCGAACCTTGTGTTGTGCGTCTAGTGGCATGAACAACGTGTTAACCGCAAGCCTGGTATGGGACAGGCCTGAACAAGTAATTATGTGGATCGCACATGAAACCCCTGCATGAGATGTGTAGTGATGCACGATAAACACGGAGCACGGCTCCCACACATATCACTGAATGTGATCAAGCACGCTGACCCAGTAATGGGAATAAGCAAAGGGGTGGAGGTTTGGATACAACCTGCCACAACTGTGTCTCGCTGAGAGCCACAGGGTCGGGGGTGAATTGTAAGTGATGCATAACAAAAGTTCTTGTTATCTCCACCTTGCCACTCACACATGGTTGTGAGGAGGGGTCTAATCATTTTGATAGGATGGGCTTGAAAGTGGAATATCTTGCGGGTAAATTGGTACCTCTCTGCAGAGTTAAAAACGTATTCGAATACTCCGAGCTCCCGGGTTTATAGGAGTCTGCTGCGGTGGATTAAATCCGCGGGGTGTGACACAAGTACTATTTTCTAAATAAAATACGTTTAATCAAGATTACCCAAATGACATGTGTTGTCATGATAAGGAGTGCTGCCGTGGGCTGTCGTGTGTCGACGTGTCGTGGTAGTGCTATAATCTAGTGAACATGAATGATGATGTTATATTATGAATAAGTGCTGCCATGAGATGAGGTATGGAAGTAAAAGATTATTTTATAAACAACCATAATTCTTTACTAGTCTAGGTTCATATCACCACTACTGTATGTATCTACTCTTACCTATGACTTGCTGAGTACGTAAGTGCTCACCCTTGCAACATTCAACTCAATAGATGGAGCCTACCTTGATCAAGATGATGGCATGGAGTACTTTGTGGATCCAGATGGAGGAGAATCAGTTCCGCCAGAGCCCAGAAGTGTTTTGTTCTGCTGTCAACTTCTTTTGTGGGAGGGTCACCTATCTTCTGCTGTGTAGTTAAATATTTTGCTAAACCCTGAATGCCTTGTAGGCATTGTAATGATCTTTATGTAATATTAAGGCCAGCAGGCCACACTGCTTAATATTTTGTTAGTACTCTGTTGCAATGTAATATACTCCTGTATTTGACTCATCCTGGGAAGTCAAAGGTTTGTGAGAATGGGACTAGCTGCAGCGAGCTAGGTCTCTACAGGAGTAGTTGTAGTGCCAGTCTTGGGGCGCGACAGTTTACGCGCCAGTCCCTTCGTTTCCCGCGCACGGTTTGAACTTCAATGGCCCAGATTGCTCCGCGGGGTACCACGTGGCGCGGATCTAGATCACGGCTCGCCCTTATAAATAGGGCCTTAGGGGGCCCCAGAAGCTCATTCCAATCCTCAGCCCTAGCGAATTCAGCTCTCCCGGTAGCCCTCTCCCGGTAGCTCTTTCCGGCAGTTAGCTCCCGGTAGCAGGCGTCCGGAACTTTTAGTCGTAGTCTCCTGAAACGTTAGCCACCGGAAAAAAGAAAGCCAAACCTGATGGCACCCAAGGGTCGAGCGAAGACCACGGAGGTGCCCCCGGAGGAAATCCCTCCGGATTTCCTTGGGGCGTCGGAGTTCTCGGCCGCGGACGCGGAGTCCCTGGTCGAAGAGGGGTCGTCGAGGATGGGGACATCCGAGTCCCCGTGAAGAAAGATGGAGCCCCCCGCCCCAGGCCCGGAGAGGTCGTGGCCTTCGAGGCCTTCCTGGAGGCGGGGCTCCGGCTCCCGGTGCATCCCATGCTCCGGGAGTTTCTAAAGGAATATGGGGTGGCGCTCAACCACCTCACCCCGAACGCGCTCGTCCGAATGGGCCTCTTCGTCTGGCTCTATGAGACGGCGACCGGGCGGGAGCCCACCCTTCGCGCCTTCCGGTACTTCTACGAACCGGCGACGCGGAACTCCCGCCTGGTGAAGGGGGGACCCAAGTCCCCCTTCGGTTCGGTGATGGTGCAAATGCTGCCGTCCCGGGTGGCCGACTACCTGGCGGCGGCCTCCCAGGACCACTGGGGCGACTGGGTCTGGAGGTGGTTTTACCTCTGGGTCCGAGACGAGGCGGTGGTGTACGCCCCAGAGCCACCCTCCTACAGCCGGTCGTCCGCGCCGAAGCCCCCAGTGTGGACGGACGAGGAGTTTGAACTCCTCGGCAAGGTGGTCATCTCCAAGAAGACCCGCTAGATGCGGGATGCCACCGAGGAGATGATGCTCCTGAGGATCTCCATCTTCTCACGTGGGAGAAGGGGGATCGGCATGGGCCAGGAGTAGCAGCCCCCGGTCAAGCCCCCGGTCTCCCGGCATCATTGGAGCCGGAGAGGCTGGAGGTGAAATTCGCGAAGGCCTCGCCTCCGCGGGTTTGGCCGGTGGACGAGGGGGGAGCCCCTCGGTCTACGAGGTCCCCCCAGAAGAGGAGGCCCTGAGGACCTTCCGGCCAGGGGCGGGGAAAGGTCCGATGATCCCCCCCCCGGGCAGGGACCCCCGCCCAAAGCTCCTCAGCCACGTCTTCGGAGGACACCTCCTTGACAACGAAGACACCGGTGACGCCGGCCGCGCTAACGGACGTTTAGGTCCGGGGACCCCCCACCGGCCGCGACGCCGGTGCCGGGCGAGAGGCCCCTCTGCTTCCCGCGGGGGAAGCCACCCGCTATGCGGAGGGCCTGCACACCCGGAAGGTGTAGGCCTTCGTCGCGGAGGGAACGCTCCATGAGCGTTTCCAGGGGCTTCAATCCCTCGGGGCCCAGGTAACCCGAGTTGGTGGCAACTGTTACCTGGGGCCTTGAGCAGCGGGTCGCCCGGCTGCTTAAGGAAGCGGAGGACCGGGCCGTGACCTCCGTAGGGCAGCGTGAGGAGGCCCTCCGGGAACGCGATGAGGCCCTTCCGGAACTGTCTCGGGTCCGGGCCCAGGTTCATATTTCCGAGGCCGTCAACGGCCGCCTCCGGGAGGAGGCCAAGGCGAGGGAGGAGGCGCTCCGGGAGCTCGAGGGCTCAAGCGTCCGGGCGGTGGCGGACGCGGGCCGCTCCGTCCGTTCGGCCCTCGAGAGCCTTGGCGTAAGCTTAGGCTCCGGGAGCAGCTCGGAGGTGCCGCCGGTGACCCTCGCAGAGGCTGTGCGTTTTCTCAACGCACAGGTCTCCGCCATTCCGGAGGCTGCCGATGCTCGGGAGCGGGGCCAGGCGATCCCCATCGTCGCGGCCGCTGCGGGGCTCGTCGAGTTCCGGGGGGTCGGTGCCCGGGCGATTGGGGGCCGCATCCCCCGAAGCTTTCCGGACTCCTCCGAGCCTTCGCGCCGGGAGGTCGAGCAGCTTGCCAGAGGATTCTACGACCGGATCATCCAGGCGAGATTCCCAGGTCCGGCGCCTCCAGCGGGGGACGACCCTGCCCCGGCCTCGGAGGATGCCCCCCAGGGCGAGGACGCCAATGAAAAAGTATGAGCCTCCCCCCGGATCTTTAGATTGGACCCTTTACTTTCTTAGGACTTTTGATCCCGGTAGCTTCTTAGAAGAAGCCCCGGACACTTGTAAAAAAGACATTTTGAATGCAATGAAGTTAGAATTTTTTCTAAGTCTGAATTAAATGCATTGTTACTAGGGTTCCCGGGAGGTTGCTCTCGGGCGAAGGTTCGGGAGGGGCTCCCCGGGGGACTCCTAAGCGGCTTTAATCTTGCTAAGCCTTGTCTCAGGGAAGTGCGGCGGGGACAGCGTCCGGGAGCCAATCTGGTAGAGGTGGCGTCCGGAGTGGCACTTGGACAACTTTGACAATCATCGCGCCGAATTGTCCCCTCCGTGACCGGGGTTCCGGATGATACCTCCCCTCCGGATACTTCCACCGGCTGGATACGAGTTCTGGCCCGAAGATGTGCTCTGGGACGCTCGGCGCCGCGTGCGAGCATCGTACCGGGACTTGACCCGGGAGCTAACGGAGAGCCTCCGAGAGTATTAGGCGTAGGAGCCTTAGGATGTAGAGAATCCCCTGGGTTAGAACCCGGGTTGTATCGTTTCTGAAGCCCACCGGAGGGGGAAGATGTCCTCTGGGTTTGACAATCAATAAAGCTGTTTGCTTGCTTCTCTTCTTTGTCATCTTTTTGTTTCTTCTTCTTGGATGGTCCGGACGACTCCCTTTCTCAAGAATGAGCTAAGTTTACTCGTGGGCGTTGTCACCCGCACCCGGGGGTTCCTTATCCCCCCCGCCCACAGTGGGCCGGAGGGCAGCTCCGCGTGCTGTGGGGGTAACAAGGCCCCCCAGGGTGAAGACAACCTGTAGCATAGGAATTTTAAAACGAGGTTTCTTAGGAAAGGACCTTCCAGGTGACAATCGTCCGGTCGCCGTGAGAATGGGGAGCCGGGAATAAGTTCTCGTGTGGAAGAAACGTCCAAGAAAAGCCGAAGATATTTCCGGAGGCGAGCTTCCTAGGAGACAATCGTCCGGTCACCGTGAGAATGTGGAGCCGGGAATAGGGTCTCCGGGGAAGAAATGTCTGAGAAATCCGTAACTTCTCCGGGAGACAGTCGTCCGGTCGCTGTGAAAACGGGGAGCTAGGAATAGGGTCTCCGGGAGGCATTCATCTGGTCGCCGTGAGGACGGGGAGCTGGGAATAAGGTTGCCGGGGACCAATCGTCCGGTCGCCGTGAGAACGGGGAGCCGGGAATAAGATCGCCGGGGACCAAATATCCAAGAATGCCATTAGACGTCCCACTGGGGAGAGCGTCGAACGTCGACTCCCATAGGGGGAAGATAGATCCAAGTAGGCCATTAGACGTCCCACTGGGGAGAGCGTCTACTCCCGGAGGAGGAAGTGCCCGAAACGGGTCTTGAGTGTTTGGGCAGGGGACTAGTCTCCCAAAGCGACTCGTTACCGCGGCCGCTGGGGACCGGGTTGCCGCTTACACCCTCAGTCCACGAGGGCTGATCGTAAGCCACCCTACGGAGGGACTTGCTGGGTCTGGGCCCACTTCCTCGCGGGGAGGGCATCCTCACGGGGAGGGCATCCTCACTGAGAGGGCATCCTCGCGGGGAGGGCATCGCCGTTAGGGGCGGTAATGAGAAGAACCTGCAATGAGACAATTGAAGAGCAAGACCTATGTATTGCTAGTAAAATGAAGTACAGGACCTCCCCCTGCGAAGTCGCGAAAGGGGAGGAAAATACAGTGTCCCTCCTCCCCCTCCAGCGTGAACGCTCCGGGGGAGGGGACAGGCCCGTAAGGCTAAACATAGAACTTGCGAAGTAAACGCAAGTTCCACGTGTTCTTTAGCTCCTGCTCTTGAAGGTTGGAGAGCTTATAAGCCCCCGAGCCCAGGACCGCGGAGATCTTGTAGGGGCCCTCCCATTTGGGGGAGAGGTTCCCCTGGGCTTGGGTGTCTGTGACGTGCTTGAGGACAAGGTCCCCAAGGCGAAAAGCTCTCTCGCGCAAGCGCCGGTTGTATGCGCGCGCCATCTCTTGCTCATAGATGGCGTGGCGGAGGAGCACTCGGTTGCGTTCCTCCTCCACAAGGTCGATTTCCAAGCGCTGGTTGGCCTTGTTGGCCTGGTACGCTGCGGGCGTGGCTCCCTCCAGGAGCTCGACCCGCAGTGACCGGAGGCCGATCTCCGGGGGGAGGACTGCCTCCGCCCCGTAGACCAGGGAGAAGGGAGTACGCCCCGTCGCCCGGGACGGGGTCGTGCGCATGGAGCAGAGGATGCTAGGGAGCTCCTCTGCCCAACCACCCCGCTTAGAAGCGGTCTGCTCGAGTCTCCGGCGCAACCCCTGCATGATCACGCCGTTGACCCTCTCGACAGCCCCATTGCTCCGGGGATGGGCCACTGAGGCAAAGTGGATGACGAGCCCCAGGCCTTCGCAGAATTCCCGGAAATAAGCCGAGTCGAATTGGGTCCCGTTGTCCACTGTGATTTCTCGGGGGACACCAAAACGACATACGACATTTTTCCAGAAAAACCGCTGAACGGCCCGGGACGTGATGCTGGCCAAAGGCTCCGCCTCAACCCACTTTGTAAAATAGTCGACCGCGACTACCGCATACTTGTATCCTCCAGGCGCTGGGGGGAAGGGCCCTAAGAGGTCCATCCCCCAGCGCACGAAGGGCCAAGTGATGGGGATTGTCTGCAGCGCTATAGGGGGGAGGTTCGAGCCCTTGGCCGTCTTCGTCGCGCATGACCGTGGGCCAGTAGAAGCCCGGCCGGAGGACCTTGGCCGAGATGGCACGCGGGGCTAGGTGAGAACCACAGCTCCCCACGTGGATGTCTTCGAGAAGTTGAAGTCCCTCCGGCCGGGGGAGGCAGCACAGGAGGGCGGAAGCCCCCCGCTTGTAGAGCCTCCCCTCCAGTAGGAGGTATGCCCGGGCTTTAGCCTGGAGGCGTTTAGCCTCGGTCTCACTAGGAGGGTCCCCCTCCCCCTTGATGAATGAGATGAGGGGGTCCATCCAAGACGGAGTCCGGGCGATCTCGGTGACCTCCGGGACATGAGGCTCGTCCCCCGTGTCCAGGGAGGCCACCGAGGGCTTCGTGATGATTTCCAGAAAAGCCCCCTTGGGGAGCGATTCCCGGGCGCTTGCCGCCCGGGCCAAGGCGTCGGCCCGGTCATTGTCCCTCCGAGGGATATGCCGGGCCTCGAGGCCGTCGAAATGCCTCTCCATCTTTCGCACTTCCTGCAAATAAAGACTTAAGTTTGCGTTATGGCACAGGTAAGACTTGTCCATTTGGCAAACTACGAGCTGAGAATCTCCCTTGACTAGGAGGCGTCGGATCCCCAGGGAGCGCGCAAGGCGCATCCCGAGGAGCAAAGCCTCGTATTCGGCGACGTTGTTGGTTGCGGGGAACTCGAGCCACGCAGCGTACTCCCGCACCAGCCCCGGCGAGACACAGCGACCCATCGAACATGAGAGTCCAATGATCACTGCGTCGGGGCGGCACAGGGAGGTCTTCGTCCCCGGACCCAGAGGCGGGAGTCCACACTGCGACGAAGTCGGCGAGGACCTGCGACTTGATGGCGGAGCGGCCGGTAAGGGACAGGGAGAAGGGGGCGAGCTCGGCCCCCCACTTCCCAATCCGGCCGGTGGCTTCTTTGTTCCGTAGTACCTCCCCCAGGGGGAGGGACGACGGGACGGTGATGGGGTGCCCCAGGAAGTAATGGCGAAGCTTCCGGGACGCCATCAGGAGGGCGTAGCAGATCTTTTCCATCTCCGTGTACCGAGTTTTGGCCCCTTGGAGGGCCTCACTCACGTAGTACACGGGACGCTGCTGCCCCCCTTGCTCCTTCACCAAGACCGCGCTGACGGCGACGGGGGTCACGGCGAGGTAGAGGAGCAAGGGCTCTTCTGGAGACGGACTCACGAGCATTGGAGGGCTCGTGAGGTACTTCTTGAGGTCGTCGAACGCCTCCTGGGCCTCGGGGGTCCAGCGGAACCCCTCGAGCCCCCGGAGGATCTTGAAGAACTGGAGGCCTCGCTCCCCCGACCGGGAGACGAAGCGGCTTAGCGCGGCTAGGCGGCCGGAGAGCCGCTGGACATCCTCAACGGAGCGCGGCGGGGGCATCAGTAGGAATGCCCGGATCTTCTCGGGGTTTGCCTCAATGCCCTGCTGGGACACGAGGAAACCTAGGAGCTTCCCCCCGCGCACCCCGAAGGCGCACTTCTCCGGGTTGAGTTTGTATCCGAACGCGCGGAGGTTGCGGAAGGTTTTAGCCATGTCGTCGATGTGGGAGGCTGCGCGGGGACACTTGACGACCGCGTCGTCTACGTAGACTTCAACGTTGCGGCCGACTTGATCTTTGAAGACCAGCGTCATGAGGGGCTGGAAGGTCGCCCCCGCGTTTTTGAGGCCGAACGGCATATGGACGTAGCAGAAGCTTCCGAGGGGAGTTATCAAACTCGTCTTTTCCTCGTCCCCTTCCGCCATCCGGACTTGATGGTAGCCCGAGTAGGCGTCTAGGAAGCTCATGAGCTCACACCCCGCAGTGGAGTCAACGAGCTGATCAATCCGCGAGAGCGGGAAGTTGTCTTTTGGGCAGGCGCGGTTAAGGTCGGTGAAGTCCACGCACATCCGCCACCTGCCAGTTGACTTCTTGACGAGGACGGGGTTCGCGAGCCACTCGGGGTGCAGGACCTCCCGAATGAACCCCATCTCTTGGAGCCGAGCGATCTCTATCTTGATGGCCTCTTGACGTTCGTGGGAAAGCTTCCTTAGCTTTTGCTTGACCGGGGGGTGGCCGGGGGTTACCGCAAGCTTGTGCTCAATAACCTCCCGAGCGACGCCCCGCATGTCCGAAGGTTTCCATGCAAAAACATCAGAGTTTTCGCGCAGGAAAGCTGCGAGTTGTGCTGCGTGGTCCTGGGGGAGCTCTGCCCCGATTTGGACGGTTTTGTCCCCGCCGCCCGGAGACAGCGGGACCTTCCGGAGGCCCCCTTCCGGACGCGGCTTGAGGAGGGGCCTCCCGGGGGACGGCGCAGCGACGTCTGAATCCGGGAGGGGAGCCTCCCCCCCGGGTGTCTTGATCATGTTAACGCTTCCGATTGTGGCAGCGGCGCGCTTGTATAGAGTACGGGCCATGTCTTCATCTCCCCGGACGTTGATCACGCCGTGCGGCCCGGGGATCTTCATGTAAAGGTAGTTTTGATGGGTGGCAGCCCCCAGCCGGTTGATTGTGGTCCTCCCCATAATCGCGTTGTAGGAGGAGGGGAGGTCCACTACGTCGAAGCGGACCAGCTCAGTCCGGTAGTTCTCCGAGGTGCCGAAGGTCATTGGAAGGTCTACATTGCCCACGGGGCGAATCGCCTTCCCCGGGACAAACCCTTGTAGGGGTCCTGCCACGGGCTGCAGGAGTTTCTCATCCACCTGCATTTCTTTGAAGGCTTTAAGGAATAGGACATCGGCGGAGCTTCCGCCGTCCACGAGAATGCGGGCCAGGTGGCAATTGTAGATAGTCGCGGAGACAATGAGCGCGTCGTCGTGGGGGAAGCGAATCCCTCACGCGTCTTCCGCCGTAAAGGTGAGGGGGACGTCCGACCACTTGGGTGGCGGGGACGTGTGTAGCACCCCCACAACCTTAACCTCACGCGCGTACTCCTTACGCTGGAGCTTGGAGTCCCGCCCGGAGGCGGACCCTCCCACGATGACGTTGATGTGGTGCTGAGAAGTTTGGAAGGGGAGAGCTTCTGAAGGCTCCCCCTCCTGCGTCTGCTCCCCCCCCCGCGGGAGCGGCAAGGGCTGGAACAGCTGGCCGAGGGGGCAAGGAGGCCGGAGTCCCCCCCCCTGCCCGCGCTGGTCGAGGAAGTCTGCGAAGTGCTGCAGCAGCTGGCTACAGTCTCGGGTAGCGTGGGTACTGGACCTATGGAAGCAGCATCACCGTCCTTCCCGCCTTCTCCTCGCGGGGCCTTCCCGGCCGCGCCAAGACTGTCCTCCTCCATGGCCCTTCGGTTTGCGGAAGGGGCGGTTGCCCCTCGGAGGGTCGCGCAAGCCGCCTCCGCCCTCGAGGACAAAGGTGTCCCGAGGCCGTGGCTTGTTACGCCCCCCTGCCTAGGGCGCTTGAGGGGATCCCTGGCACCCCGGTCGGCGGGGGCGGGAGCCCCCTCGGTATTCTTCCAGATGTCGCCTTCTTCCGCCCGAGCGTACTTTTCGAGTACGTTGAAGAGCTCGTCGGTGGAAGAGGGGCAGCTCCGGGAGAGCCTTCGGTGGAGCTCCCCCTGGAGGATGCCGCTTTTGCAGGCTTCGATGACCGTAGAATCGGGGACGTGGGCCACTTTGCTCTTCACCTGAGCAAAGCGCTTGAAGAAGCTTCTGATGGTTTCCCCAGTCCTCTGCCGGACAGTGTACAGCTGCGAGGAGTCCAGGGGGCGCACATAGTTCCCCTGGAAGTTCGCGCAGAACTCCCGCTTCAGTTGCGTGAAAGACTTGATGGAGCCGGCCTTCAGGTTGTAGAACAAGGAGCGGGCGATGCCGGTGAGGTAGAGGGGGAAGACGTTGCATTGTACCGTCTCATCCCCCCAAGCCGCGGAGATGGCAGTGGAGTAGACCTGCACAAACTCGTAAGGGTCTGCCTCACCGATATAGTGCTCGATGTGAGGAGGGCGGTAAGGCCGCGGCCACCGGATGCTGCGAAGTCTTTGGCACAGGGGCTGGTTAGCCCCCTGCACCTCCCGGGGAGAGTCCGGGTCGCTGTCTTCTTTCACGGGACCTTCGTTGTCTGAGTCTGGAAGCGGTCCGAGTGGTCCGCCAGAGTGGCGATGGCGACGCTTTTCCTCCGGACCTGGACTGAGTCCCCGGGCGTCCGGGCTCTCCGCTAGAGAGGTTGGCTCTTCAGCGGGTCTCTTCCTCCGACCGGTGCGAAAGCGAGGCTCCCCGCGCCCGCGGCCGGGGGGAAGTTATTCCCCACGCTCTGGTGAATGCATTCGCTCGACCACCCCCCGGGCGAAACGGACCTGTCCCGCCGAGGGAGGCAGCTCATGCACTATAGCTACCGGCCCGGAGGCTTCCGGGGCCGGCTGGGGGGAGCCCCCTGCGAAGACCCCCGGGACCGGAAAGGGGGAAGCCCCCGTATTATCCGTAACCAGGGAGGGGGCGCCCATGGCGACGTTTAAAACCGAAGTGGAGGGGGCCCCAGTGGCAACGACCGGAACCGGAAAGGGGGAAGCCACCGCGGCAAGGGGGGAGCCACCGCGGCGACGTCCGGGACCGGGGAGCCCATGCGGGGGGAAGTCCGCTGAGGCGCGGGAGCTGCTCTGTCGACCGCCCCCGGTGTGGTAAACGCGACGCGAGGGGCGGGACTGGCTCCCGGCATAGGGAAAACCCCGGCATAAAGTGGGCTCCCGGCCCCGGAAATAGGCCTGTGACGGGGTACCACCCTGGTGCCTCGAAGGGCCCTGGCATGAAGTAGCCTCCCGGCACCGGGATGGGCACGAGTGCTGGGAAGGGTCCGGACGTATATCCCGCAGGGGGAGGGAACCCCTTGGCAGGATCATACTGGGCGGACAAACTCCCGGAGGCCGGAGGGGCCGCCGGATAACCCATAAACGGCGGCATAGTCCCCGGATATGGGTGCGACGCAAATGTGGGGGCCGGTGGCCGCGCCAACACGCTGAGCAGCTCATCCATTGAGCGCTGGGCGCGGAGCCGGCCCTCCACTAGAGCCTCAAGCAGGGCGTCCCGGGGAGCCGGGTGAGCCATCGGGGGGGAGGCCAGTCCCGGCAGAGGTCCCCGCGATCACCGGGAGCGACCTGGAGGTGGAAGCACCTAAGTTAAGAGGGAAGGAGGGAGGCGGTACCTAGGCCTGACCGCCTCCGGGCGGAAGCGCCAGGACAGCAGTGTCCCGGACGGGCGGCGCCGGGTCTCCGAGACCGGCGTCACCGGGAAGGGTGCGAGCCCTTGTTCTTGGGGGAGCCATGGCGTCTTGTCACGGGTCCCCACGGACGGCGCCAACTGTCGTGGTATTGCGAATACCCCGACAGGTTTTGAGAACAATCCTAGCGAAAATTTACGCGGTCGGGTTGACCGGATGACTGGTCCTCCCCCGCCGGACAAGCACAAGAAATGACACGAGGATTTATACAGGTTCGGGTCCCGGTGGGGGCCCTAGTCCTATCGACGCGCTCCCGACCGGAGTCGGCTGGGGAGGCTCTCTCTGGGGGAGAGGCTTCTGGAGCACGCCTGTGAGTGTAGCTATTCGAATAAAAGTGATTCGATCCTTTACAACAGAGGGGTACAAGGGCTATTTATAGCCCCAAAAAGAAGCAAAAAGGTCTAAACTACCCCGGACGCTACCGTCGGATTGAGGGGTAGCAGCGTCTTTCTTCCGGTCAAGTGCCTTGGATGCTTGACAGGTGGTCGCTGATTCCCGAGGCGCCCCTCGCGTGACCTGCACGTGATGAATAAACAGGGACTTTACCTTTCAGGAGGGCGATGATGTGCGGGACATGCCCCGGAGGCAAGGTCCCGGGGGCCAAAAGGCGGCGCCCGGGACGGGCACCGGAGGCCACAATCCCCGGGCAAGAGGCGGCGCCCGGGACCTGTCCCGGAGGCAAGGTCCCGGGGGCCAAGTGGCGGCGCCCTGGACGCACCCCGGCGGCAAGGTCCCGGGGGCCAAATGGCGGCGCCCGGGACGTACCCGGAGGCAAGGTCCCGGGGGCCAAATCGCTGCGCCTGGGACGTACCCAGAGGCATGGTCCCGGGGGCCAAATGGCGGCGCCCGGGATGTCCCCGGAGGCAAGGTCCCGGGGGCCAAATCCCGGGAGCCAAATGGCGGCGCCCGGGGCAGGCACCGGAGGCCACAATCCCCGGGCAAGTGCGAACTTACCTGGACTTAGTCTCGCGGAGATTTCCCCCAACAATGCCAAAGTATTTTCCAGAGACTGTTTCGAACTGTGAGGCCACTGTGCTTCCTCGCCGGTGTTCATCACTGTCCGGCCACCTCAACCCTTGAAACCTCAGCCTTGAATCATAGTTGCTGCTAAGCGATAGTTTTTGACATTGTCAACCCTGTGTCAGTTCATGCCAGCCAATGGCATTGGCGCTGTTCACCCACCTCTGGTCATGCAAATCGAAAACCACCTTGTCAATGAGCTACCTCATGGCATTATGCACCCAATGTTTGAATAAAAACCCATTTTGCCCAATGGAAATCTTCTAAACTATGTCAATACCATTCTTGGGCATTGCCAACCCTTGTTAGCCTATGTCATCCAGTGGCATTGGGCCAGTTTGACCCCTTCTGGGTATGCAAACTGGAATCTACTTTGTGCCCTAATCTTGTAGAGCTATGTTCTACATTCCATTCAACTGCCACACCTTGAGATAAGCTCTCTAGCATTCCTTCAAGCTATGCCAGAGCCCTGAACCGAATGTCGATCTATTGACATTCATTGTTTTTGAGCAAACCAACTGCGGACTTGATGTCCACATTGCAGCCTTGAAACCCTGAGAGCCTCTAATACCCATCCTTATCTCAGACTCTATAGATTTGAGAGTTTAACTCAATTCCAGCTTCCAAATCCTGTCTGTCTCAGCATCGTGAAGATCTTTTCTCCTTTGCATGTTGTATATAGATTATTAATGTATTTAAATGGTTTGTGATCTTGTGTGCTTGTTTGTTGGACAGTAGATCAACAGCCGGATTACAAAGACTTCGTCGCTAACCCGACATCGACTGCTGTTTCTTACGACGCGGAAGGAAAGTCATACTTTGATCATCTTGAAGATATATTTTATGTGTTGATATATTATGCCATGATTAGATATATTGATAATGCATATGTTGAGAAAAGTATGATTAGGTAGTACTAGGCTGGATGCCTGAAAAAATGTGAAATATTATCGTAGTGAGCCATAACTATATATATATGTATATATATTATATTCATGAAATAAAACTCCTAGCCGTGACTAGGGTTTTGGTATGGAATGTGATAGCATTGGATGTGCTTGGTAGGACAGGATGTGCTTGGTAGCACTTGATGTGCATGTGGTTTGTGGTATGACTTGGTCACTGGCATATAAGGACTACAGCCTTGTGTTGTGTGTCTAGTGGCATGAACAACGTATTGACCGTAAGCCTGGTATGGGACAGGCTTGAACAAGTAGTATGTGGGTCACGCATGAAACCCCTTGTAACACCCTAGTTTTGGGGGTGAAAAGTTTTGCATAAAAATCCTGCATGCATGTATCTCTGTAGTAGTAGCCAGATCAGCTGAACTCTAATCTCTCCCAAACCCTAAAAATCTCCAAATCTATTCTCTAGATCCAGATCAAGATCTGACCATCCAGATTTAACCTACCAGTTACCCTGAAGATAAAAGTCTTCAGGAGCCAGATCAAATTCTGACCCTAACTCTCAGTACCTAAGCCTCTCCCTGTTTTCGAAAACAGGAAAAATTCAGATTTACCCTAAGTACCCCAGTTTCCAGATAATTGAGTTATCATGATTTAACCCTATCCAGACTCAAGTATCTTTTGGAATATGTTCCTAACTATATCCTCAACTTACTCCAAAAAGTTGGGAACCAGATTGTTTCATCTAAGCGCTTTTCGCAGTTTAGTCCAGATTTTACTGCGAATAAGCCCTTTTTCTGTTTACCTGGAAGCCTGAAAAGGGCTAAAATCCACGAATCAACTCCAACCTCAGAATTTCTTCAGGGAACACCTCCCAAATGCTATTTGATACAGATTTCCCTTCTGTCCAGATTTCAAAATCTCACCCCAACTACCAGAATTTGAGATCGACAAAATCCGGATCTATTTTACCCTAATTTTACCCTATTTTCGAAAATAGCTGAAATCCCTCAAACCTTATCAAACTTTCTCCAAATTTGAGCTAAATGAGTATTAATAGAAATATTATACTCAACCATGAAATCAAATCTCAAATTAAACCTCTTTAAGACCAGATTTGCAATTTAGTCCAAAACCATCAAAAATCATCACAACCAGGCCCCTGGTTCGACCACGAGCTACTGTTCATCACCTGACCACTCAGTTCAACTTCGACCAGGCGCTCAATCGACCACAGCAACCGGTTTCGAGCACGAGCACAGGAGCTTCGACCTCACCGCTGCTACTGCTCCTTCAACCGTTGCTACGCCGTGAGCTCCTAGCCTTTGATCACCAGCAAAGCCATCTTAGCCGCTGCCTCGTCGCCACGTGGAGGGTTCCTGTTCGCCACTGTGGATCGCCTTCTCCAGCACCGGCAAGATCTTGCTCTCCCGCGTTGCGCCCGACAGCCACAGCAAAATCGTGCCACGTTGCGGCCATGCCACGATTGAGCTTCACTTCACCATCTCTTCGTCGCAGTGACAGCAGCGCAGCCGACACGACCGGTGAAGACGTCGCTTCGCCGCCTGTCTTCGCCGCCGGTCACTTCCCAGTCAATTCAAGCTGGCTTCAACTCCCCGTGCAATTGTAGACGTTGGGAGCCCCCACAGCCTCGCCTATTTAAACCCCCTGGCCTAGGCAACCATCTTACACCCCTTCACACCAACAATCAGTAAAACTCGCCGTCTTCTTCGTCTTCTTCGGCGAGCTGGAGAAGAGGCTCACGGTGCCAGGCCAATCCACTGCACCGAGCTCCAAATTGAAGCTACCAGTAAGTAACCCTCATCCACTTACCTGTGTAGTAGCAGCCAATTGAACTCTATCGCACCACCTCGCCGGGAATTCTGATTTTCCCCGACAACTCCGGCGAGCAATTAAACCCTAATTAAACCGATTTAGCTCTCGAGCCTGTGATCAATATTGATTAGTGAACTTATCTAAGCATCTCTAAGCAACCAGAATCGAAGAATTTGCTAAAATATGAAGAATCCCAAACTTTGCACCTTGCATGTAAGCTGAGCTTGTTGTTTAAGCTTTTCTGGTGCATCTCTAGCCAATCTAACTTCACCAGTAGCATTTTAGTACCCTGAGGACCATACACAAGCAAGGAATTGAGTTCAATCACTTTAAATCAGAAATGCCCAAATCAGGTTTGAGTTAATCTTTTCTCCAGCCAATATCTCCTAACTCCAGCCAATCCAGCCCTAGAAACTTTGCCATCTAGATGTTTTGGACCATTCTGAGCAACTTTGCCTTCTATCACGACTTCTAATTCGACCTAGATTGTGAGATATAGCTATGCCCTAGTTTGCTGTACTGTTCATATTACATGTGCTCCAGGCCAGTCAACTTCTTTGCCGGTTTTCATCACCTTCCAGCCATCTCCTGCCCTAGGTCCTGTTGAGACATTTGTTCCTGTTACAAATGCCTAACCACTAGACAAAGTGGTGCATCACTTGGAGCCCTGAGTCAAAAGATAAGGCTAACCCTAGTTTCTGGCCATGTCAACCCTATGCCAGGCTATGTCAGCCAGTGGCATTAGCCCTGTTCACCCACCTCTGGTCGTGTAAAACAGAAATTACTTTGTCAAATAGTTGTCTCACTACCTTGTGCACCATATGCTTGAATCAAAACCTACTTTGACCACTGGAAACTGCTCAAACCATGTCAATGCCATTCTAGAGCACTGTCAGCCTATGTCAGCCAGTGGCATTGAGCCTTTTCACCCACTTCCAGCCATGAAACTTGAAAATAACTTTGTCCCTTAGACTCCTGACATCGTGATCTACACTTTTCTCTACTGTCACAACTTGAGTTGAGCCCTCTATCACCCATCAACCTTATGTCGATGCCTTGAACCGAATGCCAACCTAAAGACATTCGCTGTTTTTGGGCGAACCAATCACAACCTTGATATTACCCTGATATTTTGGAACCTTGTAAACCTTAACAGCTAATTTTAACCCTGATTTTCATAGTTAAACTCAAATCGCTTTCAAACCTTGTATCACCAGAGTATTTCCTCCTTGCATCTTTGCATGTAGTGAATTAGTAAGAATAGAATGAATTGTAATGCCTGTTTGCTTGTTTGATCTTGTTTAGAGCAAGAGTCCGGGGTTGAAGATCTTGTCGCTGAACCATCATCAACTGCTGATACTTACGACGCGGAAGGCAAGTCATACTTTGATCATATTGAAACCCATATTTTATGAATTGCTATGCTATTCCATGAGTAGATACCTCATTAATATTGCATGTGTTGAGATCAATGATATTATGGCAGTGATAGATTGAATACTTGAGAAATGTGAACTTGTTAAGATAGCAAGCCACGAACTAATAAAAGTATAAACATGTACATTTATATTCATGAAATAGAACCCCTAGCCGTGACCAGTATTTTGGTATGGAATGGTGGCAGCACTGGAGGTGCTTGGCTGCACTGAATGTGCAGGCACTGAAGGTGCATGGTTTGTGGTATGATCTGGTCACTGGCATGTCAGGACTAGAACCTTGTGTTATGCGTCTAGTGGCATGAAAAACGTACCAACCACTTACCTGGTATGGGACAGGCGCAACCTAGTAGCTTTCTTAGTATTATCAGTCCCCTGCATGGCTTGTCGATCCGGTTTCTCGCGTGGAAACTGGTGGGACGCAGTTCGTCCATGAGTGATGTGAGATCAGAAAAATTATGAGAGGATAAGGTGTAAAGAAGGAAGACGCCCTACGCCAGATTAAGTCGTGCGCGACTGTAATCAAAAGAGGTTATGTGTCCTGCGGGAACATAGACCCAGGCTAGGAAGTAAGGCAGTGGGGAGGACCCACAGCGGTACTTGGGACTGGATTGTCCACTTACCGGGCAGGGATGCTGTTAATACTAGACTGCAAAACGTTGTGTGATCTCGGCCTTGTCACATGCGTATAAGTCGCATGGAGTTGGCCCGACTTGGAAGTCGAGTGAAAAAGTGGATTTAAAAAGAGGTACATCTCTGCAGAGTTTAAAAATGTATTCGAATACTTCGTGCTCCCGAGTTTTAGGAGTATGCCGCGGTGGATTAAATCCATGGGGTGTGACACAAGTATTATTTTATAAACTAAAATTTGTTAGCTCAAGATTACCCAAGTGGCATGTGTTGTCACGATAAGGGGCGTTGCCGTGGACTGTCATGTGTTGACGTGTCGCGGTAATACCATAATCTAGTAAACATGTGATAACTAAGAGGCATGTGGATTTATGCCCTAAAGTATATGAGGTACTGCTATGAGTAATTGATTGAAAGACTTGAATAAAAATAATGTGATATGAGGATATATCGCCTTGGATATGGGATATATGTATCACCATCAATATGATTTATTTACTGCCATGGGTATGATCGGGATTTGAATAAGAAAAGAGAAAGAAATGTATTTTGAAAAGCCTTTCACTCTTTCCCCAATAGCATAGGTTCATGTTATATATATATATATATGTATCTCTACTTTCCCTATGACTTGCTGAGTACGTAAGTACTCACCCTTGCAACAACTCATCAATAGATGGAGCGTTCTACGACCTTGGAGGATACCCTGAAGATGCTGCAGACCCAGGAGAAGATGAGCAGTTCCCTTCGGAGCCCTGATGTGGTGCTGTCTTGCTGCCAACCTCTGTTTCCTGTGGATTGCTTTTGGGCCTAGCTTCCGCCGACTAGATGTGTTATTTTGTTAGACCCTTGTGCCTTGTAAGGCACTGTACCTCGTTTTGTATTAAGGATGGCCATACAATTATGACTATTGTACTATTTTGCTGCTTCAATATATTCCTGTGTTTGACTCATCCTGGGAAGTCAAGTGGTTTATGGGACCAGCCGCACCGAGCTGGGCTCCTCACAGGTGATGTCACTGTCGTGGCAGACGTGACAGGAAAAGTGGTATCAGAGCAGCACAGACCTTGACTGTAGGACGGTACCCTTAGGGCTTGGTAGCGCCAGGACCTCGTAAATTATTTAAAAATTATTTCCGAAAAATTTTATTTTGCAAAGGATGTTCTTGCTCCTATAAAAATGTTGACTTCAAAATCTTATTTTGCTTCCAAAATTTCTCGGCAGGATGGCCAAGCAGCGTTTCAGCTACATCGAGCGTCTCGGTGGATGGGCCACATTGCTGTGGCATATTGCTCAATTCCTAGGGATTGATGAGCGCCCGATCTGCGAGACTATTTGGGACTATTATGAGGGGCGTCGCTATGGCTTCAAGGCCAAAGTGCTGGTGCACGCTCTCGATAGTTGTGAGGGACGGGTGATCAGGGTGGAGGCCAGCAGGGCAAGCCGATTGGATGCTATCCAGGACGCAGCTCGAGAGGCGGTGCATCGGGTACGCCAGGTGTACTCATGTCGGCTCCAGGAGTCACCTTTCCGTCACGTGCCTTCATCTCCCTCTGGGTTGTCACCCATCGTGGAGTACCCGGACCCGTGTCTGCCAGGCACCGTAGGTCTGTTGAGGACCCTCGACTTGCGCTACTCCGCTTTGCTTGCTGAGCATCAGGAGCTCCGCAAGGAGTTGGAGGAGCAGAAGAAACGTGGCCGAACCGCTTCCCCGTCGTTCACTTCTCAGCCTGCAGCTCAGAGACGCCGCACTGTTGAGGAGGTCGCTCCGACAGTTGTCTCCCCAGCTCGTACCTTTGGACCCAGTGCGGGGCCTAGCTTGATTCCTCGGAGGGTAGCTAATGCAGCTGGGTACCGACGCTCATTTTCTACCCCTAGCACCCGCCAGGCAAAGGGCAGTGGGTCTGCTCTGCTGTTCCATGAGTCTGGACCACCCGGGTTTGTCACTCTGGAGGAGTCCGACGACGAGATGGAGCCAGAGGAGGTTGAGCCCTGTGGGAGCAGTTAGTTGCCTGTTCTTTTAGATCCTCAGGCCAGGGTAGATCTTCTAGGATTGGTGATGCTTTTGGTTGTTATCATCACCATTACTTGTATTTTGGTTGTATCAGTCTACGGCGTTTAGCCGCTTTTGTATCAACTACTTGTGCATTAATGAATCAGCTTCGCATTAATTTCTGCATTAGTACCCTAATTCTCCCTTAGTTAGTTAGACCTGTCTGCTTCTCTCTTCAGAAGATCAGAATGGTTCACACAAGGAGAAGGACCCAAGATGACCAAGAGGGCCAAGACCCAGTTACACCACGAAGAGGAACCACACCTCATCCAGGATCGCAGAGCTCACTACCACCACAAGAAGACTCACCAAGTCTCCAGGAAATTCTTCTTTCAATGGAGAGGAGCCGCCAAGAAGCCCAGGCTGCACATACCCAGTTGCTAGCTCAAGTCATTCAGAAAATGCCAGGGACTGCTGAAGGTACTGCCGTCGGAACTCGACTCTCAGACTTCCAGAAGACTCGACCACCAACCTTCGCAAGCGCGACCGACCCAATCGTCGCAGACGACTGGCTGCGGGACATCGAAAGGAAACTGGACACTGTCTGTTGCAATGATCGAGAGAAGGTGTTATTCGGATCACACCAACTCACTGGAGCAGCAGCTGCTTGGTGGATGAATTATCAAGAAGCACACTTGGACAAAGACAACATCACTTGGACGGAATTTAAGGATCAGTTCCGAAAATTCCATATCCCTACAGGCGTCATGGCAGCCAAACGCCGAGAATTCCGGAACTTGACTCAAGGGAATCGGACTGTCACTGAGTACCTGCACCAATTCCACCATCTAGCTCGGTATGCATCCAACGACATCGACACAGAAGATAAGAAGATTGAACGTTTCACCGAGGGACTTCAGCACTATTTGCAGTATCAGATTGCCTCCCATGAGTTCACAGAATTCCAGACCCTGGTGAATCGAGTATTAAAGATAGAAGAAAAGCGAGGCCTCGGAGAGGAAAATCGGAAGAGGAAGATGATGCCACAGTCGCGACTGCCAGCCAGCTCATCTAGGGGAAGGGCCCCAACATCTCCAAACTTTCGCCCACCCTACCCGGCGCCAAGACCACCATTCACGCCGACGTGCCCCAATTGCAGAGGAGCACACTATCAACGGGATTGCCCTCAGACAAGGACTCAATGCTATCATTGCGGACAAATGGGACACCGCAAAGACAGTTGCCCGTGGATCCAACTCCCAATGGCGATAGCAAGATCGCAAGCTGGAACACAAGCGATGGCACCTAGAACCACAGCTG
Source organism: Pharus latifolius (assembly GCA_019359835.1). Taxonomy (NCBI): domain Eukaryota; kingdom Viridiplantae; phylum Streptophyta; class Magnoliopsida; order Poales; family Poaceae; genus Pharus; species Pharus latifolius. Next base: position 42,266,558 of record CM033322.1, on the reverse strand, counting down.
CATCACCATTGCAGAGCCCCAGAGGAGGTTTGCCCAACAGAGGGGGAAATGTAGCAGCCAAGGACGAGGGCGAGGAGGAAAACAACTGGCAGGCCGAGGAGGCCGACTGAACTTCACCTCCCTTCAAGAAGCGGACAATGCCTCTGACATTCTCCTAGGTAGATTCTTGATCCAATCTGCATCTGCTTTAATACTGTTTGATCCTGGAGCTACAAACTCATTCATATCAGAAGATTTCGCATTTAAAGTAAGAATACCTAAGGTACCTCTAGAGTACCCTATGGCTATACAGACCCCAGGAGCTAAGCTGCCTGTATATTCAGCTTGTCGTCATATAACCTTCAAAATAGAAGGGGTAGAGTTCTTGGCTAACCTATTAGTCCTAGAACTGCAAGGCCTAGACATTATAATAGGAATGGATTGGTTATCTCAGCATAAAGGTCTAGTGGATTGTGAAAAGAAAACTCTAAGCCTTGTTAGTAACCAAGGGAAGGAAGTCCTATTCCATGCGGAAAGATCATCGGTCGAAAAACTGCAAGGATCAGTCCATGCACTTCAGGAAGTATGCTTGGATCAAGTGCCCACAGTACAGGAATACTCGGATGTATTCCCAGAAGAACTCCCAGGGATGCCACCTGACAGGGAGATAGGGTTTACCATTGAGCTTAAACCAGGAGCGGCACCTATAGCTAGGAGACCATATAGGATGCCGGTAACGGACTTAGAAGAGTTGAAAAATCAGTTAGAGGAACTGGAGGGTAAAGGATTTATCCGACCCAGTGCTTCACCTTGGGGAGCCCCAGTTTTGTTTGTAAGGAAGAAAGATGGAACTTTACGGATGTGTGTAGATTACCGAGCTTTGAATGAAGTCACTATTAAGAACAAGTACCCATTACCAAGAATTGATGACTTGTTCGACCAACTTCGAGGAGCCAAAGTATTTTCCAAGATAGATTTAAAATCTGGATATCATCAGCTGAAAATCAAGAAGGGAGATATACCGAAGACTGCCTTCACTACAAGATACGGGCTATATGAATTCACAGTAGTGCCCTTTGGATTAACCAATGCTCCGGCAGCTTTCATGAATATCATGAACAGTACGTTTATGGATTATCTTGACAAGTTTGTCATAGTATTCATAGATGACATTCTGATATATTCCAAGAGTACGGAAGAACATGAGCAACATTTACACCTAGTCTTGGGAAGGCTACGAGAGAGGCAATTTTATGCCAAGTTTGATAAATGTGAATTTTGGATGTCAAGAATTTCATTTCTTGGACATGTGTTGACAGCAGAAGGAATTTCAGTGGATTCAGCTAAAATCTCCGCAATCAAGGAGTGGAAGCAACCTACCTCAGTTTCAGAGATTAGAAGTTTCTTGGGATTAGCAGGATATTATAGGAGATTCATTGAAGGATTTTCCCAAATAGCCAAACCTCTTACGAACCTGCTAAAGAAGGATGTTACTTTTGAATGGACCATTAAGTGTGAAGAAAGTTTTCAGAAGCTGAAGCAGAAATTGACAACAACACCGGTCCTCACATTACCAGACAGCAAAGAAGATTTTGTAGTTTACTGTGATGCTTCAAAGCAAGGAATAGGCTGTGTGTTAATGCAGCAAGGTCGAGTAGTAGCTTATGCTTCCCGTCAATGGAGACCACATGAGGAAAATTATCCGACTCATGATTTGGAGTTAGCAGCAGTGGTGCACGCTTTAAAGATATGGCGGCATTATCTCATTGGACATAAGTGTGAGATCTTTACAGATCATAAAAGCCTCAAGTATATCTTCACACAGACGGAGCTCAATATGCGTCAGCGCCGATGGCTCGAGCTGATCAAGGACTACGACCTCAGCATAGTCTACCATCCAGGGAAAGCCAACGTAGTGGCAGATGCCTTGAGCAGGAAGGCTTATACCCTACAAGGAGCTACACCCAAAAACCCGTGCTTACGGCAGGAATTTCAGAATCTTGAAGTAACCATAGTGCCATCTGGGATGTTAGCTACATTGACTGTGGAGTCTCAACTCCAAAAGCAGATTGAGGATGCTCAGAAAGAAGATGAGGAGATACATAAGATCAAGAACCACATCAGATCAGGAAAAACCCAGGATTTCACTGAAGATCATCAAGGAACTGTGTGGTATCGGGGAAGGATTTGTGTGCCCCGAAATTCAGACCTCAAAGAATTAATTCTTTTCGAAGCCCATAAAACCCCATATTCACTACACCCTGGAAACACCAAGATGTACAAGGATCTGAAGACGCAATTCTGGTGGAATGGAATGAAGAGGGAAATCGCGGAATATGTCGCAAGATGTGACACTTGCCAAAGGATTAAGGCCGATCATCAGAAGATAGCCGGAAAGCTGCAACCCTTACCAGTGCCAACCTGGAAATGGGAAGAGATTGGTATGGATTTTATCACAGGACTTCCCAGAACACAAGGGGGATATGATTCCATATGGGTCATTGTGGATAGACTCACGAAAGTTGCTCATTTTATACCAGTCAAGAAAACGTATAATGGCAACAAATTAGCGGAGCTATACCTGCAGCGAATAGTGACACTGCATGGTATCCCGAAAAAGATCGTTTCAGATCGAGGAACACAATTCACATCCAAATTCTGGAACCGACTCCACGAAGCTTTGGGAACCCAATTGCAGTTTAGCACTGCATATCATCCACAGACAGGAGGACAGACTGAACGTGTAAATCAAATCTTGGAAGACCTTCTCAGAGCTTGCATCTTAGATTATGGAACCTCTTGGGAAAAGTGCTTACCATTTGCGGAGTTTACTTATAATAACAGTTACCAAGCTAGTCTGCAAATGGCACCCTTTGAAGCTTTGTATGGGCGCAAGTGCAGAACTCCACTACATTGGGACGAGCCAGGAGAAAGGCAAGTCATTGGACCCGAACTAATCGAAGAAGCTGAAGCACACGTCAAGCTCATCAGAGAATGATTAAAGGCAGCACAGTCACGCCAGAAGAGCTATGCCGACAACCGAAGAAGGGAATTGTCGTTTGCACCAGGCGAATCAGTTTATCTCAAGGTTACACCGTTAAAAGGGATGAGAAGATTCCATCATAGAGGAAAACTGTCCCCAAGGTACATTGGGCCATTCAAAGTCCTTAAGAGGAAAGGAGAGGTATCTTACAAACTGGATTTACCATCAGATCTTGGAGAAATTCATGACGTGGTTCATGTCTCGCAACTCCGTAAGTGCCTCAAGGAACCAACGGATCAGATAGAACACCAGGGGATCCCGCTTCAGAAGAATCTCACTTACCTCACTCAACCATTGCAAATACTGGCTAGTGATGAGCGTCAACTCAAAAGAAAGAAAATCAAGCTTTGCAAGGTTCAATGGGAAGATCACTCAAAGGAAGAAGCGACTTGGGAGAAAGAGGATGATCTGCGGCAGGCTTATCCCTATCTCTTCCCTTCTCTAGGTAAATCTCGGGGCGAGATTTCTTTAAGGAGGGTAGGCTTGTAACACCCTAGTTTTGGGGGTGAAAAGTTTTGCATAAAAACCCTGCATGCATGTATCTCTGTAGTAGTAGCCAGATCAGCTGAACTCTAATCTCTCCCAAACCCTAAAAATCTCCAAATCTATTCTCTAGATCCAGATCAAGATCTGACCATCCAGATTTAACCTACCAGTTACCCTGAAGATAAAAGTCTTCAGGAGCCAGATCAAATTCTGACCCTAACTCTCAGTACCTAAGCCTCTCCCTGTTTTCGAAAACAGGAAAAATTCAGATTTACCCTAAGTACCCCAGTTTCCAGATAATTGAGTTATCATGATTTAACTCTATCCAGACTCAAGTATCTTTTGGAATATGTTCCTAACTATATCCTCAACTTACTCCAAAAAGTTGGGAACCAGATTGTTTCATCTAAACGCTTTTCGCAGTTTAGTCCAGATTTTACTGCGAATAAGCCCTTTTTCTGTTTACCTGGAAGCCTGAAAAGGGCTAAAATCCACGAATCAACTCCAACCTCAGAATTTCTTCAGGGAACACCTCCCAAATGCTATTTGATACAGATTTCCCTTCTGTCCAGATTTCAAAATCTCACCCCAACTACCAGAATTTGAGATCGACAAAATCCGGATCTATTTTACCCTAATTTTACCCTATTTTCGAAAATAGCTGAAATCCCTCAAACCTTATCAAACTTTCTCCAAATTTGAGCTAAATGAGTATTAATAGAAATATTATACTCAACCATGAAATCAAATCTCAAATTAAACCTCTTTAAGACCATATTTGCAATTTAGTCCAAAACCATCAAAAATCATCACAACCAGGCCCCTGGTTCGACCACGAGCTACTGTTCATCACCTGACCACTCAGTTCGACTTCGACCAGGCGCTCAATCGACCACAGCAACCGGTTTCGAGCACGAGCACAGGAGCTTCGACCTCACCGCTGCTACTGCTCCTTCGACCGTTGCTACGCCGTGAGCTCCTAGCCTTTGATCACCAGCAAAGCCATCTTAGCCGCTGCCTCGTCGCCACGTGGAGGGTTCCTGTTCGCCACTGTGGATCGCCTTCTCCAGCACCGGCAAGATCTTGCTCTCCCGCGTTGCGCCCGACAGCCACAGCAAAATCGTGCCACGTTGCGGCCATGCCACGATTGAGCTTCACTTCACCATCTCTTCGTCGCAGTGACAGCAGCGCAGCCGACACGACCGGTGAAGACGTCGCTTCGCCGCCTGTCTTCGCCGCCGGTCACTTCCCAGTCAATTCAAGCCGGCTTCAACTCCCCGTGCAATTGTAGACGTTGGGAGCCCCCACAGCCTCGCCTATTTAAACCCCCTGGCCTAGGCAACCATCTTACACCCCTTCACACCAACAATCAGTAAAACTCGCCGTCTTCTTCGTCTTCTTCGGCGAGCTGGAGAAGAGGCTCATGGTGCCAGGCCAATCCACTGCACCGAGCTCCAAATTGAAGCTACCAGTAAGTAACCCTCATCCACTTACCTATGTAGTAGCAGCCAATTGAACTCTATCGCACCACCTCGCCGGGAATTGCTGATTTTCCCCGACAACTCCGGCGAGCAATTAAGCCCTAATTAAACGGATTTAGCTCTCGAGCCTGTGATCAATATTGATTAGTGAACTTATCTAAGCATCTCTAAGAAACCAGAATCGAAGAATTTGCTAAAATATGAAGAATCCCAAACTTTGCACCTTGCATGTAAGCTGAGCTTGCTGTTTAAGCTTTTCTGGTGCATCTCTAGCCAATCTAACTTCACCAGTAGCATTTTAGTACCCTGAGGACCATACACAAGCAAGGAATTGAGTTCAATCACTTTAAGTCAGAAATGCCCAAATCAGGTTTGAGTTAATCTTTTCTCCAGCCAATATCTCCTAAATCCAGCCAATCCAGCCCTAGAAACTTTGCCTTCTAGATGTTTTGGACCATTCTGAGCAACTTTGTCTTCTATCACGACTTCTAATTCGACCTAGATTGTGAGATATAGCTATGCCCTAGTTTGCTGTACTGTTCATATTACATGTGCTCCAGGCCAGTCAACTTCTTTGCCGGTTTTCATCACCTTCCAGCCATCTCCTGCCCTAGGTCCTGTTGAGACATTTGTTCCTGTTACAAATGCCTAACCACCAGACAAAGTGGTGCATCATTTGGAGCCCTGAGTCAAAAGATAAGGCTAACCCTAGTTTCTGGCCATGTCAACCCTATGCCAGGCTATGTCAGCCAGTGGCATTAGCCCTGTTCACCCACCTCTGGTCGTGTAAAACAGAAATTACTTTGTCAAATAGTTGTCTCACTACCTTGTGCACCATATGCTTGAATCAAAACCTACTTTGACCACTGGAAACTGCTCAAACCATGTCAATGCCATTCTAGAGCACTGTCAGCCTATGTCAGCCAGTGGCATTGAGCCTTTTCACCCACTTCCTGCCATGTAACTTGAAAATAACTTTGTCCCTTAGACTCCTGACATCGTGATCTACACTTTTCTCTACTGTCACAACTTGAGTGGAGCGCTCTATCACCCATCAACCTTATGTCGATGCCTTGAACCGAATGCCAACCTAAAGACATTCGCTGTTTTTGGGCGAACCAGTCACAACCTTGATATTACCCTGATATTTTGGAACCTTGTAAACCTTAACAGCTAATTTTAACCCTGATTTCCAAAGTTAAACTCAAATCGCTTTCAAACCTTGTATCACCAGAGTATTTCCTCCTTGCATCTTTGCATGTAGTGACTTAGTAAGAATAGAATGAATTGTAATGCCTGTTTGCTTGTTTGATCTTGTTTAAAGCAAGAGTCCGGGGTTGAAGATCTTGTCGCTGAACCATCATCAACTGCTGATACTTACGACGCGGAAGGCAAGTCATACTTTGATCATATTGAAACCCATATTTTTTGAATTGCTATGCTATTCCATGAGTAGATACCTCATTAATATTGCATGTGTTGAGATCAATGATATTATGGCAGTGATAGATTGAATACTTGAGAAATGTGAACTTATTAAGATAGCAAGCCACGAACTAATAAAAGTATAAACATGTACATTTATATTCATGAAATAGAACCCCTAGCCGTGACCAGTATTTTGGTATGGAATGGTGGCAGCACTGGAGGTGCTTGGCTGCACTGAATGTGCAGGCACTGAAGGTGCATGGTTTGTGGTATGATCTGGTCACTGGCATGTAAGGACTAGAACCTTGTGTTATGCGTCTAGTGGCATGAAAAACGTACCAACCACTTACCTGGTATGGGACAGGCGCAACCTAGTAGCTTTCTTAGTATTATCAGTCCCCTGCATGGCTTGTCGATCCGGTTTCTCGCGTGGAAACTGGTGGGACGCAGTTCGTCCATGAGTGATGTGAGATCAGAAAAATTATGAGAGGATAAGGTGTAAAGAAGGAAGACGCCCTACGCCAGATTAAGTCGTGCGCGACTGTAATCAAAAGAGGTTATGTGTCCTGCGGGAACATAGACCCAGGCTAGGAAGTAAGGCAGTGGGGAGGACCCACAACGGTACTTGGGACTGGATTGTCCACTTACCGGGCAGGGATGCTGTTAATACTAGACTGCAAAACGTTGTGTGATCTCGGCCTTGTCACATGCGTATAAGTCGCATGGAGTTGGCCCGACTTGGAAGTCGAGTGAAAAAGTGGATTTAAAAAGAGGTACATCTCTGCAGAGTTTAAAAATGTATTCGAATACTTCGTGCTCCCGAGTTTTAGGAGTATGCCGCGGTGGATTAAATCCATGGGGTGTGACACAAGTATTGTTTTATAAACTAAAATTTGTTAGCTCAAGATTACCCAAGTGGCATGTGTTGTCACGATAAGGGGCGTTGCCGTGGACTGTCATGTGTTGACGTGTCGCGGTAATACCATAATCTAGTAAACATGTGATAACTAAGAGGCATGTGGATTTATGCCCTAAAGTATATGAGATACTGCTATGAGTAATTGATTGAAAGACTTGAATAAAAATAATGTGATATGAGGATATATCGCCTTGGATATGGGATATATGTATCACCATCAATATGATTTATTTACTGCCATGGGTATGATCGGGATTTGAATAAGAAAAGAGAAAGAAATGTATTTTGAAAAGCCTTTCACTCTTTCCCCAATAGCATAGGTTCATGTTATATATATATATATATGTATCTCTACTTTCCCTATGACTTGTTGAGTACGTAAGTACTCACCCTTGCAACAACTCATCAATAGATGGAGCATTCTACGACCTTGGACGATACCCTGAAGATGCTGCAGACCCAGGAGAAGATGAGCAGTTCCCTTCGGAGCCCTGATGTGGTGCTGTCTTGCTGTCAACCTCTGTTTCCTGTGGATTGCTTTTGGGCCTAGCTTCCGCCGACTAGATGTGTCATTTTGTTAGACCCTTGTGCCTTGTAAGGCACTGTACCTCGTTTTGTATTAAGGCCTGATGGCCATACAATTATGACTATTGTACTATTTTGCTGCTTCAATATATTCCTGTGTTTGACTCATCCTGGGAAGTCAAGTGGTTTATGGGACCAGCCGCACCGAGCTGGGCTCCTCACAGGTGATGTCACTGTCGTGGCAGACGTGACACCCCTATATGACATGTACACGATTTACACGAAGTGCGCCTCCAACACATATCACTGGATGTGATTGCACGCTGACCCTGAGTGGGAAGATGCCAATTATTGGGGGTTGCGTAACCCCGCCACAACTGTCGTTTCTGAGTGGAACCGCAGAGTCTGGGATGAATTCCTTGTGAAACATGGCAAAAGTTCTTGTTATCTCTGTTGGGGGAAATCTCCACGGGACAAAGTCCAGGTAAGTTGCGTCACATTCGCCCGGGGACCCGGCCTCCGGGGCCTCCCCGGGCGCCACCTTTTGGCCCCCGGAACGTGGCCTCCGGCGTCGTCCCAGGCGCCGCCATTTGCCCGGGGACATGGCCTCCGGGGCCTCCCCGAGTGGCCTCCGGCGTCGTCCCGGGCGCCGCCATTTGCCTGGGGACATGGCCCCCGGGGCCTCCCCGGGCGCCGCCTTTTGGCCCCCGGGATGTGGCCTCCAACGCCGTCCCGGGCGCCGCCATTTGCCCGGGGACGCGGCCTCCGGGGCCACCCCGGGCGCCGCCTTTTGGCCCCAGGGACCTGGCCTCTAGCGCGTCCCGAGCGCCACCATTTTCCCGGGGACATGGCCTCTGGGGCCTCCCCGGGTGCCGCCTTTTGGCCCCCAGGACGTGGCCTCCGACGCCGTCCCGGGCGCCGCCATTTGCCCGGGGACGCGGCCTCCGGGGCCTCCCCGGGCACCGCCTTTTGGCCCCCGGGACTTGGCCTCCGGCGCCGTCCCGGGCGCCGCCGTTTGCCCGGGGACCTGGCCTCCGGTGCCTCCCCGGGCGCCGCCTTTTGGCCCCCGGGACTTGGCCTCCGGTGCCGTCCCGGGCGCCGCCATTTGCCCGGGGAACTGTCCTCCGGTGCCTCCCCGGGCGCCGCCTTTTGGCCCCTGGGACTTGGCCTCCAGCGTCGTCTCGGGCGCCAACGTTTGCCCGGGGACCTGTCCTCCGGTGCCTCCCCGGGCGCCGCCTTTTGGCCCCCGGGACTTGGCCTCCGGTGCATTTCCCGGGCCTCATCGCCCTCCTCAAGGTAAAGTCTCGAGTTGTTTATCACGTCCAGGTCTCGCGAGGAGCGCCTAGGGATTCAGCGACCACCTGTCAAGCATCGAAGACGTTTGACCGGGAGAAGGACGTTCCTACCCCTCAATCCGACGGTGGCCTCCGGGGTAGTTTAGGTTTTTTGCTTCTTTTTGGGGCTATAAATAGCCCTTGTACCCCTCAGTTTAGGTGATTCATTTGTTGGAATAGCTAAAAACTAATAGGTGTGCTCCGGAAGCCTCTCCCTCAGAGAGAGCCTCTCGAGCCGACTCCGGTCGGGAGCGCACCGACAGGACTAGGGCCCCCACCGGAACCCGAACCTGTATAAATCCGTGTGTCATTTCTTGTGCTTGTCCGGCGGGGGAGGACCGTTCATCTAGTCAACCCGCGCCGCGTAATCTTCGCTAGGATCGTTTTCAAAACCTGCCGGGGTATTCGCAATACCACGACAGTTGGCGCCGACCGTGGGCACTCGTGATAAGACGCCATGGCTCCCCCAAGAACAAGGGCTCACACCCTTCCCGGTGACGCCGGTCTCGGAGACCCGGCGCCGCCCGTCTGGGACCCTGCTGTCCCGGTGCTTCCACTCGGAGGCGGCCTGGCCCAGGTACCGCCTCCCTCCTTTCCTCTTAACTTAGGTGCTTCAACCTCCAGGTCGTTCCCGGTGACCGCAGGGACCTCGGCCGGGACCAGTCTCCCCCCGACGGCTCCCCCGGCTCCCCGGGACGCCCTGCTTGAGGCTCTAGTGGAGGGCCAGCTCCGCGCCCAGCGCTCAATGGATGAGCTGCTCAGCGTTTTGGCGCGGCCACCGGCCCCCACATTTGCATCGCACCCGTACTCGGGGACTATGCCCCCGTTTATGGGTTACCCGGCGTCCCCTCCGGCCTCCGGGGGTCTGTCCGCCCCGTATGATCCTGCCGGGGGGTTCCCTCCCCCTGCGGGATATATGTCCAAACCCTTCCCGGCACCCGGGCCCGTCCCGGTGCCGGGAGGCTACTTCATGCCAGGGCCCTTCGTGGCACCAGGGGGGTACCCCGTCCCAAGCCTATTCCCGGGGTCGGGAGCACACTTCATGCCGGGGGTTTTCCCTACGCCAGGAGCCAGTCCCGCCCCTCGCATCGCGTTTACCACACCGGGGGCGGTCGATAGACCAGCTCCCGTGCCTCAGCAGACTTCCCCCCGCATGGGCTCCCCGGTTCCGTACATCGCCGCGTGTAACATCCTAAGTTTTGGGGTGAAATGTTTCTTTCTTAAAAGTCATGCATGCATATGTCTCTTCTAGGTCAACCAAATCAGCCTCAGCTTTATTCTGTTCTAGCCCTAAAATCTCCAAAATCTATCCTGTGACCCCAAGTCAAGATCTGACTTTCCAGATTTGATCTATCAGTTATCCTAAATCTAAAGGCCTTCAGAACCCAGATCCAATTCTATCTCTAACTTCCAGATTTATCAACTTCTTTCTGTTTTCGAAAACCGAAATAACTTATATTACCTAAATACCCTAAGTTTCAGAAATCCAGATTTAATCAAAATCTTAGCCGAAGTTCAGACCAGATTATTCTTGGATTATGATCAAGGGTATGCCAATACCTTAATCCAAAAAGTTGGCAGCCAGATTTCACCATCTAAACCCTTTTCGCAAATCAGTCCAAGAGTTATTGCAAATTAGTCCTTATCTGATATCTGAAAACCCAAAAAGGCTAAAATCTCCAGATTAACTCCAAATTCAGAATTTCTTCGGCAAATCTTTTCTAGATGCTATTTGAAACAAGTTCTTCTTCTGTGCAGATTTCAAGATCTCATCCTAATTACCATAATTCAAAATCAATTGAAACTCAGATTCAATTACCCTAAAAATACCCTATTTTCAGTCTGTATCAAAGACTACTCAAATGTGCCAAATTTTATCAACTGTTCTTGCCAAATATTCAGTTGAATATAATCTGCCAGATCAGTGCAATCAAATTCAGTTTAAACCTTCCAAAACTCTAGATTCGCAGATCAGTCCTTTTTCCAGATTTCTAAAAGCGAGAAAAGGCAAAATATTGTAAATCATCTTCAAATTCAAATCTGATTCAGGGAACACCTCCCAAATGCTTTTCAACACAAATTCTTCTTATATGAGCATCTCAAAATCAAACCCTAAATCCCAGAATTCGAGATCAATAAGATTCAGACTTATTTTACCCTAATCTACTCTGTTTTCAGTTCATATCAAAAGTCATCCAAATGTCTCAAACTTTATCCCCTAGCTGTGCCAAATCATCTATTGAATTAAGTATACCAAAACAGCAGAATCAATTCCAGATCAAATCATCCAAATCTTCAGATTTACAATTCATTCCAAATCAAGAAATCAAAAACTGCAAATCAGCCCTATTTCGACCAGAGCAGCAGCAATTGTTCACACGACCAGTACACGCCGTGTTTTGCTTCCTTGCGCCGTGCACGTTCGCCGCCGGCCAAGCTTCGCCTGCAACTTGATCGTGCATGCTGTTGCGCACGTGTCCTCGCCTCAGCCGTCACCGTGGCAGTGCCGCTGCAACGTCGACAACCAGCGCCTGCTCCCGCGCGCGACCAGCAGTGACTGTTGTCAGCATCTTCTTGCCACGTTGCTTGCCTTGCCAGCCGTTGTCGCCACCACTTTGCACCGCCCGACATGATTGAGTCCCAATGTAGCAACAGCTTTGGCTCGCCAGTGCGCCGTCGCGTCACCATTCGCCGTTGTTACATCTGCGCCCGGCAACTCATATCAACTGACACCTAATTCAATGCTATTACCTCCTTGCAAGCTACGCCCACCGCTCTATTCAAGCCACCAGTACCCTGTATCATCTCCTCTTCACCAGAACTTAGCCAATTTACAAATCTCCTCGCCGTCGTCTTCTTCTCCGGCGAGTCCAGCAGGAGGCTTCACGGTGCCAGCACGCCCCGCTACATCTCTCACCAAATTAACAACACCAGAAGGTATAGCTCATCTCCCTCATCGTGCTGTACCATCTAATTGGATTACCTTGCACCTTATCGCCGGTGATCGCCGGAAATGGCTGAAATTTGAAGAATGCCCTGTTCCGGTAATGCAGGCCAAATTACTTTGAATTAGCTTTCGATTCTGTGGAAGAAAATGATCAGCAAGCCATTTCCAGCAAGCCTGTGCATCAAGATCTCCAGATTGAGCTTCAATCGAAGCTTTCCTCACTTTTGAGCTTCTCAAGAAACCAGCGATAGTCGCCAGGCTTCTCCAGCCATCCTCTAACAAAATTGACCATCCTAGTAGCTCCCTTATACTCCACAGATACTCCCTGAGATTGGAATTAAGTTCAAACCCCCTACAGCAAAAACCCCCAAATCCTATGTCATCTTCTTCGGCGCAGTTCACCGAAAATCCTTTCCCGGCCGTTTCAGCTTCATCCACTTTGTCATTCAGGTGTGCCTCAACGTCCTGAGCATATTTGTCTTCTGGCTCGATCTCTGAAACTGCCCAGAATTCAAGTTATAACCATGCCGAGATCTTGTCCAGAACTGCTCCAGTGCAACCAGTTCACCTCAGTTCATCACTGAATTTCATCACTTTCCAGCCATTTCTTGCCCTAGATTCTGTTGACTTAATTGTTCTTGTTATCCTTGCCTACCTCCCAGACAAAGTGGTGCATCATTTGGAGCTCTAGATCAAAAGTTATGCCAAGCCCTAGTTTCTGGCCATGTCAAGATCAATGCCAGATGTCAGTCAGTGGCATTAGCCCTTTTCACTTCCTTCCAGATGTGCATTTTGGGCATAACTTTGTCCCTTAGATTCCTGAGGTTGTGATCAACATTTTCTTCTTCTATCACAACTTGATTTGAGCCCTTGAATTATATTTGCTGCTAAACCTTAGCTTTTGACACTGTCTCAGTGCATGCCAGCCAATGGCATTGGCCTTGTTTACCCACTTCTGAGTGTGCATTTTGAAAGCCACTTTGTCCACTGAATTTGTAGAGTTATGATCTACACTTTCTTCTACTGTCATAACTTGAGGTAAGCTCTCTAGTTTTCCTTGAAGTTATGTCAGAATCTTGATTCGAATGTCAATCTGCTGACATTCGCTGTTTTTGATCCAACCAACCGCAAAACTGATGTTCTTATTGCAACCTTGAGATCCTAAGAGCATCTAACATCCATTCTTACCCAATTCCTTGAAACCCTAGAATCTTGACTCAGTTCAGCTTGCAATCTCAATTATCTCCAGTATTGTTCAGTCACTCTTGTAAAGCATATCTGCATATAGATCATAAATCATTTTAATATATAAGTAATATTTGTGTGTATTGTTTGTTTGTCGCCAAGAACATCCAGAAATCAAGTTCGAGGACTTCGCTGTTGACCCGTCATCAACTGTTGTTTCTTACGATGCGGAAGGCAAGTCATATCCTTGGTCATCTTGAACCTATATTTTAAATGTTGCTAAAACATAACCTTGAATATAGATAATATTGCACGAGAAAGATTGAGAATGGTTGATTTATGAATTGACAGTACTAGACTGGTTATCTGTGAAATGTGAAATAAACAAGTTTTGAGCCATGAACTATTATATATGTATATACTTATATTCATGAAATAAAACCCCTAGTCGTGACCAGAAAAATGGTATGGATGGTGGTAGCACTGGAGGTGCTAGACTGCAAAGGAATGCAGGCACTGAAGGTGCAGGGTTGTGGATGGTCTGGTCACTGGCATATAAGGACTAGAACCTTGTGTTGTGCGTCTAGTGGCATGAACAACGTGCTAACCGCAAGCCTGGTATGGGACAGGCCTGAACAAGTACTTATGTGGATCGCACATGAAACCCCTGCATGAGATGTGTTGTGATGATTGATATGGAGGCTGACTCCCACTATCACTGAAGGTGATCTGACATTAGACCCAGCAATGGGGAAATGAGTAAGGGTGGGGGTATAGCCCACCACAACTGTGTTTCACGAGAGATCCACAGGGTCAGGGGTGAATTGTGAGTAAACAATAACAAAAGTTCTTGTTATTTCCACCTTGCCGCTCACAATATGAAGTGAGTCAGGGGTCCAATCATTTTGTTATGATAGGAAAGGTTTGAAAGTGGAATATCTTGCGGGTAAATTGGTACCTCTCTGCAGAGTTAAAAACGTATTCGAATACTCTGAGCTCCCGGGTTCATAGGAGTCTGCTGCGGTGGATTAAATCCACGGGGTGTGACACAAGTACTATTTTCTAAATAAAATGTGTTAAATCAAGATTACCCAAATGACATGTGTTGTCATGATAAGGAGTGCTGCCGTGGGCTGTCGTGTGTCGACGTGTCGCGGTAGTGCTATAATCTAGTGAACATGATTGATGATGTTATATTATGAAAGGTGCTACCATGAGATGAAGTATGAAAGGAAAAGGTTATTTTACAAACATCCATAATTCTTGACTAGTCTAGGTTCATATCATCACTACTATATGTATCTACTCTTACCTATGACTTACTGAGTACGTAAGTGCTCACCCTTGCAACCTACAAATCAGTAGATGGAGCGTTCAATGACCAAGATGAAGGCGTGGAGAACTTCTTGGATCCAGAAGGAGGAGCGTCAGTCCCGTCATTTGCCTGATGTGTGTTGTTCTGCCGTCCACTTCTCTTTGTGGGTGGGTCACCTATCTTCTGCTGTGTAGATGTTATTTTGCTAAACCATGTATGCTGTGAAGGCATTGTAATTCTCTTTATGTAATATCAAGGCCAGCAGGCCACCCTGCTTATTATTTTGTAAGTTACTCTGTTGCAATGTGATATACTCCTGTGCTTGACTTATCCTGGGAAGTCAAGGGTATGTGTATGGTATGCATATATGGGACTAGCTCCAGCGAGCTAGGTCTCTACAGGAGTAGTCGTAGTCCCAGTTTCGGGGCGCGACACCGCGGGGGCTCCCCCCTCGCCAGTTCCGGATGTTACAGGGGCTTCCCCCTTTCCGATTCCGGTCGTTGCCACTGGGGTCCCCTCCACTTCGGTTCCAAACGTCGCTACGGGCGGCCCCTCCCCGGTTCCGGATGTTACAGGGGCTTCCCCCTTTCCGGCCCCGGGGGTCTTCGCACGGGGCTCCCCCCAGCCAGCCCCGGAAGCCTCCGGGTCGGTAGCTACAGTGCATAAGCTCCCTCCCTCGGCGGGACATGTCCGTTTCACCCGGGGGGAGGTCGAGCGAATGCATTCACCAGAACGCGGGGAAGAACTACCCCCCGGCCGCGGGCGCGGAGAGCCTCGCTCTCGTACTGGTCGGGGGAAGAGACCCGCGGAAGACCCAGCCTCCCTGGGGGAGAGCCCGGATATCCAGAAACTCAGCCCCGGTCCAGAAGAGAAGCGTCGCCACCGCCACTCCGGCGGACCTCTCGGACCGCTCCCTGACTTGGACAACGAGGGTCCCGTCAAAGAAGACAGCGACCGGGACTCTCCCCGAGAAGTGCAGGGGGCTAACCAGCCCCTGTGCCGAAGACTTCGCAGCATCCGGTGGCCGCGGCCCTACGGCCCCCCGCACATCGAGCACTATAACGGTGAGGCAGACCCTTACGAATTTGTGCAGGTTTACTCCACTGCCATCTCCGCAGCCGGGGGGGATGAGACGGTACAATGCAACGTCTTCCCCCTCTACCTCACTGGCATCGCCCGCTCCTGGTTCTATAACCTGAAGGCCGGCTCTATCAAGTCTTTCACGCAGCTTAAGCGGGAGTTCTGTGCGAACTTCTAGGGGAACTACGTGCGTCCCCTGGACTCCTCGCAGCTGTACACTGTCCGGCAGAGGACTGGGGAAACCATCAGAAGCTTCTTCAAGCGCTTTGCTCAGGTGAATGCACATAGCCTAGTTGTTGGGGTAGAGCCCAGTTCGAGTAGTTAGTCAACCGTCGTGGAGGTTTAGCCAGGAAAGGGTAGTGTAGATGGAGCAGGTGGATGCTCTTGATAGCTTTTGTGCTCCACCATTGCTTTCGCAATGGTTAACTTGTGTACTATGGCTAGAAGCCTAAGTATTTGTGCATTAATATAGTTGCATTAATTTATGCACTAGTGTCTTAGTTATCTCTTAGTTAGTTTAGATCTATCTGCTTTCTCTTCAAAGCCACCATGGTTGATACAAGGAGAAGGTCACGGAACAGCCAAGAAGATAGAGAGGAGAAGATCCTATGAGGAGAGGATCCTTATTTCGACAAGGAGCCTAGAGTTCCAACCTGTCCCAAGGAGAGCAGCCTAATTTGCAAGAAATTCTTCTATCTATGGAAAAGATTCAACAAGAAGCCTAGATAGCCCATACCCAGTTATTGGCCCAGATAGTTCAGAAGATGCCCACGGGGACTACAGAGGGAACCACCGTTGGCGCTAGACTGACAGACTTTCAGAAGACTCGCCCACCAACTTTCTCAGGTGCGACCAACCCTATGGTTGCCGACGACTGGTTAAGAGACGTCGAGAGGAGATTCACTAGGAATAGGAGGAGCCATGGCCAACAAAGGAAGAGAAAGAGCACCAATTGCAGCCCGAGGAGGCAGATTGAACTACACCTCTAACCAAGAAGCAGGGAATGCCACTGACGTTCTACTAGATAGACTTCTGATCCAGTCTGCATCTGCCTTAACACTATTTAATCCTGGAGCAACAATTCATGCATGACAAAAGCATATGCATTTGAAGTTGGAATGCATATAGCACCCCTATAGTATCCTATGGCTATACAAACTCCAGGGGCTAGATTACCTGTCCACTCGATTTGCCAAGAAATAACCTTCAGTATAGAAGGGGTAGAATTCATGGCAAATCTATTAGTTTTAGAACTACAAGGCCTAGACATTATATTGGGCATGGATTGGTTGTCCCAACATAAAGGTCTAGTAGATTGTGAGGAGAAAATCCTAAGCCTTGTCAGTAATCAAGGGCAGAAAGTTCTATTCTATGCGGAAAGATCATCAGCCAAGGAACTGCAAGGATCCATTCAGGCATTGCAGAGGATATGCTTGGAACAAGTGCCTGTAATACAACAATACCCCGACATGTTTCCAGAAAAGCTTCCGGGAATGCCACCCGATAGAGAAATAGAGTTCACCATTGAGCTTAAACTAGGAGCAGCACCCATACCGAAATGTCCCTACAGGATGCCAGTTACAGACTTGGAGGAGCTAAAGAGCCAATTAGAAGATTTGGAGAGTAAAGGATTCATTACACCAAGTACTTCACCTTGCGGAGCTCCAGTGTTGTTCGTGAAGAAGAAGGACGGAGCCCTAAGGATATGCGTGGTTTACCGAGCATTGAATGTGGTGACCATAAAGAATAAATATCCACTGCCAAGGATCGATGATTTGTTTTACCAACTCCGAGGAGCCAAAGTATTTTCCAAGATAGACCTGAAGTCAAGATACCGTCAGCTGAAAATCAAGGAGGGAGATATACCCAACACTACCACAAGATATGGGCTATATGAGTTCACAGTAGTACCATTTGGCTTGACCAATGCCCCAGCCGCATTCATGAATGTCATGAACAGCACATTTATGGATCTTCTAGACCAGTTTGTCATAGTGTTCATAGATGAACTTCTAATATACTCTAGGAGTATAGAAGAGCATGAGCAATATTTACACCTAGTCTTGGGAAGACTATGGGAGAGGAAATTTTATGCCAAGTTTGGCAAATGTGAATTTTGGATGACAAGGATTGCACTTCTTGAATATGTGTTAACGGAGGAAGGAATTTCAGTGGATTCAGCTAAGATTACTGCAATCAGAGAGTGGAAGCAACTCACAACTGTACTTGAAATCAGAAGCTTCTTGGGATTAGTAGGCTACTAGAGGAGATTTATCGAAGGAGTCTCTCAGATTGCCAAACCTCTTACTAACCTACTAAAGAAGGACGTTGAATTTGAATGGACCACCAAGTGTGAAGAAAGCTTCCAGAAGATTAAACTGAAACTAACAGCAACACCAGTCCTTACATTGCCAGATAGCAAGGAAGACTTCGTAGTATATTGTGATGCTTCAGAGCAAGGAATAGGTTGTGTGTTAATGCAAAAAGGACAAGTAGTGGCTTATGCTTCACGCCAATTGAGGCCACATGAGGAGAACTATCCTACACATGATTTCGAGTTAGCAGTAGAAGTCCATGCGTTGGAAAAATGGTGATACCATCTAATTGGAAACAAGTGTGAGATCTACACGGACCACAAGAGCCTCAAGTATATTTTCACGCAAGCAGAACTGAACATGCGTCAATGCTGCTGGCATGAATTTATCAAGGATTACGACCTCAGCATTCATTACCATCCAGGGAAGGCGAATGTAGTAGCCCATGCCTTAACCAGGAGAGATTATAATCTACAAGGAGAAGCTTTGGCAAGTAACCCACACCTGTGATGGGAAGTTCAGAACCTCCAGCTGGAAGTAGCACCACAAGGAATGTTAACCACCTTAGTAGTGGAATCAAAACTTAAGGAGTAGATAGAGAATGCTCAGAAGGAAGATGAGGAAAAATAACAGTTACCAAGCCAGCCTGGTAATGGTACCATTCGAAGCACTATATGGACAAAAGTGCAGAACCCGATTGCATTGGAATGAACCAGGAAAGTGAAAAGTGATAGGACCTAAGATTGTGGAAGAAGCAGAAGCTCATGTCAAGATCATCAGGGAGAGATTGAGAGTAGCACAATCCCGACAGAAGAGTTATGCGGACCATCAGCGAAGAGAATTATCATTTGAGCCAGATGATTTGGTC
The DNA here is from genome assembly GCA_019359835.1 of Pharus latifolius. NCBI lineage: Eukaryota > Viridiplantae > Streptophyta > Magnoliopsida > Poales > Poaceae > Pharus > Pharus latifolius. The sequence continues at coordinate 42,247,653 of CM033322.1, read as the reverse complement.
TATCTCAAGGTCACACCGTTCAAGGGACTGAAAAGATTCCAAGTGAAAGGGAAGTCATCCCCAAGGTACATTACACCATTCAAGTTAATCAAGAGAAAAGGGGAAGTGTCATATAAATTGGAATTACCTTCAGGACTTGTAGGAGTGCATAACGGGTTCCATGTCTCACAACTACGGAAGTGCTTAAAGAGACCCACCGATTGGATAGAAGCACAAGCGTTACCATTGCAAGAGAATCTTACTTATTCGGAGAACCCAATTCGAATCCTGGATACTGACAAGCGTCAACTAAGGAGGAAGAAGATCATATTGTGCAAGGTCCAGTGGGAGAACCATTCAGAGCAGGAAGCCACTTGCGAGAAGGAGGAGACCTTCAACAAGCCTATCCTTATCTTTTCTTGTCCTAGGTAAATCTCGGGGTGATATTTCTTTAGGGAGGGTAGATCTGTAACACCCTGGTTTTGGGGGTGAAAATTTCCTTTTTATGAAAAGTCATGCATGCATGTATCTTGGTAGTAGTAGCTGTCGTGGTATTAAGAATACCCCGGCAGGTTTTGAAGACGATCCTAGCGGAAATCACGCAGCGCGGGTTGACCGGGTGACCGGTCCTCCCCCGCCGGGCAAACACAAGAATTGACACGCGGATTTATACAGGTTCGTGTCCCGGTGGGGCCCTAGTCCTGTCGACGCGCTCCCGACCGGAGTCGGCTGGGGAGGCTCTCTCCGGGGGAGAGGCTTCCGGAGCACGTCTGTGAGATTAGCTATTCCAAATAATAATGAACTGATCTTTACAACAGAGGGGTACAAGGGCTATTTATAGCCCCCAAAAAGAAGCGAAAAGCCTAAACTACCCCGGAAGCCACCGTCGGATCGAAGGGTAGGACCGTCCTTCTCCCGGTCAAACTTCTTGGATGCTTGACAGGTGGTCGCTGATTCCCGAGGCGTCCCCCGCGTGACCTGCACGTGATAAACAAACAGGGATTTTACCTTTTAGGAGGGCGATGACGTCCGGGACCTCTTCCGGAGAGCAGGGTCCCGGGAGCCTAAAAGGCGGCGCCCGGGGCAGGCACCGGAGGCCCCTGTCCCCGGGCACATGGCGGCGCCCGGGACATGCCCGGGGGGCGCGGTCCCGGGAGCCTAAAAGGCGGCGCCCGGGGCAGGCACCGGAGGCCACTGTCCCGGGGCACATGGCGGCGCCCGGGACATGCCCGGGGGGCGCGGTCGCGGGAGCCTAAAAGGCGGCGCCCGGGGCAGACACCGGAGGCCACTGTCCCCGGGCACAAGGCGGCGCCCGGGACATGCCCGGGGGGGCGCGGTCCCGGGAGCCTAAAAGGCGGCGCCCGGGGCAGGCACCGGAGGCCACTGTCCCTGGGCACATGGCGGCGCCCGGAACATGCCCGGGGGGCACGGTCCCGGGAGCCTAAAAGGCGGCGCCCGGGGCAGACACCGGAGGCCACTGTCCCCGGGCACATGGCGGCGCCCGGGACATGCCCGGGGGGCGCGGTCCCGGGAGCCTAAAAGGCGGCGCCCGGGGCAGGCACCGGAGGCCACTGTCCCCGGGCACATGGCGGCGCCCGGGACATGCCCGGGGGGCGCGGTCCCGGGAGCCTAAAAGGCGGCGCCCGGGGCAAGCACCGGAGGCCACTGTCCCCGGGCAATCATGAACTTACCTGGACTTGACCGCGTGGAGATTTCCCCCAACAGTAGCCAAATCTTTCAGCTTAAACCAGATCTGATCCCCAAAAATCTCAAAATCTATCCTGTAGATCCAATTCAAGATCAGATTGCTCAGATATGACCTACTATTTATCCTGAGTATAAATGCCTTTAGAAGCCAGATCAAATTCGATCCCTAACTCCCAGATCTATCAACCTCTTTCTGTTTTCGAAATCGAAAATATTATATTATCCTAAATACCCTAAGTTTCAGAATTCATATTTAACCAAATGCTGACCTAATCAAGACCAGATTATTATTGGATTATGATCATGGCTAGGCCAACACCTTAATCTAAAAAGTTGGCAGCCAGATTCCCCCATCTAAGCGCTTTTCGCAAATCAGTCCAGATTGTATCATGGATTAGTCCTTTTCTGATTTTCTAGGAGCCCAAAAAGGCTAAAAGCCACAAACCAGCTCCAAATCTCAATCTGATTTAGGGAACACCTCCCAAATTCTATGCAATACAAAATCTCCTTTTGTCGGAACATCAAAATCTCACCCTAAGTCTCAGAATTCCGGTTTTGACAAAACCCAGATTTGAATTACCCTAAATTACCATGTTTTCGTTTTATTTGAAAACTGCTCAAATGTTCCAGATTTTATCAAATACCTTTGCCAAATTATTTGCTGAATAAAGTTTGCCAGAGATTTGAAGTCAAAATCAGTCCCAACCATCCAAATCTCAGAATTCACAGATTAGTCCAAAATCAAAATCAGCAAATTGCAATCAGGTCCTATTTTCGACCAGCCGCCTTCGACCAGAGCTGTGCTGTTCGACCACGACCAGGTGCGCCCCTCACCGTGTTTCTCGTCGCCAGTGAAGTCCAGCTCATTGCCAGCACTTGTAGCCGTTAGAGGTGCATGCTCGACACGCGTCCGTGCCAGAGTAGCCACCGTGGCAGCAGTAGTAGCACCAGCGCTGCCTCTCTTCACCGAGCACCCAGAACATCGCCAACAGCAGCAGCAACAACAGGAGTTTTGCACCATGTTGCAGCCATGCCGGGAGAAGCAGTCACCTCGCCGTCGCACCAGCCAAAGAAAGTTGCACTCCAGCAGGAAAAGCCGGAGAAATTGCCGTGTGTCGTCGCATCTTCACCGCTGTCACCACCTCGGCGTCCAGTCACTTCGCCATCACTTCAGCTGCTTCAATTCTCCGGGCAATTCCAGCCGTTGCAAGCACCAAACGTCTCTATTTAAGCCACCCCTTACTCAGCTCATCCTCACACACACCAGAACCAGCTAAGTCGCTAATCTCGCCGTCCTCGTCGTCTTCTCCGGTAAGCTCAGAAGGAGGCTCACGGTGCCAGCTTCAGCCACTGCATCTCCCATCAAATTGACACCACCAGTGAGTTCCTCCCTTCTTCCTTATCATGTGATATCAGCTAATTGAGTTCTTATGCACCACATCGCCGGTGATCATCGGAATTGCCAGAACCCCTGTTCCGACAATGCTAGTAGAATTAGACCGATTTAGCCCTCGAAACAGTAGACTAAAGTGATCAGTGAGCTAAGTTAGACAAGCCTGTAAGCTCAGAACCATTAATTGAACTCGAATCAAAGCTTTCCCAATTTTCGAGCTTCACCAGTTGCCGGCTCTCGTCGCCAGGCCACGTTGGTGATGCTCCAGCAAAATTGACCACACCAGCAGCTTCCTCATATCCCTCTACCACTCTCCAAGCAAGGAAATAAGTTCAAACCCCATTTATCAAAAACCCCCAATTCCAGTGTCTTCTTCTCTGGCGCCGGCCACCAAAAAACTGTTCCCGGCCGTTTCAACCCTAGCCACTATGTCTAGTGTGTGTGCCTTGACCCCCTGAACATTTTTGTCTTCTAGCCCGACACCTAGATCAGCCCAGATCATAAGTTATAGCTATGCCAAAGTATTGTCCAAAGACTGTTTCGAACAGTGAGGCCACCGTGCTTCCTCGCCGGCGTTCATCACCGTCCGGCCACCTCAACCCTTGAAACCTTAGCCATTGTGTTTCTTTACTCGTTCCTACCTCCTAGACATAGTTAGCACAACAATTGGAGCCTTGAATCACAGTTGCTGCTAAGCCCTAGTTTTTGACATTGTCAACCCTATGTCAGTTCATGCCAGCCAGTGGCATTGGCCCTGTTCACCCGCCTCTGGTCATGCAAATCAAAAACCACCTTGTCAATTAGCTATCTCATGGCATTATGCACCCAATGTTTGAATAAAAACCCATTTTTCCATTTGACTTTAGGACCATGACCGGGTTGGTAAGCCACTCAGGATGATTGACTTAGTGAATAAATCCTGCCTTCTGGAGTTTGTCCAACTCCAATCGGATGGCTTCTTACCGACCGACAGCAAAGTGTTTGAGCTTTTGCTTTATTGGTCACTGTCTAGGTCGAATTGCTACCCTATGCTCAATTACCTCACTTGGGACTCCAGGAATGTCAGATGGTTTCCACACAAACACATCTGCGTTAGCCCGAAGGAAAGTAACGAACTCGAGTTCCTATTTGTCATCCAGGCCTAATCCAATCCGAATGGTTCTAAATAGATCATCTGGGTACAATGGAACTAGCTTTAACTTCTCATCTGGTCGTGGGGCATCTTTGGTCACATCAGAAGCCATGGTCGCAATCTTAACGTCCCAGAGGGGAAGCTAGTCCACTAACTCCAGGGATAACCGATCGCAAGTTAGCGTCGTGTTCTGGCTGCCTTGGACCGAGATAACGCCTTTGGGGCTCGGCAACTTGGCGCACTGATAAGCATTATGCATTGCCACCATGAACTTAGCAAGAGTTGGCCTGCCAATAATATCGTTATATGTCAAATCACAAACAATTATGTCAAGGGTAATTAGTTCTATTTGGAAGTTGTCTGGTTCTCCCAGTGTCACCGGTAGCACAACCTGACCCATCGGCATCATTGAGGGACCAGGGATTATCCCATAAAAATGATGGATTATGGGTTTAATCTTCGAACGAGGAATTTTCATCTCATCCAGTCGCTTGACCAATAAAATGTCCAAGGAACTGCTCTCATCGATTAGAACTCTTTCAACTCGAGCATTGCTAATTATTGGGGTGATGACCAAAGGTAGTCTAAATTGTCATGTTAGACCAATAGGACAATCAGCTCGATCAAAAGTCAAAGGAGTTTCTGACCAACGGGGGTATTGAGGCTCACCTAGGGGAGCCTTTGCTTGATTTACCTCGTGGTAAAAGTTTTAAACTGACTCTTTGAAGCAAAAGAAGAGGAACCTCCAAAAATAATATTGACATGGTTTTGGGGTAACTGGCAGGATGTCTCTTCGTCTCCGTCGGCATCTCTAATCCCGCAAGCCTGATCCTTTGGTAGCAAAGTAGGCATTGGTCCAATCCCTTGGTAGAAGTCATCCAATTGCCTCAACCAATTCCCGTAGTTCTTGAGATCGTGTCCCGAAGAATTGTGGAATGGACACTTCTTATTTCCCTGCGGGTTAGTTTGCTTTCCTGACTGACCAGAGCGCCTTTATCCTTCGTACGGAGAAGGTCTCCGGTGGGTCCCTGAGCCTTCGGGTCCACGCCTCCAGGCCATGGGTCCCACGGGGTCTCCAGAGCGCGTCGGTCCATCGTGCGGACAAGGTCCCCAGCGGGTCCCCCGGCCATTGGGCCCGTGTCCCGTGGGGTCTCCGGAGCGCGCTGGTCCTTTGTGCGGAGGAGGTCCCCGGTGGGTCCCAGGGCCTCTGTGCCCTGGGTCCCGTGGGTTCTCCGGAGAGCCTCGGTCCTTCATGCGAAAGTCCCCGGTGGTTCCCCGCGCCTCTGGGCTGGGGCTCCAGCGGGGTCTCCAGATCGCATCATTCCTTCGTGCAGAGAAGGTCCCTAGCAGGTCCTTGGGCCTCTGGGGCCTAGGTCCGGTGGGGTCTCTGGAGCGTGTCGGTCCTTCGTGCGGAGGAGGTCCTCGGCAGCACCCTAGGCCTCTGTGCCCCGAGTCCCGCGGGGTCTCTGCAGAGGTTTGATTCTTCGTGCGAAAGTCCCCGGTGGTTCCCTGGGACTCTGGGCCGTGGGTCCCACGGGACTCCAGAGCGCATTGGCCCTTCCTGCGGAGATGGTCCCTGGTGGGTCCCTGGACCTCCGGGCCCTGGGTCCCATTTGTTTCTTTGGAGCGCCTCTGTCCTTCGTGTCAAGAAGGCCCCCGGCGGGTCCCTGTCCCTCTGGGCCACGAGTCCCGCTGGGTCTTCGGAGTGCCTCTGTCCTTCATGCGGAGAAGCTCCCCAGCGGGCCCCTGGGCCTGCAGAGACCCTCTCCGTAGCTCCTCGGTCCTTCATGCCGAGAAGGTCCCCCAGACGTCCCCGGGCCTCTGGGCCCCGGGTCCCACGGTGTCTCTAGAGCGCCATGGTCCTTTGTGACGTAAAGAGCGGCTCAAGAACTAGCGAGGACACTTGTGAAGCATCCAAGCCCTTCGGCTGTGAAATGACGCCAACGCCCCTCGATCCAACGCCCATAGCTAGGACTTTTTGGTCTTCTGCATGTTTGGGGCCTATAAATACCCCCCTAGTATCACATTTGTAACCAACTCAATTTCATTTTTCATACACACAAACAACCGGCTCCCTTGGAGACCTCTCTCCCCGAAAGAGCACCTCCCCAATGGACTCGCGTCTGGATGGTGCCGATAGGACTAGGGCCCCCACTGGGGCCCGAACCTGTATAAAAATCACTGTGTCAATCTCTGTGCTTGCCCGATGGGAGGTGACCGGTCTCACAGTCAGCTCGCGTCGTTGTACACGCATTACGCACGTTCGAAGAAACTTGCTGGGGTATTGGTAATACCACGACAATGCGCCTCCTCGATGCTCCCGCCGAGTTGGGAGAGAAGGGGAGGGCGACCGGTGACGGAGGGGAGTCCCACCCGGCGGACTACGCTCCATCGCCTTCTCCAGTGGCTACACTTCCGGCGGTTCTGACCCCGGCGAGCCTGGACCGCCCGGAGGTACGGCTCCCAGCGGTTTCCCCGCCGCGCTTCGAGTGGCCAGTGGATGAGGGAGCAAGTCCCTCAGCAAGGCCACTCCCGGTGGTCTCAACGGTCCCGCAAACCGGGAAAGGGAAGGGGCTTTTTGTCCCCCACAAGGGCCACATTCCCCCGGAGGAGCTGACGTCCGACTCCTCGTACGATGAGTCCCCGGTGGTGGGGGCCGCGACCGGGACCGAGCAAGTCCACATCACCCCCGGGGACGGATAGAGGGGGCCCACCGGTGGGGACGGGTCCTGCTCCATCGGGAGGGAGACCCCCCTGCTATCCCCGGGTGAGTCTTGGAGGTTTGCCGCAGGCCTCCAGACCCCGAAGGTCTGGACCTATGTCCAGTTCGGGACTCTCAGCGAGCGTTACTCGGAGCTGATTTCCCTCAATCTTTAGGTGAGTTCATCCCTGTAGCGTCGTGCACGTCTAACTGTTGGGTTCGCAGGGGGTGGCCATTACCCAGGGCATCGAGGAGTGCTTTGAGAAGGCACTGAAGGAGGACGAGGACAAGGCTGCCGCTTTCTGCATCAGGAGGGACGAGGCCCTCGGGGAGCTGGCAAAGGTCCGGGCTCGGCTCCTCACCTCGGAGGACGCCAACTCCCGCCTCGAGCGGGAGGCGAAGGCGAAGGAGAGAGCCCACCGGGAGATGGAAAGCTCTAGCTCTCGGGCGGTTGCCGAGGCAGGGTGCTCCATTTGCTCGGCCCTTGAAGGGCTCAGGATCAGCCTCTGGCCGGGGGGGGCTCTGGCTTGGTGCTGGCATCATTCACGAAAGCTATGCGTCTTCTCAACGCGCAAGTCTCTGTGATCCTGGAGGCCGCCTACGCCCGAGCTAGTGGCATGGTGGTCCCGGTGGTTGCCGTGGCCACGGCCCTCGTGGAGCACCGGGAGACCGGTGCCCTGGCGATCGGGGGTCGGCTTCACCGGCTTCTTCGAGCCGCAACGGCAGGAGTTGGAGGAGCTGGCGGGGGCCTTCTAAGAGCGGATTATCCGGGCCCGGGCCCTAGCACCAGCGCCCATAAGGGCTGATGCCCCGACTGCGAGCCTGACCCCCCGAGTGGGACAACACTGGGCAAGTATGAGTCTCCCCCCTGGGCCTCTAGATAGGTCCCTTTCTTTTTTTGCTAGGCTTTTGCTCCGAGTAGATTCTTAGAGGAAGCCCGGGAGACTTGGAATTATTACCTTCAATGGAAGTTTTTTGCTAAGTCTTGTTTCTCTAAAAGCAGGCGTCCCGGGAGCTTGCTCCCGGGAGAGAGTTTCCGAGCCCTGGGGGGCATGGCCCAGGAAATGCCCAGATGGCTAGGGGACTTATTCCCGAGGAGTTTATGAGCCCTCGGAGGCACGCCCCGGGGGGGTTCCCTGGTGACTCGGGAGTCGATTCCCGAGGGGCTTCTGGGCCCCGCGTGGTGTAGTCTGGGGAGCTCCCAAGTGACTTTTCCTTTGCTGAGCCTCGCCACCAGGAAGCGTGCTTACTGTTCGGCCTCTGTGCCCTGCGTCCGGCGGGGTCTCCGGAGAGCCTCAGTCCTTCATGCGAAAGTCCCTGGCGGTTCCCTGCACCTCTGGGCCGGGGCTCCGGCGGGGTCTCCAGATCGCGTCATTCCTTCGTGCGGAGAAGGTCCTCAGTAGGTCCCTGGGCCTCTGGGCCCCAGGTCCGATGGAGTCTCTGAAGCACGTTTGTCCTTCATGTGGAGGAGGTCCCCGACAGGACCCTAGGCCTCTGTGCCCTGAGTCCGTCGGGGTCTGTGGAGAGGCTCGATTCTTCATGCGAAAGTCCCCGGTGGTTCCCTAGGCCTCTGGGCCGCGGGTCCCATGGGTCTCCGGAGCGCGTTGGTCCTTCCTGCGAAGAAGGCCCTTGGTGGGTCCCTGGGCCTCTGGGCCCTGGGTCCCATCGGTTCTCTGAAGCGCCTCGGTCCTTCGTTTGAAGAAGGCCCCCGGCAGGTCCCTGGGCCTCTAGGCCCCGGAGTCCCGCGGGGTCTCCGGAGTGCCTCTGTCCTTCGTGCGGAGAAGCTCCCCAGCGGGCCCCGGGCCTCCGGAGACCCTCTCCGTAGCGCCTCGGTCCTTCGTGCCGAGAAGGTGCCCCGCACGTTCCCGGGCCTCTTGTCCCCGGGTCTCGCGGTGTCTCCAGACTGCCTCGGTCCTTTGTGACGTAAAGAGCGGCTCAGGAACTAGCGAGGACACTTGTGAAGAATCCAAGCCCTTCGGCTAGTGAAATGACGCCAACGCCCCTTGATCCAACGGCCATTGCGAGTACTTTTTGGTCTTCTGCATGTTTGGGGGCTATAAATACCCCCCTTGTATCTCATTTGTAACCACCTCAATTTCATTTTTCATACACACAAACAACCGGCTCCCTTGGAGACCTCTCTCCTCGAAAGAGCACCTCCCCAATGGACTCGCGTCCGGATGCTGTCGATAGGACTAGGGCCCCCACTGGGACCCCAACTTGTATAAAAATCACCGTGTCAATCTCTGTGCTTGCCCGATGGGACGTGACCGGTCGCACGGTCTGCTCGCGTCGCTGTACGCGCATTACGCACGTTCGAAGAAACCTACTGAGGTATTGGTAATACCACGACAATGCGCCTCCTCGATGCTCCCGCCGAGTTGGGTGAGTAGGGGAGGGTCCGGGAAATGCCCAGATGGCTAGGGGACTTATTCCCGAGGAGTTTATGAACCCTCGGAGGCACGCCCAGGGGGGGTTACCTGGTGACTCGGGAGTCGATTCTCAAGGGGCTTCTGGGCCCCGCGGGGTGTAGTCTGGGGAGCACCCAAGTGGCTTTTCCTTTGTTGAGCCTCGCCACCAGGGAGAGTGTTGACTGTCCGGCCCCTGGATCTCCTTCTGATGGCATGCCGGAGAGTACTCTTGGACAATTTTGATAATTGTCACATCGAGCTGTCTCCTCCGCAACCGGGGTCCTGGAGGGTCCCGCCGCTTCGGATACGTCCCCCGGTGGGTTACGAGTACTGGCCTGAGGATCTCCTTCAAAGGGCCCAATGGCGCATAAGGGTATTTTTCAAGGACCTTTCCTAGGAGCTATCGGAAGGTCTGCACGAGTATTAGATGTAGGTTCCCACCGGAGGGGGTCGTCCTCCGGGGCGATCTTCCACGGGGCCCAACTCCCTAGGTTGTATCTTGTACGCTCCTGGGCGTTGCTGTCGCCGGAACACATTAGCCCACCAGGGTGGTTGTCCCCCAGTCCAAGGTTGTAATAATAAAACTATTTGAGCATGCTTCAACATTGTCTTAAAAATTTTCCAAAAATAATTCGACCATCCGGGCGCCCGGGTTATCCCTCCCCCACACAGCGGGGTGCAACTTGGCGCCGTGCGCTATGTGTAGGGAACGAAAGGGCCCAGATGCCGATAATTATCGGGGTCTCCCAGCCCCCGGTCGAAAAGGGACAAGGGAGAGATACACACGGTCACCGTGAAAATGGGAGCCGAGTGAAAATTCCAAAGACCCGTTAGGAAATTTCCCCGATTGTGGTGATAACGGGGAGCCGGTGAAGGACTTCTCGGTTGAAAAACTCTGAAGGTAACCGAGAATTCCATGACCCACAGAGGGGACACTCACTCCTGGAGGGGGATGAGCCGGTGACCCGTAAAGGGATAAAGCCACTCCCGGAGGAGGGTGACGTGACCCAGCAGCGGGTATAGAGTATTTGAGGGGGGACTAGTCTCTCAAAGTGACTCGCTACCTCAGCTCATGAGAACTGGGTTGCCGCTTACCCCCTCAATCCCTGAGGGGTTACTGTAAGCCGCCTACGGTAGCGGAGCTCCCATCGTAGTGACTTTTAAGCTTTGACAGCCTATGTCCTCACGGAGAGGGCATCCTCACGAAGAGGGCATCCCCATAGAGATTGCATCACCTTGGAGGTGGAAAGATAAGAACCTGTGAAAATTATAGAGTTGAACAAAACACCATTTGTATTAATGAAGGTGAAATACAACGCCTCCCCCTGTGGAATCACAACGAGAGTGGGAATAGTGAATACAACACCTCCCCCTACGAAGTCGCGAGAGGGGAGGGAGAGAGCCCAGAGGCTAGATGTAGAACTTGCGAAGTGAGTCTACGTTCCAAGTATGCTTCAGCTCCTGGTCTTCGAGGTTGGAGAGCTTATAAGCCCCCGAGCCCAGGATCGCAGACATCCTGTACGGGCCTTCCCACTTGGGGGAGAGTTTGCCCTGGGCTTGGGGGTCAGTCACGCACTTGAGGATGAGGTCCCCAAGGCAAAAATCTCTCGCACGGATGCGCTAATTGTGCGCACGCGCCATTTTGCCCTCGTAGATGGCGTGGTGGAGGAGCTCTCGGTCGCGCTCTTCCTCGACGAGGTCGACTTCTAGGCGCTGGTTTGCCTCATTGGCTTGGTGCGCTGCGGCCGTCGCTCTATCTAAGAACTCGACTCGCAGCGACCCGAAGCCAATCTCCGAGGAAGGACTGCCTCGGCCCCGTACACAAGCGAGAAGGGAGTACGCCCTGTTGCTCAGCTCGGGGTTGAAGAAATGGAGCAGAGGATGCTCGGGAGCTCCTCTGCCCATGCGCGTCACCTAGAGGCGGTTTGCTCGAGTCGCCGGTGCAATCCCTACAGGATCACGCCGTTGACTCTTTCGACGTCTCCGTTGCTCTAAGGATGAGCTACAGAGGCGAAGTAGACGGTAGCCCCCAAGCCTTCGCAGAACTCCCGGAAGTACGCTGAGTCGAATTGGGTCCCATTGTGGATGGTGATTTCTTGGGGGACCACAAAACGACACACGATGTACTTCCAGAAAAACCACTGTATCGCATGGGAGGTGATGCTGGCCAGGGGCTCAGCCTCCACCCACTTAGAGAAATATCCACTGAGACCACCGCATACTTTTATCCCCCGGGGCGCTGGGGGGAAGGGACCAAGGAGGTCCATACCCCAGCGCATGAAGGACCAAGTGCTGGGGATGGTTTGCAGTGTCGCAGAGCATAGTCTAGTACTCTTTGCCATTTTCTGGCAAGCCACGCATGCGGAGACAAGGTCTTGCACATTGCGGACCAGTGTGGGCCAATAGAAGCCTTGGCGAAGCACCTTTTCCACGATCGCGCGTGGGGCTAGGTGAGACCCGCAGCTCCCCGAGTGGATGTCCTCGAGGAGCCAGAGTCCTTCTACCCACGGGAGGCAGCGGAGCAGGGCGGCAGCCCCCTGCTTGTTGAGCTTCCCCTCGAGCAGGAGATACGCCCGTGCCTTGGTATGGAGGCGCTTTGCCTCATTGTCGCCGGGAGGCTCCCCCTCCCCCTTATAAAGGATATGAGGGGATCCATCCAGGACCCTGTTCGGACGATCTCAAAGACCTCCGGGCTATGGGACTTGGGGTCCCCGTCTGGAGGGGTCACCGAGGGCTTGGCGATGACTTCGGGGAAGGCACCCCTAGGAAGAGGTTCCTGGGAACTAGCCACCATGGCCAGCTCATCGACGCGATCATTATCCCTCCGGGACGCCATGAGGAGGGCATAGTAGATCTCTTCCATCTCCGTGTACAGTGTCTCAACCCATTGGAGGGCTTCGCTCACATAGTATACGGGGCGCTGCTGCCCGTCCTGCTCCTTCACTACCCCGCGCTTACGGTGACCGGGGTCGCAGCTTGGTAAAGGAGCAGGGGTTCTTCCGGAGATGGGCTCACGAGCATTGGAGGGCTCATGCAGTACTTCTTCGGGTCTTTGAATGCTACCTGGGCCTCGGGGGTCCATTTTAATGCCTCGAGGCCTCAGAGTATTTTGAAGAACTGGAGGCCACGTTCCCTCGACCGTGAGACGAAGCGTCTTAGCGCGGCCAAGGGGCCGATAAGCTGCTGCACATCCTTGACGGAGTGCAGTGAGGGCATGTCCAGCAATGCCCGAATTTTTTTGGGGTTGGCCTCTATGCCCTGTTGGGACACGAGAAAGCCTAGCACCTTCCCCCTGCGTACGCCGCAGGCACACTTTTTTGGGTTGAGCTTCAACCCATACTTGCGGAGGTTGCAGAAGGTCTCCGGTAAGTTGTCGACGTGTGTGGCCGCACGGAGGTTTTTGACGACCGCGTCGTCAACATAGACCTCCACATTGCCACCGATCTGATCCTTGAGGACCAACGACATGAGGTCCTGGAAGGTTGCCCCTGTGTTCTTCGGCCCGAAGGGCATATGGACGTAGCAGAAGGTGCCGAGGGGAGTTATAAAACTCGTCTTTTCCATGTCCTTCTTAGCCATCCGGACTTGGTGGTAGCCCGGATACGCGTCAAGGAAGCTCATAAGCTCACATCCCGCGGTCGAATCAACCAGCTAGTTGATTTGTGGAAGTGGGAAGTTGTCTTTTGGGCAAACCTTGTTGTGGTCTGTGAAGTCCACGCACATCCTCCACTTCACGAGGACGGGGTTCGCCCACCATTCGGGGTGTAAGACCTTCTAAATGAACCCCGCCTCTCGGAGCCTGGAAATCTCAGCCTTGATAGCCTCTTGGCGCTCAAGGGAGAGCTTCCTCAGCTTCTGCTTGAATGGGGGGCGGTTTTGGGGGAAGTCTCCCAAAGGGGAAAACCGGGGCATCTGAGGCCGGGGGGAGCTTTCTCCCCTGTGCCCTTGATTAGGTTGACGCTCCCGATCGTTGTGGTGGCACGCTCGTAGAGAGCATGGGCAACGTCCTGGTCACCTCGGGCAGTGATCACGCCGTGAGGCCCAGGGATCTTCACACAGAGATAGCTCTGGTGGATCGCAGCCCCCAGATGGTTGATCGTGGTCGTCCCCGTAATTGCGTTGTACGAAGAGGGGAGGTCCAAGACGTCAAGTTGGACCATCTCCGTCCGGTATTTGTCTGCGGCACCGAAGATCATGGGGAGATCAACCTTACCCACTGGGTAGATAGTCTTCCCGGAGACGAAGCCCTGCAAGGGCCCGGCTGCGGGCTGCAGCAGCTTTTCGTCGACCTGCCTTTCCCTTAACGCCTCCAGGTACAGGATGTCGGCGGAGCTTCCGCCAGCTGGTAGTTGTAGGTGGTGGTGGAGATGATGAGCGCATCATAATGGGGGACGTGAACCCCGCGTGCGTCCTCCGCTGTGAAGGTGAGAGGGACGTCCGACCACTTTGGTGGCCGAGGCGTGTGTAGCACCCCTACAACCTTTACCTCCCGCGCGTATTCCTTGCGCTGGCACTTGGAGTCTTGTCTCGAGGAGGACCCCCCATAATGATGTTTACACACCTTTTGGAGGTTTGGAAGGAGAGCTCTTCGACTGAGCCCCTTTCCTGTGCCTGTATCTACTACTCCCCCGAAGGAGCAGGGAGAGTCGGCAAAGCAGGAGGGGCAAGGAGGCAGGGCTCCCTCCCCCATGCCCACGTTGGTCGAGGAATGCGGCGAAGTACTGCAGAAGCTGGTGGCATTCCCGAGTAGCGTGATTATTAGACTTGTGGAATGCACACCAAAAGTTGGCTATGACCTCCTTGCCTCGAGTTGCGGGGCCTTCTCAGCTGCGGGACGACTGTCCCCCCATGGCCTTTCGGCTTGGGGAAGGGGCGGTTGCCTTTGCTACCATCACACGAGCCGCCTCCGCCCACGAAAACAAAGGTGTCTCGAGGCCGTGGCTTGCTGCGATTGCCCCTCTTGGGATGCTTGCAGGGGGGGTCCCTAGCCTCCCAGTCAGTGGGCACAGGTGCCCCCTAGTTCTTCTTCCAGAGGTCATCCTCCTCCGCACAAGTATACTTCTCGAGCACGGTGAAGAGCTCGTCGGCGGATGAGGGATAGCTTCAGTATAGTCTCTGTTGGAGCTCCCCGGGATGGATCCCGCTCTTGCATGCCTCAATGACTGTAGAGTTAGGGACGTGAGCCACTTTTCTCTTGACTTGAGCGAATCACTTGAAGAAGTTGCAAATGGTCTCCCCTGTCCTCTGCCGGATGGTCTAGAGTTGTGACGAGTCCAGGGGCGCACGTAGTTCCCCTAGAAGTTCGTACATAACTCACATTTAAGTTGCGCAAAGGACTTGATGGAACCAGCCCTCAGTTAGTAAAACCATGAGCTGGCGATTCTGGTGATATAGAGGGGGGAGACGTTACACTGCCCCGTCTCGTCCCCCCCACCAGCCACTGAAATGGCCGTGGAGTATGCCTGCACGAATTCATAGGGGGCGGTAAGGTTGCGGCCAGCGAATGCACCAGAGGCGGCTGCACAGCAGCTGGTTGGCCCCCTCAACCTCCCAGGGGGAGTCCCGGTTGCTGTCCCCTTTGACAGGGGACGCGCGCTCGTTGTCGGTCGGAGAGGGGTCCGAACGGCCCACCGGCGCAATGGTAGCATCTCTTCCCCTCGGGGTTAGTTGAGCTAACCTCTTGGACGTCTGGGTACCCTCTGGAAGTGGCAGTAGCCTCCTCGACCGACCTCTTCCCTCGGTCGGGCCGGGAGCGTGGCTCGTCGCGACCGTGAGCTGGGGGGAGTTCCGATTGGTAGCGGGAGGGAGCCTCCCCAGATTTCACTGTACGCATCCCTCAACCTCCTCCCGGGTGAAGCGGGTCTGATCCGCCGAGGGAGCTCTTAAGAGCGGCCTGGGAGGAGGGAGCTGATGCGCGTTGGTCACTGGCCCGGAGGATGCCGCAGGCAAGCGAGACGGGCCCGAAGCTGGGTGGACTTCCGGGGCGATGATGGGAGCCTCCTGAGGGACCTCCGGCTCCGGCGCCGGTGCGGTCCCGGGCACAGACCCAGAGAGGCGCCTGGACACATGGGCGGCTGCTGGCGCGGGGAAGGCTCCCGGAGTAAGGGGGACCACCGACACGGGTAGGGCTCCCGGTGCAACGGCAGTCGCCTGCGGGGGTTCCAAGCCTGGTGCCGGATAGCCCCCCGAGACGGGGAAGGTTCCGGTCACGGGTCACCGTTCCGGTGCGAGAAACATTTTCGACACGGGGAAAGCTCCGGGCGGGAGCAGGCTCCCGAGTGCCCCATGAAGAACGCAGGCGGTGCCCCCATAAACAGGTATGGGGGCGGGTAAACGGGAGCCAAGGGCCGCGCTAGGATGTGTAGAAACTCCTCCAGAGTGTGCTGGGCACAGAGTTGGCCCTCGACCAAAGCCCCCAGCGGGGGTCTCCGGAGACCAGGACAGAGAGTTGGGGGGTGCTAGTCCCCACAAGCACGGTCGCGGCTGGCGGGTCAGAGATGAGAATCCTCCTACCGGAGACTACAGGAGGAGAAGATGTTTCCTCTCCCCGAGTGTCCCCAGACGGTAGGGTCGTGACAGCACCATCTAGCAGAGGTGGCGTCGGGTCACTGGGACAAGCACCACCAGAAAGGGAGAGGGCCTGAGCTCTCGTTCTTGGGGGAGCCATGGTCATTCGTCACGCATCTGCATGGACGGTGCCAACTATCGTGGTATTATGAATCCCCCGCCAGGTTTTATGAAAATCCTAGCAAACGAACAGCGACGCGAGCTGACCGTACGACCGGTCACCTCCCGCTGAGCAACCACAGAGATTGACACAAGGGTTTATACAGGTTCAGGCCTTTGTAGAGGCCCTAGTCCTGTCGACACAGCCCCCGGACATGAGTCTGCTAGGGAGGTTCTCTGACGGGGAGGTCTCCAAATGATGCCTATTGCTTTTACTGTAATGAGTGTGAATGAATCCAATCCCCCTTTACAAGACGGTGGACAAGGGTATATATAGACCCCAAAAGATGCAAATTACTAAACTACCATATCTACCGCCGTCAGATCGAAGTACACCGACGTCAATCCACCAGTTGAAGGGCCTGGATGCTTGACAAGTGTCCTCGCTAGTTCCTGAGGGCAAACCTTTTCCCCAGGGCCCTGGTCACCGGGTGGCGGCACCTGGGACGTGGGGACGCCTATTACCGGGGCTCCGCTCACTGGGACCGTGGTCACTGGGTGGCGGCGCCCGGGACGACGGTGACACCTGTTCCCGGGGCTAAGCTCACCGGGATCATGGTCACCGGGTGGCAGCGCCTGGGACAAGGGGACGCTTGTCACTGGGTGGCTGTGCCTGGGATGAGGGGGACGCCTGTCACCGAGTGGCGGCGCCTGGGACGAGGGAGCCACCCGTGGCCAGCGATCCGCTCATTGGGACTGTGGTCACCCGGTGGCGGCGCCCGGGATGCGGGGACGCCTGTTACCGGGGCTCCGCTCACCGGGACCGTGGTCAATGGGTGGCGGCGCCCGAGATGAGGGGGACGCCTGTCACCGGGTGGCAGCACCCGGGACGGGGGAGACACCCGCGGTCGGGGTTCCGCTCCCCGGGACCGTGGTCACCGTTTGGCGGCGCCCGGGACGTAGGGACACCTATTACCAGGGCTCTGTTCACTCGGACCGTGGTTAGTAGGTGGCGGCGCCCGAGACGAGGGGGAAGATTGTCCCCGGGGCTCTGCTCACCTGGACGGTGGTCACCAGGTGGTGGCGACCGGGACGAGGGGGACGCCTGTTCCCGCTGCTCGGCTCACCGGGACCATGGTCACTAGGTGGCGGCACCCAGGACGAGGGAGACAGTTGTGAACGGGGCTCCGTTCACGGGGACCATGGTCAGCGGGTGGCGGCGCCCAAGACAAAGGAGACATTTGGGTCAGAGATTTCCCCCAACATGTACTCCTCCTAGGTGCTCCAGGTGTCATCGTTTCTTCAACCGTCGACGGATAAACCGGGGCTAAAGAGGGTGTCTGGTAGCACCTACGACCATGTGGACGACGGGAGGAACTAGGAGCGGCATCATAACAAGACTGTGCAAGTTGCAAAGCTTCCTTTGCAGCCTTGCGAGCCTCGTTCTCTCGTTGCTCACGATCTTCATCCTCCTTTTTCTTTTGTTCCTGTTCCTCCTTTTGCCGGCATTCATGTTCCTCCCTGGCAATTCGCTGCTCTGGAGTTTCCTCCGATAAAGCAGTAAATTCTCGGGGGAGCGAGGTCGCAGAAGGAGAAAACATCTCTGTTTGTTCCAAATCGGATTTGAAATCAAAGAGAAATTGGTGGACATTATCAGGGTCAAACCTCCCAGGAATAAGCTCTATGTTACCATCATCCACATCCTCTGAAGCAATGTGTTGTGGCACACTTTCAACCTCGGATGTGGCAGCACTCACATGAGGCACCTAATCTATCTTTTCTATCTCTTGGTCGATGGATGTGACCTTAGTCGGAGAAGACGCATCCTCAGGATGTTCCTGAGCCTCAGGAACATCCTCATGATCCACCTCTTCCATCAGAACTGGATCACTAGGTGAGGGCATCCGAATGTGGGCATAATCATCGAGATCAAAATCGTTCTCAAAATCATATGCCCCTGACATGACTTTTTAGAACTCCCAATAAAAGAAAGCACACCTTGAGAAAGGCCCCACGGTGGGCGCCAACTGTCTACGATTTTGACTTAGGGTCCTCTGTCAATCTTACGCAGATTTGTGAGTTGTATGTGAGACCTTTCAAAGTGCTATTAGGTAAGTTAAGATAAGCAATGAAGTAGAGACGCGAAGATTTATACAGGTTCGGGCCCTCGATGGTGGGAGTAATAGCCCTACGTCCTGTTGTGATTTCACTATGTATGAAAGAAGGGGTTTACAAGTGATGAGGACATTACTAGCTCGGATATGAACAAGGCTCCGTTCACTCCTTCCACTACTTCCTCACCACCATGAGAAGACCAAGGAGAATGGCGAGTCGGCTTGAATCCATGTGCCGAGCCATTCAATAGGCCCACACCGGAGGATCAGCGAGCTACATCAAAGGTGGAGCAACCCGCTACCATCAAGCCCAGCCCAAGATCAAGCCCAACTCATTCGCGAGTCCAGCTCGGCCATCCAGCAGTAGTCCAACTTCAAACGGATGAACAGACCACATACAGAGTCCTTTTGGGGCAAATGAGTACTTCATAGAGAAGCCCGCGACGACACCTTTGCAATGGGCTTGGGCCTATTGCCAAATTCCTTCTGGATCTTCCGCAATCGATGAAACAATACGTGGATAGAACCTGTCGGGTGCTAGGCCACCTCTACTTTGGGCCCAAGGCCTGTGTATCCCTAGGGTTACGTGGGGATGGGTTCTCTGGCCAGTGGCCAACCTCTGGTTGCCATACTCCTGCTACATATGACGGCCACCCCCTATTTTTTCGGTTAGGTTATTTTCTACGTTGTTCCTCCGTTGTGTGTCAAACAGTTGTTCATCGGAGTAGTGTCCCCGGACATGGTTTGATGAAAGATAACCTCAATTTATCATTCTGAAATTCAAATTGCTTTGCATCTTGTTCTTGCTCGTTTCTTCTACTGCGTGCAGAAATTAACCCTCGTGGTAAGGTCATCCGGGTGTGAGCACGGTTGATAACGACAGGTGGGTGGGTGTAGCGATTGCAAGGACTCAATCCCCGCTGATTCAAAGCGTTGAAACGTGAATGCCTCTGTTCCGCAAAGTAGAACCTATCAGAAGATTGGGCCGCTGTAGCATCAATCACAAATGGGTTTGGAAGGGAAAAACAAATATTTTTGTGAACCTTGTTTTTTTTTTGGACATTAGGTGATCGAAAACAGCAACAAAACAAAGGGAAAAAGTGGTGATACTTAACGGGCAACTGTGGCTCTGATACCAATTGATGCTACAGCGGCCCAATTTTTGTGAACCTTTGATGTAGCTCATTGATCCTCCGGTGTGGACGTAGTGAATGGCTCAGCACATGGATTCATGCCGACTCACCATTCTCCTTTATCTTCTCGTGGCGGTGAGGAAGTAGTGGAAGTAGTGGAAGGAGTGGATGGAGCCTTGTTCATATCGGAGCTAGTGATGTCCTCATCAATAGGAAAGAGAGATTATCACAGGCGATAATCTTCTTTTACACTTCTGTCTATTAACTATATCTAAGTCTTCAAGAATGTCTATGGATGTTGACCATCCTTTCTTACTCTTCATCCGCAATCCTTTATTCTAAATGAAAGGATGCCAATGCAAGTTAGTTCTGGATGGTTGCCATACTGCAATTCATATAACCGCACCAACCTTCTTCGCCGGTTAAACACGTGCAATTATAGATAACCGCACACATTAACCTCTTGGCGGTTGTCTTCAGCATGGAAAAAGTTATCTTGACTCTGAGAACGTGTCCACTAAAGGCTTGAACACCCCCAGGTTGTCTTGGTCACGCAGAGCCAGCGACCTTCTGATCGCGCGTAGCCTGCGACCTCATGACCCCTCATAGCCTGCGATCATGGACTGACTCTGTGTCCACAGCCTTCTAGTGCACAGGAAGCTATCCTTCTGCAACCATAGTGGCTGCTAAGACTCACAGACATATATCACATCCGAACTTGACTTGAACACGATATATGTTAAATAAACTAGCTCGGTTGGTAATCCTCGTCATAACCCACTTTCGCCTAACTGTGATATAAAACGGCTTAAGGCCGCCATGCGACCTGTTAGGCTCTGGACATCCTTTATGGTTGAAGGAGATCACATTTGCTCAATGGCCCTGATTTTTTCAGGATTAACCTCAATTTCTCTCGAACAAACAACGAAACCTAAAAGTTTACCAGAAGAAACTCCCAAAGAGCATTTCTCAGGATTCAACTTTATTCCATATTTGTTCAAGTTACAAAAGGTTTCAGCAAAATCATCTATGTGAGTAGAGCTTTAAAACTCTTTACAACCAAGTCATCGACATAAGCTTCCAGGTTACGCCCTAACTTGATGGTTTCCTGAGTAAGCATCTAGGAAACTCCTCAGTTTGCAACCCACTGTAGAATTGACCAACTGATCGATGCAAGGAAGGGGAAAATCATCCTTCGGGCAGGCACTATTTAGGCAGGTGTAATCGATGCACATGCGCCACTTACCATTTGACTTTAGGACCATAACCGGGTTGGCAAGCCATTCAGGATGATCAACTTCTCGAATAAATCCTGCTTTCTAGAGTTTGTCTAACTCCACATGGATGGCTTCTTGTCAGTCAGTAGCAAAGCGTCTGAGCTTTTGCTTTATTGGTCATTGTCCAGGACGGGTTGCTAGCCTGTGCTCGATCACTTCCCTTGGGACTCTAGGCATGTTGGATGGTTTCCAAGCAAACACATCTGTGTTAGCCCAGAGGAAAGTAATGAGCTCGAGTTTCTATTTTTCATCCAAACCTGATCCAATCCGAATGGTTCTAGATGGATCTTCTGGGTACAAAGGAATCAACTTCAATTTCTCATCTAGTCGCGGGGCGACTTTGATCGTGTCTGGTGATGTGGTCACAACCTGTACATCCCAAAGGGGAAGTTGATCGACCAACTCCAAAGATAACCGATCACAAGTGAGAATCGTGTTGCGGCTACCTCGGACCGAAATCATGTCATTTGGGCCTGGAATCTTGACGCACTGATAAGCATAATGTGTTGCCGCCATGAACTTAGCAAGCGTCGGCCTGCCAAAAATAGCGTTATTTGCTAAATCACAATCAATGACATCGAATGTAATCAATTCTGTTAAAAAATTACCTGGTTCTCCCAATGTTACCGGTAATACTATTTGTCCAATCGGCATCATTGAGGGACCAGGAATTATCTCATAAAATAGATGAATTATGGGTTTGATCTTTGAATGAGGGATTTGCATCTCGTCCAAAGCCTTGACCAACAATAGATCCAAAGAACTACCCCCATCAATCAATACCCTCTAGACCTTAGCATTGCTAATGATAGGGGTAATGACCAGAGGGAGTCACAATGGTCGCGTTAGTCCCTTGGGACAATCATCCCAGTCAAAAGTTATAGGAACTTCCGACCAGTGGGGAAATTGAGGCTCCCCAGCAGGAACTTCAATCTTACTTACCTCTCGGCACAAAGATTTGAATTGACGCTTAGAAGAATAAGAAGAAGAACCACCAAAAATGATATTGACATGGTTTTGGGGTACCTTATAGGCCATAACTTCATCTTCATCAGCGTCCCTAACCTCGCAGGTTTGATCTTTCTCTGGTATGGTCGGCATGGGTCCAGTTCCCTGGTAAAAGTCATCCAGACGCTTCAGCCAGCTACCACAGTTCTTGAGATCATATCCAGAAGTGTTTTGGAACGGACACCATTTCTTGTTTCCATGTACGTTAGTCTATTTCCCCAAATGGTCATTGTTGCGACCACCAGAAGGAGGCTTCTTATTTTTGGACGTAAATTTATTACCTTTTTCAGCGATGGATTGTCAGCAATGGCCACGTTTCGATATTGTCCAGCCCCATTCTTCTTGGGCTTCTTAGATTTCCCGCCTGATGATTCTGACTTCTTTTTAGAATCATCCTTCTTGTCATTCTTGAGACCTGGTTGAGGGGGAAAATTCCCTTTGTCTACCATTCTATTCCATTCCACGGTCTCGGCCGCATCAGAATAACGGTCTGCCATATCAAACAGATCTGATACTGACCTTGGTGGGTGTATGCTCAAATCTTCAGTGAATCTTTGGAACCGAACGGCATGATTGAATGCCCTGATAACTGAATTATCTGATACATTGGAAATGGTATTCCTCACTCCAATAAACCTCTTGACAAATTGTCGAAGAGTTTCGGTCGAAGTCTGGCATAACCGATGAAGATCATCTTCCTTACCAGGATTTTCATAACAATTTTGGAAATTGTTAAGGATTGCATCACACAACATTTCCCAATTGTATATCGACCCTTCTAGTTGATTGAACAGCCAAGTCCTTGCTAGTCCTTCAAGAACCGTTGGCAAGTAATTTTCCATCACACGATCATCTCCTCCTGCCGCTTGATTGGCAGTAATGTAGATCTGAAGGAATTTTGATGGATTTTGAGTTCCATCAAATCTTTCGATCGTACTAGGTTTAAACTTATCTGGCCAGATTATGGCACAAAGCCCTGATGAGAAAGCTTTACAACCTACATAGGAACTTCGGGAATGTCTATCATCTCGACCTTCCATACGGTCACAGGTGACATTACCTTGAGGAGATACACCATGTGGTCCCAGGAGAGAATGAATTGGTATGCGATTATGATCTCGAGAGCTTCAAACTCACCTAGCTTTGTCATGCCGAATTGGTATTGCTAGAATCGATTGCGCCTCCCATGGTTGGAGTAAGAACAATCTCGCTCATGGGAACGAATCGTGGAATGGGACGACGCCGTTGGAGTAGCCTCAGATGCAACCTCGTCGAGTGTGTCCGCGAGGTCTCTGGCGAAGTTTGTTTTATCTGCATCTTCCAAACCAAGAGGAGGATTGTAACACCCTGGTTTTGGGGTGAAAACATATTTTTTCATGGAAAATCATGCATGCATATGTCTATTTAGAAGTAGCAAGATCATCTCAAATCTATTTTTTTCTAAAGCACAAAAATCTCAAAATCATTGCCTTAGATCCAAAACAAGATCAGTTCATCCAGATATGGCCTACAAATTACCTTGAATAGAAAAGCCTTCATAAGTCATATCAGATTTGATCTCTAACTCTCAGAATTATCAGTCTCAATTTGTTTTTGAAAATGGAATTAATTAATTAATATCCTAATTACCCTAAGTGCTCTGAAATTCAGAATGCCGATCTGACCAAATCTTGAACCAGTCTATATCAAATTATCTTTGGATTATGATCAAGGGTATGCCACTACCTTAATCCAGAAAGTTGGCAGCAAAACTCCATCATCTAAACCATTTTCGCAAATCAGTCCAAGAAGTATCGCAAATTGATCCTTTTTCAGATTTCCTAGAAGCCTTAAAAGGCTAAAAGCCACAAATCGGCCCCAAATCTTAATTTGATTCAGCGAATACCTCTCAAACACTATTCAATACAAAATATCCTTTTGTAAGGATCTCAGAATCTTATCCAAAGTCTCAAAATTTCAGTTTCAACAAAATCCAGATTCAAATACCCTAATTACTCTATTTTCGTTTTTAATCAAAATCGAGCAGAAACCCTAAATCCTATCTTATATCTTTACCAAATTACTTGTTGAATTTATTAAGCCACAGCAGTATGATCAATCTCAGTTTAATCTAAGTCTTTTGCCAAAATTACAAATCGGTCCAAACCAATTTCCTGTAATTGCAATATGGTCCAAACTCCTGCTTCGACCACATCTGCCGGCATGCTTTCGACCAGTGCCAAGCCTCGCCGTGTTTATTCACCGCCGACCAAGTTCTGTTGTCGCCTGTGTTTGTGCTTGTTTGTCCCAGCACGCGTGCACATGATTGCGCCAGAGCCGTCGCCGTGGTAGCACCAGCAACCAGCTACGACCGCACGCGCGCAGCACCAATAGTGACCACGCACCACCAGCAGCAACCATGTCAGTAGCTTGACCCCACATTGCCACGCCGAGCTAACTTCGTTGCCTCCGCTTTGCGCCGGCCAGCCCCAAGTCCCAAAGCACCGACCAAAATGACAGTAGAAGCACCGCCTGTCGCCGTTGCGTCATTGTCGCAGTTGCTTCAACCAGCCGCTTCGCCGGCGCAAGTTCCACGATTATCGCCCTTGTAATCTTCGTCCCATGGCTATTTAAGGTCGCCGGCGACCAGCTTCATCTCCATCACAATCAAAACTCTGCTATGTCTCAGTTCATCTCACCTTCTTCTCGTTTCTTCTTCTTCTCCTGTGAGCCACCGAGGAGGAGCACGACGCCAGATCATTCTGCTGCACCAAATTCCAATTCAATTCAGCCAATAAGTTTCTCCTGCTTAGCTCATCATGCCAAGGTAACCAATTGAACTCTGGTGGACCTCAACACCGGTGATCGTCGTGAATTGCATTTGCCCTGTTCCTCTCATTGCACCCACTTGCAGCCCGAATTAACCTCCCTTTCTGTAAAATTAAATGATTAGAGCCCCTTGAACAACCCCATTCAATCCAATTTTGAAATTAACCTATGTTTACTGATTTCTTAATCTTCGCATGCTGCCGTGACCGTCGCACGTCACCAGCACGCCTCGCCATGTCCTCCACCATGCCAGCTGCACCAACTATTCCTTGTATCCTGTAGAAGGTGTAGCTGAGCCCATTTAACTTGCATTGTGCTAAACCAGCACCGCCGCATTTGCTGTCTTCCTCAAGTCCGGTGTCAACGCCGGTGAACTCCAGTACTTGATTGCAACCCAATTCCTCGCTAGAGAATGATCAGCACCACTCCAGAATCATAAACCCTCAATCAATTTCTTGATTCATCCACCCTAGCTCGCTGTCACCATAGCTCACCCTTGTTCTTGAAAGCTGACAAGTTCGACCTCGCCGTTCGCCGTCGTCTCACCACCACTGTAGAATTAACTTCTCCAGCAGCTTCACCTTGATCTCGCCTAACCATTTGACATAATTGGTGAAGTACCGCACGAGTAAATCGATCAAACACCAAAGCCCTAGCTCTTGACAGTGCACAGACAGTCATTTCACTGTGCATAGGGACCTTTTTGCTATTTCCTCTAATTCTTGGACTTTTCTATGAAATCCAGTTTTTCAATTAGTTGTCTTGCTTCATTGTGCACCAATGCCTTAAGCCAAACTTGTTTTGTCAACTGGAAATCCTTCAAACCATACCTATGCCATTCTTTGACAATGTCAGGCCGCGAAACGAATGTCGTCATGCTGACATTTGTTGTATTTGAGCAAACCAACTATGAACCAAATGTCAGGACTTATACCTTGAAACCCTAAAAGTCTCTAACATCCAATCTTTGTCCAAATCCTCCTAATTCGATCCTTTCAACCTAGCCTCGGCATGTAGATGCATTCGACTCTTAAATCACCAATCCATTTCCTCCTCTGAAGCAAGCATATCTGCATATAGATCATAAAACATTTTAATATAGTTAGTAATCATTGTGTGTTTGATTTGTTGCTGAGTAGATCCAGAAGATGGAGTTCAAGGACTTAACTGTTGAGCCAATGCCAACTGCAGATATTTATGTCACGAGAGGCAAGTCATATTCTTGAACATCTTGAACCTATATTTTATAAATTGTCAAGATATCGCCTTGACTATAAAAAATATTGCATGTGATTGTCACGTCTGCCACGACAGTGACATCACCTGTGAGGAGCCCAGCTCGGTGCAGCTGGCCCTTTAACCACTTGACTTCCCAGGATGAGTCAATCACAGGATTACATTGCAGCAGCAAAATAGTACAATAGTCATAATTGTATGGCCATCAGGCCTTAGTACAAAACGAGGTACAGTGCCGTACAAGGCACAAGGGTCTAACAAAATAATACATCTAGTCGGCGGAAGCTAGGCCCAAAAGCAAACCACAGGAAACAGAGGTTGACAGCAAGACAGCACCACATCAGGGTTCCGGAGGAAACTGCTCATCATCTCCTGGGTCCGCAGCATCTTCGGGGTATCCTCCAAGGTCGTAGAATGCTCCATCTATTGATGAGTTGTTGCAAGGGTGAGTACTTACGTACTCAGCAAGTCATAGGGAAGGTAGAGATACATACATATATATGACATGAACCTATGCTATTGGGGAAAGAGTGAAAGGTTTTTCCCAAAATACATTTCTTTCTCAATTCTTACTCAACTTCTGATCATACCCATGGCAGTAAATAAATCGTATTGATGGTGATACATATATCCCATATCCAAGGCGATATATCCTCATATCACACTACTCTTAATCAAGTCTTTCAATCATATGCTCTTAGCAGTATTTCATAACTTAGGGCATAAACCACATGCCTCTTAATTATCATATGATCTCTATATTATGGTATTACCGCGAGTATGGGGTTTTATGAGCTTCGAAAAGAATTAGTTCCTTAAGGTCGGTATTTCGAGGCACACAAATCCTTCCCCGATACCATACAATTCCTTGATGATCTTCAATGAAATCCTGGGTTTTTCCTGATCTGATGTGGCTCTTGATCTTATGTATCTCCTCATCTTCTTTCTGAGCATCCTCAATCTGCTTTTGGAGTTGAGACTCCATAGTCAAAGTAGCTAACATCCCAGATGGCACTATGGTTACTTCAAGATTCTGAAATTCCTGCCGTAAGCACGGGTTCTTAGGTGTAGCTCCTTGTAGGGTATAAGCCTTCCTGCTCAAGGCATCTGCCACTACGTTGGCTTTTCCTGGATGGTAGAGTATGCCGAGGTCGTAGTCCTTGATCAGTTCGAGCCATCGGCGCTGACGCATATTGAGCTCTGTCTGTGTGAAGATATACTTGAGGCTTTTATGATCTGTAAAGATCTCACACTTATGTCCAATGAGATAATGCCGCCATATCTTTAAAGCGTGCACCACTGCCGCTAACTCCAAATCATGAGTCGGATAATTTTCCTCATGAGGTCTCCATTGGCGTGAAGCATAAGCTACTACTCGACCTTGCTGCATTAACACACAGCCTATTCCTTGCTTTGAAGCATCACAGTAAACTACAAAATCTTCTTCGCTGTCCGGTAAGGTGAGGACCGGTGTTGTTGTCAGTTTCTGCTTTAGCTTCTGAAAACTTTCTTCACACTTGATGGTCCATTCAAATGCAACATCCTTCTTTAGCAAGTTCGTGAGGGGTTTGGCTATTTGGGAAAATCCTTCAATGAATCTCCTATAATATCCTGCTAACCCCAAGAAACTTCTAATCTCTGTAACTGAGGTAGGTTGCTTCCACTCCTTGATTGCAGAGATTTTAGCCGAATCTACTGAAATTCCTTCTGCTGTAAACACATGTCCAAGAAATGAAATCTTTGTCATCCAAAATTCACATTTATCAAACTTGGCATAAAATTGCCTCTCTCGTAGCCTTCCCAAGACTAGGTGTAAATGTTGCTCATGTTCTTCCGTACTCTTGGAATATATCAGAATGTCATCTATGAATACTATGACAAACTTGTCAAGATAATCCATAAACGTACTGTTCATGATGTTCATGAAAGCTGCCGGAGCATTGGTCAATCCAAAGGGTACTACTGTAAACTCGTATAAACCATATCTGGTAGTGAAAGCAGTCTTCGATATATCTTCCTTCTTGATCTTCAGCTGATGATATCCAGATTTCAAATCTATCTTGGAAAATACTTTGGCTCCTCGAAGTTGGTCGAACAAGTCATCAATTCTTGGCAATGGGTACTTGTTCTTAATGGTGACTTCATTCAAAGCTCGGTAATCTACACACATTCGTAAGGTTCCATCTTTCTTCCTTACAAACAAAACTGGAGCTCCCCAAGGTGAAGCACTGGGTCGGATAAATCCTTTACCCTCCAGTTCCTCTAACTGATTTTTCAACTCTTCTAAATCCGTTACCGGCATCCTATATGGTCTCTTGGCTATAGGTGCCGCTCCTGGTTTAAGCTCGATGGTAAACTCTATCTCCCTGTCAGGTGGCATCCCTGGGAGTTCTTCTGGGAATACATCCGGGTATTCTTGCACTGTGGGCACTTGATCCAAGCATACTTCCTGAAGTGCATGGACTGATCCTTGCAGTTTTTCGACCGATGCTCTTTCCGCATGGAATAGGACTTCCTTCCCTTGGTTACTAACAAGGCTTAGAGTTTTCTTCTCACAATCCACTAGACCTTTATGCTGGGATACCCAATCCATTCCTATTATAATGTCTAGGCCTTGCAGTTCTAAGACTAATAGATTAGCCAAGAACTCTATTCCATCTATTCTGAAGGTTATATGACGACAAGCTGAATATACAGGCAGCTTAGCTCCTGGGGTCTGTATAGCCATAGGGTACTTTAGAGGTACCATAGGTATTCCCACTTTAAATGCAAAATCTTCTGATATGAATGAGTTTGTAGCTCCAGGGTCAAACAGTATTAAAGCAGATGCAGATTGGATCAGGAATCTACCTAGGAGAATGTCAGAGGCATTGTCTGCTTCTTGAAGGGAGGTGAAGTTCAGTCGGCCTCCTCGGCCTGCCATTGGTCTTCCTCCTCGCCCTCGTCCTCGGCCTGCTACATTTCCCCCTCTGTTGGGCAAACCTCCTCTGGGGCTCTGCAATGGTGGTGAAGCTGTGGTTCTAGGTGCCATCGCTTGTGTTCCAGCTTGCGATCTTGCTATCGCCGTTGGGAGTTGGATCCACGGGCAACTGTCTTTGCGATGTCCCATCTGTCCGCAATGATAGCATTGAGTCCTTGCCTGAGGGCAATCCCGTTGATAGTGTGCTCCTCTGCAGTTGGGGCATATTGGCGTGAATTGTGGTCTTGGCGCCGGGTAGGGCGGACGAAAATTTGGAGATGTTGGGGCCCTTCCCCTAGATGAGCTAGCTGGCAGTCGTGACTGTTGCATCATCTTTCTCTTCCGATTTTCTTCCCCGAGGCTTCGCTTTTCTTCTATCTTTAATACTCGATTCACCAGGGTCTGGAATTCTGTGAACTCATGGGAGGCAATCTGATACTGCAAATAGTGCTGAAGTCCTTCGGTGAAGCGTTCAATCTTCTTCTCTTCCGTGTCGATGTCGTTGGTCGCATACCGAGCTAGATGGTGGAATTGGTGCAGATACTCGGTGACAGTCCGATTCCCTTGAGTCAAGTTCCGGAATTCTCGGCGTTTAGCTGCCATGACGCCTGTAGGGATATGGAATTTTCGGAACTGATCCTTAAATTCCGTCCAAGTGATGTTGTCTTTGTCCATATGTGCTTCTTGATAATTCATCCACCAAGCAGCTGCTGCTCCAGTGAGTTGGTGTGATCCGAATAACACCTTCTCTCGATCATTGCAACGGACAGTGTCCAGTTTCCTTTCAATGTCCCGCAGCCAGTCATCTGCGACGATTGGGTTAGCCATATCTTTTTACTCAGGGCTCCAAATGATGCACCACTTTGTCTGGTGGTTAGGCATTTGTAACAGGAACAAATGTCTCAACAGGACCTAGGACAGGAGATGGCCGGAAAGTGATGAAAACCGGCCAAGAAGTTGGCTGGCCTGGAGCACATGCAGTGTGAACAGTACAGCAAACTAGGGCATAGCTATATCTCACAATCTAGGCCGAATTAGGAGTCGTGATAGAAGACAAAGTTGCTCAGAATGGTCCAAAACATCTAGATGGCAAGGTTTCTGTGGCTGGATTGGCTGGATTTAGGGGATATTGGCCGGGGAAAAGATTAACTCAAGCCTGATTTGGGCATTTTTGATCTAGGGCAAATAAACTTAATTCCTTGCTTGTGGATAGTCTCTGGGGCATAAGTAAGCTACTGGTGAAGTTAGATTAACTAGAAATGCACCAGAAAAGCTTGAACAGCAAGCTCAGTTCACAAGCAAAGTTCCAATTTGGGGTTTTTCACATTTTAGCAAATCTGTCGATTTTGGTTGCTTAGGGATGTTAAGCAAGGTCTAGTGAGAATATTTGATTACTAGTTCGAAGGTTGAATCGATCTGGTTGAGGATTAATTGCTCGCCGGAGTTGCTGGAGAGAAATGGAAATTGCCGGCGACCGGAGAGGTTTGAAGTCAATTACATGCTCGAGTACGATGAGGGAGGTAAGAGGAGCTTACTGGAGTAGCTGGAATTGAGGAAGAAGCAGTGTAGAGGCTTGGCACCGTGAGCCTCTTCTCGAGCTCGCCGAAGAAGAAGAAGACACGGTGGAGGGTGGCGATTTCTGGTGCTTTGCTATGTGGTGGAGTTGGCTAAGTCCTGAGGGCTATTTATAGGCGAATTGGGGAGGCTGCAACGGCTGGAAAATGCCTGGAGACTTGGAGCGGCGAATTGACCGGCCGGGCGGGACAGCAGCGAAGCGACGTGCTCCAGCGGCCGTGCCGGCTTTGCAGGCAGGCGTGCGCTGTCCCGGGTGATGCAGCGGCGAATTGATGGGCTCCTCCGGCATGCTTGCAACGTGGCATCGATCTTCTGCAGTGGCTGCAGCGATGGCGTGCGCGCGCGGGCAAAATCGGCGATGCTGGTGCGGCCGCGGTGGCTCCACGGTGGCGAACGGCGTGCGCACACGTGGCAGGGACGCAGTGGCAAGGGTGGCGACCACGGGGCTTCACCGGCGATGAAGTTCCTGGCGTGGCAGCGCGGTGGTCGCGGTCGTGCACGGCTGCTGGTCGCGCACAGTGCCTCTGGTCGAACCAGGGACCAAAATGCAAGGATTCTTATTTGAAATCTGGACTGATTTGTAATTTCTGTCTTAGAGGTGGTTAATTTGAGAATTGATTTCATGGCTGAGTATAACATTTCTATTAGTACTCATCCAACTCAATTTTAGAGAAAATTTGATAAGATTTGGGGGATTTCACCTATTTTCGAAAATAGGGTAAAATTAGGGTAAAATAGATCTGGATTTTGTCAAACTCGAATTCTGGTAATTAGGGTGAGATTTTGAAGTTTAAACAGAATGGAAATATGTATCAAATAGTATTTGGGAGGTGTTTCCTGAAGAAATTCTGAAGTTGGAATTGATTTGTAGATTTTAGCCTTTTCAGGCTTCCAGGTAAACAGAAAAGGACTTATTCGCAGTAAAATTTGGACTAAACTGCGAAAAGTGTTTAGATGAATTAATTTGGCTCCCAACTTTTTGAAGTGAGTTGAGGATAAACCTAGGAACATATTCCAGGGGTTACTTGAGTCTGAATAGGGTTAAATTAAAATAATTCAATCATCTGAAAACTGGGGTACTTAGGGTAAGTCTGAATTTTCCTGTTTTCGAAAACGGAGAGAGGCTTAGGTATTGAGAGTTAGGTTCAGAATTTGATCTGGCTCCTGAAGACTTTTATCCTCAGGGTAACTGATAGGTTAAATCTGGATGGTCAGATCTTGATCTGGAACTAGAGAATAGATTTGGAGATTTTTAGGGTTTGGGAGAGATTAGAGTTCAACTGATCTGGCTACTACTACAGGGATACATGCATGCAGGATTTTCATGCAAAACTTTTCACCCCCAAAACTAGGGTGTTACAGTGATGAAATGAGAAAAGTAAGACATGGCAGTATTAGGCTGTATGCCAGTGAAACGTGAGGAGATTCTTTGCAAAATGATCAAGTTGTGAGCCATAACTAATGTATATGTATATATGTATATCCATGAAATAAAACCTAGCCGTGACTAGAGTTTGGTATGGAATGGTGGTTGCACTGACGTGTGCAGGGATTGTGGGATGAACCGGTCATTGGAATATAAGGACTAGAACCTTGTGTTGTACTTCAATGCGGCACGAAAACGTACCAACCACTTGCCTGGTATGGGACAGGCACAACTTAGTAGCTTTCTTGGTATTAGTAGTTCCCTGCATGATATGTCGGTCCGGTTTCTTGCGTGGAAACTGGTGGGCCGCAGATGGCCGTGAGTGGTGTGTGATTAGAAAAATAATGAGAGGATAAGGTGTAAAGAAGGAAGACGCCCTACGCCTGGATTGAGTCGTGCGCGGCTGCAACCTTAGGTCATGTGTCTTGTGAGGACATAGACCAAGGCTAGGAGGAAAGGTAGTGGGGAGGACCCACAACGGTATTTTAGACTTAACTGTCTATTTTCCGGGCGGGGATACTGTTAATACTAGACTACAAAACCGTTGTGTGATCTTGGCCTTGTCACATGCGTAAAAGTCGCATGGAGATGGCCTGACTTGAAAGATGAGTGAAGAACTGGATTTAAAAAGAGGTACACCTTTAAAAAGTTATAAAAATGTATTCAAATACTCTGAGCTCCCTGGTTTTGGAGTCTGCACACGGTGGATTCACACAAGTATGTCTTCCAAATAAAATTTGTTAGACCTAGCTCATCTGTGCTTCTAAGAGTTAACAAAAGATATGGATATTATGTTATGATAAGTGTTGCCATGAATATGAATTGTGAAGAGAAAAGGTATTTTGCAACCTTTCCCCTTTCTTTACTAGCATAGGTTCATATCATCACTATTATAAGTATACACTCTTATATGCTCTGACTTGATGAGTACGTAAGTACTCACCCTTGCAATCCACCATCCAATAGATGAAGTGTTCCATGAACAAGACAAATGCTTGAAGAACTTTTGGATCCACAAGAAGGAGAGTCAGTTGTTCCGTCCGAGCCTTGAAGAGTGTTGCTCTGCTTTCAACTTCTTGCTGTGGTGGTTCACTTAGCTTCTGATGAGTAGTTGTTTTACTGCAACCAGATTTATTTATGCCATAATGGCTTGTAATTTATTATGTTGTAATAAGTCCAGCAAGCCATACTGATCAATGTAATAAAGGTTAAACTGATGTAATATACTCCTGTGTTCGACACATCCTGGGAAATCAAATGGTTTGGGATCAGCTGTAGTGAGCTAGGTCCTCACGGGAGTAGTCGTGTTCCCCTATGAAGGCGAGGCGCGACAACGATTACACAGTGTATCAGCGATAACAAGAATTCGATCTTGTGTGCTCCTTCTGTGTGCCATAGGAGTTACTGTCTCCTCAACCGCTGGGGGATACTCTAACATCCCAGTTTTTGTTACCATTTTAGCTTGCCAGTCAGCACATCTTCATTGGATTCTCGGATGTCTCAACCCCATTTTTGATCTCTTATCTCAGAATTATGAACTTAGGTATGCCACTACTTAATCTAAAAAATTGGCAGCTAAACTCCACCTTTTAGACCATTTTCGCATTTTAGTCCAAAAGTATTTCAGACTGATCCTTTTCTGATTTTCCCAGAAGCCTGAAAAGGCTAAAAGCCACAAATCAGCCCCAAACATTGATTTGATTTAGGGAATATCTCCCAACTGCTTTTTTGAATAGAATCCTCTTCAGGCAAAATCTCAAAATCTCATCCTAAGATTCAGTTTTTAGCCTCGCCAAAATTCAGGCCCTAATTACCCTATTTACCCTAATCTTTCTGTTTTCATTTTTCTCAATACCTGATCAAAGACACCTAATCATGTCTTTTATCCTTGTATACCTGCTTGCTGAATTTGTTAAATCCATTTGGCAAAATCAATTTCAGCCGAAACCAAGTATATTTCCAGATTTACATTTCAGTCCAAGAATCAAGTTCCAGAAATTACAAATCGGCCCAAAACTTCTTTCTCAGCCCTCCGTTCGACCAGGCCGTGAGCTTTTGACCAGGGCTCGGCCAGTGGCCGTTTCGACCAGAGGCGCCGCTGCAATCTTCATCGCCGGCCAGCGTCCATCTCCACCTAGGGTCGTGTCCGACGTGTCCGCGTGTGGTGCTCACATCGCGCCAAAACTTTCCTCCGTGGCAACGACCGACAACCGCCAACAGCGCTGTTCGTTTTGTGCGCACGCGTGCCTGCTGCTGTCAGAGACTTTTTGCCACATCACCGCCATGCCAAAGCCAGCCACCCCGTCGCCCTGCTCCAACCTAATTTGGCGCGATCCTCTTCTCTGGCAGAGCCACTGCCGCATCCCAACGCCGCGCATGCCGTCTCGATCCCACCTCCAGTGTTAGTCACGCGTATCCTGCTCGATCTGCTTCAACTCTCGAGAGCCCCAGCCCACTGCCCATTTAAGCCCTCGCGTTTCTTCTTCATCTCCGGCGAACCAAAGGAGAGGAGCACAGTGCCAGCCCGTTCGGCTGCACCAGACCTCAAATTGATCACACCGATGAGTCCCTCTCGTCCTCTTCCCTATGCTGTGGCTTTTTATTTCACCGGTGATCATCGGAACTCTCTAAAAGCCCTGTTCTGGCAATGCTGTTTGTTTTAGCCCAAATTAGCTCACCTTTCTATGAAAGCTTATGACCAGTAGAGCCTTCCTAGCAGGCCTGTAAGCTTGGATTTCAAATTTAACCTCACATCGAAGCTTTCCCCGAATCTAAGCACCACAAGGATCTGGCTCACGTCGCCAGGCCACGCCGGTGACCCTCTGGTCAAATTGGCTGTGTCTGTAGCTTTCTCTTGTCCCCCTCTCACTCTCCAAGAAAGGAATTGACTTCAATCTCCTTGTGCCAAAAACCCCCATATCCAGTGCCTACATCTCCAGCGCAGCCGCTGGATTTTGTTCCCGGCCAATCTAGCCAGCAACACCTTGTCCCTTAGCTAGGTCTCAGCCCCCTGTGCATTTCCTTCCACTAGACCATGCAACAGCACTGCAGTTGAAGATGAAGATCATTGAAGCCTTTTTGCTTGTTGTTGTTGTTTTATTTAGTACCGACTTTGGCGTTGAAGAAAACTCCTTAATTTTGTATCAACACTATTTGCGTCATTTTGGTGCTATGTTAATGTAATGTTGGTCCACGTGATCAACACTTATTTTAATTTCTTGCATTACTTTATAATGTATCTTGTTGTTGTGAGCTTGCAATGTATCATTCTGAGTGCAACCCACCTGAGATGTTGCCACCGGATTCCTCAAATGAGGGTCCCACAGAAGTTGGTATCAGAGCAAAGGCTCGACTGTAGGTCGTGACCCTTAGAGAGAACATGGCGTCCCTAGAAGCTGAAAGATCGCTAGTTCTTTGAAAAATTAAAGTATGTTTGTGAAAACCTATTTTGTTTTAAAAAATGTTGTCTTTTGATTATTTGAAAAAGGTTTTAGACTTCATTTTAACTCATAGGTGCCCTTTTGTTGTGTCTCCTAGATGGCTTCCGGCAGGAGATTCATTCATGGTGACGAGCTTAGATCGTGGGCGCTACTCCTGTGGATGATGCTGCAGTTCCTTGGTGTGCGAGATAGTTAGAGGCCAGTATATTGCGTTTGGCAAGATGAGGTCAATGGACGACCCTTCGGTTATCAAGCTTCAGTAATCGTCTATGAGATCCTCGAGCATGGGAGAGGTTCAGTGAGACGTCAGGACCGCAGAGAAGAAGAAGATGATGCCATCGTAGATGCTTCCCGTCGTGCTGTAGGTACCGTTCGGCAGTTATACAGTGACAACCTTTCAGTTTCCCCCTATCGCTTCGTGCTTTATCAGGTTCCCAGATCGGAGTACCGAGTCATTCTCCCATCCAGCGACCGAGAGGATGCTATTTTGACAAAGACCCGAGACGTCATTCATGCTTTGGAGATTGGATATACCCGCCTACTTTGTGAGTGTTGGGGGAAATCTCCATGGGACTAAGTCCAGGTAAGTTGCGTCACATGCCCCCGGGGACGTGGCCTCCGGTACCTGCCCCGGGCGCCGCCTTTTGGCTCCCGGGACCTGGCCTCCGGCGCCGGTCCCGGGCACCGCCTTTTGCCCGGGGACGTGGCCTCCGGTGCCTGCCCCGGGCGCCGCCTTTTGCCCGGGCTTTTGGCTCCCGGGACCTGGCCTCCGGTGCCGGTCCCGGGCGCCGCCTTTCTCCCGGGGAAGTGGCCTCCGGTGCCCGCCCCGGGCGCCGCCTTTTGGATCCCGGGACCCGGCCTCCGGTGTCGGTCCCGGGAGCCGCCTTTGGCCCGGGGACCTAGCCTCCGGTGCATGTCCCGGGCCTCGTGGCCCTTCTAAAGGTGAAGTCTCTGGTTATTGATCACGTGCAGGCCACGCGAGGTGCGCCTCGGGAATCAGCGACCACCTATCAAGCATCCAAGGCGCTTGACCGAGAGAAGGACGTTGCTACCCCTCAATCCGACGGTAGCGTCTGGGGTAGTTTAGTCTTTTTTGCTTCTTTTTGGGGCTATAAATAGCCCTTCTACCCTCAATTGTAAAGATAAGTGATTCATTATTGGAATAGCCAAAACTCACTGGCGTGCTCCGGAAGCCTCTCCCCCGAGAGAGCCTCCCCAGCCGACTCCGGTCGGGAGCACGCCGACAGGATTAGGGCCCCCACCGGGACCCGAACCTGTATAAATCCTAGTGTCAATTCTTGTGTTTGTCCGGCGTGGGAGGACCGGTCACCCGTTCAGCCCGCGTCGCGTTTTCTTCGCTAGGATCGTTCACAAAACCTGCCGGGGTATTCGCAATACCACGACAGTTGGCGCCGACTGCGGGGACTCGTGACAAGACGCCATGGCTCCCCCAAGAACAAGGGCTCACACCCTTCCCGGTGACGCCGGTCTCAGAGACCCGGCGCCGCCCGTCCAGGACACGGCTGTCCCGGCGCTTCTGCCCGGAGGCGGCCAGGCCCAGGTACCGCCTCCCGCCTTCCCGCTTAACTTAGGTGCTTGTACCGCCAGGTCGCTCCCGGTGACCGCGGGGACCTCGGCTGGGACTAGTCTCCCCCCGACGGCTCCCCCGGCTCCCCATGACGCCCTGCTTGAGGCTTTTGTGGAGGGCCAGCTCCACGCCCAGCGCTCTATGGATGAGCTGCTCAGCGTGTTGGCTCGGCCTCCGGCCCCCACATTTGCGCCGCACCCATACCCGGGGACTATGCCCCCGTTTATGGGTCACCCGGCGGCCCCTCCGGTCTTCGGAGGTTTGGCCGCCCCGTATGAGCCCGCCGGGGACTCCCTCCACTGCGGTTCCAAACGTCGCCGTGGGCGCCCCCTCCCCAGTTCCGGATAATACAGGGGCTTCCCCCTTTCCGGTCCCGGGGGTCGTCACAGGGGGTCCCCCCAGCCGGCCCCGGAAGCCTCCGAGCCGGCAGCTACAGTGCGTAAGCTCCCTCCCTCGGTGGAACAGGTCCGTTTTTCCCAGGGGGAGGTCGAGCGAATGCATTCACCTGAGTGCGGGGTAGAAGTTCCCCCTGGCCGCGGGCGTGGGGAGCCTCACTCTCGCATCGGTCGGGGGAAGAGGCCTGCTGAAGAGCCAGCCTCTCCGGTGGAGAGCCCGGACGTCCGGGAGCTCAGGCCTGGTCCGGAAGAAAAGCGTCGCCACTGCCACTCCGGTGGACCCCTTGGGCCGCTTCCCGACTCCGACAACGAGGACGTGTCCCCCGTCAATGGAGACAGCGACCGGGACTCTCCCCGAGAAGTGCAGGGGGCTAATCAGCCCCTATGCCGTAGACTTCGCAGCATTCGGTGGCCGCGGCCTTACCACCCGCCGCACATCGAACACTATAACGGTGAGGCCGATCCTTATGAATTTGTGCAGGTATACTCCACAGCCATCTCCGCGGCCGGGGGGGACGAGACGGTACAGTGCAACGCCTTCCCCTCTACCTCACCGGCATAGCCCGCTCCTGGTTCTACAATAAGAAGGCCGGTTCCATCAAGTCTTTCGCGCAGCTCAAGCGTGAGTTTTGCGCGGACTTCCAGGGGAACTACGTGCGCCCCCTGGACTCCTCGCAACTGTACACCGTCCAGCAGAGGACAGGGGAGACCATTCGAAGCTTTTTCAAGTGCTTCGCCCAAGTGAAGAGCAAGGTGGCTCATGTCCCCGACTCTACGGTCATCGAAGCATGCAAAAGCGGGATCCTCCCGGGGAATCTCCACTAAAGGCTCTCCCGGAGCTGCCCCTCCTCCGCCGATGAGCTCTTCAACATACTCGAAAAGTACGCTCGGGCGGAGGAAGACGACATCTGGAAGAAGACCCAGGGGGCTCCCGCCCCCGCCGACCGGGGGGCCAGGGATCCCCTCAAACGCCCCAGGCAGGGGGGGCGTAGCGAGCCACGGCCTCGGGACACCTTTGTCCTCGAGGGTGGAGGCGACTCGTGTGACCCCCCAAGGGGCAACCGCCCCTTCCCCATGCCGAAAGGCCATGGGGGAGGACAGTCTTCACGCGGCCGGGACGGCCCAGCGGGGAGAAGTCGGGAAGGACCGTGGTGCAGCTTCCACAAGTCCAGTACCCACGCTACCCGAGACTACCACCAGCTGCTGCAACACTTCGCGGCGTTCCTCGACCAGCGCGACCAGGGGGGGACTCCGGCCTCCTTGCCCCCTTGGCCAGCTGCCCCAGCGGACCAGCCGCAGGAGGGGGAGCCTTCAGAAGCTCTCCCCTTCCAAACTTCTCAGCGCCGCACCAACGTCATCGTGGGAGGGTCCGCCTCTGGGCGGGACTCTAAGCACCAGCGTAAGGAGTACGCGCGCGAAGTCAAGGTTGTGGGGGTGCTACACACGTCCCCGCCACCCAAGTGGTCGGACGTCCCCCTCACCTTCACTACGGAAGACGCGCGAGGGGTTCGCTTCCCCCACGACGACGCGCTCATCGTCTTCGTGACCATCTACAACTGCCAGCTGGCCCGCATCCTCGTGGACGGCGGGAGCTCCGCCGACGTCCTATTCCTGAAGGCCTTCAAAGAGATGCAGGTGGATGAGAAGCTCCTACAGCCCGCGGAAGGGCTCCTGCAAGGGTTCGTCCCGGGGAAGGCGATCCACCCCGTGGGCAAGGTAGATCTCCCTATGACATTCGGCACCCCCGAGAACTACCGGACCGAGCTGGTCAGCTTCGACGTAGTGGACCTCCCCTCATCCTACAACGCGATTATGGGGAGGACCACAATCAACCGGTTGGGGGCTAACACCCATCAAAACTACCTCTGCATGAAGATCCCCGGGCCGCACGGTGTGATCAACGTCCGGGGAGACCAAGACGTGGCCCGTGCTCTATACGAGCGCGCCGCCGCCACAATTGGAAGCGTCAACCTCATTAAGGCACCCGGGGGGGAGGCCTCTCCCCCAGAATCAGACGTCGCTGCACCGCCTCCCGGGAGGCCCCTCCACAAGCCGCGTTCGGAAGGGGGCCTCCGGAAGGTCCTGCTGTCCCCAGGCGACGGGGACAAAACAGCCCGGGTCGGGGCAGAGCTCCCCGAGGACCATGCAGTGCAACTTGCAGCTTTTTTGCGCGAAAACTCTGAAGTTTATGCGTGGAAGCTTTCGGACATGCGGGGTGTCGCCCGGGAGGTTATTGAGCACAAGCTTGCGGTAGCCCCCGGTCACCCCCCGTCAAACAGAAGCTGAGGAAGCTCTCCCTCGAGCGCCAACAGGCAATCAAGGGGGAGATCGCCCGGCTCTGAGAGGCGGGGTTCATTCGGGAGGTCCTGCACCCCGAGTGGCTCGTGAACCCCGTTCTCGTGAAGAAGTCAACCAGTAAGTGGCGGATGTGCGTGGACTTCTCCGACCTTAACCGCGCCTGCCCCAAAGACAACTTCCCGCTCCCGCGGATTGACCAGCTCGTCGACTCCACCGCGGGGTGCGAGCTGATGAGCTTCCTAGACGCCTACTCGGGCTACCATCAAGTCCGGATGGCGGAACGGGACGAGGAAAAGACGAGTTTCATAACTCCCCTCAGAACCTTCTGCTATGTCCATATGCCCTATGTAGACGACGCGGTCGTCAAAAGCCCTCGCGCAGCCCCCCACATCGATGACCTGGCGGAGAACTTCTGCAACCTCCGGGCGTTTGGGCTCAAACTCAACCCAGAGAAGTGCGCCTTCGGCGTGCGCGGGGGGAAGCTCCTGGGTTTCCTCGTGTCCCAGTGGGGGATAGAGGCAAATCCTGAAAAGATCCGGGCATTCCTGGACATGCCCCCTCCGCGCTCCGTCGAGGACGTCCAGCGGCTCTCCGGCCGCCTAGCCGCGCTAAGCCGCTTCGTCTCGCGGTCGGGGGAGCGAGGCCTCCAGTTCTTCAAGATCCTCCCGGGGCTTGAGGGGTTCCGTTGGACCCCCGAGGCCCAGGAGGCCTTCAACGACCTCAAGAAGTACCTCACGGGCCCTCCAATGCTCGTGAGTCCGTCTCCAGAAAAGCCCTTGCTCCTCTACCTTGCCGCGACCCCGATCGCCGTCAGCGCGGTTTTGGTGAAGGAGCAAGGGGCCAGCAGCGTCCCGTGTACTACGTGAGTGAGGCCCTCCATGGGGCCAAAACCCGGTACACGGAGATGGAGAAGATCTGCTACGCCCTCCTGATGGCGTCCCGAAAGCTTCGTCACTACTTCCTGGGACACCCCATCACCGTCCCGTCGTCCCTCCCCCTGGGGGAGGTGCTACGGAACAAAGAAGCCACCGGCCGGATTGGGAAGTTGGGGGCCGAGCTCGCCCCCTTCTCCCTGTCCCTCACAGGCCGCTCCACCATCAAGTCACAGGTCCTCGCCGACTTTGTGGCGGAGCGGACTCCTGCCTCTGTGTCCGAAGACGAAGACCTCTCCGTGCCGCCCCGACGCAGTGACCATTGGACGCTCATGTTCGACGGGTCGCTGTGTCTCGCCGGGGCTGGTGAGGGAGTAGTCGTCCGGAGCTCCGAGGGGAAGGAACTCGAGTACGCCGCACTACTCGAGTTCCCCGCAACCAACAATGTCACCGAGTACGAGGCTCTGCTCCTCAGGATGCGCCTTGCGCGCTCCCTGGGGATCCGGCCCCTCCTAGTGAAGGGAGATTCTCAGCTCATTGTTTGCCAAATGGACAAGTCTTACCTGTGCCATGACGCAAACTTGAGTCTTTATTTGTAGGAGGTGCGAAAGATGGAGAGGCATTTCGACGGCCTCGAGGCCCGGCATATCCCGCGAAGGAACAATGACCGGGCCGACGCCCTGGCCCGGGCGGCTAGCGCCCGAGAATCACTCCCCAAGGGAGCTTTGCTGGAAATCATCACGAAGCCCTCGGTGGCCTCCCCGGACACGGGCGACGAGCCTCACCTCCCGGAGGTCGCCGAGATCACCCGGACTCCGTCATGGATGGACCCCCTCATCTCCTTCATCAAGGGGGAGGGGGACCCTCCCAACGAGACCGAGGCTAAGCGCCTCCGAGCTAAAGCCCGGGCATACCTCCTGCTGGAGGGGAGGCTCTACAAGCGGGGGATTTCCGCCCTCCTGCGCTGCCTCCCCCGGCCGGAGGGACTTCAACTTCTCGAAGACATCCACGCGGGGAGCTGTGGTTCTCACCTAGCCCCGCATGCCATCGCGGGAAAGGCTCTCCGACAGGGCTTCTACTGGCCCACGGTCATGCGCGACGCGCGAGACCTTGTCTCCGCGTGCGAGGCATGCCAGAAGATGGCCAAGGGCTCGAACGTCCCCCCTGTAGCGCTGCAGACCATCCCCATCACTTGGCCCTTCGTGCGCTGGGGGATGGACCTCTTAGGGCCCTTCCCCCCAGCGCCCGGAGGATACAAGTATGCGGTGGTCGCGGTCGACTACTTTACAAAGTGGGTAG
The DNA here is from genome assembly GCA_019359835.1 of Pharus latifolius. NCBI lineage: Eukaryota > Viridiplantae > Streptophyta > Magnoliopsida > Poales > Poaceae > Pharus > Pharus latifolius. The sequence goes on along the minus strand of CM033322.1, from coordinate 42,206,236 downwards.
AGGCGGAACCCTTGGCCAGCATCACGTACCGGGCCGTTCAGCGTTTTTCGGGAAAAACGTCGTTTGCCGTTTTGGTGTCCCCCGGGAAATCACCGTGGATAACGGGACCCAATTCGACTCGGCTTATTTCCAGGAATTCTGCGATGGCCTGGGGCTCGTCATCCACTTCGACTCAGTGGCCCATCCCCGGAGCAATGGGGCTGTCAAGAGAGTCAACGGCGTGATCCTACAAGGATTGTGCCGGAGACTCGAACAAACCGCTTCTAAGCGGGGTGCTTGGGCAGGGGAGCTCCCTAGCATCCTCTGCTCCATGCGCACGACCCCGTCCCGGGCGATGGGACATACTCCCTTCTCCTTAGTCTACGGGGCGGAGGCAGTCCTCCCCCCAGAAATTGGCTTCCGGTCGTTGCGAGTCGAGCTCCTGGAAGGAGCCATGACCGCAGCGTACCAGGCCAACGAGGCCAACCAGTAGCTGGAGATCGACCTCGTGGAGGAGGAACGCGACCGAGCGCTCCTCCGCCACGCCATCTACGAGCGCGAGATGGCGCGCGCATACAACCAGCGCGTGCGCGAAAGATCCTTCCGCCTTGGGGACCTTGTCCTCAAGCGCGTCACGAACCCCCAAGCCCAGGGTAAGCTCTCCCCCAAGTGGGAGGGCCCCTACAGGATCTACGCGGTCCTGGGCTCGGGGGCCAACAAGCTCTCCAACCTTCAAGAGCAGGAGCTGAAGCACACGTGGAACTTGCGTTTACTCCGCAAGTTCTATGTTTAGCCTAACGGGCCTATCCCCTCCCCCGGAGCGATCATGCCGGAGGGGGAGGAGGGACATTGTATTTACTTTTCCCTCCCCCTTCGCGGCTTCGTAGGGGGAGGCACTGTATTTCATTCCGTTATCAATACAGAGATCTTGGTCTTCTACTGTCTCATTGCAGGTCCTTCTCATTACCGCCCCTAACGGCGATGCCCTCCCCGCGAGGATGCCCTCCCCGTGAGGATGCCCTCTCCGTGAGGAAGTGGGCCCAGACCCAGCAAGTCCCTCCTGTAGGGCGGCTTACGATCAGCCCTCGTGGACTGAGGGTGTAAGCGGCAACCCGGTCCCCAGCGGCCATGGTAACGAGTCACTTTGGGAGACTAGTCCCCTACCCAAACACTCAGACCCGTCATCGGGCACTTCCTCCTCCGGGAGTAGACGCTCTCCCCAGCGGGGCGTCTAAAGGCTTTCTTGGATATCTTTTCCCCGGAGACTTTATTCCCGGCTCCCTGTTCTCACAGCGATCGGACGATTGTCTCCCGGAAGAATTTTCTCCGGAATCTTCCTCAGGATTTCTGGCCCTATTCCCGACTCCCTGTTCTCACGGCGATCGGACGATTGTCTCCCGAAAAAATTTTCTTCGGAATCTTCCTCAGGATTTCTGGCCCTATTCCCGGCTCCTCGTTCTCACGGCGACCGGATGATTGTCGCCCGGAAAAATTATGGATATCTTGGACATTTCTTTCCTGGAGACCCTATTCCCGGCTCCCCGTTCTCACGGCGACCGGACGATCGTCTCCCAGGAAGCTCACCTCCGGAAATCTCATCGGGTTTTCTTGGATTTTTGTTCCACACGAGGCCTTATTCCCGGCTCCCCGTTCTCACGGCGACCGGATGATTTTCTCCTGGAAGGTCTTTCCCTTGGAAACCTCGTTTTAGAATTTTCTAACTTGGAAAAATTCTTATGCTACAAGTCATCTTCACCCCGGGGGCCTTGTTACCCCGACAGCGCGCGGAGCTACCCTCCGACCCGCTGTGGGCGGGGCGGATAAGGAACCCCCGGGTGTCGACTGCACCGACCACGAGCAACCTTAGCTCATTCTTATGAAATGGAGTCGTCCAGACCATCCAAGAAAAAACAAAAGAAGACTCAAAGAAGCAAGCAAACACAGCTTTATTGATCATTCAACCCGGAGGACATCTTCCCCCTCTGGTGGGCATCGGAAACGATACAACCCGGGTCAAAACCCGGAAGTTCTCTACATCCTAAGGCTCCTACGCCTAATACTCCCGGAGGCCCTCCGCCATCTCCCGGGCCAGGTCCCGGTACAATGCGCGTACGCGGCGCCGAGCTTCCCGGAGCACATCTTCGGGCCAGTACTCGTAGGCCGCCGGTGGAAGTATCCGAAGAGGGGGTATCATTTGGAACCCTGGACGCGGAGGGGACAATTTGGCGCGATGATTGTCAAAATTGTCCAAGTGGCACTCCGGATGCCACCTCAACCGGATCGGCTCCCGGACGGCGTGCCCGCTGCGCTTCCCGGAGATGAGGCTTAGCAAGATCAAAGCCGCTTGGGCTTGCCCCGGGGGGCACCTGCCCGGGCTCGAAGGCCTCGCCCCCGGGGAACCCCTCCCGGACCTTCGCCCGGGAGTAACCTCCCGGGAACCCTGGTAACATTGCATTCAATTCTAGACTTAGAAAAATTTGAAATTCTATTGCATTTAAAATGTCTTTTTACAAGTGTCCGGGGCTTCCTCTAGGAAGCTACCGGGAACAAAATCCTAAGAAAGCAAAAAGGGTCCTATCTAAATCCGGGGGGAGGCTCATACTTTGTCATGGGTGTCCTCCCCCCAGGGGGCTCCCGACAGGGCAGGGGCATCCGCTGCTGGAGGCGCCGGTGCCGAGAATCTCACCCAGACGATCCGGTCGTAGAAGCCCACGGCGAGCTGCTCGACCTCCCGGCGCGAGGGTTTGAATAACTCGGGGAAGCTCCAGGGGATGTGGCCCCCGATCGCACGGGCGCCCACCCCCCGGTGCTCGACGAGCCCGGCTGCGGCCGCAACGACGGGGATCGCCCAGCCCCGTGCCCGAGCGTCGGCAGCCTTTGGGATGACGGAGACCTGTGCATTGAGAAAACGCACAGCCTCCGCAAGGGTCACCGGGGGCACCTCCGAGCTGCTCCCGGAGCCTAGGCTCACGCCAAGGCTCTCGAGGGCCGAGCGGACGGAGTGGCCAGCGTTCGTCACCGCCCGGACGCTCGAGCCCTCGAGCTCCCGGAATGCCTCCTCCTTCGCCTTGGCCTCCTGCCGAAGGCGGCCGTTAACGGCCTCGGAGACGTGGACCTGGGCCCGGACCCGGGTTATCTCCTGGAGGGCTTTGTCACGCTGCCCCAGATAGGTCGCGGCCCAGTCATCCGCGTCCTTAAGCAGCCAGCCAATCCGCTACTCGAGGCCCCAGGTAATGGCCGCCCCTACAAAACTCCAGTGTTAGAAAAATTCAAGTGTAGATGCCCAAAGAAGGTGTCATCGACTCGGGTAAGTACCTGGACTTGGAGAGATTGAAGCTCCCCAAAACGCTCGTGGAGCCTCCCCTCCGCAGCGTAGGCCCAGACCTTCCCTGTCTGCAGGCCCTCCGCGTAGCGAGTGATCTCCCCCGTGGATAGTAGGGGGTTCTCCCGCCTTACGCCGGCCCCGTCGCGGCCTGTGAGGGGTCCCCAGACTTGAGCGTCCGGCAGTGTTGTCGGCGTCTTCATTGCCGAGGAGGTGGCCTCCGTGGAAGTGGCCGAGGAGCTCTCGGAAGAGGTCCTCTCCCGGGGAGGAACCATCAGCCCTTTACCCTTCCCGGGTGGGAAGGCCCCCGGGGCCTCCACTTCCGGGGGAACCTCGTAGACTGAGGGGCTCCCCCCCTCATCCAACGGCCACTCCACCCGCGGGGGCGCCGGAAGGGCCGCCACAGGCGGCGAGGGGGCGTAGTCCGCCGAATCGGACACCGCCCCGCCCGTGGCCGGCTCCTTCCCCCGAGCCTCAACGGGGCTCTTCGGGGGAGGGGGTGTTGCTTCTTTCCGGGCCGGCGCCCGGGCGCGCCCCGTCCCGGGGGTCTCATCCCCGGCCTTCGCCGGCGTCGAAGCCGGCATCGTCGATGGGCCGGGGGCTTTTTGGACCCTAGCCTTCTTAGGCTCAGAGCCCTCGGCAGCGTCCTTCCCCCGCTTGTGTGATCCGTGGGTGGGGAGGGGCTTCCTCTCCGGTACCTTCAGCCCGTAGGCCTCGGCTACTAAGTTCCAGGGAGGGCCCTCCCCCATGAGGCGCACGACGCGCTCGTGCTCGTCGGCGAAGTACCACCCCAGGAGGTTCTCCGCCTTCTCCCGCGCCGCCGGGTACGGCCGGACTGCAAAAGGTAAATAGTCAAATTTTATAAAATTTGTAAATGCAATGAACCAAGTCGCGAAGACTTACGTCGGGTCACCAGCTTGACCGAGGGCCACTACTCCGGGCCCATCCCGATCCCTCTTCTCCCGCGCGAGAAGGGGGAGACCCTCAGGAGCATCATCTCCTCGGCGGTGTCCCGCATCGAGCGGGTGCCCCGGGAGATCATGACCTTGCCAAGGAGCTCCAGCTCCTCGTCCGTCCACACCGGAGTCTTCGGCGCGGACGACCTCCTGTAGGCAGGGGGCTTCGTGGCGTACACGACCTCGTCGTCCCGGAGCCGGAGGTAGAACCACCTCCGGACCCAGTCGCCCCAGTGGTCCCGGGAGGCGGTCTCGGTTAGTCGGCTACCCGAGACGGTAGCATCTGCACCTTCACCGAGCCGAAGAGGGACTTGGGTCCCCCTTCACCAGGTGGGAGCTCCTCGCCGCCGGCTCGTAGAAGTACTGGAAGGCGCGTAGGGTGGGCTCCCGCCCGGTCGCCGTCTCGAAGAGCCAAATGAAGAGGCCCATCCGGACGATGGCGTTCGGGGTAAGGTGGTTTAGGGCCACCCCGTACTGCTTCAAAAACTCCCAGAGCAATGGATGCAACTGGAGCCGGAGCCCCGCCTCAAGGAAGGCCTCGAAGGCCACGATCTCTCCGGGCCTGGGGCGGGGGGCTCCGTCCTTCTTTGCGGGGACCCGGATGTCCCCGTCCTCAACAACTCTGCGTTCGACCAGGGACTCCATGTCCTCGGCCGTGAACTCGGACGGCTAGAGGAAGTCCGGAGCGACCTCCTCCGGGGGCACCTCGGTCGTCTTCGTTCGACCCTTCGGTGCCATCAGGTTTGTTTTTTCCGGTGGCTAACGTTTCAGGAGGCTACGTCTAGAAGTTCTGAACACTTGGTTACCGGGAGCTAGCTACCGGGAGAAGGCTACCGGGAGAGCTCAAGACGCTGAAGTTTGGAAGTTTGGAATGAACCTCCCGGGCCACCCAAGGCCCTATTTATAGGGGTGAAGCGCGGCCTAGATTGGCGCCACGTGGCACTTTGCGGTACATCTGGGCCGTTGAAGTTCAAACTGTGCGCAGGAAACGAAGGGACTGGTGCTCAAATCGAGGCACCGGTTCGAATCGCGAGCGCATTTATGGCGAAGCGGCGCGGTCATAAGCGCACGGCACGGGAATCGAAGCGTCACGGCTCCGGTGGCTTGGTCCAGAGATTTTCCCGGTGACATGTAGCATACCCACCGGGGACTCGAGCATCGTCCCCGGGGGGCGTGGGGGCTGCTGTTGGGGGAAATCTCCGTGAGACAAGTTCCAGGTAAGTTGCGTCACATGCGCCTGGGGACGTGGCCTCCGGTACCTGCCCCGGCGCCGCCTTTTGGCCCCCGGGACCTGGCCTCCGGCGCCCGTCCCAAGCAGCACCTTTTGCCCGGGGACGTGGCCTTCAGTGCTTGCCCCCGGCGCCGCTTTTTGGCTCCCGGGACCTGGCCTCCGGCGCCGGTCCCGGGCCCAGCCTTTTGCCTGGGGACGTGGCCTCCGGTGCCTGCCCCGGGCGCCGCCTTTTGGCTCGCGGGACCAGGCCTCCGGAGCCGGTCCCGGGCGCCGCCTTTTGCCCGGGGACGTGGCCTCCGGTGCCTGTCCCGGGCGCCGCCTTTTGGCTCCCGGGACCGGGCCTCCGGCGCCGGTCCCGGGCGTCGCCATTTGCTCGGGGACGTGGCCTCCGGTGCCTGCCCCAGGCGCCGCCTTTTGGCTCACGGGACCTGGCCTCCGCTGCCGGTCCCGGGCGCCCCATTTGCCCGGAAACCGGGCCTCCGTTCCCGGTCCCGGGGACCGCCTTTCGCCCGGGGAGGTAGCCTCCTTCTTGGGGTCTTGCACGCATGTTAACCATCCTACTCAAACAGGAGGTTAAGAATAGAGACATTGATTCGGAAGGAATCATACACAGAGATGCTAGCAGAATGCTGGCATTTAACTCAAGAGATAAGAGTAAGGATATGCAAAATGACTTTTTCATAAATCAACTTTTCAAGAGATACAAAGCTTCTAGCCTCATCGGCTTACAGAGCTCATCTAACAACCAGCATACATCAACCATACTAAAACAACAAAAGGAAATCTAGCTTCTGCTGGGTCAGGCACAAAAGGTCGAATTGAAGGAAGTCTGCGGTCACTCCTCAGCATCATCAGAAGAATCACAAGGCTCTACCTCCTCGGGATCCTCCTCCTCATCGTCATCTGCATCCATCGGATCATCCTCCTTGTCGTCCTTAATGTTGACAATCCCCTTCCCTTTTCCTCCAGGGGTCTTCTCTTTCTTCGTAGTGCAGGGAAGCTCGATCGTCTGACCGTTGATGACTATGCCACGCGACACAGGCGTGAAACGGCTGAGATATTCCTTTAAGTTTCCTACCTTCTTGCGAGCGGTGATCTTCAACTTTGGGCGACTCTTCTTGACTACTGACTCTGCAGCTTCGAGGTCCTTCTCTCCACTTTATTCAGCCAATTCTTGAATTTGTTTCTCCTTCTCTTGGAGACTTGCAGGAGCCCTCATAAGCATGCCCTCAAGGTAGTGATGGTCATCACAAGCACGCTCATAGTCTCAAAGTAGGCGGGTGTATCCAATCTCTGAAGCACGAACGACGTCTCGAGTCTTCGTCAGAATAGCGTCCTCCCGGTCACTGGACGGAAGAACAACTCGGTACTCTGATTCGGGGACCTGGTAAGGCACGAAGCGGTAGGGGGAATCAAAAAGGTAGTCGCTGTACAACTGCCGGACGGTACCTACGGCAGGACGGGCAGCGTCTAAGATAGCATCTTCTTCTTCTTCTCTACGGGCTTGACGTCTTACTGAGCCTCTCCTGTGCTCGGGTATCTCAAAGACAATCACTGAAGCTCGACAACCAATGGGTCGTCCGTTGATCTTATCCTGCCAGACACAATATACTGGCCTCTGACTGTCCCGTGCTCCAAGAAATTGCAGCATCATCCATAGCAACAATGCCCACGATCCAAGCTCGTCTCCATGAAGGTATCTCCTGTCGGAAGCCATCTGAAGACAGAACGAAAGGCACCTTATCAGTTTAAAGAGAAGTCCAAAGCTTTTACCCAAAAATCGAATATAACATTTTTCTTAAGGAAAATAGGTTTTCATAAACAAATTTTTGTCGAAGAACTAGCGAACTTTCTCTTCTAGGGACGCCAAAGTCTATCTAAGGGTTACGACCAACAGTCGAGCCTTTTGCTCTGATACCAGATTCTGTGGGACCCTCATTTGAGGAACCCGGTGGCAACCGCCCAGGTGGGTTGCACTCAGAAATGGCACATTGCAGCTCACAACAACAAGATGCATTATATAAAAAATGTGAGTAAGTAAAAACAAGTGCTGATCACAAGGACCAACATTACAATAACTTAGCGCCAAAATGACGCATTTAAACGTTGATACAAATTAAGGAGTTTTCGACACAAAGGTCGGCACAAAATAAAACAACAATAATAAACAAAAGGACTTCATCAGTCTTCTTCTTCTGCAGCAGCGGTGTTGTACGGACCTTCTCCACATCGGACTCCACCTTGGTACACAACCCTCTAACAAGCTGGGTCTTCAGTTTCTTCTTCTTGTTCCACATTGGGTTCAAGACCGTAAGATTCAGGGTCGATGAATCCTTCTTCTAAATTTGTTTGTAAAAGCAAGGGTGAGCACATTGTCCACATGGCGCTCAACAAGTCCCAAATAAGAATGCAAGTATACATAGATCAGGGGAGGATTTCTCAAGGAATGGCTCTCTGGCTTTATATTAGCACATAGAATAGATTCTCACATTCAATCTTTAAAGAAAAGATCTTTTATTTTCAAAAGCGAGGCTTTTAGAATCCTAAGCTAGGTTTTCTGAAAATGTTGTGTGTGGCGGTCTTTCATCAGTCACCACTTTATTCAGATTTTGTGAAAAACTTTCCAAAAACTACTTGTGCTGCATCGACGTGAATAGAATCCACAGCGCGCAGACTCCATAACCTGGGAGCTCAGAGTATCCGATATTTTTTAAACTTTGCAAAGGTGTACCACCTTAATCCACCGATCATTCGGCTTTCAAGTCGGTACCTCTCCATGCGACTCTTACGCATGTGACAAGGCCGAGATGACACAACAGTTTATAGTCCTAGCATTAACTATTCCCTGCCCGGTAAATAAACAGTCAAGTCTCAAGTACCGTTGTGGGTCCTCCCCACTGCCTTACTTCCTAGCCTGGGTCTATGTTCTCGCAAGACACATAGCCTCTCTTGATTACAGTCGCGCACGACTTAATCTGGCATAGGGCGTCTCCCTTCTTTCCACCTTTTCCTCTCATGATTTTTCTAAACTCACATCACTCATGGCCTTCTGCGGCCCACCAGCTCTCGCAAGAAACTGGATCGACAACCATTGCAGGGAAAAGCTAACACTAAAGAAGGCTACTAAGTTGCGCCCGTCCCATAACCGGGCAAGTGGTTGGTACGTTTTTCATGCCGCATAGAAGCGCAACACAAGGTTCTAGTCGTTATGAATCTTTAGTGAGGAGTCTTTCACATTCCCAGTGCGCACACAGCACCATCCAATCAAACCATTGTAACGCCCTGAGTTAGGGGTGAAAATTTCCTTTTTCATAAATGGCATGCATGCTTGTATCTGTAGTAATAGCCAGATCAGTTTCTATCTCAAGCCCTAAAATCTCTAAAATCTATCCTGTGACCTCAAATCAAGATCAGATTGTTCAGATGTGATCTATTAGTTATCCTGAATCTAAAAGCCTTCAGAACCTAGATCCAATTCTATCTCTAACTCCCAGATTTATCAGCTCCTTCTGTTTTCGAAAACAGAAATACCTTATATTACTTAAATACCCTAAGTTTCAGAAATACAGATTTAATCCGAATCATGACCAAGTTCAGACTAGATTATTCCTGGAATATGATCATGGGTATGTCAATACCTTAATATAAAAAGTTGACAGCCATATTTCACCATCTAGACTCTTTTCACAAATCAGTCCAAGAGTTATCGCAAATTAGTCCTTATCTGATATCTTAAAACCCAAAAAGGCTAAAATCTCCAGATTAACTCCAAATTCAGAATTTCTTCGGCAAATCTTCTCAAAATGCTATTTGCCACAAGTCTCTCTTCTGTGCAGATATCAAAATCAAACCCTAAATGCCAGAATTCGAAATCGACAAAACTTAAATCTTGTTTTACCCTAAATTACCCTATTTTCAGTTGTATCAAAAGCTATCCAAATGTGCCAAATTTTATCTTCAATCTCTGCCAAATCATCTGTTGAATAAAGATTACCAAAACAGCAGAATCAATTTCAGTTTAAATCTCTCAAAATTCCAGATTTACATTTCAGTCCAAAACTCAAAGAATTGAAACTGCATTTCAGTCCATTTTCGACCAGGACAACAGCAGCATTCGACCAGGCCGTTTGCTGTACACGACCAGAAGCTTTGCCGTGTTTCTTTGCGCCGTGGTTGCTCGCCGCCGGTGAAGCTTCGCCGCACTGTGACCGTGCATGCCATTGCGCACGTGTCCTCGCCTCAGCCGTCACCGTGGCAAGGTTGCTGCTACGTCGACGACCAGCGCTTGCTTCCGCGCGCGATCAACGGCTTTTGTCAGCAATCCATCGCCACGTTGCTTTGCCGCGCCAGTAGTTGTCGCCACCGCTTGCTCCATCTTTGCAAAGTCCCGATGAACGACAATGTGGATAGTTGCAGTCCTGTCGCCGTCGCAATCACCGTTCTTCGCTGTGTCTTCACCGCTGATGCTCAGCACGCAACCGGTCTCATCCCCAGTTGCCAATTACTTCGTTGTTTCCCCTCCTTGCAAGCTTCGCCTGCCTATTTAAGCATCCCTATGTTCAGCAGCTTCTCCACACTTCACCAGAAACCAGCCAAGTTCCAGAATTTGCTGTTTTCGTTTTCTTCTCCGGCGAGCCGTCGAGGAGGCTCACGGTGCCAGCTTCATCCGCTACATCAGCCTTCAAATTAAAGCCATCAGTGAGTTCCCCTACTTATTCTCTCTGTGTAGTACCATTTAATTGCTCACCGGTGACCCCTAACGCCGGCGATCACCGGAATTGTCGATTGCCCTGTTCCGGCAATGCAGGCCAAATTACTCCAAATTAGCTCTCGAGTCTGTAATAAAAATTGATCAGTAAACTAATTCAAGCAAGCCTGTGTATTTAGATTTCCAGTTTGAGCAAGAATCAAAGTTTTCCCCTAACCTGAGCTTCACCAGAAACCGGCGATCGTCGCCAGGCTTCTCCGGTGATCCTCCGGTCAATTCGATGTTACCAGAAGCTTCCCTATACCTCCTAGATGCTCTCCAAGCAAGGAATTAAGTTCTTGTTGCCTGTAGCAGAAACCCCCAATCAGCAGTGTCTCTTCTCCGGCGCCGATGACCGGAAAAGTGTTTCCAGCCGTTTCAGCCCAAATCACCTTGTCACTTAGATGTGCCCTAGTCTCCTGAGCATTTTTGTCTTCTAGCCCGACACCTAGATCGGCCTAGATTGGAAGTTACAGCCATGCCAAGATCTTGTCCAGAACTGAGCTAGTGCAGCCAGTTCATCTCTGTTCATCATCAAATTTCTTGCTTTCCAGCCATTTCCTGCCCTAGATCCTGTTAACTTAATTGTTCCTGTTACTCAAGCCTACCTCCCAGACAAAGTGGTGCATCATTTGGAGCTCCATATCAAAAGTTATGCTAAGCCCTAGTTTTTGGCATTGTCAGCTCTATGCCAGAGCTTGTCAGCCAGTGGCATTGACCTTGTTTACCCACTTCTGGTTGTGCAATTTGAAAACCACTTTGTCCATTGAATTTGTAGAGTTGTGATCTACATTTTCTTCTACTACCACAACTTGAGATAAGCAACCTAGCTTTTCTTAAAGCTATGTCCAAGCTTTGATCCGAATGTCGATCTGTTGACATTCGTTGTTTTGATTAAACCAGCCACAAAATTGTTATCCCTATTGCAAACCTGAAACCCTAAGATTATCTAATCGCCATCCTTAGCCCAAATTCCTTGAAACCCTAGAATCTCGACTCAGTTCAGTTTGCAGCTATCACCAGTTTAGTTCAATCATGCTTGTTGTGCATTTCTGCATATAAGTCATAAAACATTTTAAATATTATAAGTAATTATTGTGTGTTTGTTTGTCGTCGAGCAGATTCAGAAGTTGACTTTGAAGATTTTGCTGTTGACCCGTCATCGACTGCTGTATTTTACGACGCGGAAGGCAAGTCATATCCTTGGTCATCTTGAACCTATATTTTAAATGTTGCTATAATATAACCTTGAATATAGGCAATATTGCATGTGAATGATCGAGAATAGTTGATTTATCAATTGGCAGTACTAGACTGGTTATCTGTGAAATGTGAAATAAACAAGTTTTGAGCCATGAACTATTATATGTATTTATATACTTATATTCATGAAATAAAACCCCTAGCCGTGACCAGAAAAATGGTGTGGATGGCTGTAGCACTGGAGGTGCTAGACTACAAAGGAATGCAGGCACTGAAGGTGCAGGGTTGTGGATGGTCTGGTCATTGGCATATAAGGACTAGAACCTTGTGTTGTGCGTCTAGTGGCATGAACAACGTGCTAACCGCAAGCCTGGTATGGGACAGGCCTGAACAAGTAATTATGTGGATCGCACATGAAACCCCTCCATGAGATGTGTAGTGATGCACGATAAACACGGAGCGCGGCTCCCACACATATCACTGAAGGTGATCAAGCACGCTGACCTAGTAATGGGAATAAGCAATGGGGTGGAGGTTTGGATACAACCTGCCACAACTGTGCCTCGCTGAGAGCCACAGGGTCGTGGGTGAATTGTGAGTAAAACATAACAAAAGTTCTTGTTATTTCCACCTTGCCGCTCACAGTATGAAGTGAGTCAGGGGTCCAATCATTTTGTTATGATAGGAAAGGTTTGAAAGTGGAATATCTTGCGGGTAAATTGGTACCTCTCTGCAGAGTTAAAAACGTATTCGAATACTCCGAGCTCCCGGGTTTATAGGAGTCTGCTGCGGTGGATTAAATCCACGGGGTGTGACACAAGTACTATTTTCTAAATAAAATATGTTTAAATCAAGATTACCCAAATGACATGTGTTGTCATGATAAGGAGTGCTGCCGTGGGCTGTCGTGTGTCGACGTGTCGCGGTAGTGCTATAATCTAGTGAACATGAATGATGATGTTATATTATGAAAAAGTGCTGCCATAAGATGAGATGAGAAAGGAAAAGATTATTTTACAAATATCCATAATTCTTGACTAGTCTAGATTCATATCATCACTACTATATGTATCTACTCTTACCTATGACTTGCTGAGTACGTAAGTGCTCACCCTTCCAACATTCAACTCAATAGATGGAACCTACTTTGATCAAGACGATGGCACGGAGTATTACGTGGATCCAGAAGGAGGAGAATCAGTTCCGCCAGAGCCCTGAAGTGTGTTGTTCTGCCGTCAACTTCTTTTGTGGGAGGGTCACCTATCTTCTGCTGCGTAGTTAAATATTTTGTTAAACCCTGAATGCCTTGTAGGCATTGTAATCCTCTTTATGTAATATTAAGGCCAGCAGGCCACACTGCTTAATATTTTGTGAGTACTCTGTTGCAATGTAATATACTCCTGTGTTTGACTCATCCTGGGAAGTCAAAGGTTTGTGAGAATGGGACTAGCTGCAGCGAGCTAGGTCTCTACAGGAGTAGTCGTTGTCCCAGTCTCGGGGCGCGACAACCATCCTCACTATCGATTCCAATCACATTTCTTTCACAAAAGGGGTTTTGAACATGCTTTTCTCATATGTGACCATTCAACATTTAACATATAATTTTGAGCATAGCATGATATTCTAGGGTGACAAGGGTGCATGGATATTCAATATCAAAAGGGCTTTATAGTTACTTAGGTCATATCTAATCATTTCATTGAAACATAACTCTTATTTGAATCTAAGGCATGCACATACTTGAAAATAGTTAACATACTTCATTTCAAAATAATAGGCTAAACATGATCAAGGGTTTGAGACTTGCCTTGTAGTGATGGGTCTAGCTGCTCAGATGAATCCTCGAAGACCTCTTCTGCACCTTCAACTTCTGGTTCCAAGGCGGACACAAACAACACATACACACTATATAAGCATACAAGCACTAGAAAATAATACGTAAATACATCATGCATGCAGGGGTAAGGGTTTGGACAAGGTTGCTTGATATTGATCGAAGATATGGGCTCAAAAGGACTTGAATGTCGAAGGGCTGACAAAGCCCTAAATTGGTTCTAGGTCTGTTTTCTGGAGATGTGACAGTAGGGAATGTTGTAGAACATGGCTCAAAAGGCTTAGTGGACAAAGTAGAATTTCAATTGCTCAAATGTAACAGGTCTAAATCATCCAATGCCACTGGTGGACATGCACTGACATAGTGCTAGGCATGGCCAGGAACTAGGGCATTGTATAACTTTTGACTAAGGACTCCAATTGGTGCACGACTTTGTCTGGGGTTTATGCCTTGATAACAGCTACAAAACTCTCAACAGGCTCACGGGCAGAAAGTGGCCGGAGGGTGGCCAAATCCGGTGAGCAAACACGGTGGCCTGAACTACTGGACAGTAATTTTGGCATGATCATAACTTTTGATCTAGGCCGATTCAGGGTTCGACCCAGTGAAGTAAATTGCTCAGGGGGTTGAGACCTAGCTAGATGACATGGTTTCATTGGCTGGTTTGGCCAGAAAATGAACTCTGGTGATCAGAGCCGAAGACGACGGCACCGATTTGGGCGTTTTCGTTCCAGGGCGTTTGAACTCAATTCCACGCTCGGGAAGCATCTAGGGGTCATCACGAAGCTACTGGTGTGCTCAAATTTGCCGGGGAATGGCTGGAGAAGCACGGTGGCGAGAACCAGTTCACTGGTGGCGCGCGAATTGGGGAAAGCCTCAATCTTTGCTCCATTTTGAAATCCAAACTTGCAGGCTTATTCCTCCTAGCTTACAGATTACTTTCCTCTACTGGCACGAGGATCAATTTGGCTTGAATCGCTCGGCATTAGGGGGACAGGGGATTTGGGCCTTTCCAGTGATTGCCGGCGTTGAGGTTCGCCGGGGGCCAATTAAACGCTATGACACACTCAGGGGGATGAGGGGAGCTTACTGGTGGTGTTGGTTTGGAGAGAGAAGCTGCGGGTGAAGCTGGCACCGTGGGCTCCAGAAGTGGCTCGCCGGGGAAGAAGACGAAGGCACGGCGATGGCAAGCTCTAGAGCTAATGCTATGGTTGCTGGCGAGTTGAGGTGTGAAGTGAAGCACTAGCGAGAGGGGGCTTTATATAGCCGTGGGGTTGAGTCCTCGGGAGCGGCAGCAAATCGACGGGGATACTCTCTGGCGCCGGAGCAGTCGACGAGGTGCAAGGCAACACGGCGGGAGCTCTGCCAGAGATAGGGTATCGCGCGAAATCGGGACTTCGTCAGGACGACGGGATAGCGAGCTTCGGCATGGCAACCGAGTGGCAGTAAAGTCCTGACAATGGCAGGCACGCGCGCGAACGGTGAAGCCACGGTCTCCGGTCATTGCCACGGTGGCGTTCCTTGCCGCGACGCGAGCACGTGCAGTACACGCTGGTTTTGACCGTTGGCGGCGGCGAATCTGGCAGGCGGTGAAGGCTACGGTGCTTCACTGCAACGGTAACAGCTGCGGTCGAATGTCCTCAGGTCGTGGTCGTGCACGCGGCTCTGGTCGTGGTCGAAGAAAGGGCCAGGGGCTTGTTTGCAAGGTTTTGGACTGATTTGTGAAGGTTTGGACTAAACTGCGAGGATTTTGGTTTGGGAACTTGGCCCTATTAGCAAATCTGAAGATCTGAAGGGCTGATTTGAATTTTGACTTTGCAGATGAGTGTTACAAAAATACCTGGACTCATCCAGCAGAAAAAATGGCAAAATCCGATAAGATATGAGGGTTTCGACAAAAATCGAAAACAGGGTAAAATAGGGTAATTAGGGTTTGACATTTTGTCGGGGCTGAAACTAGTGTTTCGGTTGAGATTTTGGAATTC
Source organism: Pharus latifolius (assembly GCA_019359835.1). Classification (NCBI taxonomy): domain Eukaryota; kingdom Viridiplantae; phylum Streptophyta; class Magnoliopsida; order Poales; family Poaceae; genus Pharus; species Pharus latifolius. The sequence continues at coordinate 42,190,979 of CM033322.1, read as the reverse complement.
TTCCAGAAGGGAAAAACGTTCAGAAAAATGAAAGAAAGATAATCACTCGATCAGATTTGGATTTGGAGATGATCTGGGACTTTTAGCCTTTTTGGGCTTTCTGGAAATTCTGAAAAGGACTAAATTGAAACACTTTTGGACTGAAATGTGAAAATGATCTAGGAGATGAAGTTTAGCTGCCAACTTTTTAGGTTAAGGTAGTGGCATACCTAAGATCAAAATGGGGTTGAGACATCAGGGATTCCAAAGAAGATATGCTGACTCGTGAGCAGAAAAGATAGCCAAAAACAGGGATGTTACAACCTGGCCTCCGGTGCATGTCCCGGGCCTCGTCGCCCTTCTAAAGGTAAGTCTCTGATTGTTGATCAAGCGAGGAGCGCCTCGGGAATCAGCGACCACCTGTCAAGCATCCAAGGCGCTTGACCGGGAGAAGGACGTTGCTACCTCTCAATCCGCCGGTAGCGTCCGGGGTAGTTTAGTCTTTTTTGCTTCTTTTTGGGGCTATAAATAGCCCTTGTACCCTCAGTTGTAGAGACAAGTGATTCATTATTGGAATAGCCAAAACTCACTGGTGTGCTCCGGAAGCCTCTCCCCCGAGAGAGCCTCCCCAGCCGACTCCGGTTGGGAGCACGCCGACAGGACTAGGGCCCCCACCGGGACCCGAACCTGTATAAATCCTCGTCAATTCTTGTGTTTGTCCGACGCGGGAGGACCGATCACCCGGTCAGCCTGTGTCGCATTTTCTTCGCTAGGATCATCCACAAAACCTGCCGGGGTATTCGCAATACCACGACAGTGAGTACAAGCGTGTTCGCGACAACCGCCACTATCTTGAGGGCATGCTGATGAAGACCCGTGCAAGTCTCCAAGAGAAGGAGAAGCAAATTCAAGAGTTAGCCGAATCAAGTGGAGAGAAGGACCCTGATGCTTCAAAGTCAGCTGTCAAGAAAAGCCATCCAAGACTAAGGATTACCGCTTGCAAGAGAGTGGGAAACTTGAAGGAGTGCCTTAGTGGTTTCACGCCTTTGTCACGCGGCATTGTCATCAACGGTCATGCACTCAAATTTCCTAGCACTGCAGAAAAGAAGAAGACCCCCAATGGAAAAGGGAAGGAGATTGCCAACATTGACAGTGACATGGATAATGATGACGATTTGGATCTGGATCCGATGGATGTAGACAATGACCAGGAGGAGGATCCCGAGGAGGTAGAGCCTTGTGGTTCTTCTGATGCTGACGAGTGATCCCAGACTCCCTTTGGCTCGACCTTTTGTGCCTAACCCAGCAGACGCTAGATCTTTCTTTTGGTGCAGCAGTTGTTCTTAGTTTGGTTCATGAATGTGTGCTGGTTGTTAGATGAACTCTGTAAGCCGATGAGGCAAAAAGCTTTGTATCTTTCGAAAAGCTGATTTATGAAAAAAAGGCATTTTGCATAATCCTATCCTTGCCTCTTGAGTTAATGTCAGCATTCTGCTTGCATCCGTGTGTGTGATTCTTTCCGAATCAGCATCTCTATCCTTGATCTCTAGTTTAAATTGGATGGTTAATACGCGTGGAAGACCCCAAGAAGGAGAATTCGAAGGAAACCCCAGCAATGCAAGGGTCACACCAGGAACAAGAGACCGTGCTAACCCAGACCGACCAGGATCATCATCAACAATGCCACAAGGAGGCAACATTAACGACGTGCTAATATGGATGGAGCGAAATAGACAAGAGTCAGCAACTGTGCAAAACCCGATCCTAGGGCAGTTAATGCAACACCTAGCATTTGGACAAGCTGAAGTACCAGCAAGTGGTGCGAAATTGACTGACTTTCAGAAAATACGTCCCCCAAACTTTTCAAGTACCGTGGACCCCATCGTGGCCGACGATTGGCTAAGGGATGTGGAAAGGAAGTTGAACACCATTAGGTGCAACGACGAGGAGAAACTTCCGTACGGATCACATCAACTAGTTGGACCCGCTGCCGCCTGGTGGAAAAATTACCAGACTGTGCACTCCAATAGAGATTCAATCACATGGAATGAGTTTAAGGAAGAGTTTCGCAAGTACCATGTCACAAAAGGCGTTGTCCAAGCAAAGCGCCGAGAGTTCGTGAATCTAAGACAAGGAAACAAGACCGTCAAACCGTACCTACATAAATTCATTCAACTGGCAAGGTACGCTCCCGAAGATGTCGCAACGGAGGAGAGAAAGATCGATAGATTCTGCAAAGGTCTACAAAACTTCTTGCAATACCAGCTGTCATCCCATGAGTTTACGGATTTCCATGTTCTGATTAATCGATTACTCAAGATGGAAGAAAAGAGGGGAGTGATCGAAGAAGACCGGAAGAGGAAGGCTTTGCCCAACTCTTATCAAGGGCATGCTAGTCTAGGAAGACCGATGCCTGCTTATCGGCCAGCCTTCAGACCGCCACAGAGACCCCAGAGGCTTGCGCCTGCTACGACACCACAGTGTACTGGATGTAAAGGAAACCATTTCTTCCAGGATTGCCCCATGAAAAATGTAGAATGCTTTCATTGCGGAAGAAAGGGACATCGCAAGGACACTTGTCGTCGACAACACTTGCCGTTCAATGTTGCCCGAGCTCAAGCTGCAAGACCCCCTATTCCAACTCAAGGCTTTGCCAGAAGTATTCCGCCCTCCAGAGGAGGAAGAATCCAGAATGGCCTAGGAAGAGGAGCGCCTGCCCAAGGTCATGGCAGACTCAACTACGCATCCACCGTTGAAGCAGGAGAAGCATCTGATGTTGTGATCGGTAGGATCTTCATCCATTCTGAACTTTCAGTTGCATTATTTGACCCTGGTGCTACTCATTCTTTTGTGTCAAGAACTTTTGTGCTCAGAAATGAGTTACCAGTATCTGCATTAGAGTCTCCTATTTTAATCCAATCCCCTGGGGCTAGAATGCCTGTCAACTCTATCTGTAGAAATATCACCTTTAGTATTGGCAACATAGGATTCCTAGTGAACTTGCTAGTTTTGGACCTTCAAGGATTAGATGTTATCGTTGGAATGGACTGGTTAGCGAAGCATAAAGGTCAGATGGACTGTGAGAAGAAAGCAATAACCCTGACGAACGCTGAAGCAAAGTAAGTCACATTCTACGCGGAAAGGTCAATAGTAAACGACCAAGTATACAGTTTGGACAGTTTAGAAGGAATTGAGTTTGAAAAAGTTCCAATAGTGAATGAATACCCAGAAGTTTTCCCTGAAGAACTTCCTGGAATGCCACCAGATCGAGATATAGAATTCTCCATTGAATTAAAGCCTGGATCTGCTCTGTATGCAAGAAAGCTTGCACGCATGACAAGTGAAGAGCAAGAGGAGTTAAGGAAGCAAGTAGAAGAATTGGAAAGAAAAGGGTTTGTCAGGACGAGTTCCTCACCTTGGGGAGGCCCCGTACTCTTCGCCAAGAAGAAAGACGGCAGTCTACGACCTTGTGTCGACTACCAAAGGCTGAATGACATGACAATCAAGAACAAGTACCCTCTGCCAAGGATCGACGATCTCTTTGATCAGCTCAGAGGAGCTAAGATATTTTCGAGGATTGACCTGAGGTCCGGATACCATCAATTGAAGATTCAAGAACAAGACATTGCAAAGACTGCATTCATAACGAGATATGGACTGCATGAGTTTACCGTGTTACCATTCGGTTTAACGAATGCACCAGCAGTGTTCATGAATTTGATGAACAAAGTCCTTATGGAATTCTTAGACAAGTTTGTCATTGTATTCGTTGATGACATTCTTATCTTTTCTGAGTTACAGGAAAAGCACAAACAACATCTCCGAATAGTGCTAGAAAAGTTGGCAGATCATCAGTTGTATGCCAAGTTTGAAAAGTGTGCCTTTTGGTTGAAAGAAATTTCTTTTCTTGGCCACATCATCTCTGGCAAAGGAATATCTATGGATCCGTTGAAGACTCACTAGTACAGAAATGCAGTCTTCTATCGGTAAAAAACACCCTTCTACTATTGGTTTTTGTACCGATAGAGATAGACACGATAGAACAAGACTGGACATTTTCTATCGGTAAATAACCGACAGAAGAAGTTCACTATTCTATCGGCATATTATGAATCTACCGATAGAAAACCCGTCGTAGTCTTACGTCCAGCGGCAGGGAAAGTACCACTATTCTAACGGTTAATTACAAGATTACCGACAGAAAAAATCATACTATTCTATCGGCATCTTACAAGTTTACCGATAGAAAACTCGTTGCTAGCGGTTTGAAAAGTACCACTATTCTAACGGTTAATTACAAGTTTACCGACAGAAAAAATCATACTATTCTATCGGCATCTTACAAGTTTACCGATAGAAAACTCGTCGTCAGCGGTTGGAAAAGTACCACTATTCTAACGGTTAATTACAATATTACCGACAGAAAAAAGCTTAGTACTCTATCGGATATGTATGAGTTCACCGGCAGGAAAGGTCACACTCTTCTAACGGTTAATTTTGATTGTACCGATAGAAAAAAGTACAGTAGTCTCTCGGTTATTGATGAATTTACCGATAGAGCATTCACATATACAGTACTTTATTTGCATTCACAATACAGTACATTCACATATACAGTACAGATGCAATACAGTATACATTGGATACACAATACAGTACAGATGCAAGGTAAATTCACAGAACAAATTGACACATTAGGCAGTTATTCACATTTATTCACATATGTATGGACAAATACAGATTGCAATCCAATGTGGACATTTATTCACATATATATATTTATTCACATGTATATAAACAGTCTATGCAGAGTACACGAAAAGGAGAAAATTGTCATGCTGGATGGTTGGGCGCTACTTCCTCCATGACATATTGTGCCCAGATTTGTCGAAGATATATAATCTTTGCATTTTCATATTGGTCTTTCGACATGGCGACCTGCAAGCATGTGTGCATACTGAGTAACTAACTTCGATCCTAATTTAGAACGTGACACCCATTTTTGAAATTTGAGTTAGCTATCGATGCTTACCTGGGGGAATCGGGAAAAGTTTGTCCGCACTAGGTCGTACATGTAGCGCAGCACATAAAACCCGCATTCCCACGATTGCGGCTGCTGATGGCACTGAGATAATTGCATATGCGAAGACATGTTAGCTATATATTGTTTCCATAAACTAATTAAGCATAAACAAAAAGTCTCGTGAGTACCTCATATTCTTTCCAAGCTAGTACAGAGTCCTGCGGTGCGGTATGCCTCCCTCCAGCGGACACATATTTATCAAAAGCCCTGCATTTCAGTTAGTATTGCCAGTTAATGTATTATCATTAGCTAGTGAGGTCAAAATTTAAATCAAACATATAAGTTACTTACGCCTCCATATTCCCCTTGAGCACATATTCCATCGATAATATGTCACGCATCGAATCGAGGTAGTACACCTCGTTCCTCGGCGGACAGATCACGATGAGGATCCAGTGGCCCTTGCATTGTACGTAAAAGAGGACCGCTAGCTCAAAGTACATCTCAGGTGTAACATACAAGATTGAGTTAAATTAGTATGAAATGCACTAACCTTTGGTGGTACGGCACCAGAATGAAGTCCCTGTCCTGTTGCGCCATCAGCGCACTGGATATGTACTGCTCAGCGTGCGCGGCGTCCTGCTCTAGCATCGTGAGGCTTATTTTCTCTGGGTCGAGGAAACCCACCTTGTCACACGCAGCCTCCGATGCTAGCCTGTACATGCACCTGCATGCGAAGGACGAGATTAATATTAATTTCACAGAAAGTTACTCAGTATTCAAATGAACTGCAACATTAATGTAGAGTTAGCAAACAGAGTTAGAAAACAGCAATACATAGCATCAGCAAACTCACAGGACTCCAGTCCGTATGATGGACATATCGAGCTCCCGCCAGTTGTAGAGGTCGAACAGATCCTCGTGTGCGACGGATATAGTCCCGGGCTCACGATGGAACTGCCCAGGCCTGTAGGGAACTAAGAAGTTTAGGCTGCGCCGAGCTCGATGTAGGTACCAGTCGTGGAGGTCTCTGGTTGATCGATCCAATTTCCGCAAAGATGCCTCCGACATGAGTGGGAGCGCGTTCATGAACGTCCGCGGCAGTCCCTGTCGCCCTTTGCCCTTGCCTTTGCCGCCCTTGCCTTTTGCCAGGGATTGACCGCGTACCTTCGAAGGCAAGGGCGAGGTGATGGCGGCTTTCTTCCGAGGTGGAGGCGTGGATGCGCTGGGTGGGGTCGAGGCCGTCTTTGATGTGTCCAGGTTCGCACGAGATCGGCCCTCATGCCCCGAGCTGGGGGCGCAGTCCCCTGGTAGCCCCGCGGCAAGCCACTTCAATTAATGAGCACGTATGTTAGATTATGCAAGTTGAGTGTACTGAGTAGGATGTAATCTAAAATGTGTAGGATTTACCGGTTGTATTACAAGACACTTCTTGGGCCACTGTACGTAGGAACCCACTGCCTCAGCAAGTGTCTGCAGTTCCTCTGTTGGGACTGGCAACGGAGAATCGTTGTAGCCCGGCATGGCCATGTCCACCTGTACCTTTGCGAAACCCAACCGCAGAGGTACACAGTGGACCCGGACATCCGGCCCAGACGGATATACGAAGCCATGTCCAACCACTTCCTGCCCGGCGCCTGCGTGATTCTGTAGGATGCAGCCCTCCGGCCCCTGCAAATTTGTAACAATTAAGTGTACAGATGAAGGCTTGCATCAACTTAAGTGCACAGATGAAGGCTTGCAGTACCTCAAGTAGATCCACTGGATCCGCGAGTACCTTCGAAGCGCAACTGCTTATCCGACCCCGCGGGGTACCGTCGTCCTGGGGATCCGCATCTGCACTCTTGGCCAGCAATGCTTCTCTCAACCGTGCAAACTCTTCCCTCATTTGTGCGACCTCGGTCTGCACCTCAGACTGTACCTCAGCCCGTATCTCAGCCCGCATCTCCGCCCGTATCTCCTCCCGTACCTCAGCCCGTATCTTATCGGAGAGGTCAGCTTCCTTTTCCTTCCAGGTGCGGGCCTTCTTCCTCGGTGTAGCCGGATCTACAAAACCGGCCTTCCACGACACAATGGCTCCCACGGCCCGTGTCCGCCCGGGATGCTCCTTATTTCCTAGAGCCCAGGTGAGGATGTCGTTCTCCCTCTGCGGGGTAAACAATCCCTCCGCTGCCTCCTTCTCAAAAGAGATCTGTTACATTTGAAGGTACCTTGTGAGACAAATTGCCTTATATACACTTGTGCACACACAGTTTACGAGGTTAGCCAACTTACCATTCGCCTCACAACGTCGGCGTCCCCAGGGGTTGCGAACTGCACGGACCCCCTCCCCCTCCACATCGCTTGCACCACTCATCCCGGATCTCGGAGAGCGGCAACTCAGGGGTGTCGATGACAGGATTTTGTTCGTCTTCCTTCTTCCACTGTTCCTCCTTCCCCGCATAGCCCCGGGATCCGAGCCGATGCGCGTGGTCGTTCCTCTTCTGGATCGCCCTATTCTTCTCGCTAAGGGCCTTGAACTCCTCAGTCCCCTTCTGCTTGGTGAATTCCTCCCATACCTCCTCCGATATGAAGGGGTACTTCTCGCAAGGAGATTTCCCCGCAGCGAGGAAGTTACTGACGAGCCAGCTCTTAAAGGTTTTCCATGTTCCGTTCATGTCCTTCAAGCAGGCAGTCCTAGGTGTATCGTCGGGGATGTTCCACTTAGCCTGTTTCCGAAAAATGCATACAATTAATCACGAGTTAGTTAAACTTTAGTATAAGCCAAGAGAACGTGATTACGAAAGAGTTCAGCGATTTCAGTTCATTTAACCTTCACTTCCGCCCACAACCTATCCCTCTCGTCCGCCATCACGTCCTTCCAGCTCTGGACGGTGATCTTCACCCTTTCTTTCGCCAACAGCCCAACGTAGGCCGCGTACCTCCTAGCATTCTTTCCAATCGGCCTCCCAAATTGGTTGAACTCACAAGAAAGATCCGTGCGTTTGGCCAAACGCCCCAACGTCGTCGCGCCTCGCCCCACCCTCTTGCGCTGGGATGTAACAGTCCCATCTTCAGTAGTTACGATGGGGTTGACCCTAGTCGAACCACTAGTACCATCCGATGAAGACGACGACATGTCTTCCCCTACAAAACCTTCAACAAACCATATATATGGCAATTAATTCGCCTTGGAGTTCCATAACTCAGCCCAGGACTGGAGACTAACTAGGGCGGCAAAAGGGAAAATAATACAAAAAGAAAGACATGCATAAATTACGTACTGAACTCTTCAGAAATATTTTCTATCGGTAAACACATGAGCTGCCGATAGACCATAACAATTACCTCCACACAAGACAATTTTTCTATCGGCAAACACGTGAGATACCGATAGAACATAACAATGTTCTCTACATATGGAATTTTGTTGACAAGCCACCATTCACTGTCATCACATAACATTCTCGATGATTTGCTACACTAATATTCATGGGCCAACATTATTATTTCACACGTAAATATGCACACAAGCATCTAAGTGCCACTGTGCATAATCTTTAGCCTAGCCTGTATGTGAGTCATCAGGACTTCACAGCTATTAGGTTGGGAAAAGTCATGTATATAGGCATTTGAAACATATACATCGAAGACCCATCCACATTGCCATATATTCATACGAAGTGAGTAAAAATTCCCAACCAAACTAGTACATTGCATGGCTCATGTCCTTCCAGATCCAAATTAAGTTTTACTACTTGTGCAGAAAAATTTTCTATTGGTAAACACATGAGCTGCCGATAGAATATGTGTAAGAACACCTCCAACATATAATCTGCATTACATGGCAGTTGGATACAATTGATCACACATACAGCAGTATAGAGAAGTTAAAATCTCAAAACAGGTTCATTACAGCACTGGAACATATTATGTAAACCCTAATTAAAATCAACATTGCCTGCGGAATGTACATAAGCCAACACAATAGGGAACCCTAGTGTAATTGCAAAACTCGAAGAATTAGTACGTGCAAAAACTAGGATCAAATAAAGAAGATGCTGGAAATAGAACGACGAATTAGGGTATTTACGGCGGCGATCAGTTCTGGTGATGGAGAGGCGGTGTAGAACGCAGCAGCGGCCGGCGAAGGACGAAAATAAGAACCGGTGGCAGTGACGAACCAGTGTCCAGCCGGCGATCGTCGCGTGGGAGAGAGGAAGTGAGTGGTCACGGCGGAGGTTGGGGTTTTCTTCGCTCTCGAAGAGACGCAGTGCTCTAAGGTGGAACTGTTCGAGTGGAGGAAAACTAAAGGGCCGTGTACGAGTAATAAAGTAGCGGAGGAACTTTTCTATCGGTATAACAAAATGATACCGATAGACTTATGTAATTTTCTATCGAAACAACAAAATAATACCGATAGAAAAAGTAAATTTCGCGGAAAAATATTTGAATTAGTGGATGCATTTTTCTATCGGTATAAACAATAAAATCCCGTGAGACCAATTTTCCACAGAAATTTTTTTTAAAGTGCTTGAGATTATAGTATTGGGTGCCATTTTTCTATCGGTAAAAACAACAAAATACCGTGAGAGTAATGAAAAGGTGCCCTTTTCTATCGGTATAAACAAAAAAATCCCGTGAGCCCAATTTTCCCCAGAAATTTTTTTTGATTAAGTGCTTGAGATTATAGTATTGTGTGCCCTTTTTCTATCGGTAAAAACAACAAAATACCGTCAGAGTAATGAAAAGGTACACAATTTAACATCAAACAGACCGTGGTTGAAAGCTGCAGAATGTTAAAGAAAGAGGGAAGATAGCCGGAAAATTGGAAAATTGACATAAAAAGAAATTGTTCATTCATTGTTGTTTTATCACTTACACAAAAAAATAAAACCCAAAATGCTAGGTCAAGGGGTGGTCTTAGCCCTGGCTGCATGTAGAATAGAGTCAGTTAGACTTGCAGCCAGGACGCAGGACTCCTCTAGCGACAAGTTGTCCCTAGGATCAACTACTACCGCGTCGAGAAGGCCTGCGACCTCCCTCAGCTTCACTATGCTATCCTTCATAGTCAAACCGCAGCCAGCGATGGTCATATCCGCGGCTTTCTTCTCCTCGCGAAGACGCCTCGTCCTCGCCCTAGCATTGTCACCATCCATCTTCATGCGCTTAATGCGCTGGAAGAGATCGTCAAGGTCAAGCCGTAGCTGAGTGTGCTTGTCTGTAAGGAGCTTGGGCTCCTCCTGGAGGGCCCTCAGGTCAGCCTTCACTTTGGCAGTGTCTTCCACGGCTACCATTCCCTGTGCAAATCAACAGGTCAAGAATGAACTGAACATGGATTAACAATACAGGGGTAAACCGAGGAGATTTAGAGTTCTTATCGGGGAGGGCGTGGATGACGATCCCATGGAGGTTGCCATTGTGAAAGAGAAGATGAGGAGTCCAACCGTTCGAGAATTAGAAAAACAACAAAATACCGCGACGCATGGCGAGGTACTTATAGAGTTTCCAAGGCGACGCATGGCGACACGTTTGAGAATTCAAAGCGGCAGAGTCTTCTTCTATCGGTAAAAACAGGAAAAAACCGTCAGACAACAAATACTGTGAGACTAACGAATTTATTCTAACGGTAAAATAGAACAATACCGATAGAAAACGTTTTGAAGTGCCTGAGAGAAGATGTCCTTCTCTATCGGTATAAATAAAAAATACCGTCAGAAAAAAGGGATTTTTGCAAAACTTAATTTGAAGAGGCTGCGATGAGATTTTTGCAAGTGCTATTTGAAGGGAAGAATTAAATATTTACAGGATAAAGGTACTGTACATGTTAGAACTCATGCTGTGGAGTAAAATTGAGATGTATTAATGCTGTGAACTAGCTTATCATTAAATTCTAAAGAAAAATGTACTGCCTGATGTATTAATGATAAGTTCCTCACCTTGCTGCAGAACTTGTGGGCTGTTTGCTTGGCATTTATCCCTGAAATAGAAATTAATCATCAATGGTTCTCAACCCATAATCCTTCTTCGTGGTCATCTCGCAGATACGTTGTTTTGTCGATATCTTCAGTACGGATAGATTGAATGTCCTCTAAAAATGGAGGTATTTCATCGAATTGGTTATACTCCTCTTTGTCAACAACATCGTCGACCCCAACAATACGTCTCTTGCTGTGGAGGACAACATGCAAGTTTGGATTGGCCGGGTCAACGATGTAGAATACCTGTGTGGCTTGCTTTGCAAGTATGAATGGATCGTCTTGGTGTCCGACTCTACCAAGATCGACGAGAGTAAACCCGTAACTGTCAACTTGAACACCTCGAGGGATTTCGACCCATTGGCATCGAAACAGGGGAATCTTAAGTAATCCGTAATCGAGCTCCCATATTTCGTCAATAACACCGTAATATGAGTTCAGCGCCCTTACTGACCTGGCATCCTCGGAAATAGCAAACAGTGTCACTCCGCTACATTGCGTGCTACTCTTGGCGTCTTGAGCTCTTGTGTAAAATGAATACCCATTGATGTCGTACCCCTGCCAAGTCCCTACAGTGAATCTTGGGCCTCTAGCCAACCATGTCACAGTTTCACTTACGGAGCCCTCGGCAGCTCGCGTGACTCTTTCTTGGATCCACTCAGCAAATTTCCTGTTATGTTCTCTGCTTACCCAAACGTCTGACTTCGAAGGATTCTGTGACCGTAACATTGCCTTGTGCTCGTGTATGTATGGCTCGACGTCCGTCATGTGTTGTAAGACCCAAAAATGTGATTTTGCGTACACATCACGAGCGGGGACGATAGCTTTGAATCCAATCGTTCCAATTCCCTCAAGCCTACCCTCGTGTCGGGACCTAGGAACACCAATTGGGTCAACCCCGGCCATATAATCTGTGCAAAATTCAATCACCTCCTCGGCGGCATAACCTTCCATGATACTCCCCTCGGGTCGACGACGAGTCCTTACGTATCCCTTCAATACACCCATAAATCTCTCAAATGGATACATGTAGCGCAGGCACACGGGTCCACAAAACTTAATTTCTCTGATAAGGTGAACAATCAGATGGACCATAACATCAAAAAAGGATGGAGGGAAATACATCTCGAGCTGACAAAGAGTTGTAACCACGTCGCGTTGCAAAGCGTCCAGTCCATCGGGATCAATTACCTACGAGGACACAGTTGCGCCAAATATTCATATCAGAAAAATCTTCTAATTAAGCTCCACAAATGGAGGTAGTGAACTTATAGTACGAGTGCACGTACTTACCTTGCAAGATATTGCATTGAAGAAATAACATAGGTTTGTGATTGTCTCTCTGACTTTAACTGGGAGAATGCCTCTGATAGCAATGGGAAGCATCTGTGACATCAAGACATGACAGTCGTGGGACTTCATGCCAACCAGTCTTAGGTCCTTCATAGACACAAGTTTTTTCAAGTTCGCGGAGTACCCACATGGAACTTTAACACCGTGCAGGCACCGACAGAGTTCTGTTTTTTCGCTCTTGGACAACGTGTAGTAGGCCGGGGGGAGGTATGTACGCTTTCCATTCTCTAAAGGTGCAAGTTCAGTCCTTATCCCCATTTCCACCATGTCACGACGAGCTTTCACACCATCCTTTGTCTTTCCCGGAATGTTCAACAACAAACCAATGAAACTGTCACAGACATTTTTCTCTACATGCATGACGTCAATGCAATGTCGAACTTGTAAGTGCTCCCAGTACGGTAGATCCCAGAGAATCGATCTCTTCTTCCAAACATTTTTTTCTCGAGGTTTAGAATGCTTACCGAACTCAACTTTGATGTCGTTCACGCGTGAGTAAATCTCCTTACCAGTCAGAAACACTGGAGCTGATCCCTTCTCAGGCTTCCCGTTAAATGATTTCCTCTTCTTACGGTACGTGTGATGCACCGGAAGAAACCTGCGGTGAGCCATGTACACTGTTTTCCGGTAGTTTCGCAGCCACATGCTCTCAGTTTCATCTAGGCAAATAGGGCAAGCCTTGGCTCCTTTCGTACTATACCCCAACAAATTGCCGTAGGCAGGAAAATCATTTATGGTGCAAAATATCAAGGCCCGCCAGATGAAATTCTCTTTCTTGTATGCATCCCACACCTGCACACCCTCGCTCCACAATTTCTGTAAGTCCTCGATTAAAGGCGCTAGAAACACGTCAATATCATTTCCGGGTTGTCTGGGTCCTGAGATTAGTAACGCCATCATGATGTACTTGCGCTTCATGCATAACCAAGGAGCAAGATTGTAGATGCATAAAAGAACCGGCCAAGTGCTGTGCCGGCTGCTCATATTACCATGTGGGTTCATACCATCTGTACTCAGCCTGAACCTTACATTCCTAAGTTCGCCGCCGAACTCAGCAAATGTTCTGTTGATGTTTCTCCATTGAATAGAATCAGCTGGGTGTCTCAGTTTTCCGTCTTGTTTCCGGGCTTCACCATGCCAACGCAAGTGCTTCGCGACTTTCGGATTTGCAAACAGCCGCTTCAATCTAGGTATCACAGGCAAGTACCACACAGTTTTTGCCGGGGGCCCTTTCCTTACCTCGTGACGTTCACTGTCAATCCGGTCCCTACGCGTATACCTCGATGCGCCGCATCTTGGACAAACATGCAAATTGGAGTACTCGTTATGGTACAACACACAATCATTTGGGCATGCGTGTATTCTTTCGATTTCCATTCCCAACGGACACAACAGTTTTTTGGCTTGGTAAGTAGATCTTGGCAACTCATTTCCCTCTGGAAGCATGTCCGCTAGAAGATCTAATAGTGCCGTGAAACTCTTATCACTCCAACCGTTTCCTGCCTTCAAGTTATATAATCTCAGCACAGAAGACAGTTTTGTAAATGTTGCACATCCAGGGAACAGAGGCTTCTCAGAGTCAGCAATAAGTTTCTCAAATTCACAGAAGTCATTTTCGTTGTAATCTTCCTCTACATCACGTAACATCTCATCTAGATTGTCATCATCATCATCTACGTGCACATCGGAATGAACATTACCAAAATTGGGATGATCATCGATATTATTGCAATCCACATCCGAGTCGTGCTGATTGGTAGTAGTGGTGCTTGTTTCCTCAAGATCTTCGCCATGCCAAATCCAACGGGTGTATCGCGCGTTAAAACCACGACGAATCAAATGACTCTTAATTTGATCAGAGTTGCTAAACCTCTTCAAGTTCATACAATATGTACAAGGACAGAGCATATTTTTCTCTCCCTTCCTCTCCTTTTGTTGCTCAGCAAATTTAATAAACTCATTCACACCATCCAAATATTCAAGAGTAGTACGTTTTATTCCATACATCCAATATTTCCTGTCCATCTACAATTAACAAAATTTAACGAGTAAGCCATGCATGAAACCTGCCCGATTAAGTTATGTACATGTACATGTACAGCCTCTTACAACAGATACATGTGTTGAACCCTAGCCTGACGAAATTAACACTAATTAACCTAGCTAACTACACAATACAAGCTAGTTAGCTCCTAAAACATGACGCATTTCCAGCTACCAAGCTCCCAAGCTTACAGCTACAAACTTGGAACTACACAATACAGCTAGCTTGCAAGTAGAGAGGAAGGGAGATCTAGAGGGAGAGAGAGATAAGTGTCGACGATTAAGCGTACCTTAAAGAGAGGGACGCAATCAACTTCCCTCCAGCCTACGCTGATCACCCTAGCAGTGTAGCTGGAACTTTCGTCACAAACAGAGGGACACAGAGTGCAACAGAACAAATTAAAGAGCAGCTCAGCAATGGTCGAGTGGGGTTTTCCTTATAATGGACATTTTTCTAACAGTAAATACATGAAATAACCGTCAGACTAACTTAGGTAATTTGCCGCTCACATATTCTATCGGTAAAAACACACACATACCGTTAGAGAATATACATTACTGAGCAAATATATGTGTTTTCCTATCGGTAAATATGTGTACTTACCGTTAGATCCTGCATGACACAGCACGCACATGAGTTTTTCTATCGGTATATATGTGTACTTACCGTTAGATGATGCATGACACTCGAGCATTAGTTTTTCTATCGGTAAATATGTGCATTTACCGTTAGACTATGCATGACTGAGCAAATATATGTCTTTTTCTATCGGTAAATACACATATTTACCATTAGAATATGCATGACTGAACAAATATATGCGCTTCCTATCGGTAAATATGTGTATTTACCGTTAGAATGTGCATGACTGAACAAATATATGTGTTTTCCTATCGCTAAATATGTGTACTTACCGTTAGAGGAGGTACTGGTACCAAACTGGGACAAACATGCACATGCCATTTCTCACATTCAAGGAATCATATCAATGTAACATCAAACAGATCTTACATCAAACGGATCTTAACTAGAAGATAAAGCAATATATTTCAAGAAATGCTAATTTGTGGATTAACTAGGAGACACAAAATTACTTTTCGTAGGTAGTTGGGACTTCATCTTGCCAAAGAAATTACAGATGCCAGTTCACAAATTCAGGTACAAACATACACATGCCAGTTCACCAATACAAATTCAGGTACAAACATACACATGCCAGTTCACAAATTGAAGTGCATGTCTGAAACAGCAGTACAAATACACACCTACCTACCAATACAATTAAATACACAAATGCTCCCTGCACATTCAAGTTCATGTCCCAATTAGCAATACATGATACACAAATATACAACAATATACAAATACAACAATTCACACATTCGATGTATATTACAAAAGTCACGTCTGAAATTAACAACAGATCACGACGAGGACCCAGTGGCCCATACATGCATTTTACATAATAGGGAACCTTTGCAGGTTGCCACAATGCAACTACCGACTACAAGTTAGACCTGATACATTACAAATCCATTCATCCAAAACAGCAAATGTCTGAACCACATTGGACTTAACCATAGGAGTTCAGTTCGAAGACGCCCGAGGAGCTGGAACTGCCGTCGACATACATTTGTACGTATTGGTGATTTCCTCGGACTCAAACTCGATCAACTCAACTCAACTCAACTCAACTCCATTAACAAAAAGAACCTACCTTCCAAGATGTTGTTCTGTGTAGTGATGGTGTAGAATGGCTGTGCAAATAACAACAATTCTTCTTCTCCAAGCAGGTAAGCATCTGGCCACAAGCTGGTGCATGCAAAAAAATGTAAGATGCTTTCTATAGGTCCTGATTTGAGAAACACGCCGGGCTTAAGCATCTTCTCGATCGAGCCAACCAAGATCTCGCCCTTCACGTCCTTCCAGCTCTCGACGGTGATCTTCACCATTTCTTTCGCCAACAAGCCAATGTAGGCGGCGTACTGCGATGAAGAACCGTGAAATACGTTGCCCCTCACGAGCATCATCCAAGGACCTGAACAGATCATAATCATATTGAAAAGAAGACACATCAAAATGAAGGATACAAAAAAAGCAGAATTATTGCCATAATCGGATTAGAATAATCTAACAATATTGCAGAAATTTTACGTACCTTCCTTGGGATGCCGACGTCTAGAGGGCGTCGATGGAGGTGCGGAGGTGCAGCGGTCCCCTGTAGAGGTGCGTCGGCCGTCCAGGGAGCTTACGGGTTAGGACTACGAGCCCCAGATGAACTGTGAGAATGAAAGAGACATACCCGTGTATTTATACAAATATATATTTTCTATCGGTACGAAAACAGAATACCGTTAGTAATAAAAACATCTGTAGAAGCCGAATGGTTCTATCGGCACAATAAATATTACCGATAGGAATTTTTGTACATACTCTATCGGTGTGTACGTACATTGCCGATAGAATATTACTAGTTGTAGAAGGCCAACAGTTCTAAGATATTTTTGCAGTATTCTACCGGTATAAACATTCATTACCGATAGAATAAAACTATTTGAAGACGAACAGTTCTAAGCAATTTTCTATATATTCTAACGGTAAAAGAATCCATTACCGATAGAATAAAAATATTTGTAGAAGGTCAACTATTCTATCGGCGAACTACATATTGCCGATAGGAATTTTTAATATACTCTGTCGGTATATTCATATAGTAGCGATAGAATAAGTCTAGTTGTTGAAGTTGACCAGTCCTATCGGCGCACAACATTCTTCCGTTAGTACTTATGCATCTCTTCTAACGGCAAATATGTTCATCACCGCTAGAGTAAATCATACTATTTATTCTATCGGTAAGTTTCTTAGAAACCGATAGGGAAAATACATCCGTCGGGCTTTTATGACCGCGAGGCACATTTTCTATCGGTTTTGTGCTGTTTCGCTAATAACCGATAGAATATAGGGGTTAGTAGACTGCATTTCTGTACTAGTGACTCAAGCTATCATGGAGTGGAAGCAACCGGAAACAGTAATCGAAGTGAGAAGTTTCCTAGGATTGGCCGGTTAGTACTGAAGATTTGTCAAAGGATTTTCCAAGATCACTGAGCCGCTCACCAGATTGCTGAAGAAGGATGTTCCATTCGACTGGACTGAGGGGTGTGAAAAAAGCTTTGAAGAGCTGAAGAAGATATTGACAACCGCACCTGTTCTTATGTTGCCAGACAACAAGAAGGACTTTGAAGTCTATTGTGATACATCAAAGCAAGGACTAGGTTGTGTTCTTATGCAAGAAGGAGGAGTTGTAGCTTATGCATCAAGACAGTTGCGACCACATGAGGAGAACTACCCAACACATGATTTGGAATTAGCCGCCGTTGTTCATGCGCTAAAAATTTGGCGACACTATCTGCTAGGGAATAGATGTGAAATCTATACGGACCACCAGAGTCTAAAATATATCTTCACCCAGCAAGACTTAAATATGAGATAGCGAAGGTGGTTAGAATTGATCAAGGATTATGACCTTGGAATACATTACCACCCTGGCAAAGCAAACGTGGTAGCAGATGCTTTGAGCAGAAAGTCCTACTGCAATCAAGCAAAGACTTTGGAAGTGCCACCCTAATTACTTAAAGATTTTGAAAAGTTGAGTCTAGAGTTTGTCGAACAAGGGACCGTTGCCGCATTAAAAGTAGATTGCAAGTTGAAGGATCAAATTCGAAAGCCTCAAGAAGCAGATCAGAATATTCAGAAGTTGAAAGAGGATATGAAGTATGAAGATACAATTCACCTCCGTGAGGACGAGCAAGGAATTTTATGGTATCACAATCGAATTTGTGTTCCAGATGATAGAGAAATCAAGGACATGATACTGCAAGAAGCCCATTGTACCCCTTACTCTATCCACCCAGGCAGTACAAAGATGTACCAAGATCTAAAGGAACAATTTTGGTGGAAAGGAATGAAGAAAGAAGTTGCTGAGTTTGTAGCTTCTTGTGACACTTGTTAGAGAGTGAAAGCGGATCATCAAAAGCTTGCAGGACCACTGCAACCCCTGCCAACCCCTGAATGGAAATGGGATGAAATTGGAATGGATTTTGTAATAGGGTTACCAAGAACCCAAAAAGGCTATGATTCTATATGGGTTATAGTCGATAGATTGACGAAAGTAGCTCACTTTCTACCTGTAAAGACTCAGTACACGACAGTAAGCTAGAAGAGCTATATCTTACCAGGATTGTCATTCTACATGGAGTACCAAAAACAATTGCCTCAGATAGAGGAGCGCAATTCGTGTCGAAGTTTTGGCAAGAATTCCAGAAGTCCTTGGGAACGAGATTGAAGTTTAGTACCGCTTACCACCCACAGACTAGAGGCCAAACAGAGAGAGTGAACCAGATTCTAGAAGAGATGTTGAGAGTGTGTGCTTTGGACTATGGAAATTCTTGGGAACAATTTCTGCCATACGTAGAGTTTACTTACAACAATAGTTATCACACAAGTCTGCAAATGGCTCCTTATGAAGCACTCTATGGAAGGAAGTGCCACACGCCACTGTATTGGACCGAGGTGGGTCAGAAACAATTTTTGGGACCACAACTAGTGGAATATGCCACTGCTCATGTGAAGATTATACAAGAAACATTGAAGACATCCCAATCCCGACAAAAGAGCTACGCTGACAGCAGAAGGAGAGAGCTATCTTTTTAGATAAGCGACTATGTGTACCTCAAAGTGACACCCTACAAAGGAGTCCGACGATTTCAGATGAAGGAAAAATTAAGCCCAAGATATGTTGGACCATATGAGATTTTGGAAAGACGAGGAGAAGTAGCATACAAATTGGAGCTACCGCCTAAACTGGCAGGAGTTCATGATGTTTTTCACGTATCTCAACTAAGGAAATGTCTGAGGAAACCAACAGAGCAAGTGTCTCCTACAGAAGCTGAAGTTCAACCAGACTTGACATATCAGGAATACCCAGTCCAAGTGTTAGAGGTCAGTGAAAGGAAATTGAAGTCAAGAACCATCAGATTCTGCAAAGTTCAATGTTATAATCACACAGAGGAGGAATCAACTTCGGAAAGAGAGGAAGAGTTGTGTCAAAATTTCCCCTACCTGTTCTCAGACTGATCAGAATCTCAAGGACGAGATTATTCTTACGGAGGGTAGGTTGTAACATCCCAGTTTTTGCTATCTTTTTAGCTTGCGAGTCAGCATATCTTCATTGGATTCTCGGATGTCTCAACCCCATTTTTGATCTCTTATCTTAGAATTATGATCTTAGGTATGCCACTACCTTAATTTAAAATGTTGGCAGCTAAACTCCACCTTTCTGACCATTTTCGCATTTTAGTCCAAAAGTATTTCAGATTGATCCTTTTCTAATTTTCCCAGAAGCCTGAAAAGGCTAAAAGCTACAAATCATCCCCAAACATTGATTTGATTCAGGGAATATCTCTCAACTATTTTTTTGAATAGAATCCTCTTCAGGCAAAATCTCAAAATCTCATCCTAAGATTCAGTTTTTAGCCTCGCCAAAATTCAGGCCCTAATTACCCTATTTACCCTAATCTTTCTGTTTTCATTTTGCTCAAGACCTAAACAAAGACACTTAATCATGTCTTTTATCCTTGTATACCTACTTACTGAATTTGGTAAACCCATTTGGCAAAATCAGTTTCAGCAGAAACTAAGTATATTTCCAGATTTACATTTCATTCCAAGAATCAAGTTCCAGAAATTACAAATCGGACGAAAACTTTTTTCTCAGCCCTCCTTTCGACTAGGCCGTGAGCTTTCGACCAGGGCTTGGCCAGCGGCCGTTTTGACCAGAGGCACCGCCGCGATCTTCATCGCCGGCCAGCGTCCGTCTCCACTTGTGGTCATGTCCAACATGTCCGTGCGTGGTGCTCACGTCGCGCCAAAACTTTCCTCTGTGCCAACGACCGACGACCACCAGCAGCGCTGTTCATTTTGCGCACGCGCATGCCTACTGCTGTCAGAGACTTTTTGCCACATCACCACCATGCCAAAGCCATCCACCCCGTCGCCCTGCTCCAGCCAGATTTGTCGCGATCCTCTTCTCTAGCAGAGCCCGCTGCCGCGTACCAACGCCGTGCACGCCGTCTCGATCCCGCCTCCGGTGCCAGTCACGCGTATCCTGCTCGATCCGCTTCCACTCTCGAGAGCCCTAGCCCACTGCCTATTTAAGCCCTCCCCCTCGCCCAGAGTTTCCTCACACCACTCCAGCATCCACTAAGTTCTAGCCCTCCGTTTCTTCTTCGTCTCCGGCGAGCCAACGGAGAGGAGCACGGTGCCAGCCCGTTTGGCTGCACTAGACCTCAAATTGATCACACCGGTGAGTCCCTCTCGTCCTCTTCTCTGTGATGTGGCTTTGAATTTCACCTTGCCGGACCCTGATGCCGGTGATCATCGGAACTCTCTCAAAGCCCTGTTCCGGCAATGTTGTTTGTTTTAGCCTGAATTAGCTCAATTTTCTATGAAAGCTTATGACCAGTAGAGCCTCCCTAACAGGCCTGTAAGCTTGGATTTCAAATTTAACCTCAAATCGAAGCTTTACCCGAATCTAAGCACCACCAGGATCTGGCTCACGTCGCCAGGCCACGCTGGTGACCCTCCGGTCAAATTGTGTTGGGGGAAATCTCCACGCGGTCAAGTCCAGGAAAGTTCATGATTACCCGGGGACAGTGGCCTCCGGTGCCTGCCCCGGGCGCCTCCATTTGGCCCCCGGGACCGCGCCCCCCCGGCGGGTCCCGGGCGCCGCCATTTGCCCGGGGACAGTGGCCGCCGGTGCCTGCCCCGGGCGCCGCCTTTTAGACTCCCGGGACCGTGCCTCCAGGGTATGTCCCAGGCGCTGCCTTTTGCCTCCCGGGACCTTGCCCCCCGGGCGGGTCCCGGGCGCCGCCATTCGCCCGGGGACAGTGGCCCCCGGTGCCTGCCCCGGGCGCCGCCTTTTGGCCCCCGGGACCGCGCCCCCCCCCGGGCGGGTCCCGGGCGCCGCCATTTGCCCGGGGACAGCGGACTCTGGTGCCTGCCCCGGGCGCCGCTTTTTAGACTCCCGGGACCGTGCCTCCGGGGTATGTCCCGGGCGCCGCCTTTTGGCACCCGGAACCTTGCCCCCCGGGCGGGTCCCGGGCGCCGCCATTCGCCCGGGGACAGTGGCCCCCGGTGCCTGCCCCGGGCGCCGCCTTTTGGCCCCCGGGACCGCGCCCCCCCCGGGCGGGTCCCGGGCGCCGCCACTTGCCCGGGGACAGTGGCCTCTGGTGCCTGCCCCGGGCGCCGCCTTTTAGACTCCCGGGACCGTGCCTCCGGGGTATGTCCCGAGCGCCGCCTTTTGGCTCCCGGGACCTTGCCCCCGGGCGGGTCCCGGGCGCCGCCATTTGCCCGGGGACAGTGGCCCCCGGTGCCTGCCCCGGGCGCCGCCTTTTGGCTCCCGGGACCTTGCCCCCCGGGCGGGTCCCGGGCGCCGCCAGTCGCCCAGGGACAGTGGCCCCCGGTGCCTGCCCCGGGCGCCGCCTTTTAGGCTCCCGGGACCCGGCTCTCCGGAAGGGGTCCCGGACGTCATCGCCCTCCTACAAGGTAAAATCCCTGTTTGTTTATCACGTGCAGGTCACGCGAGGGACGCCTCGGGAATCAGCGACCACCTGTCAAGCATCCAAGACGTTTGACCGGAAGAAGGACGGTCCAACCCTTAAATCCGACTGTGGCTTCCTGGGTAGTTTAGGCTTTTTGCTTATTTTTGGGGCTATAAATAGCCCTTGTACCCCTCTGTTGTAAAGGATCAGCTCATTATTATTGGGAATAGCTAAACTCACAGACGTGCTCCGGAAGCCTCTCCCCCGGAGAGAGCCTCCCCAGCCGGCTCCGGTCGGGAGCGCGTCAACAGGACTAGGGCCCCCACCGGGACCCGAACCTGTATAAATCCACGTGTCAATTCTTGTGTTTGTCCGGCGGGGGAGGACCGGTCACCCGGTCAACCCGCGCTGCGTAATCTCCGCTAGGATCGTCTTCAAAACCTGCCGGGGTATTCTTAATACCACGACAGTTGGCGCCGTCCGTGGGGACCCGTGACAAATCGCCATGGCTCCTCCGAGAACAAGGGCCCGCACCCTCCCCGGTGACGCCGGTCCCGGTGACCTGGCGCCACCCGTCCGGGACGCTGCTGTTCCAGCGCTTCCGTCCGGAGGCGACCATTCCCAGGTACCGCCTCCCACCTTTCCTCTCAATCTAGGTGCCTCCACCTCCGGGTCGCTCCCGGCGGCCGCGGGGGACCTCGGCCGGGACGAGTTTCCCCCCGACGGCTCCCCCGGCTACCCGGGATGCCCCGCTGGAGGCTCTCGTGGAGGGCCAGCTCCGCGCCCAGCGCTCTATGGACGAGCTCCTCGGTGCGTTGGCGCGGCCCCCGGCCCCCACATTTTCGTCGCACACATATCCAGGGATCATGCCCCCGTTTATGGGATACCCGGCGGCCCCTCCGGTCTCCGGGGGGCTGTCTACCCTGTATGATCCCGCCGGGGGGTTCCCTCCCCCCGCGGGATATACTTCCGGACACTTCTCGGCACCCGGGCCTGTCCCGGTGCCGGGAGGCTATTTCATGCCCGGGCCCTTCGTGGCACCAGGGGGGTACCCCGTCCCCGGCCCGCTTCCGGGGCTGGGGGGTCATTTCACGCCAGGGGTTATTCCTACGCCGGGAGCCAGTCCCGCCCCTCGCGTTGCGTTTACCGCACCGGGGCCGGTCGACAGAGCAGCTCCCGTGCCTCAGCGAATTTCCCCCCGCATTGGCTCCCCAACCCCGGATGTCGCCGAGGGGGCTCACCCCCCACTGGTTCCGGATGTCGCAGGGGCTTCCCCCTTTCCGGTCCCGGTCGTTGCCGCAGGGGCCCCCTCTTCGGATCCAAACGCCGCCCCGGGCAGCCCCTCCTCGGTTCCGGATGGTGCAGGGGCTCCCCCCTTTCCGGTCCCGGGGGCCGTCGTAGGGGGCTCCCGCCAGCAGGCCCCGGTAGCTTCCAGGCCGGCTGCTACAGTGCAGGAGCTCCCTCCCCCGGCGAAGTAGGTCCGCTTCTCCCGTGGGGAGGTCGAGCGAATGCATTCTCCCAGCCGCGGGGAAGAGCTTCCCCCCGGTCGTTGTCGAAGGGAGCCTCGCTCTCGCACCGGTCGGGGGAAGAGACCAGCCGAAGAACCATCCTCCCCGGAGGGAAGCCCGGACGTCCGGGAAATCAGTCCCGGCCCGGAAGAGAAGCGTCGTCACCACCACTCTGGCGGCCCTCTTGGGCCGCTACCTGACTCGGATAACGAGGGGGCGTCCCCCGTTAAAGAAGACAGTGACTGGGGGTCCCCCCGGGAAGTGCAGGGGGCGAACCAGCCTCTGTGTCGAAGACTCCGCAGCATCCGATGGCCGCGGCCCTACCGTCTCCCGCACATCGAACATTATAATGGCGAGGCGGACCCTTACGAGTTCGTGCAGATCTACTCCACAGCCATCTCCGCGGCGGGGGGGGGGGACGAGAGCGTCCAATGCAACGTCTTCCCCCTCTACCTCACCGGCATTGCCCGCTCCTGGTTTTACAATCTGAAGGCGGGCTCCATCAAGTCTTTCTCCCAGCTGAAGCGGGAGTTCTGCGCCAACTTTCAGGGAAATTACGTACGTCCCCTGGATTCTTCACAGCTATACACAGTGCGCCAGAGAACCGGGGAGACAATCAGAAGCTTCTTCGAGCGCTTTGCCCAAGTAAAAAGCAAAGTGGCCCACGTCCCGGACTCCACAGTGATCGAAGCCTGCAAATGCGGGATCCTCCCGGGGGAACTCCACCGAAGACTCTCTCGAAGCTGCCCCTCCTCCGCCGATGGACTCTTCAACGTGCTCGAAAAGTACGCTCGGGCGGAGGAAGACGATATCTGGAAGAAGACCCAGGGGGCTCCCGCCCCCGTCGACCGGGGGGCCAGGGATCCCCCCAAACGCCCCAGACAGGGGGGGCATAACGAGCCACGGCCTCGGGACACTTTTGTCCTCGAGGGCGGAGGCGGCTCGCGCGACCCCCGGAGGGGCAACCGCCCCTTCCCCAAGCCGAAAGGCCATGGGGGAGGACAGTCTTCGCACGGCCGGGAAGGCCCCGCGGGGAGAAGGCGGGAAGGACCGTGGTGCAGCTTCCACGGGTCCAGTACCCACGCTACCCGAGACTGCGACCAACTACTGCAGCACTTCGCGGCATTCCTCGACCAGCGCGGGCAGGGGGGGAGACTCCGGTCTCCTTGCTCCCTCGGCCAGCTGTTCCGGCCCTTCCCGCTCCCGCGGGGGGTGAGCAGGCACAGGAGGGGGAGCCTTCAGAAGCTCTCCCCTTCCAGACCTCTCAGCGCCGCATCAACGTCATCGTGGGAGGGTCTGCCTCCGGGCGGGACTCCAAGCGCCAGCGTAAGGAGTACGCGCGTGAAGTTAAGGTTGTGGGGGTGCTACACACGTCCCCGCCGCCAAAGTGGTCGGACGTCCCCCTCACCTTCACGGCAGAAGAGGCGCGGGGGGTTCGCTTCCCCCACAACGACGCGCTCATTGTCTCTGCGACAATCTACAACTGTCACCTGGCACGCATCCTTGTGGATAGTGGGAGTTCCACCGACGTCCTATTCCTGAAGGCTTTCAAAGAGATGCAGGTGGATGAGAAGCTCCTGCGGCCCGCAGCCGGGCCCCTACAAGGTTTTGTCCCAGGGAAGGCGATCCACCCCGTGGGCAAGGTAGATCTTCCTGTGACCTTCGGCGCCCCGGAGAACTACCGGACCGAGTTGGTCTGCTTCGACGTAGTGGACCTCCCCTCCTCCTACAACGCGATTATGGGGAGGACCAACATCAACCGGCTGGGGGCTGCCACCCATCAAAACTACCTCTGCATGAAGATCCCCGGGCCGCATGGCGTGATCACCATCCGGGGAGACCAAGACATGGCCCGTGCTCTGTATGAGCGTGCAGCCGCCACGATTGGAAGCGTCAACATTATTGAGGCGCCCAGGGGGGAGGCCTCCCCCCTGGAACCAGACGTCACGGCAATACCCCCCGGGAGGCCCCCCCCTCAAACCGCGTCCGGAAGGGGGCCTCCGGAAGGTCCTGCTGTCCCCGGGGCCAGCAGTGCCGCCAAGTACGAGGCTTTGCTCCTCAGGTCGCACCACGTGCGTTCCCCGGGGATCCGACGCCTCCAACTGAAGGGAGATTCTCAGCCCATATTTCACCAAAAGCACGGGCCTTACCCGTGCCGTAACGCAAATTCTAGTCTTTTATTTGCAGATGCAAAAGATGCAGAGGCACTTCGATGGCACCAAGGGGGTACCCCGTTCCTGGCCTATTCCCGGGGCCGGGAGCCCACTTCATGCCGGGGGTTTACCCTACGCCGGGAGCCAGTCCCGCCCCCCGCGTCGCGTGTACCGCACCGGGGACGGTCGACAGAGCAGCTCCCGTGCCGCAGTGGACTTCCCCCCGCATGGGCTCCCCGGTTCCGGACGTCGCCGCGGGGCCCCCCCCTCGCCGGTCCCGGGTGTTACAGGGCCTGCTCCCTTCCCGGTTCCTGTCGAGGCCACTGGGGCCCCCTCCACTTCGATTCCGGTCCTCGCCACAGGGGCTTCCCCCTTTCCGGTCCCGGTCGTCGCTGCTTGAGGGCCTTTCGCCTTAGCGACCCTGTCCTCAAGCGCATTAGGCCCCCCAAGCCCAGGGTAGGCTCTCCCCCAAGTGGGAGGGCCCCTGCGAGATCTCTGCAGTCCTGGGCTCGGGGGCTTACAAGCTCTCCAACCTTTAAGAGCAGGAGCTGAAGCACACGTGGAACTTGCGTTTACTTTGGAAGTTCTATGTTTAGCCTTACGGGCATGTCCCCTCCCCAGGGGCGTTCACGCCGGAGGGGGAGGAGGGACGCTGTATTTTCCTCCCCTTTCGCGGCTTCGCAGGGGGAGGCCCTGTACTTCATTTCATTAGCAATACATAGGTCTTGCTTTGCAAACTGTCTCATTGCAGGTTTTTCTCATTACCGCCCCTAGCAGCGATGCCCTCCCCGTGAGGAAGCCCTCCCCGCGAGGATGCCCTCTCCGCGAGGATGCCCTCCCCGCGAGGATGCCCTCCCCGCGACGAAGTGTGCCAGCCCCAACAAGTCCCTACAACGGAGCCTGCACTCCCGTAGGGTGGCTTACGATCAGCCCTCGTGGACTGAGGGTGTAAGCGGCAACCCGGTCACAGTGGCCGTGGTAACGAGTCACTTTGGGAGACTAGTCCCCTGCCCAAACACTCAAGTCCCGTCTTCGGGCATTTCCTCCTCCGGGAGTCGACGTTATTCCCGGCTCCCCGTTCTCACGGCGACCGGAAGATCAGCCCCTTGCGGCTTGATTGGATCCATCTTCCTCCTCCGGGAGTCGACGTTATTCCCGGCTCCTCGTTTTCACGGCGACCGGACGATTGGTCCCCAGCGACCTTGTTCCCGGCTCCCCGTTTTCACGGCGACCGGATGAATGCCTCCCGGAGACCCTATTCCCGGCTCCCCGTTTTCACGGTGACCGGACGATTGTCTCTCGGAGAAGTCAGATTTCTCGGGCATTTCCTTCTGATTAAGGCCCTATTCCCGGCTCCCCGTTCTTACGGCGACCGGACGAGTCTCCCAGGAAGCTCGCCTCTGGAAGTCCCATCGGGTTCTCTTGGACATTCCTTCCGCTTAAGGCCTTATTCCCGGCTCCCCGTTCTCACGGCGACCGGATGATTATCTCCCGGAAGGTCTTCTCCTTGAAAACCTCGCTTTAAAATTTTCTAACTTAGAAAATTTGCTATGCTACAGGTGTCTTCCTTCCCGGGGGCCTTGTTACCCCCACAGCGTGCGGAGCTATTCTCCGGCCCGCTGTGGGCCGGGGGGGATAAGGAACCCCCGGGTGTCGACCGCACCACCCACGAAGAAACTTAGCTCATCCTTGTTAAGATGAGTCATCCAGACCATCCAAGAAGAAAAAATAAGACTAAGCAATCAACAGAAAGGAGCTTTATTTATCGGGAAACCCGGAGGACACGCTCCCCCTCCGGTGGGCTTCAGGAAAGATACAACCCGGGTCCTAACCCGGGGGATTTCTCACAAGCCTAAGGCTCCTACCCCTAAAGCTCCCGGAGGCGCTCCCTCAGCTCCCGGGCCAAGTCCCGGTACAGGGCCCGCGCGCGACACTGCGAGTCCCGGAGCACATCTTCGGGCCAAAACTCGTACCCCGCCGGTGGAAGTATCCGGAGGGGTGGTACCACCTGGGCCTCTAGACGCGGGGGAGATAGCTCGGCACGGCTATTGTCGAAATTGTCCAAGTGCCACTCCGGGCGCCACCTCAACCGGACAGGCTCCCGGGCAGTACCCCCGTCGCGTTCTCCGGAGACAAGGCTCAGCAAAATCAAAGCCGCTTGGGCGTCCCCCGGAGAGCCTCTCCCGGACCGTTGCCCGGGAGTAACCCCCCGGCAACCCTGGTAACATTTCATTGCAAAGACTTAGAAAACTTGAAATATATTCCATTGCAAAATGATTTTTGTACAAGTGCCCGGGGCTTCTCCTAAGAAGCTACCGGAATCAAAATGTCTAACAAAATAAAAAGGGGGTCCTAGCTAAAGACCCGGGGGAGGCTCATACTTTAGCACCCCCCGGGGGGCCTCCTCCAAGGCCGGGGCAGGAGTATCCGCGGCCGGAGGCGCCGGTGTCGGGAACCTCGTCCGGATGATCCGGTCGTAGAATCCCTCCGCCAGCAGCTCCACCTCCCGGCGCGTTGGCTCGAAGGCCTCCGGGAAGCTCCGGGGGATGCGCCCCCCGATCGCCCGGGCGCCAACACCCCGATAGTCGACGAGCCCCGCGGCGGCCGCGATGACAGGAATTGCCCGGCCCCGTGGCCGGACGTCCGCAGCCTCCGGGATGGCGGAGACTTGTGCGTTAAGAAAATGCACAGCGTCCGCGAGGGTCCCCGGGGGCACCTCCGGGCCGCTCCCGGAGCCCAGGCTAACGCCAAGGCTTTCCAAGGCCGAGCGGACGGAGCGGCCCGAGTCCGACAGCGCCCGGGCGCTGGAGCTCTCGAGCTCCCGGAGCGCCTTCTCCCTCGCCTTGGCCTCCTCCCGGAGGTGGATGTAGGCGCCCTCGGAAAGGTGCACCTGGGCCCGGGCCCGGGACAGCTCATCGAGAGCTTCGTCCGGCTCCCGGAGGGCCACCTCCCGCTGCTCTACGCAGGCCGCTGCTCAAGGCCCCAGGAAACAGTCGCTACCTACAAAATACATAAAGAGTTAGAAAAATCTCAAGTGCAGGAAAAAAGCCGAAGTATTAAGAGCTCGGGCTACCTGGGCTCCGAGGGACTCGAGCCCCTCGAAACGCACGTGGAGCGTTCCCCCCGCTACGAAGGCCTGCACCTTCCGGCTGTGCAGGCCCTTCGCGCAGCGGGCCACCTCCCCGGTGGGAAGCAGAGGGGTATTTTGCCCGGCGCCGCTGTTGTGGCCGGGAGAGGGCCCCCGGACCTCGGAGTCCGGGAGCACGGCCGTCGTCGCCGGCGTCTTCGTCGAGGAAGTTTCCTCCGAGGACGATGAAGACGAGGATTGGGCGGGGATCTCCGCCCGGGGGGGGATCATCGGGCCTTTCCCCGCCCCAGGCCGGAGGGCCCTCGGAGCCTCCTGCTCCGGGGGAACCTCGAAGACTGAGGGGCTCCCCCCCTCCTCATCAACCGGCCAGAGGCACGGAGGCGCCGCCTCCGAAAACCTCACCTCTAGCCTCTCCGGCGCCAATGCCGCCGGGAGAGGCGAGAGGACCGTCACGCGAATTGGCGACGGGGCGTAATCCGCCGAATCGGACCCCGCCCCATCGACAACGACCTCCTTCCCCCGGGCCTCGACGGGGGCCTCCGGGGGTGGAGGCGTCGCCTCTGCCCGGGGCGCCGCCCGGGCATGTTCGGCTTCGGGAGCCGCGTCCCGGGCCCTCACCGGCGTCGTCGTCGGGGCGGGGGTCTTTTGGACCCGGGGCCTTTTGGGCTCCGAGCCCCCGGCCGCATCCTTCCCCCGCTTGTGAGACCCGGGGGTGGGAAGGGGCTTCCTCTCCGGAAGCCTGAGCCCGTAGGCCTCGGCCACCAGGTTCCGGGGAGGCCCCTCCCCCACGAGGCGCACGATGCGCTCGTGTTCGTCGGCGAAGTACCTCCCCAGGAGGTGCTCCGCCTTGTCCCTCGCCGCCGGGTACGGGCGCACTGCAAGAGGTAAAGAGTTAGTCAATTTTCATAAAAAATCATGTGCGAAAGTGCATGGTACTTACGCCGTGTCACCGGCTTCACCGGAGGCCGCTGCTCCGGGCCCATGCCGATCCCCCTTTCCCCGCGTGAGAAGGGGGAAAGCCGTAGGAGCGCCAGCTCCTCCGCGGCGTCCCGCATCGAGTGGGCCTTCTTCGTCAGCACCACCTTCCCGAGGAGCTCGAACTCCTCGTCCGTCCACACCGGCGGCTTCGGTGCGGATGACCGGTTGTAGGTGGGAGGCTCTGGGGCGTAGACCACCGCCTCGTCCCGGACCCGGAGGTAGAACCACCTCCGGAGCCAGTCCCCCCAGTGGTCCCGGGAGGCCGCCGCCGGGTAGTCCGCCACCCGGGAGGGCAGCATCTGGACCATCACCGAGCCGAAGGGGGACTTCGGTCCTCCCTTCACCAGGTGGGAGCTCCGCGCTGCCGGCTCGTAAAAGTACCGGAAGGCGCGGAGGGTGGGCTCCCGCCCGGTCGCCGTCTCGTACAGCCAGATGAAGAGACCCATCCGGACGAGGGTGTTGGGGGTGAGGTGGTTGAGCGCCACCCCGTACTCCTTCAGGAACTCCCGAAGCATCGGGTGCACCGGGAGCCGGAGCCCTGCCTCGAGGAAGGCCTCAAAGGCCACAACCTCCCCGGGCCTGGGGCGAGGGGCTCCGTCCCTCTTTAAGGGGACCCGGATGTCCCCTTCCGCGACGATGCCCTTCTTGACCAGGGACTCCGCGTCCGAGACCGAGAACTCGGAGGCCCAGAGGAAATTCACGGGGATTTCCTCCGGGGGCACCTCCGTGGTCTTCGCTCGACCTTTGGGCGCCATTAGGTCAGTTCTTTCCTTTTTCGGTGGCTAACTTTTCAGGAGGTTGACTAAAGCTCCCGGACACTCGCTACCGGAGGAGGCTACCGGAAATGCTACCGGGAGAGCGCTACCGGGAGAGCTGAAGCTGGAGTTGGAAAATTTGGAATGAGCTACCGGGGCCCCCTAAGGCCCTATTTATAGAGGCTGGCCGTGATCTAGATGCGCGCCACGTGGCCCCCTCGGAGCAATCTGGACCACTGAAATTCAAACCGTGCGCGGGAAACGAAGGGACAGGTGCGTAAATCGAGACGCCGGTTCGAACCACGCGTGCATTTATTGCGAAAACGACACGGCCATAAAGCGCCCGGCACAGAAACCGAAGCGTCGCCGGGGGTTCGGTGATTTTCGTCCGGAGGTTTCGCCCGGAGATTTTCCCGGTACCGTAACCATTCCCTCCGGGGGCTCAAGCTTCGTCCCCGGAGGGCATGGGGGGCCGCTGTTGGGGGAAATCTCCACGCGGTCAAGTCCAGGTAAGTTCATGATTGCCCCGGGCGCCGCCTTTTACACTCCTGGGACCGCGCCCCCCCGGGAGTCGCCATTTGGCCTCCGGTGCCTGCCCCGGGCGCCGCCATTTGGCCCCCGGGACCGCGCCCCCCCGGGCGGGTCACGGGCGCCGCCATTTGCCCGGGGACAGTGGCCGCCGGTGCCTGCACCGGGCGCCGCCTTTTAGACTCCCGGGACCGTGCCTCCGGGGTATGTCCCGGGCGCCGCCTTTTGGCTCCCGGGAATTTGCCCCACGGGCGGGTCCCGGGCGCCGCCATTCGCCCAGGGACAGTGGCCCCGGTGCCTGCCCCGGGCGCCGCCTTTTGGCCCCCGGGACCGCGCCCCCCCCGGGCGGGTCCCGGGCGCCGCCATTTGCCCGGGGACAGCGGCCTCTGGTGCCTGCCCCGGGCGCCGCCTTTTAGACTCCCGGGACCGTGCCTCCGGGGTATGTCCCGGGCGCCGCCTTTTGGCTCCCGGAACCTTGCCCCCCGGCCGGGTCCCGGGCGCTGCCATTCGCCCGGGGACAGTGGCCCCCGGTGCCTGCCCCGGGCGCCGCCTTTTGGCCCCCGGGACCGCGCCCCCCCCGGGCGGGTCCCGGGCGCCGCCTTTTAGACTCCCGGGACCGTGCCTCCAGGGTATGTCCCGGGCGCCGCCTTTTGGCTCCCGGGACCTTGCCCCCCGGGCGCCGCCATTCGCCCGGGGACAGTGGACCCCGGTGCCTGCCCCGGGCGCCGCCTTTTAGGCTCCTGGGACCCGGCTCTCCGGAAGGGGTCCCGGACGTCATCGCCCTCCTAAAAGGTAAAATCCCTGTTTGTTTATCGCGTGCAGGTCACGCGAGGGACGCCTCAGGAATCAGCGACCACCTGTCAAGCATCCAAGACGTTTGACCGGAAGAAGGACGGTCCTACCCTTCAATCCGACGGTGGCTTCCGGGGTAGTTTAGGCTTTTTGCTTCTTTTTGGGGCTATAAATAGCCCTTGTACCCCTCTGTTGTAAAGGATCAGCTCATTATTATTGGGAATAGCTAAACTCACAGACGTGCTCCGGAAGCCTCTCCCCCGGAGAGAGCCTCCCCAGCCGGCTCCGGTCTGGAGCGCGTCAACAGGACTAGGGCCCCCACCGGGACCCGAACCTGTATAAATCCACGTGTCAATTCTTGTGTTTGTCCGGCGGGGGAGGACCGGTCACCCGGTCAACCCGCGCTACGTAATCTCCGCTAGGATCGTCTTCAAAACCTGCCAGGGTATTCTTAATACCACGACAAATTGGCTGTGTCTGTAGCTTTCTCTTGTCCCCCTCTCACTCTCCAAGCAAGGAATTGACTTCAATCTCGTTGTGCCAAAACCCCCAAATCCAATGCCTTCTTCTCCAGCGCCGGCCACCGGATTTTGTTCCCGGCCGATCTAGCCAGCTCCACCTTGTCCCTTAGCTAGGTCTCAGCCCCCTGTGCATTTCCTTCCACTAGCCCGACCTCTAGATCTGCCCAGATTGGAAGTTATACCCTTGCCAAGTTCTTGTCCAGAACTGTGTCCGTGCCGTGTCGCCGCCGTAGTTCATCACTGCTGTTCGTCGTCGTCCGGCCGCCTCAACCCCTGAAACTACCGCCATTGTGTTCCTGGCATCCACGCCTACCTCCTAGACATAATTGGCGGAGTGTTTGAAGCCCAGTACCAGATTTACCACTCTGCCCTAGTTTTTGATAGTGTTAGTGCAGTGTCAGTGCATGTCAGCCACTGGCATTAGCCTTGTTTGACCCCTTCTGGTTGAGCAATTGAAATGCCACTTTGTCTACTAGGTCCCTGCAGCCATGTTCTACAACTTACTCTACTGCCACATCTTCAGAAAACTCACCTAAAACTGACCTAAGGCCATGCCTAGCCGTGAACCGAATGTCGACCCTTCGACGTTTGGCCCCTCTTGAACCTATCTCTTCGAGCAGCGCTCAAGTAACCTTGTCCAGAGCATCTCCCCTGCATGCATGTTATATTTTACTTATTGTTTCCTATAGAAACTATTTTATGTATGTTTTTGTGGTGCGATGTGTTGAATTGCCTCGTTGTTGTGTGCGAGAATAGAGCAAGAAGGAGAAGAGTCAACAGAAGACTTCAAAGAACCCTTAGAGCCGTCAGACCCCACACTGCAAGGCAAGTCTCTACCCTTGATCAAGTCTCTACCCCACACTGATATGCAAGCTCTATGTTCAAATAAAGTGCTATATTGAAGGAATATGAATAGATATGACCTAATTCCTTGCAAAGCCTAAGCATGCTAAATGGTCACATGTGTGAAAAGTATGTTCAAAATGTGTTTGTAAAAGAAAATGTGATCGGAATCGATAGTGAGGATGGTTTGGTTGGTTGGTGCTGTGTGCACATTGGGAATGTGAAAGACTCCTCACTAAAGATTAATAAGGACAAGAACCTTGTGTTGTACTTCTATGCGGCATGAAAAACGTACTAACCACTTGCCCGATATGGGACGGGTGCAACATAGTAGCTTTCTCGGTATTAGCTTTTCCCTGCAATGGTTGTCGGTCTGGTTTCTTGAGAGGAAACTGGTGGGCCACAGAGGGCCACGAGTGATGTGAGCTAATGAGTGAATCAGGTGTATTGAAAGAAGACGCCCTAAGCCAGGATTCCGAGTCATGCGCGGCTAAATCCATAGGCTATGTGTCTTGCAGGACCATAGGCCAAGGCTAGGAAGAATTGGCTGTGGGGAGTACCCACACAAAGGTAATAAGGACTGGAATGTCTATTTACCGGACAGGGAATTGTTAATGCTAAGATTGTAAACTGTTGTGTGATCTCGTCCTTGTCACATGCGTAAAAGTCGCATGGATATGTGCATAGTCGTTGAGATCAAAATCGTTCTCGGAATCGTATGCTCCAGACATAACTTACCAAAACTCCTAATAAAAGAAACGTCTTGAGAAAGGCTCCACGGTGGGCACCAGCTGTCGACGATTGGGAGTCATGTCCTTAGTCGATCTTATGCAATTTAGTTGTGTAGGAAGTGGAGACCTTTCGAGATGCTCATCAGGTAAGTAAAGATAGTTATGAACTAGAGACACAGAGGATTATACAGGTTCGGGCCCTCAAAGACTTGAGTAATGACCCTACGTCCTGTGGTGTTTTCACTATGTATATGAAAGATTACAGAAAGAGAGTGATTATTGCTAAGAACTAATAATCTCTTGATATGTTGCTACTCTGTTGTTCGATCAGATGTCTCTTCTGGTATGCTTGTTGCCCTTTTATAGTGATCGAAAGGGTGCCAACATGGAGTACTTTCGGGAGGTTAGACAGTTGCCAATATGCAGTTTCTAGACAACTGGATATATTAACTCCCTGGTGGTTATCTTCACAAACATGGGAGAGGATGTTATCTTATCCTAGAACCATGATTGGAAAACTCAGCCACTACTTAGGTTAGACATGACTCTCTCGATCCTTTGGTCGCGCACAGACTGTGACCATTGGTCAGTACCAAGGTTGTAATTAGTCATGCGACCTTCTGGTTCACAGGAAACTGAACTCTGTGATCATGGTGCCATATATCATATCTGAAATATCTTAAACATGATAAATAGATGAGTAGCCCAAGTAATATTCATCGTTAGATGGACTCCAAGAGATTTGGCTGCTCAAAGCCCAGCAAGAAGACCTTCATACTCTGCTGCATTATTGGTAGCAGCAAAGTGTAATTGTATGACATACCAGAGTTTATCACCCTGAGGTGTTACTAAAACTACTCCAGCCCCTGAGTGTTGATAACTATGAGAACCATCGAAATACATCGTCCAACAGTTAGAATTATCCAAATCCATCGTGTCTTCTTCCTATGGTTCGGGATTAGACCATTCGACCACAAAATCTGCAAGAACTTGAGATTTGATTGCTACTCGAACAGTACAACAGAGATCGAATGCTCCAAGTTCAACTGCCCACTTCGCAATTCGACCAAAAACTTCCAGGTTCCGAAGAATGTCCCCTAAAGGAAAAGACGATGGCACAAAAATCGTGTGTGCTTGAAATTAACGTCGAAGCTTTCTAGAAGCCATTAAAAGAGTATACAAGAGCTTTTGGACTTCAGGGTAACGCTCCTTCGGTCCATTAAGCACTTCACTTACATAATAAAATAGTTGTTGCACTCCATCCCGTTCTGCGACCAACACTGTGCTGACCGCATGAGGGGTAGCAGCAAGATAGATGATTAATGATTCTCCTTTAATAGGGGAAACCAACACTAGAGCACTGGTGAGGTATGCTTTCATTCTTGAAAGGCTTTTTCGGCTTCATCCGACAATTGAAAAGCGTTGTGCTTGCGTAGAACCTTAAAGAAAGGTTAACCACATTCACCTAACCTCGAGATGAAATGGCTCAAAGCCGCCATTCGACCAGTTAGACTTTGCACTTCCTTCGTGGTCGAAGGGGATCGCATTTGCTCAATGTCCCGAATTTTTTCGAGATTAACCTCAATGCCTCTTGAACAAACTAGGAAACCCAAAAGGTTACCCGAAGAAACCCCAAAAGAGCACTTTTCAGGATTTAACTTTATTCCATGTTTATTCAACTTACAAAAAGTTTCAGTAAGATCATCTATATGACTAGAGCTCTTAAGGCTCTTTACAACCAAATCATCAATATAAGCTACTAAATTACGCCTAATCTGAGAAAGAAAGGTCTTTTGCATCAAGCGTTGGTACGTGGAACCAGCATTCTTGAGCCCAAATGGCATTCTGATGTAACAATAAGTGCCAAATGGGGTAATGAAGGCAGTCAGTCTTCTCTTCAACATCTTCTGCCTTGCTAATTTGATGGTAGCCTTAGTAAGCATCCAGGAAGCTCATCATTTCACAACCCGCTGTGGAATCAATCAACTTATCGATGCGGGGAAGAGGAAAGTCATCCTTTGGGGAGGCATTGTTCAAACTGGTGTAATCAACACACATTCACCACTTACCATTTGATTTAGGACCATGACCGGATTCACGAGCCATTCTGGGT
This sequence comes from Pharus latifolius, assembly GCA_019359835.1. Classification (NCBI taxonomy): domain Eukaryota; kingdom Viridiplantae; phylum Streptophyta; class Magnoliopsida; order Poales; family Poaceae; genus Pharus; species Pharus latifolius. Next base: position 42,155,015 of record CM033322.1, on the reverse strand, counting down.
GGTCGACCTCATGAATGAAACCAGCCTTCTGGAAGATTGCCCCTTACTGTGATCATGCCATGGGACCTGGGACCTTGACACATTGATAAGTATATGTAACACCCTAAGTTTAGGGGTGAGAACTTCCTTTTTCATGAATAGCATGCATGCATATATCTGTAGTAGTAGTCAAATCAGTCAAACCCAATCCATCTCAAGCTCTAAAATTTCCAAATATATCCAGTGAACCCAAATCAGGAACAGATTGCTCAGATGTGATCTATCAGTTACTCTGAACCTAAAAGTCTTCAGAAGCCAGATTCAATTCCATCTCTAAATCTCATATTTGTCAAAACTTCTGTCTTCGAAAACAGAATTAAGTTAATTACCTTAAATACTCTGAACTCAGATTTAGCCAAATCTTGATCCATTCTAGACCAGATTATTCTTGGATTATGATCATAGGTAAGCCAATATCTTAATCCAGAAAGTTGGCAGCCAGATTTCATCAATTAGACCCTCTTCACAAATCAGTCCAAAAAGTATTGGAGATCAATCCTTTTCCAGATTTTCCATAAGCCTAAAAAGGATAAATGTTGCAAATCAACACCAAATTTAGAATTTCTTCAGCAAACCTCTTCCAAATGCTATTTGAAACAATTTTCCCTTCTATCCAGATTCCAAAATCTCATCCTAAATGCCAGAATTCGAAATCAACCAAAACTCAGATTGCAATTACCCTGAAAATACCCTATTTTCAGTTTATATCAAAAACTATTCAAATGTGACAAATTTTATCAAATATCTTTACCAAATACTTTGAATAAAGTCTGCTAGATCAGTGCAATCAAATTCAGCTTTAATCTTCTAAATCTCCAAATTAGCAAATCAGTCCAAAACTCAAATCTGAAATTGCAAATTAGTCCAGATTCGACCAGAGCTCCCAGCTGATTTTCGACCAGAGCATCGCCGTGGTCTTTGCGCCGTGTTCACTCGCCGCCGGCCAAGCCTCGCCTGCGCCTGAGCCCATGCTCACTTGTGTTTGCATGTGCACACGCGTCCACACCTCAGCCATCGCCGTTGCAATGTCGATGATCAACATCTGCTCCCGCGCACGACTAGCAGCAACTTTTGTCAGCAACTCCACGCCACGTTGCCTCGCTGTGCAAGTTTTGTCTCCACCACTTTGCACCGCCCAGCATCATCGAGTCCCAACGAATCGACAATTTGATCAGGCAGAGCCACCTGCTCACCGTCCTGTCGCTGCCACTGTTTCTTCACCGTTGTCGCACCTGCGCCCAGCCAGTTAAGTCCCTGGTGCCAATTCCTTTGCTGTCCCCTCTTCGCAAGCTTCGCCCTGGTCTATTTAAGCAGCCCAACACCCTGTGTAGTTCTCACTTCACCAGAAATCATCTACTCTCAAATTTCTTTGTTTTCGTTTTCTTCTCCGGTGAGCCGTCGAGGAGGCTCACGGTTCCAGCTCCAATCTCTGCATCAACCTTCAAATTGAAGCCACCAGTGAGTTTCCCTTATCCTTCTCTCTATGTGATAGCATTCAATTGCTCACCAGTGACCTCTAACGCCGGCGATCACCAGAATTCTCGATTTGCCCTATTCCGGCAATGCAGCTTGATTTATCCCAAATTAGCCTTCGAATCTGTAGATTAAATTGATCAGTGAACTATACTTAGCAAGCCAGTGCATCAAGATTTTAAAATTTAACTCGAATCGAAGCTATTACCAAATTGTTAATTCACCAGAAACTGGCCCACGTTGCCATGCTTCTCCGGTGATCCTCCTGACAAATTGACTTCACCAACAGCTTCCTTATACCCCTTAACTACTCCTCGAGCAAGGAATTGAGTTCAATCGACCTGTATCAAAAATGCCCAATTCCTGTGTCATCTTCTCCGGCACCGACCACCGGAAATTTGTTCCCGGCCGATTCAGCTCCAGCCACATTGCCCCTTAGATGCATCTTGATCTCCTGAACAATTTTGTCTTCTAGCTAGACAACTAATTCGGTCTAAATCAAAAGTTATGGCTATGCCCTAATTCTTGTCCAGTGCCGTGACATGTAATTCCAGCCACCGTGTTCTTCACCGGTTTTGACCACTTTCCGGCCATCTTCAGCCATGGAACCTGTTGTATCATTTGTTCCTGTTATCAAGGCCTACCTCCCAAACAAAGTGGTGCATCAATTGGAGCCCTAGAACAAAAGATATGACAAACTCTATTTTCTGGCCATGTCAGTCCTAGTGCCAGTCTATGCCAGCCAGTGGCTTTGGCCTTATTCACCTTCTTCTGGCTGTGCATTTTAAAAATAACTTTGTCCACTGAATTTGTAGAATTGTAATCTACATTTTCTTCTTCTACCACAACTTGAGATAAACTCTCTAGCTTTCCTTGAATCTATGTCAGAGCCTTGAACCTAATGTCAATCAGTTGACATTGGCTGTTTTGATCAAACCAGCCGCAAATTTGATATCCTTAATGCAACCTTGAAACTCTAAGAACATCTAACACCTATCCTTAGCCCAAAATTCCTGGAAACCCTAGAATCTTGACTCAGTTCAGTCTGTAGTCTCAACTAATCTCAGCATTATTTAGTTATTCTGTTAAGCATATCATCATATAAGTCATAAAACATTTTAATATAATTAGTAATCATTGTGTGTTTGTTTGTCGCAAAGCAGATCCATAAGCTGAGTTTGAAGACTTCACTATTGACCTGTCGTCAACTGCTATATTTTACGACGTGCTAGGCAAGTCATAGTCTTGATCATCTTGAACCTATATTTTAAGAGTTGCTATAATATAACCTTGAATATAAGTAATATTGCATTTGAAAGATTGAGAATGGTTGAATTATGAATTGACAATACTAGACTGGATATCTGTGAAATGTGAAATGAACAAGTTTTGAGCCATGAACTAATATATATTTATGTATTTACTCATATTCATGAAATAAAACCCCTAGCCGTGACCAAAATTTTGGTATGGAATGGTGGTAGCACTGGAGGTGCTTAACTGCAAAGGATGAGCAGGCACTGAAGGTGCATGGTTTGTGATATGATCTGGTCACTGGCATATAAGGACTAGAACCTTGTGTTGTGCGTCTAGTGGCATGAAACACATGCTAATCGCAAGCCTGGTATGGGACAGGCTTGAACAAGTATTTATGCGGATCGCACATGAAACCCCTGCATGAGATGTGAAGTGATGCACGATTTGCACGGAGTGCAGCTCCTACACATATCACTGAAGGTGATCATGCACTCTGACCCAGTAATGGGAATATGCAATAGGGGTGGGGGTTTGGGTACAACCCGCCACAACTGTGGTTCGCGAGAGATCCATAGGGTCAGGGGTGAATTGTGAGTGAAATATAGCAAAAGTTCTTGTTATCTCCACCTTGCCACTCACAGTATGAAGTGAGTCAGGGGTCCAATTATTTTGATAGGAAAGGCATGAAAGTGGAATATCTTGTGGGTAAATTAGTACCTCTCTGCAGAGTTAAAAACGTATTCGAATACTCCGAGCTCCCGGGTTTATAGGAGTCTACTGCGGTGGATTAAATCCACAGGGTGTGACATAAGTATATTTTCTAAATAAAATTTGTTAAGTCAAGATTACCCAAATGATATGTGTTGTCATGATAAGGGGTACTGCCGTGGGCTGTCGTGTGTTGACGTGTCGCGGTAGTGCTATAATCTAGTGAACATGAATAGCAATGCTATGTTATGAAAAGTGCTGCCATATGATGAGATGAGATGAGAAATGAAAGAAAAGGTTATTTTACAAACATCCATAATTCTTGACTAGTCTAGGTTCATAACAACATTACTATATGTATCTACTCTTACCTATGACTTGCTGAGTACATAAGTGTTGGATCTAGGTAGAGCTAAGTACTTAGAACCTAGAGAATGTCAATTTTGTTGATCAAATGACAACGTAGATAAATCCTGAAGTTGATGACATCTTGTGAAAGTCTAGATATCGATGCACATGTTGAGGGAGAGCTCAGGATGATTAGTCATCTATGTTTGTGCAAAAGTTTGATGACTCCTTGTTCTGGAATTGATATCTATGTGTATGATTGAGGGGGAGCTCATCATAGTAGTCATCTATATTGATGGATATCATGATTTGAGTAGTATGGATCGTGTGCGTATTTCCTGTATCATATATGGATCTATATGATTGTGGATTTCATATCTCACTCATCCGTCATTTCTTGGAATTGGTTTTGTCATTTCACCAAAGAAAGAAATCGTTAACTCCCGTGTGGAGTGATTTCTTTGGTGGTGATTAATAACGAACTGTAAATGAGACTAACGTTTGTGCATTAAGTGTACGCGTTGTAGTCTCAAATTGATTGCAGGATAAAAGCGAGCAAGGGCGTGAAGAGGATGAAATCGATATGAGACATCTCGAGCGAGGTCAAGCTTAGCAAGGTCAAGCATTGCGAGGACAAGTGTCGAGCGGTCGAGCTTCACAGGGTCAAACTTCAGCTAAGGTAAAATCCAAGATTAAGGATTATTTTCTTAGGATTTTACTGGTCTCGGTGTTTGGAGGCAGACCGGGTTGATAGGATTCTTTTTACTAGTTTGACCGTACTATTAAGAGGGGTCGGAAACTAGTAGCTTGAATCTATCTAGTGCGAAAGCTCAAATGCATTCATATCATCTTGTACTAGTGTCTTTCATTGCTAGTGAGTCTAACTGTAGTTCATGTGCATTAGATTAAATGTTTTGAAAACTGCACTTAGTCGTGATCGCCAGCTGTTTAAATTGGTTTATTTATCTAGAGCTGGTCGTGGTCATATTTGCATATTCTGATCGTATCAGTGTTGATACGTGGTCGTGGCCGTGTCGCTTGTTTGGCGGCCTTCTGTTTAGGGTTTGAGCGTGGTCGTAGGAGTTCGGACTGGTCGTACCAGTCTTTGGCTCGCTTGCGTACACTCGACCAAACTCTATCGACCACATGTTTTCGATCGGATGTCAAACCTGTGTGATTGTGGTTGTTGCTGAGTGACAGCAGTCACATCTGCGAGAAAACAGAAAAATCCGTATGTGCAAATACCCCGAATTGCATTTGAGATGATTTTTGGATTGAACATTTTGACAGCAGAAAAGTTTCTGAGTTTTCTAGAAGTTTTTAGACCTTTCTAAGTCCTTCTCCTGTTGACAAAATTGTAGAGCTCTAAGTTAACTTTCCAACAAGCCAAAAATCACCTGAATCGGATCTCTGGATCAAAAGTTATGCTTGTTTTACTATCAGTGTGCAGTGACCGGACTTTGTCCGGGCATGGCTGGACATTGTCCGGCCTGTACAATTTTTTTTGAGCTGAGAAATGAAATAGAGACAAATGCATCCGTCCGGGGCTATCTATCCGAAGTGACCGGACATTGTTCGATATGGCCGGACAATGTCCGGCCTTCACAAAAAATGCCCCCAACGGTCTCTGATACGTTGTGCAACGGGCGTATTTTTTTATATACTAGCCGGATAGTGTCCGAAGTGGCCGGACATTGTCCGGCCTGTACAAAAATGACGCATCTGGTTGCAAACGGCTAGTTTTCTTTGACGGCTATAAATACTTCGTGTTTGCCTTCATTTGTGTGTGCTCAAAGAGTTCATTCTTCTGCTGAAAACATAGCCAATTTATTTGCATTTGAATTATTGCATTTAGAGGCTGGAATTGAGCCCAAATGTTGAGTAGATTTGAGAGAGAGCTTGAGGGAGATTGTGTGTGTGTTTAGTGCACTTCATCTCCATTCGATTGCTAGTGCTAGAGTGTTGAGCATATCATTTGCATCATTGAGCTTCTAGCACATGGTTGATTCAAGTGAAAGCGCATCCGGCTTGTTACTCTTGGTGATCGCCTTCGCCTAGACGGTGCCGGAGGAGAGCCGAGATCTCTCCAATTGAAGTTTGTCAGAGAGGCCGGCAAAACATTGTGAAAGGTGTGATGCTCGCCTATCCGGTGTGGAGAAGGAGCAACCCTAGTGAGATATCCTTCATGGATATAGAAGCGAGGCTCCGAGCGAGCGCTTCAACGAGGAGTAGGGGAGACCAGGCGAGTCTCCGAGACCTCGGTAAAAATATTGTCAATTGCGTAATTCTTATTTGCTTTATATTCATCTTCACACAATTGCTTATATCACTATTGTTGCATGTATTGTTAAATATTTCATATGATTGAATGCAACTAGTTGATTGAATTGTTTTAAACCTTATTGTATAATCTAACTCAAACAATTATCTTGTTGAAATAGCTTAGTGGGGAAGAAAATTTAAAAGCCGCCTAATCACCCCCCTCTAGTCGGCATCCTCGATCTTTGTCGGCGGAAATCTCCGCGGGACTAAGTCCAGGTAAGTTGTGTCGCGATTGCCTTTTGGCTCCCGGGACGCGGCCTCCGGTGCCCTCCTGGGCGCCGCCATTTGCCCGGGGACTTGGCCTCCGGGGCCTCCCCGGGCGCCGCCTTTTGGCTCCCGGGACGCGGCCTCCGGTGCCATCCCGGGCGCCGCCATTTGCCCGGGGACGCGGCCTCCGGACCCTCCCCGGGCACCGTCTTTTGGCCCCCGGGACATGGCCTCCGGTGCCGCCCCGGGCGCCTCCTTTGACCCGGGGACGTGGCCTCCGGCGCCGTCCCGGGCCTCATCGCCCTCCTGAAGGTAAAGTCTCGAACTGTTTGTCACGTGCAGGTCACGCGAGGAGCGCCTCGGGAACTAGCGACCACCTGTGAAGCATCCAAGGCGTTTGACCGGGAGAAGGACGGTCCTACCCTTCAATCCGACGGTGGCTTCCGGGGTAGTTTAGGTTTTTTGCTTCTTTTTGGGGCTATAAATAGCCCTTGTACCCCTCTGTTGTAAGGATCGGTTCTTTTATTGGAATAGCTAAACTCACAGACGTGCTCCGGAAGCCTCTCCCCCGGAGAGAGCTTCCCCAGCCGACTCCAGTCGGGAGCGCATCGACAGGACTAGGGCCCCCACCGGGACCCGAACCTATATAAACCCGTGTGTCATTTTTTGTGCTTGTCCGGCGGGGGAGGACCAGTCATCCGGTCAACCCGCGCCGTGTAATCTTCGCTAGGATCATTCTCAAAACCTGCCGGGGTATTCGCAATACCACGACAGTTGGCGCCGACCGTGGGGACTCGTGACAAGACGCCATGGCTCCCCCAAGAACAAGGGCTCGCACTCTTCCCGGTGATCCGGTTCTCGGAGACCCGGCGCCGTCCGCCCGGGACACTGCTGTCCCGGCGGTCCCTTCCGGAGGCGACCTGGCCCAGGTACCGCCTCCCTCCTTTCCTCTTAACTTAGATGCTTCCACCTCCAGGTCGTTCCCGGTGACCGCGGGGACCTCGGCCGGGACTAGTCTCCCCCCGACGGCTCCCCCGGCTCCCCGGGACGCCCTGCTTGAAGCTCTCGTGGAAGGCCAGCTCCGCGCTCAGCGCTCTATGGACGAGCTCCTTAGCGTGTTGGCGCGGCCTCCGGCCCCCACATTTGCGTCACACCCGTATCCGGGGAACATGCCCCCGTTTATGGGTTACCCGGCGGCCCCTCCGGCCTCCGGGGGTTTGTCTGCCCCGTATGATCCTGCCGGGGGGTTCCCTCCTCCTGCGGGATATACGCCCGGACCCTTCCCGGTACCCGGGCCCGTCCCGGTGCCGGGCGGTTATTTCGTGCCGGGGCCCTTCGTGGCACCAGGGGGGTACCCCGTCCCCGGCCTTTTCCCGGGGCCGGGAGCCCACTTCTTGCCGGGGGTTTACCCTGTGCCGGGAGCCAGTCCCGCCCCCCGCATCGCGTTTACCGCACCGGGGGCGGTTGACAGAGCAGCCCCCGCGCCGCAGCGGACTTCCCCCCGCATGGGCTCCCCGGTTCCGGACGTCGCCACGGGGGCTCCCCCCTCGCCGGTTCCGGGTGTTACAGGGCCTGCCCACTTCCCGGTTCCGGTCGTGGCCACTGGGGCCCCCTCCACTTCGATTCCAGGCATCGCCACGGGTGCCCCCTCCCCGGTTCCGGATGATACAGGGGCTTCCCCCTTTCTGGTCCCGGGGGTCGTCGCAGGGGGCTCACCCCAACCGGCTCCGGAAGCTACAGCGCATGAGTTCCCTCCCTCGGCGGGACAGGTCCGTTTCGCCCCGGGGAGGTCAAGCGAATGCGTTCACCAGAGCGCGGGGAAGAACTTCCCCCCGGCCGCGGGCGCGGGGAGCCTCGCTCTCGCACGGGCCGGGGGAAGAGACCCGCTGAAGAGCCAACCTCTCCGGCGGAGAGCCCGGACGTCCGGGAACTCAGTCCCGGTCCGGAGGAAAAGCGTCGCCACCGCCATTCTGGCGGACATCTCGGACCGCTTCCAGACTCAGACAACGAAGGTCCCGTGAAAGAAGATAGCGACCGGAGCTCTCCCCGGGAAGTGCAGGGGGATAACCAGCCCCTATGCCGAGGACTTCGTAGCATCCGGTGGCCGCGGCCGTACCGCCCTCCGCACATCGAGCACTATAACGGTGAGGCAGACCCTTGCGAGTTTGTGCAGGTCTACTCCACTGCCATCTCCGCGGCCGGGGGGGACGAGACAGTACAGTGCAACGTCTTCCCCCTCTACCTCTACGGCATTGCCCGCTCCTAGTTCTACAACCTGAAGGCCGGCTCCATCAAGTCTTTCTCGCAGCTCAAGCGGGAGTTCTGTGCCAACTTCCAGGGAAACTACGTGCGCCCCCTGGACTCCTCGCAGCTGTACACTGTCCGGCAGAGGACTGGGGAAACCATCAGAAGCTTCTTCAATCGCTTTCCTCAGGTGAAGAGCAAAGTGGCCCACGTCCCCGACTCTACGGTCATCGAAGCCTGCAAAAGCGGTATCCTCCCGGGGGAGCTCCACCGAAGGCTCTCCCGGAGCTGCCCCTCTTCTGCCGACGAGCTCTTCAACGTGCTCGAAAAGTACGCTCGGGCGGAGGAAGACGATATCTGGAAGAAGACCCAGGGGGCTCCCGCCCCCGTCGACCGGGGGGCCAGGGATCCCCCCAAATGCCCCAGACAAGGGGAGCGTAGCGAGCCACGACCTCGGGACACCTTTGTCCTCGAGGGCGGAGGCGGCTCGCGCGACCCCCTGAGGGCGAACCGCCCCTTCCCCAAACCGAAGGGCCATGGGGGAGGACAGTCTTCACGCGGCCGGGAAGGCCCCGTTGGGAGAAGCCGGGAAGGACCGTGGTGCAGCCTCCACAGGTCCAATACCCACGCTACCCGAGATTGTAGCCAGCTGCTGCAGCACTTCGCGGACTTCCTCGACCAGCGCGGGCAGGGGGGGGACTCCGGCCTCCTTGCTCCCTCGGCCAGCTGGTCCAGCCCTTCCCGCTCCCACGGGGGGTCAGCAGACGCAGGAGGGGGAGCCTTCAGAAGCTCCCCCCTTTCAAACTTCGCAGCGGCACATCAACGTCATCGTGGGAGGATCTGCCTCCGGGCGGGACTCTAAGCGCCAGCGTAAGGAGTACGCGCGTGAGGTCAAGGTTGTGGGGGTGCTACACGCGTCCCCGCCACCGAAGTGGTCGGACGTCCCCCTCACCTTCACGGTAGAAGACGAGCGGGGGGTTCGCTTCCCCCACGACGACGCGCTTATTGTCTCCGCAACCATCTACAACTGCCATCTGGCCCGGATCCTGGTGGACGGCGGGAGCTCCGCCGATGTCTTATTCCTGAAGGCCTTCAAAGAAATGCAGGTGGATGAGAAGCTCCTGCAGCCCGCTGCCGGGCCCCTGCAAGGTTTTGTCCCGGGGGAGGCAATTCACCCCGTGGGCAAGGTAGATCCTCCAATGACCTTCGGCACCCCCGAGAACTACCGGACCGAGCTGGTCCGCTTCGATGTAGTGGACCTCCCCTCCTCCTACAACGCGATTATGGGGAGGACGACAATCAACCGGCTGGGGGCTGCCACCCATCAAAACTATCTCTGCATGAAGATCCCCGGGCCGCATGGTGTGATCAACGTCCGGGGAGACCACGACATGGCCCGTGCTCTATACGAGCGCGCTGCGGCCACAATTGGAAGCGTCAACCTCATAAAGACGCCCGAGGGGGAGGCTTCTCCCCCGGAACTAGACGCTGCTGCGCCACCACCCGGGAGTGCCCCGAGGAGCACGCAGCGCAACTTGCGGCTTTTTTACGCGAAAACTCCGATGTTTTTGCGTGGAAACCGTCAGACATGCGGGGCGTCGCCCGGGAGGTCATTGAGCACAAGCTCGCAGTGGCCCCCGGTCACCCCCCGGTCAAACAGAAGCTGCGGAAACTCTCCCTCGAGCGCCAAGAGGCAATCAAGGCGGAGATCACCTGGCTCCGAGAGGCGGGGTTCATTCGGGAGGTCCTGCACCCCGAGTGGCTCGCGAACCCCGTCCTCGTCAAGAAATCAACAGGCAGGTGGCGGATGTGCGTGGACTTCACCGACCTTAACCGCGCCTGCCCCAAAGACAACTTCCCGCTCCCGCAGATTGATCAGCTCGTCGACTCCACTGCGGAGTGCGAGCTCATGAGCTTCCTAGACGCCTACTCGGGCTACCATCAAGTCCGGATGGCGGAAGGGGACGAGGAAAAGACGAGTTTTATTACTCCCCTCGGAACCTTCTGCTACGTCCATATGCCCTTCGGGCTCAAGAATGCGGGGGCGACCTTCCAGCGCCTCATGACACTGGTTTTCAAAGAGCAAGTCGGCCGCAACGTTGAAGTCTACGTAGACGACGCGGTTGTCAAGAGTCCCCGCGCAGCCTCCCACATCGACGACCTGGCTGAAACCTTCCGCAACCTCCGCGCGTTCGGGCTCAAACTGAACCTGGAGAAGTGCGCCTTCGGGGTGCGCGGGGGGAAGCTCCTAGGTTTCCTCGTGTTCCAGCGGGGCATTGAGGCAAACCCCGAGAAGATCCGGGCGTTCCTAGATATGCCCCCGCCGCGCTCCGTCATGGATGTCCAGCGGCTCTCCGGCCGCCTAGCCGCACTCAGCCACTTTGTCTCCCGGTCGGGGGAGCGAGGCCTCCAGTTCTTCAAGATCCTCCGAGGGCTCGAGGGGTTCCGCTGGACCCCCGAGGCTCAGGAGGCGTTTGACGACCTCAAGAAGTACCACGAGCCCTCCAATGCTCGTGAGCCCGTCCCCGGAAGAGCCCTTGATCCTCTACCTCGCCGCGATCCCTGTCACCGTCAGTGCGGTCTTGGTGAAGGAGCAAGGGGGGCAGCAGCGTCCCATGTACTACGTGAGTGAGGCCCTCCAAGGGGCCAAAACTCGGTACACGGAGATGGAGAAGATCTGCTACGCCCTTCTCATGGCGTCCCGGAAGCTTCGGCATTACTTCCTGGGGCACCCCATCACCGTCCCGTCGTCCCTTCCCCTTGGGGAGGTACTGCGGAACAAGGGAGCCACCGGCCGGATTTGGAAGTGCGGGGCCGAGCTCACCCCCTTCCCCCTGTCCCTTACCGGCCGCTCCGCCATCAAGTCGCAGGTCCTCGCCGACTTCGTCGCAGAGTGGACTCCCGCCTCTGGGTCCGAGGACGAAGATCTCCCTGTGCCGCCCCGACGCAGTGATCATTGGACCCTTATGTTCGATGGGTCGCTGTGTCTCGCCGGGGCTGGTGCGGGAGTAGTCCTCCGGAGCCCCGAGGGGAAGGAACTCAAGTACGCCGCGCGGCTCGAGTTCCCCGCAACCAACAACGTCGCCAAATACGAGGCTTTGCTCCTCGGGATGCGCCTCGCGCGCTCCCTGGGGATCCGGCGCCTCCTAGTCAAGGGAGATTCTCAGCTCGTAGTTTGCCAAGTGGACAAGTCTTACCTGTGCCATGACGCAAACTTAAGTCTTTATTTGCAGGAAGTGCGAAAGATGGAGAGGCATTTCGACGGCCTCGAGGCCCGGCATATCCCACGGAGGGACAATGACCGGGCCGACGCCTTGGCCCGGCCAGCAAGCGCCCGGGAATCGCTCCCCAAGGGGGCTTTCTTGGAGATCATCGCGAAGCCCTCGGTGGCCTCCCCGGGCACGGGCAACGAGCCTCATGTCCCGGAGGTCGCCGAGATCACCCGGACTCTGTCTTGGATGGACCCCCTCATCTCCTTCATCAAGGGGGAGGGGGACCCTCCTAATGAGACCGAGGCTAAACGCCTCCGGGGTAAAGCCCGGGCATATCTCCTGTTGGAGGGGAGGCTCTACAAGCGGGGGGCTTCCGCCCTCCTGCGCTGCCTCCCCCGGCCGGAGGGACTTCAACTATTCGAAGACATCCACGCGGGGAGCTGTGGTTCTCGCCTAGCCCCGCGTGCCATCGCAGCCAAGGCCCTCCGACAGGGCTTCTACTGGCCCACGGTCATGCGCGACGCGCGAGACCTCGTCTCCGCGTGCGAGGCATGCCAGAAGATGGCCAAGGGCTCGAACCTCCCCCCTATAGCGCTGCAGACGATCCCCATCACTTGGCCCTTTGTGCGCTGGGGGATGGACCTCTTAGGGCCCTTCCCCCCAGCGCCCGGGGGGTACAAGTATGCCGTAGTCACAGTCGACTATTTTACAAAGTGGGTTGAGGCGGAGCCATTGGCCAGCATCACGTCCCGGGCCGTTCAGTGGTTTTTCTGGAAAAACATCGTATGCCGTTTTGGTGTCCCCCGGGAAATCACCGTGGACAACGGAACCCAATTCGACTCGGCTTATTTCCAGGAATTCTGCGAAGGCCTGGGGCTCGTCATCCACTTCGCCTCAGTGGCCCATCCTCGGAGCAATGGGGCTGTCGAGAGGGTCAACGGCGTAATCCTACAGGGGTTGCGCCGGAGACTCGAGCAAACCGCTTCTAAGCGGGGTGCATGGGCGGAGGAGCTCCCTAGCATCCTCTGCTCCATGCGCACGACCCCGTCCCGGGCGACGGGGCGTACTCCCTTCTCCCTGGTCTACGGGGCGGAGGCAGTCCTCCCCCCGGAGATCGGCTTCCGGTCACTGCGGGTTGAGCTCCTGGAGGGAGCTACGCCCTCAGCATACCAGGCCAACGAGGCCAACCAGCGTCTGGAGATCGACCTCGTGGAGGAGGAACGCGATCGAGCGCTCCTCCGCCACGCCATCTACGAGCAAGAAATGGCGCGCGCGTACAATCAGCGCGTGCGCGAGAAAGCTTTCCGCCTTGGGGACCTTGTCCTCAAGCGCATGACGGATCCCCAGGCCCCTACAGGATCTCCGCGGTCCTGGGCTCGGGGGCCTACAAGCTCTCCAACCTTCAGGAGCAGGAGCTGAAGCACACGTGGAACTTGCGTTTACTTCGCAAGTTCTATGTTTAGCCTTACGGGCCTGTCCCCTCCCACGGAGCGTTCACGCCGGAGGGGGAGGAGGGACACTGTATTTTCCTCCCCTTTCGCGGCTTCGCAGGGGGAGGCCTTGTACTTCATTTTATTAGCAATACATACGACTTGCTCTTTAAACTCTCATTGCAGGTCTCTCTCATTGCCGCCCCTAGCGGCGATGCCCTCCCTGCCAGGATGCCCTCCCCGCCAGGATGCCCTCCCCGCGAGGAAGTGGGCCAGCCCCAACAAGTCCCTACAATGGGAGTCCCCACTCCCGTAGGGCGGCTTACGATCAGCCCTCGTGGACTGAGGGTGTAAGCGGCAACCCGGTCACAGTGGCCGTGGTAACGAGTCACTTTGGGAGACTAGTCCCCTGCCCAAACACTCAAGACCCGTCTTCGGGTACTTCCTCCTCCGGGAGTCGACGTTATTCCCGGCTCCCCGTTTTCACGGCGATCGGATGATCGGCCCCTTGCGGCCTGATTGGATCTATCTTCCTCCTCCGGGAGTCGACGTTATTCCCGGCTCCCCGTTTTCACGGCGACCGGATGATCGGCCCCTTGCGGCCTGATTGGATATATCTTCCTCCTCCGGGAGTCGACGTTATTCCCGGCTCCCCGTTTTCACGGCGACCGGATGATCGGCCCCTGGCGACTTGATTGGATCCATCTTCCTCCTCCGGGAGTCGACGTTATTCCCGGCTCCCCGTTTTCACGGCGCCGGATGATTGGTCCACGGCGACCTTATTCCCGGCTCCCCGTTCTCACGGCGACCAGATGAATGCCTCTCGGAGACCCTATTCCTGGCTCCCTGTTCTCACGGCGACCGGACGATTGTCTCTCGAAGAAGTAGGATTTCTCGGGCATTTTCTTCCCCGAAGACCCTATTCCCGCTCCCCGTTCTCACGGCGACCGGACGAATGTCTCCTAGGAAGCTTGCCACCAGAAATCTCGTCGGGTTCTCTTGGACATTCCTTCCACATGAGGCCTTATTCCTGGCTCCCCGTTCTCACGGCGACCGGACGATTATCTCCCGGAAGGTCTCCTCCTTGAAAACCTCGTTTTAAAATTTTCTAACTTAGAAAATTTCCTATGCTACAGGTGACTTCCATCCCGGGGGCCTTGTTACCCCCACAGCGCGCGGAGCTATTCTCCGGCCCGCTGTGGGCGGGGGGGATAAGGAACCCCCGGGTGTCGACCGCACCACCCACGAGGAAACTTAACTCATCCTTGTTCAAATGTGTCGTCCAGACCATCCAAGAAGAAGAAAATAAAGAGGCAATGAAAGGAAACAGCAACAGCTTTATTGATTATCAAATCCGGAGGACATCTTCCCCCTCCGGTGGGCTTCGGAAACGATACAACCCGGGTCCTAACCCGGGGGATTCTCTAAGCCCTAAGGTTCCTACGCCTAATACTCCCGGAGGCTCTCTGCTAGCTCCCGGGTCAAGTCCCGGTACAATGCCCGCACGCGGCGCCGATCGTCCCAGAGCACATCTTCAGGCCAGAACTCGTATCCCGCCGGTGGAAGTATCCGGAGGGGAGGGATCATCCGGAGCCCCGGTCGCGGAGGGGACAATTCGGCACGATGATTATCAAAGTTGTCCTAGTGCCACTCCGAACGCCACCTCAACCGGATCGGCTCCCGGACACTATCCTCACCGCGATTCCCGGAGACAAGGCTCAGCAAGATCAAAGCTGCTTGGGCGTCCCCGGGGAGCCCCTCCCGGACCTTCGTCAGGGAGCAACCTCCCGGGAACCTTGGTAACAGTATTCAATTCAAAGACTTAGAAAAAATTCTAACTTCATTGGATTCAAAATGTTTTTGTACAAGTGTCTGGGGCTTCTTCTAAGAAGCTACCGGGATCAAAATCCTAAGAAAGCAAAAAAGGGCCCTAGCTAAGACCCGGGGGGAGGCTCATACATGTTCGTTGGAGTCCTCCCCCCGGGGGGCTTCTTCCAAAGCCAGGGTTGGGGCGTCTCCCGCAGGAGGCACCGGAGCCGGGAACCACTCCCGGATGATCCGGTCGTAGAACCCCCCGGCAAGCTGCTCCACCTCTCGGCGCGAAGGCTCGAAGGAGTCCGGGAAGCTTCGGGGGATGCGACCCCCGATCGCCTAGGCGCCGACACCCCGGAACTCGACGAGCCCCGCAGCGGCCGCGACGACGGGGATCGCCTGGCCCAGCGCCCGAACATCAGCAGCCTCCGGGATGGCGGAGACCTGCGCGTTGAGTAAACGCACAGCCTCCGTGAGGGTCGCCGGTGGCACCTCCCTGCTCCCAGAGCCGAGGCTTACGCCAAGTCCCTCGAGGGCCGACCGGACGGAGCGGCCCGCGTCCGCCACCGCCCGGACGCTCGAGCTCTCGAGCTCCCGGAGCGCCTCCTCCCTCGCCTTGGCTTCCTCTCGGAGGCGGGCGTTGATGGCCTCAGAAATATGAACCTGGGCCCGGGCCCGGGTCAATTCCGCGAGGGCTTCGTCGCGTTCCCGGAGGGCCTCCTCGCGCTGCCCTACGGAGGTCGCGGCCCGGCCTTCCGCCTCCTTAAGCAGCCGGGCGACCCGCTGCTCAAGGCCCCAGGTAACAACTGCCACCTACAAAATATATAGAGTTAGAAAAATCTCAAAGTGCAGGGGATGAATAAAGACGTCTTCGACTCGGGTTACCTGGGCCCCGAGGGACTGAAGCCCCTCGAAACGCTCATGGAGCATCCCTCCCGCGACGAAGGCCTGCACCTTCCGGGTATGCAGGCCCTCCGAGTAGCGGGCGACCTCAATCGCGGGAAGCAAAGGGGTCTCCCGCGCGGCGCCGCCAGCGCGGCCGGCGGGGAGTCCCCGGACCTCAATGTCCGGTAACGCGGCCGGCGTCACCGGCGTCTTCGTCGACGAGGTAGTGCCCCGCGAAGACGTGGCCGAGGAGATCTCGGCGGGAGCCGCCACCCGGGGGGGAACCATCAGGCCTTTCCCTGCCCCGGGCCGGAAGGTCTTCGGGGCCTCCTCCTCTGGAGGAACCTCGTAGACCAAGGGGCTCCCCCCCTCGTCCACCGGCCAAACCCGCGGAGGCGAGGCCTCCGCGAATCTCACCTCCAGCCTCTTCGGCTCTAAAGAAGCCGGAAGGGGCGGGAGGGGCTCCACCATGAGCGGCGACGGGGTGTAGTTCGCCGAGTCGGACGCCGCCCCGCCCACGGTCGCCTCCTTCCCACGCGCCTCGACAGGGCCCTTCGGGGGAGGAGGTGTTGCTTCCTTCCGGGACGGTGCCCGGGCACGTTCGCTCCCGGGGGTCTCGTCCTGGGGCTTCACCGGTGTCGCCGCCGGCGTCGTCGATGAGCCGGGGGTCTTTTGAACCCAGGCCTTCTTGGGCTCCAAGCCCCCGGCCGTCTCCTTCCCCCGTTTGTGCGACCCGGGGGTGGGGAGAGGCTTCCTCTCCGGCAGCTTCAACCCGTAGGCCGCCGCCACCAAGTTCTTGGGAGGGCCCTCCCCCACGGCGCACACGACGCGCTCGTGCTCATCGGCGAAATACCTCCCTAGGAGGTTCTCCGCCTTCTCCCGCGCCGCCGGGTATGGCCGGACTGAAAGAGGTAAAGAGTTAGTCGATTTCTTGAAAATTCGTAAGTACAATGCAGCGGGTTCCCGGAGCTTACGTCGCGTCACCGGCTTCACCGGGGGCCGCTGCTCGGGGCCCATTCCGATCCACCTCTTCCTGACGGTGAAGGGGGAGATTCGGAGGAGAGCCATCTCCTCGGCGGCGTCCCGCATCGAGCAGGTCTTCTTGGAGAGGATCACCTTGCCGAGGAGCTCGAACTCCTCGTCCGTCCACGCCGGGGGCTTCGGCGCGGACGACCGGCTGTAGGTGGGGGCCTCCGGGGCGTACACCACCGCGTCGTCCCAGACCCGGAGGTAAAACCACCTCCGGACCCAATCCCCCCAGTGGTCTCGGGAGGCCGCCGCCGGGTAGTCGATTACCCGGGACGGCAACATCAGGACCATCACCGAACCGAAGGGGGACTTGGGGCCCCCCTTCACCAGGTGGGAGGTCCGCGCCGCCGGTTCGTAGAAGTACCGGAAGGCGCGAAGGTTGGGCTCCCGCCCGATCACTGTCTCGTAAAGCCAAATGAAGAGGCCCATCCGGACAAGCGCGTTCGGGGTAAGGTGGTTGAGAGCCACCGCGTACTCCTTGAGAAACTCCCGGAGCATGGGATGCACCGGGAGCCGGAGCCCCGCCTCCAGGATGGCCTCGAAGGCCACGACCTCTCCGGGCCTGGGACGGGGGGCCCCGTCCTTCTTCATAGGGACTCGGATGTCCCCGTCCGCGACGATGCATCTTTCGACCAAGGACTCGGCGTCCTCGGCCGTAAACTCCGACGCCCAGAGGAAATCCGAGGGGATTTCCACCGGGGGCACTTCCGTGGTCTTCGCCCGACCCTTGGGTGCCATGAGGTTAGTCTTCTTTTTCGGTGGCTAACTTTGCAGGAGGCTACTACTAAAAACTCCCGGACGTCTGCTACCGGAAAGGGCTACCGGAAAGAGCTACCGGAAGAGGGCTACCGGGAGAGCAAAAACTGCTGAGGATGAAAATTTGGAATGAGCTTCCGGGCCCCCCAAGGTCCTATTTATAGGGGCGGGCCGTGGTCCAGATGCACGCCACGTGGCACCCGCGGATCAATCTGGACCGTAGAAATTCAAACCGTGCACGGGAAACAAAGGGACGGGCGCGTGAATCGAGGCACCGGTTCGAACCGCGCGCGCATTTATGGCGAAACGGCGCGGCTCTAAGTGTGGGGCACGGAAACCGAAGCGCCGAGGCTCCGGTAACTTGGCCCGGAGATCTTCCCGGTGACCTAAACCATACCCACCGGGGACTCGAGCATCGTCCCCGGCGTGCATGGGGGGCTGCTGTCGGGGGAAATCTCCGCGGGACTAAGTCCAGGTAAGTTGTGTCACGATTGCCATTTGGCTCCCGGGACGCGGCCTCCGGTGCCCTCCCGGGCGCCGCCATTTGCCCGGGGACTTGGCCTCCGGGGCCTCCCCGGGCGCCGCCTTTTGGCTCCCGGGACGCGGCCTCCGGTGCCCTCCCGGGCGCCGCCATTTGCCCGGGGACGTGGCCTCCGGGGCCTCCCCGGGCTCCGCCTTTTTGCTCCCGGGACGCGGCCTCCGGTGCCCTCCCGGGCGCCGCCTTTTGGCTCCAGGGACGCGGCCTCTGGTGCCCTCCCAGGAGCCGCCATTTGCCCGGGGACTTGGCCTCCGGGGCCTCCCCGGGCGCCGCCTTTTGGCTCCCGGGACGCGGCCTCCGGTGCCCTCCTGGGCGCCGCCATTTACCCGGGGACGTGGCCTCCGACGCCTCCCCGGGCGCCGCCTTTTGGCTCCTGGGGCGCGGCCTCCGGTGCCCTCCTGGGCGCCGCCTTTTGACTCCCGGGACGCGGCCTCCGGTGCCGTCCCAGGCGCCGCCATTTGCCCGGGGACTTGGCCTCGGGGGCCTCCCCGGGCGCCGCCTTTTGGCTACCGGGACGCGGCCTCCGGTGCCATCCCGGGCGCCGCCATTTGCCCAGGGACGCGGCCTCCGGCCCCTCCCTGGGCACCGCCTTTTGGCCCCCGGGACATGCCCTCCGGTGCCGTCCCGGGCGCCTCCTTTGACCCAGGGATGTGGCCTCCGGCGCCGTCCCGGGCCTCATCGCCCTCCTGAAGGTAAAGTCTCGAACTGTTTGTGACGTGCAGGTCACGCGAGGAGCGCCTCAGGAACTAGCGACCACCTGTCAAGCATCCAAGGTGTTTGACCGGGAGAAGGACGGTCCTACCCTTCAATCCCACGGTGGCTTCCGGGGTAGTTTAGGTTTTTTGCTTCTTTTTGGGGCTATAAATAGCCCTTGTACTCCTCTGTTGTAAGGATCGGTTCTTTTATTGGAATAGCTAAACTCACAGACGTGCTCCGGAAGCCTCTCCCCCGGAGAGAGCCTCCCCAGCCGACTCCGGTCGGGAGCACGTCGACAGGACTAGGGCCCCCACCGGGACCCGAACCTGTATAAACCCGTGTGTCATTTTTTGTGCTTGTCCGGCGGGGGAGGACCGGTCATCCGATCCACCCGCGCCGCGTAATCTTCGCTAGGATTATTCTCAAAACCTGCCGGGGTATTCGCAATACCACGACAATCTTACAATTGGTATCAGAGCAAGGTCTCTCATTTATCGGCTTAACCGCTAGAGAGAAAGGATGAATTCGCTAGAGAAATTTGGATTGATTGCTCCTCAATTTGATGGTTCAAATTATACACATTGGAAAATTATGATGAGTACTCATCTTGAGGCATTAAGTTTGAAATTATGGAGATTAGTGCAAAAGTGTATGGATAACTCATTATCTTCGGATAAACATACTCTTCTATTATATACAAAAGCTAAAAATGTGCTTCTTGATTCACTTAGTCATGATGTGCTCGAACTAGTGAGTGAGTGTTCGACCACTCACGATGTTTGGATCACTCTTGAGTCCTTGTTTGTGGGCACATCTAGCTTTGCACATGCTAAGATGCGCTTATTATTGTGGGACTATGAGGCATTTGTGATGTTGGAGCATGATTCACTCTCCACCACATATGATCGCTTGATCAACATCACAAATGAGCTCAAAGCCCTTGGTGCTAATATTTCCGATCTAGACATTTGCAGGAAATTACTCCAGGTGTTGCCGGAGGATCACTATAATGACTTCACTACTACTCTTGCGAACGGTGATCTTTCCAACACTTCACCGGGAGAGCTCATTGACATGCTTATGTCAAATGAGGCAATGTCCAAAGAAAAGGACATGTGTTCCACCTCCGAACATATCAAGGACAACAGTTTCAATGCAGAGGATTGGGAGCTTCCGAGCGAGCTCAAGGACGTAAACAATGAGGTTTGCCTAAGCAAGACCAAGGCTAAACCTTGCAAGAAGAGCTCAAGGAAAGCTGGAAAGAAAGCGTCGAAGTCAAAGTCTTCATCTCAAGACAATTCTTTATGCCCTACGGAATGCGACTCGACGATATCAAACTCTAACCTCGCTAAGAATGAGCTACTGGACATAATTGTAGAGTTAAAAGATTTGCTTGGCAATTTGACTCAAAACTTTAGAACTTTAAAAAATAATTACTCATCTTTGAAACTGCAACATCAAGAATTGAAAAATTCTTATGATTCTTTGCTTGCCAAGAATGCTATTAGCTCAACATGTATATTAGATGTTAGAGTTGCTTGTGACTCCTATATTGATCCATCTTTAGAGTCACACACTTCTACTCCACATGCTAGCGATAATTCAATTGTTAATTCGTGGTTAGATTCAAATGCTAGCTTTGTAGATACTAGTACTTCATGTGATAACATGTCAAATGATTTAATTATTGATTCACATGATTGTATGGATGATACTAGTAACTCATACCATGATTCGTCTAATAATTTATCTTTATGCCATGGTGTTAGTTCTAGTAGCTCCTCATTTGATATGCCTAACTCATCTAGTGATTTTTGTGCTATGCCCTCGAGTACATTTACTTGTGATGATATGCCGTCTTGTTCTTATTCATATATTAATACGGGATCATATCAAACATCTAAAACTCAAAATGATGAACTTAGGAGTAAAGTAAATAGATTGAGTAAAAATCTTACTAGAAATCGTTTGAGTTGTGCCATGCTTGTAAAACCCCCTTTAGATCATAAAAAATCGTTTAGAAAGGGAAAATTAAATCATGCATACTCAACTAGTAAGTGGTATCAAATTCCTCATTACACTCATACAAACTCTTTTAAAAAGCCCTCTCGAACCTCATGTTCTTCATATCATGTGAAAGGGAAACATTCGTATGAGTATGCATCTAGCTCTTTTAGAAATGTATCTTTTGGCTCTTATTTAATTTCTTGCTCTAAAAAGGGTTTATTTGCAAAACCTATTCATTTTCATTTTCAAAAACCTAAAGATAGAGCTACTTGGGTACCAAAAGACCCATGCGACAAGGCTAGAGGGCCTCGTATGATTTGGGTACCGAAAAGAGCTTAAATCTTTTTGATGTGTTAAACTAAAACATTTGCATTGCATATTCTCCTCTTATTCTTGGATATTTTAAATCCATATTCCCAATTTTTCAAAAGTATGAAAATTTAAATCTTATGTGTTTGTCGTGGTATTGCGAATACCCCGGCAGGTTTTGAGAACGATCCTAGCGAAGGTTACGCGGCGCGGGTTGACCGGATGACCGGTCCTCCCCCGCCGGACAAGCACAAGAAATGACACACGGATTTATACAGGTTCGGGTCCCGGTGGGGGCCCTAGTCCTGTTGACGCACTCCCGACCGGAGTCGGCTGGGGAGGCTCTCTCCGGGGGAGAGGTTTCCGAAGCACACCTGTGAGTTTAGCTATTCCAATAAAAGTGATTCGATCCTTTACAACAGAGGGGTACAAGGGCCATTTATAGCCCCAAAAAAGAAGCAAAAAGCCTAAACTACCCCGGAAGCCACCGTCGGATTGAAGGGTAGGACCGTCCTCCCAGTCAAACGCCTTGGATGCTTGACAGGTGGTCTCTGATTCCCGAGGCGCTCCTCGCGTGACCTGCACGTGACAAACAACTCGAGACTTTACCTTTAGAAGCGCGATGAGGCCCGGGGCATGTGCCAGAGGGCAGGTCCCCGGTCCAAAGGCGGCTCCCGGGACCAGCGCCGGAGGCTAGGTCCCGGAAGGCAAATGGCGGCGCCGGAGGCCAGGTCCCGGGAGCCAAAAGGCGGCGCCCGGGGAGGGGCCCGAGGCCACGTCCCTGGGCAAATGGCGGCGCCCGGGACGGCGCCGGAGGCCAGGTCCCGGGGGCAAAATGGCGGCGCCCGGGGAGAGGCTGGAGACCACGTACCCGGGGAAATGGCGGCGCCCGGGACGGCGCCGGAGGCCAGGTCCCGGGAGCCAAAAGGCGGCGCCCGAGGAGAGGCTAGAGGCCACGTCCCCGGGCCAATGGCGGCGCCCGGGACGGCGCCGAAGGCCAGGTCCCGGGAGCCAAATGGCGGCGCCCGGGGAGAGGCCAGAGACCACGTCCCCGGGGCCAATGGGCCAAATGGCGGCGCCCGGGGAGACGCCAGAGACCACGTCCCTGGGCAAATGGCGGCGCCCGGGACGGCGCCAGAGGCCAGGTCCCAGGGGCCAGGTCCCCGGGCAAATGGCGGCGCCCGGGACGGCGCCGGAGGCTAGGTCCCGGGAGCCAAATGGCGGCGCCCGGGGATGGGCCGGAGACCACGTCCCCGGGCAAATGGCGGCGCCCGGGAGGGCACCGGAGGCCTAGTCCCCGGGCCAATGTGACACGACTTACCTGGACTTAGCACCGCGGAGATTTCCCCCAACAGCAGGCCCCCATGCCCCCGGGGGACGATGCTCGAGTCCCCGGTGGGTATGGTACATGTCACCGGGAAAAACTCCGGACCAAGTCACCGGAGCCGTAACGCTTCAGTTTCCGTGCCGGACGCTTATGGCCGTGCCGTTTCGTCATAAATGCGCTCGCGGTTCGAACCAGTGCCTCGATTCGCGCGCCCGTCCCTTCGTTTCCCGCGCACGGTTTGAACTTCAACGGCCCAGATTGGTCCGCGAGGTGCCACGTGGCGCCCATCTGGACCACGGCTCGCCTCTATAAATAGGGCCTAAGGGGGCCCGGTAGCTTCATTCCAAACTCTTCAGCCTCACGATTTTCGCTCTCCCGGTAGCTCTCTCAGTAGCTAGCGCCCGGTAGCGAGCGTCCGGGACTTCTAGCAGTAGCCTCCTGCAAAGTTAGCCACCGAAAACAAACAAACCTGATGGCACCGAAAGGTCCATGGTCGAGCGTGGCGTCATCGCGGACGGGGACATCTGAGTCCCTGAGAAGAACGATGGAGCCCCCCGCCCCAGGCTCGGAGAGGTCGTGGCCTTTGAGGCATTCCTGGAGGCGGGGCTCCGGCTCCCGGTGCACCCCATGCTCCGGGAGTTTCTGAAGGAGTATGGGCTGGCGCTCAACCACCTTACGCCGAACGCCCTCGTCCGGATGGGCATCTTCATCTGGATTTTTGAGACGGCGACCGGGAGGGAGCCCACCCTGCGCGTCTTCCGGTATTTCTACGAGCCGGCGGCGCGGAGCTCCCACCTGGTGAAGGGGGGACCCAAGTCCCCCATTGGCTCGGTGATGGTGCAAATGCTGCCGTCCTGGGTGGCCGACTACCAGGCAGCAGCCTCCCGGGATCACTGGGGGGACTGGGTCCGGAGGTGGTTCTACGTCCGGGTCCGCGACGACGGGGTGACGTACGCCCCGGAACCGGCCTCTTATAGCCGGTCGTCCGCGCCGAAGCCTCCGGTGTGGACGGACGAGGAGCTCGAGCTCCTTGGTAAGGTGATCAAGTCCCAGAAGGCCTGCTCTATGCGGGACGCCGCCGAGGAGATGATGCTCCTCCGGATCTCCCCCTTCTCAGGCGGGAAGAGGGGAGTCGGCATGGGCCCGGAGCAGCGGCCCCCGGTCAAGCCGGTGACACGATGTAAGTTCCGGAACCTGTTGCATTACATTTACGAATTTTTGAAAATTTTGAGAAACTCTTTACCTCTTGCAGTCCGGCCGTACCCGGCGGCGCGGGAGAAGGCGGAGAACCTCCTCGGGAGGTACTTCACCGACGAGCACGAGCGCGTCGTGCGCCTCGTGGGGGAGGGCCCTCCCCAGAACCTGGTGGCTGAGGCCTACGGGCTGAAGCGCCCGGAGAGGAAGCCCCTCCCACCCCCGGGTCACACAAGCGGGGGAAGGACGCGGCCGGGGGCTCTGAGCCTAAGAAGGCTAGAGTCCAATAAACCCCCGGCCCGTCGACGACGCCGGCGGAAACTCCGGCGAAGCCCCGGGATGAGACCCCCGGGACCGAGCGCGCCCGGGCACCGGCCCGCAAGGAAGCGACACCTCCTCCCCCGAAGAGCCCCGTCGAGGCCCGGGGGAAGGAGCAGGCCGTTGGCGGGGCGGCGTCCAATTCGGCGGACTACACCCCGTCGCCACTCTCGGTGGCTGTCCTCCTGGCCCTCCTGGCATCCTTGGAGCCGGAGAGGCTGGAGGTGAGATTCGCGGAGGCCTCGCCTCCGCGGGTTTGGCCGTTGGACGAGCGGGGGAGTCCCTCGGTCTACGAGGTCCCCCCGGAAGAGGAGGTCCCGAGGACCTTCCGGCCCGGGGCAGGGAAAGGTCTGATGATTCCCCCCCGGGCAGGGACCCCCGCCCAAAGCTCCTCGGCCACGTCTTTGCAGGACACCTCCTCAGCCACGAAGACGCCAGTGACGCCGGCCGCGTTACCGGACTTTCAGGTCCGGGGACCCCCCACCGGCCGCGACGCCGGCGCCGGGCGAGAGGCCCCTTTGCTTCCCGCAGGGGAAGTCGCCCGCTATGCGGAGGGCCTGCACACCCGGAAGGTGCAGGCCTTCGTCGCGGAGGGATCGGTCATGAGCGTTTCTAGGGGCTTCAATCCCTCGGGGCCTAGGTAACCCGAGTTGGTGATGTCTTCATTCGTTCCCTGCATTTGAGTTTTTTCTAACTCTATATTTTTGTAGGTGGCAACTGTTACCTGGGGGCTTGAGCAGCGGGTCGCCCGGCTGCTTAAGGAAGCGGAGGGCCGGGCCGCGACCTCCGTAGGGCAGCGTGAGGAGGCCCTCCGAGAACACGATGTAGCCCTCGCGGAACTGTCCCGGGTCCGGGCCCAGGTTCATATTTTCGAGGCGGTCAACGGCCGCCTCCAGGAGGAGGCCAAGGCGAGGGAGGAGGCGCTTTGGGAGCTCGAGGGCTCGAGCATCCGGGCAGTGGCGGACGCGGGCCGCTCCGTCCGTTCGGCCCTCGAGAGCCTTGGAGTAAGCTTAGGCTCCAGGAGCAGCTCGGAGGTTCCGTCGGCGACCCTCGCGGAGGCTGTGCGTTTTCTCAACGCACAGGTCTCCGCCATTCCGGAGGCTGCCAACGCTCGGGCGCGGGGCCTGGCGATCCCCATCATCGCGGCCGCTGTGGGGCTCGTCGAGTTCCGGGGAGTCGGTGCCCAGGCGATCAGGGGCCGCATCCCCCGAAGCTTCCCGGACTCCTTCGAGCCCTCGCGGCGGGAGGTCAAGCAGCTTGCCGGAGGATTCTACGACCGGATCATCTGGGCGAGATTCCCGGCTCCGGCGCCTCCGGCGGGGGACGCCCCAGCCCCGGCCTCGGAGGAAACCCCCCAGGGGGAGGATGCCAATGAAAGAGTATGAGCCTCCCCCCCGGGTCTTTAGATAGGACCTTTACTTTCTTAGGACTTTTGATCCCGGTAGCTTCTTAGAAGAAGCCCCGGACACTTGTACAAAAACATTTTGAATGCAATGGAGTTAGAATTTTTTCTAAGTCTTTAAATTGAATGTATTGTTACCAGGGTTCCCGGGAGGTTGCTCCCGGGCGAAGGTCCGGGAGGGGCTCCCCGGGGGACGCCCAAGCGGCTTTAATCTTGCTAAGCCTTGTCTCCAGGAAGCGTGGCGGGGACAGCGTCCGGGAGCCGATCCGGTTGAGGTGGCGTCCGGGGTGGCACTTGGGCAACTTTGACAATCACCACGCCGAATTGTCCCCTCCGCGACCGGGGTTCCGGATGATACCTCCCCTCCGAATACTTCCACCGGCGGGATACGAGTTCTGGCACGAAGATGTGCTCCGGGACGCTCGGCGCCGCGTGCGAGCATTGTACCGGGACTTGATCCGGGAGCTAGCGGAGAGACTCCGAGAGTATTAGGCGTAGGAGCCGTAGGACGTAGAGAATCCCCCGGGTTAGAACCCGGGTTGTATCGTTTCCGAATCCCACCGGAGGGGGAAGATGTCCTCCGGGTTTGACAATCAATAAAGCTGTTTGTTTACTTCTCTTGTTGTCTTCACTTTTTCTTCTTGGATGGTCCGGACGACTCCTTTTCTCAGAAATAAGCTAAGTTTTCTCGTGGGCGGTGCGGTCGACACCCGGGGGTTCCTTATCCCCCCCGCCCACAGCGGGCCGGAGGGTAGCTCCATGCGCTGTGGGGGTAACAAGGCCCCCGGGGTGGGCGTGACCTGTAGCATAGGATTTTTTCTAAGTTAGAAAAAATTTTAGAACGACGTTTCTTGGGAAAAGACCTTCCGGGAGACAATCTTCCGGTCGCCGTGAGGACGGGGAGCCGGGAATAAGTCCTCTTGTGGGAGAAACATCCAAGAAAGACCCGATGAGATTTCCGGAGTCGAGCTTCCAGGGAGACAATCGTCCGGTCGCCGTGAGAACGGGGTGCCAGGAATAGGGTCTCCGGGAAGGAAATGTCCGAGAAATCCATAACTTCTCCGGGAGACAGTCGTCCGGTCGCCGTGAAAACGGGGGCCCGGGAATAGGGTCTCCGGGAGGCATTCATCCGGTCGCCGTGAGAACGGGGAGCCAGGAATAAGGTCGCCGGGGACCAAATATCCAAGAATGCCATTAGACGTCGCACTGGGGAGAGCGTCGAATGTCGACTCCCGTAGGAGGAAGATAGATCCAAGAAGGCCATTAGACGTCCCACTGGGGAGTGCGTCGAACGTCGACTCCCGTAGTAGGAAGATAGATCCAAGAAGGCCATTAGACGTCCCACTTGGGAGAGCGTCTACTCCCAAAGAAGGAAGTGCCCGAAGACGGGTCTTGAGTGTTTGGGCAGGGGACTAATCTCCCAATGTGACTCATTACCGCGGCCGCTGGGGACCAGGTTGCCGCTTACACCCTCAGTCCATGAGGGCTGATCGTAAGCCGCCCTACAGGAGGGACTTGCTGGGTCTGGGCCCACTTCCTCGCGGGGAGGGCATCGCCGCTAGGGGCGGTAATGAGAAGAACCTGCAATGAGACAATTGAAGAGCAAGACCTATGTATTGCTAACAAATTGAAGTGCAGTGCCTCCCCCTGTGAAGCCGCGAAAGGGGAGGAAAAGGTAAGTACAGCGTCCCTCCTCCCCCTCCGGCGTGACCGCTCCGGGGGAGGGGACAGTCCCGTAAGGCTAAATGTAGAGCTTGCGAAGTAAACGCAAGTTCCACGTGTGCTTCAGCTCCTGCTCTTGAAGGTTGGAGAGCTTATAAGCCCCCGAGCCCAGGATCGCGGAGATCCTGTAGGGGCCCTCCCACTTGGGGGAGAGCTTCCCCTGGGCTTGGGGGTCTGTGACGCGCTTGAGGACAAGGTCCCCAAGGCGAAAGACTTTCTCGTGCACGCACTGGTTGTACGCGCGCGCTATCTCTTGCTCGTAGATGGTGTGGCGGAGGAGCGCTCGTTCGCGTTCCTCCTCCACGAGGTCGATCTCCAAGCGCTGGTTGGCCTCGTTGGCCTGGTACGCTGCGGGCGTGGCTCCCTCCAGAAGATCGACCCGCAGTGACCGGAAGCCGATCTCCGGGGGGAGGACTGCCTCCGCCCCGTAGACCAGGGAGAAGGGAGTATGCCCTGTCGCCCAGGACGGGGTCGTGCGCATGGAGCAGAGGATGCTAGGGAGCTCCTCTGCCCATGCACCCCGCTTAGAAGCGGTTTGCTCGAGTCTCCAGCGCAACCCCTGTAGGATCGCGCCGTTGACCGTCTCGACAGCCCCATTGCTCCGGGGATGGGCCACTGAGGCGAAGTGGATGACGAGCCCCAGGCCTTCGCAGAATTCCGGAAATAAGCCGAGTCGAATTGGGTCCCGTTGTCCACGGTGATTTCTCGGGGGACACCAAAACGACATACGACATTTTTCTAGAAAAACCGCTGAACGGCCCGGGACGTGATGCTGGCCAAAGGCTCCGCCTCAACCCACTTTGTAAAATAGTCGACCGCGACTACCGCATACTTGTATCCTCCGGGCGCTGGGGGGAAGGGCCCTAAGAGGTCCATCCCCCAGCGCACGAAGGGCCAAGTGATGGGGATTGTCTGCAGCGCTATAGGGGAGAGGTTCGAGCCCTTGGCCATCTTCTGGCATGCCTCGCAAGCGGAGACAAGGTCTCGCGCGTCGCGCATGACCGTGGGCCAGTAGAAGCCCTGCCGGAGGGCCTTGGCCGCGATGGCACGCGGGGCTAGGTGAGAACCACAGCTCCCCGCGTCGATGTCTTCGAGAAGTTGAAGTCCCTCCGGCCGGGGGAGGCAGCACAGGAGGGCGGAAGCCCCCCGCTTGTAGAGCCTCCCCTCCAGTAGGAGGTATGCCCGGGCTTTAGCCCGGGGGCGTTTAGCCTCAGTCTCACTAGGAGGGTCCCCCTCCCCCTTGATGAAGGAGATGAGGGGGTCCATCCAAGACGGAGTCCGGGTGATCTCGGCGACCTCCGGGACATGACGCTCGTCGCCCGTGTCCGGGGAGGCCACCGAGGGCTTCGTGATGATTTCCAGAAAAGCCCCCTTGGGGAGCGATTCCTGGGTGCTTGCCGCCCGGGCCAAGGCGTCGGCCCGGTCATTGTCCCTCCGCGGGATATGCCGGGCCTCGAGGCCGTCGAAATGCCTCTCCATCTTTCGCACTTCCTGCAAATAAAGACTTAAGTTTGCGTCATGGCACAGGTAAGACTTGTCCATTTGGCAAACTACGAGCTAAGAATCTCCCTTGACTAGGAGGCGCCGGATCCCCAGGGAGCAAAGCCTCGTATTCGGCGACGTTGTTGGTTGCGGGGAACTCGAGCCGCGCGGCGTACTCGAGTTCCTTCCCCTCGGGGCTCCGGAGGACAACTCCCGCACCAGCCTCGGCGAGACACAGCGACCCATCGAACATGAGAGTCCAACGATCACTGCGTCGGGGCGGCACAGGGAGGTCTTCATCCCCGGACCCAGAGGCGGGAGTCCACTCTGCGACGAAGTCGGCGAGGACCTGCGACTTGATGGCGGAGCGGCCGGTAAGGGACAGGGAGAAGGGGGCGAGCTCGGCCCCCCACTTCCCAATCCGGCCGGTGGCTTCTTTGTTCCGCACTACCTCCTCCAGGGGGAGGGACGATGGGACGGTGATGGGGTGCCCCAGGAAGTAATGGCGAAGCTTCCGGGACGCCCTCAGGAGGGTGTAGCAGATCTTCTCCATCTCCGTGTACCGAGTTTCGGCCCCTTGGAGGGCCTCACTCACGTAGTACACGGGACGCTGCTGCCCCCCTTGCTCCTTCACCAAGACTGCGCTGACGGCGACGGGGGTCGCGGCGAGGTAGAGGAGCAAGGGCTCTTCTGGAGACAGACTCAGGAGCATTGGAGGGCTCGTGAGGTACTTCTTGAGGTCGTCGAACGCCTCCTGGGCCTCGGGGGTCCAGCGGAACCCCTCGAGCCCTCGGAGGATCTTGAAGAACTGGAGGCCCCGCTCCCCCGACAGGGAGACGAAGCGGCTTAGCGCGGCTAGGCGGCCAGAGAGCCGCTGGACATCCTTGACAGAGCGCGGAGGTTGCGGAAGGTTTCGACCAGGTCATCGATGTGGGAGGCTGCGCGGGGACTCTTGACGACCGCGTCGTCTACGTAGACTTCGATGTTGCGGCCGACTTGATCTTTGAAAACCAGCGTCATGAGGCGCTGGAAGGTCGCTCCCGCGTTCTTCAGCCCGAAAGGCATATGGACGTAGCAGAAGGTTCCGAGGGGAGTTATGAAACTCGTCTTTTCCTCGTCCCCTTCCGCCATCCGGACTTGATGGTAGCCCGAGTAGGCGTCCAGGAAGCTCATGAGCTCGCACCCCGCAGTGGAGTCGACGAGCTGATCAATCCACGGGAGCGAGAAGTTGTTTTTGGGGCAGGCGCGGTTAAGGTCGGTGAAGTCCACGCACATCCGCCACCTGCCGGTTGACTTCTTGACGAGGACGGGGTTCGCGAGCCACTCGGGGTGCAGGACCTCCCGAATGAACCCCGCCTCTCGGAGCCGGGTGATCTCCACCTTGATTGCCTCTTGGCGCTCGAGGGAGAGTTTCCGCAGCTTCTGTTTGACCGGGGGTTGACCGGGGGCCACTGCGAGCTTGTGCTCAATAACCTCCCGGGCGACGCACCGCATGTCCGAAGGCTTCCACGCAAAAACATCAGAGTTCTCGCGCAGAAAAGCCGCAAGTTGCGCTACGTGCTCCTCAGGGAGCTCCGCCCCGATCCGGACGGTTTTGTCTTCGTCGCCCGGGGACAGCAGGATGGATCGCCTTCCCCGGGACAAAACCTTGCAGGGGCCCGGCAGCGGGCTGCAGGAGCTTCTCATCCACCTGCATCTCTTTGAAGGCCTTCAGAAATAGGACGTCGGCAGAGCTCCCGCCGTCCACGAGGATGCGAGCCAGGTGGCAGTTGTAGATAGTCGCGGAGACAATGAGCGCGTCGTCGTGGGGGAAGCGAACCCCTCGCGCGTCTTCCGCCGTGAAGGTGAGGGGGACGTCCGACCACCGAGGTGGCGGGGACGCGTGTAGCACCCCCACAACCTTGACCTCGCGCGCGTACTCCTTACGCTGGCGCTTAGAGTCCCGCCCGGAGGCGGACCCTCCCACGATGACGTTGATGCGGCGCTGAGAAGTTTGAAAGGGAGAGCTTCTGAAGGCTCCCCCTCCTGCATCTGTGCCTGCTGACCCCCCGCGGGAGCGGGAAGGGCCGGAACAGCTGACCGAGGGAGCAAGGAGGCCGGAGTCTCCCCCCCTGCCCGCGCTGGTCGAGGAACACCGCGAAATGCTGCAATAGCTGGCTGCAGTCTCGGGTAGCGTGGGTACTGGACCCGTGGAAGCTGCAGCACGGTCCTTCCCGCCTTCTCCCCGCGGGACCTTCCCGGCCGCGCGAAGACTGTCCTCCCCCATGGCCCTTAGGCTAGGGGAAGGGGCGGTTTGCCCTCGGGGGGTCGCACGAGCCGCCTCCGCCC
This sequence comes from Pharus latifolius, assembly GCA_019359835.1. NCBI lineage: Eukaryota > Viridiplantae > Streptophyta > Magnoliopsida > Poales > Poaceae > Pharus > Pharus latifolius. The sequence goes on along the minus strand of CM033322.1, from coordinate 42,123,970 downwards.
TCGAGGACAAAGGTGTCCCGAGGCCGTGGCTCGCTACGCCCCCCCTGTCTGGGGCGTTTGGGGGGATCCCTGGCCCCCCGGTCGACAGGGGCGGGAGCCCCCTGGGTCTTCTTCCAGATGTCGTCTTCCTCCGACCAAGCGTACTTTTCGAGTACGTTGAAGAGCTCATCGGCGGAAGAAGGGTAGCTACGGGAGAGTTTCGGTGGAGTTCCCCCGGAGGATCCCGCTTTTGCAGGCTTCGATGACTGTAGAGTCCGGGACGTGGGCCACTTTGCATTTCACTTGGGCGAAGCGCTTGAAGAAGCTTCTGATGGTTTCCCCGCTCCTCTGCCGGACAGTGTACAGCTGCGAGGAGTCCAGGGGATGCACGTAGTTCCCCTAGAAGTTGGCACAGAACTCCCGCTTGAGCTGCTAGAAAGACTTGATGGAGCCCGCCTTCAGGTTGTAGAACCAGGAGCGGGCAATGCCGGAGAGGTAGAGGGGGAAGACGTTGCACTGTACCGTCTCGTCCCCCCCGGCCGCCGACATGGCAGTGGAGTAGACCTGCACAAGCTCGTAAGGGTCTGCCTCACCATTATAATTCTCGATGTGAGGAGGGCGGTAGGGCCGCGGCCACCGGATGCTACGAAGTCTTCGGCATAGGGGCTGGTTAGCCCCTTGCATTTCCCGGGGGGAGTCCCGGTCGCTGTCCTCTTTGACGGGGCCCTCGTTGTCGGAGTCAGGGAGCGGTCCAAGAGGTCCGCCGGAGTGGCGGTGGCGACGCTTCTCTTCTGGACCGGGGCTGAGTTCCCGGACGTCCGGGTTCTCCCCCGGGAAGGCTGGGTCTTCCGCGGGTCTCTTCCCCCGACCGGTGCGAGAGCGAGGCTCCCCTTGCCCGCGGCCGGGGGGAAGTTCTTCCCCGCGCTCTGGCGAATGCATTCGCTCGACCTCCCCCCGGGCGAAATGGACTTGTCCCGCCGTGGGAGGGAGCTCATGCACTGTAGCTACCGGCCCGGAGGCTTCCGGAGCCGGTTGGGGGTAGCCCCCTACGAAGACCCCTGGGACCGGAAAGGGGGAAGCCCTTGTAACATCCGGAACCGGGGAGGGGGCGCCCGTAGCGATGTTTGGAACCGAAGTGGAGGGGGCCCCAGTGGCAACGACCGGAACCGGAAAGGGGGAGGCCCATGTAACATCCGGAACCGGCGAGGAGGGAGCCCCCACGGCGACGTCCGGAACAGGGGGCCCATGCGGGGGGAAGTCCGCTGAGGCACGGGAGCTGCTCTGTCGACCGCCCCTGGTGCGGTAAATGCGACGGGGGGGGGGGCGGGACTGGCTCTCGGCATAGGGAAAACCCCCGGCATGAGGTGGGCTCCCGGCCCCGGGAATAGGCCAGGGACGGGGTACCCCCCTGGTGCCACGAAGGGCCCTGGCATGAAGCATCCTCCCGGCACCGGGACGGGCCCGGATGCCGGGAAGGGTCCGGACGTATATCCCGCAGGGGGAGGGAACCCCCCGGCCGGATCGTACGGGGCAGACAGACCCCCGGAGGCCGGAGGGCCCGCCGGGTAACACATAAACGGTGGCATAGTCCCCGAGTACGGGTGTGACGCGAATGCGGGGGCCGGAGGCCGCGCCAACACGCTGAGCAGCTCGTCCATTGAGCGCTGGGCGCGGAGCTGGCCTTCCACTAGAGCCTCAAACAGGGCGTCCCGGCGACCCGGGGGAGCCGTCGGGGGGAGACTGGTCCCGGCTGAGGTCCCCGCGGTTACCGGGAACGACCTAGGGGTGGAAGCACCTAAGTTAAGGGGAAAGGAGGGAGGCGGTACCTGGGCCAGGCGGCCTCCGGGCGGAAGCGCCGGGACAGTATTGTCCCGGACGGGCAGCGCCGGGTCCCCGAGACCGGCGTCACCGGGAAGGGTGCGTGCCCTTGTTCTTGGGGGAGCCATGGCGTCTTGTCACGAATGCCCACGGACGGCGCTAACTGTCGTGGTATTGCAAATACCCCGGCAGGTATTGAGAACGATCCTAGCGAAGGTTACGCGGCGCGGGTTGACCGGATGACCGGTCCTCCCCAGCCAGACAAGCACAAGAAATGACACACGGATTTATACTGTCGACTGGGGTCCTAGTCCTGTCGACGCACTCCCGACCGGAGTCGACTGGGGAGGCTCTCTCCAGGGGAGAGGCTTCCGAAGCACGCCTGTGAGTTTGGCTATTCCAATAAAAGTGATTCAATCCTTTACAACAGAGGGGTACAAGGGCTATTTATAGCCCCAAAAAAGAAGCAAAAAGCCTAAACTACCCCGGAAGCCACCGTCGGATTGAAGGGTAGGACCGTCCTTCTCCCGGTCAAACGCCTTGGATGCTTGACAGGTGGTCGCTGATTCCCGAGGCACTCGTCGCTTGACCTGCACGTGACAAACAACTCGAGACTTTACCTTTAGAAGGGCGATGAGGCCCGGGGCACGTGCCGGAGGCCAGGTCCCCGGTCCGAAGGCGGCTCCCGGGACTGGTGCCGGAGGCCAGGTCCCGGGAGGCAAATGGCGGCGCCCGGGACGGCGCCGGAGGCCAGGTCCCGGGAGCCAAAAGGCTGCGCCCTGGGAGGGGCCGGAGGCCACGTCCCCGGGCAAATGGCGGCGCCCGGGACGGCGCCGGAGGCCAGGTCGGGGGGGCCAAATGGCGGCGCCCGGGGAGAGGCCGGAGACCACGTGCCCGGGCAAATGGCGGCGCCCGGGACGGCGCCGGAGGCCAGGTCCCGGGCGCCAAAAGGCGGCGCCCGGGGAGAGGCCGGAGGCCACGTCCCCGGGCCAATGGCGGCGCCCGGGATGGCGCCGGAGGCCAGGTCCCGGGAGCCAAATGGCGGCACCCGGGGAGAGGCCGGAGACCACGTCCCCGGGGCAAATGGTGGCGCCCAGGACGGCGCCGGAGGCCAAGTCCCGGGGGCCAGGTCCCCGGGCAAATGGCGACGCTCGGGACGGCGGCGGAGGCCAGGTCCTGGGGGCCAAATGGCGGCTCCCGGGGAGAAGACAGAGACCACGTCCCCTGGCAAATGGCGGCGGCCGGGACGGCGCCGGAGGCCAGATCCCGGGCGCCAAAAGGCGGCGCCCGGGGAGGGGCCGGAGGCCACGTCCCCGGGGCAAATGGCGGCGCCCGGGACTGCGCCGGAGGCCACGTCCCGGTGGCCAGGTCCCCGGGCAAATGGCAGCGCCCGGGACGGCGCCGGAGGCCAGGTCCCGGGAGCCAAATGGCGGCGCCCGGGGATGGGCCGGAGCCCACGTCCCCGGGCAAATCGCGGCGCCCGGGAGGGCACTGGAGGCCTAGTCCCCGGGCCAATGTGACACGACTTACCTGGACTTAGCACCGCGGAGATTTCCCCCAATAGTGTTGCACCATTTGGGGGTTTTAATTTAAAATGCTTCCGGTGTGTATTGCACCCCATACGTAAGAGTTTTCAAAATTGCAAGCAAATGTTTTCAAAAATGAGCTTAATTGGTCAAAATGGGAAATTTCCATTCAAAAGGCCCAAAATCGTCATTTTTTGTCTAAATGGTCTTCAAAACATATTTAAAAGGTTTTTAGAGACTTTGGATGAAGAAATGATGTTAAAAAGTATTTCTATTGAAAATTAGCCTTAAAAGGATCTTCGAGTATCTTGTTTTTCAACAAAATCGTTTTTGAACACAAATCAAAATCTATTTTGTTTTTGCCAAAACTTGCTTTACAAAACTCCTAGATACTCTTAATACGAAGAAGTTTGAAATTGAAAACTTTCTCAAAAGAGTTCTCATTTGAAAGTTATGGGTATTTGAATTTCACCGGAAAACTTGCTTTGACCCGAAATACCCTAAATATGCAAAACATGAGTTTGACCATTTCTGTGGTCTTTATTTGTGAATTTCGGCTAAAAATGACTTGAACAACTCATGTAAGCCCTTTCATGTAAAAAATCCAATGAAAATCAAATTTAAACTCAATTTGCAAAAGTTTGTCGATTTTCAACCTTCTAGCTTAACACAAGGTTCATTTGACCATAACTTTTGTTTGAAAAATCCTTTTTGGAAAATTCTTTTTGGAGAATGTACTTGATGCATTGAAAATAATATCTGAAAATTTTCATATCATTTGGACTTGATTTTAGCAAAATTGACTCTTTTCACAAATTGAAAATGAAATCTGCAAAATTCAGTTTTCTCGTGGTTTTGGGATGATTTGTCATTTTCATATCTCTTTATTGGTTGACTATTTGAAGAAAGTTTCTATATAAAATTTTATCCTCTATGATTGGTATTTGTCGATAATTTATTTTAAAATTATTGGAAGTCATTTGCATAAATTTCCAGGTGCGTTTAAAAGTGTAAAATGAATCTCTGAAAACCTGAAATCTCAAACTTTAAACCTGACCAACATTTGTCTTTTTCATATCTCTTTATTGGTTGACTATCTGAAGAAAGCTTCTATATAAAATTTTATCTTCTATGATTGGTCTTTCTTGATAATTTATTTCAAAATTATTGGAAGTCATTTGCATAGATTTTCAGGTGTGTTTAAAAGTGTAAAATGAATTTCTGAAACCTGAAATCTGAATCTTTAGATCTGACCAACATTTTTCTTTTTCATATCTCATTGTTGGATCATATTTTGGCTGCACTATAAAAGGAAATCTTGTTCCTCATTGCAGTATCTATCTCCAAAATTTATTTTGGAATTTTTTGAACTTTTATGTATATGTTTTTGTAAAAAGGGTCATTTTTGAGCAAAAAGGTAAAAAGAGCTCAAAACTTTCAAAATGTTCAAAATTACCACAAAACCTTGAAAAATACGTTTCAAATATGTTTTCATAGATTTTGAAGGTGAAACAAAAGGCTTTCGAGCAAAAATGCAAAATTTCGACAAAATTGAACTCTTCGAGATCTTGTTTTAACCCAAAATGATTTATTTCCATAAAACAAGATGGGTTGAGATTTGATAAAAACTTTCTGCATGAAACATTTAGAACTCACTCACCCAAAGATAGCTCGTATTGAACTTATTCTCAAAAGGCCTATGGTTTTCAAATTATCACATATCCTAGGCCGCTCGAAAATGGCTATCGACCAGAGAATAGCAAAAAGTGCATTTTTGTGATTTTGGCTATTTGGACTAAACTTTCTTCCATGTCTTGGTTTGAAATGGTATTTCAAACTCATCTAAGTCCAAAACTTAAGAAAAATCCTAGTTTCTTCAAGAATTGAAGTTTTTCGAGAAAATCACTTTTGTTTTACCTGTTTTACTCGAAAAGCTCTTTTTGTGAATTGATTTCATGATCTCCTTCCAATAAAGTTCAATTAAGTGGTATTCAACTAAGTTCCTGACTTGTTATTCAAATCTATTATGGAACTTAAATCAATGTTTGAAGCAAAATTGCGAAAATCACAAAATTTCAGAAGTTTCAGGCGCAATTCTGAACTGTCCGGACATTGTCCGCCCGGAGCCGGACTTTGTTCGCCCAAACCAGACATTGTCCGGCCTGTGTGAATTTGGAGAGCTTCTGAATTTTTCTTTGCTACTTTCTCTGCTTCCTGATTACATCACATCTTTGGTTCCAATGGTCTCATCTTGCAATTCTTCATGATTGGTTTATCGATATTTGGAATATGTTTGAATATGCTTTTTAGTTATAAAACATATATATATCTTCATGATTTTGGAGCATGATTCGTATAAATTTGAAATTTGAGTTTCTTTTGAAAATTTGAATATTTCAAGAGGTCATATGTCCTCTTAACCTTGTGACCCAAACATATTTCGACAAACCTCTTTTTGGCATATATCTCAGTTGTATGTGTTTTTATCTTAAATGCCAAAATAAGTGAATTTTTGAGGATTAAGTCCATTGTTTCAAATTAGGATTGGTTTAAAAGCTCAAAATCCTCTCTTATATCAAATGATTTTCAAAATGAGAAATGTTGACACAATCATCACTAAACATTCAACCGAGACATTATTCTCTTGTGAATCAAACATATTGATGACATTATTATTATTACGACTAATGAATCGCTCTGTCAAGAACTTGTTTCAAAGATGATACTTAGGGAAAGCGAGATGATTCAAGAGCAAAGTCACTTCCATGCACGACAAATCAAGCAACTCCAGAACGCGATGTTCAAGAGTAAATTCAAGCATGTGAAGTAATCGCTCAAAAGCCTAGAGATGGAAGATGATCAAGCTATTACAACTCTCAAGGCTACAAACGAACATCTCGACATGGACGAACACAAACAAGCGGTCAATTCTAATCCCTATCAATCATTGATGGGTAGTTTCATTTTATTTTACCTTATTTTATCCCGTCATCATATTTAGTGATTGCAAATGTACTAGAAATTGATCATTTCCCAAGGTATGTCATATGATTGCCATGAAATGCATTCTTAGGTAATTTAAATGCAATCCTAGATAGATCCTTGATATCCAAAGAGTATGAATAGTGCATTTAGTGGATCCGGATTATTTGATTATTTGGATTTACTTGATTATTTGGATTCGGATCTTATGATTTGCAAGAAAAATCAAAAGAGTACATCCGATGGTTGTTGTGTTTAAATTCTTATGGGTGAAACATTGGATTATCCAACTGATTTCAAATAGATGCCACTCTTATGGAGTATTGAACATGTCGTAAATGTGATGAGTAATTTGATTCAAAACTCTTGATTAGAGTATATTGATATGAAACGTCATTGTATAAGACACGTTGTGGCATAACGAGATTTAGAGATAAATCAAGATATGGCAAACATGCATCTAGTGGACATCCTCACATCAAACAATTAGATGCATCAAGACTTTGAATGATTGAAAATGGATCAAATGCCATAGAGATAAATGTCATCGATATATTCATTGTATGTTTATTGTTTTGATGTCTTCTCTATATTTTGAATGTGATTTTCAAAATCCCTTTAAACAAACCTTCTTGAAATCATGCTTTTGCATAAAAACCATTCCATATAAACTCTTATGACCTAGAAAATATTGTTTCTCAAATTTTAAGCTCTCAACCCTTCCTTTTTGTGCTTGATGACAAAGGGGGAGAGATAGTGTTTGATAGTGTTTGAGAGAGAATGGTTTAGAGATAAGCTTTAGAGAGCTTTAGAGAAAGCTTTAGGGGGAGAGACTTTAGGAGAGTTTGGGAGAGATGGATATCTTTTGAGTTAATTGACAAAGGGGGAGAGATAGATATCAAATTGGTACAATTGGTATTTGATAGATTTGATATTGATATCTGAGAAAGATGATAGAAGAAAAATGAGATTGATAATGATATTTGGAGAGAGATATTATTTGATATCATTATTTGCGAGAGATATTTGAGTTAGAGAAAATTGAGATAGTTGATATTTTGGAAGATGACTTGATTGAACTTGTGCTCAATTGTCATTTATATCTCTCAACTCATATAATTAGATATTATGTTCAGTTCCGATATACTATTGCATATATTGAGGGGGAGCTGAATAATCTGTTTTGGATTTATTAAGATTATAAAAGGTGTTGTCATCAATCATCAAAAAGGGGGAGATTGTTGGATCTAGGTAGATCTAAGTATCTAGGTTTTGATGAGTAATGACGATTTGGATAAATCATGATGATCAAATTTAATCTAGAGAATGTCAGTTTGTTGATCAAATGACAACGTAGATAAGTCCTGAAGTTGATGACATCTTGTTAAAGTCTAGATAGCGATGCACGTGGTCGTGGTCGTGTCGCTTGTTTAGCGGCCTTCTGTTTAGGGTTTGACCGTGGTCGTAGGAGTTCGGACTGGTCGTACTAGTCTTCGACTCGCTTGCGTACGCTCGACCAAACCCTATCGACCACCTGTTTTCGATCGGATGTCAGACCTGTGTGGTCGTGGTCGTTGCGTGTATATTCATCTTATTTGCTTATATTCATCTTGACACAATTGCTTATATCACTATTGTTGCATGTATTGTTAAATATTTCTTATGGTTGAATGCAACTAGTTGATGAAATTGTTTTAATCCTTATTGTATAATCTAACTCAAACAATTATCTTGTTGAAATAGCTTAGTGGGGAAGAAAATTTTAAAGCCTCCTAATCACCCCCCCTCTAGTCGGCATGCTCGATCTTACAATAAGTACTCATCCTTGCAACTTACAACTCAGTAGATGGAGTGTACCCAGATGAAGATGAAGGCATGGAGAACTTTGTGGATCCAGAAGGAGGAGAGCCAGTTCCGCCAGAGCCCTGATGAGTGTTGTTCTACTGTCAACTTCTTTTGTGAGAGGGTCACCTATCTTCTGCTGTGTAGTTATTATTTTGCTAAACCATGAATGCCGCGAAGGCATTATAATCTCTTTATGTAATATTAAGGCTAGCAGGCCACACTGCCTAAATATTTTGTAAGTTACTCTGTTGCAATGTAATATACTCCTGTGCTTGACTTATCCTGGGAAGTCAAAGTTATTATATATGGGACTAGCTGCAGCGAGCTAGGTCTCCACGGGAGTAGTCCTAGTCTCCAGTTTGGGGTGCTACAGTATAATTCGTCGCCGCCATAAATTTACCAAGAGAAGACCTGCCAAAAATGGTGTTATAAACTGAATCAAAAGCAATTACATCAAAAGTAATTAATTCTGTTGGAAAATTCACTCATTCCCCAAGTGTTACTGGCAGCACAATCTATCCAATAGGTAACATAGAGGAACCTGGAGTTATCCCGAAAAATGGTTGAGCCACCGGCTTTATCTTCGAACGAGGAATTTGCATCTTGTCGAGAGCCTTGGCAAATAGGAGATCGAGCAAACTCCCTCCATCAACTAATACTCACCCTACCTTAGCATTACTAATGGTAGGGGATATCACCAAAGGGAGGCGCCGAGGTCGCGTCAATCCCTTAGGGCAATCTTCCCGGCTAAAGGTCAGCGAAACCTCTGACCATCAGGGAAACTGAGGCTCTCCCAAAGGAACCTCAGTACTGTTTACCTCACAGCAAAGGTTTTTATACTAATGCTTAGAAAAATAAGATGAAGAACCACGAAAAATATCATTAATGTGATTGTTAGGTACCTGATATGGCATGTCCTCATTTGCATTAGCGCCTTTGTCTCCGCTGGTTTGTCCTTGACCTGGTACTATAGGCATAAGAGTTTTACCTTGATAAAAATCATCTAGCTTCTTTAACCAAGTCCGACAATTCTGAAGATGATGAAACATTGTGGAACGGACACCATTTCTTCGATCCCTGCGGTTTAACTTGTCTTTCTGCTTGGTCACTGTGACCAGTAGGAGAAACCTTGTTAGTTTTAAATGAAATCTTCTTCCCTTTCCCTTGAGGTTGTTTGTCGATGATGATGAACCCTTAGAATTGGCTGGTTTTGGCTTTCTTCACCATTTTTGATTTCTCGCCCACAGCTGACTCAGGTTTCTTTCGTGAATCATCCTTCTTGTCGGCCTCAAGACCTGGTTGAGACGAAAATTTCCCTTATCCACCATCTTATTCCATTCAACGGCCTCAGCTGCATTGGAATAACGATTAGTAATGTCGAAGAGATCCGCGACTGATCGTGGTGGATGAATGAGCAAATCTTCGGGAAATCTTTGATATTGAACGGCATGTTTAAATGCCCTGATGACAGAGCTATCAAAAATGTTGGGAATAGTATTTCTTACCCCCACAATCGTTTGACAAATTGGAGACGAGTTTCTGTAGAAGTCTAGTGCAAGTGATGGAGATCATCTTCCATGCTAGGCTTTTGATAACAATTTTGGAAATTGTTGAGGATTGCATCACACAACATTTCCCAATTGGAAATTTTTGGTACCATCAAATCGCTCGATTGTTCCGGGTTTAAACTTATCTAGTCAAATTACCGCACGTAATCCTGGCGAAAGCCTTGCAACCTACGTATGAAGGATGTGGCTGTTGTTCCTCACGACCTCCATCAAGGTAACGGAATGAATTAATCTGTGGCCCCAAGTGTGAACACACTGGTTCACGATTACAATGGCGAGAAGAATCTACTCGCGGCCCTAATCGCGAATGTACTAGCTCACGACGAAGGTCACTGGAATTAGCTGTACGCCTGGTTTTACGATATTGCGCCGATGGTGTGTGTCCACGGGAATGCTCTTGGCTCGAGTGATAACTACCCCATTCACGAGAATGATTTGCTGATTGCGAGGATGATGTTGGAGTCACAACAGTTGCTACCTCATCAAGGTTGTCAGCCAAAATCCTTGAAAACAGAATTATGTCATCATTAGAGAAATCAGAAGGAGGATTACGAAGAGTATCTGCAATCACACGAATACGCTCTTGGGTGCTCCTTCGAGGTGCCATGGGAGTTATCATAACTTCATCCATCAAAGAACAGGCTGGAGCTGATGAAGGAGTTTGGTCCCGCCTATGACCATGATGATGTCGTGGATGAGAAGTTCCAGGGGCCAAATCGTGAGCTGTGGTATCATGGCGAGATTGCGCAAGTTGCAAAGCTTGCTCTGTGACCTTACAAACCTCTGCCTCTCGCTGCTCACAAGCTACATCTTCCTCCCTGGCAGCACGTTGTTCAAGGGTCTCCTCAGAAAGTATTGTGACCTCCCGGGGAATTGAGTTCACAGACGGGGAAAGCATCTCCTCATCTGATCCAGACTCAAAATCGAAGATAGAATTTAAGTTCTCTGGAGCAAAATCTTCCAGACTGAACTCATGGTCCGCATCTCCCACATCATCAAGGATAATGGGTTTTGGCACATATTCACCATTTGATGTGGTAGGACTCACAGAAGGTGAACGTATTGCCTGTTCAGGTTCTTGATCATGGGTCAAGTCCAGATGATACTCGTCAGCACAAGGTTCTGAGGGAACTTCGTTCTCTTCCTTATAAAGAGTTTCATCCTCCATGTTGAGATCAGCATAATCTTCAAGACCAAAATTATTTTTGAAATCGTAAACTCCTGACATGGCTTGCTGAAACTCCTGATGAAGAAAGACACCTTGAAATAGGCCCCACGGTGGGCACCAGTTGTCGACGATTGGGACTCTGGTCCTTAGTCGAACTTACGTAAAATATTAAAAAGAAATGTGAAGCCAATCTAAGGTGAAGCTCAGGTAAATTATGGTACCTATGTCAAAGGAAGAGAGGAATTTATATAGATTCGGGCCCTTTGATGGTGAGTAATAACCCTACATCCTGCTGGGATTTCACTATATAAATTGAGGATTACAAGAAGAGAACCAAGGATGTTCTTAGATGGATTAAGAACATTCTTGTACTCTTTAGCTTATAGTAAATATTGATCTATTGTGTCTAGTTCTAAAGTATTGTGTCTTGAATCTCTTGTTTTGTCCCCTGATCTCTCCCGGCGATCCTCCTTTTATAACTCATTGCCAGTCGTCAGTTATGGGATTTGAAGAGTCGCTGAGAGGCAGATGTGCACCAGCTATAATGTGCAATTACGTCCGGTTATGATTGCACTTTCACCTTCTTGTCAGTTACAAGGAACTTAAGGAGCTAAAACATCCAAACGGCGGTAGTGGTAAAATAGGCTCAACTACTATGTATGATTGAATGAGGCTAACCATATAACCGTTGGATGTTGGAACTCTTTAGTAAGCCAAGGTTGCGTATTAACTACAACAATACATGGCTATCTTTGTGTCCTACATGACCTGGGTGGTCACGGGAAAATATCTCCACGTGCATAGTATTCATGGGTATGTAATACCATGGTTTCTGCGACTTCGGTATCGTGGATATCTAGAGACTACAAACCCTATGATATCACAGAATGAGACCATGGAATGGACCATGTCCAGAATATCTTGACTATTCTATTGTCTCCCTTTTGGGTACCTGAGACCATACAGAGGTAAAAAATCTCGTTCTGTAGCCCTTGCGACTATAGAACGGCAAAGGTGACTAATTTGGGTTATAATCCTCATCACCTCTCCTCAACCAAATCTTGATCAGCAACTTCTCCAAGAACTTCCTCACATGTAGTAACAAGTAAACAACAATCATTAGATAATATCATTTGTTCTGTTGTCCAAGGCAACGTGCACACGCTCGTGTTATTGGAACTTATGTACTAGTTGAATCTTGCACTTTAGTAGACTCGTCTACAGGTGTATGTGTTACTGGTAATGTATGTGTGTATGTGTCAGTGATGTCCTCATCAGATGGGGACAAGGATGAAGATTCCACTAATGTTGCCGCTGAGCCAAGGTGATTCCTCACTAAAAGAGCCAATGGAGTCTCTTCAGACGAGGGTGGCTCCCGTCCTAGAGTCGCTGCCTCGACCACTAGAAGCACCAGATTCGTCGCCCTCGGTAGCAGCGCAGGAGAAGTTGATTCTTACCTGCACTCATTGGGGACACCACCCCTGAAGCTTAAGCAGGAGAAGCAGAAGCCTCACTTGCGGCAAGAGCTTGGAGTGCCCCTAGTGCACCGCTAGCGCTCTTTCACCTTTTCTCTGTAGCGAAGGGTTAGGAAGTGGTTCCTGATCACTTCCTCTTCTCCTTCTGGTCGTGCTCGTTTCAGCCAAAGAGAAAAGTTGTTTGTTTTATAAAATTCAACCCGAGCGTGCCACGTGTCTTGGCCATGTACATGGTCACATCGGGAGGTTTCTGAAAACTTGAAAATTTCATTGAAAAATCGACCCGAGACCAACAATGGTTGTGCCACTGGTCGTGCCCAACTTGGGAAATTTAAAAACTTAACCTTTTAGAAAATTTCGAACAGAACCGAGCACAGGATGTGTTTGTGGTCGTGGTCGCTTTGATTAAAAAGAAAAATCAAAAAGTTTAATTGGAAATTCGACCCGAGTGCGGCACTATTCGTGCTCAACTAGGGAAGTTTTAAAAACTTAAACAATTTTAATGAAAATTCAACCAGATGCAGGCATGTGCCGTGACCATGGTCGTGGTCGAATCGGGTAAAAAGAAAAACTCAAAAATTTGCAAGTTTTGACCTACCCGAAGCTAGCACTGGTCATGCTAGTGGTCGTGGTCGACTCGGGCAAAAGAAAAACTCAATTTTTTTCAAATTGGGGCAAACCGAGCACATCACTAGTCGTGCTTCTAGTCGTGGTCGATTCGGCCAGGGTTTTGTTTTGTTTTCTCAAAATTTTTAGCCCTAATCTACGAAAAACAAGTTTTGGGTGGTCAAACGGCGTTAGAATTGAGTGATTTTCGGCCACTGGTCTCCCATATTAATTCACTTGATATGATGCATGTTTACCTTGAAAGTGGTACCGATGTGCACCCGAAGCTCTACGGCACCATACGGGAAGACTTTTTCTATCGCGTAAGGCCCAGTCCTTCGCAATTTTTTCTTTAGGAATATGCTGTGATGTGGACTTGAATGTTGTAATCCAAATTTGGTTGGCCCTGAAAAAAAAGAAAACAAAGAAAAAGAAAGAGAAATAAGAAAAGAAAAATAAAACAAAAAAGAAGCATTGGGTTGCCTCCCGATAAGCTCTGGTTTAACGTCCCGCTCAACATAGACCCTAGCATGACCTTTTTGGAGGTTCCCAATAGTGATTTTGAATGTTCAGTGCAGTGGAAGAACTAAGCCTAATGTCTAGCAAATCAGATTTTTCAGTTTTTATCGTAGCTAGGTTTAATCGATGTTGAGGCTCAATACCAAATAGATCATCAATAGAATATCCTAATGCCTTGCGATGCAATGTTAGTGTATTGATCAATGTACTGATGGCTTATCAGTTATATTGGCATCTACAAGCATAGGATTTTGTTTATCTCTATCAAGAAGCATACATTTCACCGAGGAAGGAAGGGGTGTGAGTTTTGGTACCTTGTTCGCATAGGGATTGTCATGATTTCTTACTGTTAAGAGTCGATTGGGTATAATGATGTGTTTGTAGTAGCATGATCATCATTTTTATTGCTCGTTTCTGTGTTGTCATTAAGAGCATTATGTCCAATTTGTTTACCCTGCAATACAGTTTCAAGAGTGTCTATCCTGCATGTGGTGTCCTCAAACACAGGGCAGTTAGCAATTTTAGGCAATTTAAACAATACTTTATCATTCCCCATATGAAAAGAAATTGTACCTCACATATATCAATTTGAGCTGTTTCTAAATCATCCAAATCCCTTTTATTTGTAAGAATTTCTTTTAAGAATTTTCCATATGAAGCAATTTCAGTGATAAGATCAGCAAAAGTCATAGTCACATTCAGTTTTTTTAGGGTATCAAAGGAGCTGTCATTGGAATTAGACTGGAGGTAACAACTTGGAAAAGATGGAGTCAGTTTAGAAATATGTGTTACCTCATTATTATCTGATTCTATTTGTTCATCCTTACCGAGGTATTCTGCCAGCATAGGGGGATCATTGTTCTTAAGTTCGATCATCGATGTCAAATCCTTGGTAGGCATCTTCATTGGCTCCGGTTGCACCTTCTCTTTTTGGAAAGTTCTTGCACCTTTCAAATCAACAGTATCAACGCAAGATATAACATTAATATATTCAGAATTATGATGGTTGATAGGTTGAGAAGGAAGAGAGTTAGAAATCATTGATGCGGGATTGGCCATTTACACGAATTGAGTCTCGAGCATGTGAACGTGCGTAGAGATGTAGTCGATCTTCTGGTCCAGTGCAACCTTTTACTTCTCTTGATTTGCTAGAAAAGCTTCTAGCATGCGCTCAATGTTGCATTGTTCAGGTTGATTTTGTCATTGATGTGGTGGCCGATACAGTGGTTGTTGTTGTTGTTGCTAAAATGATGGCCATGGTGCTTGGTACGACTATTGTTGTTGAGGGAGTTGGTGCTGCGGTTGGATCAGTCTTGATTGTGGGGACCATCAATTTGAGGAATCCGGTGGCAACTGCCCAGGTGGGTTGCACTCAGAAAGGTACATCACAAGCTCCCAACAACAGGATTTACATTAAACTGCAAAGTAGGTAATTAAAACAAACACAAGTTCACGAGGACCAATATTACAGTATCATAACGCCAAGGATGACGCTAATTAAAGTTGATACAAAAATAACAAGTTTCTCAATACAAGAGTCGGCACTACAGTACCAAACACACAAAGCGATGACGAAGATCTTCACTTCCTTTGGCAGCGGCTTAGCATGGGCTTCCACCACATTGGGCGCATGACCCTCTTAGAGGGCTGAGTCATCAGGGATGGTTCCTTCCTCTTCTTGTTGCTTGAAAATGAAAGAATCGGGATCGATGAATGTAATACCCTGGGTTTGGGGTGAAAATTGTTTTCATAAAAAGTCATGCATGCATATGTCTCTCCAAGATCAGCAAAATCTGCCCAGACTTATTCTGTCCTAAGCCCTAGAATCTCAAAATCTTGAACCCAAATCAGGATCTGATTTTCCAAATTTCATCTATTATTTATCCTGAGAATAAAAGTCTTCAGAAGCTAGATTCAATTCCATCTCTAACTCCCAAATTTGTCAAACCTTTCTGTTTTCGAAAACATAATTCAATTAATATCCTAATTACCCTAAATATTCTGAACTCAGATTTATTCAGACCAATTATTCTTGGATTATGATCAACGGTATGCCAATACCTTAATCCAAAAATTTGGCAGTCAAATTCTATCATCTAAACCCTTCTCACAAACTAGTCCAAGAAGTGTCATGGTATAAAATATACCACCGGCAGGTTTTACGGTAAAGCTTGAAACGGTAATGACAGTGCGAACTGACCGAGCAACCGATCACTTCCCATCGGGCAACGCAACAATTGACACGATGATTTTTATAAAGGTTCAAGTCCCGGTGGGGGCCCTAGTCCTGTCGGCACCCTCTGGACGCGAGTTCATGGGGGAGGTTTTCTCTCGGGGGGAGGTTTTCTCTCGGGGAGAGAAGTATCCGAGGGAGCCTATTGATTTGTGTAAAAATGACTTGCGAGAGAGCCTACAAATGAGATACATAGGGGGTGTATATAGGCCCCAAAACATGCAAAAAGACTAAAAAGCCCTAGCTACGGCCGTCGGATCAAGGGGCGTTGACACCATTTCACCGGCCGATGGGCTTGGATGCTTGACAAGTGCCCTCGCTAGTTCCCGAGATGCTCTTGACGTCACTCGCATGTGATCTCGCACGAGAAGCCCCCGCGACTTCTCCTGGTGAACGTCCGGGATTTCTCATGGGGGGCATCTAGGACTTTTCCCGGTAGTCCTCCGGGACTTTTCCCGGTAGACGTTCGAGACTTCTCACGGAGGGCGTCCGGGACTTTCCCAGTAGTCCTTCGGCACTTTTCCCAGTAGACGTCCGGGATTTCTCACGGAGGGCATCCGGGACTTTTCCCGATAGTCCTCCAGGACTTTTCCCAGTAGATGCCCGGGATTTTGCCTGGTGACCCTGCGAGGTTTATTACGGTCTCCTACTAAAGGCCTCCATGGCTTTTCCCGGGAGGCCTCCGTGACATTTCACGGGAGGCATCTAGGGTTTGCCACAGGAAGTGTCCGGGGCCCGGAGAGATGCCCGAGGTCTTCTATGAGTCGTTCATGGCTTTTCCAGGGAGGCCGTGATATTTCACGGGAGGCGCCCAGTGTTTGCCACGGGAAGCGTCCAGGGTCCAGAGAGATGCCCGACGTCTTCTATGAGACTCTCACGGCTTTTCCAGGGAGGCTGTGATATTTCATGGGAGGCGTCCGGGGTTTGCCACGGGAAGCATCCGGGGCTTGTCCCGGTAACCTCAGGGGTTAGGCCCAGTAGTCCTCCAGGACTTTCCACGGAAGCCCTCCGGGACTTTGCCCAGTAACCCTCTGGGGTTTGGCCCAGTAGTCCTCCGGGACTTTCCCCGGGAGGCGTCCGGGATTTCCCCCAACAGCAGCCTCCAAGACCCCCGAGGACACATGGTGCCCCGATGGGTATGCTTATAACTCGGTCCTTGGTGACGCCTCGCCTTCCGGGACACGCCTCGAGCCCTGCGAGACGCTTCGGCTGCCGGGCTATTTACCTGCGCGAACCTTCGATTCGCGCGTGTGTGCCGTACGGCGTCTCGATCGCTGCACGACCCTTTAATATTCACGCGACGGTTTGAATCAACGGCCCAGATGTACCCGGGGACACGTGGCATCGATCCGAGGCTCCCTCCATCGCTTATAAATAGGGGGGCCTCGGTCTGGACACTCATTTTTCCCAACTCCAGAAACTCGCTCTCCTGGAAGTGCACTTTTTCTCTCTCGGAAGCTTGATTTCCGGTAGCTTCGTCTTCTCCTGTAGCACATTTCCCCAGGAGCTTCGCATCGTGATGGCACCCAAGGGTCGAGCCAAAGCGTTTGAGCTACTTCCGAAGGAGGTGGCCTCGGACTTCCTCGGCACAACTGAGTTCACCGTGCAGGACCTCGAGGGCCTACTAGAGCAGAAGCACTTCTCCATTGGGGACATCCGGATCCCCAGGGCGGAGGAGAAAGGCCCGAGCCCTCGGGAGGGGGAGGTGGTGGCCTTCGAGGCCTTTGTGGAGGCGGGCCTCCGACTCCCGGTGCACCCATTGCTCCGGGAGTTTCTCCGGGAATACCGCCTCTCCCTCAACCACCTCAGCCCGAACACCCTTGTTCGGATGAGGTTGTTCATATGGCTGTGTGAGACAACCACCGGAGAGAAGGTGACTCTCCGGCTCCTCTGGTATTTCTACGAGCCATCGACAAGGGCCCGCTCATGATGAAGGGCGGTCCCAAGTCCGCATTTGGCTCGGTGATGATGCAGCTCCTGCCGGACCGCACGGACGAGTACCCAGTGCAAGCCTCCCGGGACCATTGGGGGGATTGGCTCCGAAGGTGGTTTTACCTCCGGATAAATGACCCGGAGGTCACATACTCCCCGGTGCCATCGACCTACAGCCGGGCAGGTGCCCCGGTGGCCCCCGAGTGGTCTGAGGAGGAGATGGACCTCCTGACCCGGATGGCGGAGGCCCAACTCCGGAGGTCCATGAGAGACCTTGCGGAGGAGCTAGTGCTCCTCCGGGTGGTGTCCTTCAGCCTACGCCGGGGGACAGGATTCGGCGCGGCTCACCGCCCGCCCCAGACGACGGTGGTGCAACATAAGTTTCCGGGTGTACATTTTCGGGCTTAGTCCCCGGGGGGAAGAACTCGGCTAACTCCTTGCTTTACTTTTGTAGTCCGGTCCTGCGACCACTCCCAGGAGGTGGCGGTCCTCTTCCTTGGGAGATATTACGAGGATGGGCACGAGCGGATCGTGTGCATCATTGGGGAGGGTCCTACCCGGAATCTCGTGGCGGAGGCCTTCGAGCTTCAGCTCCCCACCCGAGCACCCCTTCCCCCCCCCTAGCTCGCACAAGAGGGGGAAGGAGGCGACCGGAGGAGGGCCTTCGAAGCATGCTCACGCGAAGAGCCCGGTGAGGTCCCGGGTACAGGCCCCTTGCTCTCCCACGGGGACTCCCACCGAGACGCCGGCAAAGATGATGAGGATTATCACCCGAGCTAGTTTGAGTAACACATATCGAGTTCAACTCAAGTTCGAATATGATATGTGTCTATAATAACCACTATGATCACTGATGGGCACATAGTTAGTTCATGATCGCAGCCCTTGTGCGATCATGAGACCGCAGACAATGCGCAGTCAGAGGGTCGCAGACTATATGCGACCAAGGTAGCCTGGGGGGTGTTCAAAACTCTACTGGACACATTCTCAGGCACGAAGCAACTTCTCCCATGTGTGAAGACAACCGCCAGGAGATGAGTGCTGTTATACGAACTGCACCAGGACAACCGTCCCAAACCGCTCCACATTTGACTTCATTTCCTTTAGTATAAAAGGATGGTCAGTGCATGATGTAAAGGGCGGTTAACAAGCACGACGACGAGTCAACAAAGCTTGAAGACTTGGGCATTGTTAGATAGATAATAATACAGAAGAGATCTTCGCCTGTGATAATCTCTTCCTCCCTCTTGTAAACACTTTTTCTCCTACATAGTGAAATCATAACAGGACGTAGGGCTATTACTCCCACCATTGAGGGCCCGAACCTGTATAAATTCATTTGTGTCCCTTTAGACATTACTTATCTTACCTTCCCGGAGGAGCACCGTTAAAGGTCTCACAACTTATAAATCTACGTAAGATCGATTGAGGACCCCGAGTCCAAAACGTCGACAGTTGGCGCCCACCGTGGGGCCATTTTCTCAAGGTGTTTTCCCTGCATCCAGAGGTTCAGTGAGCCATGTCTGGGGCATATAACTTTGAAATGACTTCGATCTCGACGATTATGCCCATATACGGATGCCTTCGACCAGCGGTCCCGCTCCAATGGAAGAGATCAGTTGTGAAGACATTCCGAAGGAACGTTAGGAGGAGACGTCTTCCCCCACCCAGGTCATGTCCGTCGATCAGGCGATGGAAGAGACAGGTCCAGAACTTAATGTTAGTTCCACCATATTGGAAATCAAGTCTCGTTCACCATGCGTCCCCGTTGAGGACAAGGATGACAATGACCGAGAACTCAGTCCGGAGAGGTTTGATCCTGACAACCTCCACTCTCTCTTTGATTTCGAGTTCGACTCAGAACAAACATGGATGTTCTCTCCTTCTACGGCCTCGTTCCCCAGAGAATTCGCTGCCTTGTACGAGGAAACTCCCGGTCAGCAGGTTGCTAGGGAAGAACAGGAGCACAGAAAAAAGGAGGAACAGGAACGTAAGAAAAAGGAGGATCAAGACCGTGAGTGATGAGATAGCGAACTCCGCAGAACAGCCCTAGAGGCTTTGCAAAATGTGCAATCTCGTTATGATGCCGCCCCTAGGTCCTCCCGTCGCCCACGTGGTCGCAGGCGCGACCAGACGCCTTCTTTGCCCCTGGAATATTCACCGGCGGATGAAGAAACAATGACACCTGGCACACCAAGGAGAAGTACGCTTGGCCGACTTCGATCTATCGCGGAAGTCTTGCGTAATTTTCCTCCTACCCTCACACATGCGAACAAACCGACTTTTGCTATGATCCTGGCGGAGAAGCTGGATGAGGTCGCATCCGATGCAACCCCTACAGCTTCCTCCAGGTCTACGATGCGTTCTCATGAAAAGGAGTATTCTTACTCTAGTCATGGTTGGCGTAATCGACTACCATCCGGATCACTTCCGCATGACAAATCCAGACGTGTGGGAAGTTCTCGTGATCGGGATCGAATTCCTGTACATTCTCGTCTGGGACCACGTGACGCGTCCCCATCACGTGAAATCACCTGTGGTCAGGCTGGAAACCGCGGAACTCTCCACAGTTCCTATGTTGGCTGTAAAGCTTTCTCGCCAGGCCTCTATGAGGTCGTCTGGCCAGATAAGTGCAAGCCGGGGGCAATTGAGAGATTTGATGGGACGCAGAATCCGTCGGAGTTCCTTCAAATTTACATCACCGCTATCCAAACGGTGGGTGGGGATGATCGCGTCATGGCCAATTACTTGCCGACGGTCCTTGAGGGACCAGCAAGGACCTGGCTATTCAATTATCCCGAGGGTTCGATATATAACTGGAAAATGTTGTGCGACGCCATCCTCAACAATTTCCAGAATTGTTATCAGAAACCCAGAAAAGAGGATGATCTTCATCGCCTACGACAAACCTCTACGGAGACTCTTCACCAGTTTGTCAAAAGGTTCATCGGGGTAAGGAATACCATCCCAAATATCTCTGATAACTCCATTATCAGGGCATTTAAGCACACTGTTCCATATCGGAGGTTTACAGAAGATCTACTTAGCCACCTCCCTCGGTCAGTAGCCGATCTCTTTGACATGGCTGACCGCTACTCTGACGCGCCTAAGGCCGTTGAGTGGAATAGGATGATGGATAAGGGAAATTTACCGCCTCCACCAGGTCTCAAGGACGTGAAAAAAGAGGATACAGGCAAGAAGCCAGAGTCTTCATTAGGAGAAAAATCGAAGAAGTCCAAAAGGAATCGAACTAGACAGTACCGGGAGGTCGCAATAGCAGAAAAGCCTCCGCCGACCAAAGGTAACAAGTTTTCATTTAAAAATAAAACTGCCTCTGGCTGCCGTAACGCCGACTAGCCAGAAAAACCAACTAACCTGCAGGAAAACAAGAAGTGGTGTCCGCTCCACAACTCTCTGGGACACGACCTCAAGAACTACCGGAGCTGGTTGAAGCAATTAGACGACTTCTACCAGGTAATTAGACCAATGCCAACTTTGCCACCGAAAGAACAGACATGCGGGCTTAAAGACGCCGACGGGGATGAAGAAATGTCCTACCAGGTACCTCGTAATTATGTTAATGTCATTTTTGGAGGTTCCTCCTCTTTTGTTTCTAAACGTCAGTTTAAAACATTTTATCGAGAAGTGAACCAAGCGGAAGCTCCCCTTGGCGAACCTCAATACCCCCATTGGTCGGACACTCCTTTGACATTTGATCGCTCTGACTGTTCCATTGGGCTTACTCGACCATTGAGGCTACCCTTGGTCATTACCCCAATTATCAGTAATGCGCGGGACGAAAGGGCCCTGATTGATGGAGGTACTTCCTTGGACATTTTATTGGTCAAGGCATTGGATGTGATGCAAATCCCTCGTTCAAAAATCAAACCCATAATTCATCCGTTTTATGCGATAATTCCTAGTCCCTCGATGATACCGATGGGACAGGTGGTGCTCCCAGTGACACTGGGTGAACCGGATAATTTCTGAACAAAATTGGTTACTTTTGACGTAATTGATTGTGATTCGGCTTATAACGCAATTTTTGGCAGGCCAACTCTCGCTAAATTTATGATGGCAATGCACTATGCTTATCAGTGCGGCAAGTTACCTGGCCCCAAAGGCGCTATCTCGGTCTGAGGCAGCCGCAATGTGGCATTAACTTGCGATCGGTTATCCCTGGAGCTAGTAGATCAACTTCCCCTCCGGCATGTCAAGATCACCACCACAGCTGCGGATACAATCAAGGCCGCCCCTCGACCAGATGAAAAGCTGAAACCAGTTCCATTATACCCAGATGATCCATCTAGATAATTCGGATTGTATTAGCCCTGGATGACAAATAGGAACTCGAACTCGTTAATTTCCTCCGTGCTAATGCATATGTGTTTGCGTGGAAACCATCCGACATGCCCGGTGTCCCAAGGGAGGTAATTGAGCACAGGTTAGCGATTCGACCTGGACTGCGACCAATAAAGCAAAAGCTCAGACACTTTGGTGTTGATTGGCAAGAAGCTATCGAGCGGAGCTAGATAAACTCCAAAAGGCTGGATTTATTCACAAAGTCGATCATCCGGAATGGCTCACAAATCCG
Source organism: Pharus latifolius (assembly GCA_019359835.1). Lineage (NCBI taxonomy): Eukaryota > Viridiplantae > Streptophyta > Magnoliopsida > Poales > Poaceae > Pharus > Pharus latifolius. The sequence continues at coordinate 42,101,725 of CM033322.1, read as the reverse complement.
GTCATGGTCCGCAAGTCAAATGGTAAATGGCACATGTGCGTTGATTACACCAGTCTAAATAGTGCCTGTCCGAAGGATGACTTTCCCTTTCCCCACATCAATCAGTTGGTCGATTCTACTGCGGGTCGTGAGCTGATGAGCTTCCTGGATGCTTACTCAAGGTATCATCAAATCAGCATGGCAGAAGAAGATGAAAAGAAGACTTCCTTCATCACACCATTTGGCACCTACTGCTACGTCAGAATGCCATTTGGTCTCAAGAACGCCGGTTCCACGTACCAATGCTTGATGCAAAAGACCTTTCTTTCCCAGATGGGGCGTAATCTTGAAGCTTATGTGGATGATTTTGTTGTAAAAAGCTTAAAAAGCTTGACTCATTTGGATGATCTTGCTGAAACCTTCTGTAATTTAAACCGATTTGGAATAAAGTTAAACCCAAAAAAATGTTCTTTTGGGGTTTCATCTGGTAAACTTCTAGTCTTTCTTGTTTGTTCCATAGGAATCGAGGTTAATCCCGAAAAATCAGGGCCATTGAGCAAATGAGGTCTCCTTCGACTATGAAGGATGTCCAGTGCCTACCAGGCTGCATGGCGACCTTAAGTCAATTTATATCGCAACTAGGCAAAAGAGGACTACCTTTTTTCAAAGCTCTCCGAAAACACAATGGTTTTACCTAGTCGGACGAGGCCGAGAAAGCATTCCAGGAGGTTAAAGCATACTTATCTAGTCCGCCAGTGTTAGTTTCTCCAACTATGGGGGAACCACTACTTCTTTACTTGGCGGCCACACCTCACGTGGTCAACGCAGTTCTGATCGCAGAAAGAGAGGGTATACAACGACCCGTCTATTACGTAAGCGAAGTACTTTATGGTCCTAAGGAGCGCTACCCTAAGGTCCAGAAGATACTTTACGCACTACTGATGGCTTCCCGCAAGCTACGACATTACTTCCAGGCACACAAAGTTACAGTGCCCTCGTCCTTTCCGTTAGGAGATATCATTCGAAACACAGAGAAATCTGGTCGAATTGCTAAGTGGACTGTGGAACTTGTAGCATTTGACATCCATTTCACCCCTCGCACGGTAGTTAAGTGTCAAATCCTTGCAAACTTTGTGGTCGAAGGGACTAACCCTGACCCACCTATGCAAGAATCCAAGGACTTATCATGTACCGATCACTGGATGATGTATTTTGATGGCTCTCACAGTTTTCAACACTCGAGGGCTGGGGTGGTCTTAATCAAGCCTCAGGGTGACCAACTCAAGTATGTCATTCAATTACATTGTGTCGCAACCAACAATGCGGCAGAATATGAGGGTCTTATTGCAGGGCTCCGGGCAGTGAAATACCTCGGAGTCCGCCGATTAGTGGTGAGGGGAGACTCACAACTGGTCGTAAACCAGGTAAACAAGGAGTACAGCACCTCCAATGAGACAATGGCTCATTACCTGGGGGAAGTGGGGAGATTGGAAAAACACTTCAGTCATTTCGAAGTCCAATACATCCCGCGAAAGGACAATATTCTCGCAGACCAATTATCTAACATTGGATCCTCTCGTACATCTACTCCGGCAGGGGTGTTCGTCGAACACCTAGAACATCCTTCGATCATGATTATGGTCGAAGATTTATAGTCTGCGTTACAAACCTTGGACATGAAGAAGATTGGACCCATCCATTGAGGGTCTATCTCAAATATGGGACCTTGCCCAAGGATGAAACCGAAAGTAATCGGTTGATTCAAAAAGCGCTCCTATACAAACTTATAGAAGGGGTTTTGTATAGGAAGGGTACTCAAGGAGTATTCAAGCATTGTATTTCTCAAGAGGAAGGTAAGTCCCTCTTGAAAGAGATCCATGACGGTGTATGTGGTGTGCACGCGTCATTTCGCACACCGGTCGGGAAGGCTTTCCGACAGGGTTTTTACTGGCCTTCGGCACTCGATGATGCCAAATACTTGGTCAAGACATGCCCTCAGTGTCAATTTCATGCAAGACAAGTTCATCAGCCCGTATATGCCTTGCAAATTATCCCTTTAACGTGGCCCTTTGCAATCTGGGGGATAGATATTGTGGGTCCTATGCCACAAGCGGTTAATGGGTACAAGTTCTTGTTCATAGCTATTGACATGTTTACAAAGTGGATTGAGGCTGAACCAGTCTGTAATGTCACTGCTGCTGCGGCACAAAAGTTCTTTCATAAAAACATCGTCACTCGATTTGGTGTTCCAAGTCATCTCATTACAGATAATGGTTCCCAATTCGCTAGTAGTCTCTTTTTGGACTATTGCGACAATATTGGAACTAAGGTGTGCTTTGCTTCTGTAGCTCATCCACAGAGCAATGGTGCCATCGAACGTGCCAACGGGCAGATATTATAGGGCATCAAAAAACGTGTTTTCGATCACCTTAAGATGCGCTCGGGGGCTTGGGTAGATGAACTCTACTCCGTTCTGTAGGCATTATGTACTACCTGTAGTTGAGCCACCGGTGACACACCTTTCCAATTGGTATATGGCGCTGAGGGCATATTGCCCATGGAAATTCGTATTGGTTCTGTTCGAGTAGATCAATTCGATCAGATTGATCAAGTCGAACAATGTACCCAGGATTTAACCTTCCTCGAAGAAAAACATGATCGAGCACTAATAAAATTAGCGGTATATTTGCAAGTTTTGCAAAAATTTCACAGCAAATGGGTGCGGCCGCGGAGTCTTCATGTGGGTGATTTGGTTTTACAAAAAATACAAAACCAGTCTAACCGCAATAAGTTCTCTCCTCAGTGGGAAGGCCCTTACATTGTTGTTTCAGTACTGCGACCAGGATCGGCTCGGTTAGCAATGGAGGATGGTAGAATCTTGTCCAATACTTGGAACATAGATCAACTGCACAAGTTTTACGTGTAAGTTCTCCAATCTCTTTTCCTGTTCAATTAGCATGGTTTGATAAAAATTCATGAGTACTTTCATTCGCCTCATGTTACGTTCATCTCTTTGTTTGCCGCACTCATAACGAGCCTTGCTCGGGGGCCGATCGCCAATAATCATTTTGCTATGATGCCCTAATCGGATTCGCTGGCCAATTTCATGGTCGCATCCAGATAAGATACCCCTCAATAAGCCGTTTCTCAACGCATACGGGACTTACTGGCATGTTCCTGATCATTCAAGTGGCTACCAATTTTTAATAAGGCTGGGTGTCGTATTAAGGTCAGTATCGGTATGATCCGATGATCGTATCTAAGTTAGAACATTTCTTAGATATTTCTGAACATCAAAACACCCATATTTTCTCCTGAGATTATAATACCAAAATCTTCGGTACTTATGATCTCAGGAGGGGGCTAAGGGAATATGGTCATAACACGAGATGAAGAGAAGTACATTCTTTTTCAAAATTTAAGGCATATACATCTGCATTGTATAAACACGTGTTTGCAGGTACGAAAGTTGTTATAATCAAAACAAACCTAACTCTTTTAAAAGATCATCTACCACAGGTTTCATTTCCTCCGATATGGCTTCGAGCTTTTCTTCACTCTTGATATCTACGTCTCCTACCATTGGTTTTAGATCAAGATCAGGTCCGTGGTAAAAACGGAGTCTGCAAAGGATGGCGGAGGCTACATATTGCACATTTGCCCTTATTGCCTCCTCTTTTCACCTTGTATCTTCAGGAAGATACTAGAGAAGTGATTCGGCCTGAGCCGCGACCTGTGTGGCTAACTCGCTAAAGCTTGGGTTATCCTTTTGTGATTCGACCACATCCGCTTTTAGCAAAGTTGCCACCATCTTCAGCTTTTCGAAGATGTTGAGTTGAGCACTACTGCAGGTTGAAATTGTTGTGTTTAAGATTTCATTCTCCATGCTGACAGTGTCAATCTTCGAGTTTTGTAACTCAATGGTCGCCTGAAGATCTTTCTTCTCTTTTACAAGATGGCTTATTTGCTCCTCTTACGCTGCATGAACGCAGTAAGCAGTTATCATAACAGTTCATGCAGCAAGATGATTTAATCTGGTCGGAAGTATACGTATAGGAGAGTTGCAATCGCAATTTCTGGAGTTCTCTCTCCAAAAAGGAAATCTTGGCAACTGTAGTTACCTCCTGGTTTTCCCATCAACCAAGCTCTTATTTAGAAAGGCATTCTCTCTATAATAACAAGGCAAACGAACGTTAAACTTAGATATGAATTTAGGCAAATAAGATGCATCTCACTTACTATTGTAGCCGGCTGATCTCTCGCTACGCGACCTTGATATGTCTTGCTACAGCCATCGATCTGGTCGCCACTCGGGTCAAGTCCTGGAATACGATAAGAAATTGCTCTTAGAAGCTGGAATATTCGTAAGTTTCTGCGAACTCGAGAATAATAAAAAGAGTTCTACGAACTTCTATATAATCACTGAATGAACTGCTCTCAAAATCAGCGTGAGATTGAGCCTCAAGACTTGTTTTTTCCACGACAGGGACAGTAGATGATCTTTCCTGCTGATCCTCCTCTGTTGTTGGGACTGCGGTTTCCATTTCTTGGGATTGGGTCTCCACTGCAATTTCCTTCACAATGGCCTGAGGAATTTCCTCGGCCATGGGAGTAGAATTTGGTTCACCAGTGACCTCTGCGGCAGATGTTGCACCAAGGGTTGTTAAGGTCGCCGGAGTACTGAGCGCAGGACCCCTGCGCCTAAGAAAACACACAAACAAGTACATCGTGATTTAGAATGTCTCCTGTTGATCACATCGAAGTATCAATAGGGGAATTCTCACTTTATTCGAAACCCCATCCATGACTTGGGTTTCGATGATGAGCTCCTGGGCGAAAGAAGCCCACTGGGGGCTCCTGGGGAAGTATCGTCATCTGTCCTCATTTTCCCCTTCTTGAACAGGACACTCTCCTCTTCTCCCTGTATGTGCACACTTCGATGGGTATATGCAGAGAGATGACAAAGTACAAGACTGTGAGAATTCTTACCACGGTCACTCCCTCGATTAATAGGGGAGGAATTGTAAGCCTTGGGGTTTCACAAGCCTCAACTATAGGTGTTTCATCCGTAACCACAAGATCATCAGTAGTCACAGGGCCATGTGTTGCCACTCCTGTTCTTGTCGTCAGGGACAAGGTTCCAGCAGTATCAGGATCGGTCGATGTCCTTTTGCAACGAATGAGAGGGACATCGTCTTCTTCGTCCACACTCCCCTCACCCTGTACGACTAAGAAGTAATTTCTACTCATACTTGGCAATACGAGGGGTACGGTAGATCTTACTGCAGTTTTCTTCGCTGCCATAGTTTTCCTTTGTAAAGAAGCCCTTCCCAAGATCTTAGGCTTTTCGGGGTCAGGCTCCTTCGACTTGCGCTTTGAGGGGGTTTTCGTCACCTTCTTCGTGGATAATCCCCCAGAAGGTCCAACGTCATCCCCTGGACGCTTCACCCCAGCGATTCTTCCCAACAGCTGTGTTATTTAAAATAAATACTTTGGTAATACAAGTCCCATGGACGGTTTGTGACAGAGCTCGTTGGAAAAGATTGTACCTTTCGATGCTCTTGTTTAAGATCGTCGCCGGCATTTATTAAGCTCTGGGGGCGAAGCGACCCTTTAGCTCCTTTTGCCGTAGCATTGTACGGCTGCAGAAGGTAGTTCGTCTATTTTTCAATCTCGGACAAAGAAAGAACTGCGTTGCAAAAAGGCAAAATTATTCGATATGATATCCTTCATCGGTAAGATTGCATATTTTGTAAACCAGAGGACATACCTGTATTGTAATCTAAAGTGTTGTCAGCTATGGACTTCACTTCCCAAGCCGGATGTTCCCTCTCATGCAGGGGCTCATCCTGTTCTTTATGAAGTCGCGGATGATGTCGTGCGCAGTTAATCCCTGTTGGACTAGGTAAAGAATAGCTTGAGCTTGCTTCTCTAATTCTGCACTTAGAGAAGGGATAGAGTCCATTTCGCTGTCCTTCTCCAGTCGGGTGTTCGTGAAACCAGAGTCCGCTCTCCGACAGCGGGGTGCAGTAAAACCACTTATGATGCCACCCGTGCACCGAATCCCGCAGAGGAAGGAATGGATACTCTTTCTTCTCCCTTATGCGGAAGTAGATGCACCCAGCGGCATTGGCACTCTTCGAGCACACCGAGAAATAACAGTGCCGAAAAAGCTCCACGCTTGGCAGCACTCCAACGAACGCTTCACACAAATGATGAAAGATCGCCCGGATAAGAACCGCATTTGGGTGGAGATTCACCGACTCCAACCCATAGTGGTCAAGGATTCCTCGAAGGAACTCGCTTTCCGGGAATCAAAACCCACAGCACAAATATTCCTCAAGGATCACCAATTTGCCCTCACGAACAGATACGGTTTCTTTGTTCTTCTCCGCTGGCCGCCAGTTGATCAGTAGCCACAGGGGAAGAATTTCTTCTTTCTCCAGTAAGCTACCTTCTCTTTTTATATGTCCGAGACGACCCTTCGCCAGATAATTTATTAATTTCCCCTAATGGGTGCCTTTCTTTTTGGAACCCGTTATCAGTACCCTGTTATGAATCTGAAGCAAAATGTATCTTTATTAAAGATCATTTTTATTTCACATTCGGGGCCTATGGTACAGATAAAGATATGAGAAGTTCTTAAAATTATGTTATCGTTTTAGGATAAACTTATGTTCTTTACACTGATCGCAACGCAATTTTGTGATCGCTGTACTATGGGTGATTGCAATTCAATTCTGTGATCGCTGTACCATTCCAATGATGTTCTGTGGTCGCAACTGCTTTCGATCACAATACATGGTTTCAATGATATTTTGAGACCGAAGAACTATCCTGAGACGATCTCAGACAAAAATTTACCTTAGTATGATTGGTCACAAGAGACATTTTTTTAGTAACCATTTTTGACACGGAATGTAAAGAACCTTAATTGGGGATTATCAATTTTACATAATCTTTTTAAGGAGTCAAGTATATAAGGAAAAGAAATTCTTTATTTCTGATAGTCTTTACATACAAAAGGGACATAGGCGACCAAAGCATCGACCTGATCCGAAAGTAATTTACAAAGTTCTCCTAGGGACATATTAGCGTCAGTAGAATTTACACTGACTGCCCTTAAAGAACTGGCTATAGCCCTAAGCCTATCTACGTCATCTCGAAGCAAAGGAGTGCAACTGTTCCTTATTGTGTCGGAGAGTTTTCGCTATTGCCGAGCGTAGTCTCTCTCCACACGGAATGTGCGCGCCTCTTCACGGGAGTTGTCACAACATTCTGCCAGATGTAGAATGACCAAAGACATTTCCTCAGTCTTCGTTTCCAGAGCCTCTTTTTCCTTTTGGAGAGTTCTGCACAAGGCTACTCTCTCATCAAGAAGAGCCTGGATTTCAGCAAGCTGATCGCTGGGGGCTCCAGGGACCTTCACCTCCTGTGTACTCATGGTTAGTTCATAAAACATATAACCAACAGGGAGGGTGAAGATAGCTATTACCTGAGAAGTAGAGGAAAAAGCCAAGTTTTGGGAGGATTTGGACGCGGAAGTGTGAGACTTTCCCCAGAAAATTGATCACCCAACAAAAGCTGAGGACCGTCTGGTCGCAGAGGTGTGAGACTTCCTCCAGAAGTGGGATGGTTAGAAGGGTTGTTGTGGATCTCCAAAGGTGGAGATGAAGAGGCAACTGGATGAGTCGCAAGGGGCAATGTGGCAACACAGGCACCAGCACCCTTTAGAATCTTCAATGCAGCTCCACTGGAGGATCGTTCATCATCTCTAGATCTCTTCTTTGGAGAGATCATTTCCTCAATCACCTGTGAAGTCCAAAATGAATTGCTTAGGAAAATCTTTGACTCAGAAAATCATAAGATGTTTTAGAAGAAGTTTACCTTCTGGATATCTTGTGTCTTTTTTGTTTCTTCTTCATCACTCTCAATCTCAATAACCGTCTTGGGGTCTTGGTTCACCATCAAGGTGAAGAGTAAAAGAGGACATGCGAGACAGGGAGTCAAAAGCAGATTTTCTAAAGGACTTAGCTAAGAATTTCTATCTTAAGAACTGAGAGGCTGTGCTATTTATAGAGCCCAGAGGGGACGGTTCGTGTGGGACCCTCATTTGAGGAATCCGGTGGCAACTGCCCAGGTGGGTTGCACTCAGAAAAGGTACATTGCAGCTCACAACAACAAGATGCATTATATAAAAATGCGAGTAATTAAAAACAAGTGCTGATCACAAGGACCAACATTACAATAACTTAGCGCCAAAATGACGCATTTAATTGTTGATACAAATTAAGGAGTTTTCGACACAAAGGTCGGCACAAAATGAAACAACAATAATAAGCAAAAGGACTTCATCAGTCTTCTTCTTCTGCAGCAGCGGTGTACGGGCCTTCTCCACATCTGACTCCACCTTGGTACATAACCCTTTAACAAGTTTGGTCTTCAGTTTCTTCTTCTTGTGCCACATTGGGTTCAAGACCGTAGGATTCAGGGTCGACGAATCCTTCTTCTAAATTTGTTTGTAAAAGAAAGGGTGAGCACATTGTCCACATGGTGCTCAACAAGTCCCAAATAAGAATGCAAGCATATATAGATGAGGGGGAAATTTCTCAAAGAATAGCTCATTGTCTTTGTATATGTATATAGGATAGATTTTCACACTTGGTTTTAAAGAAAAGATCTTTACTTTCGAAAGCGGTACTTTTGAAACCCTAAGCTAAATTCTCAGAAAATGTTGTGTGTGGCGGTCTTTCATGAGTCACCACTTTATTCTGATTTTGTGAAAACTTTCCAAAAGCTACTTGTGCTGCATCGACGTGAATAGAATCCACAGCGCGCAGACTCCATAACCTCGGAGCTCAGAGTATCCGATACTTTTTAAACTTTGCAAAGGTGTACCACCTTAATGCACCGATCATTCGGCTTTCAAGTCGGTACCTCTCCATGCGACTCTTACGCATGTGACAAGGCCGAGATGACACAACAGTTTACAGTCCTAGCATTAACTATTCCCTGCCCGGTAAATAGACAGTCAAGTCTCAAGTACCGTTGTGGGTCCTCCCCACTGCCTTACTTCCTAGCCTGGGTCTATGTTCTCGCAAGACACATAGCCTCTCTTGATTACAGTCACGCAGGACTTAATCTGGCATAGGGCTTCTTCCTTCTTTCCACCTTTTTCCTCTCATGATCTTTCTGAACTCACATCACTCATGGCCTTCTGCGGCCCACCAGTTCTCGCAAGACACTGGATCGACAACCATTGCAGGGAAAAGCTAATACTAAAGAAAGCTACTAAGTTGCGCCCGTCCCATAAACAGGCAAGTGGTTGGTACGTTTTTCATGCCGCATAGAAGCACAACACAAGGTTCTAGTCCTTATGAATCTCTAGTGAGGAGTCTTTCACATTCCCAGTGCGCACACAGCACCATCCAATCAAACCATCCTCACTATCGATTCCAATCACATTTTCTTTCACAAAAGGGTTTTTGAATATACTTTTCTCATATGTGACCATTCAGCATTTAACATATAATCTTGAGCATAGCATAGCCTAAGCATGATAATCTAGGGTAACAAGGGTGCAGGGATATTCAATGTCAAAAGGGGCTTTACAATCTTTTAGGTCATACCTAATTACTTTATTTGAATATAGTTCTTATTTGAATATAAGGCATGCATATACTTGAAAACAGTTAACATACTTCATTTCAAAATAGTAGGCTAGACATGATCAAGGGTTTGAGACTTTCCTTGCAGTGATGGGTCTAGCTGCTCAGATGAATCCTCGAAGATCTCCTCTGTTCCTTCAACGTCTGGTTCCACGGCGGACACAAACAACACATACACACTATATAAGCATACAAGCACTAGAAAATATTATGTAAATACATTATGCATGCAGGGTTAAGGGTTTGGACAAGGTCACTTGACATTGATCGAAGAGATGGGCTCAAAAGGACTTGAATGTCGAAGGGCTGACATTCGGCTCATAGCTTGACATAGCCCTAAATTGGTTCTAGGTCTGTTTTCTGGAGATGTGGCAATAAGGAATATTGTGGAGCATGGTTCAAAAGGCTTAGTGGACAAAGTGGCATTTCAATTGCTCAAATGTAACAAGTCTAAATTATCTAATGCCACTGGTGGACATGCACTGACAAAGTGCTAGACATGGCCAGAAACTAGGGCATTGGATAACTTTTGACTCAGGACTCCAATTGGTGCACAACTTTGTCTGGGGTTTAGGCCTTGATGACAGCTACAAAACTCTCAACAGGCTCAAGGGCAGAAAGTGGACGGAGGGTGGCCAAATCCGGTGAGCAAACACGGTGGTCTGGACATGAACTGAACCACTGGACAGCAATCTTGGCATGATCATAACTTTTGATCTAGGCTGATTCAGGGTTCGAGCCAGTGGAGTAAATTGCTCAGGGGGTTGAGGCCTAGCTAGATGACAAAGTTTCATCGGCTGGTTTGGATGGAAAATGAACTCCGGCGATCGGGGCCGAAGACGAAGGCACCGATTTGGGCATTTTCGTTCCAGGGCGTTTGAAGTTAATTCCACGCTCGGGAAGCATCTAGGGGTCATCACAAAGCTACGGGTGTACTCAATTTTTCCAGGGAATGGCTGGAGAAGCACGGCGGCGTTCTCCGGCGAACTGCCGAGGCTCGAACATGGGATTTCGACGCTCGGGGCAAAATTGGCGATTCTAAGCTTACAGGCTCGTTCCTCCTAGCTCACTGGTCATTATTCTCTACTGGCACAAGGATCAATTTGGCTTGAATCACTCGGCATTACGGGAACAGGGGATTACAGCTTTTCCGGTGATTGCCGGCGTTGAGGTTCGCCGGGGGTCAATTAACGGCTATGAAACACACAGAGGGATGAGGGGACCTTACTGGTGGTGTTGGCTTGGAGGGGGAAGCTACGGGCGAAGCTGGCGCCGTGAGCTTCAAAGGTTGCTCGCCGGGGAAGAAGGCCTTCGCGGCGGCGCTGATGAACTGGATTACTCTCTGGTGGAAGAAGCTAAGGCTTGATGTTGCGGAATGGTGTGAAGAGATGCTGGGCGAAGGGGGCCTTATATAGCCGCAGGATTGAGCTTTCGGGAGTTGCAGCAATCGCCAGTGAGATTTCTTCTGGCGCTGGAGCGGTCAACGAGGCACGTCGGGACATGGCGGGGCTCTGCCAAAGGCGGAGCATCGCGCGAAATCGGGATTTCGTCAGGACGGTGAGATGATGATCTCCGGGATGGTAGCCATGTGGCGTGAAGCTCCTGACAGCAGCAGGCACGCGCGCGCGTGGGGAAGAACACGGCACAGCGCGGGTGAACTGCTTCCTCGGTGGCGATACAGTTGTGCGCAGGTGGACGCTACGTGGCTGTGAAGGTGGCAACGCGGGGAACTTCGCCGGCGGTGAGTTCAACTGCCAGGCAAAACGGCGGGGCGCTGGTCGAACGAACGCTGGTCATGGTCGAAAACGGTACAGGGACCTGGTTGCAAGCTTTGGACTGATTTGTGAAGATTTGGACTAAACTGCGAGGGTTTTGGCTCGGGAATTTGGGCCTATTTGCAATTCTGAAGATTTGAAGGGCTGATTTGGATTTTGACTTTGCAGATGAGTGTTACTAAATGTCTTAGACTCATCCAGCAGGAAAAATGGTAAGATCCGATAAGATCTGGTGGTTTTGACAAAAATTGAAAACAGGGTAAAATAGGTAAACAGGGTAATTAGGGTTTGAAACTTTTGTCGGGGCTGAAACTAGGGTTTCAGTTGAGATTCTGGAATTCTTTCAGAAGGGGAAAATGCTCAGAAAAATGAAAGAAAGGTAATCACTTGATCAGATTTGGATTTGGAGATGATCTGGGACTTTTAGCCTTTTCGGGCTTTTTGAAAATTCTGAAAGGACTAAATTGAAGCACTTTTGGACTGAAATGTGAAAATGATCTGGGAGATGAAATTTAGCTGCCAACTTTTTAGGTTAAGGTAGTGGCATACCTAAGATCAAGATAGGGTTGAGACATCAGGGATTCCAGAGAAGATATGCTGACTCGTAAGCAGAAAAGATAGCCAAAAATAGGGATGTTACAGTTCGTTCCCACGAACGTCTCGAGTTCTTAAAAAGCACTTGCAGTTGTTGTATTCATTAAAAAAGTCAACAAATTCATCATTACCCATCGAGAAAAATTATAAGGTTTGCCTCGGGAGATAAACCGCCATACGATGTACAGTATTACAATTGAAGAGGCTGAAGCATCAAGTTAAAAATTTGACGCAGAATTAAAATTTGAAGTAAATCAGTCTTTTTGTTTTTCTTCAAATTTGGGGGCTAGTTGACGAGGATTATCACCTGAGCTAGTTTGAATAACACATACTGAGTTCAAGTCAAGTTCGAATATGATATGTGTCTGTAATAACCACTATGATCGCTGATGGGCACATAGTTAGTTTATGATCGCGGCCCTTGTGCGATCATGAGACCGCAGACAGTGCGCGGTCAGAGGGTCGTAGACTGTACGAGACCAAGGTAGCCTGGGGGGTGTTCAAAACTCTACTGGACACGTTCTCAAGCACAAAGCAACTTCTCCCACATGTGAAGACAACAGCCAGGAGATGAGTGCAGTTATACGAACTGCACCAGGACAACCGTCCCAAACTGCTCCACATTTGACGTCCTTTCATTTAGTATAAAAGGATGGTCAATGCATGATGTAAAGGGCGGCTAACAAGCACGATGACGAGTCAACAAAGCTTGAAGACTTAGTCATAGTTAGATAGATAATAATACAGAAGAGATCTTCGCCTGTGATCATCTCTTCCTCCCTCTTATAAACACTTTTTTCCCTACATAGTGAAATCATAACAGGACGTAGGGCTATTACTCCCGACATCGAGGGCCCGAACCTGTATAAATTCATTTGTGTCCCTTTGGACATTACTTATCTTACCTTCTCGGAAGAGCACCGTGAAAGGTCTCACAACTTATAAATCTATGTAAGATCGACTGAGGAGTCCAAAACGTCGACGAAAGACGCCAGCGAAGACTCCGGCAAAGACGCCGGCCGAGGTGCTGGCGGAGGTGCCCGCGACGACCCCAGCGATGGCACCGGTAACTTCCTCGGCAGCACCTCCGGCCAATCTGGCGGTGGCATCCCCGGGGGCGAGGCATCCCGAGCCGACTGGTGCCCCGGCTTCGTCACCGCCCCGCCCCATCTCCCCGAGCACCGGCCGTCCAGGGGGAGTGATGGCCGGGGAAGGACAGGGGTCAAACTTAGAGATGTACGGTACGAATCCTTCTCCGCTGCTCGCACTTCCGAAGGCGCGCCAGCAGCCGCAGCGCCGGGGGGTTTCCATTCGGTTCGAAATCCGGGGGGGGCCCTCCCGATGGGGTCTTTCACCACCCTGAGGTCTCCCCGCCCCGCCCGGGAAGGGCAAGGGGCTCTTTCCCAGTGATGGACCTGTCGTCCAACTCCTCCAGCAGTGGGGGCTCGGAGGATGTCGGTGCGACAGGCGAACTCCCCCGGCGGGGATCTCCCCGAGGCACACCGGGGGGAGACTACGGAGAGCTCCTCTCCTCCAGACTCTGGGTAAGTTCCGGCCGTGCGGGCACTTCACTTGGCTTTTGTAGATCGCCTAATCTTTTTCTTTGCTTTAGGCCGTCACGCTAGTTTGGGAGTTCCAGGCCCGGGTCTAGGAGCGTCTCTGGACCACCGAGGAGGCCCTAGCCTCCGAGTGCTCCGGCAAGGAGAAAGCGCTCGGGGACTTGGCGGCGATCAAGGAGGCCGTGCTAGCCGAGCGGTCCGAGAAGGATAGGGCACTCAGGGAGTTGGAGGCGAACCAGGCGCAGCTCGCCGAAGTCGAGGACGCCGCCTCTCTGCTCCAGAGGGAGTTACGCTCGGAGAGGCAAGCTCTCCGGGTGGCGGAAGCCTCAGGCGCCGCCGCGGTGACCACTAACGGGAGGATGATCTGCTCGGCCCTCGAGGCGCTTGGGGTTGAGCTTGGATCGGGGAGCAGCCTTGACCCGGTACCATCATCAGTCCAAGAGGCTGCGTATTTTCATGATACGCAAGTCTCTTTGATCCCGGTGGCTGCTGATGTCTGGGCCCGGGGCCTCTCCATCCCGGCGATTGCTCTTGCGGCTGCTCTCGTGGAGCACCGTGGAGCGGGCACCTGGGTCATCGGGGAGCTGCTTCCCAGGACCTTCCCAGGCTACTTCGAAGCTTGGCGACAGGGGCTCGAGGAGTTGGCCGGGATTCTCTTCGACCGAGTCTCCGGAGCGATGGACCTGGACATAACGCCCCCGGCGATGGCGTCGACAGCGTCGACTACAGCGGAGGTTCCCCCAGGGGGACAGGAACAGGCAAGTATGAGCTGGTGGCTTTAATTTGAAGGTTGGTGCAGAGGTTTGAGCTGGCGTCTAGCTCCACCTCGACAGCGCGCCGGAGAAGAAGAAGATACGAGGAGATTTGGAACTTAGCTAATTTTTCTGGTGAAGTGAAAATGGCACAGGCCAAGGGATGCTTAAATAGGCACGGCGAAGCTTGCAACGGCTGGTTTGCCTCGAGAGTTGCAGTGGCTGAAGTGACTGGGCAAGGTGGTGACAATGGTGAAGAAACAGCGGCAACGATGGGACGGTGAGCAGGTGGCTCTGCACTGTTCGAATTGTCGGCTCGTTGGGACTTGACGCTGGGCGGTGCAAAGCGGTGGCGACAAACTGGCACGGCGAGGCAACGTGGCGTGGAGTTGCTGACAAAAGGCTGCTACGGTTGCTGCTGGTCGCGCGCACGCGCGGTTGCTAGTCGCTGGCGCTGCCACGACGACGGTTTTGGCATGGACACGTGCACACATGCAAGCGCAAGTGAACTCGAGCACAAGCGAGGACCAGCGGCGAAGATCACGGTGAAGAAACATGGGAAAGCTGCGGTCGAACATTATGCCGGTGGCTCTAGTCGAAACAACACGAGATTTGGTCGAAAGAGCAGGCTGGACTGAAATGCAATTTGCTGATTTTTGGTTTGGACTGATTTGTGATCTCTGTGGTTTGGAGGGTTTAAGTTAGAACTGATTTCACAGATTTGCATAACTTTATTTCACAAACATTTTGGCAAGGGAAAATGATAAAATTCAGATCATTTGCATAGATTTTGGATAAATCGAAAATAAGGTAATTAGGGTACTCAAAATCTTAATTTGGTCAAATTCAAAATTCTGGGATTTGGAGTGGGATTTTGATGTTCCGAAAAAAAGGAGATTTTGTATTGAAAAGCATTTGGGAGATGTTCCTTGAATCAGATTGAGATTTGGAGCTGATTTGTGACTTTTAGCGTTTTCAGGCTCTAGGAAATCAGAAAAGGACTAAACTGTGATACTTCTTGGACTGATTTGCGAAAAGGGCTTAAATGAGGAAATTTGGCTGCCAACTTTTTGGATTAAGGTACTGGCATACCCTTGATCATATTCTTGATATAATTTAGTCTGAACTTGGTCAAGATTTGGTTAAATCTGAAGTTCTGAAACTGAGGGTATTTAGGGTAATATAATATATTTCCGTTTTCGAAAACAGAAAGGAGTTGATAATTCTGGGAGTTAGAGATGGAATTGAATCTGGCTTCTGAAGGCTTTTATACTCAGAATAAATAATAGATCATATCTGGAAAGACGAATCTTGATTTGGGTTCACAGGGAAGATTTTGAAATTCTTGGGGATTAGATCTGGTTTAAATGGGACATTTGGCTACTACTACCAAGATACATGCATGCATGATTTTCATGAAAAGGAAATTTTCACCCTGAAAACCAGGGTGTTACACTCCCCCCCCCCACAGCGGGGTGCAGTTCAGCTCCGCGCGCTGTGCGTCAAGGACAAAGAGGCTCGGCCATTACTAGCTAACGGGGTCACGAAACCCCCAGTCAAAACTTCCAAGTTGCGGTCACGAATCTTATTGACCGAAAAAATTCCAAAGCTTAGCCAAGGGATTCCTGAAAGGTGAAGAATCCCGGTCGAAAGAATTCCGAGGACCAGTGAAAAATTCCCCCGGTCGCCGTGAGAACGGGAAGCTGGTGAGGAAGTTCTGAGTCAAAAAAATTCCGAAGACGGTGAAAAATTCTGACGACCGAGAATCCCAAGGCCCTCATAGGGGAATCTCTCTCCCGGGGGAGGACGATTTTAATAACCCACAGAGGGGGGAGCTCCCAAAGGAGGATGAGCCCGATGGCGGACCTGAGTGTTTGAGGGGGGACTAGTCTCTCAAAGTGACTCGCTACCATGGTTCATGAGAACTAGGTTGCCGCTTACCCCCCAGTCCATGAGGGGTTATTGTAATCCGCCCTACGGGAGCGGGGCTCCCGTCGTAGGGACTTTTAGGCTGCAATAGCCTACATCCTCACGGGGAAGGCATCCTCACTTGGAGGGCATCCTCTCGGGGAGGGCATCGTCTCGGGGGACGGTAAAGAAGGAATCCGTAAAAAACTCAAGTTGGGAAAAAAGACATTTTTGCTAACGAATACAAAATATAACACCTCCCCCCACGAAGCCGCGGCGGGGGAGGGAACAGTGATTCGGCAAAAAAATCCCAGAGTTGATCGGGAATCCATTTGTATTGCTGGTCAAAATACAATGCCTCCCTCTGCAGAATTGTGGTGGGGGAGGGAATAGTGCCTACAGTGCTTCCCCCTGTGAAATCGCGATGGGGGAGGGAGTGAGCCCGGAGCCTACATTCCAAGTGTGTTTCAACTCCTGGTCTTCGAGGTTCGAGAGCTTGTAAGCCCCTAAACCCAGGACCGTTGAGATCCTATACGGGCTCCCCCACTTGGGAGAGAGTTTGCCCTGGGCCTGGGGGCCAGTCACGCGCTTAAGGACAAGATCCCCAAGACGAAAAGCTCTCTCACAGACGCACCGGTTATACGCGTGCGCCATTTCGCGCTCGTACATGGCGTGGCGGAGGAGCGCTAGGTCGCGCTCTTCCTCGACGAGGTCGATCTCCAGACACTGGTTCGCTTCGTTGGTTTGGTTCGCTGCGGGCGTAGCTCCGTCCAAGAGCTCGACCCGCAGCGATCGAAACCCAATCTCTGAGGGGAGGACTACCTCGGCCCCGTACACGAGTGAAAAGGTGGTGCGCCCTGTTGCTCCACTCGGGGTCATGCACATGTGAAAGGGATCTAGGATATCGACTAGAGGAGGGTGAATGGGCGATTTTAACAATTTAGCAATTAATCAAACAATTTAGAGATAATGAGAGCAAATAAATAACACAATATGAACAAAGCCCAATTCCAACACAAGGATATATCCCGTGGTCTCGGTTATTTGCCGATCACCCCTAATCCACGTTGAGGCAAACTCAAATCTCTAACCGCTCCTCTATCTAGTCAACCTTCTCTCGAGAAGTGGCCTAGATCTTGAGCCGGATTAGTGTGATGAGATATCCAAACCTCGATTTCACTAAGGATGCACTTTACCGCTCCGGCAAGGTGTGCTCAACCCTTTCACAACACGTTTTGAGGCTTCTTCACAATCTTCCTTGAAGAGCTCTCCAAAACTCTTCTCCTAGCCGTCTAGGAGCCGGCAAACTCCAAGAGTAACAAGCCGGTGATGATCACTTAGCCTTCTTCTAGTGCCATGAGGATGATTTAATGATCTAGATGCAATGCACTAGAAGATCTCAAATGCACACTCTCACAAATTCGAGAATTTGAACCCTAGAGTGTATGAAATGTGCTAAAGCTCTCAAGGATGATGACAATGCTCAAATTATGCCAAGAGTCTTTAATAGGGCCGTGCATGGGAGTATATATACCCCCCACAATAAATATAGCCGTTACAGGCCGTTGGGAGAAAAAGCTCACTTGGCGGTCAGACCGCAGGTATAAGCTCGGTCAGACCGCCGCAATTGCAACGGCAATAAACAGGCGCAATAAATGCTCAACTGCCCTTGTCAGGCACACGCACGGTCAGACCAGAGCCTATTTCGGTCAGACCGTGAAGCTGTCTAGAGACGACCTAGTTTCTGGACACCTTATACGGTCAGGCCGATAAAAACGGACAGACCGGCCATACGGTCAGACCATAGTACAAAAACACGGTCAGACCGATTTCGCGATCAGACCGGTCTAATAAAATGGTCAGACCGTAATAGCTCAAAACAACAGAAAGATAGTTCATGAGGTTCCAGGAGACTGACCTAGGTTTGAACTACGGACAGACCGACCTTATAAAGGTATATACTATACTAAGACATAACGTCGGTCAGTCCGAAAATTCTAATCAGTCAGTCCGTGAATTCGGTCAGACCGGTCCAACATACGGTCAGACCGACTGAGACATTGCTGAGCAGAAATGAGCTGAAACAAGCATATTCAAAGTATATGACCTTCTAGTATGCAATGCAAGTTGATTTTATGATTTGTGGCACATAGATGAAGTATTTTGTGATACACCACATGCTCCTCTTAATAGTACGGCAACTATCCTAAAATCCGGTCAAAATTCTTCTCTAATCACCTTAGACCAGTAAAAATGGAAAAGACCCTATTTCATACCTTTGCCCTTTTGATCAATGCTCTTTCTTCATCATGAGGCTCTTTCTTCGCCTTTCATTATCCTGTCTTTTAAGTATCTTCTTGAGACAACTAGGCAGGTAACGTTAGTATAGCATTTGAAGTTGTCATTAATTATTAAAACATTCTATAGGGGCCTAGAAGCTACAATCTCCCCCTTTTTGGTAATTGATGACAACATAAAGAGTAGATGAAAGAGTTTTAAGCATAAAGGGAATTTTACAATAAGCATCGAAGAATAAGACACTCCCCCTAAATGTATGAATAAGGAATTTTAGAGGACCAATTTTAGAGGAGTTCAAGCATGTGTATCAGATGCTATCTCAAATCATCCATTATAAGAGCATGAAGTATCACAAATAAGACATTCAACATTCAATTCTACAACATGATATTATCAACACAAGGTCATATGAAAATAACATAAGCATATCTCATATATCAAGAAGTAACAATCTCATACAAGAGTCAACCAAGCATAAATGTCATCCACATAAAAGAGATATTTAACTAAACAAGTTACTTAAAACTTTACACCAAAAGTTTTTTCATTTTCCTACTCTTTTCTACTCTCTTCTCTCCCCCTTTGGCATCAATTGCCATAAAAGCTAAGAATCAGCTGGAGCATCATCATCGAGAGGATGGTGAGGAGGACTCTGAGGGAAACGGGTGTAGAAGTGAGCGGAGAAGGCGTCGAAGCGCTGCTCGAACTGATCCTGGCGCGACGAGAAAGTCTGGAACTGATCATGCAATGCCGCCAAGTCCGAGCGAGCGAGCTCAAGGCCCTGGAGAAGAGTAGCAAACTGATCCATCATCGGCTGATGGAACTGCTGCTGGAACTGTGTGAACCAAGCGGGGGCTTGGCTAGACTGAGCTGCCTGCTAAGCCTGAGGTGGAGGAGGAGGAGGCATAGGCTGAGCCTGCTGCTGCTGATGCTGTGCTTCGTGGCCTCGAGCCAAGACGCGCGGGTTGACACTAAATGGCTTATAGCCGAGATGTCTGATATCACAAGAACCGCGAGGGAACTTCGTCTTCTGGAGCAGCAAGGACATGATAAAAGGAGCATAGTAGAGATTCGGCAGAGTGGTCGCCGAGACATCCTCAATTGTCTTCAAAATAAAAGAGACAATGTTGATCCGATGACTCTTGAGGATGTGGTCGATGAAGTTCCAGTAGTAATCCCGGACCGCCTCTCGGTTTCCACTTTTTGGATGGATCGTGGCTCGTACGATCTTGTTGACGACAGCAGGGAGGACTTTGAGACCTGTAACAGTGCCAGGTACAATCCGCTGTCCACCTCCCGGCTGCTCATAAAACTGGAGCCAATCGTCCTCATGGAGGTAATCCTCATCCTCCATATCGATCCCCTCTTTCATCTCCTCATAGTTTAGCTTGTTTGCCGCAGCAAACTCCTCAAAAGTGGCCTCATAACGCCTGGAACCTGTCATCCATATGATCTGCTGGTCCGCCCATCTGATCTCAACTGTAGCATAGAACTGTCTGATGGCAGTGGCGTTCCATGGGCACTTGTGCTCCACCAAGTCATACAGCCCTATATCTTTGAAGATCTGCACCAAGGGAGCCATGATGGGCTGATTCACAACATAAGCCCATTCGATCCATTTGTGTTCGAAGATATTCCTGTGGATCAAATGACCGTAGAAGGCATCCTGCTGTGTCATCGTGTGGAAATGAGGAGTAGAGGCGTCATTCTCGTGATTGTAGGCATAGATAGTCCTAGCCTTTGTATATTCGCTTGAAGTCCAATTTCTCTTCGGGCCTTGATAAGCATGGACGTTTATTTCATCGTCCTCACTCTCGATGTCCATGCCCCTGTGAGATGATCCACCATGATGAGATGACTGTTCTGTTTCTGAGTCTCCGGCCGAGGGTACCCAATCGTCATCGTGACTATCGCTACTGCTCGAGGGTAGTGTCCTTTTTGGCCGTTTCGCCAATTTCTTCTTGTTTGTCCGGATGGAGGCAATGCCATGAGTACCACGACCACTAGAAGATTTTCAAGAGATACAGCAGATTAGATACTCAAAGGTAAGAGAGATTGAATTGACAAGATAACAGATTAGCAAACTCTGGCTCTGCTGTTGCAGTCGGTCAGACCGAAAAAAAAGAGGCGGTCAGACCGGCGCAACCGTAGAGTTAGGGTTTGGCATGATTTCTGGGATTTAGGCAAATTAAGATGCAATCTGGACAAATATATGAGAGAGAATACTCATTGCATCAGGGGGATGAATCAATTACAGGTTAAAGAGAGAATTTAAACAAGATTCACAATAATAGCCCTAAACCTCAAGATGAACAGGAGACTAATTCGATAATGAAGAAGAATCCGAGAAATGTACCTAGAAGACATGGTTTGGAGGAGATCTTGAACCACGGTTCGTCCGAGCTTTGCGAGAGTTTGACCGGAGAGGAAGAATCCAAAGATTTGAGGCGCACGTGAAAGAGACAGGTGTGGGGAAGAAAGTGAAAAAGGACAAGAGATTCGGGTTAAAAAGGTCTCTGGTCATGAAATTTCGGTCAGACCGTAGAAAAGATACCGGTCAGACCGCTGGAAGCAGAAATTTAAGATGCTCTCTGGAGATGCATTCGGTCAGACCGCAAAAGGTTCGGTCAGACCGCTGGAAGGACTAAAATTCTTGGAGGATGTTGAATGATTTGAAGCTCAAGAGATTTGGATAGGGAGATATATAAATATAAGATAATTATAAGTAAGATATAGGCAATATCACCAAAGGGGAAGTATTTATTTTACAACTTAACATATTTTTGGTTCATTTTACTCAATTGCCGATAAAGGAGCCCCAAAAAAAAACTCTAAAAGAGGAAGTTCAAGCAATCAAGTGAAACTTGAAGCACAATCAATATGAGTTCAACATTTCAAGCCACATTTGATATATCAATGACGTTAAGCTCATTTCAAAGTTTGCAAAAACGACTTTCATCTAAGGGCTTAGTGAATATATCCGCTAATTGATCTTCGGTTCTCACATTATCCACCATCACATCACCTTTGTTAACATGATCTCTAAGGAAGTGGTGTCGGATATCTATATGCTTGGTCCGAGAGTGTTGAACTGGATTTGTGGCTATTTTCACCGCACTCTCATTATCACACAAAAGAGGCACTTTTTCAAATTTTATTCCATAATCCAACAATGTTTGCCTCATCCAAAGAAATTGTGCACAACAACTACCCGCGGAAACATATTCCGCTTCGGCGGTTGATAAAGCTACAGAGTTTTGTTTCTTAGAGGACCAAGATACTAAAGATCTTCCTAACAGTTGACAACTGCCAGAGGTGCTTTTTCTATCCACTTTACATCCCGCATAATCGGAATCAGAATATCCAATTAATTCGAATTTTGCACCTTTAGGATACCACAACCCTATGTTAGATGAATATTTTAGATACCTCAAAATGCGCTTAACGGCCATTAAATGACTTTCTTTAGGAGAGGCTTGAAATCTTGCACACATGCAAACAGTAAACATAATATCGGGCCTAGAAGCAGTAAGATACAATAGACTACCAATCATAGATCTATAAAGCTTTGAGTCTACCGGTTTACCTCCTTCGTCAGAGACAAGGTGACCGTTTGTAGCCATTGGTGTCTTGATTGGCTTTGCTTCTTCAAGTCCGAACTTCTTGAGTAGGTCCTTCACATACTTGCTTTGACTGATGAAGGTTCCTTCCGTGAGTTGTTTGACTTGTAGTCCGAGAAAGAAACTTAGTTCACCTATCAAAGACATCTCAAATTCCCTAGACATCATATTACCAAATTCCTCACAAAAATCTTGGTTAGTGGATCCAAATATGATGTCATCAACATAAATTTGACATACAAAGAAATCATTCCCAATTTTCTTAGTAAATAAGGTAGTATCAACTTTCCCAATTTTAAAGCCTTTTGAAATTAAAAAGTCTCTAAGTCTTTCATACCAAGCACGAGGTGCTTGTTTAAGACCGTAAAGAGCCTTGGAGAGTTTATACACATGATTTGGCTTTGTAGGATCTTCAAAACCGGGAGGTTGTTTAACAAATACTAATTCATTAATTTTTTCATTTAAAAATGCACTTTTGACATCCATTTGATAAAGTCTAATATTATGAGATGAAGCAAAAGCAAGCAAGATTCTAATAGCCTCAAGTCTAGCTACGGGAGCAAATGTTTCACCAAAGTCCAAACCTTCAACTTGAGTGTATCCTTGAGCCACCAATCTTGCCTTGTTTCTTACTACCACTCCGTTTGCATCTTGTTTATTCTTGAAAATCCATTTGGTTCCAATGACATTATGCTCATCCGGATTTGGTTCTTCTACTAATTCCCAAACATTGTTGCGGGTGAAGTTGTTTAATTCTTCGTGCATAGCATTCACCCAATCCGGATCTTTTAATGCTTTATCTACAAGTGTGGGCTCAAAAGAGGAGACAAAAGAGTAATTTTCACAAAATGAGGCAAGACGAGAACGAGTTTGGACACCCCTACGCAAGTCACCAACAATTTGATCGACGGGGTGATCTTTGGAAATTGAGTGATGAATTCTTGGATGATCAACCGGGATTTGTGGGATAGAGGTAGAAGGTACTTCCGATTGTTGTTGAGAGGAGTCTTCCACATTGACCACTTCAATTATTTGATCTTCATGTTGAGGAGTTGATGAAGAGGGGATAGCTTGAGTGGATGGATCTTCATCTTGATCACTATCTTCTTTCGGCTTGATATCCCCAATGGTCATGTTCTTCATTGCCACTCTCAACCCTGCATTACCTACATCATCCAAATTGTCTTGCTCCTCTTGAGAGCCGTTAGTCTCATCAAATTCAACATCATGTGTCTCCTCAACCAAACCGGAGTTTTGGTTGTAGACACGATATGCTTTGCTATTTGATGAGTATCCTAATAGAAATCCTACATCACATTTACTTTGAAATTTAGATAAGCGTGTACCTTTCTGCAAGATATAGCACTTACATCCAAACACACGGAAGTAGGAAATGTTTGGCTTCCTTCCAATGAGAAGCTCATAAGGAGTTTTCTTTAGTAGTCGATGACAATAAAGACGATTTGATGCATGGCACGCGGTGTTGATTGCTTCAGCCCAAAAGGTGTCCGAAACATTGTACTCCGAAAGCATAGACCTTGCCATGTCTATCAATGTTCGGTTCTTTCGTTCGACTACTCCATTTTGCTCCGGTGTATACTTGGCCGAAAACTCATGTTTGATACCTTTATCATCACACCAATTTTCAACCTTGGTATTCTTGAATTCAGAGCCATTGTCACTTCTCACTTTCTTGATCTTGAAGCTAAATTCATTTTCGGCCCTTTGAGCAAAGCTTTTGAAAGTGTTAAACACAATTGACTTATCATGTAAAAAGAATATCCATGTATATCTAGAAAAATCATCTACAACGACAAGACAATAACTATTGCCACCAATGCTCACAAAAGTAGTTGGTCCAAATAAATCCATATGCAATAATTCAAGTGGACTAGAAGTTGACGTGGTGCTTTTAGGTGGATGTGAGTTTGCAACTAGTTTTCCGGCTTGACAAGCACTACATAATTTATCTTTTTCAAACTTTACATCTTTTAATCCAACAACTAAATCATGTTTAACTAGTCTATTTAATTGTTTCATTCCAACATGCCCAAGCCTTCTATGCCATAGCCAACCTTTAGAAGATTTAGTAAACAAGCATGTACCAAGATTAGCATCATTTGAATTGAAATCAACTAAATAGAGGTTGCCATGTCTAAAACCTTTGAAAATCAATCTATTATCATCAATACTAGTGATAATCACTTCTTTTGGATAAAATGCACAAATAAATCCAAGATCACAAAGTTGAGCTACGGATAAGAGGTTGAAATTTAGAGATTCAACAAGCAATACATTAGATATGGAGAGGTCATTTGAGATGGCAATTTTACCTAAACCTTTTACCTTTCCTTTGCTATTGTCTCCAAACGTAATCTTGTCATATTCCGCACCTTCGTTATTTAGAATGGAGAACATGTTGTGATTACCGGTCATATGTTGAGTGCATCCACTATCGAGCACCCAATGTTGTCCTCTGGCCTTGTAATTTACCTACAAAACAAGGTTAGGTCCTTTTAGGTACCCAAATCTTTTTGGGTCCTTGGAGGTTAGTTACCAAGGATTTTGGGACCCAAATGGCTTTCTTTTTGGCACCAATGATCGGGGTTCCAACAAATTTGGCTTTAACATGGCCATTGTTCATTTTCTTTAAAACATAGCAAGAATTGAATATAAGAGATGAATTAATTTTGCTAGCATGGCAATTCTTTTCAATGTGACCTAAACTTTTACATTTGTTGCAATATCCCTTTTCTTTTACAAAAACGGTTTTAGATGGGACAAAAGCATGTTTTCCCTTTTTAGGAATGTAGCCTAGTCCTTCTTTTCTTAAGGAAAACCTTTGACTATCTAGAAGATGTCTTAATTTTGATTCTCCTACATAGCATTTAGCTAGGTCATTGGTTAGTTTTTCAATTTTGTCCTTAAGTTCATTGTTTTCAAGACTAAGCACATTATCATCAATTTTAGGTCTAGATGAGAATTCAATTAAATCTTCACAAGAAGTAGATATGCTAGAAGTAGACATCATGGGCAAGTCATTCAAAATATTGCAAGTGATGCCTATTTCATTACCCATTTTGTTGGCTTTATGAGTAAGTAGTGAGTCATGAGCTTCCTTAAGCATCTCAAGAGATGTGTTTAGCTCCTCATAGGAATTTTGAAGAGTTTTGTATCTCTTCTTCAATTCCTTGAATTTTTCTTTCTCTTTACTCATATAGTCATCAAAACCGGTGATCATCTCAACTAGATCATCATAAGTGTATTCATCTTCGTCACATGATACCTTCGATTCTCCTTTAGCCATGAGGCAATGAGGAGTGGAGAATAGAGATGGAGCTTCCTTGATAGCTACCCCGGCGAGTCCTTTGGGTGATGCTTCATCTTCATCATCGGAATCGGAACTTGAAGTATCCGAATCCCATTCAATGAAGCAAGCTTGTCCATCCTTCTTCTTCTTATAGTATTTCTTGAAAACCTTCTTCTTGCTTTCTCCTTCTTTTTCGTACTTCTTCTTCTTCATTGATTTTTCTTCTTCCTTGTTTTTGCATTGTGTGGAGATGTGACCCTTTTCACCGCAATCAAAGCATCTTCTCTCTTCAAATGGGTTCCGCTTGGATGATTGTCCTTTCTTGAAGGACTTTCCTTGATATCTCTTCTTCATGAACCGCTTGAACCTTCTCACAAAGAGAGCCATTTCCTCATCGGTGTCTCTCTCATCGCTTTCTTCTTCATTGTCTTCCCTTTTGGAAGCTTGAGCTTTTAGTGCTATGTTCTTCTTCTTGGAGTCGGAAGCCTCATCTTTCACTTCTTCTTGAGATTTCTTGAATATGTCATGAGTGAGAATCTCACTTAAGACTTCCAACGGAGTCACACTCTTCAAGTTTGAACGCACAAGTGAGGTCACAATTGTGTCATATTTTGAAGGTAAAGCTCTAAGAAACTTATGACAAAATTCCACATTTGTGACATCCATACCAAGCCCTTTTAACTCATTTACAATGTTATTTAAACAGTTAAACATCTCCGATACATCTTCATTGGGCAACATAGCAAACTTTTCAAATTGACCCTTATGGATAAATAATTTAGCATCCTTGACCATCGAGGTTCCTTCATGAATATTCATAAGATTTCTCCAAATATCATGGGCCGTTTCAAGTTTACAAATTCTATTAAATTCACCTAGATTTAGAGCACTATAAAGAACATTCATGGCTTGAGCATTAGCTAAGGCATTATCTCTATCTAGGTTGGTCATATCATCATCATCAAGAATTGCAAAACCCTCATCCACCACTTTCCAAATCTTTCCACCCATGGCTTTAAGATAAACCATTATTCTAGTTTTCCAATAAGTATAGTTAGATCCATCAAAGAGTGGTGGTTTGCCAATATTGATCCGACCCTCACTAGCCATCTTTATCCTACTCCGGGATGGTTAAATCCACTAAAAAGGAGTCCTTGCTCTGATACCAATTGAAAGGGATCTAGGATATAGACTAGAGGGGGGTGAATAGGCGATTTTAACAATTTAGCAATTAATCAAACAATTTAGAGATAATGAGAGCAAATAAATAACATAATATGAACAAAGCACAATTCCAACACAAGGATATATCCCGTGGTCTCGGTGATTTGCCGATCACCCCTAATCCACGTTGAGGCAAACTCAAATCTCTAACCGCTCCTCTATCTAGTCAACCTTCTCTCGAGAAGTAACCTAGATCTTGAGCCGGATTAGTGTGATGAGTTATCCAAACCTCGATTTCACTAAGGATGCACTTTACCGCTCCGGCAAGGTGTGCTCAACCCTTTCACAACACATTTTGAGGCTTCTTCACAATCTTCCTTGAAGAGCTCTCCAAAACTCTTCTCCTAGCCGTCTAGGAGCCGGCAAACTCCAAGAGTAACAAGCCGGTGATGATCACTTAGCCTTCTTCTAGTGCCATGAGGATGATTTAATGATCTAGATGCAATGCACTAGAAGATCTCAAATGCACACTCTCACAAATTCGAGAATTTGAACCCTAGAGTGTATGAAATGTGCTAAAGCTCTCAAGGATGATGACAATGCTCAAATTATGCCAAGAGTCTTTAACAGGGCCGTGCATGGGAGTATATATACCCCCCACAATAAATATAGCCGTTACAGGCCGTTGGGAGAAAAAGCTCACTTGGCGGTCAGACCGCAGGTATAAGCTCGGTCAGACCGCCGCAATTGCAACGGCAATAAACAGGCGCAATAAATGCTCAACTGCCCTTGTCAAGCACACACACGGTCAGACCGGAGCCTATTTCGGTCAGACCGTGAAGCTGTCCAAAGACGACCTAGTTTCTGGACACCTTATACGGTCAGGCCGATAAAAACGGACAAACCGGCCATACGGTCAGACCGTAGTACAAAAACACGGTCAGACCGATTTCGCGGTCAGACCGGTCTAATAAAACGGTCAGACCGTAATAGCTCAAAACAACAGAGAGATAGTTCATGAGGTTCCAGAAGACTGACCTAGGTTTGAACTAGGGACAGACCGACCTTATAAAGGTATATACTATACTAAGACATAACGTCGGTCAGTCCGAGAATTCTAATCGGTCAGTCCGTGAATTCGGTCAGACCGGTTCAACATACGGTCAGACCGACTGAGACATTGCTGAGCAGAAATGAGCTGAAACAAGCATATTCAAAGTATATGACCTTCTAGTATGCAATGCAAGTTGATTTTATGATTTGTGGCACATAGATGAAGTATTTTGTGATACACCACATGCTCCTCTTAATAGTACGGCAACTATCCTAAAATCCGGTCAAAATTCTTCTCTAATCACCTTAGACCGGTAAAAATTGAAAAGACCCTATTTCATACCTTTGCCCTTTTGATCAATGCTCTTTCTTCATCATGAGGCTCTTTCTTCGCCTTTCATTAACCTGTCTTTTAAGTATCTTCTTGACACAACTAGGCAGGTAACGTTAGTATAGCATTTGAAGTTGTCATTAATTATTAAAACATTCTATTGGGGCCTAGAAGCTACAACATGGAGTAGAGGGTGCTTGGGAGCTCCTCCGCCAATGCGACCCGCCTCGAGGCAGTTTGCTCGAGTCACCGGCACAATCCCTGTAAGATCACGCCATTGACCCTTGCAACGGCCCCATTGCTCTGAGGATGAGCCACGGAGGTGAAGAGGAGGGTAGCCCCCAAACCTTCACAAACTCCCTGAAGTATGCCGATTCGAATTGAGTCCCGTTGTCGATGGTGATTTCTCGGGGGACCCTGAAGCGACATATAATCTTCTTCCAGAAAAACCACTGTACCGCGCGGGAGGTGATGCTGGCCAATGGCTCAGCCTCCGCCCATTTGGAGAAGTAATCCACTGTGACCACCGCATACTTGTAGCCCTCGGGTGCTGGGGTGAAAGGACTGGGGAGGTCCATCCCCCAGTGCGCGAAGGGCCAAGTGATGGGGATCGTCTGCAGCGTCGCGGAGGGTAGGTTGAAGCTCTTAGCCATTTTCTGGCAAGCCTTGCATGCGGAGATAAGGTCTCGCGCATCGTGGACCATGGTACGCCAATAAAAGTCCTGGCGGAGAACTTTCGCCACAACCGCGCATGGGGCCAGGTAAGATCTGCAGCTCCCCGAGTGAATGTCCTCGCAGAGCCGAAGTCTTCTGCCTGCAGGAGGCAGCGGAGGAGGGTGGAAGCCCCCCGTTTATAGAGTTTCCCCTCCAGCAGGAGATATGCCCTTGCCGTGGCACGGAGGTGGGAGACTCCCTTGACCAGGAGGCCGCGGATTCCCAAGGAGCACGCGAGGCGTAGCCCCAGGAGTAAAGCCTCGTACTCGGTGACGTTGTTCATAGCTGGGAACTCGAGCCGCGTCGCGTACTCCAGCATCCTTCCTTCGGCGCTCCAGAGGACTACTCTCGTGCCAGCCCTGACGAGGCACAATGAGCCATCGAACATGAGCATCCAATGGTCATTGCGTCGGGGCGGCTCAGGGGGAGTCTCCCCCTCCGTCCTGGGTACGGGGGTCCATTCCGCCATGAACGACCTGTGAGGGAGAGGAAGAAGGGAGCGAGCTCGGCTCCCCACTTCCCGATCTGGCCAGTCGTTTCTTTATTCTGCAGCACCTCCCCCAAAGGGAGAGACGACGGGACCATGATCGAGTGTCCCAAGAAGTAGTGACGCAACTTCCGGGATGCTATAAGGAGGGCATAGCAAATCTTTTCCACCTCCATGTACTGAGTCTTAGCCCCCTGGAGGGCCTCTCTCACATAGTACACGGGGCGCTGATGCCCGTCCGGCTCCATTACCAACACTGCGCTTACAGCGATCGGGGTCGCAGTGAGGTAAAGGAGCAGGGGTTCATCTGGAGACGGGCTCACGAGCATTGGAGGGCTCGTGAGGTACTTCTTTAGGTCGTCGAAGGCTGCCTGGGTCTCGGGGGTCCACCGGAACCCCTCGACGCCCCGAAGAATTTTGAAGAACTGAACGCCGCGTTCCCCCGCCTATGAGATGAAGCGGCTTAATGGGGCAAGGCAGTCGGTAAGCCGTTGTAAGTCTTTCACGGAGCGCGGAGGGGGCATGTCGAACAACGCCCTAATCTTTTCGGGGTTGGCCTCTATGACTCGCTGGGACACAAGAAAGCCAAGTACCTTCCCCCCGCGTACACCAAAGGCGCACTTTTCTGGGTTGAGTTTCAACCCGTACTCGCAGAGGTTATGGAAGGTCTCCACTAAGTCGTCACTATGTGCGGCCGCGCGGAGACTTTTGACGACTGCGTCATCGATGTAGACTTTGACATTGCGGCCGATCTGGTCTTTGAACACCAGCAATACGAGGTGCTGGAAGGTTGCCCCAGCGTTCTTCAGCCCAAAGGGAATATGGGCGTAGCAGAAGGTGCCGAGGGGAGTTGTAAAAATCATCTTTTCCTCATCCTCCTTAGCCATCTGGACTTGATGGTAGCCCGAATACACGTCGAGGAAGCTCATAAGCTTGCACCCCGCGGTCAAATCAACGAGCTAGTCGATCTGCGGGAGTGGGAAGTTTTCTTTTGGGCAAGCCTTGTCACTACTACAAAAATGCTTTCTTCTAACGGTTCAAAACATATCTCTATTAACGGTTCTTATACCGTTAGTGATCGGCACGATAGAACAAAACTAACTCTTTTCTAACGGTTTCAAACTGATAGAAAAGAATATTTTTTCTAACGGTTCACTAATAACAACCATTAGAAAAAGGTATTCTTTTCTATCGGTTCTTAGTAGTGAACCGATAGAATAGATGACAATATCCTAACGGTTCTTAGTAGTAAACCGATAGAAAAGATGACAATATTCTAAGGGTTCACTACTAAGAACCGTTAGAATAGGTACCTTAGAATGGATGACTATATTCTAACGGTTCATAGTAGTGAACCGTTAGAATAGGTACATATTCTAAGACGTACAGTAGTTTGTATCAAAAGTGATCAAGAAGGGTCAAACCATTAGAATATATTGAAGCAGCAAGTTAATTGTGGCAAATTGGCCATAAGACAATCATTTTCTGGATTTGTCAATTAAACACGTGTTTGTCATCGGAGTGACTTGCCGGATCATCCGGAGGAGTAAAACCAAGTTTAACTATGTCCCATACATCAAGCCCCATGGCCTCTAGAAATACCGACATGCGCACTTTCCAATAGGGATAGTTAGTCCCATCAAAGATAGGCGCACGTCCGATATGACCGAGATGAAAACCTTCATTCGACGTCATCTTCTCTCTAGGCGGTGAAGCCTAATTAATCGAGAGACCACGCTCTGATACCAATTGTAGGATCAAGGATGCCGACTAGAGGGGGGTGTAACACCCTAGTTTTGGGGGTGAAAAGTTTTGCATAAAAACCCTGCATGCATGTATCTCTGTAGTAGTAGCCAGATCAGCTGAACTCTAATCTCTCCCAAACCCTAAAAAAATCTCCAAAATTCACCCTTTGGATTTAGACTAAGATCTGCCTATCTAGATCTAACCTACCAGTTACTCTGAGAATAAAAGTCTTCAGGAGCAAGATCAAATTCTGACCCTAACTCTCAGTACCTAAGCCTCTCTCTGTTTTCGAAAACAGGAAAATTCAGATTTACCCTAAGTACCCCAGTTTCCAAATAATTGAGTTATCTTGATTTAACCCTATCCAGACTCAAGTAACCCCTGGAATATGTTCCTAGGTTCATCCTCAACTCACTTCAAAAAGTTGGGAGCCAGATTAATTCATCTAAACACTTTTCGCAGATTAGTCCAAATTTTACTGCGAATAAGTCCTTTTCTGTTTACCTGGAAGCCTGAAAAGGCTAAAATCTACAAATCAATTCCAACTCCAGAATTTCTTCAGGGAACACCTCCCAAATGCTATTTGATACAGATCTCCTGTTTGATCAGACTTCAAAATCTCTCTCCAATCACCAGAATTTGAGATCGACAAAATCCAGATTTATTTTACCCTAATTTTACCCTATTTTCGAAAATAGGTGAAATCCCTCAAATCTTATCAATTTTCTCTAAATTTGAGCTAGATGAGTATTAATAGAAATATTATACTCAGCCATGGAGTCAAATTCCAAATCGAACCTCTCAAAGACCAGATTTGCAGTTTAGTCCAAAGCCAAACCAAAAATCATCGCAAATCAGTCCCTGGTTCGACCACAGGCTACTGTGCACGACCAGGCCGTTCAAACGACCACGAGCGCCGGAGTTTGGCCATTGCCGTTGCCACCGCTGCGGTTTCGTCGCCGGCGATCTCCAGCGTTGCCACCCCAGCCACTGTTTCCTTGCCGCGTGTGCGCATCGTGTTCGCCACCGTGGAACCGTTTCACCGCCAGCAGCGCCTTCGTTCTCCCGCGCGCGCCCGACAACGGCAGCGCAGTTGCGCCACGTTGCAAGCATGCCTGGGGGAAGCATCAAGTCGCCGTTGCATCAACCAGGACTGCACGCCAGACTGTAAAAGCCGGCACGGCCGCTGGAGCGCGTCACCTCGCTGCTGTCCCGCCCGGCCAGTCAATTCGCCGTTGATTCACAGCTCCAAGTCTCCAGGCACTTTCAACCGTTGCTGCTCACTTCGCCTACTTAAGCTTGCTCTGGCCATCTCCTTTACTCACACACGCCAGAACCACTCAAATTCTTAACCACGCCGTCGTCTTCGTCTTCTTCGGCGAGCTCGAGAAAAGGCTCACGGTGCCAGGCCAATCCACTGCACCGAACTCCAAATTGAAGCTACCAGTAAGTTACTCTCATCCACTTACCTGTGTGTTAGCAGCCAATTGAACT
This sequence comes from Pharus latifolius, assembly GCA_019359835.1. NCBI lineage: Eukaryota > Viridiplantae > Streptophyta > Magnoliopsida > Poales > Poaceae > Pharus > Pharus latifolius. Next base: position 42,069,273 of record CM033322.1, on the reverse strand, counting down.
CTATCGCACCACCTCGCCGGAAATTGCTGATTTTCCCCGACAACTCCGGCGAGCAATTAAACCCTAATTAAACCGATTTAGCTCTCGAGCCTGTGATCAATATTGATTAGTGAACTTATCTAAGCATCTCTAAGCAACCAGAATCGAAGAATTTGCTAAAATATGAAGAATCCCAACTTTGCACCTTGCATGTAAGCTGGAGCTCGCTGTTAAGCTCCTCTGGTGTTTCTCCAGACAATCTAGCTTCACACATAGCTTTTGCATGCCCCAGAGACCCTCCTCAAGCAAGGACTCGAGTTCAATTGCCCTAGAACAGAAATACCCAAATCAGGATTTAGTTCATCTTTCCTCCAGCCAATATCTTCTCAATTCCGCCACTCCAACTCAACCCACCTTGCCATCTAGATGTTTTGGACCATTTTGAGCAACTTTGTCTTCTACCACGACCACTAATTCGGCCTAGAACAAGAGTTATGGCTATGCCCTAGTTGCTGTACTGTTGTGCTGCAGGCACTCCAGGCCAGTCAACTTCTTCGCTGGTTTTCATCACCTTCCAGCCATCTCCTGCCCTAGATCCTGTTGAGACATTTGTTCCTGTTACAAATGCCTAACCACCAGACAAAGTGGTGCATCATTCGGAGCCTTTAATCAAAAGATATGGCTAACCCTAGTTTCTGGCCGTGTCAAGCCTATGCCAGGCTATGTCAGCCAGTGGCATTAGCCCTGTTCACCCACCTCTGGTCATGTAAAACATAAATTACTTTGTCAAATAGTTGTCTCACTACCTTGTGCACCATATGCTTGGATCAAAACCTACTTTGGCCACTGGAAACTGCTCAAACCATGTCAATGCCATTCTAGAGCACTGTCAGCCTATGTCAGCCAGTGGCATTGAGCCTTTTCACCCACTTCCAGCCATGAACTTTGGAAATAACTTTGTCCCTTAGACTCCTGACGTTGTGATCTACACTTTTCTCTTCTGTCACAACTTGAGTTGAGCCCTCTATCACCCATTGACCTTATGTCGATGCCTTGAACCGAATGCCAACCTAAAGACATTCGCTGTTTTTGGGCGAACCAGTCACCACCTTGATATTACCCTGATATTTTGGAACCTTGTAAACCTTGACAACTAATCTTAACCCTGGTTTCCATAGTTAAACTCAAATCGCCTTCAAACCTTGTATCACCAGAGTATTTTCTCCTTGCATCTTTGCATGTAGTGGGTTAGTAAGAATAGGATTGATTGTAATGCCTGTTTGCTTGTTTGATCTTGTTCAGAGCAAGAGTCCGGGGTTGAAGATCTTGTCGCTGAACCGTCATCGACTGCTGATACTTACAACGCGGAAGGCAAGTCATACTTTGACCATATTGAACCTATATTTTATGAATTGCTATGCTATTCCATGAGTAAATATCTCATTAATATTGCATGTGTTGAGATCAATAATATTATGGCAGTGATAGATTGAATACTTGAAGAATGTGAACTTGTTAAGATAGCAAGCCACGAACTAATAAAAGTATAAACATGTACATTTATATTCATGAAATAGAACCCCTAGCCGTGACCAGTATTTTGGTATGGAATGGTGGTAGCACTGGAGGTGCTTGGCTGCACTGGATGTGCACGCACTGAAGGTGCATGGTTTGTGGTATGATCTGGTCACTGGCATATAAGGACTAGAACCTTGTGTCGTGCGTCTAGTGGCATGAAAAATGTACCAACCACTTACCTGGTATGGGACAGGCGCAATCTAGTAGCTTTCTTAGTATTATCAGTTCCCTGCATGGCTTGTCGATCCAGTTTCTCGCGTGGAAACTGGTGGGACGCAGTTCGTCCATGAGTGGTGTGAGATCAGAAAAATTATGAGAGGATAAGGTGTAAAGAAGGAAGACGCCCTACACCAGATTAAGTCGTGCGCGACTGTAATCAAGAGAGGCTATGTGTCTTGCGAGAACATAGACCCAGGCTAGGAAGTAAGGCAGTGGGGAGGACCCACAACGGTACTTGGGACTAGATTGTCCACTTACCGGGCAGGGATGCTGTTAATACTAGACTGCAAAACGTTGTGTGATCTCGGCCTTGTCACATGCGTATAAGCCGCATGAAGTTGGCCCGACTTGGAAGTCGAGTGAAAAAGTGGATTTAAAAAGAGTTACATCTCTGCAGAGTTTAAAAATGTATTCGAATACTTCGTGCTCCCGAGTTTTAGGAGTATGCCGCGGTGGATTAAATCCATGGGGTGTGACACAAGTATTGTTTTATGAACTAAAATTTGTTAGTTCAAGATTACCCAAGTGGCATGTGTTGTCACGATAAGGGGCGTTGCCGTGGACTGTCATGTGTTGACGTGTCGCGGTAATACCATAATCTAGTAAACATGTGATAACTAAGAGGCATGTGGATTTATGCCCTAAAGTATACGAAATACTATTATGAGTATAAGATTGAAAGGCTTGAATAAAAATAATGTGATATGAGGATATATCGCCTTGGATATGGGATATATGTATCACCATCAATATGATTTATTTACTGCCATGGGTATGATCGGGATTTGAATAAGAAAAGAGAAAGAAATGTATTTTGAAAAACCTTTCACTCTTTCCCCAATAGCATAGGTTCATGTCATATATATATATATATATGTATCTCTACCTTCCCTATGACTTGCTGAGTACGTAAGTACTCACCCTTGCAACAACTCATCAATAGATGGAGCGTTCTACGACCTTGGAGGATACCCTGAAGATGCTGCAGACCCAGGAGAAGATGAGCAGTTCCCTTCGGAGCCCTGATGTGGTGCTGTCCTGCTGTCAACCTCTGTTTCCTGTGGATTGCTTTTGGGCCTAGCTTCCGCCGACTAGTTGTGTTATTTTGTTAGACCCTTGTGCCTTGTAAGGCACTGTACCTCGTTTTGTATTAAGGCCTGATGGCCATACAATTATGACTATTGTACTATTTTGCTGCTTCAATATATTCCTGTGTTTGATTCATCCTGGGAAGTCAAGTGGTTTATGGGACCAGCCGCACCGAGCTGGGCTCCTCACAGGTGATGTCACTGTCGTGGCAGACGTGACAGGGGGTGAATAGGAGGCTTTAAAAAAACATTAAATAAAAACAAATTTTGCAAAGAGAAGAACCAAATTGCAATTCAATATATTAAAAAGAAAAGATAGAGAGAACGAACACAAGATTTTTCCTGAGGTCTCAGAGACACGCCCGGTCTCCCCTAATCTTCATTGAAGCACTCAACTGAATTGAGTCTTGCTTCAATATCCACGAAGTATATTTCTCACTAGTGGGTGCTCCTTGTCCACTCCAGAAAGACGAGCACCGATGCCTTTTACAAACACGCCGAGCCTCTCCGACAATCTCCGAACGAGAGAGGTCAACGGCCATGCCACCAAACCGTCTAGGTGAGGGCATTCACCAAGAGTAATAAGCAACAAGGTCCCTTCTAGACCTCCAACACGCACCGAGAAACTCTAAGTATGCAAGAATGATGCGAACAGAAAACTCTATGGATCTCAGAACTCACGACTTTATCAAAAGATCAAGATTTTAACTCCAAAAAGAATGCTCAAGTGTATGTCTGAGAGGGAGGCTGCTTGGTGTATGAAACAATAGCTCAAATCCTCTGTTTATAGCCTCAAGAATCAAAAGAGCCATTGGAGCTCGCACACAAAACCAACAATACAAACTGACATTCAAACTGACAGTCAGCATAGCAAACTGATAGTCATCTTAGATAAAAATAGTTATAACATTTAATCCAGAGATCCGATTTAAGAGTTTAATAGCTCGTTTGAAAGATAATTTAATGGGCTATCTTTTTGTCAACAGAAGAAAAAGCCAGATCTACCAAGATCTTTCTAGAAAAAGCAAAAACACTTCTATTATCAAAAACTCATCTGAAGAACCAAATCAAATCCAACCGAAACAAATGCAATGCAATGACCTAGTAGTTTCTCGGTTTATGTTGGAAATGTAGAGAGGACTTGCAACCCCTCTTTATAGTATGATTAAATTCTAAAAAATAAGATTCTAAACCGATCAACTTCCAAACACCGAGATCGGTAAAAATGAAAACTCAGATTACCTTAGGTCCTTTGCATCTCCATGTTTGCAATTAGGTCTCGTCTTTGCTCTTTTGTGACTTGTGCTTTATTTTACATCAGGTTTATCTTGATCATTTTGCATTTCTTCTCAACACAACTCTGTATCAAATATCTCAACAACACAATTTGTCTTAAACACATTGTTTTCATTAATCATCAAAATTAGGTCAGGCATAACAGCCTAGATGCAACAATCTCCCCCTTTTTGATGATTGATGACAACAAGTGTTCAATACAAAAATAATAAATGAATAACTCCCCCTGACTCCTCCTGAGTGTATGCATGATATCTCAAACAACACAAATATCAGAGCATCATAAACCAACAGAATCAAATCATAACCACAAATATCATCCACAAAACATACTCATAAATCAACACATCATATAAGAAACTCATCCAAATATATCCATATCATCCATAACTGAGATATAAAAATGAACACATATCCATCCAACATCCAACATAAAGTCATAAAATATTCTCCCCCTTTGGCATCAAGCACAAAAAGGGAGTAAATACAGAACAAAGCCTAAGGCTCATCATCAAAAAAGCCTAGCACGATTGTATCCCCGGAGCCTGCAGGAGATCCAGTCGCGTCGATGGCAGGGGACATCGGAGGAGTAGCGGCCGGAGCTGGAGAAGCTGGTGCCACTAGAGCAACACGTGCTGGAACTGGTGCAGCAGACCCTGAAGTTCAGCCTGCTGAAGAAGACGTGGGGCGGGCCCTCTTGCGAGGGACTAGAGATGCTGAAGAAGGCAGCCGACTCAAGATCGCCTCCTACTGAGCAAGCAGACGAAGCAGCATCTGATGGAGCTCCTACTGAGTACGCAAGATTGTTGCTGGGTCTGCATCACCTGCTGGAGCTGAGATGAGGACTTGATGCTCGCATTTGCAGATGGAGCCAGATCCGTCTCCTGAGCTGGAGCCTCGTCGTCTGACTCCCCCGCAGCATCATCATCAGATGCAGGAGAATCAGGGTCAGCAGCAGCTGTAGGGCGGGTACCGAGACGGCGATCCGCCTGGCCTGGAGGATAAAACTGAAGAGGCTGATGGGGCCGCGGGAGATCAGAGTCTACGACCCAGATATGCAGAAGCATCACACTGATGTGTGGAGCATACAACAACTTGCGACGCGGAGAAAGAATGACGTGCTGAATCTCACTGATGATGAGATCAGCAACGTTGAAGGGCTCCTCCTGGAAGATAGAAATCAGGACGTGGAGCCCAAGATAAGTGACTCTGGCCCTGTCTCCAGTCATGGGGAGCAAAGTGAGACGGAGGATCCGTAGGGCCAGATCTACATCGCAGCGTAGGCCAGCGATGTGATGCAGCTGGAAGGGGCCGGAATATAGCATGACCACCTCCCATGCTCAAGGTTGGGAAGAGTGTGGAGCTGGCACCCAGAAGCGGGGCGAACCAGTCCGAGAGCGGCCTCAAGCTGCTCTTTCGTGACAGTATGGACCTGGAGGCCTGTCATGAAGGTCAGCGAGTCGCGCTGGGGAGAGATATAGACTGTGGAGTAGAACTGGCGGATGGGCTCATTGTCCCAGTGAAGGGAAGAATAAGAGACTAGGTCTCTAATCCCGACGGAGGCGAAGGAGTCCGCCAGGGAAACAATGCCTATGCGAGCTGCGATCGTTTGCCAGGAGAGGGAGCGATGGGCGTAAATGGGAACACGGCTGTGCACGCTGGAGAAAAGATCCAGCTACAGGTTTCTGTAGAAGGTCAGGACGCTGCAGTCGTCGCGACCAGTGGGACGCGGGGACAGATAAGGGTTTGCGGCGTGGAGGGTGCGGAGGCGACTCGCGTGCCACCGGGAATAATCCACGAGTACACGCTCAGGCGAAGACGAAGGCCGAGTCTCAGACGTCTGACCCGTTGAACGACTGCTGTTTGCAACGTTCTTTTGACGGGTCACACCTCGAGACGAGGACGGCTGATCAGACATGATCAAAGAAAAGAAAACAGAGGCAAGAAGCATAGACCTGAACAGAGGAAGGAAAACTGAGCAGAGGAAGCCGACGAACGATGACAGCGTCGAACAGAAAGGCCGGAGAAGGAGGCACGGCACGGGCTAGAGAAGCACAAGGTGGGTCTCAACGCCGGCGAGCACAGCGGCGCACGGCGAATCTACAGCACAGCAGTAGTGAGGCGCATGAAGAGGAGATGCCACGGTGGTGGCGGCGGCGGTGTGGAGGCAACGGTGGCGGCTCGGTGATGAATCTACGCGCGGCGGCGTGGTGAGGTGGCGGTCAAGTGAGGCGCGGTGGCGAAAGGAACGAGCGGCAGCGAGAAGGAGAAGCCGAAGAAACAAAATAAAGAAATAGGGTTTTAGGGTTCGGGGAGTCAAACTGACAGTCAGTTAGATATACTGACAGTTAGTTCAAAAACTAGCAGCATGGAACTGACAATCAGTGTGTACAACTGACAGTCAGTTCACATAACTGAATTTTGAAACTGACAGTCAGTTTATGTAACTGACAGTCAGTGTGGGTCACCAAATTTGACCTGAAACTACGACCAAAGTTTGGAACTGACTGTCAGTAAGGTCAACGACTTTGACCAGAGGCTAGGACCAGGCTCTTGAGCAAAGGAACTGACAGTCAGTTTGATGAACTGACTATCAGTATGGACAATTTCGACCAGAAGGAGGATTTAGACCAGAGAGGGAATAAAAATATATTTTAATATATTTTAATACCATTAACACATCAACTAGCATTTGAAATATCAATAATGTTCAATTCACCTCTGAGAAAACAAAATCTAGTCACGTCTAAGGGTTTGGTGAAAATATCTGCTAGTTGCAAATATGTTCTGATATAACTTACATCTATATCTCCTTTTGCCACATGATCTATTATAAAATGGTGCCGTATTTCAATATGCTTAGTTCTAGAGTGTTGAATAGGATTGTTAGCAATTTTAATGGCACTTTCATTATCACACAATAGTGGCACTTTATCAAATTTAATTTCATAATCAAGAAATGTCTGCTTCATCCACAAAATTTGAGCACATCAACTACCTGCAGACACATATTCCGCTTCAGCTGTGGAGAGAGCTACAGAATTATGTTTCCTAGATGACCAAGATACTAAAGATCTCCCCAAAAGCTGACAGCTACCAGATGTACTTTTTTGATCAATCTTGCAACCAGCATAATCAGAATCCAAATATCCAATTAATTCAAAATTTCCATCTTTCGGATACCAAAGACCTAGATTGGGATAGCATTTCAAATACCTAAGGATTCTTTTAATAGCAATTAAATGACATTCCTTAGGGACTGATCGAAATCTAGTACACAAGCACACACTAAACATGATATCAAGCCTAGATGCAGTGAGATAAAGCAAACTACCAATCATAGACCTATAGAGTTTAGAATCGACCGCTTTTCCATTGTTGTCCATGTCGAGATGTCCATTTGTGGCCATGGGGGTTTTGATTGTTTTAGCATCTTCCATCCCAAAGCGCTTGAGCAAGTCCTTCACGTACTTCGTTTGGCTCACGAATGTTCCATTCTTGAGCTGCTTGATTTGAAGTCCAAGGAAGAAGCTTAGCTCACTGATCATTGACATCTCGAATTCCCTAGACATCATTTCTCCAAACTCATGACAGAAATGTTCATTAGTAGATCCAAAATTAATATCATCAACATAAATCTGACAAATGAACAGTTCTTTTTCAATCATTTTTGTAAAGAGAGTTGTATCAACCTTCCCAATTTTAAAATCATTTGATAAAAGAAAGTCTCTAAGTCGTTCATACCAAGCTCGAGGAGCTTGTTTGAGACCATAGAGAGCTTTAGACAGTTTAAACACATGGTCTGGAAATTTTTAGTCTTCGAAGCCGGGAGGTTGTTCCACAAAAACAAGTTCAGATATTTCACCATTTAAAAAAGCACTTTTTACATCCATTTGAAATAATTTAATATTAAGCTAGATGCATAAGCAAGAAGTATACAAATAGCTTCAAGTTTTGCTACAGGTACAAAAGTTTCACCAAAATCTAAACCTTCGACTTGAGTGAAACCTTGTGGAACAAGACGAGCTTTCTTTCTAATAACTACACCATTTTCACCTTGCTTATTTCTAAAAACCCATTTTCTTCCAATTACATTATGATCCTTGGGTCTTTCTACTAAAGTCCAAACTTTATTCCTAAAAAAATTATTTAGTTCCTCATGCATAGTATTAACCCAATCAGGATCACTAAGAGCTTCATCTACATGTTTAGGTTCTAAAGATGATACAAAAGAATGATGTTCACAGAAAGAAGCAATACGAGACCGAGTTTGAACACCCTTACTGACATCACCCAATATTTGATCTAGAGGGTGATCCTTGGTGATGGTCTGGTGCTGTCTTAGTGCTTCATCTTGTGCTGCTTCTTCTTGACTTGGTTCTGGAGGATCAATTTGAGGTGATGATACATTTTGATCATCATTCTCAATGTTCTCATCATCTTCTTGATGATCTTCTCTTGGTTTGATGTCTTCAATTGTAATGTTCTTCATAGCTCCTTGAAGATCTTCACCTGAACTTCATAAGAGACTTGCTCTTTTTGTGAGCCATTAGTTGCATCAAATTCTACATCACAAGATTCTTCAATGCAACTTGTATTTTTTTTAAAAATACGATAAGTTTTGCTAGTGGTAGAGTATCCGACTAGGAAGCCTTCATCTACTCTTCTTCGAAATTTACCACCAAAGTTCCTTTTCTTAAGAATGTAGCATTTGAAACCAAAAACTCGAAAATAAGAAATATTTGGCTTGCGGCCAATAAGAAGTTCATAAGGAGTTAAATTCAGACGGGGATGCAAATAAAGACGATTAATAGAATAGCAAGCAGTATGCACGACTTCAGCCCAAAAGCGAGTAGGAGTATCATACTCACTTAGCATCATTCTTGTCATTTCTATTAGTGTTCGATTTTTCCTTTCTACAACTCCATTTTGCTGTGGAGTGCAAGAGGTGGAAAATTCATGTTTAATTCCGAGCGAGTCACAAAAATCAAATAAAGTTGAATTAACGAATTCTCCACAATGATCACTACGGATTTTCTTGATGGAAAGTTCAAATTCAGTGGTAACTCATTTTGCAAAAATTTTGAAAACATCAGGGGTTTCTGATATTTGAGAAATAAAAAAGACCCAAGTGTAGCGAGTAAAATCATCAACAATAACAAAGCCATAGTTGTTACCCCCGATACTTTGGAACTCAGAAGGTCCGAATAAATCCATATGCAGCAGTTCCAAAGGTTTGCAAGTTGAAAGAACGCGCTTAATTGGATGTGAAGTAGCTACTTGCTTGCCAGCTTGACAAGCACTGCAGGGTTTATCCTTTTCAAAATTCACATCTTTTAAGCCAACAACTAAATTACGTTTTAAAAGCTTTCTAAGTTGATGCATTCCAACATGTGCAAGTCTTCTATGCCATAGCCAACCTCTTGAGGTTTGAGAGATAAGAGGTGTAGAAAGAGATGCATCCTTTGAGTGAAAATCAACTAGATAAAGATTTCCAAAATAAAAGCCTTTAAAGATCAAAGAATTATCTTTCAAACTTTCAACTAAGACTTCTTTCAAATAAAAAGTGCAACGAAATCCAAGATCGCAAATTTGTGCAACGGAAAGCAAATTAAAATTCAGAGATTTAACCAATAAAACATTAGAAATTGAAAGATCATTGGATATCGCAATTTTACCCAAGCCTATCACATTTCCTTGACGATTGTCACCAAAGGTGATCTTTTGATTTTCGCTTGAGTTATCTTCTAATGAGGTGAATAACTTCTTGTTACCGGTCATGTGTTCGGAGCATCCGCTATCTAGTACCCAATGCTTCCCACCGGTCTTGTAGTTCACCTGCATAAAAAGAATCAAGTCCTTTTAGGTACCCAAACCTTTTTGGGTCCTTCGATGTTAGCAATCAAATCTTTGGGCACCCAATTGATTTCTTCTTTTTATTTAGCATGGGTGCGCCAACAAACTTTGCTATAGCATACCCTTTCTTTGACCTTTGAAGCATGTAGCAATTATCAAAATAGTTTGGAGTCATTAAAGGACATGCTTCATGCGAATGACCAGTATCATGGCATTTAAAACAAAATGTGTTGCATGCTTTTACAAAAATAGTTTTTGTACTTGGTTTCTTTCCTTTCTTTGGAAAGTATCCAAGTCCTTCTTTTCTAAATAAGCATTTTTGTTTGCTAAGAATGAGATCTAGATATACTTTACCTTTGTAGCAATTTTCTAGACCTTTTCCAAGTTTTTCAACTTGTGCCTCAAGTTCATTATTTTCATTTAAAATTGTTTCATTTGAAGCACATGGAATATCAAGAGAACAAGTAGGAATAGCATGAGAAGAAGTGTCATCTAGATCACATGAAATGGCTACATCAACCTTAGATGGAGCATGTGTAATATCTTTAATGAGCAGACTTTCATATGAATCTTTTAATTCTGAGTATTGAGTACATAAAGAAGAATGCTCTTCTTTAAGTGCTCTATACTTCTTTTTAGTGATTCCAAACACTTCATTCAATTTAGTGATCATTTCAACAAGTTCATCATATGAAGGATCAGAAGAATGTACCTTTTCATCACCCTTAGCCATAAGACAAAAGGGATGAACTGGACGAAGTATTGCCGAGAGCTAGTCCAGCTAGCTTTTTGGAGCAACCTTCTTCATCGTCAGAGTCAGAATCGGAGCTCTCTCCTCTAGACATCCATGGAGCTCTCTCCTCTAGACATCATTCTCCGAAGCAGGCTTCTTTGGTTGCGTCATTGCTCTTCGTGAAGAATTTCTTCTTCTTGTTCCAAGTCTTGTTATTGTTTGGACATCTTTATGCTATGTGTCCCTTTTCGTGACATCCGTAGCATATGATGTCCTTAAAATTTGATTGCTTCTGCCCCTTTGGTCGTTTGATCGATGTTGACACTCTTCTTGTGTAACCTGCGAAGAAGTTTTTGAGTGTTATTTACCATGAGAGCTAGATCTTTGTCGGAGGAGCCATCGCTTGAGTCGTTCTTGGAGCCGGCTTTGAAAGCCAACACCTTCTTCTTTCACTACTACAGAAATGCTTTTCACTATCGGTTAAAAATCCACTCTACTATCGGTTCTCTTACCGATAGTGATCGGCACGATAGTAGAAACGTAGCACACTACTATCGGTTAAAAACCGTTAGTAAAACATCTACATTCCCATCGTTCACTAATCGCTATCGACTATTTCTTCTATCGGCTCAGATCTAAACCGATAGTATTGTGTATATTTTTTCTATCGGCTCGGATATAAACCGATAGTATTGTGTAGGTTTTTCTATCGGCTAGGACCTAAACCGATAGTAATGTGTATGTTTTTTTCTATCGGCTGGGATCTAAACTGATAGTATTGTGTAGACACGTTTAGTACTGGAAACTTTAATCTATCGGTTGTTGTATATGAACCGATAGTACTGTAATATTTATTCTATCGGTTGTAGTATATAACCGATAGTACTATGTAGTTTTTCCTATCGGTTATGTACTCGACACGGTTAGTACTGGAATCTTGCACCTATACATACAGCAATACAGAGATACATTGGATCATTCACAAATACACCAATATTTACAAATATACAGCAATATTCACATATTGAATTTGTTCACAGATACACTAATACAGTAATATACACATGCATTGGACAAATTGAATTTATTCACATATTGATAGAGTTTATTCACAAATACATCAATCAATCTATTCACATATTGAGTTTATTCACAAATACAGCAATCAACACATTCAATATATATTACACAAGTCAGTTACAATCGATCGTTGATAGCCACTTCTTCCATGACATATTGAGCCCAAATTGTTCGCAGCTCCTTCAATTGACCCAAAAAGGCTAAAATCTCCAGATTAACTCCAAACTCAAAATTTCTTCAGCAAATCTTTTTTAAATGCTATTTGACGCAAGTTCCACTTCTGTTCAAATTTCAGAATCTCATCCTAAATGCCAGAATTTGAAATCAATTGAAATTCGGATTTCAATTACCCTAAAATACCCTATTTTCAGTTCATATCAAAAACTATTCAGATGTGCCAGATTTTATCAAACATCTTTGCCAAATATTTTGGTGAATATAATCTGCCAGATTAATGAAATCAAATTCAGTTTAAACCTTCCAAATCTCCAGATTTACAGTTTGGCCCAAACTCAAAGATTTGAAATTGCAACTTAGCCCAATTCGACCAGAGGACTTAGCGGTTCGCGACCAGAGCTCGCCGTGCCTGTGCGCCGTGGCTGTTCGTCGCCGGTGAAGCTTCGCCGCTCTCGTGACCGTGCATGTTGGGTGTACGTGTCCTCGCCTCAGTCAGTGCCGTGGCAAGGTCACTGCAACGTCGACGACCAGCGCCTGCTCCCGCGCGCGACCAGCAGCCTTTTGACAGCAACTCCCCGCCACGTTGCTTTGCTGCGCCAGTTGTTGTCGCCACCGCTTGCTACAGCCTTGCAAAGTCCCGATGAACTGACATGGTGATCAGCTGCAGACTTGTCACCGTCGCAATCACCGCTCCTTGCTGTGTCTTCGCCGCTGATGTTCAACACGCAACCAGTCTCATCCCCAGCTGCCAAATCACTTCGTTGTCCCCTCTTTGCAGCGTTACCTGGCCTATTTAAGCGCTCCTGTGCTCAGCAGCTCCCTCACACCTCACTGGAAATCAGCCAAGTCCCAGAATTGCTGTTTTAGCCTTCTTCTCCGGCGAGCCGTCGAGGAGGCTCACGGTGCCAGGACGCCCTGCTGCACCAATCTCCAAATTGAAGCCATCAGTAGCTTAATTCAGCACGAATTAGCTTTCAAAATTGTAATCTAAAATGATCAGTGAGTTATTTCAAGCATGCCTGTGAACTTAGAACAATCAATTGATCCCAATTTGAAGCTATTCCCGATTTTGCAATTTTACAATCGCTGGCTCTCGTCGCCAGGCCATACCGGCGATCCTCCGGTCAAATTGATGCTACCAGCATTTTGAGCATAACTTTGTCCCTTAGATTCCTGAGGTTGTGATCAGCAATTTCTTCTTCTATCACAACTTGATTTGAGCCCTTGAATTATATTTGTTGCTAAACCCTAGTTTTTGACACTGTCTCAGTGCATGCCAGCCAATGGCATTGGCCTTGTTTACCCACTTCTGGTTGTGCAATTTGAAAACCACTTTGTCCACTGAATTTGTAGAGTTGTGATCTACATTTTCTTCTACTACCACAACTTGAGATAAGCACTCTAGCTTTTCTTGAAGCTAGGTCAAAGCCTTGATCCGAATGTCGATCTGTTGACATTCGCTGTTTTGATTAAACCAGCCACAAAATTATTATCCCTGTTGTAATCCTGAACCCCAAGATTATCTAATCACCATCCTTAGCCCAGATTCCTTGAAACCCTAGAATCTCGACTCAGTTCAGCTTACAGTTTAAATTATCTCCAGTTTAGTTCAATCATTCTTGTTGAGCATCTCTGCATAGAAGTCATAAAACATTTTAATATTATAAGTAATTATTGTGTGTTTGTTTGACGTCGAGCAGATCCAGAAGCTGACTTTGAAGATTTTGCTGTTGACCCGTCATCAACTGCAGTATCTTACAACGCGGAAGGCAAGTCATATCCTTGGTCATCTTGAACCTATATTTTAAATGTTGCTAAAATATAACCTTGAATATAGATAATATTGCATGAGTAAGATTGAGAATGGTTGATTTATGAATTGGCAGTACTAGATTGATTATCTGTGAAATGTGAAATAAACAAGTTTTGAGCCATGAACTATTATATGTATTTATATACTTATATTCATGAAATAAAACCCCTAGCCGTGACCAGAAAAATGGTATGGAATGGTGGTAGCACTAGAGGTGCTAAACTGCAAAGGATGTGCAGGCACTGAAGGTGCAGGGTTGTGGATGGTCTGTCACTGGCATATAAGGACTAGAACCTTGTGTTGTGCGTCTAGTGGCATGAACAACGTGCTAACCCCAAGCCTGGTATGGGACAGGCCTGAACAAGTACTTATGTGGATCGCACATGAAACCCCTGCATAAGATGTGTAGTGATGCACGATAAGCAAGGAGTATGGCTCCCACACATATCACTGAAGGTGATCAAGCACGCTGACCCAGTAATGGGAATAAGCAAAGGGGTGGAGGTTTGGATACAACCTGCCACAACTGTGGTTCACGGAGAGCCACAGGGTCGGGGGTGAATTGTAAGTGAGACATAACAAAAGTTCTTGTTATCTCCACCTTGCCACTCACACATGGTTGTGAGGAAGGGTCTAATCATATTGATAGGATGGGCTTGAAAGTGGAATATCTTGCGGGTAAATTGGTACCTCTCTGCAGAGTTAAAAACGTATTCGAATACTCCGAGAATCAATTATTGCTCAAATCAAGTATATACTCCAATTGAAATGAAAATTTGCATAAATGATTCTCAATGCATCACGTATGTTTTCCCAAAGAATTTTTGAAAAATGATTTGAAGAATTCTTCGATTAAAGATCCAAGTAATATACGTCACTTACATATTGCAAATTAGTCAAGAATGGTTGTCCACCCATAATCCTTCTTCGTGGTCGTCTCGCAGGTAACTTGTTTCATCAATATCTTCGGTAGGGACAGATTGAAGAATTCCATCTAAAAATGGAGGTAGTTCGTCAAACTGATCATACTCTTCTTCATCCACAACGTCTTCGACCCCAACAATACGTCTCTTACTGTGAAGGACAACGTGCAAGTTTGGGTTGGCCGGGTCAACGATGTAGAACGCCTGTGTGGCTTGCTCAGCAAGTGTATATGGATCATCTTCATGTGCGACTCTACTGAGATCGACGAGAGTAAACCCATAATTGTCGACTTTAACACCTCGAGGGATTTCGACCCATTGGCATCAAAACAGAGGAATCTTAAGTAATACATAATCGAGCTCCCATATTTCCTCAATAACACCGTAATATGAGTCGAGTGGCCTTACTACCCTGGCATCCTCCGAAATAGCAAGTAGTGTCACTCCACTACATTGCACAGTACTCTTCTCGTCCTGAGTTCTTGTGTAAAATGAATAGCCGTTGATGTCATACCCCTGCCAAGTCCCTACAGTAAACCTAGGCCCTCTGGCCAACCATATAACAACTTCATCTACGTCGCCCTCAGAAGCTTGCAGGACTCTATTTTCGATCCACCCAGCAAACTTCCTATTATATTCTCTGGTGACCCAAATCTCTGGCTTCGAGGGATTCTGTATCCGTAACATTTCCATATGCTCGTGTATGTATGGCTCCACCCCCGTCATGTGCTGTAAGACCCGAAAATGGGCTTTTGCATACAGATCACTAGAGGGGACGACTACTTTAAATCCAATCGTTCCAATGCCCAGAAGCCTGCCCTCATGCCGGGACGTAGGAACACCAATTGGGTCAACCCCGGCCATATAGTTGGTGCAAAATTCGATCACCTCCTCAGTGGCATAAACTTCAATGATACTGCCCTCAGGCCGATGTCGATTCCTTACATATCCCTTCAAGATACCCATAAATCTCTCAAATGGATACATGTAGCGCAGGAACATGGGTCCACAAAACTTAATTTCTTTGACAAGGTGAACAATTAGATGGACCATAACATCAAAAAAAGATGGAGGGAAATACATCTCCAGCTGACAAAGAGTTGTAGTCACATCACGTTGCAAATCGTCCAATCCATCCAGATCAATTACCTGCAAGGACACAGTTGCAGCAAATATTCAGATCCAAAAAATCTGACAAGTTCCACGAATGGAGCTAATTAACGTGCTAGGAGTACACGCTTACGTACCTTGCCAGATATTGTGTTGAAGAAATAACATAGCTTTGTAATTGTCTCTCTGACTTTGACTGGGAGAATGCCTCTGATAGCAATGGGAAGCATTTGTGACATCAATACATGACAATCATGGGACTTCATACCAACCAGTTTCAAGTCTTTCATGGACACAAGTTTTTTCAAGTTCACAGAATACCCGCATGGAACTTTGACACCATGTAGGCACTGACAGAGTTCTGTTTTTTTCTCTTTTTGACAAAGTATAGCAGGCCGGGGGGAGGTATGTCCGCTTTCCCTTCTCCAACGGTGCAAGCTCAGTCCTTATGCCCATGTCGAGCATGTCACGGCGAACGTTGATGCCATCTTTCGTCTTTCCTGGAATGTTCAACAACAAACCAGTCAAACTGTCACAAACATTTTTCTCTACACGCATGACATCAATGCAATGTCGAACTTGTAAGTGCTCCCAATATGGCAGATCCCAAAAATCGATCTCTTCTTCCAAACATTTTTTCCTGGAGGTTTAGAACATTTACCGAACTCAACTTTGATGTCCTTCACGCGCAAGTAAAGCTCCTTACCAGTCACAAACACTGGGGCTGATCCTTTCTCAGGCTTCCCATTGAATGACTTCCTCTTCTTACGGTAGGCGTGATGCATCGGAAGGAATCTGCGGTGACCCATGTACACTGTTTTTCTGCAGTTCGATAACCACATGCTTTCAGTTTCCTCCAAGTAAATAGGATAAGCCTTGCCTCCTTTTGTACTATACCCCGACAAATTTCCATAGACCGGGAAATCATTTATGGTGCAAAATATCATGGCCCGCAACATGAAATTCTCTCGCTTATGTGCATCCCATACCCGCACCCGTTCGCTCCACAATTTATGTAAGTCCTTGACTAACGGTGATAGAAACACGTCAATATCATTCCCGGGTTGTCTAGGTCCTGAAATTAGTAACGACATCATGATGTACTTGCGCTTCATACATAACCAAGGAGGAAGATTTTAGATGCATAAAAGAACCGGCCAAGTGCTATGTCGACTGCTCATATTTCCGTGTGGATTCATACCATCCGTACTAAGCCCAAACCTTATATTCCTCACTTCGCCGCCAAACTCACCGAATGTTCTGTTAATGTTTCTCCATTGAATGGAATCAGCTGGATGTCTTAGTTTTCCGTCTTGTTTCCGACCTTCAACATGCCAACGCAAGTACTTCGCATCTTTCGGATTTGCAAACAGCCATTTCAATATGGGAATCACAGGCAAATACCACACAGTTTTGGCTGGAGGCCCTTTCTTTACCTCATCACATCCATTGTGATAAATTCTGTCCCCATGCTTATACCGCGATGCACCGCATCTTGGACAAACATGCAAATCCTCGTACTCATTACAGTACAGAACACAATCATTTGGGCATGCATGTATTCTTTCGATTTCCATTCCCAACGGACACAATAGTTTTTTGGCCTGGTAAACCGATCTTGGCAACTCATTTCCCTCTGGAAGCATGTCCGCTAACAGATCCAATAGCGCCGTGAAACTCTTATCGCTCCAACCGTTGCTTGCCTTCAAGTTATATAATCTCAACACAGAAGACAACTTTGTAAATTTTGCACATCCGGGGAACAAAGGCTTCTCAGAATCAACAATTAATTTCTCAAATTTAGCTAAATCATTTTCGCTGTAGTCTTCTTCTACATCACGTAACATTTCATCTAAATTGTCGTCATCTACATGGACTTCCGAATGAACATTACCAATGTTCTGATCATGATCATCATTACTGCAATCCACTTCCGGGTGTTGCTGAGTGGTAGCGGTGCTCGTTTCCTCAAGATCTTCACCATGCCATATCCAACGGGTATAGCGTGCGTTAAAACCACGACGAATCAAATGACTCCTAATCTGATCAGAGTTGCTGAACCTTTTTAAGTTCATACAATCTATACAAGGACAATGCATATCTTTCTCTCCCTTCTTCGCCTTTTCTTGGTCAGCAAATTTAATAAACCCATTCACACCCTCCAAATACTCAACTGTAGTACGTTTTATTCCATACATCCAATATTCTCGGTCCATCTACAATTATTTCACAAAATTGACAAATTCAAATAAATAATTAATGACTCAGGGCATGCATATATGCATGAAACATAATTAGCTAGGCCATATGTGTGTACATGAGCTGCTTAATTACATTAAATGGATTTGTATATATGAAACCCTAATTAACTTGATGCATGCATTAATTGGAAGAGCCAGCTAGCTAGTTGCTTAAATTCAGCAAGCTATAGCTAGCTAGCCAACCTAGTTGCTTAAATTCAGCAAGCTATAGCTAGCTAGCCAACCTAGCCTTCTAGCTAGTTTGGAGCTACATGTATCTAGTTTAATGAATTGCAAGTAGAGAGAGAGAGGGAGAGTGTGAAAGAGTGATCGAGAGAGAGAGAGAGATGATGAGAAGATGATAATACCGAGCTAGGGGGATGGAATTATGATCAACCTCTCAGCTAGCTTCTCCAGATCACTCTAGCTTGGAGTCGTGCGCGGCTGAAATGATTCCAACATGCAGAGCGCAGAGCAGGGGTCGACCTAATTAAGTTGTACAATTTTACTATCGGTTCAAAAACACAAACCGATAGTAAAAATAAGGTCCCCATTGTCATAACCATTAGTTTATATGAAGTCATTTTACTCTCGGTTTGTTTTATATAACCGATAGTAAACTGTACTCTATTATATCGGTTAGTACAGTAAGAACCGATAGTAAAAAGTCAGTAATTTCACTATCAGTTACGCAAGAAAAACCGATAGTACTATTTAATATATTATATCGGTTGGTACAGTATAAACCGATAGTATAAAGTGCGTAATTTTACTATCAGTTACGAATAAAAAACCGTAGTACTATTTGAATATATTATATCGGTTGGTACAGTTATAACCGATAGTATAAAGTGCGTAATTTTACTATCAATTAAAAATGGAAAACCGATAGTACTATTTAATATATTATATCGGTTTGTATAGTAATGACCGATAGTAAAAAATATTTGCATTTCACTAACGTTGGACTAGTGTGTAACCGATAGTAAAATGCCTCTTTCCCGCCGCTGTCGTCCTATTCTATAGGATTTTTCCCAGATTGCTTATAACCGTTAGAAGATATGGGTTAGTGAATGCACTTCTGTAGTAGTGTTTGTCTCTGAAGGTTCGGCTGCTTCCTTCTTTTCCTTTCGATGCATCTCATGGGTAATGAGATTCCCATAGAGATCAGTCAGTGTGGTGGTCGATAGATCCAAGTTGGTGAGTACCGTCACCAATGTGTCGAAGCTTTCGGGAAGAGCCCTGAGCATCTTTTTTACAATTTCAAGGTCAGTAAAAACAACTCCTAGCCCCTTGAGTTCATTTACAATGTTGTTCAACCGAGTAAACATGGAGTCCACGGACTCGGTTGACGACATGATGAATGTCTCATCTCGTTGCCTTATCAAGAGCAACTTTGCCTCTTTAACTTTAGTCGTGCCCTCATAAATTTCTTCGAGGGTGGTCCAAATCTTGTGAGCTGTTGTGAGATTGCTCACACGGTTGAACTCGTTTAAAGATAAACCGGCAAAGATCGCATTTTTGGCCCAGGCATTTAAATGTAGTTTTCTCCTGTCGTCATCGGAGTGATTTGCCGGATCATCCAGAGGAATAAAATGAAGTTTAACGATGTCCCATACATCAAGCCCCATGGCCTCTAGAATTACCAACATGCGCACTTTCCAATAGGGATAGTTAGTCCCATCAAAGATAGATGCACGTCCGGTATGACCAAGATGAAAGCCCTCATTTGACGTCATCCTCTCTCTAGGCGGTGAAGCCTAATTAATCGAGAGACCACGCTCTGATACCAATTGTAGGATCAAGGATGCCGACTAGAGGGGGGTGAATAGGAGGCTTTAAAAAAACTTTAAATAAAAACAAATTTTGCAAAGAGAACAACCAAATTGCAATTCAATATATTAAAAAGATAAGATAGAAAGAACGAACACAAGATTTTTCCTGAGGTCTCGGAGACACGCCCGGTCTCCCCTAATACCCGTTGAAGCACTCAAGTGAATTGAGCCTTGCTTCAATATCCACCAAGGATATTTCTCACTAGTAGTTGCTCCTGTCCACTCCGGAAAGGCGAGCACCGATACCTTTTACAAACACGCCGAGCCTCTCCGACAATCTCCGAATGAGAGAGGTCAACGGCCACACCACCAAACCGTCTAGGTGAGGGCGTTCACCAAGAGTAATAAGCAGCAAGGTCTCTTCTAGACCTCCAACATACACCGAGAAACTCTAAGTATGCAAGAATGATGCGAACAGAAAACTTGGTGGATCTCAGAACTCACGACTTGATCAAAAGATCAAGATTTTAAGTCCGAAAAGAATGCTCAAGTGTATGTATGAGAGGGTGGCTGCTTGGTGTATGAAACAATAGCTCAAATCCTCTATTTATAGTCTCAAAAATTAAAAGAGCCGTCGGAGCTCGCACACAAAAGCAACAGTACAAACTGACAATCAGCATAGCAAACTGACAGTCAACATAGATAAAAATAGTTATAACTTTTAATCCAGAGATTCGATTTAAGAGTTTAATAGCTTGTTTGAAAGATAATTTAAAGGGCTATCTTTTTGTCAGCAAAAGGAAAAGCCATATCTGCCTCTATATTTCTAGAAAAAGCAAAAACTCCTCTATTATCAAAAACTCATCTGAAAAACCAAATCAAATCCAACTGAAACCAACACAATGCAATGACCTAGTAGTTTCTCGGTTTATGTTGGAAATGTAGAGAGGACTTGCAACCCCTCTTTATAGTATGGTTAAATTCTAAAAAATAAGATTCTAAACCGATCAAATTCCAAACACCGAGATCGGTAAAAATGAAAACTCAGATTACCTTAGGTCCTTTGCATCTGCATGTTTGCAATTATGTCTCGTCTTTGCTCTTTTACGACTTGTGCTTTATTTTACGTCGGGTTTATCTTGATCATTTTACATTTCTTCCCAACACAACTCTGTATCAAATATCTCAACAGCACAATTAGTCTGAAACACTTTGTTTTCATTAATAATCAAAATTAGGTCACGCATAACAGCCTAGATGCAAAAATCTTCGATCTTGCCCGGCACCAATTGCGGGCACACACGTCCGTTATCCCCGCATAAGGAGCGGAGGCCGAAGACTGGGAAGCCTCCTCGTCCTGCTTCCTCCACATCGCCTTCTTCCCGACATACCCACCGGTGCCTAGTCTATGTGGGTGGATATTCTTTGCCTAGATAGCCTTGGCCTTCGCACTAAGCGCCTGGAACTCGAGTGTGCCCTTCATCTCTTCTACGGCTAGGCCAACATGGATACGAACGCCGCTCCTTCCACTTCGATGCCTGAAGACCATGGAGAACATCAAGTCAGCATGAACCACATGTCAACCCTTTCAAGCCATCTACACTGAAGGTCCAACGTACCACGACGCTCCAAGACGAGCCCACGAAGAAGCCCAACTTGTCCATGCTCCAAGACAAGCCCAAGATGAAGCCCAAGTCATCCGCGAGCCCGATTCGGCCATCCAGGAGCACACCAACTTCAAACGGACGTCCAGGCCACATACGAAGTCCGTTTGGGGTGAATGAGCACTTTACAGAGAAGCCCACGACGCCACCTTTCCAATGGATCTGGCTATGCCAAATTCCGCCTGGATCGCCTGCAATCGACAAAACAATTCGTGGACAAATTCTGCCGGGTGCTGTGCCACCTCTACTTTGGGCCCAAGGCCCGTGTATCCCTAGGGTTACATGGGGGTGGGTTTTCTGGCCGGTGGCCTACCTCTGTCCACCATACTCCTGCCACATATGGCCGCCACCCCCTATCCTTTTCGTTGGCTTTTGCTTAGATTATACTACTTAGACAGTTTTTGCCATTCATCAGTTTGTGGAACCCCAACTCGTACTCTTCATTAGTAATTGGCAATATTCAGATTGGGTCTACCGTGTTTTGCTTGTGTTCTCGATTCGCATGCAAGGATAAGCCGTATTGGTGAGGTCAACCGTGTCTTGGCGTTGTTGATAACAAACGGAGCCATGGTGTAGCGATTGCAGGGTTTCGAATCAGTTCTGATTGGAAGCCGGATCATCAACGTTGAGTTCTCCATCAATTGATTTACTTCTACCTATCGGAAGATCAGGACACTGCTCACATCAGGGGTGACGTTCGGCCAAGCGTCTCATCGCCAGAGAGGTCGCTCTGACTCCCCGACTGATTCATTTCGTCACCGGACATATCAGCTGCTAACATAAGTGAAAGAGAGAATAGTATAACTAAATCTAATATCCCAAAACACTCTTCGACAATATCAAATCAATATCCCAAAACACTCTTCGACAATCACATTGATGATTATCAATATTCAAATCAACATCTTGCAGTGGAGCTCAACCATCATTTTGATAAGAATAAAGATTCAGAGCAATCTCACTATTTGGAGCCATGTTTACTACTCACTTGCTTAACTTATTTTCTTCTCAAAAACTCGTACTCATGTAAATGCTTGCTCAAAGTCTTTTTAATACATATATGGAGAGTAGTTGCTAGTCTTTATTGAGAGTAGTATTGTCCAGTTTTGTTTCGAATGTTGATATCTTGGTATATGAATTTTCTCCAAAAACGTCAGGTTTTAATGGAAGGAGGGATTAGGGAGTATGTTTGACAACATTCCTTGTAATGTTATTTTGAGAAGAGATTGTATGTTTGAATGGTTTGTTTTTTTACTTAGGAACAAATTATTTTTAGTTGGTAAACCAAACACTCCACGGTTCTCTCTCGAGTCAATGTGATCAGAGTGGTTGGTAGTCTTCCACAACAGCAGTTAGCCGAAAGTGCCATTTCTCTATTTAGTCCTATACTAATACTGCTATGTTCCTATCAAAGTCTTATGCACTTGTACGCCATGACCCTCCTTAAGCTACAAGCACCCAAGCACTTATACTTTCGTGAGTAAACATATCTAAGTATTGTTGTATTAGTATAGTTATTGTTGTTCTCTATTATCTATATTATTATATAATGTTGAATTTTGAATTCGTAAATTTTTTTTTATGATTGTCCGATTCAAACAATTATGTCCAGTGAGTTAATAGATCTAATGGGTAATATTTTGAGTTGTTCTTGCCTCTATTACGAGCTATAGTAAGACAAATCAATGGACACAACTGATGTTTGAATTCATGAGCTACAGTAATACAACTTATAGATTTTAACCCATAACTTAAAATTGATCAAGATTGACACAAAATCATGAGCTACAGTAAGACAAATCAGTGTTAAAACCTATAGATTGGAAATTGACCTAGATTAGCACAACTGATGAGCTATAGTACAAAAAATCAACATTAAAATTCATAAATTTGAAATTGACTAAGATTATCATAAAATTGAGTAATTGCAAGACAAATTACTGATAAAACCCATATAATTAAAATTGACCAAGCATGGTAGAAACTCACAAGCTATAAGGACGGTGGGGAGGTGTCGGAGGTGGTCGCGCCGGACGGTGGGGAGGCGATGGAGGTGGTCGTGCTGGATGGTGGGAGGCTAGAGAAAGGCAATGCGCAGCCACCGGAGGGCTAGGGCAAGTGAAGTGAAAAGTCGCAAAGTGTGGAAATGAGCGGGACAAAGCCTGCCTTAAATTTTATATAGAGATTATCACAGACGGTTCTGACCACAGAACCATCTCAAATGAGCGTGGTTCAGATTGTAAGGCACTATCACAAAAGTTCTGAGTTAAGAAATGTCTGTGGTAGACAACTATCACAGACGGTTCGCAGTTCAGAATTGTCTATGATAGTAAAGCATTATCATAGACGGCTCTAAACTGTCTGTGATAGATAGTCATCATAGACAGTTCTTAACTCAGAACTGTCAGTGATAGTGCCTTACAATCTGAAACTTTGAAACTCTGAATACTGAAATTTCAATATCCGAAAAGCCTCAATCTTTGCTAATGATGTCCAAATGCTCCAAAACTTGGTGGAAACCTCAAGAGGCATATTTGGAGCGTAGTGAAATCAAGTTTGAAAGATTTTGGTGAAGAAATTTGAAGTTGGAAGCAATTTTGTGCTGTAGGTTTCATAATATCGAGAGAGTGGCACTCAAACACTCAGATATTGCAAATGAAGTCTAAAGGCTCCGAAAATAGGTTACAACCATAAGAGTCCCATGTGGAGCATGCTCAAATAAATTTTGAATAAATTTGGCCAAAGATTTTGAAGGTTCACTCAAATTTTCCTAAGGAGTGGTTTTTTATTGACCTTGACAAGGTAAAAACTTTTGAAATATTGGGAATGTGGTAAAACTCTGTTGCATAAACTTTACATACAATTTGCACCTATGTACGTACACACCCATATTATCCTCAACTTTCCACATGCCGCAGTCCTGCAAAGGCGAGAATTAGAGGATTAGCTATACCGATGGAAATAGAGAGATAAGGATGCTTGATTACCTTTAAATTATAACCCTTCCTGGTGATCCATACGCATGTAACATATTTCGTCGGTGTCTTCGGTATCGACCTGTATGCCATCTCCAAATGGAGGCATCTCATCAAATTAATTGTATTCTTCCTCATCTATGACATTTTCAACTCCAACAATCCTTCTCTTACCATGAAGGACGACGTGCCACTTCTTATTGGCCGGGTCAGTGACATAAATTACCTAAATGGCATGCTTTGAAAGTATGAATGGCTCATCTTTATAAGCAACTGGATCAAGATCCACATAAGTGAAACCGTAATTGTCAACCTTCACACCCTATGGGATTTGGACCCATCGGCATCGAAACAGGGGAATCTTGAACAGTACATAATTGGGCTCCCAAATTTCTTCTATGAACCCATAGTACGAGTTCAATCCATGTACTACCCTTGTTGGGCATGTCTTGCTGAACTCCTCATGAAAAGCTTCTATGTTCACTCCACTATTTTGCATAGTGCTCTTTTAATCTTGAGTTTTCATGTAAAACGTGTACCCATTGATGTCATATCCCTACCATGTCTGTATAGTAAATGTTGGACCTTTTGCCTACCATTTAAGATTCTCACTTGTGGAGTCCTCGGTGAATCGTACTTTCATCCACGCATTGAATCGACTATTATATTCTCTCGTGATCCAAACTTCTGATTAGATAGGATTGTCTTGTCATAGCATCTCGTTGTACTCGTCGATGTATGGAGACACCTCCGTCATGTGTTGCAAGACCCAAAAATATGCTTTGGAGTACATATCAAAATCAGGACTGATTGCTTAATTTTAGTCCAATAGTTCCAACGCCATCAAGCCTCCCCTCGTGACGAGATGCAGGAACTCCTATTGCTTCTACCTCGGCCATGTAATCGACGCAGAACTCAACAACCTCTTCAGCTCAATAACCTTCGACAATGCTTCTCTTGGGCCGAGAGCGATTCCTCACGTAGGCCTTAAGTACACCCATGTATCTCTCCAACGGATACATATAACGTTGTTGGGGGAAATCTCCACGCGGTCAAGTCCAGGTACAGGGGGGCTGCCATTTTGCCCGGGGACAGTGGCCTCCGGTGCCTGCCCCGGGCGCCGCCTTTTAGGCGCCCGGGACCGTGCCTCCGGGGCATGTCCCGGGCGCCGCCATTGGGCCCGCGGGACTGTGCCCCCCGGGCATGTCCCGGGCGCCGCCATTGGGCCCCCGGGACCGTGCCCCCCGGGCATGTCCCGGGCGCCGCCATTGGGCCCGGGGACAGTGGCCTCCGGTGCCTGCCCCGGGTGCCGCCTTTTAGGCGCCCGGGACCGTGCCTCCGGGGCATGTCCCGGGCGCCGCCATTGGGCCCCCGGGGCCGTGCCCCCCGGGCATGTCCCAGGCGCCGCCATTGGGCCCCCGGGGCCGTGCCCCCAGGGCATGTCCCGGGCGCCGCCATTCGCCCGGGGACAGTGGCCTCCGGTGCCTGCCCCGGGCGCCGCCTTTTAGGCGCCCGGGACCGTGCCTCCGGGGCATGTCCCGGGCGCCGCCATTGGGCCCCCGGGGCCGTGCCCCCCGGGCATGTCCCGGGCGCCGCCATTCGCCCGGGGACAGTGGCCTCCCGTGCATGACCCGGGCGCCGCCATTGGGCCCCCGGGACCGTGCCCCCCGGGCATGTCCCGGGCGCCGCCGTTGGGCCCCCGGGACCGTGCCCCCCGGGCATGTCCCGGGCGCCGCCATTCGGCCCCCGGGGCCGTGTCCCCCGGGCATGTCCCGGGCGCCGCCATTCTTCCGGGGATAGTGGCCTCCGGCGCCTGCCCCGGGCGCCGCCATTTGGCCCCCGGGACCGTGCCCCCCGGGCATGTCCCGGGCGCGGCCATTTGGCCGGGGAGAGTGGCCTCCGGTGCCTGCCCCGGGCGCCGCCATTTGGCCCCCGGGACCGTGCCCCCCGGGCATGTCCCGGGCGCCGCCATTTGGCCGGGGAGAGTGGCCTCCGGTGCCTGCCCCGGGCGCCGCCTTTTGGGCTCCCGGGACCCTGCTCTCCGGAAGAGGTCCCGGACGTCACCGCCCTCCTAAAAGGTAAAATCCCTGTTTGTTTATCACGTGCAGGTCACGCGAGGGACGCCTCGGGAATCAGCGACCACCTGTCAAGCATCCAAGACGTTTGACCGGGAGAAGGACGGTCCTACCCCTCAATCCGACGGTGGCTCCCGGGGTAGTTTAGGTTTTTTGCTTCTTTTTGGGGCTATAAATAGCCCTTGTACCCCTCTGTTGTAAGGGATCACTTCATTATTATTGGGAATAGCTAATCTCACAGACGTGCACCGGAAGCCTCTCCCCCGGAGAGAGCTCCCCCAGCCGACTCCGGTCGGGAGCGCGTCGACAGGACTAGGGCCCCCACTGGGACCCGAACCTGTATAAATCCTCGTGTCTTTTCTTGTGTTTGTCCGGCGGGGGAGGACCGGTCACCCGGTCAACCCGCGCTGTGTAATCTCCGCTAGGATCGTCTTCAAAACCTGCCGGGGTATTCTTAATACCACGACAGTTGGCGCCGACCGTGGGGACCCGTGACGAATCGCCATGGCTCCTCCGAGAACAAGGGCCCGCGCCCTTCCCGGTGACGCCGGTCCCCGTGACCTGGCGGCACCCGTCCAGGACGCTGCTGTTCCGGCGCTTCCGTCCGGAGGCGACCATTCCCAGGTACCGCCTCCCACCTTTCCTCTCAATCTAGGCGCCTCCACCTCCGGGTCGTTCCCGGCGGCCGCGGGGACCTCGGCCGGGACGAGTTTCCCCCCGACGGCTCCCCCGGCCCCTCGGGATGCCCTGCTGGAGGCTCTCGTGGAGGGCCAGCTCCGCGCCCAGCGCTCTATGGACGAGCTCCTTAGTGTGTTGGCGCGGCCCTCGGCTCCCACATTCTCGCCGCACCCGTATCCGGGGATCATGCCCCCGTTTACGGGATACCCAGCGGCCCCTCCAGCGTCAGGGGGGCTGTCTACCCCGTATAATCCCGCTGGGGGGTTCCCTCCCCCCGCGGGATATACTTCCGGACACTTCTCGGCA